>JAQSUU010000551.1:11437231-12874462 GCA_038087645.1 Saccharum hybrid cultivar R570 | reverse complement strand
ACAACAATCTTTATCTTGTTGACTTCACCTCCGAAGATGCAAACTTGATGACATGTTTATTCACCAAGACCTCACTTGGATGGCTTTGGCATAGGAGGCTTGCTCATGTTGGAATGAACACTCTCAACAAGCTATTGAAGAAAGAATTAGTGAGAGGATTGAAGGATGTAAAGTTTGAAAAGGACAAACCTTGTAGTGCATGTCAAGCGGGCAAACAAGTTGCAAACACTCATCCAACCAAAGCTTTCATGTCAACTTCAAGAGTGCTAGAACTTCTACACATGGATTTGTTTAGGCCTACAACCTACAAGAGCTTGGGTGGTAATCTCTATTGTCTTGTGATAGTGGATGACTACTCAAGGTACGCATGGACCTTCTTTCTTCATGACAAATCCGAAGTGGCCAATTGTTTCAAGAAGTTTGCAAAGAGAGCTCAAAATGAATTTGAAGTCAAGATAAAGAAGATTAGAAGTGACAATGGCAAAGAGTTTGACAACACCAACATTGAAGCTTATTGTGATGAAATTGGAATCAAGCATGAAGTTTCTTCAACCTACACTCCTCAACAAAAATGGTGTAGTTGAGAGAAAGAACCGGACTTTGATCACTCTTGCAAGAACAATGTTAGATGAGTACAATACTCCAGAGAAGTTGTGGGCCGAGGCAATCAACACCGCATGCTATGCTTCAAATCACCTCTTCCTATAAAAGTTTCTTGGCAAGACCCCCTAAGAGTTGCTTAATGGGAAGAAGCCGGACGTCTCATTCTTCCGGGTGTTTGGTTGCAAATGCTATATCTACAAGAAGCGTCAACACCTAGGGAAGTTTCAAAGACGTTGTGATATTGGTTTTCTTGTTGGTTACTCATCAAAGTCCAAAGCATATAGAGTATTTAACCATGCCACCGGTTTGGTTGAAGAAACATATGATGTGGAATTTGATGAATCTAATGGCTCCCAAGGAGAAATTGAGAATTGTGATGATGTAGGTGATGAACCCTTGAGGGAGGCAATGAAGAACATACCGGTGGGAGACATCAAGCCAAAAGATGATGAAGACGATGTATAAATTGTTGATCCACCATCTTCATCACATGTGCCTCAAGATGATGACAAGAATGAGAGAGTTGAAAATGAAGACACTTATGTCTCTCATGAACAAGCTGAGGCACAAGCTCAAGATGTTGATGCTCCCCATCCACCTCCTCAAGTGGTTGATAGAAGAAACTCACCTCTACTTCAAGGACATCCACAAGATCTCATCATAGGGAGTCCTTCTAAGGGAAAGAAGCTCTTCAAGATCCGGATTGGGTGAATGCTATGCATGAAGAATTGAACAACTTCGCCCGCAATCAAGTATGGACACTTGAAGAGCATCCTAAAGGTGCAAGAGTCATTGGAACCAAGTGGGTGTTCCGCAACAAGCAAGATGACCAAGGTGTAGTGGTGAGGAACAAGGCAAGACTAGTTGCAAAGGGGTTCTCTCAAGTTGAAGGTCTTGATTTTGGAGAGACCTTTGCACCCGTTGTAAGACTTGAAGCCATTCGTATCCTCCTTGCATATGCATCACATCATGATATGAAACTATATCAAATGGATGTGAAAAGTGCATTCTTAAATGGCTTCATAAATGAACTAGTCTATGTTAATCAACCTCCCGGGTTTGAAGACCCTAGATATCCTAATCATATTTATAGGTTGTCCAAGGCGCTATATGGGCTCAAGCAAGCCCCTAGAGCGTGGTATGAGCGCCTCCGGGACTTCCTCATTGAGAAGGGGCTTCACCATTGGGAAGGTCGACACCACACTTTTCACCAAGAAGCTTAATGGGGAGATCTTCATTTGTCAAGTGTATGTTGATGATATCATCTTCGGATCAACAAATGAAGAATATTGCAAGGAATTTGGTGAATTAATGTCGAAGGAGTTCGAGATGTCTATAATTGGTGAGCTCACATTCTTCCTTGGTTTTCAAGTCAAGCAAATGAGAGAAGGGATTTTCATCTCTCAAGAAAAGTATACCAAGGATTTTCTCAAAAGGTTCAAGATGGAAGAATGCAAACCAATCAAGACCCCAATGCCATCTAATGGACATCTCGACCTAGATGAGAGAGGTAAACCGGTTGATCAAACTCTCTACCGTTCTATGATTGGTAGTTTGTTATACCTTACCGCATCTAGGCCCGATATCATGTTTAGTGTGTGCATGTGTGCTCGCTTTCAAGTGTGCCCCAAAGAACCTCACTTGAGTGCCGTAAAAAGAATCTTAAGATATCTTAAGCACACCCCAAGCATTGGTCTTTGGTATCCCAAAGGAGCTAGATTCCAACTAGTTGGCTATTCCGATTCGGATTATGCCAGTTGCAAAATTGATAGAAAAAGTACATCCGGAGGGTGCCATTTGCTTGGGAGGTCATTAGTATCTTGGTCATCTAAGAAGCAAAATAGTGTGGCTTTGTCCACCGCCGAGGCGGAATACATTGCCGCGGGGGCTTGTTGTGCACAAATCTTGTACATGAAACAAACCCTCCTAGACTTTGGAATTGATCTTGAAAAGGTGCCACTTTTATGTGATAATGAAAGTGCCGTTAAAATTGCTAATAATCCGGTACAACACTCTCGTACCAAGCACATTGATATCCACCACCACTTTCTAAGAGATCACGTTGCTAAAAATGATATATCACTAGAAGGTGTAAGAAGTGAAAATCAATTAGCGGATATCTTCACTAAACCATTGGATGAAGCTACCTTTTGTAGGTTGAGAAGTGAACTTAATGTGCTTGACTCTAGTAACTTTAAAAAATGAGCTTGTGTTGTCCCTTGCATTGCATTGTATTATATGTCATGTTTAAATTCCCGCAATGCATCTAGGGCTTGGCTAACACAGTTACGATAACCCTCCTTTGGAGGAGTGAAGAAGCCTAACCGTGGATCAAACTTGACAAGCAACCTAGCTTTACTTACTTGTTTTGCATTGCATTTGCATGGTTGTTGCTTTGTCGTTTCTTTTCGGTTTGGTTTTGAGCAACCTCTGTGTTCGTCCATGGGTAGAGAGAGCATTTTGATGCTCCCAAGGGTTCAAAAACTCTATTGCATGGCCATACGTTGCTCCTCGGGTGTTTGTTGCCTATTTTCCTAAAAATAATATTAGCCTAAGGCAAACTATTTTGAGAAACTTGAGGGTTTGAGTGAGGTCACTCATATCATGTTCCAATTGGTGTTTATTTGTGTCTCTTTGAATTGGAACTTGATTGGGAGAAGTCGCGTCGAAGTTCGGAATGAAGAAGGGCGAAAAACAGTGACCGGACGCTGCACCGGACGCAGTGATGCTTCACCACCGTGTCCGGTCTCGGCGACCACCAGCGCGTCCGGTCATCCAGAAGACCATCTCCTGACCTTGTGACCGGACGCTGCACCGGACGCGCTGCTGTTGACCACCGCGTCCGGTCCCGGTAACCACCACCGCGTCCGGTCATTCGCGATGACTTTCCCGGGTAACCCTCGACCGGACTCTGTCCCCGTCCGGTCAATTCTAACCGGACGCGTCCGGTCGCTCTAGGTGCTTACTGGAGTGTGACCGGACGCTGCACCACCGCGTCCGGTCAAATCGACCACCGTGTCCGGTCATCGTTTCCCGAGCGGATCTAACCCTTCATATATTTCTTCGTTCCCGGCTCCTTTCTCCTTCATCCAACCGCCGTGCCGTGCCCTAGCCTCTTGTTTCCGCCGCATCCGCCGCCACCCTGCCCTAGATCGCCGGAGCTCGCGCCTCCGCCGTGCCTTGCACCTCCTCCTCCGGCAAGCCACGCAGCGCCGCCCAACCCGCGCCCGTCGTGCCTGCTGCCTTTGCCGCGCCACCGCTGCCCCTGCCGCGCCTGGCCCACCGCCGCCATGCCTTGCTGCCGCCTTTGAGCCACGCCATCATCACCTGCTCCACCTCCGGCCAGCACTTGCTCCACCTCGCGCTTTGCCGAGCCACCACAGCTTCCCCTTCTGTGACCGAGCTCCGCCCTAGGGTTTGCCCTAACCCGTTGCTCGTTGTGCTCGTCCGACGTAACTCGGGAAGTCTTGCGAACTAGGTCATCTTACCTTTTCACCGTCTACTCATCGATCTGAGGTAGCTATCGCGTTTCGATTCATATCTTACCCTATTTGCTTGCTATCTCTAGGGTTTCGTACCTTTTAGATTATATATGGTGCTTATAGTAGATCCATCTATTCCGTCTTTTCAGCGAGTTTGTCGGTGTGTCGGGGTAACTGCTGTTCAGTTGTTGAATCCGAGGCCAAGCCTATGGATACGGATTGAGGCCAAGCCTCTTGAGTGTCAGTACACCATCTTACAGAGGATTCCCGACAGTTTGACAGCATGGTTCGTTGCAAGAACGCCGATGGTGCTCCTAGTGACGGGGACGACAGTCCTCCTCGTCTGTCTGAGGTTGCGCGTGGAAAGCGCATCAAGATCATGGCCAGAAAGAAGAAGAAGACCCTTACTGATGCAGAGATCACTCAGGCAGTCGCCGATGCAGCTGAGCAGGCAGAGAGGGGAGGCAGGAGCAGTGGTATACGCATTGGTGAGCGTCGCTTTCATCTTGAAGGTCGACAGCTTGGTACAGACACTACTGAGGCCACTGTGGGCACAGAGGTGACAGAGGATGCATATGCTATGTCAGTTGATCCACCTGCAGAGACTCCAGAGGGGACAGAGGAGCAGCCAGCTCAGACTCCTCCGCGTCGCCGCTCCACACGCACACGAGCTCAGGTGACTCCTAGGCCAGAGGGCCAGCGTCGTGGAGGACGTCCACTTCCCAGGGCTAGAGGTTCACCCCCTGTCGAGCACTTTGACTTGAGAGGTACTACAACACGTCAGGTGCAAGGTTTAAGATTTGTTGAGGTCAGCCGATGGTTCTCACCTCAGAGGGACTCCAGAGCTTCAGAGGGTTTTTATACTCCTCTACAGGAGGATTTTTACAGAGCTTATCTTGACAGTGGCATTGTCTTTCGACCATAGAGGGTCTGTCGCATTGAGTCACTTGTTGAGGTAGTGGGTGAGCAGCTTCGTTCGCACCTGTCCTTTCTACCGGACTTGTCAGATTTTCTTGGACGGACAGGTGCATACTGCGGCACTTGGGTTAGGGAGTTCTATGCTTCACTATGGATTGATCCAGCCCATGAGTTCATACACTTTGCATTCCGAGGCGCGACCGCAGACTGTACAGCACAAGAGTATGGGAGATTCTCAGACTCCAAGCTTCAGACACGAAGATTCACCAGCTCTGCTTCGGTCAGACAGCTCCACCTAGACGCCCTCATGGCGGTACTGTGCCCCCTACAGATTTGATTTGACCCTGCTTCCGTGAGCCTTTTGGCGAAGGGTCTCGTCGCACACCTATCAGTTTGACACCGCTTGCCCGAGTTCTGGATGCTATTGTTAGGTGTACTCTTCTTCCCAGGCTTGGTTACAGAGAGGGATTGACCAGGATGCAGCTATGGGTTGTTCACCACCTCCTCTCACAGACACCTTTTGACATTTGGGATCTTATGCTTAGTGAGATGGAGGACACCCTGGCAGAGGGCTTCAAAGGACACCGTTAGCTGCCCTATGCTCATTGGATTTGCTTTATCATCAGATCTGCACTTGAGCTTCCTGCAGAGATTAGAGCTGAGATATCTAATACTACCACTGCTTTTCCTGAGTATGATATCCGTCAGCTATGGGCTTCAGTTACGAGAGAGCAGGCCCCTATGCCAGGACAGCGAGAGAGACCTGAGGTCCCTGAGACAGCAGCTGAGCAGGACGCCACCGTTGAGGGTCTTGCTGAGGCAGAGCTTGCAGATCTAGATGCTCAGCCTGCTGATCTAGCCGAGGATGAGGCCTCTGACAGCACTGATGAGGATTATCAACCCATCCCCAGGTATCGGTCTCCTCGGCCTCACGACCACGAGGCCGGTAGCTCTGGTTCAGCCTCCCGCTCAGATCCAGCCATGGTGGCTATTCTTGAGAGACTGACCCAGGCACAGGAGCGACAGGAGCTTCACCTACAGAGATAGGCTCAGGACACAGCTGTCGCGTTTGCACAGATACAGGCTCGACAGGATGAGTTCCAGAGACAGCAGCTTGAGATACAGCGCCAGCAAGTCGAGATGCAGCGACAGCAGTATGAGATGCAGCGACAGAGTGCAGCTAGCCAGCAGCAGTACTTGGATCTTCTGCGTCACCTAGTCACAGTTGGGGTTCCTCCACCTGCATCTGTCCTAACTCCCGCCTTATAGTCTAGTGGACCTTCGAGTCAGGGACAGCCGAGCTTTCAGTTCACCTCTCCACAGCTGCAGGTCCCTCAGTCGTTCCAGTCCCTGAGCTACACGTCCATTCAGACGGGGTTCACTCCTTCAGACCAGCCTCGCCCTCACCTACTGACAGGCACACCATTCGTTGATCTTAGTGCCACATATAGCGAGTTGACTGGCCAGCCGACGCCCTCGCACACCACTTTTGCTACTTCTTCAGGGTTGTTAGTTTCAGAGGCAGCTGTTCCTCCTGTGATAGGGACGGGCACTACAGAGACAGTTCCTTCGTCCATTGCCTCGACAGATCCCCCAGCTATTGGCTCACTTCAGGCTCAGGTCACAGAGACTGCTCCACTTGTTGCTACTTCGTCAGTACCTGTTCCTGTTGCTCAGACCCAGACCGCTTCACAGCCGCGTGCTTCTTCAGAGGGTCAGCCTGATAGCTCCGAGTCCGAGGAAGACACTTCTCAGTTTGTGATTACTCCGCGCTCCTCGGCACCCGACTCGACTCCGTCCGTTCCCCCGTCAGATCCTTAGATTAGTTTTTGGCAGTTGAGCCAAAGGGGGAGAAAGAGTAGATTCAGGGGGAGTTTTGATAGAGGGTTTTCGTTCTTTTTTTGTGTGCTACATTCATGCATCATGTTTACTTTACAGTAATTGCATTCTTGTGACATGTGGTCGTGTGAGATACTTTGAGTCTATATGGTTTATCTAGTCACAGTTTTAAATCATGTCACTTGTTTGTTTATAGCTCATAAGGTTGTGCTTCCGTGCCTTACTCCGATTTCTTTTGAGCTATATCTTGTTGTGTACTAATGTTTCATGTCTTATCTTATAAGTACACTCTTTTGGCTTGGAACACATAAGCAATTCCTAACCTCTTGTGCTTATTGCTTTTTGCTTATGTGAACCAAGCATGTTCGAAAACCTCAACTCCTATCTTTTGAATCTTAGTGTTGTCATCAATCACCAAAAAGGGGGAGATTGAAAGCATCTAGGCCCCGAGAGTTGGTTTCGGCAATTGATGACAACGCTTTATTACCATGACTAACGTGTGTTTTGTAGAAACCTTAGTAAGTTAGGTCATGGAGGTGATAACTGCTTTGGGCACCATGGTATTCATGCCCCCTGATGGAAATCGTTTCGGTTTTCAAAGGAGTGACGTCAAGATTAAAGACGGTTAGTTCCGGATGTTGAGGTGTTGAGTTACATTCGGAGTAGTCGTTAGGATCTTCGTTTTCTCTTTTGGCTGTACTATAAAGGGGAGCATGAGCGGGTAGCTTGACCTAGGTGAGTCCTATGTTTAGGTGTGGTGCACACTTGTTAAACTTAGCACTAGGCAACTCTAGAATAGCTCAAAGTTCAGTTGGAAGCAACTTGGTTCAAGTTGCGTCGCGTTTCAGAGTGTTTAGAGAGTTTTCCCTTGACCGGACGCGGTTCTCGGCTTGACCGGACGCGTCCGATCAGTTCAAAACCGCGACTGCATTTCGGCGCTAACGACCGGACACGGTCCTTGCGAGGACCGGACGCGGTGGTCAGACTGACACGTGTCACTTAAGGGAAACCATCCATTCGGACACGACCTGGGTGTGATCGGCGCGTCCGGTCACGTTCCAGTAAGGTCCTTGGACGACCGGACGCGTTCGGTCATCACCGATCGGACGCGGTCGCGCGTCCGGTCTCGTTACAGTAAGCTCCCTACATGATCGGACGCGTTCGGTCACTCAGCCGAAATTTCAGAATTTCGACCGTTACGAGCGACCGGCGCGTCCGGTCACTTTGACCGGCGCGTCCGGTCACTCAGCCGAAATTTCAGAATTTCGACCGTTACGAGCGACCGGCGCGTCCGGTCACCCCGCGTTTTGCTGTGTTGGCAGGTAACGGTTCGTTTCGACTGTGGGGTGTATAAATACATCCCCACCACCTCTTTTAGAGGTCTCTTGCTCATTTGTTCAGCTGAGAAACACCTTTGGAGTGCAAGGGAGTGCAAGAGCTCTAGTGAGGAGTGTGGTTTGAGAATCAAAGCTTGAGAGTTCCTCACTAGTGATTAGAGAGTAGCAAGTGTGCATTCTCCTTCTCATTAGGCTCGTTGTGGTCAAGTGAGAGTTCTAGCTTGTTACTCTTGGTGATCGCCATCACCTAGACGGCTTGGTGGTGATTGGGAGTTTGGTGATCATCCGGCGAAGCTTGTGGATGACCCAACTCATCTTGTGAGCGGTTTTGGGCGATTCACCGCAACGGAGTGTCGAAGAATCAGCCCATAGAGAGCACTTGATCCTTGCGCGGATCAAGGGGGAGCTACACCCTTGCGCGGGTGCTCCAACGAGGACTAGTGGGGAGTGGCGACTCTCCGATACCTCGGAAAAACATCATCGTGTTCCTTGCCCTTACTTTCAAGCATTTACATTCTCGTATTTACATTTATTGCTTGATTTACTTTCCTAGAATTGCCATGCTAGACTAGGATTGGAAACTAGGGTGCAAAACTTTTTACCGGTAGAATATCTAGAAACACAAGTAGGCACTAGGGGTGAATTCCGGCTTGTAGGATTTAATTCTTGCAATTAATTTTTAGAGAAGCCCAATTCACCCCCCTCTTGGGCATCTTGATCCTTTCACTATTAACCCCTGCTCTACTGTCGTCAACTAGCACCACATCATCAGCAAAGAGCATACACCAAGGGATATCACCTTGTATGTCCCTTGTGACCTCATCTATCACCAAAGCAAATAAATAAGAGCTCAATGCTGACCCCCTGATGTAGTCCTATTTTAATTGGAAAGTCACTGGTGTCGTCATCACATGTTCGGACAAACGTCACCGCATTCCTGTACATATCCTTGATGAGGGTAATGTACTTAGTTGGGACTTTGTGCTTTTTCAAGGCCCACCACATGACATTTCTCGGTACTTTGTCATATACCTTCTCGAGGTCAATAAATACCATGTGCAAGTCCTTCTTCTGCTCCCTATATCTCTCCATCAATTGTCGTAATAAGAAAATTGTCTCCATGGTCGACCTACCAGGCATGAACCCAAACTGGTTTTGGGTCACACTTGTCACTCTTTTTAGGCGATGCTTGATAACCCTCTCCCAGAGCTTCATCATTTGCCTCATCAACTTAATCCCACAGTAGTTAGTACAACTTTGAACATCTCTCTTGTTCTTGAAGATAGGTACTAATATACTTCTCCATTCTTCGGGCATCTTGCTAGACCAAAAATGAGGTTTAAAAGCTTAGTTAACCATACTATCGCTCTGGCGCCCATGCATCTCCACACCTCAATGGGGATACCATCAAGGCCCATCGCTTTACCTCCCTTCATCCTCTTTAAAGCCTCCCCGATCTTTGTTTCCTGAATTCTTCTCACAAAGCGTCTGTTGGTATCGTCAAATGAGTCATCTAACTCAAGGGTAGGACCCTATTCTCCTCATTAAACAACTTGTCAAAGTACTCTCTCTATCTGTCCTAGATCTTCTCATCCTTCACTAGAAGTTGATCTGTCCCATCCATGATGCACTTGATTTGATTGATGTCCCTTGTCTTCCTCTCACGTAAGCCATCTTATAAATGTTCTTCTCCGCTTCCTTCGTGTCTAGCCGCTGATAAAGGTCATCAGACGCTTGACCTTTTGCTACACTCACAGCATGCTTTGCAACCTTCTTCGCTATTTTATAGCCCTCGATATTAGCTGCACTCTTGCCCTAATAGCTCTTTGCACCTCGTTATTCCACCACCAGGTGTCTTTCGCTTTCCGTTTGCCTCCCCTACTCACGCCAAACACTTCTGAAGCCACCTTCCGAACACATGTTGCCATCTTTAGCCACATGTCATCTGCATCTTCTCCTTCTTCCCAAGGCCCCTCACCTAGCATCCTCTTCTTAAATGTTTGCACTGCTTCCTATAGTAGAACCGCCTAATCTAATACCCTTCCAAGAGTACTCGTCTTTCATTAGACACTAAGTACTCAAGAGAGAGCACTAAACTATGCGATTCCGTCGAGCACACCGCAAGGGAGAACTCAAAGATCCACCTTTTTACATCAGGATCACAAATGAGAGAGCAAAGCTTACAACATCCTTGCCATGACTTACAACACTTTTAGTACAACATCAGAGTATTACATGATTTAATGATATCAACGGAATATAGAATGTTATCAGAGTTTCAGCGGAAATAATATTCATTTAGTGACAAGTCAGGTATTAACATGATGAACATTTATATGCATGCAATGGTAACATGTTATGATTCTTTCCTTTGTAAAACATTTGATGGAAGTTTTTAAATAAACTCTATGTCCGCAATGTAAAGAAAATCCTCACTGAGTCCACCAGGAGGTTTTCACACACAAGTGTCAGCTCCATAAACATATGTCACTTGCAACAGGGTAGAACAAACCCTGAGTACTCAATTGTACTCCGCAAGACTTACCCGTCAGGAGGAAAGAAAAAGACTCCAAGGATTATGTAAGGCTATCTGACTTATGGGTTCATTGCATTTGCAGGAAGCATTACTAACTGTGCATCCTCATATTCAATTTATTTAGCAGTCATGATTTCTTCATTAACTAGCCATTCTAAGTAAGCACCTGTTCTACTTCAAGCAGGTGGTAAGAAATCAAAACCATTTTACCATCTTTCATATTCCCATTCTTACTACGATGCTAGATTATAGTCATGTCGGACCATCAAATCGACAGCGATTCGTGAATCAATGTGCCCAACTGGGTGCTCCGAAAACACACGTCTTGCTTGTACCCCAGGCACAAGCAAGACCAACCTATTCCGCTCCTGTCAAGGGGTCTAGGTCCCCGTCCAAGCTCAGACTCTAATCCCCCAACATTGCAGGCACGACCTCAGTATGGTGCTTAGACCTTCTCAACCCAATATATATAACCACCTAAAAGCCGGTCCGGAAAGAGTCGGAACCCATAATAAATGAGAAGCAAGTCTTTCCGCTCCCATAAGTAAGTATATGCTCGAGACAAGTTGGTCTGTGACCTGACTATAGACTCCAATGCAACGAACGATCCTTAATCGACACAGGCGGGACAACTGCAACCAGTGCCTCGCTCTGTTGCCCAACCAAGTCTAAGTCCATCCAAGTCCAGTCCCGTCCGGTCTCCAATTATTATATATATTTATTCCATATGATAGTAACATGATAATAGTAATAGTAATATATTTTCTATCTTTCGTGAGTGATAGGTAATCACTCGGCTTCTACCGAAACCCTATAGTATAGCAAGCTACACAATCCTATCATACTAGTAAGACTCATAGGATAGCGAGTGGCAGGCTCATTGCATGCATGCATTCGGCTTTGGGCATTTGGGATGAACTCGGGGGCCGGCCGGGACCGGGACACGCGTCGCATGATCGGCGGCGACCCTTAGCTTTTCCGTTCCTAAGCTGCACGTACTCGCGATCGATAGAACGAAGCAGCAGCGATCCATCGCATGCAGGCTGATCGGTCGGGTGTTGAAGACCGGTCCGAAGCCTCTAGCTGTATGCATGCATGGAATCAGTGAAGAAGGCTTCACGCACCAGGCAACGCTACCTGTACGTTATATATATATATATATATATATATATATATATATATATATATATATATATATATATATATATATATATATATATATATATATATATGGAGAGTATTCTATAGCTAGCTATATATATATATATATATATATATATATATATATATATATATATATATATATATATATATATATATATATATATATATATATATATATATATATATATATATATATATATATATATATATATATATGGAGAGTATTCTATAGCTAGCTACAAAATAAGTTATTTTGTAGCCACCTCTATTTACGATAATTTTATATACTAATTTACGACAATGTCAGTATATATTTACGATAGTTGAATTACTATAACACATGGGGATATTTACCATAATGTTATAGTAAATTACATAGTAAGGAGTTACTATAATCTCGTAAATTAGCATAGCAATTATCGTAACTCAAAGTGGCTACATAATAAATTATTTTGTAGCCAGCTGTAGGGTAATAGTTATATATATATATATATATATATATATATATATATATATATATATATATATATATATATATATATATATATATATATATATATATACGCGCTATTCTACACCGAGCTGTTATACTGAACAAAATTCAGTACTGTTTAGTACTCAGTATTGTTCAGTATTTCGTGGTACTGTGCGCAGTACTGACTGATACTGAACACGGTTCAGTAGTACTCAGTATTTTTTTAGGTCAGTTTTGGCTTGTGGTGTATTCTACACCTAGGGTGTAGAATAGCGCTGCCGTATATACCTAGGTTATAGTTATTCTACACCAAGACACAGACAACCCCACCACCCGACCAGCCGACTATGCCAGCCAGCCAGCCCCCGACTCGACCCGCACCCGCCCCTCCCCCTCGACGGAAACCATCACCCTAACCAAATTATTATCGCAAGCCGCGTTCCCCAATCCACTTCACACCGGCGGTGCGCACCCTCCTTCCCTGGTCCCGCGACACAGCGGTGGCGCGCAAACTCCTTCCCTTGGTCCACGGCACACCGGCAGCGTGCGCCCGGCCACTACCGACGGCGACCCCAGGCAGCGCTCGCCCCGATCCACGGGTGGCGTTTCTCGACCTGCGGGTACTCCCTGCGTCCGGCCGTGGCGGCGGGCACCCCTGCATCCCGCTGCGGTGGCGAGCCTTCTGCCTGCAGAGCCAGCGGCGGCAGGGCCCCTGCATGCGGATCCCTTCCACCAGGTCGGCGGCGACATTTGATTCAGATCAGAGCGACCGGGGCTGAGCCACCAGGCCAGGACAAAAGCTGGGCGGCGAGCTGGACGTGACTGCAGCCTGAGCACTGGGCGCGTGGTCGACATGGAGCTGCAAGGTGGGCTGGATGCGGCTGCCGGCCAAGGCAGCCGCCTCGAGCTAGGCGCCGGTCTGGATGCGATTGCCGCATGGCCACTGCTAATTCCTCGTTCGGCTGGCTGGTGGCCGGTGCTGATTTGTTATGAGAAAAAAATACTGTTGGCTGACTGATGGCCGATAGCTGATGCTGAATTAATATAAGAGAAAAATACTGCTGGCTAGCTAGAAGGCAGCTAGCCGAACAAGGCGAAAGGCTGGGACCCGGCAAGGTAGCCTGGTGGCTTCCTGCCAGCCAGTACAAGCTGGGCGGCGGGCTGGACGCGGCTGCCGGCCTTGGCCTGAATAGTGCCATTCTTAATACTACTGACAAAGTACTCAAACAACTACTGAAGGATTGTACTGACCAAAAGAAAAAATACTGGATGATACTACGTTATACTGAATGTTACTGAAATATACTGTGATACTAACTATTACTTAAAGATATTGACAAACCCCTTCCGAACACAGTTAGAAGAAATGTACTGGTAAAAGAATACTGACAAGATACTTAAAGATACTACCAAAATACTTGAAAATACTGACAACTACTTAAAGGTATTAGCAACTACTAAAGTTATAGTACTGGTTGTACCGAGCTACTGACAAATACTTGAAGATACTGACAACAACTTAACTTAGAGGTACTAGTAACTACTGAAGTTATAATACCAGCTGACAAAAAAACTAAAGAAATATTAGAAGATACTGACAAAATACTTAAAGATACTGAAAACTACTTAAAGCTACTATCAACTACTAAAGTTATAGTACTAGTTGTACCAAGTTACTGACCAAATACTTGAAGATACTTATAACCACTTAAAGGTACTAGCAATTACTGAAGTCATAATACCGGATGTAACAAACTACTGACCAAAAAAAACTAAAGAAATACTAAAAGATATTGACAAAATACTTAAAGATACTAAGAACTACTTAAAAGTACTAACAATTACTAAAGTTATAATACCGGTTGTACCAAGCTACCGGCGAAATACTTAAAGATACTTACAAAATACCGAAGGTACGCGCAACTCGCACGAGCTTAGCGCCTGTTTGGTTTCCAGGAGTTAAAGTTTAACTCCCATTACATCAATGTTCCCTCAAATGCATGGAGTACTAAATGTAGACTAATTGCATGCATGTCGACATAGATTAGGAGTAATTTATGAGACGAATCTATTAAGCCTAATTAATCCAAGATTAGAAATTTTTTGTCAAATAAGACGTAAGTGCTACAGTATTGGTTAAATTTTAACTCATCCAACCAAACACCCCCTTCGGAGTAGATTTGGTTTAATCTTGATATATATGGGGCCACAAGCCTCATAAATGGTCACATATATATAGCTCCTGTGCAGCTGACAGAAACAACATGCAGGTCTGCGTAGTAGTAGTGCGACATGTACGTTGTATGGCCAGCAACCGCAATGTTTGCCATAAGTCAGTCCATAGGATTAAAATATTTGCTATCAGATAGCTGGAATATTGTGAGACCAGTCTATAGGGTAGTCCATAGCAAAAGGTACCCATAAGCTTATGGACTACCCATAAGGAATAAAAAATATTACTTTTTCTCACTCTCCTCTCTCTCTTTCTTGGTTTTGCACAAGATTGTAAAGAGAAATAATTTTTTTATCTTATATGGGACCCACCTTATGGACTATTTATTGGCTGAAACATTATGGAGACAACAATAGTTATAGTCCACTGACACAAAAGCTGTTCATATGGACTACTTAGTCCATATACATTGTGGTTGCTCTAATGGCCAGGGAGTCAAAGCGACGTTGCGTGCCACTGCTATATCCACTGGTTGCTGCAAAAAGCCGCACAGGACAGCGGCCCTGGCTGCCTTGCTGATCTGCTGAGCCCCGCAGAGCGGGAGTGGGCGCCTCGAACATACTACTGTAGCAAGGAACGGAGTGGCGCAGTGGGCACGCACGGGCGGGAGCGGCCTGCACCGCGTCGAAGCCGCGGCGCGCGGTGGGATCGGCCGCGCTGGCAGGGGTTGGTTGGGTCCGTTTGGTCGGGGTGCGCGCCTGACATGGAGCTCGATATTCTAAGCCTTAGATGTAGAATAACACTTATATATATATAGCTACAAAATAATTTATTTTATAGCCACTTTGAGTTACGATAATTGCTATGCTAATTTACGAGATTATAGTAACTCTTTGCTATGTGATTTACTATAACATTATGGTAAATATCCTCATGTGTTATAGTAATTTAACTATCGTATATATATATACTGACATTGTCGTAAATTAGTATATAAAATTATCGTAAATAGAGGTGGCTACAAAATAACTTATTTTATAGCTAACTATAGAGTATACTCTCCCCCTATATATATATATGACTATGTTAAATAGTACCCTGGATACTGAATATTAATCCGTACCCGAGTCCCTTGCACCCGCCCGCATCCTGCCCCTACCGCCCGTCCGCACGAGAGACCGTGCCCGCATCATGTCCCTCCCTGCCTCCGCCCGCACGATTCAAAAAAAACCCGTACACAGTCCCACGTTCCCAAGCGAGGAAACAGCCGCTGACCCATGCACGAGGCCGCCATCAGGCCATTTTTTTTTAGCCAAGGCTGAGACGGTCCCGGCCGATTTTTCTATCCAGGAATGGCGCCCGCAATGCCAGTTTTTTTTTGTTTGCAGCTTTTTTTTCACGTTCGTGATTTTTCCCGTGCAGCCTTTTTCTTTTTACCTTCGTTATTTTTTTCCCGTGCAGCCTTTTGACGTCCCTGATTCAGCCAGTTTTATAGTTTTAGCAAATTGTGCGTCCAAGATTTGATATTGAAAAACAACTTTCCATTTGGTCGTCAGTCGTCACAAATTTCTTTTAAATAGATGAAATTTGTATTCAGAAAACTCTCCCTCGCTCCAGCACCGTAAGCCTCCGATTCCGTACCACGTTCCAGCCGATATTTTTTTTTTGCAGCTGATTTTTTTTCTTGTCGATGTGTCCGTCGTCTATTTTTTTTGTCACCTGCCGATTTTTTATTTATTAATCGTTTCTTTGCTAGTTTGTTTTTTTTTTGCACAAAGATATTTTTGGTTGCTCGTCCACAAGTGATGCTGGTTTTTTTTCTTTTCTGTGTGCGTCCTTTTTTTTGTCACAAAGGAACAGAAGATATACAGCTATTTGATTGATTTTTTTTTCTTGATTTTTTTCTTTTCTTTCCAGCCTCAGGTTCCTCGTGATGAATTACTTGTCAGCTAGAATAATTTCTTATCCAAACCGCAAATACTATTTTAATTGAATCGTAAAAATGTTGCATCACCAATCCTTACAAGATTGTTGTATTACATATTGCAACTTTCACACCGGAACACCAGATCTGTACACTGAAACTTCGACATTGACAGGAATACTTAGAGCATGAATCACATGTACAAGTCATAATGACATCTGAAATTAAGTCGTCATACAATAGAACAATTGGGAGGTCTATAGCTCAATTAATTTAGAATACAAAAATAATACACAACTGTTACCAATCTCTAATCTTGTCCATTGACGAACAAATAGATAACAAGATAGCTGTATCCTTCACTATATAGAACACTTTAAAGTTCAATCAAATGAACAATTGTAATTGGAATTGATCTAGGACAGCATAATGTCATGTGCAGGATGGTATTCCATATTCCAGCCTCATCATGACCTAGATAACAGAGGAATTTTGTGGACGACACAAGCATTTATGAACACTAATGAACTTGGCTAGATCTGAAAGATTGCACCACACCACCTGCAAAAATCATTTGAATATGTTGCTGTCAATTTGACAGACTGTTGGAGATTACTAATTAACAAGCAGAAATCACATCCTTCAGCTGAAAGGGTCGTTGATCTACACACACCAAGGTAATTAGGAGCAAAGCTCTACAACAACAACAACAACAACATAGCCTTTTGTCCCAAGCAAGTTGGGGTAGGCTAGAGATGAAACCCAAAAGAGACGAGAAACAGGGAGACACATAAAGGGACATAAAGGGCACAAGACAAAAGATGTCACGGTTCAGGCACGTTGATTGCTAATCTCCAAGCGCTCCTGTCCATAGCTAAATCCTTGGGGATATTCCACTCCTTAAGATCTCTCTTAACGGACTCGTCCCAAGTTAGTTTAGGTCGACCTCTACCGCTCTTTACATTATCGGCCCGCTTTAGAACTCCACTACGCACCGGCGCCTCAGGAGGCCTCCGTTGGACATGTCCAAACCATCTCAACCGATGTTGAATCAATTTCTCCTCAATTGGTGCCACCCCAACCCTATCCCGAATATCGTCGTTCCGTACTCTATCCTTCCTTGTGTGCCCACAACACCAACGCAACATCCGCATCTCCGCTACACTCAATTGTTGGACATGTCGTCTTTTTGTAGGCCAACACTCAGCACCATATAACATCGCCGGACGAATCGCCGTCCTATAGAACTTACCTTTCAGCTTCTGAGGCACCCTTTTGTCACAGAGAACGCCAGAAGCTTGACGCCATTTCAACCAGCCGGCTGAAATTCTATGCCTAACATCTTCATCAATGTCTCCATCCTTTTGTAGCATCGACCCTAAATACCAAAAAGTATCCTTCTTGGCCACCACTTGCCCATCGAGGCTAACGTCTCCCTCCTCGTGCCTAGTCGCGCTGAAATCGCACCTCATATACTCGGTCTTAGTCCTACTAAGTCTGAACCCTTTCGACTCTAACGTGTGCCTCCATAGTTCTAACTTCCTATTAACCCCCGCCCTACTGTCGTCAACTAGCACCACATCATCAGCAAAGAGCATACACCAAGGGATATCACCTTGTATGTCCCTTGTGACCTCATCCATCACCAAAGCAAATAAATAAGGACTCAAAGCTGACCCCTGATGCAGTCCTATTTTAATTGGAAAGTCACTGGTGTCGCCATCACATGTTCGGACAAACGTCACCACATCCCTGTACATATCCTTGATGAGGGTAACGTACTTAGTTGGGACTTTGTGCTTTTCCCAGGCCCACCACATGACATTTCTCGGTACTTTGTCATATGCCTTCTCGAGGTCAATAAAGACCATGTGCAAGTCCTTCTTCTGCTCCCTATATCTCTCCATCAATTGTCGTAATAAGAAAATCGCCTCCATGGTCGACCTACCAGGCATGAACCCAAACTGATTTTGGGTCACATGTGTCACTCTCCTTAGGCGATGCTCGATAACCCTCTCCCAGAGCTTCATCGTATGACTCATCAACTTAATCCCACGGTAGTTAGTACAACTTTGAACATCTCCCTTGTTCTTGAAGATAGGTACTAATATACTTCTCCTCCATTCTTCAGGCATCTTGTTTGACCGAAAAATAAGGTTAAAAAGCTTAGTTAACCATACTATCGCTCTGGCGCCTAGGTATCTCCACACCTCAATGGGGATACCATCAGGGCCCATCGCTTTACCTCCCTTCATCCTCTTCAAAGCCTCTCCGATCTCTGTCTCCTGAATTCTCCTCACAAAACGTCTGTTGGTATCGTCAAATGAGTCGTCCAACTCCAGGGCATGACCCTCATTCTCCCCATTAAACAGCTTGTCGAAGTACTCTCTCCATCTGTCTTTGATCTCCTCATCCTTCACCAGAAGTCGATCTGTCCCATCCTTGATGCATTTTATTTGGTTGATGTCCCTTGTCTTCCTCTCGCGGATTCTAGCCATCCTATAAATGTCCTTCTCCCCTTCCTTCGTGCCTAGCCGCTGATAAAGGTCATCATACGCCTGACCTTTTGCTACACTCACAGCTCGCTTTGCAACCCTCTTCGCTATTTTATAGCCCTCGATGTTGGCTATTAATTGTGACAAAAGATTCAGGAGAGGGTGCACATTTCTGACTAAAGAGATGCGTCTGGGCATTCATTCAGGATGAAACTTTCTGCTCATAAAGAGCAAAAAACTGCACATAACCTTGTAAAGAAAAGAATAATATCCGATGTTTCTATAGCTAGTTCAACAAATGTATGTACTGACTACAGGAAAGATGCAGCATGCATCATAATAACATTTGAACAAACTTTGGTCTGCGACACATGTAATATATCTTGTTATTAACACTAGTTGGGAAATTGCATGAAATAATTAGCAATACTGAATATGTATGAGAGGTGCATTATGGTCACCACTCCACGAACCAGGGAAATTAGGACAAGTACTAACTAATCACTGATTCATTGGCAACATATGAAAAAGGAAATTAGTTAATACTAACTAATGTGTGGAGATCAACAAAAATATCACAGAATCAAATAACAGTGAGTCATCTGAACCACAAGATACTACTCAGCAGCTGATAGACTGGATAACTACTGCCACTCTGCCACATGTAATTGACCGTATTCCTAAATCATTAGTACTAAACTACTAACTTGCTCATCAGGTGGCAAACACAATTTCAATAGTACTGACGATGGTTTTCTATTCAGTAAGAGTATATATAAGCCACAAAACATCTAAATCAAGTGCCTAAACAATTTTGAAACCATGTATATAATCTATTAAGGTACACATAGTTAACCCAAACTGGATACAAAATTAAATTGCTTATTTTTCCAAATAGCCCAACTCCATAATTTGCTACAGTTGAAGCAGGCCAAAAAAATGTACTGAATCAGACTTACCAGTGACCGTCGGATCCACTGGAGATGAAAAAAAATTCATAATCAACACCAAACCTGCACAGAGTGTCCATTAGCCTTGCAGATTGATACCAGGAGACATATCCAGCTTCACTGGTTGAAACAGAGTCATAATTTTAGGCTGCAGTAGATGAACAAAAAGGAAACTCATCACAATTTTGAGTTTTGACATTGGTTAGACTAATGATGCCTACTTCAACTTGCTCTGAATAGAAAAAGGCTCGTACTTCTGCTTCTGTTACAAGATTAATGACAAAATAACTAAATCCTCCAATAGTCATTGGACCAAATAAGATCATTATCAGGAGCACTACCAAGCATAAGATGAGGCTACGGCATCACTGGTCAAATTACCTACATAATATCTATTATACGAAGTATTGACATGCAAGTTAGAATGATGCCACTAGATCCAAAGTCTCAGATGTAACAAATTTAATGAATTTAATTTAATAAACAAGAATTGAGAAGATTTTATTGGAATTACATATGAGCATTACATATTTAAGCCCAATTACAAGTTGCATATATTATCATGTATATGTTACCATGAATGAAAACCACTCTAGATGACATGAATATAGTATTTGCAGTAAATTAAGTATATAGTGAAAGAAAGGACCTTCTAGTTGAGCAGTCCCATTGCTAGCTGAGGATCTTTTACAGAAAGGGCCTCTGATGTATAGACACATGGAAATTAGCAGTGGTGAAAAAAATTACAAATACAAAATCAAGGTAGGAAAATTAACATAGAAAAATCATAATTGGGAGACAAATTAAATATCATATTTAAAGGGCATGCTATTAACATGTACTAGGAACGAAGAAACAACGGTTCCTTGCATGTATGGAAACCTCGAACACTGAATAAAGAAAACTTTTGGCACCTGAATTAAACCAGTACCTGCACAAATCATCGTCACCAAAATCAAAAGCGAACAAACTTGATGTCCATTCATGTATCCAATTGAAAGAGATCAATCAGGTGATGACAATCAAGAACATTTCAATGGCCACATAAATCAGACAACAGACATGACGGACTAAAAAGTCTAAAGCATAGCTAACTGAATATGACAGTGTGAAAAGATGTGACAAACAGAACCTAATCCTATCTCAAGGGAAATATAAACCACACACAACTCAACCTTCATCTATTTTCAGAAAATGTTGCCACCTACACAATTAATGGAGTAACAACATGATGAATCAAAAGAGAGAGTGGAGAGGGAACCTTAGGTGCTAGAGGAGCTTAGATAAGATTAATATGAAGAAATCCTCACTGACGCAGAGTATTTTTTCCTCAACAATTTCAGCTGCATGTTCAGCATATTCTAAGATTAAACTTCAATAAAAGGATTCTCGATTTTCTACAGAGATGCAACAATCCAATGGTAATCACATTTATTCTACCTAATTCAATTGAACGACAAAAACTTTCTTAATTCACAGATTTTTCTTCAAACAAATCAAGCAAATTTGACAAATCCAGCAAATTTGAGGGGATTGAATTTACCTAGTGCTAGGTTGGCAACATGGGAGCAGGAGGGGTCGGAGTCGACTGGCCACTCGTCCGGCATCGAGCAGCGGAGGGCAGCTGCGACTTTCACTAGAACATCACCTGAGAAAACAAATCCACAAAACATAAGTGAAGAAATTTAGAACAAAAACCTTTATAAATGCAAAACAAGATACTCAGGGATTGTCCCAAGACAATAAGAATAAGGGCTCCACCAGCCTCCACAGGACACTAGAGCCATCTTACCATCTATATAGAAGATAAAAGTTTGAAACTACTGATTAGCTGAACCATTGATTCTGACTGGCCAATTCATATGGTACATGTGTTCTATTACCTTTGTTTCATTCTCAAGGTCCCAAAATAATAAAATCTGCGGGGGTGAAACCTATTGCATAGGTACTACTCAATTGGCTCTCAAATGCAAGTGGGAAATGTCAATAGTTAATTTGGAATAGATTTCTTAGGATGGTTGTTCAGTAAGAAAGAAAAATAGGCCCCAAAAAAATTTCAGAATGGTTTCAGTAAGATGGAAATATGGGATTCAATGCATTAGACTTTGACTTTTGCTGATTGAAAGATTACACGAAAAAAAGTAAAGAGCAGAATTTACCCTTGTAATTCATCTTCAGTAATTCCCATCATGCTAGTTGGACATGGCCCATCAGAGCAAAATTGCAGGAAATTCACAGATCTGGTGAGTGGCAAAATAACTGGCCCATCAGAGCTGAACTACCAGCAACAGTTCAAAGAGAAAACAAAATGGTAGCCCCCAAATATACCCAACTTTAACTCAGGGATGGGGTCAATTGAGCTGCCGTAAATAATTCAAAAATAAACTACTACACCACCAGGGCTGCATCACACGAATCCGTAATAAACTAGACGGATGGACAGCTCAGGAAAAAGATCTCAGTTTGGGTGCTCGCATAGCGAAATTCTCTGTAAACTCAATCGATCCAAGTGCTTTCTTACCAGATAGAGAAGTAGCGAGGCGGCGAGGGAGACCACAGGCGACGGCACCCGTGCGCTCGTCTAGGAGTGGCAGGTGCGAGACGGTGAAGCAGCACCAGCGCTAGGGCAAGGGCCCGGACGGTTGGCGCGATGCGTCTGCACCCGCACAGCGCTGAGGGCGGCGCGGCAGGGCGGGACGCTGGGGCACGCCGGCCAAGAAGGCCTGGACGTGCGACGCGATGCGGCGGGGTGGGTGCCCGCCGGGAACACCCTGACGGGCGGCGCGCTGCGTCTGCGGCCGCACAGCGCTGTGGGGCGGCGCAGCGGGAAGCACGGCGGAGAGGTGGCCAGCGGCGCAGGCAGCGGTGGTAGGGAGGGGCCGGACGGGCGGTGCCGGCTGAAGGACGGAAGGAGGAGCGGACGGGGCAAGTAAATTGAAACCGTAAAAAATCGTGGGTGCGTGGGGGAAGCTTCGGAGCTAGCTATGCCGCTCGAGCTCATCGGTGGGTGGGCCGGGCCGGTGAGCCTCAAGCCCGAACGGCGGGGTGGGCCTATTTGCCTGCCCAATAGGACGCTGGATACTGAATAGCTATTTGATAGCCAGGTACCATATATATATATATATATATATATATATATATATATATATATATATATATATATATATATATATATATATATATATATATATGGAGAACCCCTTGTGGCTCGTGCACGACTATTCTGGTGAAGATGGACGAGTAACATGTTTGTTTGTAAGATGCTTAAAGGTATCATTACATATCGTTATTGAGGGTGTCGAATCGACGGATTCCAAGATGACAAAGCTGTGAACGTGAGGACTAAAAAGGTGTTATAAATATATAAAGAGTGAAAACAACAACCCGTTGCAACACACGGACATAATAATAATAATAATAATAATAATAATAATAATAATAATAATAATAATAATAATAATAATTTCAGGTTCTTTTTTTCGTCCATCCATTTTTTTAGTTTATCTTCCTCTAACTACCGAACGATGGAAAGTTTTTTCTGTCCGGACTTATATATAGGGTCGAACTATTAGGAGCCCTGGGCTGCCAATAGTAATAGAGAGCCCCAGCCAGCTAGCCCACCCAACCTTCTGTAAAAATTAAAAAAGTTACCCACTCAGTCATCCACCTAGCTGACATGCACGCATGTGGAGGACCTCCTGGGGTCCCAGCTAGTCGGACGCATAAAATCCTAGAGCAGGCCGCGTACAAATGTTTTTACCGCAACGATGCATAAAAATTAGTGGTTGGATGAACTAAAGTCAATTCGTCCACGCATGAAAACCTTTCGTTGAGCTGAGTGTTCCACCAGACAGCACCTGACACAAGCTGACAAGGCTGACACGCCCATACAGGTATGCATGCCAAATAATTCTCTTTCATTTTTTGGCTATAATTCCTCAACGAAGCATCTGATTCAAAAATGGTTTTCATCGTTGAACTCCTGACATTTTTGTGCACATTTCAAGATCCATTTTGAATATATTTCTAATTTTTTTTAAAATTCATAAATTTAAAATTTGAATCATGTCACGTTATTGTCATTTGGATGCATAAAATTACTGGTCAAGATGTGTACAAAAGTTTTTGGCTCTAACGTTGCATAAAAGTGTTTGGTTGAATGAATAAAAAATTATTTTCATAAATTTGTAATTTGAATCATGCCGTGAATGGTCGATTGGATGCATATAATCACTAGTCAAGATGCATACAAAAGTAGTGATTGGATACATAAAAATATAAAGACAATATCGTCGTCTCTAAAATTTGTAACTTGATTTATGTCACATGTTGGACGATTGAATGCATAGAATCACAGGTCAAGATGTGTTATTTTGGACGATTGAAATTTGAAACTTGAATCATGCCACGTTGCATACAAATTAGAGGTTGAATGAGTAAAAATTAATTTATTGCTAAATAAAAACCTCTCCATAAGATGGACATTCCACGTAATAGAACTGTGGTTGCCTCCACTAATATTATGCTTTCCAATAGAAGGATGTATAATTGACTTGAGAACAATACATAGACCATGATGACAAAATTGTTTAATGCATGATAATCCGTTCAACTGGAATCAAATATAAAAAATATTCCATGCATAATAACCCATGACCGATGTTTAATTAATACATGAACAATGCATAGAAACATAAAATCCTTCCCACTTGGTGGGACAATTGTTACAAATGTCGTAACAGCCATGGTCTCAACCTATCAACTACATCAAGATCACACTACGCCAGCGACGCAAGCCGAGGAAGTCTCACAACACGCATATAACTCATCTCATTCAAGCATATAAACACAACATACAACAAACTAACTATTTACATTAACCCATCGACTACATCGAAGATCACACTACAGCATCGTGCCCTCATCTTAGGCCACGCAGCCGCCATGCCCAAGGTTAGACCGCTGCCGGCTGCATCTCCCGAGTAGTCCGTGTTGGACACACTAGCAGCCACCCGCTGCCGGCTGCATCCTCCGAGTAGTCCGTGTTGGACACACTGGCAGCCACCGCCGGACGATGACCCTACCGATGGACTTCAATTTCCAGTGTGTCCCTCTTCTTCCTCTCATTCTTGCTGCTCCAGTTCCTATAAGATCAAAACAATGATTACTAATTCACAGCCATGCATAGAAACATGTTTAGTACATACAAAAAATTGTATAGAAATTCTGCTCCGGATGAAATGCTCAAAATGCATATAAATTTTGTATATACATGCATACAAAAGTTTTGCTCTAGCAATGCATATAGAAGTACAACAATAATGTATACAGATCTATTACAACAGTGCATAAAGAACAATTTTTATGCGTATTAATCAAGGAGGTGCCCCGGCAGCCTCGCTACCAGATCTGGCATCGACACACCTTCGTCGGTCAGGTCTGGAGGATGACGCCGTCGCCGGTCGTGCCGCCTCTAGTGGGAGGCAGGGGCTGGGGGCGGCAGGGGTGTATAGAAGTCTTCCAACAAATGCATGGATAATTGATACTACAATGTATAGAAATGTGCTCTAATATTTAATAGAAAAAATATGCTATAATAATGTATAAATTTATGTTCACACAATGAACACAATTACCGTGCCCCCAACTCCCTCGAGCATTGTACAACAATGTATGATACTACAATGTATAGAAATGTGCCCCAACATTTCTTAGCAGTAAACATGTCAATAGCACCAAAAGGCATATGAAGTGTTGCAATAATGTATATAAAGGTGTTATGAAAAATGCATAGAAATGTGCTCCATCAATGTATAGAATTTCGTAGAAGTGCATCGTATAGAGGATAAAATTAATATAGGGTGTTTTGTAACCATTTTATTCATGCTACCTGTCGGGTACCTAAACAAGGGGTACCCACAATCAACGATTAAGAAAGACAAGCCCCTGAGAAAACCATGCCAAAGGCTCCACCCACGAAGGCGGAACGAGCCGAAACAACGCATGGAATTCCTCGACCACGTTCTGACTCACACGAGGCTTACTCGACGGGACGCCTCGACCACCGAGAAATCTCCGACTCGTACGACCCTGGGTCGAGCCGATCGACCCACCTCACTCACCAACTCTGAGACAAAAGTCAAAGCATTTAATGCAACCGCCAACCACTTCCTACCCCCATGGCTACAATGATAACCAGCATGGAAGGAGTACCAGTTTCAAATCTCACTTTTTACTGCCCATCCCGGGATGGGCGGTGAAAACCTGTCACTGCACACGCCATGCCGGGCACTATTCCACCACCGATCCCCCTCGAGGCAGAATACGATGAGTGTCGTACCCCAAAATCCCCGGGGCTCGGCCTTATCCATTCCCCGTCGACCCACCTCGACCCAGCCTCGACCAACCGCCGGTCAACAAAGAAGCAAGGTTTGCATACCATAGGATCCGGGGTCTTTTCACCGTCTCATCTTTTACGTCACCATGGTGTCTGGGGATGGCCGGCCATTCTCGGAGCACGTCACTACAGCGGCTCCCACAGCGCTCGACAAAACTTCACCTCTAAGACATCCCTCGTCGTCTCTGCCTCCTCTTGACCCTATAAAAGGGCAGGCAGGGACTCTACGAAGGAGGGGAAAGAAAGGAAAAACCAGTCATCATCCCACCTTAGAAGATCAACATCTCAAACAATCTCCTTTGTACTCTCACTTTTTCTCTCTGAGACCTGGGATCGGCTCCCTCTCTCACAGCTTGTAACCCCTATACAAGCACTTAGGTGCAAAGAAATACAATACTTCCCCCCCGCTGGACGTAGGGCCTTCTTTTGCCCGAACCAGGATAAACCCCCGTGTATTCTCCTTGCATCACCATCCAGATTAGGGACACGCAACACAAATTCACTCGTTGGCTTAGGACCCTCGCGGGACCGAACGCCGACAATTGGCGCGCAAGGTAGGGGCCGCTGCGTGCCAACATCGTTTTCCCGCCATTCTTCTGGATGGCTGATCCCGAACATCCACTTCTGTTGGCCACGATGATCTGGTTTGGGAGCTTGGAGTTCATGTCTCTTGGCCACGGCTACGACATGGTCCTCCTCCCGCCCAGGCACCTGACCGACGGCGACCACGAGCTCTCCCAGCCTGGGGGAGCGCTGCGCCAGTACCGTCGCTCTCGCCAGGCATGTGCCGCCAGGCGACGGCATGCCCAGCGTAACCGCCGTCATCGCCTCACGGAGGGTGACGGTATCCCCTGATTCAGCGCCCCTCAGCTAGACGCCGACATGGATTTCCTCACTGAGGATCTGTGTAGGATGAGCTTGGCTGAGGGTAAGATGCCGACGGGGTGTCCCGTCGCTCCACCGCCCGGTGCGGCACCACCACCAGCCAGTTCGATTGCCCCGGTACCAGGAACCATGCCCTCACTGGCATTCCCGTATGGACTGGACTCGGTTGCCCGGGCGTATGCTTCTTCTGTAAGCACCAGCATGAGCGCTTACGAGGAACTCCCCAGACACCATCTACATTCCACCCTCGACCTCGTCGTGTCCACGCTAGTTTCCGAGTACCTGGACTCCACGGAGACCCCGGATACAGAGCTCCGTGTGACTGCTTTTTGTTGTCACGACCTCAGAGACGCACGACCTCACATGCACCTATTATACTACTATTTTGGCACTCCAGACTCTGACTCTGCTGATGACACCTACGACCTGACTCGTGAGTGCTTCAATATCGATGGGGCTATCGCGTCGGATTCGGAGGATGAGGCAGCCGTTGGCGGAAGGAATGCCACGCCACCTCAGGTCGAGCCCCTTGCTGCATGGGATGAGGCTCAATTCCTTGAGGGCCAAGAAATGCAACTCGAGCAAATCCGCGAATTGCAGGACAGGCTTGATGAGGAACGAGAAAATCTGCGCCTACTTCAACAAACCCTTGAGCACGAGCGCGCGGCGCACGCACACGGCGGAGGAGCTCGAGAGAGAGCTCACGACGTCAATCGTCGCATCGTCGAGGATTGGGTAGGCGAGCCCCGGTCTTTGGCCGAGCCAGCCAGAATGTTGTCGCAGCCACCATGCTTCTTCGTAACATGCCCGAGCCATCGAACCCCGATTCCCGTCGGGCCCGCGATGAAATCCGAGGACTCCTCGAGACCGCTGCCATGCAGCAGGCCGAGAGTTCTGCCTCGAGGCGACGCGGGCTTGTCTCGGAGCAGCCTGCGGAGCCCTCCCGATAGGAGAGAGAGGCCTCGGTTCATCCCGAGCACGCCCCCTAGCAGAACAAGGCGGCCTCTGTCCGTGAACGCATTGTCGACAACGGTGGACCTCGAGATGCCCGTGACAACATCAACGAGCGCCGGAGGCGTAAGAGTGGTGACGGTGCAGCTCGAGGCTGCCACGAGCACAGGGGCGGGCGCTACGACAGCTCGGAGGATCAAAGCCCTTCGCCCGAACCACCAGGCCCTTGGGTCTTTAGCAAGGCCATTCGCGAAACACTACTTCCGGCTCGGTTCCGCCCCCCACGACGCTTACCATGTATAACGGAGAAACCAAACCCGAACTTTGGCTCGCCAACTTCCGTTTGGCTTGCCAGCTGGGTGGGGCTACCGATGATCGGGGTCATCATTCGACAACTTCCCCTGTTTCTATCGGACACCGCTCGAGCCTGGCTCGAGGACCTCCCACCTCGACAGATTCACGACTGGAGCGACCTGGTGAGAGTGTTCGAGGGGAACTTCAAGGAGACCTACATGCGCCCTGGTAACTCATGGGACCTCCAAAGCTGTAAACAAAAATCGGGCGAGTCCCTCCGGGACTACATCCGGTGTTTCTCCAAATAGCGCACCGAGCTTCCCAACATCACCGACTCCGACGTCATCATGGCCTTCCTCTCCGGTACCACCTGCAAAGAGTTAGTCTGAGAGCTAGGCCGCAGCACCCCCATCACTGCCAACGGTTTGATGGACATTATCACCAACTTCGCCGCCAGCGAGGAGGTGGTTGGTGCCATCTTTGGCAGCGACCAGGACAAAGGGAAGCGCAAGGAAGAGGATCCCGCGAGCTCCAGCCGGGGCTCAAAGAGGAACAAGAAGAAGAAGAAGAAGAAGAAGAATCAGTAGGGCAAACAAGAGGTCCCGGCCGACGACCTTGTCGCCGCTGCTGATCGTAAGAAACCTCGAGGACCCCCCGGTGGGGACATTTTCGACAAAATGCTCAAAGAACCGTGTCCCTACCACAAAGGGCCCATGAACCACAACCTCGAGGACTGCCACATGCTCCGGAGGTACTTTGAAAATCTAGGCATCAAGAAAGACAACAAGAAGGAGGATCCTAAGGGAGACGACAAGGACGAGGGGTTTCCCAAGATTCACGACTGCTTCATGATATATGGAGGACCCTTGACACGCCTCTCAACACGGCAACGCAAGCGGGAGCGTCGAGAGGTCTTCTTCGTGCAACTCGCGACCCCCCTCTTCCTGGATTGGTCCAAGGTGGCCATCACTTTCGACTGTGATGACCACCTAGACTACGTCCCCAATCCTGGAGTCTACCCACTCGTCGTTGATCCCATCATCACCAACACACGCCTCACCAAGGTGCACATGGACGGAGGCAGTAGTCTCAACATCATTTATGCCTAGACCCTCGACCTTCTGGGAATCACAAGGACGCACCTCTGACCCAGCGTTGGGGGCTTCCATGGAGTCATGCCAGGGAAACGAGCAGAGCCCATCGGACGGGTCGACCTGCCTGTCTGTTTCGGTACTCCCACCAACTTTAGGAAGGAAACTCTCACTTTTGAGGTGGTTGGATTCCATGGGACATACCACGCCATTCTTGGGCGCCCCTGCTACGCCCGGTTCATCGCAGTCCCTAAGTACACCTACCTCAACCCGTCGACCCACCTCGACCCGGCCTCGACCAACCACCGGTCAACAAACAAGCAAGATTTGCATACCACAGGATCCAGGGTCTTTTCACCGTCTCATCTTCTACATCACCATGGTGTCCGGGGATGGCCGGCCATTCTAGGAGCACGTCGCTATAGCGGCTCCCACAATGCTCGACAAAACTTTAACTCTAAGACATCCCCCGTCGTCTCTGCCTCCTCTTGACCCTATAAAAGGGCAGGCAGGGACTCTACGAAGGAGGGGGAAAGAAAGGAAAAACCAGTCATCATCCCACCTTAGAAGATCAATATCTCAAGCAATCTCCTTTGTACTCTCACTTTTTCTCTCTGAGACCTGGGATCGGCTCCCTCTCTCACAGCTTGTAACCCCTATACAAGCACTTAGGTGTAAAGAAATACAATACTCCCCCCCGCTAGACGTAGGGCCTTCTTTTGCCCGAACCAGGATAAACCCCCGTGTATTATCCTTGCATCACCATCCAGATTAGGGACACACAGCATAAATTCACTCGTTGGCTTAGGACCCTCGTGGAACCGGACGTCGACACTACCAACAAGGCATAAAGGAACAAATAGACTGACCAGAGGCAATGCATAAAAATGTATGAAGCAACACGTGTAATCTTACCAAACTAGTGCATAAAAAAACACACAGAAAACATGCAGAGAAAACTGATTTTACCTAAAATAAAATACCATATTCTAGTTGGATATAAACCTAAAAATAGAGTATCTCCAAAAAAAGGTGCCAACAAAAGGCCTAGACGGTGCAAAAGCAACAAAGCAAGCCACTTAATTAGGATCCAATTGTATAATTCAATTAAACATTGTGTACCTATTAGGGCCAGTATAAAAACAAGCTCAACACATTCAAAATATGCAAAACAAAGGATTTCTAAACATATTGGGGGGGAGTTTGTATGCATTGTAGAAGATGTTTTTATACACTTATAGAAAACATTTTACACATGAGGTATTATATGTAACACCCCTGGTGTTAGTTAGCCTCATAATGCATTCATAATGCATGATCATGGCATCCTAGTCTCTTATCATGAGCATAGCATCATGTTTGATTAGTAAAAGTGTTGAAACATTCAATTGCAACATTTGAAACATAGTTTTGAAACAATTGCAACATTTGTGGTTTCTATGTGTTCCTTTATGTGTTGCTAGGGTTTTTGTGTAGATGACACATGTGATGTTCTAACATGATCTCTAGTAGCTTAACTATGCTTAGTACATCTATTGGAGCACTATTCATGTTGACCGAAATGACTAATTTTCCCTCTAGGGGAGGTTTGACCTTGAGGTGACCTCTAGAGTGCCCTTGTTTGACCTTTTAGAAAGTCTTACTTAGAGCCCTTGCATGGCTGTATCACCTTAACAAAGTTTGTGCCAAATTTCATGAGGAACAAAAGTTGTTTTGGGGTCATCTCATGAAAATGCCTAGAACTTACTCAAACTGGGCCCACAAGTCAGTAGGTGGACTGCCCAACACTTAGAATTATCTCTAAGTAAAAAATGTGACATTTTAGTTTCATGTGCCCACCTTTGGAGCATTGTAAATCTCAAACTATGCTAAACCAGCTCTAACCCATATTGACACTTTTGTAGCACTCACTTAGCTCTACAATATTGTCAATAACACCATCACCTAGTTCTCAATGGTTTAGGAGCTAGAGTGCTTTGAAAATCAGGGTTCAGTCGAGCCTTAACTGAAACTTAGTTTTAGTTTCTAGGTGACCTACTTTGGCAAACTGTATCTCACTAACCAAGCCGAGTTAGCTCATGACCCTATTGACAATTTTGTTGTCCACCTATAGCTCTACATTTTTGTTAACTATGGCTCTCTTCGAATCAGCCTAGATAACGAGTGGTGAGGTGATAAAGTCGTGCTGTCAGTCATCGTGTTTGACTGAATCGGGGAATTGGATTCAGTTTCGTCAGAGTTCAAGTGTTGAACTCAGTCGTGTCGTGGCCGACCATCATCAGTAACTCGGTGCTGCGTGGTCTCCACGCGTCGGGGCTGCACCATGCTCGTGCTCGTGAAGGCGCCACGCACCCCGGCCTCCCTTCCTCGCTGCTCATTCCCTCTGCCTCCCTGTTTCCTTCTCCACCGAGCGTGCGGCGACCGGAGAAGCACCAGCGGCCGCCACCAAAAAAATCCACCGCAGCCGAGCACCACCACCCGATTCCTCGTAATCACAGGCACACCGTGAGCTCCTCTACATCATTGACCACACCACGCAACCGGTTGACCTCAGGTAGAGCTCGCCGAGCTTGCGCCTCCACCGCGGCCGCCATTGTCGCCGCCAAGCCGAGCTCGTGCGTGGCCGTGCTTCTCAGTGCCCCTACCGCCTCTCCTCTTTGGTGTTCTATGTCCGCCTCGATGTGTTGGTGCTCGCGGGGTAGACCGTTTGGGGTCAAGCCGGTGCTAGCTCGCCGGAGCCGGCAAGCACATGGTCATGGCTGCCACTGCCGCCGCCACCCCCTAGCCACGGTCGTAGTGTCAATTAGCTATACCAATCGATGCGCACAGTCGAGGTGAGCATGCCGGTGCCCTCGGGCTCGCCGGAGTCGTCGCCGGCGATGAGAAACCGCTCGCCGGAGCTTTCCCCTGCTCGGCGTGCGTATGACGAGCGGGGCCCGCCTGTCGGCGCGGGATCCCCTCACCTGTTCGGTTGGTTGGGCCTCGGGTGGGCCGGCGGCCGAGCAGTGCCATCGGGCCGGCCCAGTAGGGTGTAGAAATTGTTTTCTTTTATTCAATTTAAGTTAATTGCATTCAAACTTTGAAAATTCATATATCCTGTTTTAGAGATCCAAATAAGTTGGTTCAAGTTGTGTTATGCTCTACATAATGTCTAGTTTATTATAAAAATATAATGTGTACCATGTTTTGTGATGAAATAAATAGTTATTAATTATATCTTTTATTCATGTAGAAAAGGAGAAAATGATATCTTTTTCTGTGAAGCTCCAAATGATATGAAATTTTTATAGTGAACTGCTCATACCATGAATAGATTATGGTTAAATTTTCATATAATTTGGATGTGGTTTGGTGGAGTTATATAATTATCTTGTTTGCTTGAATGGATCTTGTGTGAATTTTCATAATTTTTCTATAGATCTAGTAAGGGTGAAACTTGGTGAGTGTTGTTCTTATGTTAGAAGGATGCTAGGAAAAATATGAAATCTATTGTTTGATACTTTTCAATAGGGTTTCCTATTTATGCTAGAAATAGACATGTCATCTGTTATTTTTGATATATCAAGTTCTGCTCATCCAATGGATTGGAAAATTTTATGGTAGCCTATGTGAAGCATTAGGTGGCTACTGTAATTTTTGTAGATTTTTATATATAGTTTTACTGTATGTTTCTTTAATCACCTAATTAACTAAATAAATTATAAAAGAATATTAAATAATTTATTTAGAAGTTGGCACTATACTTTCTGATGTTCCTTTGGTATGCACAACAAGTTGGTAAACTTGGTTTGGTCCAATTGTGTTTTTAAATCGTCACTAATTATTTAATTTAGTGAATCTGCCATTTCTGGAAAGATTTGCTAGTTAAGAGGATTAACCTATGTTAATGATGTTTTCATGCTTGGGGAACTATAACAAAGTGGTTAATAACCTCATGAACTAGTTGCTGGTAATATTTGGTGACATTTGGACATATAGTTTAGAAATGGCATCTGTCCCAAGCTGGGTTCAGCTTTGGGAGTACTCTCTGTCTTTTAGAACAGATTCTGTACATGTGCTATTTTAACTTGGTAAATGATGAAATAATGCTTAGATGTTTATAAATGAAATATATACAATTTCATAAGCTTTCCATAATGTCCTCTTGCAAGTCATTTGGATTGGTAGAACTCCAGTTGTAAGTTTTCTTAGCTACTGTTGATAATATGTTGTAAATACTAATTTTTGGAATCTTGTTACGTGCGTGTTTAGTCTTAACTTTGTGATACTTAGTGGTTTCTTAGGGATGTTCAAACATGTTAACACCAGAGATGAAATTTGCACCTAAGCTTGAAGTGATTTGAATAGAGCACCACATAACTTGGTTTTGTGCTTACGAAGTTGCATTGTCATTGCATTCATCTTCACATCATTCATGTATATCCATAAATCATCATGTCATCCTGGGTGCATACATGAAATTCATTGGGTGCATATACATGCAATAGGTGTGCCGAGAATCGTGTTACAAGCGAAGTCCCGCTGGGCGTGGAACCCGAAGTTGAAGTTCGTTCGAGAGCCGGAGGTCCAGTCCGACGAAGCCGGAGAAGACGTGGGAACCGTTCTTGAAGCCGAACCTCGATCTCTCTTCTTTCGGTTAAGGCAACCCCGGAGCATTATAAGCCTCCTACTTTCAAAGCAATTATCTATCTATACATGTTATATGTATTGTTGCATTACGTGATAGGAGTTGGTTGGAAACCCTTGCTGCATTGATAACACTCCTTGTCCAGCAATTCGAACCTTGAATCCTAAATAGACAGGATCATATCTATGCTTAGCCCTGCTAAATTAGACCGGTAGAAGTCGGGTGATTTCCTATCACCTGCGAGATATAGGGCTTTATCAGGTCACAGTTGGCTATATTTGCTATCGTAGAAGTGAACCATGTGTTAATGAAATGAAATGAGACCGGGTGGGATGACGATAGTGAAGCAGCAAGGCATGGAGGTCTTGAGTGTGGATCTATCCCCGCCTGTGTCGATTAAGAACCGAGACCTGGAGCCTTCTATGTCATTTTGAATGCATGTCTGACATTTAGTTGGCCGGCCTGAGGTTGCCGACCGCGAAGCCTAGTAGCTCAACTCAGGTTGCGAAGTCGAAAAGTGAAAGTCGCCTCGGTAGGGAGCCAGAGGGTCCAAGGGCAGGTGAGTTAAAAGTCCTAAGCATCCTGGCCACTGGTATCCCCGAGAATGCGGCGCTGTTCGGGCCCACCCTGAGTTGTACCAAAGGTTATCTACGGCTGCCTTTAGCGGGGTTTGCCGGGTGAGTGTCAGGAATACCCCCTCAGCTGATTTGGAATCGATTCGAGTCGCCGTCTCTCCCGGATAGTGAGAAACTTGACTGGTTATCTCCAGCGTAGATACACTAATGATTAATGATGGTTCAGAATTGATGATAATGATGATGATGGCCTTATTATACCTGCTATGGTTAATATTGTTTGATCCTAATAAAGTGAGTGCTCTAGTACAGGTGCTAATCTAGTTATCAGTTTAATGATGATCAACTTGATACTTAAACATATAATGGTTACTTATCTGTATTAAGCTTTTCTCTAAATGAGTCAAGCTAGCCCACTTATATCAGCCTTGCATAATCCTTGGTGTCACTTTATTTCTAGTTTTTGACGGATAAGTCTAGCTGAGTACCTTCTCGTACTCAGGGTTTATTCCCATTTGTTGCAGGTAGCAGATTCATACTTGTTGCTGCAAGTATTGTCTTCGCCATGTGGGCGTGAAGACTAGACCATATGGGCATGGTCTCTGTAGTATCTCTTCTGATATGCTTTTGCAGGATGTGACTATGTACTGACAGTATTTGACTTAAAATGGTTTCAAAAATTATGTTGCTTCCGCTAATCTTTACTTTGGTTTTGTAATAAAAATATTCGTACTCCGATGTATGAGATTACTTTTGAACTGTTGTAACAAGTGTTGTGTTATGTTGAATCACTACGATCTGGTTGCTCTCGGTTTGGTTTGAAATCCCTTGCGATTTCGTGGACTACCGGAGTTATATGGGCTCAAGTTTGAGAATTTGATCGTTTCGGCGATTGTTTTTGAATTTGTGCTCTTATAACGTTACATTATCCACCGGCCAGTGTATTGAATAGCAATGCATAAAACAAACTGACTGGCTAAAAATCAATGCATAAAAGGTTCCAAACAACACGCATAATATGACTAAAACAAAGCATAAAAACATAATAACTTACACAGGAAGCTGATTTTGATGCCCGTCCAGACGATCGTGCCTTGCTTGCCGATTCCGAAGGCTGGGCTTTCATCTACATTGAGATATAGGCAACAGAAACCTTCCTGCTCCATCTCTGCATAAAAGTCAGAAATAAATTGCACATAAACGTTGCAGCTCTATCTCTGCGGCTAGCATCAATTCCCTGAGCAAGATGAGATATAGGCAACAGAAACTATTAAAATTTGTGGGTATGAACAAAATAAAGCAAGCAACCACGTACAGGGGCAAATAATCATAGAAACGAATAAATCTAGTAGAGGGAATCAGAAATATTGACAGGTACAAAAATTTAGCTACATGAATCATGTGCATAAAAATTTAGCAAGTGTAGCATATGCATAGAAATATTGCAAGTGAAGCATAAAAAATATTTCACAAAGCAGGAACAAGGAAGATGAGATATAGGCAACAGAAACCTTGCTGCTCCATCTCTGGAGCTGGCATCAAATATACCTCACGGGAACAGGGAAGATGAGATATACACAATGTTTATTATGCGTTGCACTATCTCGACTTTTTATGCAATAAATAAGTAATTATTATACCTCGCGGGTCTCATGTTCTATAAATTTTGAAAATTAGGAATATACCACATGGTGGCAATTCTGGTTCATAGAAACCACTGTAAAAATACATAGATATGTTTTTTTTGCGCTCACATTGCGTGAAAAAATAAAAATGATTCGTTGGAGTATAAAATACTTTTGCTAATGCATAAAAACTGCTCTAACAATGTATATATATTATGAAACATCGATGTAGAAACCTTATACAAGTTACGTGTTTACCTTGTATAAAAAGTTATACAAGCAATCATAGTAACATAGAAAAAAAAAACACAAACAAAAACATCCATGTAGCAGCACCTTGCGCCAGGGAATACAAAATGCACAAATAATTAGTCGTGCATAGAACTCGATTCTTATCAGCATATAAACCAATATGCACTTGCATATAAACTCGATTCTTGCATAAATCAAACATTTCACATGAACAACAAATTCTTATCAGCATATAAACTCAATTCTTATCAGCATATAAACCAATAGCTCACCAGAACAATAAATTACTGGACTAGTAGCCGCAGCACCACTTTTAAAAACATGGCCGACGTGAGAGCTCGCTCACACATCCAGGAATACAAATGCCCAGATAAGTAGTGAAGCACATCCAAAAAGCACACTCCATAACTAGAAGAAACAAAAGCTCCTTAGACATTTCATCATGCGTGCATACAGGGAAAAAACAAGAGTATAGCAGCAAAAAAAAAAAATCCACATGCAGCCATTAGTACCAAAAAATCCACCTGCTGCTCATCGAGCTGCAGGGCAGAGCAGCTGCTTCCACAGCCCACGAGAAGGCTCGTTCCTCATCCCACCGGCAACGTCAGCTCCATGGTTCAAGGCAGCGCATAGATGAGTGCTCTAACCATGCATAGAAATCTGCTTTTGGCTTCGGCCAGAGACAACAAGGAGATCGCAACATGCACTGCCGCATCATCATTGAAGACGTGTGAAGCATATAGATTATCAAATGAGAAGCATAAAAAATCAATTTCTTACCGAGGCGTGTTTGACCATGGGAGGGCTTCCCGGCTGCCAGCTCCTTCGGACCTCTAGACACAGAAGAGGAACGACACTGGTATGGTGGTGCCGCTAACAATTCAAGCTCGCCATAGCCGAAGACTAGGACAGTGCGCCTTGGCTGCAGCCATCGGACCTCCAGCCATGCACCACTGCCATCGGGTCACAGAAAAAGAGCACCGATAATGCATAGATAATGCATAAAAAGAGCACCGATAATGCACCGATAATGCATAAAAAGAGCACCTGCAAAGATATGCAGCAACGACAATGCATAGAAGAGGGCTCATCTGCGGACGCAGAGGGGCTCATTTCCTGCAATAAAAACCGCATAGAAACTGCTCAAACAATGTCTATAATTATGTATGAGCAATGTATAGAAGTGTAGAAGTGTTTTAGCTGTGCATAGAATTCTGTTTTTATCAGCATAAAAACCAGTGATTTTAAAATGAGTAGAGTTTAAGTTCTATGCATCCAAAAAATTACGATGTCAATATTTAAAGATGTACCAAATCGTCCTAATTCACGCATGCATCAAAATCCACAATTCCTGTGTCATGGTGCATAGAACTAAAACTAACAAACAACGATGCACAGAGAACTAGTGAACGATGCATAAATAGTTTCAGCTCTCAACAGTGAACATGTTCACAAAAATATGTTTAAAGAAATAAAAAGTGTTAAGAAATGACATAAAAATCATCTCTCAACAGTGAACATGTTCACAAACATATGTTTAAAGAGCATAAAATCTATTATTATTTGTTTGAAATTCGAATCGAACTTCACATAAAGCTAATCTAAACATCCTCGACCAAGACAAATAGATCAAGTTGTGCAATGAGCATAGAGACGCATGTTAGCAATGCATAAAAACTATTACTTTTTCCTTGCAATTTGAATCCAACTTCACATAAACCTAATCTATCCCTCGAACACTAGACAATAGATCAAATCTGCACTCGATCTTCGTGGCAATGAGAACATGCACCAGCAACCAAGCAAAAATCAATGGTGAAGGGCACATACATAGGGAGGGGCGCGTACCAAAGATGCATAAAAATTCTCCGTAGGCTGGTAGCTGCATACCAAGATGCGTAAAAAATTCAAAATCAGATGCATACAAACCATGCTTCGTGGCCTCCTCTTCTTCGTCCCTAGCGTTTGCTTCTCACCGCTGGCCACCACCCCAGCCTCCAGGCGCACCACATCGTCGTCGTCGTTGTGGTCCAAGTGGAGCTGGCTGCGCTCCAGTGGCGGGCGTTGTCAACGTCGTAGTCCCCGCGCGTCGGTGCTCTAGGATGCGGTGCAGGAAGCCCTCTCTAGGACGCGGTGCAGGAAGCCCTACTCGTCGGAGACGTTGATGAGGTGGGGAAGAGGAGCACCGGCACTGGACTGGCCTGGATCTTGGCTCCATGGTGGGGAGGGCACGCCGGCAACGGTGGGGGAGAGGAGGGGCGCGCCACTGCAGATCGTCGAGTGGAGCTGCGCGTTGCCGATCCGGTCCTGTTCGTCGCTGGGAGGGAGGAAGAGCGGGCGGCGGGTGAGTTGCTAGGTTGAGCTCCGTGTTGATGGGGTTGGCCGTGCGTTGCCATGAGGAGTCGCCGGGGCGGAAGCCATGAGCCACCGTTGCCTCCTAGATCTCGCAGTTGCCCCACCACGCGCTCGCCGTCGCTGTCCCCTTCACCAGATCCTGGGCCGCCGCTCCTAGACCCCCGCGCGGCGACATCGCCGTCCGCCGTAGCCGGACCCGCGCGCGGTCGGTGGGGGGAAGGAGACGCGAACTCAAGCCCCGTCCTCGCCGCTTGGGCACCGGGATGCCGGAGGTCGAGAGGGGCGCCGAATGGTATACCGGGATGGGCCGTGCGCCGGCTGTTGGGCGGAGGGACGATGTCGTGGCCCCGCGACCGGCGTGTGGAGGAAGCAGGGCCACCACCTCGGGGAGGTGGCGCCGCTGCGCCGTAGGGAGAGGTGGCGCCGCCGCGCCATCGGGGGAGAGAGTGCCAGGGTGGGGAGCGAGGCAGGGGTGGCGGCCAGGTATGGGAATAGGTTTTTTTAGCAGATTAGGGTTTGGGAGTCATATATATAGGGCCCAGGAAGGTGGCTTTATGGGCCGGTGGGTGGTCTAACGGGGTGCTGGTTGGATGCCACCAGTTCAGCTGGTTTGGTCAGGGCTTCCAATAACTTACTGGAAGCCCTATATATACACGAGTTAGAACTCTTGACTAGCACAATACGGAGTCCGGTTCTAAAATGTATTAGGTTGTGTATGGTCTATGTTTAACCAAAGAGTCCATACTCCTACGGAAGAAAAAACTCCATACCCAGTACGACTACTATATATATAGTAAATTTAGGTTTTTTCCTTTTCCTATTCCGTCGTTTGTTCAGCCTTTTCTCGTTTTTTAGACTCTACTCTGATTTTACTGTATCTTATCCTTTTTCATTACGTAGGCCTTCTTGAGGTAACCTGCACAGGTAAAAAAAATCCTAATCCAACACCAGTTCTTAAGATAACATAAATAATTGAATCCTATGCGTTGTTATAAGGCTTAAAAAAGCAAATAGTAACCTTTTCTGCGTACATTTTTTTTGTTCTAAAACTGTTTTGATTTGATCCTGTCGGTTTCGTCCAGGATTTGGTATCCGTTAAAATTCTGTTTTTCTTTTCAGTGGATTCCGTCTAGAATTCCATTTTCTTTTTACTTTTCCGTTCTGTTCCGTATGCTCCTGATGTTCCCATGGTGTTTTTTTTATCTTTTCTATTTTTCTTCTCCTTTTCCAATCTGTGGTCCATGTTTTTCTGTTTTTCTTTATTTCTTTATTTCTATTTTTCTCTCACTTCTTTATTCTCTATCCGTGCCCTTCTATTTTTATTTTTTCCTTCTTCCTCTACTATCCGTACCTTTCTTCCTTCTTTCTCCCTATATAAGCCCTTTTTACAAATATAAAAGTTAAATAAATAATAAATATAATATTATATGCCTTTGAACTATTGACTTTTGTTCAAAAAATAAAGATTTTTACCACTAGGACTCGAGAACAATGATGGATGCGAGGACGCCGATGGTGGACCGGTCCGTCGTCACTAACCTCGACTACCTACGTGGAAAGGCTCTCGCCAGGAGGCACGCCTCGCCCCTCCTTTGAGGCTCCGACTTCGTTGCCACCGTAGCAGCAGTTGATGGTGATAGCCTTGTTCCTGCTCTCACATGAGAAGATCGACCAGATCAAGGAGCGCACAGTCGCCCTTGGCCTTGGTCTTTCATGGTGGCATCGGCCTTAGCGTGGGTGTGCCTTCTCAAGTTCAGATCAGATTTTTACATGTCTTTAAAATAATTAATAAAACTTAATATTTAAATGTAACAATGCATGAATATTATAAAATTAAACTTAAGATATATGTATGAGCAAATTTTTTTGTGCTTAGCAACGGAAGAAAAAGATCTATCAAGGCCGTAGTTTGATACAATATTAATTGAACATTTTTATATTATTACTAATATTAGCTTATATTTTGGGTGTTATAGTCGTCACAAATAAATTATAACTCTAAATTTATAAAAAGGGGAAAACATAAATACTCCCCTTATAAGATATTTTAGCATTTCTATAGATTCGTAATTTTTACTATACATTTAGATAACACTATGTCTAAATGCACGGTAAAACCAATATATTTAAAAAAGCCAAAACGTCTTATAATTTGAATGAAGAGAGTAGTTATGTAGTATTTCTGTTTTATTTTAATAAACATTTGATAGCTTTTTTCTCCCGTTATAATACACGGCCATATTTACTAGTAAAACCAAAATACAATTTGGGTACAGCGGTGGGGTATAGCCGTATTGTTTTCGTCAGAGCATGATAGCATCGTCGTCGTGGGCGTAAAAGCCGCCGCCTCCAACCCCTCGTAAAGACCACCCGTTTCCTCCGTAGTCCGTAGCCGCTTGCCCGGTTCCCAGCTTCGCGCGTGGCGCCCCCCGTTCCAGCTCTCCTCCTCCTCCTTCGACGGGCACGACCGCGAGCCACCTTCGTCCTGCCCGCAGCGGTGCGCGCTCTCCATGGCGTCCTAATTAGCCGCAACGCCGCGCCCGTGCCTGCGGTATGGTTCTTGCACCACTTCTTTCTTTCTTCAATCTTGCCGGGCTGGCGGAGATTGGCCTTACTCATTTGTCGCTTTTTTGGGATTAAATTAATTAAGCATCTAATGTACTTTCTTCATACTGTAAGCACATCTAAATTAGGAACCGCTGCTGTCTGTAAATAGATAGATGAAACAGTAGAAGATTGATGCATTGAAATGATTTTCAAAAGTCTCCAGTGCGAGCTGCTTACCTCTGCAGCTCACAACCAAATCCCTGCTCAGCTTCGATTTATGCATTTTTTTAGTGGCATTGGATCTTGCGACATTTTTTTTTACGGGAAAAGGCTGTGGAGGAGATCCCCACAGCACACTTTAAATTTAATTAGAAAAAGTCCAAGATCTTGCGACATTCCGTGATGTGCTCTACTAAGGCCTTGTTTAGATCCCAAATTTGGGATCCAAACTTTGCATAGTAAATGTCACGTCATACTGTAGCAATTTTGTTTTTATTTGGTAATAATTGTCCAAATATTGATTAATTAGGCTTAAAATATTCGTCTCGCAAAGTACAACAAAACTGTGCAATTAGTTTTTGATTTCATCTACATTTAGTACTCCATATATGTCACACCCCAAAATTTCTGATTTTGGGTTGTGAATAGAAAACACTAAATAAAACAAATGGTTTAAATATTTGTTTAAGACTTGACAAGACTAATTTAAGTTTTAGGAAATTTAGTATAGAAAATTGTGGTATTTCAAACTTTTCCAAATTAATTTAGTGGTCACTTGCCTGATGTAATGTTTGCTTGTTGTCTCTCGTGTGTTAAGAGCGAACAAAGTCTTTCAAAATACGTTTAGTGAATCGATCTTTCTTCTCCAGCATGTCTTTATTTTTTTCTACGATCAATATTCCTTGTTTCTCATCTTAAGTTCTCGTTGGGAGTTTTCTAAAATCTTTTCTTTATAACGTAAATTATTTCTTTCAGTTTCTCATGTGTCAATCAATCTCAGTGAACTCTTCGGGAATTGTTCTGGCTTTTTTCGGAGCCAGTTCACGCTTTTCTGCGAGTGTTATCTAATTTTTAGATGCTCCAAAATATCTTTTCATGAGCTCCAAATACTTTATTTGGGTTCCTCATGTTCCATAATGTCTCTAGAAAATTCCCTCGAATTTTCGGAGCTTTCGGAGTATTTTTCGCGGCTTAAATAATAATTCTGGACTTTTCTAGAATTATTTTATCCACGAAATTAATTAATTCCGAAAATAATAAATATCTCATTTTCCACCCAAGCCCGTGTGCAATAATCCTAAATGTCCATAACTGAATGTTAATTTGATTAATGATTATGAGAAAAGGTAACATAGGATAATATATTATGTTTTGCTTAGTTTAATCAAGATTCATATAAGGTCATCTTAGATGTGATTTGGTTAATGTTTAGAAGCAACTAGGGTTTATAACTCCGGTATTTCATAACTGAATGTTAATAAGATTCATATCCACATAAATGTTTTCTTTTAAATTACAAGATGTTTAGTTCAACCTTGATTTGTAAATGTTTTCATTTAGCTTTTGCCACATGTTCCATGATTATCTAAATTATAAAATATTTACATGACTTAAAATACTATGATATGATATATTTATAAATAAAATATGGCTAAGGTATAATGTTAGCTTTTACAATTCAACATAATTTGTTTAGTTAAATACAAAGCATATACTGATTCGATTAGCTGATCTTGCATATTCTAAACCATAAGTGTTGAAAGGGATTAAATGATATGTAATTATTTCTAAATATAATTATTTCTGAATAAACGATGATTAAGGTTTAACTATAGCTTTTATAGTTTGACACGAATTAGTTATTTCCACTCTAATTTATTTCTTCAAAATGTTCATCATTTTATTTCATTAAATAAAATAGATCAATTGTATAAAGTGTCTTTTTTCACTATGTTGCAAACATTTTGATATTCGTGTCCTTTTAACAGTAGCTCTGTTCTTAGTCGTTCTTGCGTTCCCGTAACCATAGCAACAAGCCGTGACGTGTAGTGCGCTTCCTTTTAAAGTGCCTTCTTTGTATGATGTTTGTTCTTAGATGTGTTTGTTGTCTGTTTGTTGTGCTTGGTTGCTACGAGTAAAGGAAGCGTGGTTCGTTAGCGCTAAAGACTAGGAGCTGAGGACCGACAGTCGAAGCAAAAGTTGGAGACCGGAAGATAGCAGCTGAAGATTCTGAGCAGCTTAACCTTGGGAAAGAGGCAAGTATAACATGGGACTATTCTTGTTACCTATTCACTATAATCAATATCATATGCATGTGTCTACCTTGACAACCTTAGAGATTATAACTTAGCTATTGATATCTTGTTTTCTTGTCACCTATGGGTTATGCATTTGGGTAGCTATTGCTAGTGCTTAATTATGAACAATGATCTTGTAATTTGACTAATGGATTATGCAATCAACCAATTAAGAAGATTTTATTACTGTTGAAAGGGGACTAGAGCATGTGGGTTATATTGTTGCTCTGGTTTCTCTCCATAAGGACTTATCTGTACGTGATCATCCGGGACATACAGTACAACTGTGAGGGCTATATGGCTCTGGCTTTAGTTGCTTAAAGGACCTTTTCTAGCTTGTTAGTGGTTACCTTAAATGGCGTAAGAAAGGCTTGCCACGTTGGGTGTAGGGCGAGCCCCTATCCTTAGTGTGTATAGGCTGCGGTTGTTGTGCCACAGGGAAGGGGGTTCTACATCTGCCTGCCGAGTGAATCTAATGGCCCTAACTTGTTAGACGAACCTTTAAGTAGCTTTATATGATTTCCGGTGTTTTGGGGAGTCGCGAACCCATGCATTTGGAAGTTATGACTCACAGTGAAAGTGTACACCTCTGCGCAGAGTTAAAAACTGGTATACTAGCCGTGCCCACGGATACGGGCGGCCTTGGAACATTTACAGATAGATGATCACCATTGTTATATCATGCTTAATTACTGTTGTTATTATTATGCTCATGTTAATGCTATTCATTATCCTTATTACAATTGATCATTGATTCATTAATGGAATTTGGATTACCTTGATGCTACTCAATTGCTAATTATATGATAAATAAAAGCTAAACGCAGTCAAACAGTGTCTAGCCTTTTTGAGCCTCATGAACCCTGTGTTATACTTGTTGAGTTCGACATGGACTCACTCTTGCTATTTCCCCCACACTCTAGTGTGTAGTAAGATGCTACTCGGAAGAAGGACAAAGGTGTAGTGGAGTTTCCAGAAGACTAGTAGAAGTGCTAGGCATATGTTAGCCCCAGTCAGCCGTCCCTGAGAAGAATGGAGCCCGAAGTTTAGTCACCGTTTCGCGATACTCTGATGTAAGTGTTAATATAGCTATGTATACGTTATATAATAACATTGTTTCTGATACTTTTTCATTCTGGCATATGTGTGGACTTCCTGGGCACACATATGATTAGCCTGGTTTTGTTCTTTAGAAAACCGGGTGTGACAATATATGTGTCGACATTTTAATGTGATGGAGAATCTTCTTTTTGTATAATAGAATTTGAGGATGAATTTGAGTATCTAAACAAGGGGCTAAGCTTACTACTCATCAAGGGCCGATATATGGAGCAGCACGAGATTCGTCAGAGTATCTTTCAGAAAAGATATGGTTCCTAACACGTGAGGCGTCAGACTCTGAATTTGTCGCTGCGTGCACGGACTAGGATGGTTCTGATTGATTTCGTTATCTTGGAGCATACTCCTAGATTGGTTTAGATTTTTTTTAGATAACCTTTCCGACTTTTGACTTGTAGTGCACATCTCTTTGCTCACTAAATTGATCTACTCTATTGAAAGTGATATTTTTGTCCTAATTGAGCGTGGATTCGTTGGATTGGTTCTTCTATAAGATGATTGAACTCGCCTGCCAAGCTAGCTTCTTCTTTCCTCTGCATTTCCTCAGTGCACTTGACTTCAATATTCGAATCTGGACAGACGTTAATATCCCTTAAATTCAATTTGTGACCGAAGTTTTGAGGACACTTCTTAAGTTTTACTGTCACAGTAAAAATGATGGCTGAATAATGTTTTTATAATGCTATATGTTTACACGTACCATGCAAAATAATGCCATAAAGTTTCTTCTTTATTTTGTAAAGTTGGGGACACATTATGAAATTCTCTCAACTACTCCCTCCGTTCCAAGTTGTAAGTTGTTTAGGCTTTTCTAGATTTATAGTTTTACCTATGTATTTAGACATAGTATATATCAAGGTATATAGTAAAAATGATGTACGTAGAAAAAACAAAATAATTTATAGTTTAGAATGGAGGGAGTATTTATTTTTATCAGAATGGGAGTTTTGCTGTATCCATACTCCGTAGTAGCCCTGAGATTGAAGACATCACAGTTCTTTGCTCTGTTTGTGAAAGAGTGGTGTTTTGATAATCCTCTGCACTTAATTCATTTTGATTTTTTTTATTTACCTAATCCAATTCTTCTTAAATCATTCTTCAAGGGCACTGTGTCCTTGGAAGTGCTTTTGTATATTGTATATGAAGTGGCTCATATAACATTACATGTCAAAGACAGGAAAGAGAGAATAGGAACAAATATGAAATTTGGACATCTGCACTTGGAACCAGATTAATAAGAGCCTACACCTGCTAATGGTCCAGATTAGTTTGAACAGTCCACAGCTGAGGTTTTCCCATATTGGTCCCAATGAATAACCCACCACTCCACCACCCCCCCCCCCCCCCCCCCCCCCCACACACCCCGCCCACCCCCCCCACCCACCCACCCACCCCACCACCACCACCACCACCCCCCTGGAACTTGATTCTTTACACATTTATGCTTGTATCTTTCAATCATCATTTAGTTAGTTGCAGAAGAAAAAATGGCTTTTGCATCCTAAATGAGCATGCATTCTTTGTGCTTAGCTGTCACTTTCACATATCTCCATTGGATAGGCTGCTCTCTCACATGCTAACTTGGGTGCCAAGCTCCTTTAGTCTCCAAAGTGTTTCCCAAATTCATTTGCCTGCCATATTCTAATTTTTTTGAGCTGCATTAGATGAGGTCAAGCATTTGTCTGGCGACATTTTTTTAATCTTTTTTTCTTCCAATAAGTCTATCAGATGAGGTCAAGCATTTGTTCTGTCCTGCTTGTTTGCCAGTGTCAAACTTGGCTGCCAAGGTACTGCCTTTGTTTTCTTCTGGTTTCCTCAGGACTTTTGGACTTTCCAGCCTTTATAAGATTGACCACATTGACTGATACATTGTTGCACATTCCTTGCTCAGTTCAGCCTTTGTAAGATTGATCTCATCGATTTGACACATTGTTTCATACTCCTTGTTCAGAAGCAGGGTGTAGAGTTTTGTGTATGATGCCAAGTATGGATGAACCCCTTCTTGGCAGTGGTGTTCTTAAGACCAGCGGGGTGAGAAAGAGCCTGGTAGTGGCCGAGGTCAGAAAACAGCTGTACCTTGCTGGGCCACTCATCGCCGCATGGATCCTACAGAACATTGTCCAGATGATATCTGTCATGTTTGTCGGTCACCTTGGTGAGCTTGCCCTCTCCAGTGCCTCCATCGCCACCTCCTTTGCAAGCGTTACTGGCTTCAGCTTATTGGTATGTTAATGCAAACTCAAGACATTTCTCATATGCTAGACCTGAACGATTATATGGAGTTCAATAGCAGAGTCAACTGTTTGTTTCATCATTTCAGTCTGGCATGGCGAGCAGCTTGGACACACTGTGTGGGCAATCGTTTGGGGCAAAGCAGTACTATCTTCTTGGCATCCACAAGCAGAGGGCCATCCTTGTGCTCACTCTAGTGAGCCTTGTGGTTGCAATTATCTGGTTATACACTGGCCAGATCCTTCTACTCTTTGGTCAGGATCCAGAGATTGCAGCTGGGGCAGGGAGCTATATCCGGTGGATGATTCCCGCGCTATTTGTGTATGGTCCACTACAGTGCCATGTCCGGTTCCTGCAAACGCAGAACATCGTCCTCCCGGTGATGCTGAGCTCAGGTGCCACAGCACTGAACCATCTGCTGGTGTGCTGGCTGCTGGTGTACAAGATTGGTATGGGCAACAAGGGTGCTGCCTTGGCCAATGCCATCTCATACTTAACCAATGTCTCAATCCTGGCAATTTACGTCAGGCTTGCACCAGCCTGTAGAAACACCTGGAGAGGGTTCTCAAAGGAGGCTTTTCATGACATACCCAGCTTCTTGAGGCTTGGTGTTCCATCTGCGCTGATGGTTTGGTGAGTTTTCAAATCCCCTAGTCACAGATGAATTTTTCCATTTGTGTCATCTCTAATTTAACTGGATCCTACGTGCACACAGCTTGGAGTGGTGGTCATTTGAGCTCCTGGTACTTCTTTCTGGACTTCTCCCAAATCCAAAGCTTGAGACATCAGTTTTGTCTATTTCGTGAGTTAACTTTGTATGTGACACTTTCAATTTGATTTGCCCTTTCTTGGTTGTGACTCTTCAATTTCCTGCAGCTTAAACACAGGCTCTTTAGCGTTTATGATCCCTTTTGGGCTTAGCGCAGCCATAAGGTCAGACTGAACAGATCAGGCTCTTTAACTTTACCATGTCATGTTGATCAACTGATTCTTGTGGCACTGATATGTTTCTTTTGCCTCTATAGCACCCGTGTTTCAAATGAACTTGGTGCTGGACGACCCCATGCTGCCCATCTGGCTACCCGTGTGGTCATGGTGCTGGCTATCGTGGTTGGCATATTGATTGGACTAGCTATGATTTTGGTGCGCAATTTATGGGGATATGCATACAGTAATGAGGAGGAGGTGGTGAAATACATCTCCAAAATGATGCCAATCCTAGCTGTGTCATTCTTTTTTGATTGTGTGCAGTGTGTTCTTTCAGGTAAATGGACAGCGAACCCATTTCCTAATCTTTTGCGTTGATCTGTTTTTATCTCTGTGTATAATATGAACTGCATTTATTTCTTTTGGAACATTATCACCTAGATCATGACTCACAACAGGGGATTGTTGATATTTTCCTAGGTGTTGCTAGGGGCTGTGGGTGGCAAAAGATTGGTGCTTGTGTTAATCTTGGTGCATACTACCTTATAGGAATTCCAGCTGCCTTCTGTTTCGCCTTTCTGTACCATCTAGGCGGAATGGTAATTTACTACCTGAACCACCCTTAAGAAGTTCTAGTTGAACATTTATTACTATCAGGTAGAAAAAAGAACTCTAAACTATGGGTTTAAATGTCTAGGGACTTTGGCTGGGAATAATCTGCGCACTCGTCATACAGATGTTGTTGCTTCTCACAATTACTTTGTGCAGCAACTGGGAGAAAGAAGTAAGCAAATCAACCTAAACTTACTGCGTGCAAACATATTGTTTCGTTGGCTTTTCCATTTTGTTAATGTGGCAGCCTCTCTGTTTTTTTGCTTCAGGCTTTGAAGGCAAAGGACAGAGTATTTAGTACATCCCTACCAGCTGACATGATGACATGATATTCTCAAGATACACAATTTTTTTTTGGAAGGAAATGCCCATGAAACTTCGACAAGGAACTTATGAAGAATTGGTTGTTCAGAGTCAGGGCTTTTCTCCATGCCATCAAATGACGCTTGGGTCTAGTAAAGTTACCGGGCAGTCTGTTTTGGACTTTTGGTCAAAACGGGGAATACAACATAACTAAATGTTTTTTTATTTACTAGAAACAGCAGCATTATCTCATGAAATAACAATGCCTTTCCCCTCTTGGTTGTTGATGTAAGACGACTGAGACACGAGCTGTTTGGTTGTACCGTCGGTAACGCCAACGTAAATGATTTAAAGCTGCGGATGAACTGATTTCATTTACATTTGCGTTGCTGTGGAACCAACCAAAGAGCACGGAAATGTCATATTTGATTATAAATAAGCTGCATTGTCTATTTGAGTTGATCGTGGAATAATTGAATTGCAGTGAGCTATTTGCGGATTCGCCCACTATCTTTTTTTATGTAGTAAGATTGTGAGAACAAAGTGGTAGAAGCTTAGAGGGAAAGTGTAACACCCCTGTTGTTATGAGCTTGCTTAGCACCTTAGTTAAGGACTGAGCAAATTTACCATGAGTTCCTTGGATTTTAGATGTATAAGTCACATAAATTGATAAACAAATATTATGCGACTCACGTTTATGGTTGAAAAAATAAAAAAAATAAATAAATAAGTATCTAAGTCAATTTACTCAGTGCGTGGAAACGCGAATGAAAAATTCTAACAAAAGGATAAAATAAGTTGTGTTAATCGTTGGCACGGAAACAATTTAATAAACAAATAAAAATATATAGAGGGGTATATATATACACTCACGTATTTCGTTTTGATAAGCATGTTGCTATAGTAATTAAAAGTAGTGTATAAACTTATTTCTTTCCGAGTGTATCTCTATAGATAAGTATACGTTTAAACATCAATAAATATATGTATGTGTGTATGGATATTAGTGATAAAGAAATAATGATATATTTGTAATTACATAAGTATTTATATATTTTGGTAAAAGAAAAAGAAAGAAAATTGCAAAACACCCGCAGTACGCACTCAAGTCGCACACGCGTACCCCAGCACCACGCTGCTGCCATGCACGCAGGAACGCCGGCCGCTTGCTCTGTTGCTCCTGCTGCCGATCATCTGCCCTGCTGGGCGCCTGCTCGTCTGCTGCGCGGAGCCGTCGCCGTGACGTCGCGTCCCCCTGCGTCCCTGTCTGGCCGCCAGGGGCGGCCGCTGCTGCGGCACATGGCCATGTCCACCATGTCTCCTTGCCTTTTTGTAATTCTGCCCGCACACGTTTCCTGACCGCTTTGTCTCGCAGAGCTCACACATGTGTCATAGGACAACTCCACTCGTGCCCAGCCAAGCCAAGGACATGCCAAGTATTGATTTGTTTCTTTTCCCTCGCTTCTTGTCGCCTTGGCCGACGGTGCCGCACTGCCTAATTGAGCATGGTCGAGTCACCTCATCCCGTTGCATCACGTCCTCAACTTTGCAGCTATGGCAGCCACCTGCTCGACCCCATCCCACCTTTATCTGGCTCGGGTGTCCATCTCATGGCCGTGCTGTGTGCAGAACCGCCACCCCTTCTCCTCCTCTAATCGCCAAACTCGAGTTTCGCAGCGTGACTTTCTCGTTCCGGTGAATGGCTTAGAAGGATAGCTAGTCGCCCCATGCCCCGCGGCCCTGACTACGCCTGTCACTGCATCAATTTTAATGGATTGCTTGTCACCGGACATGAGCGCCGCCGCGGCCAGTAAATTGGAGGGAAGGCCCGTGGGGTTGATAGCGGTTCGATTGCTCTTACCTGTGAACTCGCCTTGACTCCCTCTACCTGGTGCTCACTTTATTTTGGTCAGTGCACTCGCCGGGGGCGAGCTGATGCGTCGGTGTCAGCCATGGAGCGTCGCCGCACCGCCCCCTCGCACGTGGCCAGGCCCCTCGGTGCCTGCCCCACCCCAACCATCACCGCGGCTGGACCCATGGTAAGACCCTGATGCTCAACCACTGGCTCATTAACCGTTTAGTTGCTATAGCTTGCCGGAACGACCTCGCTGCCATCGCAAAACGCACTGTCCTAGCCATTGCCGCGGTCAGCTATGCTGTGGTACCCCTCCGGGTTCCCGACAGCCTCCTAGCGTCGCCGTAGGAGTCCAGTAGGACGGTCGGCTTATCAGCGAAGCCATCGGGGACTCCCGGTGCCGGGCGTAACCGCCGTGTGCCAAGGGGCGTCGCGCCGTCGCGCGCGGTGGCGGCGAGGATCACCCTGTTGTGAAGACGAGGTAGTTTGGGGTTCTGTTTGCAAAGTCACTCGCAGTAGGAACAGTACGTGCGGTGGTCGCGTTAATGCCTTAAATCACAAGGGCTTTTATGCAAAAAAAAATGTCAGCACACGCGCGGGCCTTCCACCTCGGGCCGTCGCTAGGCTGATGCGCCGCGCGCAATTGCGCCCTGGCTTGGGCCGGACCAGGCGGTTGGGCCGGATGGACCCGCGTGGTCGCGCTGGGCTATTGCATCGCGCGCGCTGCCGCTCTCGTGCGGGCCACAGTAGGGCCTGCTGGGCCAGAATGGCCGCCGTGGCCTTTTCAATTTCTAAATGCTTTTCTAAATTGGTTTCTAAGGTAAATTTATAAATTCAATATCTAAATGTGTAGAAGTCCAAAAATTGTGAAACCAAGTTTGTTCAGTTCCTAAAATTATGGTCTACCTGCTGGTATAACTTGTTCACATAGTTCCATAATATTTTCAAGAGTTCCGTAGTTAATTTGAGATGCTAGCATTATTGGGATAAAACTTGTAGGAATTTTTGGAGCTACATGATGATAGGGCCAGCTTTGAAAATCTTACCATAGCTTCATAGTATTATTAGCTGCTCACTGCTATTTTGGTAGCCGCAGAATAATTAAATTGCTAAGGTAGTTAGTAAGCCCTAGTTCGAATATAAATTAAATCAATGAAATGGATAAGGAAACACTTGGGTCTGTATCACTAAAATGCTTGCTGGGAAATGATGGTGTATTAGCCCACGTGGATACGTAGCTTAACTCGTTAGTTTGAGAGGCGCAATCGTATTTTAAGTGTTATGGTTGACAGTTGATTATTTACGTATTTGTGTTGCATCCACGCATGTCATAATAGGAGCGATGATGGATCGTGAAGTCATCCGGAGGTAGCAGAAAAGATGGTGTCCGGAGGATCATGCCACTATGACGAAATGCTAACTTGGTTATATTTTACCCAGACAAGCCCCGGTGCATAACCCATATTATTCTGCACTTTATTTTATACTTGTGCATTAAGTTTAAAGGAGTTGAATGTATATATATATATATATATATATATATATATATATATATATATATATATATATATATATATATATATATATATATATATATATATATATATATATATATATATATATATATATATATATATATATATAACTACTACCCTATAGCTGGCTACAGAATAACTTATTTTGTAGCCACTTTGAGTTACGATAATTGTTATGCTAATTTACGAGATTATAGTAACTACTTACTATGTGATTTACTATAACATGATGATAAATATCCCCATGTGTTATAATAATTCAACTATCGTAAATATATACTGATATATATATATATATATATATATATATATATATATATATATATATATATATATATATATATATATATATTTCACAGCAAGTCCGATAGCATCCTTCTAATAAGATAAAAAGCGTAGCTCGTATGCAATATATGCGAAGTATATAACTAAAAGTAGTCTAAAACTATGTAAAAAAAGAACAATACTGTTTCACTACTAAAAAGACACTTTCTCCCCTTGAGTGACTTCTCAAAATTTCAGTTCTTTTTACTCCTCTAGAACTATTTGAACTGTACGAATTCATCACGCCGAATAAAACTGCTTCTTTCTAATGTAAGTTGAGTCTCCAGTAAATTATGTTGAGCCTGTAAGTTGACCTCGCAAAACGGCATGATTGAATGAACGAGCAACGCTGCATTCTGCAAAGCCGATTTGGGTCCACCTGCACTCGATTTGAAGGCATGAAGCCATTACATAATTTTTATTGTGGAAAATAAATTTCTAAAATTCGATGAAGACAATAATAGATTTTGTTCCGCTTTCAAGAATAAAAATTCAAAATTCTATTTCAGAAAAATATTTCTAAAATTAATTTCAAGTTTGAGTTTGAAAAGTTTTTTGACTTATATATTTTAAAACATGTCTAGACAAGATTAAAATTTTCAAATAGTTCAATTATATTGCAAAAATAGCTTAAAATGTGTTTCAAATTTTAGTTTTAAAAAGATTTCTATAAATGTCTGTTTTGAATTTCAAAAATGGATTGGAAATAGTTTTAAAAATAATAATTTAAAAATAAGGTTTCCAAAATATGTTTGAAAAGGTGGCAACGTTTAATGTTTGGTTTAAATGTCTATTTTTAAAATTAATTTATAAAAGTATTTGAAGTTTAAACCTTAATTTGAAAAAAACAGAAACTATATTTTTTAATCTCTTTTGCTTATGGCCTGCAACAATCTTTTGGCTTGCTTGGCCAAGCCACCGTGGCCGCACCTTCCCTAGCTCTTGTCCCACTTCACTTTATGGCCCAACAACCGTTGTTGCTGTCTCTTCTTTTCTTTTCCTTTTTTTCGACTTACCGTTGTTGTTGTCTCTATTAGTCACTCTGGCCATACATCATCACTCTTTTACCCCTGGTTTTAGGATTACTCTATAGTAGTTTCAGTTAGAGCATCTCCGGCAATAGTATCTATAACAGACTACACACTTCTATGTTTGGGTAATCACTTATTTTGATACTACTCATATTTTGTTGTTGTATCCAACAATATTAACTAAAAATAGACCACCTAAATTCATCCTGGTAGAGAATGACACCACATGTCATCCTCTTCCTTCTCTTGTGAAAGCCCAAGTTTAGTTTTGGTAATTAATGACATTAAGTTGCTAATGCTATTGTATCAAGTGTGATTAAGCAAGGCATAAGCCACATGTGATGGAGGTGGAAATGGCATAGAGAGATGGCCACAAGACCACATGATTTGGTGCATGAAATGATGAGTAAGATCATGAAGTAATGCACATAAAATGATGAACATGATGTTCAAGTGGAGAAGAAGGATCTAAGAGCGCAAGGCAAAGGTATAACCATAGGGCTTTCCTTTTGCCGGTCTAAGATGAGTAGAGAAGTGATTGACCGGGTTTAGGATACATAACCGACTATCAAGAGGGGCAATCACGGTTAGCTCGGGAATCAAGTGCCACTAGATGAATGTCTTGAGCATATGCATTAGGATCTAGTTGAGAGCTAACATAACGCCTTGAAAAAAATTTGTGAAATGCTAACGCACATGCACATGGTTGTGTACACTTAGTGGTGTTAGTACATTTTACGAAGGCGGTGGAGTTTGAGCGGTAGAGAGGGGTTTGTGTTCCTCTCTCCCTCCCGCCGAGCTTGCTCGGCGGGATTCAGCGCTTTTTGGGAAGTGAAACGCCTATTTTCTACTGCGCCGGAGGCGGAGAAACGAAGGCGTAAGTCCGGTGTGTTTCTCACTGAAAAACAGTGATCGGACACTGGACCGGACGCGGTCTAGGGTGGACCTGCGCGTCCGGTCAGCTCAAGTCGAGGGTGAGGCGCAGCGCACCTAGGGTTTGTGACCGGACGCTGGTCTGGCCTGACCAACGCGTCTGGTCAGTTCACCTAGGCACAGAGAAAGGCGCGCAACCGGCGCGTCCGGTCCCTCACGGAACCAGTGCGTCCGGTTGGGAACCCAGAGGAGCAGAGCGTGGCGAGGATCCGATCGGACGCGCGGCGCATCCGGTCACGTGCGACCGGACGCGTCCGATCACGCAGGGAGCTCTCTGGACTCCGATTGGACGCCGGGTGCAGCGCGTCCAGTCATTTGGTGAAGCGCGTCCGGTCACGGCAACGGCTCCCTCTGACGCGCACTGTTGCTGCTTGTCCTGTAGTGACCGGACGTGTCCGGTCACCCTTACCGGTGCGTCCGGTCGTCACGTTTTTCACTGCGTCGTTCGGTAACGGCTAGCTGCGTACCACTTCGCTATAAATAGAAGTTGGCCAGGGTTTGGGGTATCTCTTGCACATTTGAGACCTTAAGATATCCTTTGAGCTAGAGAACAACCCCTCCACTCATCTCTTTGATTGGTTGCACATCTTGAGTGAGATTGAGTAAGATTCAAGTGCATCACTTGAGAGTTGCATTCTAGAGGCACTTGTTCTTCGAGTTACTACGTATTTCTTGTTACTCTTCCGTGTTTTTCGACGCGGTAGATGGCTTGGAGCAGCAGAGGTGATTGAGCTCGCAATTGGAGATTGTTGGAGCCCTCACCAAGTGTTGTAAGGGGTTCTTGATCCTTCCCCGTGGGAGTTCACGAATTGAATACTCTAGTGGAGCTCGTGGCTTGGAGGATCCCTATCTTGTGTGCGGTTGTGCGGCGCCCGCCGAGGGCTCGACTCTTGATAGTCGATTAGCTCGCGAACCGACAAGTGGGTGTATCGCTACAACGGGGAGTAGCTTGCTCGGAAGCAAGTGAACCTCGGAATAAATTCTTGTGTCGTTCTCTTCCCGAGGATTTCTCTTGTGTGATTGATGGTTGGTTCTTCTCATCTCTACAGGGAGGTATAATCACTCGAAGCTCTTCTCTCATATTACTTCTTGTATCTAGCTTGTAGTTGTTGTGTTTAGTGGATAGCCTTGTACTAGACTAGTGTAGGTGGCTTGCTTAATTAGTTAGAGCTAGTGTATTTTTGCTTCGCCACCTTTTGTACTAACACGTGTGGTTAAGTAATTCTGGTAGAAGTTTTAATTAGGCTATTCACCCCTCCCTCTAGCCTATTTGGACCTTACATCTTGCCGCCTTAGAAAAACTCGGGCACCTCTAGCGCACACGTGGGACGGCCACCAATGGGGCGTCCACTGGTGAGGAAGGGTTGCAGGAAGCCGACATGCAGGGCACGACGAGGGTGGGGAAGGGGCGGTGGCTAGGAAAGCGCCTCTCCTCTAGCAGAACCGCCGAACAGATTTTTTGGTAGTCACTTGTTGGGCCAACATGAATGGATAGTGGAAGGGAGGATTTATAGGGCCAACAAATTTGGGTAGCCTAGTAGATAGTCTGCTGGAGTGGGGTTTTTGTCCTCCACTATCCAAATTGAGGATAGTAGTCTCATAATTAGTGTTGTTGGAGATGCTCTTAGTGGGAAACTCTTTGGAACTCTCCGCCGATTTTGTGTTGTCATTTAAAGAAGGCTTTGCGCAGCCGCTAGTCTAAGATGGCAAGCTGTTTGTTCTAGGTGCTCAACTCATTTTTTTTTCGCTGTAACCAGTTGAGAAGCTGACCCAAACAAGGTCATTAGGTAGATTTCACGCTTTCCTTTGAAAATATGTGTTTTCAAGTTGTCTCTTAGCTAAGCCAAACCATGTCACCAGGGTGAATTATGGGATGCTTGTTTCCTTTGCCCACCAATATATTGCCTCATGAGGATGTGGAGCCTAACTGTGTATTTGGATAGCTTGTGTGCTTGCCTCGAGGTCTGTGCTGACGAGTTTTGCCTTGCTCGTGTAGGAGAGCCGAATTGGCTTGCCTGGATGGCAGCTGAGCAAGTTTCTTGTTCCCTATGCAGCGAGGCAAGGCGAGCAACCACTTGAAACGAAGAACGACCTAAAAGCAAGGTCAATAATAGAACCAAGTGCTTAGCTATAAGTTAAGTTATAAGAACTATGTCTCCTATTTATCTTTAAAAAGTTTTTTTTTTCTATTTTTCCTCACAATACTTGCTACATGGGCTCATTGTTGCAGATGCTCCCATACTATGCTGGTTGGCATGAGAGCTAAGCTGAGCTCTCCTTCACATCAACATTAACTTGGCTATAAAATTATTATTGTACTTGTTCTAAGTCGTTTCTAGAACTAAATTATATCTTTAAAAAGTTTTTTTTTTCTATTTTTCCTCACAACACTTGCTATATGGGCTCATTGTTGCAGATGCTCCCATACTATGCTGGTTGGCATGAGTGCCAAGCTGAGCTCTCCTTCACATCAACATTACCTTGGCTATAAAATTATTATTGTACTGGTTCTAAGTCGTTTCATGCCAGATGTTCACCGGTCACAACCCAGGCAAGAAAACGATGGTGCATTGGCAGACATACGGGCCTTGGCTTTCACTTTCAGGTCCCCAACCAATCACCCAATCTGAACGGCGCCTACATCGTGCACAGGCCGCAGAGCACGAATCTCTACGGCTTAATTCGCCTCCCCTCCATATATCTCCCCAAACTGCGCCTGGCACTGGGATCAATTCGCAAAAGCCATAACAACCAAATTCGCCTCCGCCCACCTTGCCGCCAAAAGCCGTAACAACCAATTCCCAAAACTCCTCAATCCCTGCCAAGAAGAGGCCAAGAACGCAAGAAGCAGCGGCGCCGCCCATGGACTGGTCGGAGGAGGGGATCAACGAGGAGGAGGAGCCCACGCTGCGCAGGCGGACGGCGAGGCCGCGTTCTCCTCCAGGCGGTCGACCCTTTCCTCTCCCGCGCCCTCCTCCAGGCGGTCGACCCTTGCCTCTCCCGCGCCCTCCAGGATCGAGGTCGCCGTCTCCTCGCCGCGGCGGTCTGGTGGCCTTCTCAGGGTCGAGGTCGCCCTCGCCGCGCCGCGTCACAATGATGGCGACGAGGATGGGCAGCTCGGTGCGGGCAACCCGGAGGTCGCCACCGCCCATAAGGTCCGGCGCCGATGCTCCCGCGGGCGATGATGGGGAGGACACCGGCGTCAAGGAGATCATCGCCAAGATGAGGGAGGGGCTTCCCGCTCCCACGCCGTCGGATGGCGCCGACACGGGCGACTCTCCCGGAGGAGGAGAAGGAGGTGGGGCGGACGAGGAGGAGGAGGGCTTCGTCACTTTCTCGCTCCAGGAGCTCGTGGGTCCGCTGGTTGTCGACGGGGAGGAGGTTCTTGACGCCTTCGTCGGCTCCGATGAGGCGAGGGCGGGCAAGGCTGCGGCCGAGCTTCTGGAGGCCACCATGGGCGCCAACACCGGGCCCAGGACCGAAGTGATCAAGACTGAGCTCGTCGTCAACCGGCGGCTGCTCGACCTCGCGGGGCTGGAGCGGTGGATGCGGACGGCGGAGGCGGTCTCCGAGCTCGAGTGGTTCACGGGCCTGTGCTGCGACGAGAACAACCCGCCACCGCAGATCGACCTCTTCGAGTGCGCGTTCCGGGCCCTGGACAACGCGTCGGCCGTCGAGCTCCACCGCGGCGCCGACGCCAGGAAGCGCTGGATCGGCCCGGTGGGCGTGCCGCAGTTCTTTATCTGCCCCATCTCCAACAAGGTCATGGAGAACCCCGTGGTCATCGCCTCCGGAAAGGTGCGAGGAATCTTTCATCGGCTCTGTTTTCTTGACGGTTCTGTGATGCGATTTCACGTGTCCTGGTACGCTTGTTCTGGATCATCTGATGATGCAGTGCATATTTTCATTGTTATTCTTGAATTATTTCTGCAAACATGTTGCTTAGTGTTGGATGACAGAAATGTGCCAGTCTGCAAACATGTTGGATTCTTGCAATGTGCCAATCTAAAAAATCTGCTGTCTGAAATTGTTTAGGTTCTGTGTTAATTAGTTAGAGAAAGGGTAATAACTCTGATGGTAGTACTGAAGTCTTGGAAGATATGCTGTTCTGAAAGAACTTATACTCCTATATGCTGGGTCTTGGTGTTGGATGGCAGAACTTTTCTCTTTGAACTTGAGTCCATTTTTCTTTGAGATTATGAAAAATGCTGATCACTGTTACTCTTGTCTGTTCAATTTCACTAACAGTAACCACGGTTCTGGGATTCGGCCCGAGAGGCCCGAATTCCACCGAATTTCGCCCATTTCGGACTGGGCCGAGATAAAACTGTACCGTCCAAAAAAATTCGGCCCGATTCAAAATTTCAGCCCGTTCTATGGCCCAACAAAGAGCCCACAGATATTTCTCAACCAATATGACCCTGAAAACCTAAGTCACGATCCCTAGCCAACGCCGTGTGATTGCGAGCCGCCGCCAGCGGCGCCGTCTCCGCTCCCCGCCGCCTACGCCAACGCTCCTGCAGCCACCACGAGACCCATGGTCGCTTCCCCCAACATCCGAGCTCGCCCATGGATGCTCCTCAACACCGCCGCCGTGCCATGGCTGCTCCTCGACGCCCGCCGCCGCGCCGTCACAGCCCCTGACATGTCGTCGCCGCCATCTGCACCTCTTGCTGCCACCACCGCACGGTCGCCATCTTTCTTGCCACCTACGAGTTCCAAGATGGCCCTGCATGCATCCTCTCCATGCCCACTGCCACTTCTGACATTTTGGGGCAATTTTGTTCAAATTTGATCAAATTTCATTCAAATTTTGAGTGGGTACCGGTCCGAATTTTCCGAAATTCGTCAAATTCGGTGGGTACCGAAATTTTTTCAAAAAAGAATCCCAAAACCTTGACAGTAACTTCCTGGCCTGCATTACATATTTGCATTGTGTCGCTCTTCTTGCGTTGGTTTCATGCTCGATTCTGATAGCAGACTCTTCCATGGCTGCAGACAGTTGATCGTTCAGCTCTGGAGGAATGGCAGAAGGAGAACCGACGCATCTGTCCCGTCACCGGCGAGGTTCTCGCGTACACCATGTGCATCCCCAACGTCCTCATCAACCTCTGCATCGAGCATTGGCGTGCAGCAAATAAGATTGCAGGCGTGATGGCGGCCACCGATCCACCTGACATTTCCCACGAGTTGGAAGTCCTGATCGGGCAAGTCACCCTAATGCCTCACTCCCCAAGAAGCTCCAAAGAAGTCCGGAACTCGCTTTTCCTCCTCCACGAGATCCTCGTCGCCAACGAGCGCGGAGTCGTACACCTGATCGGCTGCCGCCCCGGGACGATCGCGAAGCTCGTCAGCGTCCTGCCGGAGACCTGCCTGGACCCCGATGACCCTGAATTGGACGACATCATCATCAGAATCTTGGAGAAGGCGGCTTCCTACGGACCCAACAAGTCGGTGTTCGGAGACGACCAGTACGCCGTGCCTGTGCTGATCGCAAGGACATTGCTGGGGCCAGTGCCGATGCGAGCGAGGTGTGCTCACATCCTCGGGCTGCTGGCCGACGACCACTACAACAAGATCAAGATCGGCGAGCTTGGAGGCTTCGCCCCACTGGTCGAGCTGCTCTACGTCGGAGACAGAGGCGCCAAGAAGACGGCGGCGAGGGTGATTGCCAGACTCTGCGAGGCCCAGGAGAACCAGAGCAAGTTCCAGAAGGAGGGAGTGGTGGACGCCACCATATCCGCGCTGCGGAGCGACGGGCTAGCGGAGGAGGCCCAGGACATCCTACTGCGGGTTGCAGAGTCTTCTGACGCCTTGACGGAGGCCTTCTTGAAGCTCGTATCAATCAAGGACGACGAGATGTGCCAGAAGACTAGTGAGTTCCTTTGGAGAATCTTCGTTTTAATGAAACGAGAAGACAAGCACGACGTCGGTTCTTCCATGACGGCCTCGAAGAAGACAGCTTGGGGTGAGAGGTCTTCTACATCATCAGACGCTGACAAGTCTTCGATGTCCTCCGAGGGGTCTGCAGATCAGCGTGCATTGAGAAAGCAGAACAAGGAAGATGTCAAGACCATCGTCTCATGGCTGCAGAAGAGGTGCTCCTTCCCCCGGACATACAGGTACAGGGAGGATTGATGACCATTGCCTCGATGGTTTAGTAACTCTAGATAGAAGAAGAGAACCAATAGGATTGTGAGTGACTGGAGGTAGCTGTTTCTTGAGTCTCTGACAGAATACGTTTCCTTTCAGCTGAAGGTGAATAGTGATCCTGAACTTATTCTGAATGCCAAACTAATGAATTTTTTGGATTCGAATGCGGTCACCAGTGTTATTCAGTTTTGATGGACGGAAATTATTTGACCAAACTCCAAAGTTAATTCTGCGTTGCTGAGATGATGTGATGTTCAGTATATTCAGTTCATCAGAAGTTGAGGAATTTCAGGTTTGGTGAATAACAGCAGATGGTATGATTTGACTGGGTGTTGCAGTGGTAGATTTTTCAGGTTTTGTGATTGTTGTGGTCGGTCAAGTTGAGGGCCTTCATGTTTGTTGCTTCGGACTTGTACAACAACTTTGACAGATTTCGACAGGCTTTCGCTGCAGTGTGTTGCTTTGGTCGTTGCTTGAAATCCAGCTTTATAGCCTGACTAGGATTTTGGTTGCAAGCCGTGTCAGAGGTCAAATAAGATTCGATTGGTTTCTTCCCACGTGCGAGTTACTGATGAGACCAAATGATGACCATGGTTCTTCGATTAGTTATGACCGGTAGTGTGTATATATATACGGAGTATATATATGCTGGTTGTGGCAGCGCGTAAGACGCCGGCATACTCTTAGCGAGAGCACGTGTATATGTCATGTGCCGCGTACGTATATATATACTACAAGTATCTAGCAGTGCGTCACAAAATGTTCCCTGTGCTACTAGTGTTGCTGTGGCTGCGGAGGCCGGGGAACGTACTTGCGCGCCCACAGGTGGCGCCTGTTCACCACCAGCTTCACCAGCGGTCGCCCGGCCAGCACCGCCGCCGCAGTCGCCGCGCGCCGGAACTCAATGCGCCCGTAGGTCGGCGGCTCCCCCGGCGGCGTCTTCTGCATCATCACTTTTGCCACGCAATCGCCGCCCCACCTCCTGTAATCGTATATGCATTCATATATATCGTCAATTATAATAAAGCTTTTCTTTATTTGCAGTAATACTGTATGCATGTAGACTGTAGTGTGTCAGTCTAGGCCGTATACGGTAAAACGTATACGAATACTCTTCTCGTTCAGGGATGCATGCACATTACAAACCATTGCCAAGATTAAGCACGGAGGAGTAGAATGTCAGTGCAAAGAATGTTTGAGTAAAATCATTTTCAAAAAAAAGCACTGAAATCAACTCATAAATGCATGACTCCCAACGACTAATCAGTCAAAGATTAATAATTATCTCATGCATGTATAATTATGCTTTGAGACTTGTTGCTACGTACTCAGTGAAGAACTCCTCGACCTCCACGCGCGTTAATGGGAACCCTTTGGAGAACGTGATGAACAGCGACCGGCCGTCCTCCTCCTGCACCTCTGCCGCCGCCACGCAGCGACGACGATACGGCGCGGCCAGTTCCCCCGGGAGCGCTCCGCCGTCTCTGCCGTCCTCGTGCCACCGCCTCAGGATCGCGTGTAGCGGATCGTCGAACACCAGCGCTCCGGCGCCGCCGAGGACCTCCCCGACGCCGCGCCGCAGGGCGTCGGCCGTGCCGCCGCAAGACGCCAGGAACCGCCGCACGCGGGCGCGGGCGTCGTCGTCGTCCTCGCAACACGCGCACGAGAGGAGCGTCGTCGTAGACTCCGCGTTGGCGCCGTGGAGGAGGACGGCGCGGGCCTCGGCGACGAGCTGGGCGGTGGGAGCCTGGGTGCGGACCAGAGCGCGCACGCGGGAGACGGCGTCGACGCCGGCTTTGCGATGGAACCACATGAGGAGCGCGACGGCGTCGCGGGATGAGTGGCGCCCGGCGCCCAGGGAGAGCAGATGCTCGTAGGCGGCGCGGTCGACGCGGTGGAACGCCAGGACGTCGTGCACGGTCGGCTCCATGGGTGGCCCGCTGCTGAGCGAGAGCGGCGAGTTGGGCGAGCGCAGCGTGGTTGCCTGGTTGGGATGCTGTCGACGAAATATGGTCGGCAGTCCACCGAGAAGGGTGCCCGTGGTGGTAGATTATTGGTAGGATGCGTGTGATCTGGAACTAGATGGTGACACAAGGCGCAGAGACAGCGATTTAGACAGGTTCGGGCCGTTTGATCGACGTAATACCCTACGTCCTGTGTCTTTGGTGTATTGTATTGAGATGTATACTGTATGATCTTCTTTTGATCTGCTTTTTATCTCTGTCCTCTAGGGGACCCTTGTCTCTCCTTATATACTCTGAAGAGACAAGGTTACAAGTAAAGTATTCAATTTGGTACTATTACAATATCTAGTACAACTTGTAATCTTGATGTATACGCCTTGATCTTAAGGGCCGGGCCACCTCGGATGGTGCGGCCCATGTACCATCTTGTGGTACCCGGGGTATATCCCCCACAGTTAGTCCCCCGAGCGCCATGTATTCTGATGCGACACGCCGTTTCAACCTTCTCCGAACAGTGAGGCTTGAGTTCTTGATATCTTCGACCACCGTTGTCGCCGGAGAAGTAGGTTGTCCGAAGAATGTATGGTGCTCTTAAGAAGAAAGAAAAAGATTTCCGTCCCGGGAAGTGTGCCCACTTGTATTTCTGAAAAGAAATGTAAGTGCGTCTTGAAGCGTAGCATCTTTGATCATCAGAGGCGTAGTGGTCGAAAAACAAACACATTCACCGTAAGGTGAAGTGTGCCCACTTAGTCCCCGAGCCTGGTACTAGGTGACGTAGGCACGTGGTGCCAGGGTCTAAAAAGAATTCCCAGTTAAGTTGAGAATCCAACCGTCGTACAGGCGATACGAGATGCACCGGCAGGTGTATCGTACCAATGTAGTCCCTGAGCTTGCTAGAAGGCGAGGTATGAGGCTTGTAGCAAGGTCTAAACGAGAAAGAATATCCCAACTGTATGCGAGTCGCCAGTCGCATGTAGTTGAGACGCAAAGTCCCCGAGCCGTGGTCGGAGAGTGATCGACGAAGTCCCCGAGCGTAGGTCGAGGAGCGAGCGACGAAGTCCCCGAGCCATGGTCGGAGAGTGGTCGACGAAGTCCTCGAGCCGTGGTCGGAGAGTGATCGAGGCAGTCCCCAAGCATAGGTCGAGGAGCGAGCGACGAAGTCCCCAAGCCGTGGTCGGAGCCGTGATCGAGGCAATCCCCGAGCACGGAGTGGTCTGACCAGAAGTCCCAGAGCACGGAGTGGTCTGGCGACTCCCCGAGGGTCCCAGAGCACGGAGTGGTCTGGCGAGTCCCCGAGCACAAGGGTGGTCTGGCCAGAGTCCTTGAGCACCGTAGTGGTCTTGGCGAGCCCCGAAGCATGAGCTCGTTGAACGAACTATGTTCCTAAAAAATAAACACGGAGAGCAGTAGTACATGATGATGTACGAAATATATTGATCTCTCTATAGGAGGTGAAGTAAACACTTGGTGTTCGGTTGGCGATGAATTATACTTGGTGTAATATTTGAAAAATAACATTAGCTGTTTTTAGCCCTTTTTGTTATGTAGTGACGTAGCGCGATGTATTAACCTGTCCTAGAGAATGCGCCAGCCCTGGACTGACCAACATCTCGTAGCACGAGGTACGGAACGCTGCCGCGCGTAGAGTGCCAGTGTTACCAGGGAGCGACTGCCGACTACCCGTAGCGCAGAGGGCGGACTCTCATGCACGCGTGGGGTGGAGCCGGAGACAGTGCCGGCTCTGGGATTCTCAAGCAGGAAGGAAAAACGTATCGGCGAACCGCTGTAAAAACTTATACATGTTTTGGATTGTATGTATGAGAAAATTCGACGCAGAGCGCACCCTTAGGGTGGTCGGCGGAGGTGTACGATGATCGAAGTAATTTTCAATTAAAAATAATACTTAGCTTTATTGACGACCGGTGGGAGTAATCGGCGTGTTGCGATGTTCGAGAGATGGCTTGACGTGGCTTGCTTGTGGCTCGGCGCGGCTCAACGTGGCTCGTCGTGACTTGCTAGATAGCTCGGAATTACTGCAATATAAATATGTAGAATGGTAGTACATGATATATAAAATAATAAATTATGGAGAAAAAATCAGCGGTGAAGAAATACAATCAACAGTCATTTGCAAATGAGCATGATGTGATAAAGCAGTTGGTGCTTGGTAAACATCAGTGTTAATATGAAGTTTGTGTTTATACTTAATATAAATCGTCCGACCAGTTAGTATGTAGCTGAGCCTCCAGCCCTAGCTAGCCTGTTAACCATAACGCGGGGCGCGGAGCCCGTGCACGTGTAGGAAGAACAAAGCGTCGCTAAGGAGCCGCTGCCGACCACCCATAACGCAGAGGGCAGACGCTCGTGCACGTGTAGGGAGGAGCCGGAGACAGGGCCTTTTCTGGAAACATCGAGCGTCAACATGACTGGTCGAGGATTTGCATTAAGTATAGCTGTATGTTATACTTAAGATTGTATACATGGACAAACGTTATTTGAAGAATAATAATCATGACGGGGACGTTTGTGGAGAAACGTCGTAATGAAAATTATATCGAATATAAATATCAAAAGTGTACTTATCTTTGGATAGAAATCCGGTTGGCGGTGATGAAGTCGTCCAGTCCTCGAGCTTTCTGACCTGTCGTCATGACGGTGGTCACGGTTGTCGTAGCGCCGTTCTTTGCGGCGATCATTATTGCGACGTGGTCTGGTGGTCGGAGCTCGGCGGAGCCGCTCGGAACGTGGTCGGTGTGGTCGGAGCTCGACGGAGCTGCTCGGGACGTGGTTGGCGTGGTCTTTGGTCGACGTGGTTGGAGCTCGGTAGAGCCGCTCGGGACGTGGTCGACGTGGTCGGAGCTTGGCGGAGCCGCTCGGGACGTGGTTGGCGTGGTCTTTGGTCGACGTGGTTGGAGCTCGGCAGAGCCGCTCGGGACGTGGTCGACGTGGTCGGAGCTTGGCGGAGCCGCTCGGGACGTGGTTGGCGCGGTCTTTGGTCGACGTGGTTGGAGCTTGGCAGAGCCGCTCGGGACGTGGTCGACGTGGTCGGAGCTTGGCGGAGCCGCTCGGGATGTGGTCGACGTGGTCGGAGCTCAGCGGAGCTGCTCGGGACGTGGTTGGCGCGGTCTTTGGTCGACGTGGTTGGAGCTCGGCGGAACCGCTCGGGACGTGGTTGACGCGGTCTTTGGTCGACGTGGTTGGAGCTCGGCGGAGCCGCTCGGGACGTGGTCGACGTGGTCGGAGCTTGGCGGAGCCGCTCGGGACGTGGTTGGCGCGGTCTTTGGTCGACGTGGTTGGAGCTCGGCAGAGCCGCTCGGGACGTGGTCGACGTGGTCGGAGCTTGGCGGAGCCGCTCGGGACGTGGTTGGCGCGGTCTTTGGTCGACGTGGTTGGAGCTCGGCGGAGCCACTCGGGACGTGGTTGGCGCGGTCTTTGGTCGATGAAATATGGTCGGCAGTCCACCGAGGGGGGTGCCCGTGGTGGTAGATTATCGGTAGGATGCGTGTGATCTGGAACCAGATGGTGACACAAGGCGCAGAGACAACGATTTAGACAGGTTCGGGCCGTCTGATCGACGTAATACCCTACGTCCTGTGTCTTTGGTGTATTGTATTGAGATGTATACTGTATGATCTTCTTTTGATCTGCTTTTTATCTCTGTCCTCTAGGGGACCCTTGTCTCTCCTTATATACTCTGAAGAGACAAGATTACAAGTAAAGTATCCAATTTGGTACTATTACAATATCTAGTACAACTTGTAATCTTGATGTATACGCCTTGATCTTAAGGGCCGGGCCACCTCGGATGGTGCGGCTCATGTACCATCTTATGGTACCGGGGGTATATCCCCCACAGATGCGAAAGATTCTGGCAATGTAAATAGTCATGGACGCATGTGTACTTGCACTGGGAAGTACAGTTTGTTAGAGGGCATTTAGCGGTATTTTTTTAATATAAGAAATGGTTTTACACTCTTAAAAAAATGAAAGAAGATGAAAGAAATGCGTTTTCCCAAGGAATATTTTCTTTCTTGGTAATATAGGAAAACATCCTTTTTACTAACCGTTTTGAACCTGAGATTTATTTCTTTCAGCTTTTGGTGAGGCAACAATCTAAACAAACAGTATGCTCTTGGAAATGGATTTTGGAAGCCAAAAGTATGTCTGAAGTGGCCTTATTGGTTCCTTACATGTTGATTTAAGGGCGGTCCTAATGCTAAAACCATATATAACTTTTTATGTCTGTTTTATAAAGACGCTACACGTAGGAACTATATATTTTTTTAATGAAAATAGATTCTAGAGAATAATCTTTGGTCCAATTACATGTCTTATTTCTCACTCACCTACCTATCACATCTCTTAATGTGAAGATTGAATAGATCGATTGCCAAATGACTTTAAACGACCGTCTTTTCTGCAAATAGCTAAGGTTACATAAGAAAACAGATAAACTTTGGACATAGTAGTACAAAACACTGGAGAGGAAGATGGCAGGTGAATTGGGAGGCAGCGGTGGCAGCGGAGCCTGAAAGGGGGAAGAAGGTCACCCTAGCGCTCCTGTACGTGTCCATCTGCTTGCACTGCCTTAGGCATGAGACATGCTTTGTCATGGCCCACGCAAGTTAGGTTTCAGATCCATTCTAGCGAAGCCTGGTTAGGACGTTGCTTTTGTATGACTGAGTCTGACCCAACGCTCTCCTCAGTTCACCCATCCAAAAATCCACAAGCTGCATCCACAGAACTGGATTAGACGGGAACCAATTAGATCTTACAAGTAGAGTACATCTCTCTCACACACCAGCACCTGTTTCGCACCAAAAGTCCATCTCGTTCGCTCGCTTAGACGCACAGGCGCATAGTGGCAGAGCCACCGCATGGCCACCCGGACGGCCAGGGACGAATCTAGACCAGATGGCCATCGAGGTCTTGTATGAAAATGGACTGAGTCATTAGGAACTATATAGTAATTTTCTATTGAGATTTCTAAAACTTGTCGGGGTCGGCGGACCCGATGGCATGCTGTAGCTTCGCTCTTGCGATGGCCGGTTGGGCTCCTCGGTGAAGTAGGCCTGCTAATGAGGCTAAACCCACCCCAACCCATAGCTCGTAAGAGGATTCCTCCAACTTGACCCTGCCTAAAAAATCAATGAATGAACCCGTCCAGTCCCAGAGTACCCGATCTTATCCTCCATTGTGAGCCCCGTCGGACGAAGATGAAGGTCATGCGCGGCCACGCCATCCCATTGGGTACTGCCATGATGGCACGGTGGCGCCCATGGCCATAAGCTCGCATCGATCATGCCTGCCTTCTCCACATTGGCCGTCTAGTCATGGAGGGGACGGGTTCCGCCAGGTGTCATCCAGTATCCCAAGTAGCAAGGAGAATTTGACGGGATGGTGGGCATGCCTCGCTGGCACCTGGCCGGTGGCATGGCTGTGCACACTAGGAGCATGGTGACCGGTGACATGTTCGTTGGTTCGTTGGAGAGACACGGGGGAGTGTTGTGTTTGGGATAAGACAGGGAGGCTCTTACAGATTGAGTTTTCTTTTGCGTCGGTCCACCGGCTTCGAATTCTCATGGCCTGGTTTCGCAAAAAAAAAGAATTCTCATGGCCTGTAGCTAGCTATCACCTCCTCCTCCATTGCTGGCGTCCTTTTCCCCTATGGTCGGCAATAGGTACTCCATGATGGCATAGTGCGCTGACAATCGTGGTGCTGGATGATGCTGTTAGACCTATAGGATCCGAGTGGGTAGTTCTTTGGCATTTGGAATAAATCGAATAGAACATCATAGTGCACAAACCAGATAGGAAGAGGAAGAACGAGAGGGAGAGTTGAGGCACATACCAGTGGGCTTGGAGGAGCTGGAGGCATCCGTCGTGTTCGTCGATGGAGTCTGCACACAGGCAGCGACGATCGGTGAAGAGGATGGTTGCAGTGACGTCCGGCAATGGCATGGGCGTCGCGGTCCAGAGGTGACGGCAAAAGCAGTGACGCTTCCCGTCGCTGACAGTGTCGCCCTCTAGATCGGCTAGAATTCGGAGTGGGGTGGCGGCTAGGTGAACCCGTGTCTCAAGCCGCTGGCCTCCACCTCCTCTTATAAGCACTGTGCGACGGGGGCCCATCAGCCAATACAGGCTGGGCGTCCCCGATCAGGACGCGTGATCAGGGCCCACACCTGGCCGTTGGGCCAAGTATGGTGGAGATCAAACCAACATTCTCCCTCTTGATCTCTCATCACTTTCTTAGTTCTTTAATTTCTTACTCAAAATTTTGATTCATATTTTTCTTACTTCTTTCCTATTTTATTATAGATTAGTGCATAGAACTGTCCCATCGTCACAGCAATTTGTGCCGCTAGACTAACATCCACAATACACTTCTCCATTTTGAAATGAAACTTTCTTTGGACCCTTTATTGTCCGGGAATCATAGGCTATACCATAAACCCATATCGACTGTGCGTTCTCTGAACACACTGGGTAGTAAGCCTTTATAAGCGGATCTGCAAGTACTTGCTTTTACTTATACGTTCGAAAGCTTTTAAAAGATTCCGGACTTTCTCCTTCACAACGTCTAACTTCATGTCAATGTGCTTGGCAGCACACTTGACCCGTTGTCATAGGAGTCGATCACTTTAAATGGTAATTGCTGTTGTATACCATTACCAATTCCGGGTATAAGTTAACCATTTCGCCTGTCCAATAAGCCTCATAATAAGTTGTACTATAGGTATGCATCATTGATGACACCATAACTGTTTTTTTGGAGCTTTTCCACAATAAAACTCCAACTGCAAGTGTTAGCTACTACGTGGGTTTCACTAAACATCTCGTCGAAATTCAACATTCTTGTACCCACAACCATTTGAGAGTATTTGTTCTTTCTTAGTAATCATGAGGCTTATTAAATCTTTGCATAATTACAAGACATTCTCAACTCCATTCCAGTGATCTATATCTGGACTGGACTTTCTGCCAAAACATCCTGGATAAATGAACTATGTTAGGGTAATACATACTTGTGCACTCATTAAACTGTAATATCATAGTTGTGCACTCATTAGGCTTCCAACAGCTGAAGCATATGGATCCATATTCATTTGATCTATCTCATGTCGGTTCTTGTAATACTAAAATTCTCAAAATTATTACCCTTGACTATATGAACAGGCGTAGGTTCACTTGCATGCATACTTTGTTTCTTTACAATCTTTTCTAAGCATGCCTTTGTGATAATCCTAATACCCCTTTCATCTATCTCGGTAAATTTCAATTCTTATAACGAGAGTCATTTCACCGAGAACATTCTTATTGAGTCTTGAGGACAAGAACTTCTTCACATATAGTAGATTGACATCACTACTAGCAAGTAAGGTGTCATCCACATATACAGGATTATGAAATGTATTTCCCATTCTATAACTTTATATAGATGCAATTGTCCTCTCATTCTTTTTAACCCAAAATTTCTAGTTGACTTTTCAACTTGAAATGCCACTGTTTAGAGACTTGCTCTGGTTCATAAAAGTTTACAGGTGGCATCCCATTCGTTCGTTCTTTTTTCCACGACAAAACCTTTAGGTTGTGCCATGTAATTATTTTCATATAAATCCCATTGGGAAATGTTGTCTTTACCTTCATCTCAGATCATGATGTGCCACTAGCACTCATGTAATCTATTCATTGTCTTTGTGTAAAATCTTTCGATTCAGGTCGTGCTTTATATCTTATGTTCCCTTTGGAGTCACATTCCGTCTTGTAGACCCTTTATAGCCTACTGTTTTGGCTCCATTAGGAACTGCTTCTGTTTCTCAAACTTCGTTGGTATTCATCGATTTCATTTTAATTTCCTTAGCTTCTTGCCATTTAGACGTGTTAACGCCTCTCATGGTTTCTTCAAATGAGGTGGGATCACCCTCCATTTGAATTTCTTCATTAATATATAATTTATAGTCATCAGAAATATCTTTGAGACCTTCAGGTCTTTAGCTAATGGCACTTCTTTCACATGGGGTTGTTGTTGCTCTTTCATCGTTAATCGATTCTATAGGGTCTTGTATAACTAGATCCTTGTTTTCTTATTCATCTTCTTGCAGGGCTAACAACATGTGTTGTATGAGTCATACAACATCAACATGGTGTTGAGCATTTGTCGATCTTGAGTCATTGGAGTAGGCACTGGTCCCACTTCTCTTCAAGGCGTAGATCTTTTCATACCATACTCTCCCAGATTACTCCATCTTCTGTAAGGATAATGTATCTTCAATCTTTCTTATTTTGGGTTTATTCTGTTAAAATCTATCTCATTTGGTGCTTTAAGCACCATCTTAGTATTTCTTAGTCTCATTGCTATCTTCCTGTCAAAGCCATTTCTGTACTTAGGGGTATCTTTATTATGACTGTTGTACTCCCTCAAGGATCACCTTCTTCTTTTATATATCACTTTTCTCTAAATGCAAAGCATACAATGGGGAATATCTTTCAATTATCTTTCTGAGTTTCTTTCAATTGTCCTTCTATCTTTCTCAATTCATAGTCATCACTCCTCCCCCTCGAAATGTGGCACAAACCTTTTCTGCCATAATTTCAAAACATTCATAACTCTTGTGAATGAGGAAACTTTGATTTCTTACTTCGTCCACATGACTCTATCATACAAAATGAAATTATTTCTTAATTTGTATAGGAGTACTTTTTCCTCATTTCACTTTAGAAACTAAACAGAGTCCTTTCATCAATACTTCTGCAATTCATGCTTGCATGTCATTCTTATCATGAGGTTCGTTTTCAACTTCTTTGTTTTTGAACTCATACTAGGATAGTACAAAAGCTACCCTAAACTTCTCTCCCTGTGCGGGATACACATCGTCATCTCACTTTCTCCTGCCATACAGGACAAGTACTATACCAACTTCATCCTGCAATGCGGGTATTTTCTTAAATTTTATGCCGCCATGCGAGACAATTCCCTTGAAGGGACATTAATGCCATGATCGGCTCATATTCAATTATCAAAATTTAGGAATAAATTTGATATTCTTTAACACACATGCTTAATACGACGTTGGTCAAATTAAACATGCATGCCACTCATTACAATTCATATCATAATGATAAAATAGAAAATTAAATTATTTTTCATAGAGTGTACATAAAAGACATTTCTCAAACAAAACTCTTATTATTCTATTTCTTTCTTGGATCAATATCCCTGAAATCTTTGAAAAATATTTCTTTTCAAGCCCCTCTTAAAGAGGACACAATCTCTCATGTAACGAACTTCTTTCATATACACAATTTGTCCTTAAGCTTTTCATCATCTGAGTCACAAGTACCCAATGCTTTTCTTTTCTTTTTCTTTTCTGCCTTCAAGAATGAAAGCATAAAGATCTTTTTCTGAAAATTATTCAACAATAGTCATAATTAATGCTCATTAAACTCTGATTTCTTTATGTTCTATTCTATATCACCGTTGGGCAGATATAGACCAAAACAACTTTCTTCTACATTAATTCTATATCACCGTTGGGTAGAAATAGAATAAATATATAAAACTCATAGATAAAATTTATAAAATTTTCTATCAATAACTTTTTACTAAAATTAGCAACATCATGAATACAATATTCTTGTACATTAATTCCATATGGAACAACTCAATTATTATTAACCCTCTTCAAAATTAAATTCTCCCGTTGGTTCGAATTTAATTAGAAGATCATCATCATCATCATTGCAGCGGAAACATCTTTCTATTTCATGAGCATTTCTGATCTTTATCTATTCTCTGAAAAATTGATCACTTTAATGCATAATTTATTAGAGATTTAAATTTTAACCTCAAACTCATAAATAAGCTTATAATATTGTTATCATCAACGTTGGTCAGAAAATAACAATAACATAATTTCACTTAAATCATAATGTGAATATCCCTCTAATTAAAATTTTCTCGTTGGTTCCAATTTTAATTAGAGGATAAACTTTTCATCATTTTCTGAATAATTGTAACTGCTCTTCAAATTAAATACTCTCATTGGTTCGGATTTAATGTGAAGACACTATTCTTTTTCTTTGCAGCGGAAACATTTAATATTCTTGAAAATCATAATCCTTGATCAGAAGCATTTCTATTTTGCTCATCTGTTCTCTAAACAAATTATCACGTTGGTTCAAATTTGAGTAGAGATTAAACACTCAAACTTAATAAAAATTCATCAAAACTGCTTCTGAAAATTAATAAACTTCAATTCATCATCTACTGGTCATTTGGCCCACCCTAGGAAAGAGCGGCCCATGGCCCAGCGTGCAACAGCAGCGAGCAGCCCAGCAACTACACGCGTGCGGCCCATTCGCCCCCGCCGCTTAGCGGCATTGCGCGGCCCAGCGGCCAGCAGCCGGCGCACGCGCCCAGCAGGCTTCCCCCGCACCCAGGCCGCAACCTGGGCCTGGGCCGGGAAAGTCCCTGCCCGCCAGGGCTCTTTTTGGCCCGTGCGATCTGAGCCATTGAGATGCAACGGACGGTTGTCCGGTCGGATCGGGTGAGCAAAACCCTATCCGCTGCCTCTTCCCAAACCCTAACTTCATTCTCCCTGCTCCTCCTTTTTCGCAGCAGCGCAAACGGCCGAGTAGCAGAGGAGGCAGCCATGGCGGCCGTGGTCGCCGATGGCACCGCCGGAGCCAGTCCGGCCGCCTTTCCTCCTTCTATTCTTTCTCTATTCCCTTCCCTATTTCTCTCGCCTTAGCCCGCAGCCAAAATGAAGGGGCAGCGGCGAGCGTCCACTTGTGGTGCCCGGAGGAAAAGGTGGCGCTGCCGCGAGGCCTCTCGCCGATGCGCGTGCTCGCCCATGGCTAAGCACGCCACCGTCGAGCGGCCGCGTGGTGGTGCCCTGTGCTCGTGCGCACGCATGACGTCGAGGCGGCAGCGGGTACTGCTTCCCATGCTCGGCTCCTCCATGGCAGCCGACGTGACAGTGGGTAAGAAAACCATGTAGGTTCCTCCTCTTCTCCGTCCTTTCCTTGTTCTTAGGGTTGGGGATTTCTTTCTTAGGGTTCTGATTTGGGGAACTCTTCAAACTCCCCTCCCCTTTTCATTATTCTTGACCCTGTCCACCAGAAGGTGGCTCAGATTCTCCCTGCTAACCCCTCACCACCCGATCCGACATCGGGCAGTTAGGTTAGGGTTCTTGTTTGGGGAATTTCTTCTGAATCAAATTTGTTCTGTTCTTTTTTGAATTTCTGTTCAATTTCTACACCCCACATCTAGATCTACATACTAGGTAGGTGACCTCGCTCCGGTACCATTGTTAGACCTGTAGGATTGTCTAGCAGTAGATCGAGTGGGTAGTTCTTTGGCATTTGGAATAAATCGAATAGAACATCATAGTGCACAAACCAGATAGAAAGAGGAAGAAGGAGAGGGAGAGTTGAGGCACAAACTAGTGGGCTTAGAGGAGCTGAAGGCATCCGTCGCGTTCGTCGATGGAGTCTGCACACAGGCAGCGACGGTCGATGAAGAGGATGGTTGCAGTGACATTCAGCGATGGCATGGGCGTCGCGGTCCAGAGGTGTCGGCGAAGGCAGTGGCGCTTCCCGTCGCTGGCAGTGTCGCCCTCTAGATCGGCTAGGGTTCGGAGTGGGGTGGCGGCTAGGCGAACCCGTGTCTCGAGCTGCTGGCCCCCCACCTCCTCTTATAAGCACTGTGTGATGGGGGCCCATCAGCCAAACACGGGCTGGGCGTCCCCGATCAGGACGCGTGATCAGGGCCCACACCTGGCCATTGGGCCAAGTATGGTGGAGATCAAACCAACAGATGCAAGTTTATGGGTGAGGCTGCAGTAGGAGCATGTGCAGCCAGCGACATGGGGAGGCGCAATGCAACTTATCAGGCTGTCGAGATGCGTCAGCGCATGTGACTACATGTTTGCATCCCATTTCAACTCAACTGTAACACCCATGGTGTTACAAGTTTACTTAGCCCCGAGGTTAAGGCCTGAGAAAAATTAGCAAAATGAGCTCTTCGGAATTTAGATTTAAAACTCACAGGAAATGATAAACAAATCTTATGCGACTCACTTTTACGATTGTGTAAAAGTCAAAATAAATATTGTTAACTAATATTTTTGGGAGCTCAAAAATCCCCATTTGAAATTAAGATAAACTCTTTCGTTAAGTCAGCAACACTTGAACTTATGTTCAAAGGTATCATTTTTGGTGAATTATAGTGAGCAAAATAATCAAATAGTGTTCTAATATTTTGATCCCATGGTTTAGTACAAAGTATGGATTATTGGATGAGGTACATGTTGGTTGAAATTAATAGGGTGTAGACCTTTTAAAAATTATGACAAAAGTGCTAAAGGCAGTTAGCCCTAACTAAACCCTTAAGTCTAAAAGGGCTTAGATAGTGTTATTTTAGTATTTAAATACTAGCAAAAATAATTAAATAATAGCTTCATGTTTTTACACTATTGATTGCTTCTAGGTATGCAATTGAACATGATATAGGTTGAGGTTGTGTGCGAGGTCACGATGCCCTCTCATAAATCGTCCAAGTTTTGTTAGTCCGCGCTGGAACCCTGACGTTGACGCCATGTTCGTGAACTGGGTTCGGCGCGACGAACCCATCTTGACATATCCTTATCTTGCTCCCTAGTCATCCTTTGGTGGTAGGGACTACTTCGTTAGCTAGATGATAGTGCCGAATGTGGGTTCGGAGAGTTGATTGGACCTTAGTCGAGTTAATTACCAGCCGGTGCTTCACTTTTAAATCCGTGCTAGTCATCGATCATTGTTGCTCGGCCTGTGTCTGCAGTTACCTTGTGTGCACACTGCAATTGTGTGGTCGCGCCTAGCCATGGTCGTGTTAGTGGCCGACTTTGCTGGCTAGCTGAGGTCGTCCGCCTGTCAGCGTTGGCTAGTCGTCCTAGCTGGCACTGCAGCAGCTGCGCTGTCGGGTGCCTCTGCTGTACCACGCAAGCCCTCGCACCTGTGCCACCGCTTGCTCACTCTGTAGCTCGTGCGCACGCCGTCCCAGTGCTCTGCCGTGTCGCTAGCCTGTTGGCGCCACTGCTGCTGTTGTCCCACGGTCTCGGTGCATTGCTGCCCCCCGCTGCCGCACTGCTGCGGCCTGGCGCCGTCACGTCCACGCCGCTGTGCTCTGCTGCATGTGCATGTGGCTGCGCTGGGTCACGGTGCCGTGTGCCGCTGTCCTGCGCTGTCGCGCTACGCGACGTAGATGGCCACCTCGCCTCAGCCCGACTACGCCGTAGTGCACGAGGTCGTCGTGCATTGTGGGGTCCTTTTTCCCCACTAGCCGACGTCGCCACGTTGTTCATGCTCTGCCGCGTGCACGTGAACCGATCGCCTCGCCGCTGCCCCTTTTCAAATATGAGAAGTACATCATTTTCTGCTTCAATTACTCGCATCAGTGGGTAGCTGAGGGAGCCAACTATGCGCCTCGCCCGCACCAAGCCTTAGTCGGGCTCTGCCGGCCAACAATTTGGCATTTTTCTCGCCGCCGGTCAGCTCGCCGCCTGAGTAGAGCGCGATTGGGGATAATGCTGTACCCCTCGGTAGAGGTTAAGCTAATCATTCCTTTGAGTTTGCCTTGGATCCCTAGTGCCATTGCTCACCTTCGTTTTGTCAAGGACGTCGCGGGTGAGGTCCTGATGTGCTGGCGTCCGTCTTGGTGCGCCACCGCTCCTTCACCTCGCACGTGGCCAAGGTTCCTGGACCCTTTCCCTGCCTCAACCGAGGGCACAACTGACTGCGGGGTAGGTCCCTTCTGCTCTATCGCAATTACTACCGACACGCTAGCCCTTAGGCTGACCGGAACGGCCTCACCACCGTAGCGAACGCGCTGCCCCAGTCACCGTCATGGTTGGATTTGCTGCAGTGCCTCTCTGGGCTCCCAACCGCCCTCCAACATCATCGTAGGAGACTAGGGTGAGGATCGACTTCTCAGTGAAGTCAGCGGGGACTCCCAGTGGCTGGCGTAACCATCGTTGCCACCGGACTACTGCACCGTCGTGCGCAGGCACGCCGGGAATCTCCCCGTTGCAAAGACAATGTGTTATAGGGTGTTTTACGCAAAATGTGAGTATGTGGAAATAGTGATTCATTGAGTCGCTTGATTATCTAATTGTGCAAGGGTTCTTTTGCAAAAGTGTGACCACGTGCGCGCCTCTGCCATGGGCCGCCTATTGGGCTAGCCTGCTGCACGCGCCCGTGTCCTGCGTTGGGCCGAGTCGGATTGTTGGGCCGAATTGGTAGCCGTCGGCCCTTTTTCGATTTCTAAAGCAATTCCAATTTAGTTTCGGAAGCAAACTTGTAGATTTAATATAAAATGCTATAGGAATCAAAAAATGGTGAAACAAATTTTGTTAGATTCCTAAAATTAGGATCTATCTTATGATGTACCTTGTTCACCTAGTTTCATAATCTTTTCAGGAGTTCTCTAATTAAATTGAGGTGCCTAGGATTATTAAGAGGAAAACTGGTAGGAATTTTCATGGCAAAAGGATGATAGTGTTAGCTTTGGAAATTTTACCGTAGCTTCATAATACTATTATGTGTTCAATGCAATTGTTGTAACTCCAGAATAATTAATTTGCTAGAATAACTATTGAACCCTAGTTTGAAAATATATTAAGTCAATAAAATGAAATAAGGATACACCTTGGGATTCCATAGCTCAAATGTGTATTAGGAGATAATGCCTCGTTCATCAATGTGGATAAGTAGCCTAGTGTGTTAGCCATTAGAGCTAGCTCATTAGATTAAAAGAGCGAAATCGTACTATAAGCGTTGCGGTTGCCGTTGATTATTTACGTCTCTACGTTACTTCCACGTATATCACAATAGGAACAACGATGGATCGCGAGGTCATCTGGAGTAGCCGAAAAGATGGTACCTAGATAACCGTGATGCCTTGGTGGAATGCTAACTTTGGTTAAATTATACCCAGGCAAGCCCTGGTGCATAACCTCTATTATTCTACACTTTATTTTATGCTTGTACATTAAGTTTCAAGGAGTTGCATGAAAACCACTTACATATATATCCTTATCCTATGAGTCTTACTAGTATGATAGGATCGTGTAGCTTGCTATGCTATAAGATCCCGTTAGAAGTCGAATGATTACCTATCACTCGCGAGAGATAGGAAATACATTATTGTGACTATTGTCATGTTACTATCACATGGAATATATATGTATAATAATTGAAGACCAGACCAAACTGTACTTGGAATTGGATGTGGACTTGGTTGGGCAATCCGAGCAAGGCTCTGGTTGCATTTGTCCCGCCTGTGTCAATTGAGGACTGTATGTTGCTGTGGATGGTAGTCAGGTCACAGACTTATTATCCTGAGCATATACTTTCTTATGGGAGTGGGAAGAGTTGTTACTCTCTTATCATGGGTTTTGGCTCTTTCTGGACCGAAGGTTAAGGGTGGATTATTGGGTGGAGGTCTAAGCAACATACTGAGGACGGGCCTCAGGTGTTAGGGGCTTAGAGTCCTAGTTTGGACGGAAACCTAGACCCCTTGACAGAAGTAGAACGGGTTGGTCTTGTTTGTGCCTAGGGTACACATGTGGCATGTGTTTCGGGGTACCCAAGTGGGCTACATTGATTTGTAAATCGCCGTTTCTACATGATGGTATGACTTGCTATGGTCTAGCACCATAGTAAGAACCGAAACATGGAAGATTATAAAAGGGTTCTGATTGCTCAACACTTGCTGGAAAGTAGCATAAGTGCTTACATAGAATGGTTGGTTAATGAACTAATGATGACTACTAATAAAACTTGAACATAAGTATGCACCTTTAGTAATGCTTTCTGCAGATGTAATAACCCATAGGCCAGAAAACCTTGCATATCCTTGGAGTCTTTTCTTTCCTCCTAACGGGTAAGTCTTGTGGAGTATAATTGAGTACTCAGGGTTTGTTCTACCCTGTTGCAGGTGACAGGAATGTGAGGAGCTAACACTTGTGTGTGAAACCTCTTGGTGGGCTCAGAGAGGATTCCTTTCACATTGCGATCGTAGTGTTTATTTAAAAACCCTCACTAAATGTTTTATGAAGAAAAGTTGTATAATCTGCTATCATGTCTCGTATCTAGATGTTCACCATATTAATGCTTAACCATGTCATTAAATAAATCTTTATTTCTGCTATAACTCTGATCATATGTTTATTTTCCACTACAAGATAAAACTTACAAACCTGAAATATATAAACTCTTATAACATTTACGTTCCGTTGTTAAATTCAAATGATGATGAATTACTCTGATGCTGTATTAAAAGTGATGTAAGAAATGGCTAATAATGTTGTAAGTTTTATTCTCTCATTTATGATCCTGTTGAAAAATGTGGATTTTTGAGTTCTCTCATGGGGTGTGCTCGATAGAATCGCATAGTTTGGTGCTCTCTCTAGGGTACTTAGTGTCTAATAGAAGACAAGTACTCTTGGGAGGGTATTAGATTAGGCGGTTCTACCATAGGTGGTATCAGAGCATAAATGAGGAAATAAAGCTTCAAAACCCTTTTCTAAATTAAAATTTAACAACCTATTTTTCTAAAAAGTTAGGGCATTTGCATGCGAATATATAAGTAGCCCTATTACTATAGTTAAGTATTTAGAATAGGTTTAAAAAGGTTTTTGTCCGGTGAACTAACTCGTGCGTAGTATGCGATCATTAAGTCAGACGCGTTGTTACTGCCATAGTCATCGTGCCAGTATTGCTTGTCGGTACCCAGTTCATAGGTATCACGCATCTTTGTCCATGAGTTACTGTTGTACTGTGGTTTCGTGCATCACGCTCGCCCGTGATTTGCGCATGTCATGGCTTATGTCTTCTGCACTTCTTTCTACGCTCTCGTCGGACCTCTGCCCTACAACCGTACTAGTTTTTTATGGCCTTGGATACCACTCTCTCGCGTGCATAAAAATCTTGTTGTTTTACTTTCATTGGCCCCGTGCAAGGCTCGAGGGCGGACTGCACCAGGATCACTGACCGTTCTGCCTTTACAAAAGGGCAGGTCTAGCCACTTAGTACCATCATTCGGTGCCTTCCAGCTCACTTAGCTCTTTTCCTTGAGCAAGCTTCTCGCTCAAGACTTCCTTGCAACCACCACCCACCAAGGATGGCAGGAGCCTTGGTTAGCAGCTACTACCTAAACATCAAGGGTTTCCCCAAAATCCTATATGCCACCTTGCAAAAACTCGGCGTCAATGACCGTCCCGAGTATGAGGGCTGTGAATACATGAAGCATGGCACTGAGTGGTGTGAGGTAACCATCTACATTGGCAAGAGTGAAGAGTTCCCCGACATCACTGAAGCCTGGAATGTGACTACAACCAAGTTTCGCTTCGGCGACACCTATCAGGTTGTGGCTCGCAAAGCCTTGCGGCACCTGTGCTAGATCTATGAAGAGCCCATTGCTCATAGCCCATGAGGTTCTTTTCACCTTTGGACAAGAATCGACGGGTATGGAGGGCTCGCATGGAGGCTTTGTTGGGTCGGGATGTGCAAGAAGACAACCTGACTATGGTGCACCTGACCATGTACTTGCTTGCTTTGGATGAGCAGTACGACTGGCAAGCCTCAGAGCTGAGGGAGTGCCTCCGCTGAGCTGAGGAAGCCGAGATCTTCTCTAGGATGCTCGAGTGCAGCTTGCAGAAGCACACGCCAAAGTGGCAGCCGCAGAGAGTCGAGAGACTACCATGGTGGAAGCTCTCAAGGTGGATGAAGATCGACATGCCCAAGACTTGGCGGACGCCTATCTCGTCACAAGGGCCAAGCGTAGGATGCTTTGGGCGGATAGGTCGGAACCCCTAATCTTGGAGGGAATCCTTGTCCATCCACCGGAGAGAAGGAGAACTGGTGCGGTAGTACCACTAGCACCTCCACCCTCAGAAGCATCAGAAGTAGAGTCATTGCTTCCCCTCACTTAGCCCCCACCTAGAGAAGAAGCAGAACCACAACCCAGTGCAACAGAAGAACTACAAGAGCCCAGCAATGAAGCTATTTAGTTCGGTGAAGTAGATTAGTAGATCTAGGGGAGCTATAACTGTAGCTAGTAGTGCTTTTCATCACTATCCTCCAGTGTTGTAATCTTTCCATTGTGTTCACCGTAGTAGTAAGACCATCTTGCTGTAGGAGCCAGGCGATGTGTCGAGAATGGGAGAGTGAGTGCCTATATGTTGGTACCCATATAAGGGTGTTTAGAATGTGTGTTTTGCTCTATCTGTCGTGTTTGTTACGTTGATTTGTCCTTAAGTCTCGTTAGATTTGCTTAGGGTTTCTGAGACGACAACAAGCAGGTTACAAGAGGAATAGTTATTCAGATGCAGTGAATCAACTGTGATTGGATGATAGAGGACACTATGTAAACTAATTATGGATTTCCTAGTATTGAATCCCCTTAATTTAAATCCGCCTTAGGATTTAATTTTCTTGTTTCTTGTTTTGAAAGGAACCCTTGTTGCTTGAACCTTCCCTTGCAATACTTCTCTGATTATGTGGTCTACGACCCCACTACCTTCATTGCGTGTAGGCTGCTAATAGTTGCCTGGTTAATAGCTTATGGTGCCATGACAAAACCGAGGGCTCCCTGTGGAACAGCTACCACATGGTGACGCTGCTCGGCACGTGCTGGTATCGAGGTTGTTGACCAAGAACTTTTACCAAGTTACACCATAGCACCGTTCTTGCTACAAATATTCTCCTTGGTAAAAATATCTTTGTGTTCTAACGGGAAATCCACAATGGGTTGATGTAGTGTGCTTTTTTCAAAGTAATGGAGTAACATGGTTTTTGAAGAAAGAGAAGAGCAATAGGAAAAGTTAGTCCTCGAGCAGTCTGGAGTGATTGAAACGCCTGAATTGACGTTGTCCCTATGATCGGTTTGACGATGCTACGCATGCTGAGTCACTATCGCTATGTGCCCTATGGACGCTGTCTGTGGCGGGGCCCATGTGTGCCGCTCTCACGTGGCCACAACATTGTGCTGCCCTCGCCTCACCTGCACAGTGCGCCCTCCTTTTTCCTGCACCCTTGTTGGCTCTCGATGCCTGCCCTTGTCCCCATATCAGACCCCCCCTCTTCCTTTTCTTTTGGGCACCATCGCTCGCACGCCTCCTCATCAAGCGAACCCCGCCCCTATCCTCTCTCCTTTTTCTCACTCAAGCTCGCACGGGGAGCGCACCATGGATGACGCTCACCCCACCTCGTGACCTGCTAGTGCTTCCATCCCACGCTGCTTCCAGTTTGCTGCACCCCCCTCCCATCCACTAGACTATAAATGCCACCTTGCACTCCTCCCCTCCATCCCACCTCCAGATCCAAAGTAGAGCTCGTAGAATCAATCCACTCCGTCGACGCTCAGGATGGAGTAGCTTAGGAAGCAACCAAGCCGGACGAGGAGCAGTTGGGAGCGGAGCCTCAAGGTCTAGCCATCGCTCGTGGATCTAGGGTCACCAGTCTGAGGTGATGGTGTAATTTGAGAAAAAGAAGGGATCCAGTTTTCACTGAAGGAATTCAAGTTCACCTTTAGTTAGTTTATGTCAATGAAACCTGATCGACAGTCTACCAAGGGGTATGCCCAAGATAGTGATTTGTCGGTAGATAGGTGCGCAAGCTACGAACTAGATGGTGATGCAAGACACAACAAGGTTTTTATCTAGGTTCATCCACCGTGAGGGCGTAATACCTACGTCATGTGTCTGATCTGTATTGCTGTGTATAATGAGATGTATTTTGAGAGGGTCCCTTGCCTGTCTTATATAGTCTGAGGGGCAAGGTTACAAATCTAGAAACTAATCCTGCTCGGTTATAATTGCCATAGCTGGTCGGATAAGGATTCCTATTCTAACCGACTAGGATTTTACTTGATCTCTAAGTTTGCTTTCCTTCCTTGCATGGGACGCTGAGCAGATCGACTGGGCCACACATCATCTTCTGATGGGTCAGGCCCACTGGTCCGGGGCAGCCCAAGTCTAGCCATAGGGGTCTAGGGGTTAATACCCCCACAGCTAGTCCCTGAGCACTATTCATTGTGATGCGACACGCCGTCTTTACCTTCTCCGAACAGTGAGGCTTGAATTCTTGATGTCTCTGACCAGTCAAAACACCAGCCGAGCAACTATTGCAGGTGTCCGATCAGCTTATAATATAACCGACCACCATTGTTGCCGAAGAAGGTAGGTTGTCCAAAAAATGTATGGTGTTCTTGAGAAAAAGAAAAAAATTTCCTTGCTGGTGAAGTGTGCCCACTTGTATTTCTAAAAAGAAATATAAGCAGGGTAAACAAAGTGTAGGGGTCAAAAAAATAAACACATTCACTGCTAGGTGAAGTATGCCCACTTAGTCTCCGAGCCTGGTAGTAGGTGACTTAAGCACGTGGTGCCAAGGTCTAAAATGAAACTCCATGGAAACTTGATACTGAGATGCACCGACAGGTGCATCATACCGATGTAGTCCCTGTGCTTGCTGGAAGGTGAGGCATGAGCCTTGTAACAAGGTCTAAAAAGTAATCATCTCCCAACTATATGTGAGTCCAATTTCACATGTAGCTGAGGAAATCAGGCGTCGAGCTGTGGTCGGAGAGTGGCTGAAGCAGTCCCTGAGCACAGCGTGAGGTATGGTTGACATGTCCCCAGACGTGGTCGATGAGTCCCCTAGCAGCGTGAGACATGGTCGACGAGTCCCCATGCCTGGTCAAGGAATATAACGTGCTCAGTGGTCTGCGACAATATGTTGTCAGACCAGTCCCCGAGCATCGCTTACTGTCTTGCAGCCTGACACATAGTATTTAATTTGAATTTTTCTTTCTTCCTTGTTCTGACATGATATCACAAAAAGTTGACTGATGTGACATTATCGTCACGCTCGTCTGCCTAGTAAGTGACACAATGAACCGTCCGCCAGATGGAGCATGCCAATGTGGGCCCTCCTGTGAAGAAAATGAGGGGCACATTTACTGGCGCGGTAACCGGGAAAAAAGTGGAAACCAGATAGATCATGCCACGTTTCACACACATGTATCCCAAAAATCTCATGGACGTGGAATGACGTGGTCAATGGAATGGCGCACTTAATGGGATAAATAGTCATTGTGCGGTCATTCCCCATTTACGCCCAATAGTCGCCTTTGCAAATCAACTGCCATCTTCCTCTAGTCCACGTGCCCTAGTCTGATTCCGCCACTGCCATTAGCGCACCTTGCCACCGTTAGAAATGACGTGCTCTCTGTACACCATCTGAGCCAAAGCAAAGAGGCGAGAGAGGTAGAAGATGACCAAGACAGAAGCAGCGAAAAGGGCCAAAATGATGAGGAAAGAGTGGTGGAAGTCGAAATCCACCGAAGCGACCATCAACAACCTCATCGGCCTAGGGGTGCTCGACAACCGAGAGCTTGCTAGATGGCGGCCAGTGGGCAGCGATAGCTACCCCAATCCCCAGCCTGGTGAGATAGTTGTCTTTGAAGATTTCTTCAAGCGGGGTTTTGGGGTTCCTGTCCATCTGTTCCTCCAAGGGCTCTACTTGTTTTATGAGATTGGGATTTGCAATCTGCATCCCAACTCGATCCTCCTTGTTTCAGTCTTTATCCATCTTTGTGAGGTGTATGTGGGAATCCAACCCCATTTTGGCTTCTTTCGTTATCTATTTTGCTTGAGGAAGAAGGGGTCCCAAGGCGGCTCCAAAATTGTCGGTGGAGTGTACCTGACGCTCCGAGATGGGATGAAGCAAGAGTACCTAAGCTATCCCTAGAACACCTCTCTGGAGATTGGTACAATAAGTGGTTTTACATTTGCGAAGAGCCCGATAGCACAACTTTGTGCGACGTCGGGTATATTCCGGACAAGAGAGTAGCCTGGAATGAGCGTCTAGAGCTGACCGGGCAAGTGGAGGAGTTGATGGCACTGCTCCCATGGAACCGCCTGGATGGACCGGCTGTGGCAGGGAGCTTCATTAGCTGTCATGTGCAACCTTGCTAGAGGAGGGTGCACGCCGGGTACGAGTACCAAGGTTCAGCCCACCAGACGAGGATGCGCTCGGAGGACCTGGACCGCGATGAAGTCATACGCTAGATTGGGGAGTTGTTTAATCTGGTAGACCAAAGCTACTGTCCCCCGAGCAGGATCCAGTATGCGTATAAGCTCATCCGACCAGCCCCGAAGGTAAACGAACAAACTCTGTAGCTCCGAGAAGTGCTGCCGACCACCGTAGAGTAAAAATTCCTAATTTGCCTTCTCTTGGCATGTATATAGGTGAATGGCGTGGAGAGACACAACCTGTTCATGTCGTTGGCGCCTGGAGTCGAGCACCTGCAGAGCGTGGAGCCGCCACCACGGAACGTAGAGCGGTGCTATGAGCACATCGAAGATGACCATGACTCTAGGGCCTAGGGAGGAACTAGGAAGAGTCTAGTCACCACTGACCAATCAAAAAAGAAAGTCAAAAGCTCCTAGACAAATGAGAGCCCAAAAGACTCCACTAGGAAACACCATCGAACCATGCACGACTGGTCAGAGGATGAAGCAGAGGAGGACGCGAGCGCCTACATGCTCAATCCTCGTAAGAAGAGGAGCGAGCAGGCAATGTAGGAGGGATCGATCCCTCTAGTAAAGGGGCCGCAAGAGGACCAGACGCCACCAGTGGGGCCAACAACCAGCTTGAGGACAGCTAAAGAACAAGCCAAGCCGCCACCACAGGATGGAGGCTAGGGTTCCTTCGCCCAGCACACAAGCCAAGGGCAACCGCGGCGGCGCTCCTTCACCACCATACATTGGTGCTCAGATTTGTAAGTTCCTAGAAACTCATTAAATAGTGTGTCAATAGTATTAGCGAGCGAATAATTAGTAAAGATAACTGTTCGGTGGTCATGTGTTAGCTCGGCATCAACGGAGAGACCCGAGCAACTGGCCACCACTGGGGCAACCGAGTTGACCACCACGATGACATCCGCCAAGCGATCAATGGGTCAGACCACTAGGGTGAAGAGCCGCCAACAAGCAAGGATGCAGTCAACGTGGCGAACATGGAAGTGCCTGAGCAGGAGCCTGGGCAGGTGCCCGAGCAGGAGACGCCAGAGCAGGTGGTGCTCGAGCAAAGTCTGTCGGATCCACTAAGTGAAGGGCAAGTCCCTGAGACCAATCAGGATGTGCCCGAGCAGACCACAGCCACCATGAGCTCGACGCAAGGTGGTCTGCCTAATGCCACAGCCAAGGGAAAAGCAGCGACGACGTCGTCAATCATTGGGTTGAACCTAGAGCACAAGCAAGCCAGTGCCGAGCAGGCGGCAGAGTCTGATGACGATGTTGTCGAGGAAATCTAGGGGCACCCACAAGACGGGCGCCAACATGTATATGTCTGTCGTGGATGTGGAGACCATTACATCTGCCACGAGGAGATCTCCATCGACGAGGAGACACAGAGAGTGGAGCGAGCAACAAAATGTCTCATCGGAGAAGTACAGGTAAGAGGACTCCTTGAGAACTGTCGTAGACCATCCTTAGCATCTAGACACATAAATTATATTATATGTGATTTGCAGGGCCTCGTGAAGACTGCAAAGTACCGAAAACGGTTCTTTGACCAGATTCAAGGCATCTCCGAAGACAACAAAGAGCTGACGGCTGAAGTAGATCATCTGCACAAGCGGCTTGAGACTACAAAAAAAAGACTAGACAGAGCTTGAGTCACAAAGGCTCAATGCTGTTCTACAGCTTGGTCAGAAAGAGCAGGAAAGGGCAGGTAACTTATCTTAGCCGCGCACCTCCAAACACTAAAAAACAATGTTGATACATACTTATGTGTCTCCCAGAGCTTGTTGTAGACCTGGCAGAGGAAGTCACCAGACTTCGAACAGAGAACACGCACATGGCCGAGGAGTGTGCCCAATTATCAGCGGAGAAGATCTGACTGGTAGAGGACCACGCATGGCTCCAAGACCAATCGAACAAGGTGACCGAGGAGTTGAAGACCAGAAACCAAGAGGTGACTAGTAAGTGACCACTTTCCTGGTCATGGTTTCACAACTTAATGTATGTCCTTTGGCGTTGTTTTGACCAAAATACCCTATTGCAACCTTAAAGACCAATGCCAAGAAGCATATTATAGAGATCCAGAAGGACCACGACCTTTGGAAGGATCGCTGTGCGCAGATGGTGCGGGGGATCAGGCCGGTGCTCGACCTGCTCGATCTGGGGATGCCACCAACCGAACAACGAGCCCAGCAGCTAGGAGTGATCGACAAATGTCAGCTCGCCTGGGGTTGGCTTCAGCAGTTCGTGAAGGAGAAAAGCGAGTTTGTCCCCTGATCGATTTTGCACGCTTCACGGAGGGCTACCCTAAGGAAGTCAGCATGCAAGAAGCGGGAGAGCTGCGGGGCTAGTTATCTGAACTAGCGGCGACAATAATCAATGATATAAACCTGTGTGGAGCACCAACGCCACCATCGCAAGGAACTACGGTCTCAACCAACCAATCCTAGGCTAGGCAATCTTCAATCAAGGAGCAGCCAGAGCCTGCGGTCACGACCAGCCAGACGCCTGAGGCTCAAGCTCGATCAGCAGAGGCAGCGCCACAGCCGTAGATAGGTGGTTACCTGTAGCTATAGAGCAGACAATAGTTTAGTTTATTGTAAACTTGTACCTCGTTAGGCAAGCTTGTAATAAAGTACTATTGCAAGAATGTAAGATTGTGTTGTTTTTTGTCTAAAAAATGTGTTAAGCTTGTATATTGTGTTTGATCGATAACTAAGTTAGAACGTACAAGTGTTCTAGTTTAGTTGTAACAATTGGTAGACACGTCATCTTGTGAATCCGTACGGCCTTGGTCAGAGATGTGGTCTGAGAGTGAAGCGCGAAGCTTGTACACTTGTAAGAGCACACAGATCCGATTAGAGAGCACCTGCTGACCACCCGTAGAATAGAGAGCGGGTCCCATGCACGCGTAGGGAGAGGCTGGAGACAGGGCTGGCTCCGAGAACTCAAGAAGAAATGGTGGTTTGTCAATTGGCTTATTTGTAAAATATTAGTTGGAGAGTAGTTGCTAAACAAACATATTAAAGTGATCGGGAAAAAGCTTTATTGAAATAATCAAAGTACAAGAATGGTACATATCTTTATTTATGTGCTCTATGGGTAGAAATGCCTAAGCTTATCAATATGCTAGGAGTTGGGTACTTTAGTACCATCGAGGTGAGCCAGCCTGTATGAAGTAGGCCAGGTGACTTCGATGACCTCAAACGGTCCTTCCCAAGGAGATGAGAGCTTGTGCATGCCTTCTTGGTTTGTATTCCACTTCAAGACCAGGTCCCCGACTATGAAGAGACGTTCTCTGACATTCCTGTTGTAGTATCTATGTAGTATAGCTAGGTACTTGGTTGTACGTACATAGGAGTCGACCTGTCGTTCTTCAGAGCAGTTGACCTCGAGTTCACGTGCTTCATCAGACCTGTCTTCATCAAAGCTCTCGACACACGGTGATCTAAAAGCGATATCTATAGGGAATACTACTTCTACGCCGTAGACCATGAAGTATGGGGAGGCGCCAGTGTTGCAACTAGGCTGGGTGCGTAGTCCCCAGACCACAGCCAGCAATTCTTTAAGCCATCTTCCAGGAGCTTTGTCATTTTCCCTGTACAACCTTTTCTTTAACGCGTCGAGGATCATGCCATTGGCCCTTTTGACCTGCCCATTAGCTCTGGGATGCGCTACTGACACGTATTTCACAACTATGCTCCTTTCATCGCAGAAGTCCCAGAATGCATTGCTAGTGAACTAAGTCCCCAAGTTTGTAATTATGTTGTTGGGGAGGCCAAAACGGTGTATAATCTGATCAAGGAACTCAACCGACTTCTTTGATGATGCCTTGGTTAAAAGCATGTACTCTATCCATTTGGAAAACTTATTAATCAACACGAAGGCACATTTGAAGTTACCAGGGGTCGGCTTGAAGGGACCAATCATATCCAGTCCCCAGCATGCAAAGGGCTAGGAGGCTAGTATGGTCTAGATCTCATGTGCTGGTACATGTATACGTTTGGCAAAAAACTGACATCCATCACAGCGGCAGACCAGCTTCTCTGCATCGGCCATGGCAGACGGCCAGTAGAAACCTGCTCGGAAAGCTTTGCCGACCAAGGTCCAAGAGGTGGCATGATTGCCCCGAGTACCACTATGAATTCCATGGAGGAGTTGGATACCTACGTCCCGAGTGATACACTTCATCAGAACTTCCTCCTTTGCATTTTTGCACATTAGGACACTGTCGACCAGTAGGTACTGCTTACTGCGGCGCATGAGTCGCTCATTCTCAGCTCGATCAGCATAACCAGTCCCATCCTGCAAAAACTTAATAAAAGGTACTCTCCAATCGTCATTTTTAGTGGTCGAAGGTACTATGGGAGTTGTCGGAGAGGATTCCGTAGTGCTCGGAGGGGGAACTGTAGCCACCAGAGGCTGGTTTAGAGGCTTCTCGACCACCTAATCCGCTTCGTCCTTAATGGACGGTTTAACAAGGTCTTGGATGAACACGCCATGTGGAACTTGAGCTCAGGATGACCCTAACTTAGACAACTCATCGACTGCTTGATTTTTGTCCCGGACCACATGTGTGTACTCGATGCCATAAAATTTGCCTTTTAACTTTTTGATTTCTTTGCAATAAACATCCATCTTCTCGCTAGCATGTCCCAGTCTTTGTTAAGCTGGTTAATGACTAGGGCCGAATCGCCATAGACGTGGAGATGTTTTACACCAAGCTCAACTGCAGTTCACATGTCGTGGAGGCAGGCCTCGTATTCTACAACATTGTTAGATGCAGGGAAATAAATCCTGAGGACGTAGCAGAGCTGTTCTTTTGTTGGTGAGATAAAGAGCATGCCTGTGCCTGTGCCATCGATGTTCCGAGAGCCATCGAAATACATCTTCTACAATTCGATGGGCCCCTGATCGGGAGGTGCGCTAAGGTCATCCATTCAACGATAAAGTCCACCAAGGCTTGAGACTTGATGGACGTATGACCCTGGAACTCGATTGAATAAGGGCATAACTCTATTGCCCACTTGACGATGCATCTGTTAGCATCCTTATTTTGAATGATGTCCCCTAATGGGAAATTAGTCTTGACCACCACCCGATATCCGTCGAAGTAATGTTTCAACTTTTAGGATGTAATCAGTATGGCGTAGATCAGCTTTTGAACTTGCGGGTACCTAGCTTTGGACTCATTGAGCACCTCATTGATGAAGTAAACAGGGCGTTGGACTTTGTAGACATGGCCAGGATCCTCACGCTCGACTACGATGACGATGGAGACCACGCGATCAGTGGCCGTAATGTAGGGAAGAAGATCATCATCTTTCTAAGGGGCTATAAGGACGGGAGGAGAGGTTAAGAATTCTTTGAGCTACGTGAAGGCAGCGTCAGCCTCTTCCGACCAGAAAAACTTCTCTGATGCCTTAAGCAATTTGAAGAAAGGCAGGCCCTTCTCGCCGAGTCATGAGATAAATGGCTGAGGGTGGCCATACATCCAGTGAGCTTCTAGACACCCTTGACATTTTTTGGTGGCCACATATCCAAAACGGCCTTTACCTTTGTTGGGTTGGGGTGTATGCTATCGTGGCTGACGACATTGCCCAGTAATATACTAGATGGGACTCCGAAGATACACTTCTTTGGATTAAGCTTTCATTGGTACTTGTTGAGCGCCGTGAAGGTACACTAGAGATTATCGACTAGGGTGTGAGCCTCCCTTGTTTTCACGACCACATCATCGACGTATGCTTTGACCAGGTCATCCTTGATCTCATCAGCAAGGCATTGCTAGATAGCACGCTGATATGTGGCCCTAGCGCTCTTAAGCCCGAACGACATAGTCGTGTAGTAGTAGGCGCCGAACGGTGTAATGAAGGACGTCTTGATCTGATCGTCCTTGTTGAGAGCGATCTGGTGATAACCAGAGTAGCAATCAAGAAAAGACAGCAACTCACAGCTGGCTGTGGAATCAATGACTTCGTCTATGCAAGGTAAGCCGAAGGGGTCTTTAGGGCAGCGTTTGTTGAGAATAGTATAATCAATGCACATTCTCTATTCATTATTCTATTTGCGTACAAGGACTGGGTTGGCTAACCAATCTGGATGATACACTTCTTTTATAAATCTAGCTGCTAAAAGCCGGGTAACTTCTGCCCTAATAGCCTCCTTTTTGTCATGAGCGAACCGCCGTAGCTTTTGCTTGATAGGTCTTGCGGTCTTTGAGATGTTCAAGGTGTGCTCGATTAGGTGCCGAGAAACACTGGGCATGTCAGTGGGTTTCCACGCGAACACACTTACGTTGTCCCTCAGAAACCTGACGAGCGCGTCTTCCTATTTAGGATCTAGGTTGGCCCCGATAAGGGCCGTCTTCCTGGGATCGTCGTCGACTAGCTGAATCTCTTTGTGCTCGTTGGACTTGATGTGCTTCCGCAGTGCTTGGTGCCCTGGGATCTCCAGTTGGCCGGCGATTTTCTTGGAGGCGTCGACCAGGGTTTGCGCCATGCGAATTGAGAGGTCGGTGGCTTCTGCCACCTTAAAGCTTTCCTCTTCACAGGTATAGGCAGTGTAAACATTGCCCCTGAGAGTAAGGACACCCTGCTCGATAGGCATTTTGAGCACCAAGTAAGAGTAGTGCGGCACAGCCATGAACTTGGTGAGTGCTGGTCGACCAAGGATGGCGTGGTAAGTACCCTCGAAGTCTGTGACCATGAAGTTGATGTAGTCGGTACGGAAGTGGTTTGGATTGTTGAACTGCACGGAGAGCGTGATTTGCCCGAGAGGTATGGAGCTCTATCCGAGAAGGACGCCCTAGAACTATGTATCGTAAGGCTTGAGATCAGCCTCAGTTAGTTTAAGGGCAGGCAAGCTACTACGAAACATGATGTCGATGGAACTACCACCGTCCACGAGTACCGTCTCGAACAGGACGCTATTGATGCAGGGGTCGAGGATGAGGGGAAACCGACTAGGTCCCAGGATTGCTGCCCACCGGTCTGCTCGGTTGAAGGATATTTCATGGTGGGACCAGGTTGGGAGCCTGTGATCGGAGATGAGGTCATCGGTGTCGATGACGCTCAAACAAGCCCGCTTCAGCAGCTTGCGCTCATGCTTGGACTCTATAAACACATTTTCACCAAAGATGGAGTGGACAGTTTTGGTGGGATTGACATATTGGTGATGAGGATTTCTATCCTATTTGTCATCACCGTCGTCATCACCATCACGCCGTGGTCCATCGTCAATGGCGTAGATGTTCTTAAGGAAGCGGCAGTTTTCCATGGTTTGATTGGACTTGGGATGGATCTGGTAGGGACCCTTCAAAGCTTTGTTGTAATCCTCTTGATAGTCGCGGCGACCAGTAGGTTTCTTAACCACGTGGACCTCATGGTCGTCTTCATAGGGACGCTTGCCTCTGTAATTCCCGTGATTATCAGGCCACCTGTCACGATTATCTCAGCGGTCGCGATTGTTGTTGTTGCGTCGGTCATGACGGTCGCGGTTGCTGTTCTAACCATGGTCATCAGGTTTCTCATCCCGGCGTGGTGGGTGTTCGGGGCGTGATGACCCACCCACGTCTTCCTTAATAATCTTGTCGGCGTCATTGGCATCCATGTAGTTCTTGGCTGTAGCGAGGAGCTCGGAGACCGTAGACAGCCATTTCTGGAGTAGCTTGCTTCTAAGGGCATCGTGGTGGCGAAGGCCTTTGATGAAAGCCGAGACTACTTCGTCATTAGTGATTCTTGGGATCTTGAGACGCATATCCGAGAAGCGTCGGATGTAGTCATGCAGCGGCTCGCCTGCTCGGTCCCATATGTGCTCGAGGTCGTACGTGTTGCCCGGCTGGTCACATGTGGCGATGAAATTGTCGATGAAGGCTTGCTGAAGGTCCGACCAGTTGTTGAACTAGTTCTCCGGGAGGCTGAGAAGCCATTGATGACCTGCCTAATCAAGAACAACTGGAAGATAGTTAGCCATTATGTGCTCATCACCCGCGACGGACCGGATGGTGATCTCGTAGAGCGTGACCCAGCTTTCAGGGTTCTTCTTGCCGTCATATTTCATGAGCTTCTCAAGCTTGAAATTCCTTGGCCAGATGACTTGTCAGAGATGAGGAGTAAACTGTTTGAGACCCGAGGGGCCATGTTCGGTGTCGTACTAGATACGGCGCACGTTCTCATGGGCCTGGCGGTCATTAGCACAACTAGTGATGTGACTGCGAGCGTCGCGAGGAGGAATATGGTGACGGAGATCGCGAGGAGGGTTCTGGTTGACCTCCTAATCTCGATTGCCGTGACGATTGCAGTTGTTGTCACGATGACCTTGACCACCTTCTTGTCCACCTTCATCACCGCCGCCACCACCGCCATCTCCACCGCCACCATCACCGCCACCATGTGGGGGATTGGGTGCTCTCTGATCATCATGATGTTGGTGACTTGGATGCTCTGAAGCGCGGGAATGATGACTCTGACTAGATGCGATAGACATGCTTGTAGCAGCTCAAGCTCGCTAGTCTAGCTCGATGGTTTGGTCCATGGCAACGGTCATATATGCTTTGATTTCTTCACGAACCGCGTGGTTCTCTAATGTGTCTGGTAATCGGTCCAGGTTGGCCATGGCGACGGCCACGTTGGCACTTAGGGTCCTAAAAACTTGCAGATCGCCTACTCTGTCGAAGGCATTAGCCAGATCATGAGGTCAGGGTCCCCTACGACGTGCTTCTTCTTCTACCTCCAGGCAACGGCGTTCGGCACAGTCGGCGTTACACTATTCACAAAGTTGCCGTTGCTTGTTAGTTTCTTTCATGACTACGGGCTCATCATTGCTGACATTGAGCACCATGGTGCCCCGTCTTGGTGGGAACCCTAGGAACAGGGAGAAACCCAGAGGGTACGGTAATGGATCCGGATCATATTCGTCGTTGAGGTGTTCGGCCTCGGTATGTGTAGATCCGGTGCTGGAGCCGCCATCCTCGGGAAGTGTCTAGACCGAGCCATCACAATGTTCTCAGACTCTGACCATGTTGATAGCATTGCTTGGTGATGGTCGAGGCAAGTCCAGGAAGCACAAATCTGAAACATGGTCACGCTTCATGGGACCCGTGAACAGATGAGGCGTACGATACGCATACTCGGAAGCAGCGTTTTTTAGACCGTATGGAAGGGCCTGGCAATCCTCCATCGGGGCTTGGTACTCATAGAGCTTGAGGCCAGGTGTAGGAACCGGTCGAAGGTGTACCGTACGTCCTTCAGGAGTAGCGGTGACCACTAGATCTGTATCAAGCCGTGTTGGACGGCCAACCCGAACTGGTCAGGTAGATCTGTCCTGGTGGAGAGGTACCTGCTTAGTAAATTGATTTTGAATTGAATCTACTAAAGTCAGGGTATGAGAAAGCTTGTGGCCAACCTAGTCGATAGCTTTGATTAGGTCAGTGTTGTCGATCGTCCTTCCTTTGTAGCGGGGAAGTGGTCGATGAGTTATCGGCGTGGTCGGAGCCGTTGCTGGGGTGGTTGGAGCCGTAGCCAGTGTGGTGTAATAGAACCGACCAATTATACAAAATTAACTAAGAAAATCATCCACCGGAGCAAACGATTTAGCAAACTTAAGCCCGTATAACCCGGTAATCCGTGAAATCTCGAGGGATTTCAAACCAACTCGCATACCAGCCAAGATCGTAATAAGTTTAGCGGTCACCATCACAAATTACATAAAAGTTCACATCACGGATACATCGGAGTTTAAACATAGTTATTACAAACCAAGTTCAAATAAAAGTAGTGGAAGCCTTTAGTTCAAATTCACCCCCACACTCACACAGAGTTCAAGTACAATGTTAGCTGATGATCATCTCTAACAAAAGCATTAGATAAGACGTAGGGAATGACCACTGCCCATGGTCCTAAGCTTCACCCATCGCAGGATAAAGGCAGTTGATACAGTAGCCGTAATACATCTGCCCATCTGCAACAAGTGGGAACAAAGCCCTGAGTACGAGAAGGAACTCAGCTAGACTTACCCGACATAACCGAAAATAAAATGAAATCAAGGATTATGAAAGGCTTTATAGTAGGGTAGCTGACTCATTTGCAAAAAGGCATTTTTATCATTTCAAGAACCTTTCCAAAAGCATTGTTGTCAAGTTAATCATTATTAACCTGTCGACTACAATTTCACCTATACTAGAGCAAACATGTGATTATTCAATTAATGATAACCAAAGATCATTAACAACTTCCATAGTGTCATATTTCATATAACTGTCCAAGTGTTCCATCAACATTACTACGATGAAGTAACTCAAGTCAAGTGTTCACTATCCAGTGAATGATGGCGATTCGAATCAATTATTAACCAGCTGGTAATTTATTCCTCAGACCAACCTCACTCACTCGCTAACGTGAGAAATTGGTCACCGAGTCAACTATCCAGGTAAAGTCTCAAGTTTGCTAGGAACCACAAGTACCCGGGGGCCGCCCAACTGCTCTTTGGCCTTATCATCGTGCCCCCGTGTCCTACCATACCTGCTCCGGTACAGTGCGCTGCGGGCAATCCACTCGGCCTGAATAATCTCCTAGCTTCGCGGTCGAAAGGTACATTATTCGGATAGCTAAATGTAAAGCATGCGTTCAACATGACTCGAGGCCCAACAACGGTCGGTCCTTAACCGACACAGACGGAAAACACTACAGTCCAAAACCCTATAAGTCTCCATCTGGTCTCAACTTCAAATTAACACTTAATTATCCTAAGATGACATACTTATACAAGCAGATCCAGGTAACCACCTATAGCTCGCAGGTGACAGGAAATCACCCGACTTCTACCGGTCTAAGCAAGCTAAGCATTTCCTTGACTACGAATACCAGGGTAACAAGGACAGGGTATAAGAAGGGTAAACAAGGTATAATGCAGCAACGGTTGCAAATAACTCCTAAACGTAATGCATCAATTAAGGTAAAGCATTAATAAAATATTTGCAAACCGGGAGAGAAATGCTCTGGGGCTTGCCTCGTTCGAAAGAGCTCGGGCGATGATCGGGGCACTCCGGAAGATCCTCACCGACCTCCTCGTCGGCTTCGGGCACCTCCTGCTCTTGCACCTCGGGCTGCTCTTCCGGCTCCTCTGGAACTGCTACCAAAATTCCTTCCTACGATCATGTATGATGTAGATGTATAAGTGCTCATGGCTAGGTGCATTGTAGAGATGACATGTAATGATCATGATGAATGGGATATAGATGAACATGTTTACTTTATTGGATAGAGTAGAGATGCAACTCTTCTACAAGGCAGTCAACATCATCCAAGAACATGTACTAGCATACTACTACTACCATCCCTCTTCTACCATGCCAAGTTACCACAGCAATCTAAGATGCTTCAAAGATACACCAAAGCAAATCTTATTAACTAATCATGCATTAAAAAGATTAATTAAACCCTAGTTGAAACTAGGTTGAATGGCAACACCTCTTTTGGTAGCACATAAAAATCTGAGAAACTTACGGTGGCTTAATATCATCTAATCTAGCATGCCACAAAACTTTCATTGCATTTGGATTACTAGAACTGCCTACACAAAAATAACAAGCTAGGGCCTAAATATGAGCATGAAAATACTTTGTATTATGAAATGTATCAAACAACAGATTTAGAATTTTTCCCACATTCTACACAGTAAACAATCACTATATAAAAATTATCATATACATGTTTTATACAATTTTTGCTCTCTATCAAAAATAACAAAAACCATCAAATAAAAGCACTTGAACTACACATCATAATTTTTTTATAGAACATGCATGGCACATATTTTTCCTAGAAAGTACATTGCTCAAAAAGATTAACAAAATTGGAACCATATTTTTTCGAGCTTTCTATGATTTATTAAGCATTTATCAAGAAAATAGCAATTTCAATGATTAAAGAAAAACTCTACAGAAAAGTATTTCAAACTTGATATGCAATATTTTTACATCATAGATCTGGTTCTAAGAAGTCCACCAAAATTTGTTTCATAATTTTTGGAGCTAAAATGTGTACACAAACATTTCCAAAGTATTTCTCTCCCTAAATAATAAAAGAAAAACAGCAAACAATTTTTAATATTGCTACTGGGCCGGCCCATGGAAACCAACCAGCCCTCGGCTGCTTTCGGCCTGAGCATGCGTGTGCGGGGAAGAGGTGAGTCGGCCCGGCTTGGGCTCCGGCCCAAGGCTGTCTTGGCCCAGCACGGTCGGGCGCGACCGTGGCCACGCCACGCCGGCGCCCTCGGCCGTGACAGCGCGGGGGCTACCAACGGCCAACGACCATCTCCGGTCGCGAGTAGACGAGGCGCGGTGCTCACGAGAACCGCGATGAAAAGGCGAACGCGGTGATGAACTTTGGAAGAAGAGAGGAGGGCGAGAGCGCCGGTGGTCGGATAGATAGATAGCTTAGAAAGATGAGCTTCATCCATAAGTTTATTCTTGAGCTCCTGATCCTTGGGAACAACAAGACAGTCGTCAAACCATAACACGTCCTATTCATCCACTCTGAAGTGCTTAAATGGCTCTTCTTTAATTTTCTCTTTGATGTGGAATACTCCTTTGTCGGTCTTCTGGCCTTCTATTATCTTACTCTCCAAAGAGCAACTAATCTGAATACTATGTAACACGGCACGGAGCATCAGATTGAACCCATCTTCAAATAATGGCTGCATATTCAAGCAATGTGACTTTCTACTCAAAGCATCTGCCACTACATTGGCCTTTCCAGGATTATATTGCACGTTCAAGTTGTAATCCTTGATCAATTCTAACCATCTTCACTGTCTCAAGTTCAGCTCTGGTTGGGTAAAGATATACTTAAGACTCTTATGATCTGTAAAAATATTACACACATTACCAAGTAGATAATGTCTCCAAATTTTTAGGGCATGCACAACTACAGCAAGTTCAAGATCATGTGTCGGATAATTGACCTCGTGCTTTCTCAACTATCATGAGGCATAAGCAATAACTCTTCCTTCTTGTATAAGAACACATCCTAATCCAGTTTTCGATGCGTAGCAAAACACATCAAAATGTTTCTCTATGTCTGGTTGTGCTAAAACAGGAGCTGTGGTCAACAGTTTCCGCAAAGTGTGGAAAGATGCTTCACACTCCTCTGTCCAAACAAACTTGTGATCTTTCTGTAGCAAACTTATCATTGGCTTGGCAATCTTTGAGAAATGTGGTATGAATCGGCGATAGTAACCAGCTAATCCTAAGAAACTTCTAACTTTAGAAACTGTGGTCCGCGCCTTCCAATCCATAACCTCTTGCACCTTGCTTGGATCTACTGAAACTCCATCTTCTGACAGAATGTGACCAAGGAAAGGAACTTTCTTCAACAAAAATTGACACTTGCTAAACTTAGCATACAACTTATGATCTCTAAGTCTGGTCAAGACAATTCTCAGATGCTTTTCATGATCCTTCTTGTTCTCGGAGTACACCAAAATATCATCAATAAACACTACCACAAACTTATCCAATTCTGGCATGAAAACCATATTCATCAGATACATAAAGTATGCAGGAGCATTTGTTAAGCCAAAAGACATGACAAGATACTCGTACAACTCGTATCTGGTGGAAAGGCGGTTTTCGATATATCTTGTGGCCTAATCTTGATATGATGGTAACCGAATCTTAAATCTATCTTGGAGAACACTCTGGCTTTGGCTAACTGATCAAACAGAACATCAATATAAGACAAGGGATACTTATTCTTGATAGTTACAGCATTAAGTGGCCTATAATCCATGCACATTCTCAAAGTACCCTCTTTCTTCTTCTTCTTCACAAATAATGCAGGACATCCCCATTCAGACTTACTTGATTGGATAAACCCCTTTTTCAACAACTCCTCTAGTTGCTTCTTCAGCTCAGCTAACTCATTCGGAGGCATCTGATACGGTCTCCTTGAAATTGGAGCTGTCCTTGGAACTAACTCAATTCCAAACTCAACATCCCTATCTGGTGGAAGACCAGGTAACCCATCTGGAAAAACATCCGGAAACTCACACACTACCAGAATCTGATGAATAGGAATGACTTCTATAGCACATGTCACACTTACGAGGTCTGTTCTTCTGGGCAATGGTACTTGAAAAGTACCATCACCCTGAGGATCCTTAAGGGTAAGTACCCGACTTGCTGTATCTATAACTGCTCCCCAATCCTTTATCCAATTCATCCCTATAATGACATCCAAAACTAGTCCAGGCATAACTATTAAATTCACTCTAAACTTTTGGTTACCCAATTTAAGGGTTGCCCCTCGAACCATATGGTTTGTCAAAACATCAGCCCTCGCTGAACTTATACGGTAACCATAACTCAAATCTGTGTATAGTTGTTCATGTTTTCGTGCAAATGCTTGACTCATAAAAGAATGCGATGATCTAGAATCAAATAGAACTGTAGGGTGTTGGTTAATAGGAAACTTACCAGCGGTCATCGGCTCTCCTTTAGGAATCTCATCCATGGTGGTGTGGTGTACCGAGCAGGATAGGTCTGGTGCTTCTTTCTGGGCGGATAAGGATAGAATTTTGAAAAGTGGCCAGGTTGATCTCAATTGTAGTAGGGTCCCCTCACTATACCAGCAGATCCCACGGCTCCCTTGGAACTGCCCTGCCCCGCAGTTGTGGCTACCTTGTTGGACTGCACTGCCCTCTTGTAAGGCTTCTGTGGTCCTCTGAAGTTCTGACCCTTCTGCTGTGGTGGTTTGAATCTAGCGCCAGGTGCCGATGGATGATAGGGAGGACGACCTCCCATAGGTACTCTTGCTTGGGACGGACCACCCTCTAGTGCTCTCTTGTGAGTCTTGGCTGCGGTACTGGCATTGTTGTTCTTTTCCTACTTCAGACAATCACTGATGAAGTCATTGAATCTGGTGCAGTTGTTGGTGCCCACATGCTTCATCATCTTTGGATTGAGTCCTCTCTTGAAACTAGCAATCCTTTTTGCATCGGTGTCAACCATATCAGGAGCATAATGGCACAAGTTGTTGAAGGCATGCAAATACCGCGCCACAGTTTTGGTGCCCTGATTTAAAGCCAAGAACTCTCCCAACTTCATCTCAATCTGCCCAGGCAGAATGTAAACTCAACAGAAGGCTTCAGTGAACTCTCTCCATGAGATCTGGGCATTTGGAGGGAAGGTAGTGCGATGATGCTTCCACCACATTCCTACTGGTCATTGTAACTGATGTGCAGCATATTATGTCTTCAATACCTCAGTCAGCCTCAACACACGGAACTTGTCTTCCATGGTGTTGATCCATTCTTCAGCGTCAAGTGGCTCTGTTGCTTCCTTGAATAGTGGTGGTCTGGTGTCCATGAAATCCTTGAAGTTGCTGTACTGATTCACCCCATTGCCACCACCTTGGTTGTTACCACGTTGAACATTGTTGGCAATGGTACGCAGAAAATCTTTCATGTTCTTCTGAGATTGCTCGGTATTGCACTGACTTCTAAGAAATTGTGCAAAGAACACCTCTGCAGTGAGCGGTGGAGGAGGCGGCAAATGTGGTTCTGGGTGTGGCTTATTGTAGTTGACGTTGTTTTCACCACGCCCACCTACCTCGGCACCATTACCACTAGTTTTAGCAGCCTCATACGTGGCGCGGCGAGTGTTTGTCATCTGCATATTTCAGCAACAAGTAATGATTAAGTGAAGTTGTAGTAATTATGAGTAAATGAAAAAATTATGTCGTACTAAATTCATTGGAGAGAACAAATTCATACAATAAAACAGAGGCACAATAATCACATTCCAATTAAAACAACACCAATAATTAGATTACTTGATGAGGACATCCTTCGCTATTACCCGCTAGCAAAGACGCAACAAAAAAGGGCCAAGTGGCCTAGTTGTAGTCGGGCGGCGACCGTGTGAGCCTCTGAATAATCCCACCTTGCTTAGCTTGGGAGGAGGAAGCCACCTTAAAAGAGAGAGCCACCCTTCCCCTATCAGACTAGTCTTTTAGGGACATTGGGCCTTTCCCTGAGTGGGTGTGTATAAGAACTGTTGGGGTCCGGGCAACCTTAATTTATTGGACCTCGGCCAACCCTACCTGGGCCGGATGCATCATTTGGTATCAGAGTTGGGCCCTTGTTTAAGGGGGTGGGAATGATGAGGACATCCTCCGCTATTACCCGCTGGCAAAGACGCAACAAAAAGGGCCAAGTGGCCTAGTTGTAGTCGGGCGGCGACCGTGTGAGCCTCTGAATAATCCCACCTTGCTTAGCTTGGGAGGAGGAAGCCACCTTAAAAGAGAGAGCCACCCTTCCCCTATCGGACTAGTCTTTTAGGGACATTGGGCCTTTCCCTGAGTGGGTGTGTATAAGAACTGTTGGGGTCCAGGCAACCTTAATTTATTGGACCTCGGCCAACCCTACCTAGGCCGGATGCATCATTACTTCAAATGCAAACATCGCGTCCATACAACCAAATTACCAGATACATACACTAGACTTTTATGCGTTCAGGTATCGCATGACCAACCAAGTTCCAACATCCTACCAAGTCTCAAGGTTCGAAACGAGATACATCAAGATACATGAAGTCAAAAAAAGGTCATCGCAGCAGGACCTAATCACTAACGCAAAGCAACTAGCCAACTCCTCAGGGCCATCGTCAGGGTCAAAGACGTCACCATCGCTACCATCAGTAGCAATGTCATCGTCATCAGTAGGTGGAACTGTAGGCTCGTCCTCGTCGTCGTTGACGTCCATGCTGGCGGCGTCTGGAGGAGCATACGGGCCAATCCTGTTGTAGAGCACGTGAAACCCCTCGTGCAAGTTGATGTTGTACTCCTCTAGCTCATCGACCCTCTGCCTTAGAAGGTCCCTCTCGTTCTAGGCTTCATTCCTTTCCTGAACCAGCTATCCAATCATGCGGTCTACATTATTGTTGGCCTGAGTCAACGTATGCACCCGCTGCATAGCACTATCACCTCTCTCTAGAGCCTGGTCTCGCTGCAAGCTCATGTCAGCCAACTGCTCCTGCAAACTAGCTATAGCACGTGCTTGTTTCTTCTTCTGTTTCCTTGCCTTGAGCCGATCATCACCACGCAAACCAGTCAACGTCCAATAGGTACACTCAAGACCCTGGTATGCTCTGATAGCTGCATACATAGCACTCATAGCGTGGTTGTCGCTAGCCTATCCTTCATCTAGGCCTCTGACCAAGGCACTCCCTTGCGGCTGAACTCAAATAGCATCACGAGGATCATCTCTAGGAAAAGTGTTAGCTAGGGCTGCTACGAGCTCATTAGAAAATCTGCTCATAATGTCCCTGATGACATGGAAAGCTGCTCCCTCTGCACCCTCAACCGGAGTGCGTCCCTCAAACTCCAAGTGTCAACCATCCCACTCTAGAGAATCACCAAGAGCAGGCAGGAACTGTGATCTCCACTACTGCAAGTCCATCCTCGGCTAACTGGCTCTCACTCCAAGAGTACATCGGCTCCTAACCCTCTAGGTACCCCACATCATGGAGCACTCTCCAAAGCAAGGTTGGCATGCCAAACTCGCTCAGAAAGGTGTCCGTGCTGTGGCGCTCCCGCACGGCCAACTGGTGTTGGGGTGCTCTTCCGCCTGTGGACTCACGGGCAATCTGCTTCGTGCGGGCCATCTATAGCAAAGGTTTTGATTACCCCGTGAGAACATATTTTAAGTTGGTACAATTTTTATCAAAAGGAGATAATCAATTTATAAGGGGAGAAATGCATGACATGAATGAAATGCACAAGTAATATGATGTATGTACGTTTCTTACGTTCTCACAAACTTATGAAATAAATAATCTCTAGCGATGAATTCAGTGACATACAGATGATCTCTCATATATGTAACTAATACATTCTACATGAGAATCGATTATTAACCAGCTGGTAATTTATTCCTCACACAAACCTCACTCACCCGCTAAAGTGAGATATTGGTCACCGAGTCAACTATCCAGGTAAAGTCTCGAGTTTGCCAGGAACCAATGTTCCCGAGGGCTGCCCAACTGCTCTTTGGCCTTATCATCGTGCCCCCGTGTCCTACCACACCTGCTCCGGTGCAGTGCGCTACGGGCAATCCACTCGGCTCGAATAATCTCCTAGCTTCGCGGTCGAAATATACATTATTCGGCCAGCTAAATGTAAGGCATGCGTCCAACATGACTCGAGGCCCAACAACGGTCGGTCCTTAACGGACACAGACGGAAAACACTACAGTGCAAAACCCTATAAGTCTCCGTCCGGTCTCAACTTCAAATTAACACTTAGTTATCCTAAGATGACATACTTATTCAAGTAGATCTAGGTAACCACCTATAGCTCGCTAGTGACAGGAAATCACCCGACTTCTACCGGTCTAAGCAAGCTAAGTATTTCCTTGACTGCGAATACCAGGGTAACAAGGATAGGGTATAAGAAGGGTAAACAAGGTATAATGCGGCAACGATTGCAAACAACTCCTAAACATAATGCATCAATTAAGGTAAAGCATTAATAAAATATTAGCAAATCAGGAGAGAAATGCTCCGGGGCTTGCCTCGTTCAAAAGAGCTCAGGCGATGATCGGGGCACTCCGGAAGATCCTCATCGACCTCCTCATCGGCCTCGGGCACCTCCTGCTCTTGCACCTCGGGCTGCCCTTCTGGCTCCTCTGGAACTGCTACCGGAATTCCTTCCTGTGATCCTATATGATGTAGATGTATAAGTGCTCATGCCTAGGTGCATTGTAGAGATGACATGTAATGATCATGATGAATGGGATGTAGATGAACATGTTTACTTTATTAGATAGAGTAGAGATGCAACTCTTCTATAAAGGTAGTCAACATCATCCAAGAACATGTACTAGCATACTACTACTACCATCCCTCTTCTACCATGCCAGGCATTGTTGTTCTTTTCCTACTTCAGACAATCACTGATGAAGTCATTGAATCTGGCGCAGTTGTTGGTGCCCACATGCTTCATCATCTTTGGATTGAGTCCTCTCTTGAAACTGGCAATCCTTTTTGCATCGGTGTCAACCATATCAGGAGCATAACGACACAAGTTGTTGAAGGCATGCAAATACCGCGTCACAGTTTTGGTGCCCTGATTTAGAGCCAAGAACTCTCCCAACTTCGTCTCAATCTGCCTGGGCAGAATGTAAATTCAACGGAAGGCTTCAGTGAACTCTCTCCATGAGATCTGGGCATTTGGAGGGAAGGTAGTGTGATGATGCTTCCACCACATTCCTACTAGTCCTTGTAACTGATGTGCAGCATATTATGTCTTCAATACCTCAGTCAGCCTCAACACACGGAACTTGTCTTCCATGGTGTTGATCCATTCTTCAGCGTCAAGTGGCTCTATTGCTTCCTTAAATAGTGGTGGTCTGGTGTCAATGAAATCCTTAAAGTTGCTGTACTGATTCACCCCATTGCCACCACCTTGGTTGTTACCACGTTGAACATTGTTGGCAATGGTACGTAGAAAATCTTTCATGTTCTTCTGAGATTGCTCGGTATTGCACTGACTTCCAAGAAATTGTGCAAAGAACACCTCTGCAGTGAGCGGTGGAGGAGGTGGCAAATGTGGTTCCGGGTGTGGCTTATTGTAGTTGACGTTGTTTTCACCACTCCCATCTACCCCGACACCATTACCACCAGTTTTAGCAGCCTCATACGTGAAGCGGCGAGTGTTTGTCATCTGCATATTTCAGCAACAAGTAATGATTAAGTGAAGTTGTAGTAATTATGAGTGAATGAAAAAATTATGTCGTACTAAATTCATTGGAGAGAACAAATTCATACAATAAAACAGAGGCACAATAATCACATTCCAATTAAAACAACACCAATAATTAGATTACTTCAAATGCAAACATCGCGTCCATACAACCAAATTACCAGATACATACACTGGACTTTTATGCGTTCAGGTATCGCATGACCAAGCAAGTTCCAACATCCTACCAAGTCTCAAGGTTCGAAACGAGATACATCAATATACATGAAGTCAAAAAAAAGGTCATCACGGCAGGACCTAATCACTAACGCAAAGCAACTAGCCAACTCCTCAGGGCCATCGTCAGGGTCAAAGACGTCACTATCGCTACCATTAGTAGCAATGTCATCGTCATCAGTAGGTGCAACTGTAGGCTCGTCCTCATCGTCGTCGACGTCCATGCCGGCGGCGTCTGGAGGAGCATACGGGCCAATCCTGTTGTAGAGCATGTGAAACCCCTCGTGCAAGTTGATGTTGTACTCCTCTAGCTCATCGACCCTCTGCCTTAGAAGGTCCCTCTCGTTCTAGGCTTCATTCCTTTCCTGAACCAGCTATCCAATCATGAGGTCTACATTATTGTTGGCCTGAGTCAATGTATGCACCCGCTGCATAGCACTATCACCTCTCTCTAGAGCCTGGTCTCGCTGCAAGCTCATGTCAGCCAACTGCTCCTGCAAACTAGCTATAGCACATGCCTGTTTCTTCTTCTGTTTCCTTGCCTTGAGCCGATCATCACCACACAAACCAGTCAACGTCCAATAGGTACACTCAAGACCCTGGTATGCTCTGATAGCTGCATACATAGCACTCATAGCGTGGTTGTCGCTAGCCTGTCCTTCGTCTGGGCCTCTGACCAAGGCACTCCCTTGCGGCTGAACTCAAATAGCATCACGAGGATCATCTCTAGGAAAAGTGTCAGCCAGGGCTGCTGCGAGCTCATTGGAAAATCTACTCATAATGTCCCTGATGACACAGAAAGCTGCTCCCTCTGCACCCTCAACCGGAGTGCGTCCCTCAAACTCCAAGTGTCAACCATCCCACTCTAGAGCATCACTAAGAGCAGGCAGGAACTATGATCTCCACTACTGCAAGTCCATCCTCGGCTAACTGGCTCTCACTCCAAGAGTACACCGGCTCCTAACCCTCTGGGTACCCCACATCATGGAGCACTCTCCAAAGCAAGGTTGGCATGCCAAACTCGCTCAGAAAGGTGTCCGTGCTATGGTGCTCCCACGGGGCCAACTGGTGTCGGGGTGTTCTTCCGCCTGTGGACTTACGGGCAATCTGCTTCGTGCGGGCCATCTATAGCAAAGGTTTTGATTACCCCGTGAGAACATATTTTAAGTTGATACAATTTTTATCAAAAGGAGATAATCAATTTATAAGGGGAGAAATGCATGACATGAATGAAATGCACAAGTAATATGATGTATGTATGTTTCTTATGTTCTCACAAACTTATGAAATAAATAATCTCTAGCGATGAATTCAGTGACATACAGATGATCTATCATATACATAACTAATACGTTCTACATGAGAAATGTTGTTATGTACCTACAGAAAATTCATTTCAGCCCAAATCCCCATGAATGCATGAAAGCAGTAAATTTATCTACACGCTCTACACAAATCCCTAGATACACGTACAACGGTAGTAACTACCCGAACCATCGTCCTATTGACGGCATCTCCTCAACGGATGGAACAACCACACATGCGACACCTTTGTAAAACATGCGTAGAACATGTATTTACTCCAGCATCATATAAGCACTCTCCCTAGATCGGCGGTGTGTCCGATCATGCTCTCACAACTCACACTTACCGAGACGTAGAGGCAATTAATTCATACACTACCACTTAAACAAGTGGCACTCATACAATAGCACGCCGTATGAGCAACGAAAGAGAAATATGATGCAAGAACCCCAAGTCAGTACTTAAATAAGCCACCTAGAGTCCTTAATTAGGCATAAAGGATATGAACACTGGCACACTATTTAGTTTGGAAATCACATTTTTCAAACACATTTTTTGTTTTTACTACACTTATGAACAGTAAACATGTTAAACCTTGCAGACGATTTAGCAATTATACAAAATTAAGTAAGAAAATCATCCACCGAAGCAGACGATTTAGCAAACTTAAGCCCGTATAACCCGGTAGTCCGTGAAATCTCGAGGGATTTCAAACCAACTCACATACCAGCCAAGATCGTAATAAGTTTAGCGGTCACCATCACAAATTACATAAAAGTTCACATCACAGATATATTAGAGTTTAAACATAGTTATTACAAACCAAGTTCAAATAAAAGTAGTAGAAGCCTTTAGTTCAAACTCACCCCCACACTCACACAGAGTTCAAGTACAGTGCCAGCTGATGATCATCTCCAACAAAAGCATTAGATAAGACGTAGGGAACGACCACTGCCCATGGTCCTAAACTTCACCCATCGCAGGATAAAGTCAGTTGATACAGTAGCCGTAATACATCTGCCCATCTGCAACAAGTGAGAACAACTCCCTGAGTACGAGAAGGTACTCAGCTAGACTTACCCGACATAACCAAAAACAAAATAACACCAAGGATTATGAAAGGCTTTATAGTAGGGGTGCTGACTCATTTGCAAAAAGGTATTTTTATCATTTCAAGAACATTTCCAAAAGCATTGTTGTCAAGTTAATCATTATTAACCTGTTGACTACAATTTCACCTATACTAGAGCAAACATGTGATTATTCAATTAATGATAACCAAAGATCATTAACAACTTCCATAGAGTCATATTTCATATAACTGTCCAAGTGTTCCATCAACATTACTGTGATGAAGTAACTCAAGTCAAGTGTTCACAATCTAGTGAACGATGGTGATTCGAATCGATTATTAACCAGCTGGTAATTTATTCCTCACACAAACCTCACTCACCCGCTAAAGTGAGATATTGGTCACCGAGTCAACTATCTAGGTAAAGTCTCGAGTTTGCCAGGAACCAATGTTCCCGGGGGCCGCCCGACTGCTCTTTGGCCTTATCATCATGCCCCCGTGTCCTACCACACCTGCTCCGGTGCAGTGTGCTGCGGGCAATCCACTCGGCTCGAATAATCTCCTAGCTTCGCGGTCGAAATATATATTATTCGGCCAGCTAAATGTAAGGCATGCGTCCAACATGACTCGAGGCCCAACAACGGTCGGTCCTTAACTGTCACAGACGGAAAACACTACAGTGCGAAACCCTGTAAGTCTCCGTCCGGTCTCAACTTCAAATTAACACTTAGTTATCCTAAGATGACATACTTATTCAAGCAGATCTAGGTAACCACCTATAGCTCGCTAGTGACAGGAAATCACTCGACTTCTACCGGTCTAAGCAAGCTAAGTATTTCCTTGACTGCGAATACCAGGGTAACAAGGATAGGGTATAAGAAGGGTAAACAAGGTATAATGCAGCAACGATTGCAAACAACTCCTAAACGTAATGCATCAATTAAGGTAAAGCATTAATAAAATATTTGCAAATTAGGAGAGAAATGCTCCGGGGCTTGCCTCGTTCAAAAGAACTCGGGCGATGATCGGGGCACTCCGGAAGATCCTCACCGACCTCCTCGTCGGCCTCAGGCACCTCCTGCTCTTGCACCTCGGGCTGCTCTTCCGGCTCCTCTGGAACTGCTATCGGAATTCCTTCCTGCGATCCTGTATGATGTAGATGTATAAGTGCTCATGCCTAGGTGCATTGTAGAGATGACATGTAATGATCATGATGAATGTGATGTAGATGAACATGTTTACTTTATTAGATAGAGTAGAGATGCAACTCTTCTACAAGGTAGTCAACATCATCCAAGAACATGTACTAGCATACTACTACTACCATCCCTCTTCTACCATGCCAAGTTACCACAACAATATAAGATGCTTCAAAGATATACCAAAGCAAATCTTATAACTAATCATGCATTAAAAAGATTAATTAAACCCTAGTTGAAACTAGGTTTGAATGGAAACACCTCTTTTGGTAGCACATAAAAATCTGAGAAAATTACAGTGGCTTAATATCATCTAATCTAGCATGCCACAAAAATTTCATTGCATTTGGATTACTAGAACTGCCTACATAAAAATAATAAGCTAGGGCCTAAATATGAGCATGAAAATACTTTGTATTATGAAAAGTATCAAACAACAAGTTTAGAATTTTTCCCACATTCTACACAGTAAACAATCACTATATAAAAATTATCATATACATGTTTTATACAATTTTTGCTCTCTATAAAAATAGCAGAAACCATCAAATAAAAGCACATGAACTACACATCATAATTTTTCTATAGAATATGTAGAAAGTACATTGCATAAAAAGATTAACAAAATTGGAACCATATTTTTCTGAGCTTTCTATGATTTATTAAGCATTTATCAAGAAAACAACAATTTCAATGATTAAATAAAAACTCTACAGAAAAGTATTTCAAACTTGACATGCAATATTTTTACATCATAGATCTGGTTCTAAGAAGTCCACCAAAATTTGTTTCACAATTTTTGGAGCTAAAATGTGTACGCAAACATTTTCCAAAATATTTCTCTCCCCAAATAATAAAAGAAAAACATAAAACAATTTTTCTTATTACTACTGGGCCGGCCCATGGAAACCAACTGGCCCTCGGCTACTTTCGGCCTGAGCACGCGCGTGCGGGGAAGAGGCGAGCCGGCCCGGCTCGGGCTCCGGCCCAAGGCCATCTTGGCCCAGCACGGTCGGGCGCGCCCGTGGACACGCCACATCCCTCGCCCGCGACAGCGCGGTGGCTACCAATAGCCAATGGCCGTTTCCAGTCGCGAGTGGACGAGGCGCGGCGTGCACGAGAACTGTGAGGAAAAGGCGAATGTGGTGATGAACTTTGGAAGAAGAGAGGAGGGCGAGAGCGTCGGTGGTCGGAGCGCGAGCTCTGCGGCTCTGTCCACGACGGCACGGGCGGGAACCACGCGATTGAGCCCTACCTACACGAGCAAGGAGTCACTAACGCCTGTTTGGAGGAGAGGAGAAGGTGGCGGAGCACTGTGCGCAGGCAATCAGACGGCGGTGGCTTGCCGTCGTCGGAACACGACGGAGGAGGCAATGGCGAGTGGTGGCGAGTGGTGCCTTCCGCTCGGTTCTCCAAAGAAAAGAGGAAGGGAGCGAGCAAGCTAGGGAGTGGAATGGAGGCAGAGCGCGGGCGTGGTGATTTGAGGTGGAGCGCGCGGGCGCCGCAGGGTGCCACACGGCCGACGGCGTCGGCATGCGACCGCCACGCGGCGAGCGTGTTCTGCCGCGGTCGGCCGACGGCGCGCGCGAGCTGGATGGAGAGGAAGGAGGCCGCGCTGGGCCGGGCCGGCTTGCGCGAGCGAGCCAAAAGCGAGGCGCCGACCCACTAGGTGAGAAAAATCAATTTTTCAATTTTCTGTTTTCAAACAAATTTCAAATAACAGTTTTCAAATCCCATTTGAGCAAGAAAATGACCTTTTTCTGAAAATGGCCCAAAAATGAAAGTTGCTTAGAATTTAATTCTCTACAACTTTTATTAAGGGACCAACTCAAAATTCCCAACAGATTTTGAATTGGAAAGTAAAAGATAAATAAGGAGGATTTTTGACCTTTTACAATAATATTTGCAAAAGCCAATTTTGTCAAAAGTTCGAATACAAACTTTGCTCCAAAATTTATGCTAAATAATTCTAGATGATTCACAATTATTGTCACAAATGTTTTATTAGCCCGGCAAGCATAATTAGGACAAAAATAACTCTAAATAAGTGTATGCAACATTCATGTTTCACGAGAATGTTTCATATATTTCAAAGCATCGTTTCAGTTATTATTTAACATGATTAGGCATGCATGATTATGATGCTTGATAATGCATAATATGCATGATTTGCAATGCCTAAATGCTTGCGTAACACCGGGGTGTTACAGCCCTCCCCCCTTATAAAAATCTCGTCCCGAGATTTGGGTTACGAACCATTTGTTATAAAAATCTTCATAAGCTTTTTGTAGATATTCACCCGTCTCCCAAGTTGCATCCCCTTCATCATGATGACTCCACTATATCTTATATATTTTTACCACACTATTCCGAGTAGCACGCTCTTTAGTGTCTAAAACATAGACCGGTTGCTCATGATACACCAAATCCGATTTGAGTTTTATGCCTCGAGGTTTGATCCTTTCCTCTGGAATGCGCAAACACTTCTTGAGATGTGATACATGGAAAACTGGGAAGATAGCACCCATTGTCTTAGGTAATTCTAACTTATAAGCTACGGGACCCTTTCTTTCCAAGATCTTGTATGGTCCCACAAATCTGGCGGCAAGCTTTCTTCGAACTCCGAACCGTTTCTTCTACATCGGAGTGACTTTCAGATATACATAGTCACCAACTTCAAACACAAGCGGTCTCCTTCTATATGCATAACTTTTCTGACGTGATTAAGCCGCCTTTATATTTTGTTGAATGATATGAACTTTCTTCTCGGCTTCTTCTACAAAGTCAATGTCATAATATCTTCTTTCTCCTGGCTCGATCCAATTTAGTGGTGTTCTACACTTTCTACCATACAAAGCTTCGAATGGGGCCATTTTGATACTTTCTTGATAACTATTATTGTAAGCAAACTCTGCTAAGGGTAACCATGACTCCCATGAACCCCTGGAAGATAACACACAGGCTCTTAACATATCCTCAAGAACAGCATTAACTCTCTCGGTCTGACCATCTGTCTGAGGATGATAAGAAGTACTACAAATCAAACTAGTTCCCAATCCTTTGTGCAAATATTCCCAAAAGTGAGCAGTGAATTGTGACCCTCTGTCAGACACTATAGTCTTCGGTATGTCATGCAATCTCACAATTTCAGCAATATACTTCTCGGCATATTGAGGTGGTCGATAATCTGCCTTGACAGGTAAGAAATGAGCAGTCTTTGTAAGACGATCCACAATCACCCAAATCGAGTCATGCCCTTTTTGGGTAGTGGGCAAGCCTGAGATAAAATCCATACTTATATCATCCCACTTCCAACTAGGTACGGACAAAGGTTGCAACAACCCAGCAGGTTTCATATGAATGGCTTTTACTCTACAACATATGTCACATCTGGCCACATAGGCTGTAATCTCTTTCTTCATCTTTGTCCACCAGTAATGAGGTCTCAGTTCTTGGTACATCTTGCTACTTCCGAGATAGATAGATAGCTTAGAAAGGTGAGCTTCATCCATAAGTTTATTCTTAAGCTCCCGATCCTTGGGAACAACAAGACGGTCGTCAAACCATAACACGTCCTGTTCATCCACTCTGAAGTGCTTAAATGGCTCTTCTTTAATTTTCTCTTTGATGTGGAATACCCCTTTGTCGGTCTTCCAGCCTTATATTATCTTACTCTCCAAGGAGCAACTGATCTGAATACTATGTAACACGGCAGGGTGCATCAGATCGAACCCATCTTCAAATAATGGCTACATATTCAAGCAATGTGACTTTCTACTCAAAGCATCTGCCACTACATTGGCCTTTCTAGGATGATATTGCACGTTCAAGTTGTAATCCTTCATCAATTCTAACCATCTTCACTATCTCATGTTCAGCTCTGGTTGGGTAAAGATATACTTAAGACTCTTATGATCTGTAAAAATATTACACACATTACCAAGTAGATAATGTCTCCAAATTTTTAGGGCATGCACAACTGTAGCAAGTTCAAGATCATGTGTTGGATAATTGACCTCGTGCTTTCTCAACTATCGTGAGGCATAAGCAATAACTCTTCCTTCTTGCATAAGAACACATCATAATCCAGTTTTCAATGCGTAGCAAAACACATCAAAAGGTTTCTCTATGTCCGGTTGTGCTAAAATAGGAGCTGTGGTCAACAGTTTCCGCAAAGTGTGGAAAGCTGCTTCACACTCCTCTGTCCAAACAAACTTGTGATCTTTCTGTAGCAAACTTATCATTGGCTTGACAATCTTTGAGAAATCTGGTATGAATCGACGATAGTAACCAGCTAATCCTAAGAAACTTCTAACTTCAGAAACTGTGGTCGGCGCCTTCCAATCCATAACCTCTTGCACCTTGCTTGGATCTACTGAAACTCCATTTTCTGACAGAATGTGACCAAGGAAAGGAACTTTCTTCAACCAAAATTCACACTTGCTAAACTTAGCATACAACTTATGATCTTTAAGTCTGGTCAAGACAATTCTCAGATGCTCTTCATGATCCTTCTCATTCTCGGAGTACACCAGAATATCATCAATAAACACTACCACAAACTTATCCAATTCTGGCATGAAAATTGTATTCATCAGATACATAAAGTATGCAGGAGCATTTGTTAAGCCAAAACACATAACAAGATACTCGTACAACCCGTATCTGGTGGAAAAGGCGGTTTTTAGTATATCTTGTGGCCTAATCTCGATCTGATGGTAACCGGATCTTAAATCTATCTTGGAGAACACTCTGGCTTTGGCTAACTGATCAAACAGAACATCAATATGAGACAAGGGATACTTATTCTTGATAGTTATAGCATTAAGTCGCCTATAATCCACGCACATTCTCAAAGTACCCTCTTTCTTCTTCTTCTTCACAAATAATGCAGGACATCCCCATTCAGACTTACTTGATTGGATAAACCCCTTTTTCAACAACTCCTCTAGTTGCTTCTTCAGCTCAGCTAACTCATTCGGAGGCATCCGATATGGTCTCCTTGAAATTGGAGCTGTCCTTGGAACTAACTCAATTCCAAACTCAACACCCTATCTGGCGGAAGACCAGGTAACCCATCTGGAAACACATCCGGAAACTCACACACTACCGGAATCTGATGAATAGGAATGACTTCTATAGCACATGTCACACTTATGAGGTCTGTTCTTCTAGGCAATGGTACCTAAAAAGTACCCTCACCCTGAGGATCCTTAAGGGTAAGTACCCGACTTGCTGTATCTATAACTGCTCCCCAATCCTTCATCCAATTCATCCCTATAATGACATCTAAAACTAGTCTAGGCATAACTATTAAATTCACTCTAAACTTCGGTTACCCAATTCAAGGGTTGCCCCTCGAACCATATGGTTTGTCAAAACATCAGCCCTCGCTGAACTTATATGGTAACCATAACTCAAATCTGTGCATAGTTGTTCATGTTTCCGTGCAAATGATTGACTCATAAAAGAATGCGATGATCCAGAATCAAATAGAACTGCAGGGTGTTGGTTAACAGGAAACTTATCAGTAGTCACGGGCTCTCCTTTAGGAATCTCATCCACGGTGGTGTGGTGTACCCGAGCAGGATAGGTCTGCTGCTTCTTTCTAGGCGGATAAGGACAGAATTTTGAAAAGTGGTCGGGTTGATCACAATTGGAGCAGGGTCCCCTCACTGTACCAGCAAATCCCACGGCTCCCTTGGAACTGCCCTGCCCCGCAGTTGTGGCTTCCTTGTTGGACTGCACTACCCTCTTGTAAGGCTTCTGTGGTCCTCTGAAGTTCTGACCCTTCTGCTATGGTGGTCTGAATCTAGCACCAGGTGCCGATGGACGATAGGGAGGATGACCTCCCGCAGGTACTCTTGCTTGGGACAGACCACCCTCTAGTGCTCTCTTGTGAGTCTTGGCTGTGGTACTGGTGTTGTTGTTCTTTTCCTACTTCAGACAATCACTGATGAAGTCGTTGAATCTGGCGCGGTTGTTGGTGCCCACATGCTTCATCATCTTTGGATTGAGTCCTCTCTTGAAACTAGCAATACTTTTTGCATCGGTGTCAACCATATCAGGAGCATAACGGCACAAGTTGTTGAAGGCATGCAAATACTGCGTCACGGTTGAAAGGTCTTGATGACTAGAGGGGGGTGAATAGCCTTTTAAAATTTTCTACAAAGACAAGCTAACCAAGTTTATCAATATAACAAATAGCGAGATGCGAGTTTTGCTTAGCCTACAGGGTGTTTGCAAGCCACCTATCCAATTCATAATTCTAGTATTTGCACTCAACCGCACAAGTCAAACCGAGAAGGTAACTACAACTACAACTAGCAAGCTACACAAAGGAGCTACTAAAGCAAAGCTAACTAGCTAGCAAAGATAACTTAAGAAAGTAATGCGGAGTTGAGCTAGGAGAGTTTCACCGAGGGGCGAAGTATTGAGCCAACCAATATGATCAATAATGAATACCAAGATAACCGAACACCGGGATCAATCAATCACAATATGAAAGTGATAACACAAAGATTTATCCCGAGGTTCACGTGCTTGCCGGCACGCTAGTCCTCGTTGTGTCCCTCTTCACCACGTGGTTCGGTGGCTAATCGGTCTCACACCAAGCCTCTCAAAAGGCGCCACAAGAACCTACCAAATGGCAAAAGGTTGCAATGACACAAGCAATTCACTAACGTTGCCTTTGGCGCTTCGCCGAGGTAGGCACAAACCCCTCACAATCACTGGATGTGGCCAAGAACAATCACCAACTCTTGCCAACGCCTCTAAGCTGCTACAAGCCGTCTAGGTGGCGGTAACCACCAAGAGAAACAAGAATCCCACAACAAATCAACCACCAAGTGCCAACTAGATGCTATCTCACAATGCAAATGCACTTGGATCACTCAATCTCACTTCGAATATGCAAAGAAGCAAGAGAGATGAGTGGGAGGGGAGTTGCTTAGCTCAAAGTGCTCACAAGTATGTCAAATATTCGAGGGAGGGAGCCTTGAGCCGGCCAATGAGTATTTATAGACGTACCCCTTCGAATAGAGCCGTTAGAAACAGAAACAGCCGAAATCGCGCTGACCGGACGCGCTGGTCCAACTGACCGGACGCGCCGGTCGCACAACGGCTAAATCGCGAAGCACTGACCGGACGCGCTGGTCCAAACGATCGGACGTGCTGGTCGCACAACGGCTAACTACGAAGCAACGACCGGACGCGCTGGTCGCGCAGATCGGACGCGCTGGGAACGACCGGACGCGCTGGTCCCATGAGTGACCGGACACGCTGGTCGCCTGAGCAGCGCTCAACGAAACAACGACCGGACGCGCTGAAGAAACATGACCGGACGTGACAGTGCCAGTGTCCGGTTAGAGTCTAGTAAGCTCCCTGAACGACCGGACGCGTCCGATCGACAATGACCGGACGCGCTGCGCGTCCGATCATCAAACTAAAACACGCGCAGACGCTGAACGCTGACCGGACGCGTCCGATCATTTAGAGACCACGTCCGATTCAGCGTCCGGTCACTTCTGTGACCTCCGTTCGCCTCCGTTTCTTTTCTGACTTCCAGCGTAGTGGAAAATAGTCATTTCAACTCCTCGAAAACCCAAACCCTCTCTACCGCTCAAACTCCACCGCCTTCGCAAACGTGCTAACACCACCAAGTGATCTCGTCATGTGTGAGTGTGTTAGCATTTTTCGAGGTGATATTAGCTCTATCCAAATGCATATGATTATGAAATGCACACCTAGAGGCACTTAAGAGTTCAATAGCCACGTCATTCCCCTCTTTATAGTACGGCTAACTATCCTATAATGTAACCACATCCACTAGGTGTCTTGGTTACTAAAACACAACCCTTAAGCATATACCTTTGCCTTGATCACGTAGGGTTGCGTCCAAAACCAAGTGTGGCCATCATGATCACCATGTCCATCTTGCCACCAACCTTGGAATGTACTAATCCTCATATGCTACATACAACTTAGGCATAGGATTAGTACTTAGGCATTGTCACTAATTACCAACACCAAACATAGGACTTTCAACGGTTTTGGTGCCCTGATTTAAAGGCAAGAACTCTCCCAACTTCATCTCAATCTGCCTGGGCAGAATGTAAACTCAACGGAAGGCTTCAGTGAACTCTCTCCATGAGATCTGGGCATTTGGAGGGAAGGTAGTGCGATGATGCTTCCACCACATTCCTACTGGTCCTTGTAACTGATGTGCAACATATTATGTCTTCAATACCTCAGTCAGCCTCAACACACGAAACTTGTCTTCCATGGTGTTGATCCATTCTTCAGCGTCAAGTGGCTCTGTTGCTTCCTTAAATAGTGGTGGTCTAGTGTCCATGAAATCCTTGAAGTTGCTGTACTGATTCACCCCATTGCCACCACCTTGGTTGTTACCATGTTGAACATTGTTGGCAATGGTACGCAGAAAATCTTCCATGTTCTTCTGAGATTACTCGGTATTACGCTGACTTCCAAGAAGTTGTGCAAAGAACACCTCTGCAGTGAGCAGTGGAGGAGGCAGCAAATGTGGTTCCGGGTGTGGCTCATTGTAGTTGACGTTGTTTTCACCACTCCCACCTGCCACGGTACCATTACCACCAGTTTCAGCAGCCTCATACATGGCGCGGCGAGTGTTTGCCATCTGCATATTTCAGCAACAAGTAATGATTAAGTGAAGCTATAGTAATTATGAGTGAATGAAAAATTATGCCGTACTAAATTCATTGGAGAGAACAAATTCATACAATAAAACAGAGGCACAATAATCGCATTCTAATTAAAACAACACCACTAATTAGATTACTTCAAATGCAAACATCGCGTCCATACAACCAAATTGCCAGCATACATACACTGGACTTTTATGCGTTCAGGTATCGCATGACCAACCAAGTTCCAATATCCTACCAAGTCTCAAGGTTAATCAAGATACATGAAGTCAAAAGAAAGGTCATCGCGGCAGGACCTAATCACTAACGCAAAGCAACTAGCCTACTCCTCAGGGCCATCATCGGGGTCAGAGACATCACCATCGCTACCATTAGTAGCAACATCGTCGTCGTCAGCAAGTGCAACTGCAGGCTCGTCCTCGTCGTCGTCGACATCCCTGTCAGCGGCGTCTAGAGGAGCATATGGGCCAATCCCGTTGTAGAGCGCGTGAAACTCCTTGTGCAAGTTTATGTTGTACTCCTCTAGCTCATCGACCCTCTACCTCAGAAGGTCCCTCTCATTTTAGGCTTCATTCCTTTCCTGAACTAGTTGTCCAATCATACGGTCTGCATTATTGTTGGCCTGAGTCAACATATGCACCCGCTGCATAGCACTATCACCTCTCTCTAGAGTCTAGTCTCGCTGCAAGCTCATGTCAGCCAACTGCTCCTGCAAACTAGCTATAGCACGTGCCTGCTTCTTCTTCTGTTTCCTTGCCTTGAGCCGATCATCACCACGCAAACCAGTCAACGTCCAATAGGTACACTCAAGACCCTGGTATGCTCTGATAGCTGCATACATAGCACTCATAGCATGGTTGTCGCTAGCCTGTCCTTCGTCTAGGCCTCTGACCTTGCGACTGAACTCAAATAGTATCATGAGGATCATCTCTAGGAAAAGTGCCAGCCAGGGCTGCTGCTAGCTCATTAGGAAATCTGCTCATAATGTCCCTGATGACATGAAAAGCTGCTCCCTCTGCACCCTCAACCGGAGTGCGTCCCTCAAACTCCAAGTGCCAACCATCCCACTCTGGAGCATCACCAAGAGTAGGAATTGTGATCTCCACTGCTGCAAGTCTATCCTCGGCTAACTGGCTCTCACTCCAAGAGTACACCGACTCCTGACCCTCTGGGTACCCCACATCATGGAGCACTCTCCAAAGCAAGGTTGGCATGCCAAACTCTCTCAGAAAGGTGTCCGTGTTGCGGTGCTCCCGCGGGGCCAACTGGTGTCGGGGTGCTCTTCCGCCTGTGGACTTACGGGCAGTCTGCTTCATGCGGGCCATCTGTAGCAAAGGTTTTGATTACCCCGTGAGAATATATTTTAAGTTGGTACAATTTTTATTAAAAGGAGATAATCAATTTATAAGGGGAGGAATGCATGACATGAATGAAATGCACAAGTAATATCATGTATGTATGTTTCTTACGTTCTCACAAACTTACGAAATAAATAATCTCTAGCGATGAATTCGGTGGCATACAGATGATCTCTCATATACATAACTAATACGTTCTACACGAGAAACGTTGTTATGTACCTGTAGAAAATTCATTTCAGCCCAAATCCTCATGAATGCATGAAAGCAGTAAATTTATCTACACGCTTTACACGAATCCCCAGATACATGTACAACGGTAGTAACTACCCGAACCATCGTCCTATTGACGGTATCGTCTCAACGGACGTAACAACCACACATACGACACCTTTATAAAACATGCGTAGAACATGTATTTACTCCAGCATCATATAAGCACTCTCCCTAGATCGCGCGGTGTATCTGATCATGCTCTCACAACTCACACTTACCGAGGCGTAGAGGCAATTAATCTATACACTACCACTTAAACAAGTGGCACTCATACAATAGCACCCGTATGAGCAACGAAAGAGAAATATGATGCAAGAACCCCAAGTCAGTACTTAAATAAGCCACCTAGAGTCCTTAACTGGGCATAAAGGATATGACCACTGGCACACTTTTTAGTTTGGAAATCATGTTTTTCAAACATATTTTTGTTTTAAATACACTTGTGAACAGTAAACACACTAAACCTTACTCTGATACCAGCTGTAACAGAACCGACTAATTATACGAAATTAAGTAAGAAAATCATCCACTGGAGCAGACGATTTAGCAAACTTAAGCCCGTATACCCCGGTAGTCCATGAAATCTCGAGGGATTTCAAACTAACTCGCATACCAACCAAGATCGTAATAAGTTTAGCAGTCACCATCACAAATTACATAAAAATTCACATCATGGATACATCGGAGTTTAAACATAGTTATTACAAACCAAGTTCAAATAAAAGTAGCGGAAGCCTTAAGTTCAAATTCACCCCCACACTCACATAGAGTTCAAGTACAGTGTCAGCTGATGATCATCTCCAACAAAAGCATTAGATAAGACGTAGGGAACGACCACAGCCCATGGTCCTAAGCTTCAACCATCGTAGGATAAAGGCAGTTGATACAGTAGCCGTAATACATCTGCCCATCTGCAACAAGTGGGAACAAAGCCCTGAGTACGAGAAGGTACTCAGCTAGACTTACCCGACATAACCAAAAACAAAATAACACCAAGGATTATGAAATGCTTTATAGTAGGGTAGCTGACTCATTTGCAAAAAGACATTTTTATCATTTTAAGAACCTTTCCAAAAGCATTGTTGTCAAGTTAATCAGTATTAACCTGTTGACTACAATTTCACCTATACTAGAGCAAACATGTGATTATTCAATTAATGATAACCAAAGATCATTAACAACTTCCATAGTGTCATATTTCATATAACTGTCCAAGTGTTCCATCAACATTACTACGATGAAGTAACTCAAGTCAAGTGTTCACTATCCAGTGAACTATGGCGATTCAAATCAATTATTAACCAGCTGGTAATTTATTCCTCACACAAACCTCACTCACCCGCTAAAGTGAGATATTGGTCACCGAGTCAACTATCTAGGTAAAGTCTCGAGTTTGCTAGGAACCACATGTACTCGGGGGCCGCCCGACTGCTCTTTGGCCTTATCATCGCGCCCCCGTGTCCTACCACACCTGCTCCGATACAGTGCGCTGCGGGCAATTCATTCGGCCCGAATAATCTCCCAGCTTCGCGGTCGAAAGGTACATTATTCGGCCAGCTAAATGTAAAACATGCATTTAACATGACTCGAGGCCCAACAACGGTCGGTCCTTAACCGACACAAATGGAAAACACTACAGTCCGAAACCCTATAAGTCTCCATCCGGTCTCAACTTTAAATTAAAACTTAGTTATCCTAAGATGGCATACTTATTTAAGCAGATCCAGGTAACCACCTATAGCTCGCAGGTGATAAAAAATCACTCGACTTCTACCAGTCTAAGCAAGCTAAGCATTTCCTTGAGTGCGAATACCAGGGTAACAATGATTGGGTATAAGAAGGGTAAACAAGGTATAATACAGCAATGGTTGCAAATAACTCCTAAACGTAATGCATCAATTAAGGTAAAGAATTAATAAAATATTTGTAAACCAGGAGAGAAATGCTCCGGTGCTTGCCTTGTTCGAAAGAGCTCGAACGATGATCAGGGCACTCTGAAAGATCCTCACCGACCTCCTCGTCGGCCTCGGGCACATCCTGCTCTTGCACCTCGGGCTGCTCTTCCGGCTCCTCTAGAACTGCTACCAAAATTCCTTCCTGCGATCCTGTATGATGTAGATGTATAAATGCTCATGCCTAGATGCATTGTAGAGATGACATGTAATTATCATGATGAATGGATGTAGATAAACATGTTTACTTTATTAGATAGAGTAGAGATGCAACTCTTCTACAAGGCAGTCAACGTCATCCAAGAACATGTACTAGCATACTACTACTACCATCCCTCTTCTACCATGCCAAGTTACCACAACAATCTAAGATGCTTCAAAGATACACCAAAGCAAATCTTATTAACTAATCATGCATTAAAAAGATTAATTAAACCCTAGTTGAAACTAGGTTTGAATGGTAACACATCTTTTGGTAGCACATAAAAATCTGAGAAAATTACAGTGGCTTAATATCATCTAATCTAGCATGTCACAAAAATTTCATTGTATTTTGATTACTAGAACTGCCTACACAAAAATAACAAGCTAGGACCTAAATATGAGCATGAAAATACTTTGTATTATAAAACGTATCAAACAACAGATTTAGAATTTTTCCCACATTCTACACAGTAAACAATCACTATATAAAAATTATCATATACATGTTTTATACAATTTTTGCTCTCTATCAAAAATAACAAAAACCATCAAATAAAAGCACTTGAACTACACATCATATTTTTTCTACAGAATATGCATGGCACATATTTTTCCTATAAAGTACATTGCACAAAAAGATTAACAAAATTGGAACCATATTTTTCTGAGCTTTATATGATTTATTAAGCATTTATCAAGAAAACAACAATTTCAATGATTAAATAAAAACTCTACAGAAAAGTATTTTACACTTGACATGCAATAATTTTACATCATAGATCTGGTTCTAAGAAGTCCACCAAAATTTGTTTCACAATTTGTGGAGCTAAAATGTGTACACAAACATTTTTCCAAAGTATTTCTCTCCCAAAATAATAAAAGAAAAAATAGAAAATAATGTTTCTTATTGCTACTGGGCCGACCCATGGAAACCAACCGGCCCTCGGCTGCTTTCGGCCTGAGCACGCGCGTGCGGGGAAGAGGCGAGCCGGCCCGACTCGGGCTCCGGCCCAAGGCCGTCTTGGTCTAGCACGGTCGGACGCGACCGTGGCCACGCCACGCCGGCGCCCTTGGCCGTGACAACGCGATGGCTACCAATGGCCAACGGCCGTCTCCGGTCGTGAGCGGAAGAGGCGCGACGCGCACGAGAACCGTGAGGAAAAGGCGAACACGGTGATGAACTTCGGAAGAAGAGAGGAGGGCGAGAGCGCCGGTGGTCGGAGCGCGAGCTCGGCGGCTCTATCCACGGCGGCGCGGCGCGGGAACCACGCGATTGAGCCCTACCTACCCGAGCAAGGAGTCACTGACGCCTGTTCAGAGGAGAGGAGAAGGTGGCGGAGCACTGTGCGCAGGTAATCAGACGGCGGTGGCTTGTCGTCGTCAGAATGCGACGGAGGAGGCAATGGCAAGTGGTGGCGAGCAGTTCCTTCCGCTCGGTTCTCCAAAGAAAAGAGGAAGGGAGCGAGCGAGCTGGGGAGTGGAATGGAGGCAGAGCGCGGGCACGGTGATTTGAGGTGGAGCGCGTGGGGGCCGCAGGGCGCCACACGGCCGACGGCGTCGGCATGTGGCCGCCACGCGGCGAGCGTGTTCTGCCGCGGTCGGCCGGCGGCGCGCGCGAGCGGGAGGGAGAGGAAGGAGGCCACGCTGGGCCGGGCCGGCTTGTGCGAGCGGGCCAGAAGCGAGGCGCCTGCCCACTAGGTGAGAAAAATCGATTTTTCCATTTTCTGTTTTCAAATAAATTTCAAATAACAGTTTTCAAATCCCATTTGAGCAAGAAAATGACCTTTTCTGAAAATGGCCTAAAAATGAAAGTTGCTTAGAATTTAATTCTCTACAACTTTTATTAAGGGACCAACTCAAAATTCCTAACAGATTTTGAATTGGAAAGTAAAAGCTAAATAAGGAGGATTTTTGACCTTTTTTAATAATATTTGCAAAAGCCAATTTTGTCAAAAGTTTGAATACAAACTTTGCTCCAAAAATTATGCTAAATAATTCTAGATGATTCACAATTATAGTCACAAATGTTTTATTAGCCTGGCAAGCATAATTAGGACAAAAATAACTCTAAACAAGTGTATGCAACATTCATGTTTCATGAACATGTTTAATATGTTTCAAAGCATCGTTTCAGTTATTATTTAACATGATTAGGCATGTATGATTATGATGTTTGATGATGCATAATATGCATGATTTGCAGTGCCTAAATGCTTGCGTAACACCGGGGTGTTACACGTGGTTGGAGCCATAGCTGATGAAGACGTGGTCGACGCAGATCGGATCTACGCCTCATCCGTGGAAGTGGCGGTGAAGCTATTGACGCCGGTGGTCCAGGTGATCTAGCTGACGGTGAACGAAAGACCGTCCGCCATAGCCACAGAGTCAGGGATGATGACCATCTTGCTCGCCTAGGAAGTTGTACGCACACCCCCTACCTGGCGCGCCACTGTCAATGAAACCTGGTCGGCAGTCTACCAAGGGGTATGTCCAAGGTAGTAATTTATCCGTAGACAGGTGCGCAAGCTACGAACTAGATGGTGACACAAGCCACAACAAGGTTTTTATCTAGGTTCGGCCGCCGTGAGGGCGTAATACCTACGTCATGCATCTGATCTGTATTGCTGTGTATAATGAGATGTGTTTTGAGGGGGTCCCCTGCCCGCCTTATATAGTCCGGGGGCAGGGTTATAAATCTACAAACTAATCCTGCTTGGTTACAATTGTTATAGCTGGCCGGATAAGGATTCCTATTCTAATTGATCAGGATCTTGCTTGATCTCCAAGTTTGCTTTCCTTCCTTGTGTGGGACGCCGAGCAGATCGATTGGGCCACGCGTCGTCTTCTGATGGGCCGGGCCCACTGGGCCGGGCCAACCCAAGTCTAGCCATAGGGGTATAGGGGTTAATACCCCCACAGTTTAGGTCTTAGGGTTCACGATGATCTATTACTCACCCTCTTGTTTCTAGATCTGTTGGGCGTACGCTATATTCTGGATAATCGTTTTCCTTTTACTCTTCCATTGTCCTCCTCTTCGTCAATTTCTAGAGAGGTTATGAGTTGTATCAGATTTATTCTTAGCCGTGTTGCCTCTAGGTCCCTGAGTGGTTAGTATTCGAAGTTGTGTAATCTCTTATGTGATTCCTAATCTAAGAAGTAAAATCGTGTTTTTCCCGTTTTCTGATTCTTGCTCCGTATCTCGGGATGAGATTCTTTTAAGGGGTTTGGTTGTAACATCTCTGGTGTTACGAGTTTACTTAGCCCCGAGATTAAGGCCTGAGAAAAATTAGCAAAACGAGCTCTTCAGAATTTAGATTTAAAACTCATAGGAAATGATAAACAAATCTTATGTGACTCACTTTTGCGATTGCGTAAAAGTCAAAATAAATATTGTTAACTAATATTTTTGGGAGCTCGAAAATCCCCATTTGAAATTAAGATAAACTCTTTCATTAAGTCGACAACACTTGAACTTATGTTCAAAGGTATCATTTTTGGTGAATTATAGTGAGCAAAATAATCAAATAGTGTTCTAATATTTTGATCCCATGGTTTAGTACAAAGTATGGATTATTGGATGAGGTACATGTTGGTTGAAATTAATAGGGTGTAGACCTTTTAAAAATTAAGACAAAAGTGCTAATGGCAGTTAGCCCTAACTAAACCCTTAAGTCTAGAAGGGCTTAGACAGTGTTATTTTAGTATTTAAATACTAGCAAAAATAAGTAAATAATAACTTCACGTTTTTACACTATTGATTGCTTCTAGGTATGCAATTGAACATGGTATAGGTTGAGGTTGTGTGCGAGGTCACGATGCCCTCTCATAAATCGTCCAAGTTTCGTTATTCTGCGCGAAACCCTAACGTTGACGCCATGTTCTTGAACCGGGTTCAGCGCGATGAACCCATCTCGACATATCCTTATCTTGCTCCCTTGTCATCCTTTGGTGGTAGGGACTACTTCGTTAGCTAGACGATAGTGCCGACGGTGGGTTCAGAGAGTTGATTGGACCTTAGTCGAGTTAATTACCGGCCGGTGCTTTGCTTTTAAATCCGTGCTAGTCATCGATCATCGTTGCTCGGCCTGTGTCCGCAGTCACCTTGTGTGCACACTGCCATTGTGTGGTCACGCCTAGCCATGGTCGTGTCAGTGGCCGACTTTGCTGGTTGGCTGAGGCCATCCGCCTGTCAGCGTCGGGCGGTTGTCCTAGCTGGCCACTGCGGCTACTGGGCTACCAGGTGCCTCTGCTGCACCGCGCAAGCCCTCGCACATGTGCCACCGCTTGCTCGCTCTGTAGCTCACGCGCACGCCGTCCCAGTGCTCTGCCGCGTCGCTAGCCTACTAGCGCCACTGCTGCTGCTGTCCCGCGGTCTCGGTGCATTGTTGCCCCCGCTGCCGCACTGCTGCGGCCTGGCGCCGTCACATCCACGCCGTTGTGCTCTGCTGTGCGTGCATGTGGCTGTGCTGGGTCACGGTGCAGTGTGCCACTGTCCCGCGCTGTCGCGCTACGCGACATAGATGGCCACCTTGCCCCAGCCCGACTACGCCGCAGTGCACGAGGTCATCATGCACTGTGGGGTCCTTTTACCCCACTAGTCGACGTCGCCACGCTGTTCATGCTCTGCCGCGTGCACTTGAACCGGTTGCCTCGCCGCTGCCCCTTTTCAAATATGAGAAGTACAACGTTTTCCACTTCAATTACTCGCATCAGTGGGTAGCTGAGGGAGCCAGCTATGCGCCTCGCCCGCACCAAGCCTTAGTCGGGCGCTGCCGGCCGCTAATTTGGCGTTTTTCTCATCGTTGGTCAGCTCGCTGCCTGAGTAGAGCGCGATTGGGGATAAGGCCTTACCCCTCGTTAGAGGTTCAGCTAATCGTTCTTTTGAGTTCGCCTTGGTTCCCTAGTGCTGTTGCTCACCTCCGTTTGGTCAGGGACATCACGGGTGAGGTCGTGACGCGCCGGCATCCGTCTTAGTGTGCCACCGCCCCTTAACCACGCACATGCCCAAGGTTCCTGGACCCGCTTTAGGCCGAGTCGAGTTGTTGGGCCGAATTGGTAGCCGCCGGCCATTTTTCGATTTCTAAAGCAATTCCAATTTAGTTTCGGAAGCAAACTTGTAGATTTAATATAAAATGCTAAAATGGTGAAACAAATTTCGTTAGATTCCTAAAATCAGGATCTATCTTATGATGTACCTTGTTCACCTAGTTTCATAATATTTCCATGAGTTCTCTAATTAAATTGAGGTGCCTAGGATTATTAAGAGGAAAACTAGTAGGAATTTTCGTGGCAAAAGGATGATAGTGTTAGCTTTGGATTTTTTTTGTTAGAACAGGTGTTTGATTGAGTGTAGGAAAAACAAATAATAAACCAAAATAATGAAGTTTCACTAGATATTTCTTTCTTGACTTTTTCTATAAAAGTTGAAGGCATCTAAAGTGCTTTTCTATATTTTCTTTGGATATCCTATGAAACAAAGTGACCCTTAGCAAGTGTGTAAAATGGTACATATATTTTTTGACCGTATCTAAGTCCGACTCTATTTAGGCCTTATTTAGATGTATTCGGATTCGCATCAAACATGTGTTGGGATAGATTAGAGTGGAACTTAAACTAAACTACACTCCAATCCACCTCAATACATGTGGATTAAGGTGAATCTAACACCATCTAAACAAGGCCTTAGAGAAATTTAGATCCATTCGTATCCATATCTGAATATTCAATATACAATGTCGTAGCTGAATTCGAATACTTAAATCGCATTCTTATGATATCGATATCAATCGTATCATATTGGACTCATACAATTCATAAAACAGAAATCTCATTTGCCTCCACCAATGCGGGCACGCCACCTCCTGCGGCGTTGCGCGACCTGTAGCCGATCGGGAACTACTCAAACCAAGGTCATGTTTAGTTGCCAAAATTTGGCGACGCAAAAAATACTGTAGTGCACTGCAGTATTTCGTTTGTATTTGATAATAATTATCCAACAATTGACTAATTAGGCTCAAAACGTTCGTCTCACAAAATACATCCAAACTGTGCACTTAGTTTTTGATTTTGCCTACATTTAGTACTCCATGTATATATCACAAATTTGATGTAATAAAGAATCTTATTTTTCATGGTGCCAAATTCTGGATTTTGGAGTTAACGGCCCGAGTGAAAACCACGGTGAAAACGCGCGTGTGCCGCATCACCCACGGACCCACCCGCGCCGTCCTTCCCGTCCAATCACGGCCGTTCAGCCTCCGCGCTCCCGAGTCCCAACGCCCAACGTCCCACGGGCCGGCCCACGGTCCCTCACGCGCTTGGCTCGCACGTGCCACTGCCCCTAGCCCGTACCCGTATAACCCCCGCCGCCGCCGCCACCACCCTTTACCTCTCGCTCTGTGTTTCCTCTCTCCAGCTTTGCGGGAAAAGAGACACCAGAGACAAGCCCCCGCCTCTCTCCCGAGTCCCGACCTGCCCCTTTCGCCTCCCGCCCCACTTCCTCCCAAAACCCTAACCCCTCGACCTCCCAAGATGGCGTCACCGCCGCCGCCTCCCGCCGCAGCCGCTGCCCCAGCCGCCGCGGCGTCCGGATCGCCGCCGCCGGCGCAAGTGGTAAGCTCACCGTGCCCCCGATCCGCCCGCCGCCGGGGCCGGGCTCGCCCGCTGGATCCGCGCTGACTCGATTCGTGCGCCGCGCTTGGTGGCGGCCCTCCTCTTGTTCTGCGCAGGTGGGCAACGCCTTCGTGCATCAGTACTACAACATCCTGCACCAGTCGCCGGAGCTCGTCTACCGTTTCTACCAGGAGGCCAGCCGCCTCGGGCGCCCCGCTGGCACCGGCGCCGACGGCATGGACACGGTCACTACCATGGACGTAAGTTCCTAGCCCACGCCGCCTCTCTTACTCTCCCGCAGCCCAGATCTGGGCGCCCCCAGGCCTAATTCTCACCGCAATGGAGGGGGGTTTTGGTGTGCCTCTGATTTGTGTGTGCGCGCGCGTCTGGTTCTGCAGGCGATTAACGAAAAGATCGTGTCCATGGGCATCGACCGGGCGGAGATCAAGGCGGTGGACGCGCAGGAATCGCTCTGTGGCGGCGTCACCGTGCTCGTCATGGGCCACCTTACGGGGAGGAACGGCGTCAGCCGCGAGTTCGTGCAGTCCTTCTTCCTTGCGCCGCAGGAGAAGGGCTACTTCGTTCTCAACGACATACTGCGCTACGTTGGGGAGGGGGGAGGGGATGAGGGGGCCGAGCAGCCGCTGCCGCAGCAGCTGGCACCGGAAGTTGCTGCGGATGTGGAGACCGCCACCCCTGCTCCTATCCTGGCCAACGGCACTGTCGGAGGGGACACAGTGACCGTTCCTCGGGGTGTGTAGCACTATAACATCTTTGAAACTGTTTTGTTGCTGTGATCTGAATCATGTGTTTGAACCACTTTTCTTTCTTTGTCTGTTTGTAGATGCTTCGCCGCAGCCCGAGTGCCAGGTGGCTGAGCCTGCACTTAATCCAAAGGAGGAAGTTCTGAACGGGGAGGAGGTTTGTAACCTGCCAAATGATGTGGAGAAGCCTGTTGTTGAGGAAACACTGGTTCCTGAGGTCATAAATGAAGTGCCGAATAATGTAGCAGTGGCTCCACCAATTTCATCTCCCCCTGTACCACTGGAGGAGGCACCAAAGAAGTCATATGCTTCAATTGTAGGTTTTCAAAAGCCATTCATTTTCTTGTATCATGCTCAACATCACGGAATAAAATCAGTACCTTAATTTGTGCATGCATTTCTGACAATCTTATATCTTGTTGTACAAGGCAAAAAAGTTTTTTTTAATATTTTTTGGGATTTCTTATTATATTTTGTATCATTATAGTGAATTTGTGTTAGCAATAGAGATGATTTTGCCATATTCCCATCATCGTCTGTAACCGGAAGCTTAAATGTTGTGAAACTTCTAAGTTCTTAGTGTCAATGCTGCATGCCTGCATTAAGTGATCTGTTGAACAATTCCCAACATTGCTGCATTAAGTAACATTTTTTGTTGGGAACATGAATGAAAATTTGATTATTTTCATGTTGATTCTTGTGGCTGTATTGTTTTACTTGTAATGGAGTTGCCTTCTGGTGAAGAAATTCTGAGGCTTTCTTGATTTTGTGATGTTGGTTGTGACCTGTATAGCATGTTATGAGTCTATTTTTCGTGCCATTTATGTTTTTCTGTTGTTACCATTATTATGACATTTTTTTTGTTATGTGCTCCAGGTAAAGGTCATGAAAGACTATCGACCACCAGCACCTGCAGTTCCTTCCAGACCTGCACCCCCGAAAACAGAGAAGCAAGCCTCTCCTGCCCCCCCTCTGGTTGCCGATGCTCCAGCTTTCGCCCCTAATCCTCAGAGCGGCAGCATTCAAGATCCAGAAGGTACTATCCAAACCCAAATTTGGAGCTAAAACTTTGATTTCAGTTGGCGCCATCTCACATGCTTTACAATCATCTTCAAAGTTGATGCACATGCTATATATGTGCGAAGTCTACCATTAAATGCCACACCACAACAATTAGAGGAAGAATTCAAGAGATTTGGCGCCATTAAACATGAAGGCATCCAAGTTAGAAGCAACAAGGTACTTGCTTTTCTTCTCATTTTTGTTCTAAAAAAAATTAAGAGCCTTCAGTGAGTCTAACTCTCTAATTTGTCTTTGTATTTCTGTTGAGTAAACACAGATCCAAGGGTTTTGTTATGGCTTTGTAGAATTTGAGGATGCCAGTGCAGTTCAAACTGCAATAGAGGTATTAACCTTACATTTTTCTCAGGTTGCTTTATAATATGAGGTATAGGTAGTTAATCTAATTTTATGCACGACCTGTTCTCTTGTCAGTTTCTTTTCAATGACTGTTGGGTCATTCCATAACCATAAGGTTTGTGTAACTAGTGAGTTTAGTTTACTTGGAGTAACAATTTTGTGTCACTAAAGTGGTGTTCCAGTAGATAAGCTAGGTGGTATATTGGTATATTGTGTGGGTTTAGTTTCTGTAAGTCATTAATCAATCTTTGGCAGAAAACACAAAAGAGCACAGTTTTTCTTTGAGCTACTTAACTTTTATAGTTACAGGCATTTATCATACTTCTGCTAATCGATTGTGCACTGTGTTGGATGATGACACTTATTTCTGAATTATAGTTTCTGTGGCAAGTTCTTGTTATAGTAGTATCACAGGGGATTAGATTGGCATGCTTCGTTTGGGTTGGATCACATCAAGCGCCCTCAAAGAACATTGTGTATCAAACTATAGAGGGATCCAGACCCACTATTGTTTTGTTTATTCTCTTGGTCATAGCCTTAGCCCATGGCTTTTTACCGATGACCCTTGTCTGCTGTTTTGGCATGAAGATGCTGTTGGAACGCCACCAGTGAACTAATTTGTTTTCGCTTTCTTGTTGTTACCCTCCAGTGCTTTATCTAGTTAACAAATGATAGATTCTTAAATTTGAAGTCAGCTATATTTTTTCCCCTGTCTGGATATCTTTCTCCTCTGGCACAGAGCATCACACCCTCACCCATCCACAAACCTCGATTACCCACTACGTTTTGATTGTTTTCTTGATTCCTTCTGTTCAGTTGTGCGGTTTTGGGTCTGGTCATCTGGTATGGTACTATGGTGTTCTAGGGGTTGTGTAACTCCTTTTTGAACATGAATGCAATAGTTATGTTTTTCTCTTTCTAATGGAGTATCTTCTACAACTGCTCCAACAAGTGCTGCCTACTTGAATGATAAGCTTATGGGCCTATTATAATTGATATTTCTTTATCTGATAATAATTCTTGATTGCAGGCTTCTCCTGTTACTATTGGTGAACGACAATGTTATGTTGAAGAGAAAAGAACTACTGGTTCTCGTGGCAAGTCCATAAAATCCTTTGCCATTATTTTCTACCTAAAATAATAGTTACTAGTTGCGGAATGCCAGTTTGTTTATTTTGGGAAAGGATATGTATTTGTTTCTGACAATAGTGGTAAACAAAAGCATGGCTGTGACAGGTTGCATTTTAGGATAAAGGTGAAGACTGTAAAGTGTTACTTTTAGTTCATGATAGTACCTAGAAAATCATCAGACAAAATGATTATAGAGTATTAACTTATTATTTTGGTTGTCTATGGAAAAGTGTCATTTCTGAAGCACAAATGACCTGGAAAATAACAAGATAAGTTCAGGCGTAAAACCATGCATGTGCATTTTTCTTGGTAATGATAGACAGCTTGCCTTTCACCTTTTTTTTTGTCTTTATCATTTAAACTGATGGTCATCATTTTCTGGATTCAGGTGGTAGCAGGGGGGGAAGGTTTCCACCGGGTAGAGGTGGCAACTTCCGAGGTGAAGGCATTAGAGGCCGTGGTACATACAATGGAGGCCGAGGGTACGGAAGGGGCGAGTTCAGTTATCGATCTGATTATGGAGGCCGAGGTGGTGGCAGGGGTGGCTCATCACGTGGAGGTGACGTCGGCTACCAGCGGGTCGACCACTCTGGTACAGCCAGTGATCGTGGTGCCAGGGCACCATCTGCCGCCACTGCTGTCGCAAAGTGAGTTCTTGGTAGCTGTGAGTCGGTAATAGTTGAGTTTTATGGCCACCATCATGGTTGACCAAAAGAGTGGTGGGTATGGGGGATTTGAGTTCATGTGAGGATTATCAACAAAAGTCAGGTCATAAATTGATGCTTCCTTGTTTTGTGGCAAGGCAAAGCAGTGGTGATATCGGTTACTAATTGTAGAATATACGTCTGTTGAGATGTCCTAGTATGACTGGCTTCGGCGAGCAGCTGATTTGTGTTTTCCCTTTGTTACTTATTGCCAAATTATAGAGGTTGATTTGAGGTGCCAGCAATTTATAGTATTTTATTTTATTGGCTGTCGTGGAATAAGTTGTCTAGTGCTGCTAATATGAGTAAGATATTTTTCTTGTTTCTGGATTATGCCAATGCCCTGGGAAATGTCTGTTCCTTTTATGCCACCTCTTGTCAGCAGCTACATTCCGCGCCATATTGCATTACTGCTAGGAGGAAAGGCATGGAAAACAGTTGGAATACCGGAATCTTGTACAATCGTAATGTCTTCCGTTTGGCTGAGCTCTATTTGCTTGTAAAATTGAGTTTTTTAATTGAAATTTTGTATTAAATTTCAAAACTTAAATAGGAAATACCCCTAATCTGTGCTTTGAAACTGTTTTGAGGTGAACAAAACTTTCTTGTGAAATACGTGCAGCCCAACATGCCTTTTGTTTGCGCCCTTCTCTTACTGGGTGCAAATATGTATCGCTCTGTAAGCATCTGCTATTTTGGATTGTGTAATGCTTTTCTTGATTTTGAGCTCCTTTGTTCTAATTTTTCAAGCCCTTGTTGGATGTATTTTTATCAAGATAATAGCTCCATGCCTGCATGTAAGTGTATCTATACCTGCAACGTCTTCCTTGGCCACTACTAGATTAGGACAGTTCTTAAGTTTCTCATCAATGTAGTATAACTATTAACACATCAGGTGGCCACTAGACTAAGACAGTTCTTAAGTTTCTAAATATGTGTCAGCAATGCAATATGACTAACACATCAGATGTGTGTTAATTTGAGTAGTGTAAGCACTAAGCAGGGAGAAGTGTTAATTTGAGTTAGTGTAACTATGTTGACAGTCGAGTCACAAGAAACAAACACGAGATAGATTTGTACTCTTAGGATTTCTACACAGTTGCCTGCATTCACATAAAAAACGCTAGTTGGTAGACTAGCATGTAATTTTGTCATTGTTTGTCTACAGAAAAAATATATAAATTCTCTTATGAGCTGTCTTTTCAGTTGTACTAGTTTGTGAGATCGTTCTCTGAAAATTGCTAAAAATTCAAGCAGAAATATAGCAACTCCCAAACATGTAATTACAATGCGACTTTGCTGATCAATCATGCAAATCCATAAACCCCTAAACTGTACAAGAAGTTCATAGTTGAAAACAAAAGAAAAACAAGCCTATAAACTGGTTCACCACTCACGAATAATTTATACTCCGAATCTGAGCATACTAAGTATATTCTCCCTGCGAGTCTAAGTCGGTAATAGAGGCATCCCAGATCAGCCTCCCATCTCGACAATGATCTTTCCGGTGGCATGGCCCTCGATGCTCTTCTCCCACGCCTTGCTCACCTCGCTCAGTGGGAACCTCGAGTCAATCAGCGTGTTGAGGTTGCCGTCCTTCAGCAGCCCGACCAGGAACTCTAGGTCCGCCTTGTTGGGCGACACGAGCAGCGGCACCAGCCGCTTCTTGGCGAAGGTCACCTTATGCAGCGCTGATTTGAGGATGGCAGTGAAGTTTGGGGTAAGGTCTATCACCCTCCCTGTGGTGGCTAGCACAGGCTCGAACGTCGACCAGCTGATCCCGACAGTGCAGTGGACCACACCATCGTACTTCTTACCTGAGGGGCTCTGCAGGCTGGCACCCTCTGGCGTCTTGTAGTCAAGCACCTCATCTGCGCCCAGGCTCTTCACCAGCTCTACGTTACGCGCGCCACAGGTAGCAGTGATGTGGAGACCAGCCAGTTTCGCGAGCTGCACGGCGTAGAGACCGACGCCACCTGATGCTGCGGTGATCAGAACGTTTAAGGGCTGGCCAGTACCGTCAAACTTGGCACCGATGGTCCTAAGCGCCTGGAGCGCAGTACCAGCAGCAATGGGCAGCCCTGCGCCTTCAGCAGCAGATACCTCGGGAGGCCTCTTGACGGTCAGATTTTCTGATGCCACAGCATACTCCGCAAGTCCACCTCCATTCTGGTGAAACAGAGGACATTGTTAACATCAAGTCAGGGCTTGTTTAGTTGCCCATGCAACCCAAAAAAGTTTGCACAGTACCTGTCACATCGAATCTTGCGGCACATGTATGGAGTACTAAATGTAGACGAAAGAAAAAACTAATTACACAGTTTAGTTGTAAATCACGAGACAAATCTTTTGAGCCTAATTAGTCCATGATTGGACACAAATTGCCAAATAAAACGAAAAGTGCTACAGTAGCCGAACCCAAACTTTTTCACCAACTAAACAACCCCTCAGAACATCCCTTCCAATAAATGATCAGCGCATTGAACACAACATATGGAGGTCGACTGATGCACTACAAATGATTCTAGCAATCCAACATACAGCTTTGAACTACAAAAAGATCACCAAGGTTCCGCATGTCGCAGAGTTGATGCTTTCATACTCAAAATAACATAGTCAAGTTGTTCACAAAAAAAAAGTCAATAACATGTGCTTACAAATGAGTTCAGCATAGCAACAACTTGATCTCCGGCTTGGAATCCATTGATTCCTGGACCAACATCAGCCACAACTCCTGCCACATCAGTCACTGCAGAAGATGGAGGAATTAGCAGAAACAACCTTAGAGAAGTTGGACAGAGCATTGCATGACAGTCATTGCCCGGTTATCTCTTGTGTGATGCAAATTTCTATATTCAGGATATTGCATATGCACAAATAAGGTGAAACAGAAACTGACTTATTTGTTTCTAGGATGCAAGCATAACAATGTGCAAATGATCCAATATTCCTAAAATACATGTCATCAATAACTGTTATCAGAAGATGATAGACAGTATCAAAAGAAGAACATGATAGACAAGATTAAGGACATAAATAGTATGGCACAGGCCAAGTTAAACACATAAACATCAGCATGATAACAAGCACATATCGTTTTGTAAAGGAAAGTGGCGTAACACATAAATGAAATATAAATGACCAACTATTGATCGTAGTCAGAATCAACTACTATCGAATGAGGAATAAGCATGATTACCTGGGATAAAAGGCAATTTACGAGGCAGGAAAGGCCGCAACATCCCTTTCTGTATCTTCCAGTCCACTGGATTAATGCTTGCTGCTTCCAGCTTCAATAGAAGCTCGTTCTTTTTGGCCGATGGGACTGGAACTTCCACATGCTGCATTAGAGGCATTTGAAAATAAGTGGGCTGGTTTTTTTTTTTTTTTTGCCTCACAAAGGAAAGATTCTCAAAACACAAGGAATATTTTGTCGATCTAGTATATTTTCAACCAAAAAACAAAATGAAAAATCTAAAATCTTGCTGACTCAGACTATGTAACAACAGAAAGTCCTAGAGCAAAGGACCAGATCCCCCAGATCAAATTAGTTTTCCTGTGTGTGTAAAAAGCATTCATCAGTCAGAGAGTCACCCAAATTCAGAACCAGTCAACACTCAACCATCCAATTGACACCACCCAGTACCCGCAGATTAATTTCATTCCTCTGACCTGATGACCACTTGTGGAGTCGTGGGCAAGATAATCTGCAGTAGACACCAATTGCAAATCTGCAGTGCTCTTCTGGCCAACAAAGACTATATATAGAACTATCTGTAGCGTGGTGGAATCTGGTCAAGTGACTGGAATTTCCAACCAGGGGAACAGGGAGAAGACAAGTGCCACAACAACTAGTCAACAGCAAACCGGTACTTCTATGTAGACCTAAAACAACCAATCGCTTGCACTAAGCCAGTCATACATTAATTAGATATAAACCGACTGTTCCATGGACTGCTGAATCCACCGATTGACTTGTTGTCGTCCTTAGCGCGCGCTAACCAACAATCCAATCTAGTACATGCGTGGGCAATATGGATCCCTCCCCCTTCCTTCCGTAGAGGAAGTAGCGAGAGGCGGAAAAAAAAAACTGGAACTGCTGTGCGGTTAGCCGGTTACCTTGAGTCCCGCGGCGCCCCCGCCACAGGCGTCGTACTGCACGGCCCGCATCGTCGCGGGGATGTTCGCCGTCTTCGTGGAGGCGGCGGCAGCGGCCATCGGAGCAGGCAAGAGAAGCGCCGGCGAGAGGGGAGGGGACAACTGGACAATGACTCGATTAGAGAGTCGGTTTGTTGGCTGGCTTGCTTCTTCTTCTCGGTGTTCACGCCTAGCGCCTTCTCTGTTTCTGTGTTGGGCTCTGCCATGTGGTGGCGAAAGGAATATATGGCCGCACCGAAGCTGAGAGTCCGTGGTGGTGTTGATGATTTGCTGTGGTGCGCGACGTGACGCGAAGCGACGGGACCGGTCGGGTGTGTTGGTGACTTCTAGAAGGCCCGGCGGGAAAGGTGTGCACACGGGACGGGGAGGATGACGCGAGCGGGCGCCGTGAGTTCGCGTGACCTGGTTCTGACGCGGTGCGTACGCGAGCGTGCGGGTGCCTAAGACTATAAACTAAGTACTGGACGAGCATACGACGTAAAAAAAGAGCTGCAGCACAGTCTGTGTTATGTCCTGGAAAGCCTCCCGTCCGCTATGCGTAGAGAAGGTTCGGTACCGCATGCGTGGGGCCGATGCTGCTGCGGTTCACGCGAGACAGTGAGATGAGCGGGAGACAGAGTACATGCGACGTGGGCCCCGCTGCGGCAACTATTTTCAAGTAAATAAAAATATTATAACTCACAAACTAAAAAGTCAAATTAAATTCGTTTTAATAAATCTTTCAAAAAAAGATCTCACATGGATATATTTAGATAGAGTGACAAGTGAGCCCCACTGTAAATAAATGATGATATAGAGAATGGAGGGATACGAGAGAATTGAGTATAGAGGAGAAAATCTTGATAACTAGGCCTTTTAAAGAATAAATTTAGAGTACCACAAGTGCAGATCCAAGCGTGCCGCCAGGTTCCGGCGTGCGATGTGTACACGTCCAGGTTCAACACATCGCCTGCCAGCCAGGTTGCTTCGTTGGGCGGCAAACAAACGGATTAGTGGTTGTACATTGTCTCCTTCACTCCTTGTCCTGTCTTCGCCTTCAAATCAAGGTCCAAAACTCCAAACTACAGGTTTTGCAAGCCCAGCAGTACGAACAGATGTTCACATACTCCCTCGTCCCAGAATAAATGTTATTTTCATTTTTCGAGAAGTCGAACACATTTAACTTTAATTAAATATATAAAAAATATTAATATTTATAATACATAATTAGTATTGTTACGTAGATTGTTGAATATACTTTCATAATAAACTTAATTTGATTTATAAATGTTACACGTATATTCTACAAGCATAATCAAAGTTAAGAAGGTTTGAGCTGCACGCATACCCTAACAACTTCTACGCCCTCTTTTAACCGTCATTCTTGCTTCCCAATAGGTCAAATGTATTCAAATTTAACCTAATTTATTAATATTTATGATACATAATTATAGTATCCTTAGATAGATCATTAAATTTATTTTTATAATAAACTTATTTAGAGATATAAATGTTGTTAATATTTTTTATAAGCCTAGTCAAACTTAAAAGAGTTTGACCAACAAGAATACCATAGTGACACTTAAAAACAGACAGAGGGTATACACATATGCTTATCTGTATGAACCCACAAATATACCTTTATGAACATATTCAAAAAACTGAGCAAGGGTAAAGAAAGAAGGAGAAGAGGAAATAAAAGGGAGAGAAAGAGAAAAGGAGATGAGGTTGGTGTTATGTGTTTTAGAGAGGTATTATTGCTTGTATTCATTACAAAGTTTTATCGACAAGAACAACTTTACAATGTTGACCCACCTTTAGCTTCTATGGCATATAAGACATGTTTGGTTGGTAGATTGGCAGGCAGCTCTCTACTAGACATTGCTCTCGGCCGACAAGCGATCGAAATCGATGATGTGAGATGGCTACCTGGTGGTACAATAAAATGGCCATAAGAATAGGACCGATCACTCCATTAGGTATCGTCAAGATAGTCAGGTTCAAATGCTACTATAGACAAAAGTTGGATGCAAGAGTGATTGCAAAAGATATGACAGATAGAATGATGATAACACCATATGTCTAGAAAGTGTGAGAGTTGTGGAACCACAAAGTAAAGTGTGTGTTCTATGTTGAACCATTAGTAGTCTCAATACCATTGGGTCTATGAGAAGAGCAGCTTTTGAGTAAGGCGAACAATTACTAGTAGCTAGCATTGCTCTTGATGTAACAGGTGGCACATAAAGGGCAACAACAACATAGACACATGGTAATAATAGAGGTCCCTCAAAAAGGTCACAACCCATGTGAATCGCGAAAGACTGAGGACACAAACAATGCTCCTATTTTATTTAGGGCACACCATACTTACTGCTTGGATATTGTTTTTCCATCAGCCCCCAGAGATTCCTTAGTCCTAACAAAAAGTATGACCATGTTAGTTACCACTTTTTATGTCATGTGAAGGATTCATTACTTCTATAGGATACTTTGACATCATATTCAACACTACTTGAACCGGTCTAAACGTGTGATAAAAATGTGAAGGCTAGGACTACTAGGCATTACAGTCGCATTTGGGACACTCTAACGTTTACATCTGTTGCAAAAGGAGCAGATATGGGCCTAGGGCCATGGGCCTAGATGTGGCCCACAAATTCTGAGTATACCGTTTAACTTTTTTGGCCATATGCGTGGCTTAGCTAAAACTTATGGGCGTCTTGCCCACTATCCAGAGCATGCTCTTCTTTGCATGTTCTCCATCTCCCACACTTGAGGTTGTGAGCCATCCCTTCCCCGTGCCTCTCTTCCTCTCCTATTGCTCTGACGCTTTACTTCTCTTGTCCTTGCTTGGCTCGGGGCCTGCGTGGTGGCCCATGCTAAGCATGGTTGGGCGCTGACCGATAGTCCACGGTCCACGACCGCCCCTGCATGGCTGGGTGGTTGGTCAATTCCTTCTCAAGTTCTCATGCACCTATTTATAAACAAGGTAACCAAGCAATCTATGCCAACCATCTCTAAAACAAAAAAATGCTAAGAGCCAGAAACACTATGAACTGGAGGTAGCAATGCCAACTAGAAATAAGTAGATGCTGGACCTAGCAAAGTAGCAATCCTTTTATTGGATCTCTTTAAAAACTAGAGGCTGAAAACTATTGTGTTCCTTTTATTATTTTTGTTTGCTGAAGTCGACGAAGATTTTTGAGGCGAAGATGGACCAGCTGTTTTTGTCATATATATAAGTATGAGTATGTAGTTTACATACATGTTCTAAATTATGTGTTTTATCCTTCACTTCTGTGCCAATATAGTGGCCTTAGGTGTCGAAATTCACCAGCTCTGCCATTGTCCAATGAGCATCCTGTTGTATTTGGGACACTCTAAGGGCAACCCCAACCAAGCTCTCATCTAGACTCTTATCCTTCTTTTAGGGGCTCGGGACTTGAAAACACAACTCCAACCAAAACCTCATCCAGCCCCCGATGGATGAGAGACTCTCATTCCTCTCTCATAAACCCCCCAAATGTAGGAGTTCCTCATCATCTCCCCTACTTCTCCTTCATCTCTTCTTACAAAGCTGACAAGTGGGGCCAATAAGTGGGACACATGATAATATAGTGTAAAGTAGGAAAGTTTTAGGAAATCGGTTAGAGACTTAGAGTATGCTGAGAAATAGGAGCTTGAATATGGACGAGGGACTCTCGTTTTAGGAGGTAAGGGGCCAAAATTTGAGGGATAGGTTGGAGTTGCCCTAACGTTAGCATCCGTTAAGAAAGTTACAACCTTTTAGAAAAATGTACCAAAATATCTGTAGGCTCTCGCAAATTGCAATTGATGCCATGAGTTGTATTTTATGCAAGACATGTCGAAGATGTCATAGAGCTTTTGAATTTATTCTTGAGCAAAAATAATAGAGAAATGGTGGTAACGATTTAACCGACGCCGGCATGCCGCGAACCCTTCCAGCCAAGCGCTTGCGGTGAGGACGCCGCTAGCGGCGGTTGCCCCGAGCCGGCCCTCCGGCGCACTGGCGGCCTAACATTCTCGCACGAAGAATCGCGCAGCGACCACTCCAGAATCTTACAGTAGCCTTCCAGGCCACTGCCCAGGCACCCAGCGCAGAGCTCCCCCGTGACAATGGACCTCGCCCCAACAAGTCAGCACGTGAACAGTTAAGGACATAATAAATGCCCTTTCATGAAAAAATGAAAGAAGACAGAGAGGAAATATGACGTGGAAAACATATTGGCAATGTTACTATATACTGTTGAGTATATACTGTAGTAAATTTGCAACATTCATATTGAAATTGGTGAAACTTCATTCTTCAATTCTGCAACCAGCAAAACTCGACAAAAGAAACCGAAGACGGACGGACATTGACCAATAAACACACTCAGTCAGTGATTATTCTGTATGTGCCTTGCCTTTTCGAATTATAGTACTCCGATCAGCCTTGCATGTCAACGATGATCTTGCCGGTGGCATGCCCATCGATGCTCTTCTCCCACGCCTTGTTCGCCTCGCCCAGCGGGAACCTCGAGTCGACCACGGTCTTGAGCTTGCCGTCCTTCACGAGCCCGACCAGGAACTCGAGGTCCGCCTTGTTGGGCCACAGGAGCAGCGGCACCAGCCGCTTCCTCGCGAACGTCACCCGGTGCAGGGCGGCCCTGAGAAAGGCCGACAAGCTGGCGGTGATGTCCACCAGCTTCCCGGTGCCGCTCAGCAGGGGCTCGAACGTCGACCAGCCGACACCCACCGTGCAGTGGACGACGCCGTCGTACTTCCTCCCCGACGGGCTCCGCATGCTGGCGCCCTCGGCCGTCTTGTAGTCGAGCACCTCGTCGGCGCCCAGGCTGCGCACCAGCTCCACGTTCCGCGCGCCGCAGGTGGCCGTGACGTGGAGGCCCGCCATCTTCGCGAGCTGCACTGCGTAGAGTCCCACGCCACCGGACGCGGCAGTGACCAGCACGTTCAGGGGCTTTCCAGTGCCGTCTAACTTGGCGCCGATTGATCGAAGAGACTGGAGCGCAGTGCCGGCAGCGATGGGCAGCCCGGCGCCTTCGGCAGCGGACACACCGGGAGGCCTCTTGACCGTCAGTTTTACAGATGCCACCGCGTACTCAGCGAATCCACCTCCAGACTGTTGTTACAGAAAAGGAAAAAAAGGATTAACAAAATAATAATCTTTGGTTTAAGTTGTTTTGCAGAAACAGGACTGTATGCTTACGAATGGGTTCAACATGGCGACGACTTCATCTCCAGCTTGGAATCCATCGACTCCAGAACCAACATCAACTACTACTCCTGCCACATCAGTCACTGCAGAATATACATGAAGGTCACTGAGAAAAGCAGCAGCCACAAAACTCATCCTTTGCCCAGCAGCAGCATCGACCTATCCTTGTCAGCGCAGAAGAAAAATCTTCGCTAGTGAAGGGGAACCAATTTGCCTCAATCAAAAAGTTTGTGCGTCTTTGCTCAAATTCGAATGGTAAGGAAGGAATCTCAAAAACCCCAAGACGAAATTTGGTTATTTCCATTTGTTACAAGTACTTAGATTCTTTTTCCAATAACAGATACCAATAGCTGTTGCAGCCTTTAAAGAGGAACTAGGAGAAAGCAGTATACTGCGTTGGACTCTCGATTTTCATAATTATAATGCTTGAAAACAAGAAAGAGAAATGCTCATTACATTAGTATTTAGTAGGAGAGAGTTAAAAGTTGTACATAGACTTGTATGAATATATGAACACTGGCCATAAGAACAAATGTACAGTAATGCTGATAATGTTAACATAAACTGAGTCCATGACCAGGCTGGAGGATGATTACCTGGGATATAGGGCAATCTACAAGGCAACAGAGGCCTCAACATCCCTTTCTGCATCTTCCAGTCAATTGGATTGATGCTTGCCGCTTCCAGCTTCAGCAACAGCTCATTCTTCTTCGCGGAAGGAACAGGAACTTGCACATCCTGCAATTAGACATGGCACCCTAAAGTCGGCTGACTGGTTTCTTTTCAATAGATAAGAATTCTGTTGATTTCTTCACAAATTTTCTAAACAAGAACGAAGTTGCTGGATGGTTTGCTTTTTCTTCAAGGAAACATGATTATCCTTAATCACTCTGTTCGCTAGATGGTTTCTGGCTGGCTAATGCTGATTTATTGTGAGAGAAAAATATTACTGAATGATTAGCTAATAAGCGCTGATAAGAACAAATGAATATGGTGAATGAAAAACGTGCCAAGCACGTTCTCGAAAAAATAAATTTAAAGGAAACATGATTGAGATTTGTTGGCCACTAGCAGTGACAGGATCAGACGGGAAGGGGAACATGTAAACAGGTTAAGTTCCCCGTAAAATTAAAAACCAAAAGGCCAAAAGACAGACTGTGACTCATTTTAATTTTGGAACACTCTCCAGCTTTGTATCAACTCCGTTCGTCTAATTAGTACAATTGGCTACTTGTGAGTTCAACAAGCTTCTAGCCTACTACGTACAGTACACTACAGCTCGTCGTTGGTGGCTGATGACCATGTGATGTGAATCCCAAGCAAGAATCGTGTAGAATCGGGCTGTAATTTTTCAGCAATCATCAGGGATGCCAAAATCACTTGCACTACTAATTATAGCATACTGCACTAGTGGAAGCATATATAAATCAGGCAATCCGCAATCAGTCAGGTCAAGAGCCATCGGATTTTCCAAGCAACGAATCATTCGCATTAATTCCTGATTCCTCTTTTCTGTTTGGGAAAGCTTTTATTAGGTAGAAACGGAACGAAAACGAAGCGAGAAGGAAACGGCGGCCGTGGCGCGCGCTTACCTTCAGCCCCGCGGCGCCTCCGCTGTAGCCGTCGTACTGCACGGCTCGCATCCTCGCTGGGGCCATCGGTTTGGCAGCGGCCGTGGAGCAGCAACGAGAGCAGCTGGCAGTGGCGAAGAGCAGAGGCCCTGATGGTGGTGGGTGCCTGGGTGGGCGAGCACTGGACACGGCCAGGGCATGGGTGAGTACACGAGGCGAGGGCCCGAGCGTGTCTCTTGTTTATTGGCCTATTGGGCGCCCGCTGCGCGCCTGCGCCCGTCGTTGTTGCAGGGAGAGGGACCGTGCCCGGCAGGTTGGCTTTCTTTTCTTTTCTTTTTTATCAGGGAAGGAGGCGAGAGAGAGGCCCCCCATCGCGGGCGGTGCGGGAACGTCACGCACGCCGGACAATTGCCCTCGATTCTGTCACGATGCAGGTGGGCGATAACACATTGCAACGTACATATCAATGAATCAATGCGAACAACGAAAGCATCCCTTGCGAATATTTTTAGACCTCCTTGATTAGCTTGAATCAAGTTGAGCATCATCTCCATCAACTGCTCATGACGACGACGGGATTCTTCGTCACGCGCCAGCATTTGCTCCACCGTGAGCATACCCTGGGGTGGTTGGGGTGCCGGTTAGTGGCGAAGCTGAGCAAATTTGGGGGGTTGCGGCTGCTTTATAGATGCGTAGATTTGAGTCATAACCATAGTAAAAATTTAACTCTACCACTGTATTCAAATTTTCGTGGGTGCATCCACACCCGCAACAATACATGTAGCTTCGCCACAGGTGCCGGTAGTATCTCATCATTTTTCCTTCCTCTTTTGGCCTGACATCACCCATCCTATCCACGGTATACAGACATAGGAGTGAGTCTATTGGTGTTTGGGACTGCGGTTGCAGACCGTGTAGTGCAATATGGATACCACAGCTGAGCGGTCGCATCGTGCCATAGAAAACGTAGGAGCTAGTTTATTTTATAGTTCTAGTGTCATATATGATGAGAAGAATCGTTCACATCGCGGCGGGACATTTGAAGCAATTCTTTGCTTCTTTTCGCCACCACAGCTTGTGTGGTGCAATATGGATACCGCGGTCATCGCACCGTGGGCCGTGGCATAGAAGACGCATGAGCTAATTTATTTCACGGTTCTAATGTGACAGAATCGCTCAAAATAACGTACTTTCAAAAGCACTTGTCTACCACTAGACACTAAATACCTCGAGAGTTAGCTAGTTCGAACAGTCCCGTCGAGCACACCCCAAGGAAGAACTCGAAACAATCCACGTTTTACATCCAGAATCCAATAATAAGTACAAACTCACAATACTTAGTCCATTTCATACAACATCGAGTTTTATAAATTATTTATTACAGTACCATGGTTCAGATGACAATAATAAAATAGCGGAATGAAATAAAACAGAGCGATGCAAGGATCCGTCTGTGCCCACCAGAAGAATCCTCCACACAAAAATTAGCTTCTCAAGTTACACCTGCAATAAGGGTAAATAAACCCTGAGTACACAATATACTCGCAAGACTTACGGACTAGGGAATATATTTTTCGACTCTCAAGGAATATGATGGGCTATATGGTTTGTGGTTTATTTTGTTTTGCAAAAAACATTACTAATAGTTCATCCTTAAAATCAAGTTTTATTAGCAGTCACTTTTCTTCATTTACTAACCATTCTAGATAAGCACCTGTACTACTTTCGCGCAAGGGTTGAGCAAGCAGAATCATTTCACAATCTTTCATATTCCAATTCTTACTACGGTGCTAGACCATAGCCAAGTCGTACTGTCACGTAGAAACGGCGATTCACAATCAATGTAGCCCAGATGGGTAACCCAAAAACACATGGCTCGCTTGTACTCTAGGCACAAACAAGGCCAACCCATTCTACTCCTGTCGAGGGGTTTAGGTCCCCGTCCAAAATTAGACTCCAACCTCCCACACTTGAGACCCAGTTTCGGTGCGATGCTTAGACCTCCATCTTTTCCCGCCTCCAATCAGTCGGTCCGGAAAGAGCTGAAACCCACGACAAGAGGGGAACGAGCCTTCCTGCTCTCATAAGCAAGTACATGCTCGGGATAATAAATCTGTGACCTGACTACCATCTACAATAACAGACGGTCCTCAATTGACACAGACAGAGAAATTAGTGTAACCAAGCTAAGCCCCGTGGCCACGGAACATAACTTGTCACACCCACCAATACCCAAACCATCTTCCTGCTCGGTCACAATTTTTCCTTTCCATCATTTTATCATGAGAGTAGTGATAATCTCCGCCTATTGTATGAGTAACGGCAGGTTACCCACGCTACCGATAAACCTAAGCATAGCACCTATGCGATCCTGCACTAGTAAGACTCATAGGTATATATAATACATGTGGTTTTCATAAAATTTTCTGCAACGCAAATGCACAACATATAGATATACTGTGGTTATAAAAAATAAAGGTTATGCACCGGGTTTGCCTTAGGCAGACGCAGTGTCAGCAAAGTCAGTCAGCGGCTCCTGGGTCTCCTCCTGCACGAGGATCTCCTCCTCGTACTCCTCGACACCTCCTCGTACTCGGGCTCGTCGACGATCACCTGCTCGATTAGCTCGTGCTCTACATACATGCAAGGATGATGCAATAATTAAAATACAAGCCAACAATGCTAAAATACAACAAGTACAATACCAACAAGCTAACTAGTTTAACCATATACTAGCTAGTAGGCCATTACCACGAACATGTGAGAAAACCAATTTTCAAAAAGCTATAATCTTATATTTATGCTAATAATTGGTTGAGAGTAAGATCAGCTTAATATTTATTCATAGGACCCATTCAGGGGCTACAAAAATTACAGGAGGTGCCTAACACTTAAACTAACATGCTGTAAAATTTCGAGGTTGAACGTAATTACTACGTGCTCACTAAAAATGGCACAACAATTCTACAAGGCAGACCTAAAAATAATAAGTAACAAATAAATTAATTTACACAGAGTACACATTACCAGGAGTCTAATAAAATTGGTTTCACAAATTTTGGACAACTAGAAAATTTTCTACTAAATTTATAAGATCAGTTAGTTTGGTAACTTTTAGAGAAAAAAACAGAAAGCTAACGGACACATATCACGCTGGGAACCACGAGCTTCTCTCAAAATCTCTTTAGCTCTCTTACTATTCATGCCCTCGTACATGTTCACACATAATCCCCTGAGTTTCTCTCTTTTTTCACCCATACTTCCTCTGAATCTTACGTACGAAACAGGGGAGCTCGCGCTCACGGACACAGAGCACGCAGCGGCCGCGGTTCGGCTAGCGAAAGAGAGCCCCAGAGACGGAAACCGGCTGCCGTGTGAGTACCAGAGACCTACCATGGACACGGATACGACGACGGTTGAGACGAAGGAGGGTTGAGGGAGGCTAGTCACGAGCGCGTGGCGAGACGGCGGCGCTTCGGGTTGGCACCTGCAGCGACGGTGGTGGCTTTGTCAAGGGCGGCAGAGGGTTTCAGGGAGCGCAGGAACGTGCCCACGCGGGGATGCAGGGCGCTGACGTCGTGGTGCCGTGCGGGGTTGGAGGCAAAGAAGAAAGGGTCTATTGCAGTTGGATTGCTCGGCTGCTGGTGCTATAAAAGGTGCACTGGTTGCTCGGCTGCTGGCTATCATGTATGCACCCACACCAGACCTGCACGGTCTGCTCTCCCTCTCTTTGACTAATGGACACCGTATTAGCTCGAGATGGAATAATGGCCTGGGCGCCTGGGGATCTCATGCCTGTAGAGAGAGACCAAGGGCGCTGGCGCGCGCTGCTATAGGCCCTAGCCAATCGGTCAAGCTCGGACCATTATCCCTGTGGTGCTGACCTATTCCACGTAAAAAACAGATCGAGCAACCATGTGTGACAGCTAGGTACATATTAAGGGTCAATAACTACTTAGTGATCGAATCTCTATTAGCTAGCAAATTAGGTCAATTATCTTGTAGTAATTAATATAAGCAGTTTTAAGCATTTAACTACTCATCCCTCCGCTTTAGAAAAGCATAATAATTATCTCGCTCTACCACTCATCTGCACGCCATTGTTCTTAATTACACCAACTTTCTCGTGCCACTGAAACGAAGCCACCACATGAACTCTAGAGCCAGCATAACTGACAGCTATAGCTATATATGTGATGTTAATTTGTAAATGAATCATTATTAATAAGCTAATATTACTTTATTTCTTCAAAGATATGATTCCTCTCGCTCGCGTGGGGCATACGGAGGATATAGGCCCAGCCGGCCTTCAATGCTCACGATTCCAAACCAACAATGCGTCACTACTAGTGATCTGCATGATTGCGGCAATGGCGTGGGCGTGGCGCACACGCTGGGAGCGGCAATGGCGACGCGCAGCGTGCGGCAGCTCCCAGCCCACACTGCCACGTAAATAATGGCCGCAGCGTACGGTGCGCCGGCGAGGACGTGGGTAGGACGCGGCAGGCACGGTCATGGCAGCGGGTCACCCGACCCTGGCACGACGGGGCAGCGACCACGACGACCGAACCGAGCAGAGCGACCGCATGCACAGCAGCGGCTGAGTAAGTCTTCTGTACTTAGGATTGTCTTCAACATGAGATTGGATTAAATTCTAAATTTTTGTTTTTGGAAGCCACAAAATATTCTAATGGTTCCAAGATCCTGCTCATTTACTAGAACACTACGACATTTTCATAACTAGAAGCAACAGTTGTGAAAGCAAAGTCAACATTCAGTATGAACATGAGACTTTGATGGTGGCCAATTTATGAGAGGGATGCTTCCAAGAAATTACTTGCGAGACTATGAATAGCATCAGCCTCTCCCCCTCTCCGCTTCTTGTGCCTGCGTTCATCTGGGTGGTTGTGATTGTGTGTGCTTTTATATACATGTATTTAATAAAAAGTCTCATTACGACACTAATTATTAAAGACATGTCAATAATCTTGTATTTCCTACTGATTTGACCCATTATTTTTACGGAAACAACAAGATTAAGCAACACACCAAACATGCAATGAAGGATAATCATGATGCTCATGACATGATTAAGCATTTTAATTAGTGTTTAGCACCGAGGGTGTTACATCTTATGCTGTATGTGGTAAGAAGAATCGTTCACACCATGGGACATTTTTGGTGCAATTCTTTGCTTCTTTTCGCTGCCACCGTAAGAGCGCGGTTCCAAACACGCCTTATATTGGATGAAGCTAATCCGTAGACTAAACATACTATTAATGAATGATGATTAAGAATATCTAGCGCACAAGAATTATTTACTGCATGAAATGGAATTCCTTCAGTTATCCGCGCAAAGTAAAGAAAGCAAAATAATCCAGAAAAAGGCACAAACGTAGTCACGAAGAATACTCTTAGATTTTTTTTCTCTCTAAATTATTACCATGCACACATGCCCGGGTATCGCTGGGCGCTGGCTGACCCGATTCTGTATATGCGCACCACTTTGGTACATCGTGCAGGTTACGAAATATGCATATGGACTAATAACATCCAATCAGTCCTCCGATACGGCACGGAGATTAGATACAAAGTTGCACGAGAATTTTACTCACACGGGCGACTTTAATCCATCAGTGTCAAACACTCAATGAATCAATGCGAACAACCAAACCATCCCTTGCGAATATTTTTAGACCAAAGGCCTCGGCCCAGCTTTTATAGAAAGCTTTAAATAAGGTCTGCTGGGGATACCAAGTGCAAAACAAAACTCCACGAAGTCCTCACAAGCTCTTCACTAAAACAAAAACAAACGCCTGCAAACAGCACTACTAAACAGCCAGCATTTATGACTTGCGAATATCAAACTACATAATATGAAGGTGTTATTTGCAGAATAACTCCAGGAAGAATAAAAGAGGGGTGAAGAGTTGGGGTTCTGGCCATTCTAATTCTGAACTGAATACTAGATTGCGGCTATGGCAGGAGGCTACTCGTTGGTGGTTAGGACTGAGTTAGGATTGCATACACATTTAATTGCCTTTTTCTGATTTCTCGTCGGGCTGATCCCTGACCTGATCATCGCTAGAATCAGATGCTTCTCTTCTCTCTGGGGGAAGATGTTTATGCTCATCGACGTTACGTGAAGAATCATCAGCAGTTGGGCCTGCTGATCCATCAGATGAGGGACATCTTGGTTTATTGAGCTTGCTAAATAGTAGTTTCTTCATGGCTGGCTGGTTCATAACTGAAAATAACACTTGCGTATATCTAAGTACAATGGACAAAAAATCAAACCATTTCAAAGGTATAAGAGACTATGAAAGGAATCACCTATCGTTTGTGTAAGAGTTGCAAAGGTCCAAGTTGCGAAGTAGCAAGAAATAGCCTGAAAAAACAAAAATTTGGGAGTCTTTCAATGATCAAACATGTGACGTCTGAACAGAACACACCAGAACCAGAAGAACATTGAGTTTGTAACACTTGAGTGTCTGAATATGTATATCAGTTCAGTGTGGGACCAATAGATGCTGCTTGGAATACTAGTAAGCCTTGGGTGTCCAGCAAAACTGCACAATACTGTACAATTGGAAAAAAAAGGCACATGGACTAGATACTATCATACTAACATGCCCTGCTAATATCTAGTAACAGTCACCTACATGAGCCACACTGCCAAGGATAGGTGATATACCAAAAACTGACAAACTGCCAAACAGTAGAGTATTTATTAAAAAATGACATGCAGAGCCAAGAAAAGGTATTAAAAATAGGTAAATTGTGTCTAAATAATTAAGCTATGCACTTGTTTCCAAGAGTAAGCTATGCACTTGTTTCATGTGCCTTGTACTGAAACAAAAATATTGCTAAGGAAACCAAAAGTAAAACTGGATTAATGGAGGGAACATCAAACAACTAGAAACATAAAGCAAATAAAAAGATGTATCCATCATATTGTTTGAAAATGTTGACTCAAGTGTATTAGGTCAAAAGGTTACATCTTAAATTACTGGCATATGTAAAAGAAACTATAAGGAAAGGTTTCAAGCACAAGCAGTTATAATACAATACCTGAGGCAAGCTTGCTGTGATCGGGAAAGATAAAGCAAATAACATTCTGAGAACATCTGTGCTGTGAGACCTTGCTCTCCTTGAATAATGTTGAGACAACTAAATCACCAGAAAAACAAGAGTTAGCCAGCTACAAGTTTAAACAGAAGCTGTCCAAGAGGACAGAAATACTAAAAGAAGATAAAGAGGACACCACATAAATCAGTTTATTTAATAACAACATGAAAAATAACTGTTCTAAATTAGTGGACTCACTGCATAAAAAAGAACGATATGCTAAAGAAAGTGCTCATTTACCACTATTCAATAATGTTTAGGTCATTATTGTGGGCTGTGGGTTTGGATCACATGCAATTATTGAAATTAGGGATGCAAGCGGGTTTGTCCCTGAACCCACAAATAGGCAATTTTAAGAGGGCTCCTGCGAGCAACCAGGTTGAAATGGCCTATTTGTGTGTTTGTGGACACGCCTGCTTGCATCCTTACTTGAAATGATAAAGATAGATTAGTAGATGACCACTTCGCATTAAAAGAAAATGATCTCAAATATATGATGTTAATCATATGTTAGTCATACAGAAGCAGTCCATCATTGAAAAACAATCCAAAGACCACATTCATTTCCAAATAGAACATAAGTAAGCAGATACACAAAAACAGAAAGAAAAAACTGCATGGTGCTTCGCTTTCAGATGTTAGCACCATTGGCTCCTGGTTGGAGGATGCGCCCCGCAAGATCCCAAAGGACCAGAAGCGTAGTTTCAATGGTACAGTCATCTATATCATGTCTAAAATTTGGAAAGAATGCAACCAGTGCATCTTTGACAACATGTTTCAAATGGCGCAGCAGGTAATTTTGAAAGTGAAGAAAGACATTTCTCAGTGCAAAAGGGCTTTTGATAATCCACTGTAACTTTTGTTTCCATAGCTCAGTGATTACTTGTGTTCAGGTGAGGGTTCTTGGCCTTGGGGCTGTTCTTGTACCTGTGATATAGTGTTGAGGCTGGCCATTGCCTCTCCCTTGTATTTGGACTGTTAGAAACTCTTCCTTCCCAATCCTAACTTAATGGAAGGGCATAGTTCCTGCCATTTGAGTTCACATTAAAAAAAAGTGCATTTACACACAAAAGATGTTGCTATGGCACAGTGATATACCACAAATAAAATAGTCCATGTACCGTGATATTATTAACTGTGGGCTAAAACTTGCAAGAACACACAATATAATGAGGCTATTTGGAAGTTCCAATTTAAGTGTACTTGAAAGTACAATAGTCAACTGACGATGTGCTTGACAGGTCAAATCAAATACAACATCATACAATGATCTTCTACATAACCTTTAAAAAAAAGATCTTCTACATGGCATTAACACCGGCTCGGTTGACAATCTAAAGAAAATTAACTGGGCAAATATCCAAAACATGTAAAAAATTAACCTTTAATTTGATAGCACAAGGTGGAACATGGCCACACCAAGTGCTGGGCGTACCTCCAATCTAATCATGAGGGACAGTGTTGTGATAGCTGGAAAGATGTATAGGGCATCAGGAGCTGTCAGATCAGTAAACCAGAATGCACCACCCTCTTTTAAAGATGGGAGTTTCTCAACCATGTTTGATATCTGGAAATATTAAAGAACAATGAAATTGTTTGTCAGTCAGAAACAGAGAAGGTGGTGGTGGTGGTAAAACATATGCATCAAAGGTTCGTTGAACAGGTGTTCAACATACGAGGTGAACTTACACCATAGTAAAGAACCATAAAAGTATATGGTGACAAAATTGCAATGCACGCCACAGGACCCAAGCTGTGTGTACAAAGGAAAGCATTTAGATGTCAGAGAAACCCATGCAAGCTCCCTTAAGCAAGCAGGAGAAACAACTGTCTCCCTGACTATAAACAACGAAAACATAAAGATTGGAACCAGCAGCATAGGATTGTTCAGGCCAAGTACAGCAGTTAACAATCAGAATGTTTGAAACCATGGTGGTATGGAGGAACACAACTAAAAAAGATTTAAATGGACCCTTTCGTTGTTTGGAATTGCAAATGCATGCACACAAATAACGACAGGGACCAACGTTTTTATGGCCATATCAGGTCTATTTATACTTATAAATATAATCAAATGAACCATGGATAAGAAAGTGCATGAAAGTCTCTGCCTGTTGCAGAGATATGCAGCTGTGGCATCATGTGTCGTGAGATTAGCTGCACACTGCTATAAGAGCACACATATAATGAACTGTTTAGAAGAACACATCCACAATGAACTGAAGCACTAATTAAACAATCATATGCATTGCACACTTTGCATGCCACTAAGTGCACATATCTGTTTTCCCTCTCTTATCATACATGGATGGTTAATGCAACGATAAATTCATAAGGACGATACTCTTGACAAGCATCATCCATAAGATAAATGTTTGTGATGTCATGCGAGAAAACTTGTATTCTACCAAGCATTTCAACTCCTTCAATCAGAATTGATTTTTGCCTCAGATGAGGCAATCTGACATACAAAATAATTAGGTCTAAATTAGAGGTTAATGCATATTTTTAATTTATCTAATGATTGAACTCAACCAAGACCCAGGGAACCAGAAAAATTCTATTCTGATCTTACTCATCCCTTCATTCAGAAGAACCCAAAAGCAGTTTAAAACATTAAGTCTTCAACGCCAAGGGAACACACTTAATAATTTCACAATAGAAACATAGGTATCCACATAAGCTCATACCTTTTATACAGAGAAAGTGATCTTTTTATAACTTCTACTTTGGATTCCTCATCATCAGCCTGCAGGAAGATCATATACAGACAAGTATTTTTAGCAAAAAGAATGTAATACTTAAAAGTGTAACAGGAGTAGGGTGGGGGGAGCTAGAGCACTAATTTTTTCAGTTGTACCAAGTGTGAATAATATTGTGATACATACACTGTCGAATAGCTTTTTAACTGCAAGAGTTTCCTGAATTAACACCTACAAAAGTCCAAACGTGAAAAGTAATAAGGTTTAAGACTGCCTGGTTCCTCACAATATATACATAACAAGAAATTGTTTCAGTTGCCTTTGCAAAGATTAATATGACTTATTTGGTATGCAGGAACATCATGTAAAAGTTAAAAGTTAAAACAATTAACTTCATATATGAATTTCATAATTCCCAAGTTCCAAGCCCCTTGACATAACCAATCATTTACCACTAGAGGTGGCAATGGATTAGCATCCAAATCCATATGGATAAATAAATCCAATTGAAATCCAATCCAAGGAAAAAAAATCCAAGTCCGAGCCTACAAATCCATCCAATATAATCCAATAATAACAAGAGTATTATAACTACTCCCTTCATTCCAAATTATAAAACATTTTGTTTTTTTCTAGATACATTGTTTTTACTATGCATCTAGACATAGTGTACATCTAAGTGCATAGCAGAAACTATGTATCTAGAAAAGCTAAAACATCTTATAATTTGGAATGGAGAGAGTACATGTTACTTTTAAGTCAAAAGCTTGACCTCAGGATTTAAAAGTTCACATTCACACCTTAAAAATCTAATGAAATTAATTAAAATTTGTTAGAGATGAGTTAGTATGATTGCCGGCTACTTTGTGTAGACCAGTGTGACTAGATATATACATCAGCCCCACATCGAAAGCCGGACCTTAGAATAGAAACCTAGCGTTCACACCTTAAAATTTACCGAAATTAACTAAAATTTGTTGGAGGTAATTCAATATGATTGCCCACTACTTTATGTAGATCAGTGTGACTAGTTATATAAGTGAGCCCTACATTAAAAGCCAAATCTTAGCAGAAAAGTTCCCAGAAGGGAAGGATAACGTGGAACAGAAACAAGAATGTGGAGTCATAATTTATAATGGAACTAGCAAACATGCTCATGCGTTGCAACGGAACCTAGTATGTTTTGAGAACATGCTTCGTACTATTGTTGAACATGATTTGTTCTAACTAGTATGAGCATGGATCATGAGTCCAAGTCACATATGAGATATAGAGGGCGTAAGGGCATGGTTGTCGTATTGGATTTGGATTAGGTTTATTCACACATCGAGGATGGACCCGAGCCCTGGTAAAGGAGGAGGGTTGTGTTTAGGTGTGGCGAGCCAGACGTAAAAACTAGCTACTTTTATGGAGATGAGACCCGAAAGACTCCCGTTGGGGCGTAACCCTACTGAGGGTGCTTGTTAGGTTTCAACTCTAGCCTACCCTAATTTGCTTGGGACTGACAATGAGGATGGACCCGAGATGAGTTTCTAAAAGCGACAAAAGAAGAAATTTTTACTCTTTAATAAAAAATAAAAAAATTATAGAAAGAAGATAGCAAAGATAAGATTTAGAATCTATACCCATGCATGTTATAAAGTTCTTACAAGTTATGACAGGCTTGTATCTAATTTTGAACAATGAAACAACTTATTTATGATAAAATATTAAAATGTGAGGTCTGATAGGTAAATCATGAAATATAGAAAATAGCATGCCAAGAAAAGACGCATTATATGGATGCAATTTGGAAAATTGAACCATGAAAAAGTTGAAAATATTAAATCACGTGTCAAACAATCGGTTTGACAAGCTGAGAAAACAAAAGCCGCCATACACCCAAAAATCCAAGTTACCGACACTTGTAGCCAAAACTAAGGAAAATATGTGAAATATGGCTATTCATAAAGAATCTGTATCTCTCTCTACTACTGTTGTTGAAAAGATGTAGAACAAAACAGATGGACAAAGGAAAAAACAAGGAAATAAGGACGCAGCGGCAGAATGACCGAATTCCGAATGGGAGTCCAGGACGGTCGACAAAAAAATTGCAGTGGACAGACGAAAAAATGGACGCATGGACGCGGTGTTGGGAACAACCAAATCGCAAATGGAAGAAAATAGGACATTCAACGGAAAAACTAAAAGAAGCTGAGGCAAAGGAAGCAGGTGGTGGACGGTTGGCCCAAAAAAAGGGATATAGATTGTACTATGTGAATGTAAATGCTCCTGCAACGGGAACGTGATTGTTCCTGGTATGACGTTCCCAGAACGAGGAACGTAGCCATGTTCCACGTTTTCAGCTGCTAAGAGCCGGACCATTATAGAATGAAAAACCTCATGTTTGCACCTTAAAATTTTATTGAAATCACCTTGAAATTTTAGCGAAATGGGTTGACATTTTTGGAAGCTAGATGAATTCCCCGTGCGTTGCTGCGGGTAGTCAAGAGGAAATACAGATGGGCAAGCTTACATAAAAAAGAGGGCAACAAACGGTTCAGCTGCTCCACTCCTAATAAATGCATTTTAGTGTTTATACAATATTGGCGGTGGGGCCCTCGTGATGACGTGGCTTCACGAAATCGCAAAGAAATAGGATAGTGGGGTTTACGTTTATAGGATATATAGATATAGATGACTCAATAAGATTGCTCGCTATTGTGCAGACCGGTGTGGGCCCATGTCAAAAGTCAGACACTAAACTTGAAACATCATGTTCACACCTTAAAATTTTAGCAAAATTAACTGAAATTTGTTGGAGATGAATCAGTACTATTGTTCGCTACTTTATGCACATCGGTGTGACAAGATATATGTGTGGGTTCCACGTCATAAATTTTAAAATATACATTAAAGGTTGGTGTACCTCTCAAATAGTCAAGTCCACATAAATCCATGAACACTGGACTTTGTTGAGTTAATATCTAATGGATATTGGATTTTGTTGGATCAAATGATTATGGAAATCCAAATCCAAATGGATCCATACACGTGTATCCAAAGCAACTAGAGTCCAACTGGTTTTAGATTATCCAAATCTATTGCCACCTCTATTTACCACTCCAGAAGCTTTGGATCTTCCAGGTATTAGCACACATTTAAAGCAGATATTGCATATATTCTACCATGGTGCAAATGGATATTAGGGATTTGATTGATTAGAAAGGAAAACCAATCCTGTAATTTGTTTGCATCTGTTGGAAAGAACAATATTTTTAAATCCATAAAAGGACTTTTTCAGTTATCTCTTAAGATGTGGTTTAATTATCGTGAACAAAAGATGATACAATGTCTAACTTCTTGCTTTACCTTGACGGTGAAAATATTAGTGTATACATTAATGGCTAACAGCATCATTAATTTGTTAGCTGGAAAAAAAGGACAGGTAATATTCCTAAATAAGATCTTACATAAGCCTGTTTTCTGACGCTGAACATCAATGCGAACAACACATATCGTAGCAGAACCGTGGAGACAGCAATGGAAAGCCACCTACAGTTTAAAGAAACCACCCACAGAGAAGATAAAAATTCCAACAACATCTAAGGTCATAAGGTCAAGGACACAAACCCCACAAACCCATAATTAAACCCTCACCAGTTGAGCCCGGTGAAGGAGTGGACGGCGTCAATGAGGTGCTGCGCCGCCGCGACGGATAGCGATGAGTCCTGGGCGATCCAAGCTACTTCGCTTGGGAAGCTCGCCGGGGCAGTTGGCGCGGCGGCAGCATCGGCGGCGTCCCTGAGGACCGCGCCGACGTCAGCCACTCGATAGGAAGGCGAGGAGGAGAAACCGCGGCGGGATGGAGCAGCGCCAGCGAGGTGGATACCGAAGGGAAAGAGGGTTAGGGTTTGGGCTGCTGTTCCGGACGATTGGGGGAGCGGGAAGTGGTGTGACGGGAATAAGGTTATAAGGGCGATGCGGGATGAAGTGGGGTTGAGGGGGTTGCGGCGTCGCCGGACCTGTGCGAGGTGAGGAGGTGGGAAAGCGCGGGGTGGAGGCAGCCGGAGAGGCAGGAGGCAAGGCTTCTCCGCGCGGTCGCGGTGAGGGCCGCCATGGCGGCGCTGCGGGGCGGGACCGCGGAAGTCTAGGCGACGGGAGCAACGGCCAACGGCGCCGTGTAGTCAAGGAAAATCAGGTTCCTTAATAAAGACCAGTGGGGATTGCTCGCACGAGCACGAGAGAATTTGAGCCATCCGTGGCTTCTCCATGAACGCAAACACGTGGCCTTGATTGTTTTGCATAAAATCCCTCCACGTTTAAGAAAACCAACCCGCAGTCCATTCAGCCAGGAATGAACAGTAAACACGTTCACAACTTTTATGTATAGACCGTTAGTTCAAAATTTATTTCAACGTCAATAAGAGAAAATTTGAGATCTATGTGATTTTTACAGAAACTATCCCGTATTATTTTGCGGAGGACCCCTCTCCCATCCCTATGCCCTACCTCTCAGCCTTGCTCTCATTCTATTCTCTCCGTTCTCTCTCTTCGACGCCGCCGCCGCTGCCCCCTCGCATCTCGCCACTCGCGACCCGATGAGACGAGGCATGTGCGGTTGCAAGATACCGACGTTCTTGCCCTCCGGCGGCGGCGCATGTTTGGGATCCACCATCCCCTGCCCTCCCGTGGCCGACCCTGCTCTCACCGGCTAGGAGGCCAGAGTTGGGGAACTCTCTCAGATCCAGTGAGGCGTGGCTCCAGGAGACGACGATGCATGATCTGTGGCCGCGAGCGAGCCAGCGCTAAGACTGCCTCTCCCTCCCGCTGCAAGGGCAGCCCTCTCCTCCACCCAACGATGGATCTAGGCATTCATCGATTTCCTCCAACTCTGATTCGATACATCGCTGTAGGTCACCAAGCCGCTCGATGAGGACCGCTCGCCACTGCTGCCGACCATGCTCATCCCACAAGTGCCCACCTTAGAGCAGGTACTTCTCCCTCCCCCTAGGAGACGTGATTAGAGGCTTTCTTTTGTCCCTCCTATTTTCGATGCCTAGCTTGAAATCCATGAGATCTTGTATAGAAAAAATGTATAATAGCAAACCACGATAACTGTGTTCATGTATGCTCTACTTTTCATTTTGAGAGCTCATTTTTTTGTTTGCATGGCTTCATGTGGTTGAGATGAATATACCGTGTCTCATATGCTTGATAGTAATTTGCAAAATTCTATCTCTCATGTGAAATTTCACTTAGTGAGGCCTATGGTTGTGTTACTAAATGTATGTGTACAGTGGGTCGGAGTAGAGTATGATTGCTCATGTTACTGTATTTTTGTTATGGAAAAATGATTACACTTTAACATACCTATAAGCATAAGCAATGAGTGGTTGAGCTGTTAAATGATATTCTGAATAAGCTTTGTCTTCCATATTGGAGTAGTTATTGTGTGAGGAACTGCAATTGCCTGGTTCATGTTAGCTTAACTGGGATGAGGTGATTTGTCTTATGCCACTTTTATTTCATAAACTACACATTGTATGTTCTATATTGCTTTGGGAGTTAGAATAGGTCAATACGCAAATAATTGTAAATCAAATTGTCCAGAGAAAAGAGTCAAATGAGAGGTGGGTCAGTGTATTGGATTGTTTTATATATATTTAACTGCACAATTTTTATTGTACACATATGACCAGCAAATGAATGGCCACCCGTTAATCACATCAGTTTATTGGACTACTGGTTAGTGTTGGTGAGTGAATAGATCTACTACTATTTAGATTCAGAGCTATCTTACCATTTATGAATGAAACATTTTGCTAAGGCAGTTTTTTCTTGTTTCTTTTTATTGTTGTACTCCGTATTTGGAATGATGTGCTATTGGAAGGACAAAAAATAAAGTACTACGATGGTATATCTTGCCGTATAAAAATAGATTAGTAGTATCTTTCCTCTGATCATAGTCCTCGGTTTGGTTGTGCTATTAATTCATGTCTTGTGATGGTGATGTAAGGTTAATGGCACAAGCAGGTGCTTCAATTGCTTTTGACATAAAGAATCAAACAAAAACGTTGGTGAATATATTGATAAATATATGCTTTTGTTTGATTTTAAGCAGCATCCATGATTATACTAATACTTATGTTTTTTCGTGATAGTTGTGCAAATTAGCATTTTAACTTTTTATTCCAAAGAAGCTATACCTGTTTCTGTTTAATGTGCACGGGCATTTGGTGATCTTATGGGAATGCTGAGGTGAGACATTTCTTCAGTAATAACATTTACATCCAGTTTAAAGTTTCAAAGTTTCACTGTTCACATGACTATATGGCACACAGATTTAAAATTAAGGGAGATATAATGATACATAGAAAACTGAATTGTGCTGGTGTCTTGCAGGCTACAACATTCCATGAACGAGCGGGATGATTATCCTAGATACCTGAAAGGTGGAGATTGGCCACAACAAACCATGAGCGAGCAAGATGATTATCCTAGATACCTGAAACTTTTTTTATTGTGTGACTTAGATACCTGAAACTTGATAGTGGATATTAGCCACGGCAACCATTGGAAAACAATAGTAGGCTGTTTGGACATAACAATTTGTGACCCAACGGCAACAGATCATGTATGGCTAAATTAACTGATTGCTTATCCGTTGCCTCCATGTAAATTTAATAATTTATATTAGTATTCAGACAACTGGCTATATATATGGTTGTTACGAGTACTGTTCGCCTAAACGGCCGTTTAGTCTGTTTAAACGGTAAACAGAAGTCAGCTATGTTGTTTAGGCCATAAACGGTGAATTAAACGGTTGGGCTGTTTAAACTAGTTTAAATCGTTCGATCCCGTCTAAACAGTCTAAACAAAATTAGATTAAACGTGATTAAATGAGCTAAACAGTCATTTAATCTATAATTAAATGAATTAAAGGACTACGTTTATCACAATCAACATGAAACTAATTAACATTATAATTATATGAAGTGTTTGGGGATTTAGATTTCTTCCAACAAGATTATTTGATAGAATATTTGATTTTTACATGTGTAAATATGTATGAGCTCTAACAAATTTTATTTTTACCTACATAAATATGTATATTTTATTGTTATTGTACAAAACCATTTAGGCCGTTTAACTTCATTTAAACACCGTTTAAATGGTCTAAACGTTAAACGAAGGGTGACCGACTGTTTAGCGTTTAGGAAAATATTGGTTATGAGTTGGTCGAAACTTGTGATATATGGCTACACTATCTGAATGAGTTCTTGTCCATTACTGCAATTTGGTCATATACATGTGATGTTCAGGAATTGTGTTTTCTTCTTTCTCCATGTTCTCGATTTGTTCTGATCTCCACGTGTTCCTTATATGGTTTACTTTCCTCTGGTTGGTAGGGCGCGTAAGGCGCACAAAAATTTGTAGTATTCCGTGAAAGCTACCTAGGTAGTAGTGTTTTTTTTCACAACTTCAATGGTTTTGGGGGAAAAAAAATTGGGTGCGTATGGTCCTCACACGGCCTTGTGCGGATTTCCAGTAAAATTAAGACGCGTGGACGACTATAGATACAGATGACTCCGAGCCCCAGCGCTGGCTTGCGATCAAACTCAGCTCGATGCGGCACCCGCGGTTGATGGCTCGACGCCTTGGCCTAATCTCGTCCGTCTCCTTGTCCTCAACGTCTTCTGTGTTTCGGTCAGCTGCCGCTCTCTCCTCCATGGCACCCGCTGCCTCTCTCCTCCATGGCGCTACCCTTCTCCCCTCGCGACTATGAACGGCCGCCCCGTTCATCTGCCTCCGATTGAATTTTTTTTATCACGCTATGTCGCTACCTGATTACCGCTTGATGGTGGCGACCGTCTCCCATCGTTGTAATTGCGGTGCTTTTCCCAAATCCCATCTACAATCAAAGCCGCTGCGAATTACTGAGCACGTTCAATTAGTCCTATGAGCTTTTGAGTGCGAGCCAACACCAGCCGAACATAGAAACTAGTTAGAAAAGTGTACTTTTATTAATAACTTGAATTTTTTAAAACTAGGTACATGCATAGTTCATGTGTACAAAAATTCACACAAAAAAGTTAAGATGCAAAGCCATCTTTGAAAAAATTATACAAAAATAACAAAATTCATGTGTGAAAGCCCAAGTTTGGTTTTGGTAATTAATGACACCAAGTTGCTAATGTCATGTGTTAAGTGTTTTGAGTTAGGCATAAGCAAACACATGTGATGAAGGTGTATGTGGCAAGGAGTGATGGCCACAAGATCACAAAGAGATGGTGCATGGACATGAAATGATGATCATGGTGGAGATGCACATAATATGATGGACATGAAGATCAAGTGGAAGAGAAGGAACTAAGAGCGCAAGGCAAAGGTATAACCATAGGGTTTTCCTTTTGCCGGTCTAAGATGAGTAGAGAAGTGATTGACCGGGTTTAGGATACATAGCCGACTATCAAGAGGGGCAATCACGGTTAGCTCGAGAATCAAGTGCCACTAGATCAATGTCTTGAGCATATGCATTAGGATCTAGTAGAGAGCTAACATAACGCCTTGAAAAATGATCGTGAAATGCTAACACACATGCACATGGTGGTGTACACTTGATGGTGTTAGCACAGTTTACGAAGGCGGTGGAGTTTTAGCGGTAGAGAGGCGGGATTCGGCGCTGTTTGGGGAAGTGAAATGCCTATTTTCTACTGCGCTAGAAGTCAGAAAAGAAACGAAGGCGAACGGCGGTCACTGTGGTGACCGGATGCTGCACCAGACGCGGTTTGACCGGACGCGTCTGGTCAGTTCTCAGCAGTTGTCAGGCGCACGGGTGTTAGGGTTTCTGACCGGACGCTGGTCTGGCCTGACCAGCGCGTCCAGTCAGTTCACCCGTGCGCGGAAGAAGAGCGCGCGACCAGCGCGTCCGGTCCCTCAGGGAACCGGAGCGTCCGGTCAGGCGTCCAGAGGGGCAGAGCGCAGCGGAGTGCTGATCGGACGCGCGGCGCGTCCGGTCACGTGCGATCGGACGCGTCCGGTCGCGGTAGGAGCTTACTGGACTCCGACCGAACGCCAGGTGTAGCGCGTCCGGTCATTCGGTAGAGCACGTCCGGTCACAGCAACGGTAACTTCTGACGCGCACTGTTCACGCTTGTCCTGTAGTGACCGGACGCGTCCAGTCACCCTGACCGGAGCGTCCGGTCAGCTCGTTTTGAACTGTGTCGTCCGGTAATGGCTAGCTGCGTACCCCTTCGATATAAATAGAAGTTGGCCGGGGTTTGAGGGTATCTCTTGCATATTTTGAGACCTAAAGACATCCCTTGAGCTAGAGAACAACCCCTCCACTCATCTCTTTGTATAGTTGCACATCTTGAGTGAGATTGAGTGAGATTCAAGTGCATTGCTTGAGAGTTGCATTCTAGAGGCACTTGATCTTCGAGTTGCTGCAGATTTCTTATTACTCTTTCGTGTTTCCCGACACGGTAGACGGCTTGGAGCAGCGGAGGTGATTGAGCTCACAATCGAAGATTGTTGGAGCCCTCACCAAGTGTTGTAAGGGGTTCTTGATCTTCCCCGTGGGAGTTCATGAATTGGATACTCTAGTGGAGCTCGTGGCTTGGAGGATCCCCATCTTACGTGCGGTTGTGCGGCGCCCGCCGAGGGCTCGACTCTTGATAGTCGATTAGCTCGCGAACCGACAAGTGGGTGTATCGCCACCACGGGGAGTAGCTTGCCAGGAAGCAAGTGAACCTCGGGATAAATTCTTGTGTCATTCTCTTCCCGAGGATTTCTCTTGTGTGATTGATTTATTGGTACTTCTCATCTCTACACGATGGTATAATCACTCAAAGCTCTTCTCTCGTTTTACTTCTTATTTCTAGCTTGTAGTTGTTGTTGTGTTTAGTGAATAGCCTTATTCTAGACTTGTGTAGGTGGCTTGCTTAATTAGTTAGAGCTAGTGCTTTTGCTTCGCCACCTTTCATACTAACTTGTGGTTAAGTAATTCTTGTAGAAGTTTTAATTAGGCTATTCACCCCCCCCTCTAGCCTATTTGGACCTTACAATGTGCATGTATATAAAAAATCTAGAATTTTTGTCTTGTAACACTAGGATCACATTTTTTTGAATTGAACCTGACGCGGACACATGAGCTCTGAGGACTTCGAGTCAGACACGGATACGTGGATTCGGTCTTTCGAAACCAGATAGGACGCGAACATGTGAGTTCTAAGCAGAGTTTGGCCCCGTTCGGCTGTGCTGATAAGCCGACTGAAAAACACTATTGGTTGATTTGTTATGAGAGAAAAATACTATTCTGGCTAAAAAAATAAGTTGAAAAAGACGGATTATAAGCCGGATGAACAGGGCCTATGATCCGTATCGGCCACGAACGCGTGAGGGGATCAAGATTTGGTATCACCGGGTAGATGAAGAGGTGTAGATGCAGAAGATAATGCATGTACAAATGAAATTTGTGATTTTTATGATTTTTTCAAAAATGAGTCTACATCCCAATTTTTACATGTGAGTATATAGATCTCTTCTATCTATATCTATACAACTGAGCAATCGTCTCTCGGCACTTTCCTCGCTCATATCAATATGGACTCACTAATCCCATCTACGTGCACACGCATGATGCATACGCTCGTGAAGTTTCCGTGGGCTCCCTTGCCCCTACGAGGACGTGCACTGCTATCTGTGCGAGCACACGTGCGCTAGGTAAGCTCGTCACGTATAGAAGGGATTAGCGAGCCCATGTTAGTCGGTGCACACAAGTTAATGGGCTAGCACGTGTAGCAATTACACTACTAATTCGCACATTTTACAGTCGCGTGGTTCAATTCGGCCTCGGTAGTAAGCTGTGGGCAGTGATACTCATAACCATCACCGTTGGTATCTGAGATTAACTGGGATGTACACTACAACACTGTATTAGCTTATTATCTGTTCGTGATAAGGTCCTTACTTCCGTCGCATTGGAGCACGACCCGTGCGTGTGGGCATGCACTAACACCGCCGCATGGCCTATACTCCATCCATGATCAGATCCTTATTCTGTCGCATTGGAGCGTGACCCGCCTGTGTCGAGGCGAACATCACCATCGCTTCAGCGTATGAACCGTCTAGTCATAGGGCATGGTCACCATCACGCTGCAATACGATCGGCCCATGATGATCCTGTAGTTGGTGTCAGATTACTAAATAATTCGGCGGTGATGCACTATTGACCCCTGCCGCATCAGACGAATAACGGCGATGATGGCTGTCTGCTTCACCAAAGGCAAGTGGTACGGTGATGATGACAAAACAACCAACGACCCTTACATCCGACGGTGACAGAATTACATCCGGTTTGCACAATGTATTTACTAATTTAGCTAGGCCTTAATAACTTACTAAACACACACCATACATATATAATTATTACACATCATTCATCATGTCCACAACGAAGAGTACTTGTTATAATAATAATGCTCGACACTAACAAAACAACAATGTCAACTGATGAATTAACGCAAGCGGTATATAGATAGCATAATAAAGGTTCTACTCTCTATAGACTTACATAACTAAAACGAGGTAGATGTGCTCTGCTCCTTCAGATTGGCACTCCTTGATCAGCTTGGCAGCCAATGCAGCATGGAACCCCTCTTCTTCCTCCTATAGCCATGGTAGGAAAATCGTTCAAAAGCACAGAGACTACAAAACCTGCACAATATCTACTTGAAAAAAAGATATGTCCTAACAACAAAATACAACATATGCACCTTTATTGCTCTGCTAATAACTTCATGAACAAGGGAACATAAGGCAGATAGTGAGGTCTGTTCAAATAAATACTCTGGGTACTTTTAGGATAGCGGACAACCCGAGCAGGGAGGATATGAACTTTTCTGCGGCTCATGTCATATGCCATCAGTGTTCTGTCCTTCCTAACAAAGAAAATCAAATTTCATTCTAGGTGAACTGCAATCACTCTGTAGTCCGCATTGGCAGCCTTGAAACCGAGTCCAATATTATTCAATCCAAATAGTTACAACGTGTTCACCATATGCTTCAATGTTCATTTACTAGTACCATAGTCTTCAAGGATCCAGATTGAAAGGTCAGATATATTAAAAATATTAGCAATACATAGACATAACTAACCCTGATCTCTATGGATGGACATTGCAGGACCTGGTGACCTAAGAATTTTCCTCCATGTCTTGCCATATCAACAACAACTATGTGAGACACCTCCAACATGTGCATAAAACCATTAAGAAACACAGTTCCTGAAAATTTTCATACTAGAATATTCTCTCCCTATTTAGATTCTTTACACATCCATGCTCTAGTTTTGGATGAGTAGATGCTGGCAACCAACACCCTAGGTGACCTTACCCACAGTTCTACCATATAGAAGTGCGAGGAGATTGTGGAATCGAACCCCAAGCGACCTGAACCATAACATAGGTTACTATGCGGTAGTACCACTGATTTGCTAGTCACCAGATTGCAGACAACATAGCGAAGGCCAACACACCAACAGAGGAAGAGGCCTCTGCAGCAATCTAAGATGACTAAATCCTCAATGGGGAAGGGCAAGAAAGAAAAGGAGGGGTATTCACCGGTGAAGCTAGCGAATCGGTGTTTGCCTTTCTAGTTGCCATACATGAATCTGACGACAAACTAGGGCAGCTCCTTACGGTGCTCGAATTTAGAGATGAAGCGGTACCAGGAGCGACACACACACTTGCAGCTGCACAAGGTGTGGGTGGTGAGGTGACAGAGGATAAGGACCAAGACATCGTCTATGAGGATGCCTACTTTGTTCCTTTTGTTGGTGGCCTCCTCTATATTGACTAGGATGTGGTGGAGCGGGGCTGATGATGAAAGCAGCAGCGCTGTCGCCTGAATCAGAGTAGGAGCACCTGCGGGGATGTGCTTGTGAGCTCCTTAATGATCAGATGGAAGCTTGATTCATACTCAGATGAGATAAGAGGGGAATAAAAAGCCAAGAAACATGGATAAGAGAAGTATGAGAAAGCATTACCCTTGCCTTTAGATCTTATGGTAGTGAGCTCGAGCGGCCACGGCGGTGATGAGTACCAGCTTGGTCACCGATGGATCTGTGCGGGCGTGCCGGTGAGGCGTACCAGCGTGGAGCACTAGCTTGTCGATGGTGAGTGGCGGCTTGCATGCCAATAAGTAGGTGAGGAATAGCAGCACTTGAGGAGAAGACGGACAGGGTGGTGGCTGGGTGGGTAGCAGTCTTTGTAAGCTAACTACAAACGCGCCAAAAATTCTAAAAACACGTGGGAGTCTCGCGCTGGCTTGCAAATTTTGACGATATCGGCGGTGAAGGCTACTAGCGGTGGTGATTGGGTCTTCAAGAAGATGGTACATAGAACCTAACGACGGGCGTGTCATACGAAAATTGAACATTGGAAAGAAATAGAATATTATGAACATTATTTTTGCAGGTTACAGCAAGAAGATATTAGCATCTAATGACGAATAGCGGCAATGATATAATTTTTTCAACGCCGCTTGTATCCGACGGTGACACAGTTGTACAATGTAATTCAGCTGGGCCTTAGTAGCTTACTAAACATACAATGTACTTTTTACAATAACAATGGATGCTAACATGACAAAGTTCGTCAACTGATGTTGCATAATAAAGGTACTGATCTCTACAATAACAATGGATGCGATTACAAAGCCGTACCATAGGGTGGTTTGCACATACAAACTATAACACCCCAGGTGTTTGTCACTCATTAAGCAGTGGGTTTGAGCTCAAACATGGTAGATTAAGTGGTGATAAAGATGTCCAAGTCAAACCTATGGAAATGAGCCCCAACCTAAACTTGGATATTTCACCATTGCTTTGCATATAGGCCATTTTCAAGATATATGCTTGGGTGGTGTTATTGCAATATTTTCATGTGTCTCACCTTAGTACCTATCTATATTGGTTACTGGAAAAGTTTCATGACGTTTGGAATCAAAAAGTCACATGAAATGATAAGTTATATCCTTGTTGGAATGACTTTACTAAGTGCTTGAATTGCACTATCAAGTGAATAGAAATATAGGTCATCAACCAAACCTTGCAACCTTGCCCAAAAGACTCTAGATGGACTCTACAACAAAAGTCGTGAAAGGTTCATGTTGAGCAAATGCCCCGAAAATACTCCAATGGATCAAAAAGGATAATTTCAAGTTTATCGTGATCCTACTTTGGTCAAAGTATAACAGTAGGTTCTATACTAGTTTTGAGGTTTGACCTTAAATGAAAGTTGTAGTTCATATTATGGAGAAGAAACTTTGTTTAATGGTCAAGAGATAGTTTGGTCTCTAACCTAGTCAAGTAGAGTCTCAAAGATTGAATTAACTGCTGTTTTTCAGCCTTGGAAAATGTTCTAAGTCATGGAAGATTTTGACTGACATTGACAGGTGGGCACATTGCGTTCTCAAAATTGTGTTAAGCAACTAGAGTTGGACTCTTTGTAAAAGTTGGAGTGTTTAGAGTGGAGAAGAGCTCAGAGAAGTTTGAATGGATTTGGAGCTCATTTGGACCTTCAAAATTAATTCCCAAAACTGCTAGTTTCATCGCACTCATGGACTTGATCCGGCAAGGACAAGACGATTGGCACGTCGCGTTCTCGTGTTTTTGCTAAGCAACTTAAGTTGAGCCAAATATAAAAGTTGGAGTTTACATCTTGAAGAAGAGCATGCAAGAAGTTGAATTAAGTTTGATCAGGTTTTGACCTCCGAATGCGAGTTTCCATAATCTCCATCAACGTGTTGGCTTTGTCATCTTGGCATGATTTTATCTCCTAATCTGTTAGCCTAGTGACTTGGGCATCTTAACAAAAAAGATAGAGTGTCACGTGGGCGGCAACTTTGCTTTTGAGCTCATAGTCCAATTCGACCCAGAGCCAGCCCGAATCGGCACTCCACTATGCCCACATCGTTGCATGCCACGTGCTCGACGATTTGCCGTGCATGGATGCCGCGCGTCCCTGCCTCGCTGCCGCGCCCCTGCTGCTCCATAATGGACGCCGAGCGCCTCCATTCACTCTCACCTCCCTCTCCCTCGCTCTCAGCTCCCTCTCCCTCGCATGTGCTGCTGCTGCCGTCGCTCGCGGCCACGTCCGCCATGGGCGCCGGAGCGAAGCTTCCTCGCCGCTTGTTCCTGCTCTTCCGCCTCCTCATCAGCTGCCGCACCACCTTCCCCTCGTCATTCTCTGCTCATCCTAGCCTAGGTCCGCCTGCCGCTGTCGCAGCGCTGCCGCCTGCTTTGAGGCAGCAAAGCAGCCGCCGACCTGCTGTCCATGATGGTGGCCAGGAAGCCACGGTCGACCTCCAGTGGGGCTGGGCTTGCCCTATCCTCGCAACGCGGCCGTGACCTCTCACCGCCATCACCGGAGTTCATCGTCGCCGTGGCCACCCGCTGTGCCCTCGACTACGCACGTGGCCAGGCCGACTGGGTTCACCGCGGGCCGAGCCGAGCATCACCGTGGGTGCGCGGGGACCTCCGCATGCTTCCCCGCCCCTCAGCCACCGCCGCCGACGACCACAGCCACCGAAAATCGCGAGCTCGGCCATCGTCTCTGTGCAATCCACGTCAAGGACCTCGCGCGGCAATTTGACTAAAGGGAGGGACCTACCTGCTTAACCAATGACTCAGATGAATAGTGTCGCTAGGGACTTAATTGTTGTAAATTGGGTGAAATTTTGAAAATGCATAGTAATTCATAGAAAAATAGTAAAATAGCAAATGAAGACTTTTTGGAATCCTTGTGAAATTGGCTATGCAGTAGATCTATAATATGACATGTTTTTGTTTAAAGTTTTGTCTGTAAAAATAGATTTATGCAGTTAGGTTTTAATGCTAGTTGAATTTGTTAATTTTCATAACCGAAGATATAGGGCTTCAAATGAAGTGAAATTTTTGTGGCATGCTATTCATGTGATGTTTGATGTGTGGTAAAAATTTCATGAATTTTGGTTGCTATATGGGTGAGTTATTAGTGTATCTTACTCTCACATGAATTCTTGTAATAGCAACTTGTCTTTTTTATAGAGGTTGATATACATATTCAAATGACTTGAAATTTGTACAGTAGACTATTGTGATGATATTCTAGCTACTATAATTTTTGTAGAATTTATGGTGTACTTTTGGTATATGTTCATTAAATCACCTAGGCATCTAAATAAATTAAGAAATGCATTAAAATAATTTATTTAGTGATGAGCACTATGCTTTTTGGTGATCATTTAACATGTACTTTATGATGGTTACATTGGTTGTGGCCAAATGTATGTTTGGAATATAAGTTAATATTTATTCTTGCAATTGATGCTTTCCTAGATAGTTTCTGGGACTTTGGTAATTGTGCCATGAAAATGATGTTTTCTGAGAAACATGCTTATAACAAAGTTGTAGATGACTCATTAATCTAGCTTGTGTTAAATTTTGGTGGCATTTGGCCTTGTAGTTTGTGAGTTATGACAGTTCCAAGTTGGGTTCTAGAAATAGTTATTCTCTGGAATCTCTAGACCAGATTCTGTAAATATGCATGTTTGACTTGGTTAACTTGAGAATCATGCTAAGATGATTAAAGATGAATTGTGGACAATTTCATAAGCTTTCTAGAATGTCTTGTTGCATGGCTAGTGGATTTGTATTACTCCAGTTATGATCCAAACATGCAGATGTTGTTTGCAGTCCAGAAATGGACAGAGGCTAGTTGTGGTTGTTTACTCCATGTGTTGCTAAGTGTGGCTTATTCCCTTGAGGATGGTCAAGTTAAGATACTTGTGATCTTGTTAAACTTGTGTTATGCTTGATGTGCTTGCCCTCTTGAATTGGTTGCGTGATGTTAGTTAAATAGCTTTTGTTGTCTATGTCTTAATCGTGTGTTTACTTGAATGATTATGTGATGCATCTTGTGTTACCATTCATCATATTCATACACATGCATCTTGCATCTCATTTAGGTTCGCTAGATGCACCACGTGAAGGATGAGACGTTGGAGTCAAACCCGAAGACGGTGTTTGGTGGACCTATCCCGATGATGAAAGGATTAAGCAAGTGCAGGGATGGGAGATGCTCGCCAAGCGAGTGTCATCTGTCAAACACTAACCTAAGAGTTCGATCCCAGGAAAGCCCCGGAGCATTCTAAGTCTCCTACTTTATAAAAGCAATTCTTTCTATATATGAGTTTATATATTGTTGCATTAAGTTGTAGGAGTTGATTGAAACTGTTGATGCATTTATTACTATCCTTGCCTACCTTATTACCTTTTTACCCTGTTTGGTCAGGATCGAATAACTGCTTAGCCTTGCTTAGACCGGTAGTGATCGGTGATTTCCGGTCATCTACATTTATAGGTGATTACTGGAAGAATTTAGCTATGGAAAGAATGATATCCTGGAATTAACCATGTGTTGATGGATAATTGGAGACCGGACGGAAAAGTTGGAGGCAACCAGACAGGGTTCTGGGGTGCTGTTAGTTTTCTGTCTGTGTCGATTAAGAACCGATCGTTGCTCGTCCCTCTTGTCATGTTGAACGCATGCCTCACATTTAGCTGGCCGAATAAAGTACCTTTTGACCGCGAAGCTAGTGACACTATTCGAGCCGGGATAAACTCAGATTGGCAGACTGGTGCTAAAGAGGGTATAACGGGGACACGAAGAGTGAGCACTTGACTCGAGTTACCGCATCGTAGTAATGATGCTGGAACACAGATGGTTATGTGGATGATGTTGAAAATGCTAAACCTGAGATGGTAACCTTTGATGTTAATGTCTAATCAAGTGATTGCTCTAGCATAGGTGCTTACTTAGATTAATCAGGTATAATTAACTTGATGCTTAAGCATTAAATGATTACTTATCTGCACCAAACTTTTATGCAAAATGTTGTCAAGCTAGCCCCACTTATATCAGCCTTGCATACTCCTTGGTGTCACTTTATTTCTAGTTTATGATGGGTATGTCTAGTTGAGTACCTTCTCGTACTCAGAGTTTATTCCCACTTATTGCAGGTTGTGATGTATCATGGCTACTGCAAGAATTGGTTGGCTCCTGCTGTAGTGGCGGAGTGTGGTCATGGGCTTGATCCTTCTGAGCTATCTTGTCTCTCATGCTTTTGTTGGAATTTGACCTTGGTACTAGCATGTATTTGAATTAAGAAAAAATTAGTTTCAAACTACTTTGCTTCCACTACTCTCTGAACTTGAGTTGTAATAACATTGTGGAACTCCGATCTATGTTGAATTACTTGTAATAATGGATGTAACATGTGACTTGTTATGTTGAACCACTACGATCTTGGCTTGTACATAGGTTGGTTTGAAATCCCTCGTGATTTCATTGGACTACCAGAGTTATAGGAGCTTAAGTACGGAAATTTAATTGCTCCGGCGATTGTTTTTGTAATTTTGTTCTTATAATTTGGGCGGTTCCGTTACACAAACCAACACCCCACTAGCATCATAGTGAGGGAATAGTGTTCAAAATCAACAAAAGACATTCTTTTTCGATTAACTCTGTTACACTTTTCATTCACTAGGCATATAATAACAAGGATCTATCAGCAACTATAGTTATGATGATAAAAACCTTGGCCCTGTTCTTCAGCACTACTTGAGCAGTACTACTTTTTAGCGAATGAATAGTATTTTTTCTCTCACAACAAGTTAGCATAAGCATCGGCATAAGCCAAATTTAAGCGATGACCATAGGTTTATCCCCACACTGAGCGATGGACATTTCATGAAGCATAGAAGCCGGATGAAGGCATAAATAATCTTCACCGTGCCTCTGAATCTTCGCCACAAGCAGGGACAATGCTTGGAAGAAGCCTAGGGAAGAACCACCTCGCGGAACTCTCTCTAACATCCGAGAGGATGAGGAGCCCCGCAAGGAGCCTTGCCCATGCCGCCTTCGTCAACGTCAGGGAGGAACGCTTGCCATGGCGTCGAGAGATCCTAGGTCGAGATCTATGGGCTCAAAAGGTTTCCTAGCAACAACAAGGCACACTCCGCCCTCCAGGATTTCCTACAGATATTATGACCTAGAAGTCTCCCGCACGCTGACCATCAACAAGCCTAGCTGTCGTGTCATCGGTGACCCGGGCCATCGAAGATGGTATTGTTCTTCTTCATCTCTTCGTGAAACTTCCTCTAACACCCAAGACGAACGACCACCAGCAGGCCGCTGCAGAACTCGATCTTGAAAGCCTTCTCCTAGCAACGGTAGAGCCACCGAAGTACGCCATGAACCATCGTGGACTAAAGGAGTTGCCGCTCTCTCACTCAGTGTAATGCTAAGGGATGTGGAGGGAGGGGAGGGGACAGGAGGGGAGGGGCGAGAGACTCAGTGCACCAAGACTCGGCTTAAATAGGCTAGCCTTAAAGATGCATCCAAACTCATTGCAGTTAAGATGCGTGATCTAGGGAGCACGCATAAGGGAAGATGAGGTATACGACAGTTCCTAGCTTACTAAGTGGTGGGGACGGTGTTGGAAGTTGGGACAACATTTAACACTCACACACGCTTCCTTGAGTTTTGGGCTTCCTATGCATCTTCCCAGATTTCGTTGTGAACACATGCCCCCAAATTTTAGAATAAATTTTGGTGTGAACACATGGCCCAAAATTTTCGATGAACCCACTATCCCTTGGGGCTATAATTGGAGGCAAGGTGGAGTAGAAGGAATACTGCTTGTGTTCATTTGTTGTGCTGTGTCACATATCTTTTTTTTTCTTTGTTTTCTCCTTCTAGTCTTCTTCTGAACAATGGCTCACGGCAAGCGTCCAAGGGAGGGAACTCCTGAAGCCCGGATCCACCTCTGTGCCTTCGTGTCCCTCTTTGTCACCAAGGGTGAGAGAGAATGATTTCTTATCTCTATGGCTGCCTTGGATTAATCCTTTGAATATGTAGTGCTACCTCTATGCTGTAGTACATCGGCTCGAGGTAGGTTAGAAAGCTATATTCTAAAGCCACGCTTGAGGTAGGTCGGCTCGAGCAATGTCTCGATGCCATTAAAACAACCCTCTCTGCATCTGAAGAAGAGACCAATATTGCTCCGATGAGGGCTGATGAAGCTCATGCTAGGGCAACAGGTAAAATTTCTTTGAAGTCTTTGCTTTTATATTCATGACTTTATCTGGTAACCCTTCATTTTCATTAGATTTTGAGGAACAATTGGCTACTTCTCGTTGTGAGATCGAGGAGGCTCGTCATCGGGAGATCAACCTGGAGAATCACCATGAGACCCTCCAACATGCAGCACTTGGCACAGTTGTAGCAGTCAACACCAGGGGTGTTTCTCTTGAAAATCGCCTGCAAGATATCCCAGTTCGTGGCCGAGAAGTGGCAACTCATGGCATCGGCTATGGTTCTGGTGCCGCTCTTGCTGTAGTGCAACTGCATTCAGGGCATGAGCTCCATCACCTAGAACCTAGTTTTTTCAGACACTGATCGGCTAAAAGATCAAGAGGACCTAATTGGAGACTTCACTGATGTTGCCTGTTGACGGTCACTAACACCAATTATAAACCGTCAACATAACCTACGTATATATTTAATTCCATCACCAAACATAGGTATAGAGGTTTAAACTAATGAATTTCATGAGCTTTAGTGAATATTTGTATGCAGGAGGATTTATCTAGAAAACAGCCCCGAGACCACTGTCATACACTCCAAACAAGCAACCTAACGACAACATGTGATTCAACCCACGAAAACTATGAAAGACAACTCTAGAAGGTTATAGAAGACACCACGATGAAGCTTGGGCCGAAAGTCCACCATAGTGGGCTAGCCGGCCCATTAGGGAGGCCACCCGACCTTGTATAGGGCCCACTCATCTTCCGTCGCCTCGTACTCCTTCCTACGATCTACACCGTTGATTCTAAGGCGGTTTTAGGTCGATTGATCCAATGGTGGTTGAGGGAGTTTATGTGGATTGATGACGTGGCAATTCCTTGTCCTATACTCCATCTACCCTATATATACCAGCCCCTACCCCCCTCCTTAGAGGCATCCCTAAAACCCTAATTCATATCCTCCTCATCAGGATCAGAGCCAGCTCTCAAGATGTAGAAGTAGAATAGCTCTAGTTGAGAGTTAGGGAGAGTTGAGCCATGCTTAGGTTCTGGAGAAATCTTCGGAGGTTGGGTATATATTTGTATCTCACCTTTGCAAGATTTATGCTTTAATATATTTATCTTCTCTATCTACTTTTATGCCTTTCATGTGTATGGTTAGTATAGTTATCATACCTTAGCATAGGATCTCCACTCTCATCGAGTGCTTTAGTTATCATATGTGACTAGAGTAGTAATCCGTAGTATAGATATGGTGTCTAGACTATAGGTTACCTGAGATTGCGCTCAATCCTACGGTTAGTTGTGGTAGCTCCAGGGGTGACAGCTCTGTTAGGCCGTTGTAATCCACCATGTTAGGATTGGTGTTAGTAGAGCTTTAGGCAGCCTTCCCCCAACTACGCTTTCTCGTCCCCCTCGAGAGTTAAAAATGTACTGTTGCTCCAAAGTGTTATTGTGTGTGATTGCTATATTTACCCATAATTAGTTATACCCTATAGAACCAAAGTAATAGAGAAGTATTTAGGAACCTTGAACTCACCCATTGTCCTCTCAACTTAGCTAGACTGCTCATTTATTTTACCATGGAATTCTCTTATTTGTGTGTTATTCATAACTCTTATCATTATCATCACTTACCCCACTTTAGTTTAGTTGGTATACTAGTTAGTAGATACATGATGGTGAACTATCGACTTCTTTAACCATTGTTTCCCTGTGGATAAATACAATACTCTGAAATACTCCCGGGTGAGAGCTACAACGGTATCCATGCACTTGCGGATTTATCTGTGTGTGTTTAAAAAATACCAAAAAACTTTCTAGCGCCATTGCCGGGGAAACAATTGGCGTAAAGATTTTGATACTAGCTTGATATCTGATAATCTAGATACCACTAGCTTTAGTAGGATTACCCCTGTTCCGTTAAATTATGGAATAGACAGGACAACAAAATGTTGTTTTGATCTTCCAGCAATCTTCCACAAGAAAAAAAGAAGATACATTGAAGAACTTAGGGTGCCTAAACATTCAAGATCCATCAACACTGGAACCCGGCCATCTCACATGTTTATATAGACATATATATTATTCTAACCTTGTGTAGATTGGAGAAAAGGTCGCCGTCATAAAAATTCAAATCACATCTCAAGTGACGAATATAGACGCTGCACTCCATCTCAAATTACGAAGCATAGTAAGTATGATCAGGAAAGGTGAGATAGTCTTGCTCATGGACTTTAAACTTGATGAGTAGTTATCTTTTAATTTTGTGCATTCCACTACATATTTACTTTGAGTAATCCATGCATCCACTCCATTTAGTTTATGTTTTCTCATATCAAATCCATAACATGTTTAGTTCCTTGCAAACACCCTTGTCACTTGCATGTCTATCTTAAAAAAAGAGAAAAACAAATTCATCACCTTGATCATGCTCTTTCATCTCCATTTGAGTAAATCTCTATAATGCTTTCATGTTACTTTTGTCTGCCATAGTATGCTTTGGTTTGAAAGTATTGTACATACTTCTAAAGGCCTTTAAATTAAGTGTGGTGCTTAGGTTAAATAGCCTTCCTTAATCCAATTAGGCATGGAGTCTAGTTTGGTTATTGAAGTAAAAATTGCTTGTGTAGACACATGTTATTTTGTTAGACTAACCCCTACAGAATTAACTCTCTCAAATTGAATTTGGGAAAGTCTCGAGATGAACTCACACCAGAGATGAAGCAAGGCACAAGATGAACTCCAAATAACTTTACGCAAAGAAGACACAGCTCATTTCATCATGAATGGAAGAACTATAAGTATCAAAGTTTATTCACTTTGTCTTTTGCTGCAAGTTACTTTTGCCTTGAACCATGCTAGAATGTAGCAACAAATAAAATTTGTTATGAAACATGATGAATGAAATCTATGCTAAAGTAATCCTAAAAACCATCCTTTCATTAGCATGGATGAAATTCACATAATTTATGGACGACAACCCATGCATCAAATTCGTTATATTCCCTTGGGTATGTGTCCAATAACATTTTGTAGGAAAGAATCAATAGAAGCTATGCCTGTTCATGGTTTGGTATGAACTTGCAAACCCAAACTAAACCACCACTTCAGTATTGGAACAAAAAGGAAGAAGACGAGTGCCATAAAAGTACTCACTCATAGGAAGTGGACAGACAAATCAACATGTCATGAGCAACATCGAAGACATCTGAGCATTAAACCTTCCCAAGACAAGCTATGACAAAGATGAGAAGCAAGGATGTAACTCACCTTTTATTAGGCATATTATGCCTACTTCCATCATCTTCAAAGAAACTAATTTGTTTGTCGGCAACAAGGACTAAGATGATGAGATGCCACTACCTCATGGCATGCATCCTCGTATCAATAGACATCAAGGGTGGTCTGCCGACGGTGTCTCGTGGAATTGTGAACAACCATGGGCACCAAAAGACACCCTTAAGCCATTGGAGATGAAGCTTCCATACGAGCACTAATGAGGTTCCTTCTTTGACCATCAAGACGACGGGTGTATCACTAACAAACAAAGAAGAATAGCTCTCTGCCATACCGCTAGAAGAGAAAGACAATCAAGGAGGAACTTTAGTTGCATTTCCAATGAACATCAATTCGTCAACCAAGAATCAATAGAAATCAAGAAAGGTTGATGGAAGAAGAGCATGCAATTGTTCGTATCCTCACATCCAGGATCAGATGGTGCAAAGAAAAGCTAAAAGCAAGGGAGAGGTCCTACTCAATGGACCTAAAACCTGAGTTCTCACCAACAATATCGAGTGATGTAACAATACTTGTGTGGGAGGAAGGCTGACTTTTCTATAGTTGATACAACTCTACTCTTCTTCCTTCTAGGCTCCCGTTGCTTTGACATGCTAGTTTGCAATCCCTCTACTCAATATTGCTTTGTTTCTATAAGTTTGAATATGTTTACAAATTTCATACATGAAAATCAGACTTAAGATGTAAAGTAAAATCAATCCTTGCGAGAAGAAGTTTTTGTAACGAAAGAGGCATATTATTTAAAACATGGGATAAAAGTTCTATGCTAATTAAAATGCTAAAACCAATTCTATTATAGCATAGAGGATGACCTTCAGCTCTACAATAACACTACCCTTGCTTCGAATCATTTTTGTATACTCCTTTGGGTATGTGTTGTCCACTAATCTTTCGTAGGAATGAGAGGAGCAAAAGGTCCAAACAAAGTGTCAAGATCCACAAAATAAAGGATAAAAGGATGTCATGATAAAAGGATGAGAAAGGAATACAATACAGGAGACAAGATGTTCATGAACCGCTCAAGCAAGGAAAGCGTCAAGCAGGAAGCAAAGATCACCACACAAATCATGTACCCTTCATCACAGGGTGTCATCACACTCCAATGAAGAAGTTAACATCTTAAGGTAAGTGGTCATTATTCAAAAAGCTTTCCTTTGATCTTGGTATTCACATAATGAAGAAACAAACATGATTGAGTTACAACTTTGCATGATCCAACCTGATTAACTCAACATGTTTAGTTCTTGAAGCTTGTTCCTAGCACCATTCTTTTGTGCCCATAGCCTTAACCAATTAAACTGAAAAGTGTACATCCTATCTTTGGAAGATGATAGCCATAATCATGTAAAGAATGATACATTATGTAGAGATAGACAATCCTTCCATTGGTTAAGCAATTCAACCCTTTGGGCCAAATATACTTAAATGCTACACTCATGCTCAATCTATTGATCTTATCACCCATGACATAATTGAACAAAGCACATAACATCAACCTCATCTTGTTCAATATGTCTAAAGATAAAGAGGAATAAGTAAAGTTTTGGTTCTATTGGTGTTTTCCCACCAACAGAGCCCATGCACTTGATCTCTACCTTGTCTCATGAGCAGGACACACTTTAAGCAAAGTATGAAAGAGTCAGTTGATTCTTCAAATTTTTACAAGTGAAGGTCCTGAACATGTCAAACCAAAATCAAAACTCAAAACCAAGACAAATTTGGAGGAAGAAGGTGCCATTACCAATATATGCGTCATCACAAGAATCTTCGTCTTGAGAGCGTACCAAGGTACTTGATCAATGAACTTCACAGGACGAAGTCCTGTCTGGAGGACTCAAAAATCTGAACCCTTATCGGGAGGTAACATTGGTAGTTATCCATATTTACTTTTCAACATCGCATGAATTATTTTCATTTTAGCATGTTTACTTTTCTGCATTGGCATTGCATTAGAAAAAGAAAGTAAAAAGTTCATTATTACATCATAAAATCTTTAAGCCATATGTGAGTAATTTTTACGAAGTGTAAAAAACTCATAAGAATATTAGCTGTGGTGGCATAAAAATTAAAAATACCATGCATATTTCCTTTTCTGCATTGTAAAAATAAGAAAATCTAAAAATATATTAGAAAGACATCCTACTAAAATTCTGCCAATAGTAAATTTGTCTAAACCCACGAGAACAACTAATCTCCAGATGGCTGACCGCTAACACCTTATCCTAACCCATTTCACGAGTTTTGGTGTTCTTGTTGGTATTTTGCAGGGTGATCAAGAGTAAGTTCACCCGGTTGTCTTCATCACACTCCAGTCATGGATGAGAAGGACATCCACTAGCGAATCCGCTCTAAGAAAGACCACAACAACATCCAGCTTGGGGGGAAGGGCATCCCCCATGTATCTAGCTAAGTATTTCTTTCCATTTGTTATTTATTAAGTTTACTATATAGATTGCTAAAAATAATAATAAAAAGATGCATAACAAACTAAAACAAAATAAAACTTTATCTTAGCTAATTAATTATATAAGGTGTGATCTTAAATCTTGAAAACAAAATAAAAAGTTATCTTTATAATAAATATATATAGCTATAGTAATAATATGTGATCTAGAAAAATTAAAAGCAAGGTGTGTCTAGTTTGCTTTAATTTGTTTTTAAGAACTGAATAAATAAAAAGGGACTCTGAAGATAATATCTTAAAATAGAAATGATGAATAGTTGCTATCGGGTATCAAAATACCAGGGTAACCAATAGACGGCAAAATACGGCACTCTGCATGATCGCTAAAGCCCCATCATGGGGCTCCACTAAAATCGACCCACCAAAAGCGCGAACAACATGTTAGTCGCTTGAGGTACGAACGACAAACTCCATCCCACCCGAGCCTTGCGGAAAGGTCTCGGACGAGATGGGCGCCTCGGGCGGCATTTTTTCATCTCGCCTGAGCCCCTGTGATGTCATCAAAGTGCCCAAACCCTTTAGCTTACTCCCACCTCGCCCAAGGGACGCGTGGAACCCTCAGGCAAGACGGGGAGCCACGGGGGCCCCTAACCGTGGCACCCGCTCCCGCCGATAGGACAGACGTGACCATGCATAGTCAACAGGAGCATGGGAACCACGCCCTGACCTAACAAGTCCCCGATCATTCCACCAAGATGACATCCATACCTCAATGACACATAAATCTGGGAGCCCATGTCGCCCATCCTCCATGGCACAGAGGCACACATGACAAAGCATGACCATAGCACGCAACACCTGCAGACGGAGAGGCCAACAGATCAACGCCTTTTGCATCTCTGCGCTATAGGAAAACTATTCCCACTAGATAAGGAGGAAGATGGCCACACCCGAGGCCACCTTTTTTTTTTTGTCTTTTTTTCATTTTCATCTCTTTACCACGAATGTAACCTGAGCCCTCTCCTTAGAAGCTATAAAAGGGGAGGCAGGGGCCACATCTAGAGCAGGCAATCGAGTAGAGTTCACCTCAATCGAAACAACAACATCAACACAAACGTACCACCCCTCAAAAGAGACCTGGGATCCATTCCCTCTCTCGAAAGCTTATAACCCCTACTACGAGCACTCTGGTGCAAGGCAATACGAGCAGTAGCAAAGCCCACTGGACGTAGGGCCATTCATGCCCGAACTAGTATATATCCTTGTGTCCACTTTGCACACCATCCGGGCCTAGACGCACAGATATAAATTTACTCGTCGCTCTGTTTAGACCCCCCGTTCTCTAGACACCGACAGTTGGCGCACCAGGTAGGGGGACTTATGCGCATCACGATCCATCTCCTAGGTCTCGATGGCCAACCCCTGCATCCGCTTCACCCTAGGCTCCCATGTCCGGTTCGGCAACCTAGATTTCCTCTGCACGGGAGTGGACAATGATCTGGTCCTTCTTCCCCCTTCCATCAACATCAATGCCATCTCCAAGGCCTAGTCCAACCTTCGCCTAGGCACGGATGAGGGGCAGGCCCTCGAGGACGACTACCTAGGAAGTTCCCAGGGTAGAATGACGTAGGCCGGTAAGCCACACGACCACAGGAAGGCCCGTGGCTAGTCTCCGACTATAGTTCATCTTAATCCATCTGCGGGGCAGATTCCCATGAATCTACCAACTCACCATGCGCAGGCTATCGTGGAAGTACTCACGACCACCAAGACAACCTCTAGCACTAGCTCCGACGAAGACGACGGCAATTGGGCTGGTGCCAACTTCTCCGGGCTCGATGACCTGGGGGCTTTACATCATTTTGTTGGCATCTGTGACTACCTCCTCGATGACGGCGACTCCGATGACGACGGCTATGAGCTTATGTGGCCATGACACTGGAAGGCAAAGGCTGCGCATGACATTGACATACCATGATCGGTAGGTCACCGCATCACCCCCTACCCAAGATCTATTATTCTGTTTGAATACAATCTGTTCGTGCATGCAAAATCTTTGCATGTTATCCACTGTAATTTATTTCCTCACTTATGAGTTAAATCATCAGCGATAATTATGTAATACAGTTTCCGCCCTTTACGGTCTATTACGACACAAAGTTCGAAGGCTGGCCCGTGAAGGGTTCGACAGCCGCTCCGAGCCACCCGAGTGAGGGATGGCATGAGAAGGGGCACATGAGCGGCTAGTACCCAGACACGCTGAGCGTCTTGGGCCTTCTCAAGCCATGTTCAAGTCTAGGCCGGTTTACGGTTTGGGAGTATTTTTTTTTCCGAAAAAAGGCAACGGGCCCTCGGGGTCAGTCGAACAACCTCGAGAACTCCCCGAACCAATCGCCTAGAAATTTTGAACCTAGTCACTAGCTTACCTCTGTCAGATCCCCATGAACGGGAACTAGGGCTTCACTTGAATTGACCCGATTGTAACTCAACGGACACCATGGCTCGACCCAGTGAGGGATGCTGTGGTGTTGCCCAAACCCTCCTCTTTGCGAAAAAGATGCGTGAGGGATACACTAACTAAAGCTACTTGACCAGGTCCACACGCAAGCGGGGATTTTGGAGGACCCAGGGATAGAAATGTCCAACCCGTGAATGAACTCTCTCGAGCATCCCGATGAGCCTATGACCCTAGGTATAGGCAGGGGCATCAATGAGAGTGCATCCAACCCGCCTCGGGACGCGAGAAACTGCTACACCTAAATGTTTGATCGATCTATCAAAAATCACGAGAGCTACATGCACATGAGTTCGTTCCTCCCTAAAAACCTTCAACGAGCGAAGTCTCGGTGACCTCGCCAACCGCCATTACCGATCAACTCAAGGTAAAATAAGGAAAATAGTTAAGCAAAATGAACATGACAATGATTAGACAAATGAATTTCTTAGATAAAGAACTGTTTTACATTTCTTGGGGAAGGAAGAAGTCCTAAACTAGGCCTATGGTTCCTCGTTGAGGACCTGGTCCACATGGACTAGGGCAGCGATGACGTTCACCGCTGGTTCGAAACCCTCGAGGAGGTCCTCGTAGTCTCCTAGCCCCTCCCCCATCGGGAAGCCTTCGATGTCCTAGAGCACCATGTCAGTGGCCGCCTAGGCCATCGTCACTACAACGGCCACTCCTCGACGAATGTCGCGCTCGATTGCCGCCCGAATCTGTGCCCATGCACTAAGGAGGCGCTCCTCCCGGTGCCCCATTAGAGCACGCATGAAGTCAGCCAGGACGTTGATGACGCTGTGGAGGGACTCCACCTCCACGAGCAGCTCTGCTTAAAACTAATGCCAAACATAAGATGTCAAATTGAATAAAAAACAAAATGAGGAGACAGAAGTCCAGTCACCTGCACACCGACGGTCGGATTCAATTCGTTGTGAATGGGCCAGTGTCGCCTCCTCCTCTAGAGAAGTCACCACCGCCTTGATGGTAGCCAACTCCTCCCTTGCCTCCTAGAGCAGGGTAGGAACACCCCAGGACGCCATATTCTGGGCATGCCCATACCTAGACGTAGAGGCGATGCCGGGATTAAGGCAACGGCGGTGGAAGGGCGCTCCGTTCCCCTCTCACGGCATGCCCACACAGGAACCCCTAGAGGAGTCGCCGTGCTCCATGACGATGGCTAAGGTGGTAAAGAAAGATAGAAAGTAGGGACAGAGGAAGGGAGAAGCTAGGGTCGGGCACCATGGCTCGGGTTATAAAGGGCCCTAGGGAGGCCTCTCAACTCCCTTGGCATTCAATACGTCGCCCAGACGCCCAACTACCCCACTCGCCTCCCGAGGGAGCCACGTCGTCTAACACCATGCCTTAGAAAGATGAACCATTCTCTCAGACGATTCACTGTCCATTTAATCACAACAAGTGAGTCAAGTGACAGGGCAACCAGCTGGGCGCTAGTCGCCCAACTCCCCATGAACGCGAAAAACTGGGCAACTCCCCACCTTCCCTCGCATCGAGACACGAAGCGTCACAACAACTGCTACCCAGCGCAACACCTCATCTTCCCTAGGTGGGCCCACTCATCGATTCAAAGCCCTTGAAGGGATAACTCATCCCTCCAAGGCCTCGGGGGCTACACCCGGTGGGTGCGCTCGCGTGCACCCACCAGATAGTTTCCTCCAAATCAAACAAACCACAATGCACCCAAATAGGATAATGAGGGCCCATGCATACCGTCCCGTTCTGCTAAAGAACGCTAGGGGTAATGATCTGATAGCAGAGAGGCCACCCGATCGGTCCTTTGCAACGCGCGGGGGCTCGGGGGCTTCTCCCGCGTCTTGACTTAGCGAATGATCAAAGCCAAGGGCTCGGGGGCTGCTCACCTGTCCCGTGGTCATACGAAAGACACCACACTCGCTCAATTAAAGCCCTTGAAGGGATAACTCGTCTCTCCAAGGCCTTGGGGGCTACACCCGCCAGATGCGCTCGCGCGCACCCACCGGATAGTCTCCTTCAAACACAAAACAAATCAAAAGCTACCCACGGTCACTCATTCTCAAGCCTCTTGAAGGAGTGCTTCACTCCTCCATAGGCTCGAGCGCTGCTGTCGGGTATCAAAATATCAGGGTACCTAACAGACGGTAAAATATAGCACCCTGCACGATCGCTAAAGCCCCATCATACGGGCACTAGTAAAACTGACCCACCAAAAGCGTGGACAACATGTCAGTCGCTTGAGGCACGAATGACAAACTCCATCCACCTGAGCCTTGCGAAAAGGTCTCGGGCGAGATGGGTGCCTCGGGCGGCATTTTTCCACCTCGCCCGAGCCCCCGTGATGTCATCGAAGCGCTCGACCCCATCAGCTTACTCCCGCCTCGCCCGAGGGACGCGTGGAACCCTCAGGCAAGATGGAGAGCCACGAGGGCCCCCAACCGCAGCACCCGCTCCCGCCAATGGGACGGACATGACTGTGTATAGTCAACGAGAGCACGGGAACCACGCCCTAACCCAACATGACCCCGGTCATTTCACCACGATGACATCCATACCTCTACAGCAATAGGAGTAACGACTACTATACCACTTAACCCCTTCTCTACGCAAATCTAGGCGCCCATGTCACCCATCCTCAATGGCACAGAGGCACATAGGACAAACCATGGCCACAACATGTAGCACCAGCAGATGGAGAGGCCAAAAGATCAATGCATGTTGCATCTCTACGCTATAGGAAAACTATTCCCACCGGATAAGGAGGAAGACGGCCACGCCCGAGGCCACCTTATTCATCTTTTTTCATTTTCATCTCTTTACCACGAATGTAACCCGAGCACTCTCCTTAGAAGCTATAAAAGGGAAGGTAGGGGCCACATCTAGAGCAGGCAATCGAGTAGAGTTCACCTCAATCGAAACAACAACATCAACACAAATGCACCACCCCTCAAAAGAGACCAGGGATCCACTCCCTTTCTTGAAAGCTTGTGACCCCTACTACGAACACTCCGATGCAAGGTAATATGAGCAGCAGCAAAACCCACTGGACGTAGGGCCATTCATGCCCGAACCAGTATACATCCTTGTGTCCGCTTTGCACACCATCCGAGCCTAGACGCGCAGATACAAATTTACTCATCGCTCTGTTTAGACTCCTAGTTCTCTAGACACCGATAGTTTCTCTGTTGTAATTCCTTTTAGGTACCTAGTTTTTAGCCTTGAATTCTCCCAAGTTTTGGATAAGATGGTTTTGATATAAGGATTTACTTTGAACTTGAAACTCATGGGTAACATATGCTTGATCTAAGTCTGGATAATTGATGGGTATGATATGAGAAGGTATGAGCTGTTGTTTATCTTGTTTCAAGTGGCACTAAAGTTCTGGAGATTTATCTTTTGAAAAACATAAAAATGCTATATGATGAGTTCCTGTATGACAAAGCTTGAATTCCCACCAGAGTCATACATGTTATTTAGGTTAGGAAAACTTCCACATATATGCTGCTTGCTTTTGCATTGAGTTTTGTCAAGCTTTGTTGACCCTTATGAGAGGTTTTTCATGCTCTTAAAATCAAGATCGTGTACACACCGCCCATATATGCTCTACTCCTACACTGGGGGTAGGTGCAAAAACATGCCTTCCATCTAGATCCACCCAACAATGTTCTACTGCTACACTGGGGGTGAACACAAAAACATGCTTGATAGGTTTTCCATCCACCAAATAAATGATCCAAGTTCTTGTTACCATCTCTCAAAAGTTTGTTATAGACAAGAGGCATGGGCTATGCAAAAGTTATTCATAAAATGAGAGAAAAGAAAAAAATGAGAAAAATGGACACAAAAGTGTCCAAGATATTTAAAACAATGGGTACTTCGATGCCCGCCTGAAAAAAAGAGATGAATAAGATAGCCCCTGCTCTCTAGCAATTGTTTCCAAGTTTCAAAAGAGAGATATTTTCAAGGAGCAAAGTAGAATTAGGTTAGCCACCATATATATATATCTATCATACATCCACACACATGCACATCTTGATTTGATTGTATGACTCAACTCTCTTTGGATCCATTGTTTGACTTTATAATATATGTATTGCAAGTATGCTCTTTCATGCTTTCTCCACTCCTATGAGCTCCACATAAGCCTTAGTGGTAGGAAGAGAAAAAGGCATAACATCTTTATTGCCTTGGTGAGGATTCACAAATACCACATATATTGAGAGACTTGAGAGTGTCATACAATAGAATCTCTGAGTTCTATTTTGAAAACTTATAAAAACTCTAGAACAATGGTGGAACAACGAACTTGAAACATAGTGTTTGACTTGATCATTTTGTCTTTCAATTGCTCAAGACTCAAGTGAAGGCTAAGAAGCCCCATGGTTGAAGGTAATATGGGTAAGTTTGAAAGTTAGAATAGTTTATTCTAATCCAGAGGAGATTTCTTGATTGAACGCATGTGTACTTTTGAGGCGTGAAAACACTATAGCAATTTCTGATCCATTGCTGAGTTTGGCTTTGCTCAGGGACTGGGAAAGGTTAAGCTTAGGGGAGCTTGTTGACAATCACTAACACCAATTTAAACCGTCAACATAACCTGCATATATATATTTAATTCCATCACCAAACATAGGTATAGGGGTTTAAACTAATAAATTCCATGAGCTTTGGTGAATATTTGTATGCAAGTGGATTTATCCAGAAAATAGCCCTGGGACCACTGTCATACACTCCAAACAAGGAACCCAACGATAACATGTGATTCAACCCATGAAAACTATGAAAGACAACTCTAGAAGGTTCCAGAAGACACCATGACGAAGCTTGGGCCAAAAATCCACCATAGTGGGTGTTGGCGATTCTTAAGTCAAATCATATACCACCAACACTTATATAAAATTCACCAAAACAAAGTAGATAGGGCTTTAATACTAACAATTTCCATAGTTTTGGTGGAGTCCTTTGTTTTGTAGGTTATATATGGAAATACATCATAATTAGGCCAAGAGAAGAAGAAAAGCACATGAAATGACATAGCCCAAAGCAAAGCAAAGCAAAGCAAAGGAAGAAAAGAAAGAAGCCTACTCCACATATCAAACTTGGGCCAACGCACCTCGGAAACATGGTCTAGGCCCAAAGCAGAAACCACCACAAGAAAATGGACTCAGGCTAAGCTAGGGGGCGCGGGCGCACCTCTACTGCCGCCGCTTGGGCCCAACCACCTCCAGGCGGTCCGTACCGACAAATCCAAGTCGGTGCATTGGTGGATTGTCTAATTCAGTGAACATGGACGCCTAGTTTAGGTCGGTTTGGGGGGAGTAAAGGGGGGAATATTCCATGGACAATCCTCCCCCTCCTCTTATAAATAGATAGCCTCACCCCCTCTCTCACACACCACTCAAGATACACAATTGAGAGAGGAGAGGGAGAGTGAGCTTCACTCCTACCTAGCTTAGCTAGAATTAGAGAAGGGAGCGAGTGAGCTACAAGTTGGAGGAACACCGTTGTATCGGTCACTTCTCCTTGGGCGCAACTCCCCGAGTTTGCCGAGTAGACGGAGTGCCAGGATTGTCGGCTCCCTCTACATTTATACCTCAACGAACCACATACTATTTGGAGTATAAGGTTCATGTTTATCTTTGGTATTAAGTTTCTTAAGAAAAGTTATCTTTGTTACTATTTACTTCCGAGTTCGTCGTCCGTCCCCGTGACGGGTGTTCTAGCAGAAGGGCCCCGCCTAATAGGTAACCCTTGGATCCATGATGGAGCAGTAGTCACTAGCATAGATGTGGTGTCTAGGGTAGAGCTACCTTTGTTTGCCTCATGTCCTATGGTTGAGGGGTAGGCGACAGGTGGTGACAGCCCTATCTGTCCCTAGCACTCCCCCATGTAAGGGCTCAGCGTAGAGCTATTGGCCGAAGGTACTTGGCAGACCAAGTATAAGCCAGTGCCTAAAGTAAGTCTATAGTGGCAAAGCTATCTTTGCTTAGGGTCCTTACCCTGAGATAACCTCACTACCAGAGATACTTTTCATCTCATCTCTCTGGGAGAACTAGTTTAGAGACTTCTTACACCTTTGTTCCTCGTGGAAATAAGATACCTTGAATATCACTAGGTGAAGTGCTACAATGGTATTTTCGTGCACTTGCGAACTATTCTGCTTTCGCTAAGAAACACCAACAAGCATTTTTGGCACCATTTCTAGGGAACGGTTGTTGCAATTATCTCTAAACCTAGTTCGCCCATGTATCCTATCCAAAAAAGCTTTTTCAATGGAGCAAAAATCTATTCAACAACTTGCTGCTCCCAAGGGCAAGTTCTTAGAGCCACCAAAATGATCGAAGCCAATCACAGCTTCTAGCTATGAACTTCGCCCTAGCTTTATAGGCATGTTTCAGGAACAGACCTTCTCTGGGTTAGATGACGAAAACCCATACCATCACTTAAGGGAGTTTGAGCAGCTCTGTGCGTGCCTAACCATTTCGGGCATGTCACATGAAACATTGCGGTGGAAGTTGTTTCCCTTCTCTCTTGATGAGAGGGAGAAACAATGGTACACCCACAATGTAGGAAAGGTAAACGAAGATTGGGAAGAATTGAGGAATAGATTCTGTCTTGCATTCTTCCCTATATCTCAAATCGCTTCCCTGTGACATGAAATTCTCAACTTCCAACAAAAAGAGAAGGAAACATTAGGTGCAGCCTAGGACAAATTTTCAATCCTATCACATTTTGGCCTAGACTTGTATATACTAAACCATGTGCTGTTACAACATTTTTGGTTATGTCTTAGCAAGAAAATTGCCCTATAGCTCGATTTTGCTGCCAGAGGTTCTTTCAACCATAAAACCATAGTGGAAGGAGAAGCTCTTTTAGATCGCATTCTAGAGAACACTCCCCCGTTAGAACCCCTCCATGTAGAGCCCAAGCTGAGCGATTAGGAAGTCTCTTCGGCCAAGGCCGAACCAGAACCTCCTATCCAAAGACCCTCACCCAAACCAAAGACTCCGAAGGAAGGTTCCCAACCTTCAGAATCTCCTTTCTTCGAGGACAAATTTTATGAAGATTTCGGGAACACCTTGAAGTACCCACGCTGAAAGAGACCACCAGTTACCATCACTCCCTGTGAACCTTTAGACAAAGAATTCCTTAGGAAATTTGTCATGGAGTTGACTGCTATCATGAGCAGAGAATGGTTAAGAGAAGTGGAGCTTTCTTCTGAAGAAATTCAGATTCGTGCCCCTTCTTTAACTATTCAATGCATGATTCGGGACAATCTGGTGGACGTGCTTTACAATCCAACAGTTGGAGCAAACATCATGTCCACATCTTTTTTGTCTACCTATTTTGGCAAAGAACCCCTTGCTCCAACAAATAAATCTCTTAGAGCTGGCCCACACCTTAGCTTAAAAGGGTGTGGAATTCTACACCGTACAACCATACGACATCATGATGTCATTATGGAACTTGATTTTCATATCTTTGACGTTTAGGATTTTGATGTCATGATAGGGCATCCCTTAGAAAAGCTTTTTGTTGACCCAATGGAAATAGGGGATCTAGACTTCAAGTTGGGGAGGGAATCCTTTTCTATCCAAGTCACTATAGCCAAAAACTTGATGACCGAACCTCTCCCCTATCCTAACTTGCCCTCGGAAGTCAAGTCGGTTGTACCCTTTGACTCACCTGAGTCGTTCTTAGAAACAGACGCCAAACTCTTCATAGAAGATAAGGACGACTTAGGCGAAACCATAGACCTTCCCAAGGAGGAAGTGCGGACATGACTTCTGGTTGGGCTTAAACCCTTGCCCGCTAGCTTACACTATGCTTTTCTAAATAGCAACAATGAAACTCCCATAATCGTTAGTGATAAGCTTAACGACGAGGAGACGGCTAAACTCATGGTGTTTTAGAAAAGCGTACGTCGATCTTCAGGTATTCCTTGCAAGATATTAAGGGAATAAGCCCAACACTCTGTACCCATCACATTCCAGTTGACCCTTCACATAGACCTTCTCGAGAACCTCAGCAGAGGCTCAACAATGCGAAGCGAGAAGTCATGAAGAAGGAGGTCCTCAATCTTCTTCACGTCAAGATTATTTATCCCATAGCACATAGCGACTAGGTTAGTCCCGTCCAAGTGGTTCCCAAAAAAGGAGGAATGACAGTCGTTGAAAACAATAAAAATGAACTTATCCCACAACGAACTATCACGGGGTGGAGGATGTGCATTGACTACCGAAAGCTCAATGCAGTGACAAAGAAGGATCACTTCCCACTGCCCTTCATTGATGAGATGTTAGAGCGGTTGGCAAAGCAATCTTTCTTTTGTTTTCTCGATGGGTATTTGGGATGTCACCAGATTCCCATCCACCCTGATGATCAAAGCAAGACAACTTTTACATGTCCGTATGGGACATATGCATATCATAGAATGTCATTCGGGTTGTGTAATTGTTGATGGTCACTAATGCTCATTATTAACCATCAACTATTGCATGAAAAAGAATGAAATGAACCACAAAGCATAGTTGTAGGGTTTGATTCTAACGAGTTCCATGAGTTGTGTTGTTCTCACTTGTTTTACAGGATATTTATTATTTCACTATATAAAAGTATCTCAAGTGATGAATTAGAGCACATCATTACGAAGAGCTCATCGAGACGATCGAAACGGACATATCATTTGCTCTATTTGGAGTTCCGGAGAGAAAGTCCCCGATGGATACGACTTGGAAGATTCTAGAAGAACCTAGAACCATCACCAAGCAAGAGTTTTAGGGACTAACATAACAATTTCCACAACTTTGGTGAATTGTGAATTTTCAGGGATAAAAACAGAATAAGCCATGAAGGAGTAGGAGTCAAGAAACCGAACCAAATCAAGTCAGAATTCTGCGGGAATTGACAGGAAGGTTCTAGAGGACACAAGAAGACACGGGAACGAAGCGGAAGCCAAGAGACTGACAGGTGGGGCCAGCCAGCCCCACATGTCAGGGCGGCCAGCCTGGTCCCACCTCCAAGTGAGACTAGCTTCACGCGATGGTCTCTAACCGACCTCTATGATGCATCTTGACCACTGCTTCAAGTCGATTTGATCTGAGGGCTACGGTTCATCCCAACGGGCTATATAAGCAAAGGCAGACCTCCACCCTAAGGCATCTCCATCATCTTTAGCTACATCCAGAGAAAAAGCTAGGGTTTCACCCCTCCATCCAAGTAGAAGTAGAGGCCCCTCTAGATGATCATCTAGTTCTAGTTCTTCTAGTTCATCTTCTAGTTCTAGTTCTAGTTCATCTAGTTGTAAACTAGAGATCAGGGAGAGAGGAGAGGAGAGAGCTAAGGAGGAGCCGGATCTGTCGAATCTTCCTTGACATTGTACTTTTGCAGCATCTGGTTCGTCTTGAGCAATCTCCAGGTTCTTCATTATTTATTTCTAAGTATTTTGTTTTAGTTCTTGCTTTATTATATTTACTTGATCTCCGCTCGTATTGAGTGCTCTAGTTATTCTAGATAATTAGAGTAGTAAGCGCTAGTGTAGATGTGGTGTCCAGACTAGGGTTTACCTGAGTTTGCACCTAATCCCATGGTTAGTTGTGGTAGCCCATAGAGGTGACAACTCTATCTGGTCTTTGTAATCCACCACGTTCGGGTTGGTGTTTCGTAGAGCTTTTTGGCAGCCTTCCCCGATTACTTTCTTCCTAATCTTTTTCGAGAGTCGGAAAGGTACTGTTGCTCCGAAGTAGGTAAAATAGAGTAAGCCTTCGACAAGATAGAACCACTTAGAAAACCCTAAAAACCCTCTCCACCCTATAATTACCCTTTCCTTGGACGTTCCTAATTTTTCTAGTACACTTCACGTTCCCCGTGGAAATCGATACTCTAGAATCCTCCTGGGTGAAAGCTACATCGGTGTCCGTGTGCTTGCGGATCTTTTCCTATTCGCGTTTAAAATATGCAACAAGCTTTTTGGCACTGTTGCCGGGGAACGGTAGCTGTTCTAGAATCGAACCAAGTTCATCCGAGGTTCATTTTTCTTTTTACCACCTTTTTACCACCTTTTTCTTTTTACCACTTTACCACATGTATTCCACTCCTATCTATAAATATTCTGCTCCAAAGGGTGACATGTTGGAGCCCCCACCATCTTCACACCCCATTCTTACAGATGGCTATAAGCTTTGCCCTACTTTCATAGCCATGGTTCAGGACAAACCCTTCTCTAGGCTAAAAAACAAAAATCCATACACCCACCTTAGGAAATTTGAGCACTTGTGTTCTTGCCTCGCTATTGCTGGCATGACACAGGAGACCATCAAATGGAAATTGTTTCCTTTCTCACTTTTGGGAAAAGCGAAACAGTGGGATGCTCATTCCGTACGAGACATAAATGGAGATTGGGATGAACTTCGGAAAAATTTTGGTCTTGTTTTCTTCCCAACATCCCAAGTTAATGCCCTTCGAATAGAAATTCTTACATTCCAACAGAAGGAGAAGGAGACTCTAGGAGCAGCCTGGGCTAGATTCACAAGCCTTAAAAACACCGGTCCAGACCTCTCTTTGCCTGACCATGTACTTTTAAATCACTTCCATCATGGTCTTAGCAAAGAAGATGCTTTTCATCTTGACCTATCTTCTAGAGGTTCATTCACACACATTTCCTTTAGTGGGGGAAGCCATTCTACAGAAAATCCTTGAAAACACCCCTTACACGGGCATCTATGATGAGTTTCCTAAAGAAGAAAAAGAAAACGAGTCTAGCCCTGAGCCAAAAGAGGAGGAATACGTAACCGAATCTAAAATTTTTTCAAATCCTTCCAATAATTTGGTTGCCACTCCTAGACAAGAAAAGGAAGTTTTGATAGCCAAATCATAACCACTCCAATCCCAAGATTTAGCTATCGATCCTAAACCATCAATACCCCAAAATCCTCTAAGGAAAGAAGAAATTCCACCTTTGGAAAGCTCTGATCTTTTTGATACTGATGGTTTAGACTTCCAGTTTCATAAGAGACCTTCAAGCGAATATAATTCAAATCCTCTTCAGAAGGGATCTCTTATAAAATGTCCTTATTCCTAATGGGAAGAATTCGAGGATGGCATGTCGAATGATGCCATAGAAGGACAGCCTTACCATATAGAAAATCCTATCTGCTATCCTATTATGTTCATAGACGGCACAAATTCTGGACCTATCTCTAAACCCATCCTTGTCTTCAAAGATCCCCCTTATGCTCATCCTTCCTAGTCTCATGATGATCCTAGAAATCCACTAAGTCAACCAAACCATAGGAGTCATGAAGACCATAAGGATGACCAAGAGATACTACGACAGTGGCTAGAATGTGTAGAATGGATGGACAAGGAAGAAGCCTTAATGGAATCCAACCTTGACTTAGCTTCAAATGGTGAGATTTCAACTCCCTTTGAAGACAAGACTTATCCATCTATCGAAGAGGCCCTAGATGAGACCAACTCAAGAGTCACCAATCCAAGTGAAATTCTGAACACTCAGATTAGAGATGAAGATGACATCAATGAGCGTGGAAATTACTCCATATCCATCTCATTAAAACCATGCTCATATGAGACATCTCCCAATTCAATTGGTCTCTCCAACCTCAACACATTCGAGATCTCCAACCCCCTTATTCTTTCTAGTTACGAAAACTTCAAAAGGGTGGTTGTAGATGCATATGTTTATCATAAATTTTGCAGATCTTGTTGTGATTGAATCTTGAGATAAGAACACTTAAGTTGGTGTTGGAGGGGATACCACTTTACCAAAAACATCTTGAAGGTTTCCCAAAGACAAGCTTAGTGTTCTAAAACAAGCACGTCCTAACATGAGTGTTCACCTCTCTGCTACACGGCCCTTGTGAAATGAGCTTAGGAATTTAATTATGAAAATATTCCTTCGAGTATTCTTGTCACTAACCTCTCTAGGATTGGAGCAAAAAGATTGAAGGAATAACAAGCACAAGGTATGTCCAACCAATCATCATGCAACATTTAATTAGATCCATCCAAACTTGATTTTTGCAAAATTCAAGCTTGGGGGATAACTTTCTAAGAACATCCCCTGCCATGTTGCTATTCTGGTTGTCTCTACCTTTAAGACATGCTCAATTTGCTATACATCAATCATGTTCTCTTCCATCACCACTTGAGTAAATCTCTATAATGCTTTCATGCCACCTTTGTCCATCATAAGTAAGTGTTGGTTTAGAAATACTGCACATACTTCTATTGGCTTTTAACGTAAGCGTGGTGCTTAGGTTAAATAGCATTCCTTAATCTAATTGAGACATGGAGTCTGGTTTAGTTATTGAACTAAAACTGCTTGTGTGCACATTTTATATTTTGTTGGACTAACCCCTGTAGGAGAAACTTTCAAAAGTCAAACTGGGAAGTCCTGAGATAAACTCACATGGAGAGAAAAGAGGTACATGAACTTCAACAACCTTGCACAAGGGAAACACAGCTCACGCATCACGGAGAGATCCATGGAACAAGAAGATGAGTGCCACAACACAAGATCTACACTCACTCCATGGAAGAGGGTGAACAAATCTCCATCATGCCCCTTCAAGACAAAGACCATCATGGAGAAATTCTCAAGACAATGAAGGGAGCACAAGGACTGTCAAGAATGTCAAGATTAGAAGAACAAAAAGATGGTGAGATTAAAGATAAAGGAGTGAGGAGTGCAACAGAGAAGACAAGCCATTCATGAGCACAACTAGCTAGGCAAGAGAAGCTTCCACAAGATGTTTGGTACCATCACTCTTTAATGACAAAGGTAACATCTTGAGGTACAAAAAGCTTTTCTTGATCCTAGTATGCACATAAATGAAGAACCACACATGTTTAAGTTGCAACATCACTTGATCCAACCTGATCGACTTAACATGTTCAGTTCTTTTCTTAGCTTCACTCTCTTATCTTTACCTAATGAGCTAAAATATTGTGCACCCAACCTTTGGAAGATGATAGATCACAATCTTGAAAAGATCAACATATTATGCATAGATATGATTATCCTTCCATAGGTTAAAACAATCTAATCTGTCAAATGTCTTGAGATATTACACTCATGCTCATTTTCTGATCTTATCACCCCTAACATCAGGTTTATCTTGTTCACGGTGCCTAAGGTTAGAGAAGAATGAATAGACTTTTGGTTTTGTTGGTGTTTTTCCACCAATAGAGCCCATACACTTGATCTCTACCTTGTCTTTATGAGCATGACACACTTTGAACAAGACATGAGGAGTTTGTCAACTCCTAAATTCTACAAAGTGAAGGTCTTGGTTCTATAAGAACACGCACACTAAGCAAGATGCTGCCAGCTTCCACAATCAATGCTTCACTTCAAACTGCTGGACGAACGAAGAACATGGGTGACACCATATCAAGAAGTGCACATATCATGGTCTCCACCTTGGGGTCAGATGAGTCACCTAAGGAATAAACATGGTGAAAAGTCTTGTTCAGAGGACTTGAAACATTGAACCCTCGCCAGGAGGTAAAATCGGTAGTTATCCATATTTGTCTTTTCTGCATAATCATTTTTCTTTAGCATATTTATCTTTTTGGCATTAGCATTGCATTAGAAAAATAAAATAAAATAAAATAAAAATATTTATTTGTTGCATCAATAATCCAAAAGCCCCGTGTGAATAATTTTGTGGTGTGTAAGAACCCATAGGAATATTCACCGTGGTGGCACAAAAATAAAAATAAATATGTGTGCATTCGTCCTATTGCATTTTCTCTTGCATCATAGAAAATATAAAAATACAAAAATATTGAGAAAGAAATCCCACTGAAACTCTGCCTAGAAGAAAAGCTTTGGACAACTGAGGCTTGGGTGGCCAAACCACTAACGCTTAATCAATTCCACAAGTTTTGTTGTCTATTTGAGTTTCACAGGATTTGAAGAACCAAGAAGAGTTGACAAGCAAGTGGATGTTCTATCCACTGTTAAGAGCACTGTCTCATCAGTCATCAACATCAATCAATGCTCTGTAGAGGAAGTACATTTCCCCTGTTAGTCTGCTACATTGCAAGATCGAACGACTATGTAAACATTCAGCTTGGGGGAAGGCACCCCCGTGTATCTAGGTAAGTATCCTTACCCTCTTAAAGTTTTCTTGTTACATAAATTAATCCCAAAATAATAAAAAAAAGTGAGCACATGAAGTTTCACACTTATCCTGTCGAGTATTCGTTCTATATTGTGTTATTTCGTATTAGTGTGTACTAATTAGAGTGTGTATAAAAGTTTGCTTTTCTATTTAAATAAATGGACTCTGGAGATAATCTCTGGTATGAAAATAATGAATAGTTGCTCTACCGTAATTCCTTTCAAGTGCCTTGTTTTCAACCTCAAACTCTCCCGAGTTTTGGAAATGATTGTTTTGACCTAAGATTTACTCTGAACTTAAAACTTGTGGGTTGTGAATGCTTGATCTAAGTCTAGGTAATTGACGAATATAATATGAGAAGGTCTGAGCTACTGTTTATCTTGTTCTGAGTGACACTAGAGTTCTAAAGATTTATCTTTTGAAAACTTAAAATTTTCACATGATGAGTTCCTGTATGACGAGAGCTTTAATTCCTACCATAGCCATATATACATACTTGCTAGAATAGAAAAACCAACTCATAAGCTGCTCACTTTGTGTTGAGTTTGGTCAACCCATGTGAAACCCTTGTCGAGAGGATGGTCATGCTCCTAAGATCAAGATCACTAACACCCACATATATCCTGCTGCTCCTACCCTGGGGGTACGCAAAAACATGCCTTTTCCACCAAAAAAATCTATCTCCTACACTGGGAGAGGATCCAAAAAGATTGTTAGGTTTCTAAATAAATGCTCCAAAATTGTGATTTATCTCTTCTCCAAGTTTATTGTATCCTAAGCAAGAGGTAGGAGATCCTTTGTAAAAAAAGAAGAAAGAAAAAAAAGAGAGCAAAAGAGAAGTCTATGATCTCTATGCCTAGAAGTTCATCATTGTCATCAAAGAAAGGAGAAAGAAGATATCCCAAGACCTCCACAACAAAGTTCTTCATAAATTCTTCAGTTGGAGGCAGTCTCTCCAGGAGCAAAGTAGAATTAGGTTAGTCACCAAATATATCCACACACATGCACATCTTGATCTAAGGGTATGGTTTCCCCTCCTTGGATCCCGTTTTGACTGAGCAACACATGCATGGTAAGTATGCTACATCCTTGAAATACCCTTAGCTCCATATAAGCCTATTAGTTATAGGGTAAGAGAGAGGAGGCATGATGCTACTCTGCCTTATTCCAAAAATACCACATATTCTGAGTGAAAGAGAGAAGGGAAAACACCATCATTGCCTTGGAAAGGATCCACAAGTACCACATATGAGAGACCAGCAAGGGTCATACAAAAAGGAATCTCTGAGTTTTATTCTGAAAACCTACAAAAACTCTAGAATAAAGGTTGATCGAAGAACTCGAGACGCAGTGCTTGACTTGATTGTTCTGTCTTTCAACTACTTAAGACCCGAGTGAAGGCCAAAAGCTCCATAGTTGAAGGTAACGAGTAAGTTTGAAGTCATAATAGTTTGCTTTAATCTAGAGGAGACTTCTTGTTTTGAGCACATGTGTACTTTTGAGACGTAAAAGCATAGTAGCAACTCCTGATCCATTGTTGAGATTGGCTTTGCTCAGGGACTAGCAAAGGTTAAGCTTGGGGGAACTTGTTGACGGTCACTATTGCTCATTCATAACCATCAACTATTGCATGAAATAGCATGAAATGAACCACAAAGCATAGTTGTAGGGTTTGATTCTAACGAGTTCCATGAGTTGCGTTGTTCTCACTTATTTTGTAGGATATTTAATATTTCACTATATAAAAGTATCTCAAGTGATGAATTAGAGCACATCACTGTGAAGAGCTCATCAAGGCGATCAAAACAAACATGTCATTTGATATATTTGGAGTTCCAGAGAGAGTCCCCGATGGATACGACTCGGAAGATTCTAGAAGACTCTAGAACCATCACCAAGCAAGAGTTTTAGGGACTAACATAATAATTTCCACAGCTTTGGTGAATTGTGAATTTTTAGGGATAAAAATAGAATAAGCCGAGAAGGAGTAGGAGTCAAGAAATTGGACCAATCAAGTTAGAATTCCACGAAAATTGATGGGAAGGTTCTAGAGGACACGAGAAGACATGGGAACGAAGCGGAAACTCGGAGGCTGACAAGTGGGGTTGGCCGGCCCCACATGTCAGGCCAGCCAACCTAAGCCCACCTCCAAGTGAGACCAGCTTCGCGTGACGGCCTCCAACTAACCTCTACGACACATCTCAACTATTGTTTCAAGTTGGTTTGATCCGAGGGCTGCGGTTCATCCCACCGGGCTATATAAGCAGGGGCAGACCCCCTCCCTCAGGCCATCTCCATCTTCATTAGCTACATCCAGAGCAAAATCTAGGGTTTCACCCCTCCATCCAAGTAGAAGTAGAGATCCCTCTAGATGATCATCTAGTTCTAGTTCTTCTAGTTCATTTTCTAGTTCTAGTTCTAGTTCATCTAGTTGTAAACTAGAGAGCAGGGAGAGAGGAGAGGAGAGAGCTAAGGATGAGCCAGATATGTCGGATCTTCCTTGACATTGTACTTCTACAGCATCTGGTTTGTCTTGAGCAATCTCCAGGTTCTTCAACATTTATTTCTAAGTATTTTATTTAGTTTTAGTTCTTGCTTTATTGTATTTACTAGATCTCCGCTCATATTGAGCGCTCTAGTTATCCTAGGTAATTAGAGTAGTAAGCGCTGGTGTAGACGTGGCGTCTAGACTAGGGTTTACCTGAGTTTGCACCCAATCCCACGGTTAGTTGTGGGAGCCCACAGAGGTGACAGCTCTGTCCGGTCTTGGTAATCCACCACGTTAGGGTTGGTGTGTGGTAGAGCTTTTTGGCAGCCTTCCCCCGACTACTTCCTTCCCAATCATTTTCGAGAGTCGAAAAGGTACTGTTGCTCCAAAGTAGGTAAAATAGAGTAAGCCTTCGACCAGATAGAACCACTTAGAAAACCCTAAAAACCCTCTCTACCCTAGAATTACCCTTTCCTTGGACGTTCCTAATTCTCCTAGTACACTTAACGTTCCCCGTGGTAATCAATACTCTGGAATACTCCCGGGTGAAAGCTACATCGGTATCCATGCACTTATGGATCTTTTCCTGTTCGCATTTAAAATACCCAACACTCCTCCTCAGCTCTCTCCCTGATCTCTAGTCTAGAACTAGAACTAGAACTAGAACTAGAACTAGAACTAGAACTAGAACTAGAACTAGAACTAGAACTAGAGCTAGAACTAGAACTAGAACTAGAAGAACTAGAACTAGACAATCATCTAGAGGGATCTCTACTTCTACTTGGATGGAGGGGTGAAACTCTAGCTTTTTCTTTGGTTGTAGCTAATGAAGATGGAGATGCCTCAGGGTGGAGGTCTGCCTCTACTTATATAGCCCGGTGGGATGAACCGCAGCCCTCGGATCAAACCGACTTGAAACAGTGGTGAAGATGCGTCATAGAGTGTTGATATTGGTTATGCACACGAATGAATCTAAGAGAAATAATCCGCAAGCACACGGATATCGGTGAGCACTTCACCCGGGAGATATTTCTAGAGTATCGTATTTGTTTTATCCACTAGGAGAAAGCATGCGATGACTAACCTAAGTCTGTACTTAACCCCTGGGCCACACTACAAGGTAGCGAAGATATAAGCGATTAGAGAAGACTACTATGATAGTCTAGTTCCAACCTATGGTAAGCTATGAAACTACCGTTCTATGGGGGACATACCATTGGAAAAGAGACACCACAGGGGATGCTTAACCAGGGCTTGGGTCCTACCAAACCTTTTGACGGGAGGAGGCTCCAAAGGTAACAATGGGATTGTCATGTCCCACGCTACTACACACCGATTTGGCCAGACAGGGGATATCTACGAGTATCCTAGCCCACGTACCATGCTTACGCTACAGATGATTACTCTATCCTCTACCATGGAAGAGAATAGAGTAAACTCGGAAACCAAAGAATAATAATAACAACGTACTTACTTAGTATTAGAAGTTGAATTGCCGAAGAATCCTAGAACCAAGCCTCGGGTTAGGAGGCTTGATCCCACAGGTACAAGCCGAAGAGGAGACACTGACATGCCGGGCTTCCTCCAATTCATCCCTCCACTCTAACTCTCTCAATCTAGAAGAAGAACTCTAATCTCTCTTGTATGTGACCTAGGAGAGAAGATCCATTCAAGGGATCCCTCTCAGCTGATCCCAATTGGAAATAATGAATTAGGGTTTCATGGGATGCCTCCTCCAGGGGCTAGGGGCCTTGCTTATATAGCCCTCTAGGAAGCACCACAGCCGTCGGATCAAACCGACCTTAATGGACGATTATTATTCATCCTCAAAGGCGGTGGAGGCAGGATCCACGAGCTCGCCTCTGATTGGCTCTGCAGGTGGGGCGCCCGCCCCTACCCTTGGACGGTCGCCTGACTTTCGAGCAGGATTCACCTCCTGTTTGGTCCAGAGCCTTCTCATACCTTCTTGATTATAGAAAAGTTGTGTGTAGCCCTTTTGTCTCTATGTAAACCTAACATGTAGGCCTTCGTTGGTTCTTTTTAGCAGACACCCTACAGAAACAGGCATTCACCAAAACTCATGGAATTCTGTCAGTAGACCCCATATATCTATGTGGTAATTATTGTTTAGGTCCTTTTTCATGTATCGTTGATGGTTAAAATTGATATTTATCTACGGTCAACTCCCCCAAACTTACCCTTTGCTCGTCCCTGAGCAAAGATAAACTCAGTGATGGATCAGGAGTTGCTACAATGCTTTCACACCTCAAAAGAACACATGTGTTCAAACAAGAACTCTCCTCCGGATTAGAGTGAACTATCGTGACTTTCAAACTTACCCATATTACCTTCCACCATGGGGCTTGTAGCTATCACTTGGGCCTTGAGTAGTTGAAAGACAGAATGATTAAGTCAAGCGACATTTTTCTAGCTCTTTGATCAACCATTATTTCGGAGTTTGCAGATTTTCAAATAAAACTTAGAGATTCCTTTGTATGACCCTCTCAAGTCTCTCATTTGTGGTATTTGTGGATCCTTACCAAGACATTAATGGTGTATGCCTTCTCTCTTCTCTCAAGATATGTGGTATTTTTGGTATAAGGCAGATTTTCAAAAAGATTGTTAGGTTTCCAAATAAATGCTCCAAAATTGCGATTTATCTCTTCTCCAAGTTTATTGTATCCTAAGCAAGAGGCATGAGATCCTTTGTAAAAAAGAAGAAAGAAAAAAAAGAGAGCAAAAGAGAAGTCTATGATCTCTATGCCAGGAAGTTCATCGTTGTCATCAAAGAAAGGAGAAAGAAGATATCCCAAGACCTCCATAGCAAAGTTCTTCATAAATTCTTTAGTTGGAGGTAGTGTCACAGAACCGTCCAAATTATAAGAGCACAAGTCTAAAAACAATCACCGAAGCGATAAAATTCTCAAACTTGAGCCCATATAACCTTGGTAGTCCCCGAAATCACGAGGGATTTCAAACCAAACCAAGAGCAACCAAGATCGTAGTGATTCAACATAACACAACACTTGTTACAATAGTTCAAGTAGCTCTCATACATCAGAGTATGAATAAGTTATTACAAACCAAATTAGGAATAGCGGAAGCAACATAGTTTTGAAACCACATTTAGTTCAAGTATAGCCAGTGCGTAGTCACATCCTGCAAAAGCATAATAGAAGAGAATACCACAGAGACCATGCCCAATGGTCTAGTCTTCACACCCAACAACAAAGATAGTTCTTCAGGTAACCAGTAAGAATCTGCTACCTGTAACAAGGTGGGAATAAACCCTGAGTACGAGAAGGTACTCAGCTAGACTTACCCGTCAAAAACCAGAAACAAGATGACACCAAGGAGTATGCAAGGCTTTATATAAGTGGGCTAGCTTGACACATTTGCATAAAAGCTTAAGTACAGATAAGTAATCATTATTGCTTTAAGCATCAAGTTAATCATTATTAACCTATCCTCTAGATTAGTACCTGTACTATAGCAATCACTTGATTCAGCTAAGCAAACAATAGTAACCATATCAGGTTTCTAAGGCCATCATTATATCATCATCATCTTCTTCAGAACCATCAATAGATTTAGTGAAATCTACGTTGCCTCTGCTCTGTCAAGTTTCTCATTATCCGGGAGAGACGGTGATTCGAATCGATTCCAACTCAGCTGAGGGGGTATTCCTAACACCAACCGAGCATACTTTGCAAGAGTCATCAACAGTCACCTTTGGTACAACTCAGGATGGGCTCAAACAACACCGCACTCTCAGGGATTCTAGTGGCCAGGAAGCTCAGGACTTTTAACTCACCTGCCCTTGGTCCCACCTGGCTCCCCTCCGAGGCGACTTACACTTTTCGGCTTCGCAGCCTGAGTTGAGCTACTCGGCTTCGCGGTCGGCAACCTCAGGCTAGCCAGCTAAGTGCTAGGCTGCGTTCAAAATGGCAAAGGAAGTACAGCGGATCGGTCCTTAACTGACACAGACGGGGATAGTTCCGCACCCAAGACCTCCATGCCTTGTTGCTTCGCTATCGACATCCCACCTGTTCTAAATTCATTATTAACACTTGGTTCTTTTCCACGATAGCAAAAATAGCCAACCGTGACCCAATACTTCCTACTTGTAGGTGATAGGAGATCACCTAACATTACTGTTCTAATTAAGCAGGGCTAAGCAAATAGACGATCCTGTCTACATAGGATTCATGGATTCATATATCTGGACAAGGAATGATATAATGCAGCAAGGGTTCCAAACAACTCCTACCACTTAATGCAATAATACATATAACATAAATAATTAATTTCTTTGAAAGTAGAAGGCTTATAATGCTTTGGGGCTTGCCTTAACTGACAGGGGAAGACTTTTGGGCTCGGCTTCACGAATGGCTCCCACGTCTCCTCCGGTTCCATCGGACAGGACCTCCGGTTCCCGACTGGTTCCAACTCCACCGGGTACGTCGTATGGAACTTCACCTTCATCACGTTCCTCGGTGCACCTTTTGCATGCATATGCATAGGATCAACTTCATGTATGCACCAAGGGGAACATGATGATTTATGAACATATAAGAATGATGCGGGGTGCGTGTAATGACATAGCAACATCATAAGCACAAGACCAAGTCATGTGGTGCTCTATTCAAATCACTTTTAAGCTTAAGTGCAAATCTCCTCTCTGGTATTAACATGTTTAAACATCCCTAAGTAACCACTAAGTACCACAAAGTTCATACTTAGCACGTATATAACAAGTTCTAGAAATTTAGCGCATTGACATGTTGACCGCAGCAATTATAAAGTTCATAACTAGAGTTCTATAACTCCAATGGACATGCATGAGGACAATATAGAAAGCTTATGAAATTGTCTACAATTCATTTATAAATATCTAAGCATGATTTTATCATTTACTAGGTCGAAATAGCACATACACAGAAACTATTCTAAAAAGACAAAGAGCAAAACAATTCTAACTCGAACTATGAACAGCTGCCATTTCTAAACCATGAGTCCAAATGTCACCAAATTTTTACCAGCAACTAGTTCATGAAGTTATTAACAACTTTGTTATAGTTCACCAAGTATGAAAGCATCATTATAATAGGTTAATTCTCTTAACTAGCAAATCTGTCCAGAATGGCAGATTCTCTAAATTAAATAATTAATGATGATGCAAAAGCACAATTGGACCAAACCAACTTTACTAACAGCTAGAGCATGTTAAAGTAACACCAGATCATATCATGTTACTTGCATAAACATTTATTTAGTTGACCTTTTCTATTTATTTAATTACTTAGGCATAAATGGCAATAAATATAAAAGGTGCCCAGAAAATTCTAATAAAATTACAATAGCACCTACATGCTCTTAGGAGACTACCATAAAAATTTCAACTCCGTTTGACAAATAATTTAAGAGATATCAAAATAAATAAATAGATAAGTATTATCGAGCCTACAACAAAGGAATTTCATAGCTGAAGCATATGACATCCAATATAGCTGAAAATTTAACTAGAGCATCTTCATACCATACTTAACATCCCACAAAAATTTCATGGCAATTGGATTTATACACAGAGAGCTACAAAATTATCTAAATCACCTAATTAAATAAAGTGCTTATCAAAAATAATTACCAACTTCAGAAAACATAAATTAACATGTCATATTTTATTACACTACTGGTACACATCTCAAGGATTCCAGAAAGTCCACATTTTCCTTTTTAGGATTTTTCTACAATTTTCTATGAATATCCAAACATTAGCAACATATAAGGCATTTCAGAAAAGAATAAAACTAAAACCTAAACAGGCCTAAGCCAACAGGCAGTGCCACGAAGGCATTGGGCCTCTTCGGCCCGCAGGCCCACCTAGTGGCCCAACAAGCACAAAATAGAGGCGACGGCTCGCTGGCAGATTCCTTGTCGCCGACGAGGTTTCCGACGAGGCCGACCCCACCACCGTGTTCCTCTTGACGAACCGCACCCATTGATGTGCTATAGCGGCGCTAGGGTTAGACCGAGATGGCTCACCGCCAGCAATGGCGGGCGGCGGTGCTCGGTGGTGGCACGCCAGCCAGTAGGGTGCACGACTACAGGCGGTGACGATGCCTACGTGCTCGTGGTGTCAAGCCGAAGCTGCTAGGACCATTATCGAGACGACAGGGCGGCCGGTGCGGTCTAGCCCATGCGGGTGTTACGGCGGCGACGGCGAGCCAACGGCAGCACTCGGTGTTCGATGTCGGAGGCGGCACGACAAGGAGTAACGTCAAGCATGCTATGAGCTCTAGACCTAAGACGACCCAGACACCAAGGGGAAAGGCAAAAGAGAACACGAACGGGGAGCAATCGAGCTCTGTGCCTAGGCGGACATGGCGGAGCGCGCTCTGCGCATCGACGCGTTCCGATGCATACAAGGTAGTAGAGACTAAACCGATTGTGGCTGCACGACCTACTAAAGATGGTGACCATGGAACAGGGTATGAAAGGTGCAGCGATGCTCCGTAGCCACATGGCCACGACGAGCTCCCACCCGTCAGAGCGGGAAACGACGGCTGAGCGGACGAAGCACGAGCAGACAGGTACGGCTGTCCGGCGAGGAGGATAGGGAGGTAGAGCAGGGGATTGCGAAGCTGCAGGTGCATGGGATTGGAGCTTGCTGCCCTAGCGAAGGCACAACACATGGCGAGGCGATGGCGGCAGCGGCAGCGCCCCAAGCCATCGCGACGAGCTCAGCGAGAAGAGAGGAAGAGAATGAGGGCAGCAATGACGCTCTGGGATGGCTCCTAGCCTTGTTCACACAAGCGTGGGCACGACAGCCACGTGTAGCAGCCACGCAGCCACCAAGTCCTGCGCGTGGTTGGCCATGGCGTTCACTGAACGTCGTCCGACTTGACTAAATCGGTGTCCACCAGAACTGACTGACAGGGCGATTTCAACCGATTACAACTCCTAATCTAGCCCGAGTTAGCGATAGGTGTTAACAACAAAATTGTAGAGCTACATGTGGACAACAATATTGTCAATTGGATCTTGGACTGGTTCTGCCGGGTTTGCGAGTTACAAAGCACCAAAGATGGTTATATGAAACTAAAATCCATTCCAGACTTAGCTGAATTTCAGTGCTGAAAAACAGCCCCTATACCTGACTTGTGGGCCATGTTAGGGCATTGTTGGTATTTTTAACGCACATAAATAAATCCGCAAGCACACGGATACCATTGTAGCTTTCACCTGGAGGGTTTTAAATATCGTATCCACAGGGAAACGTGTGTGAGCCGCCTAACCACTAGTTTATCCAAAGGTAGCAATCAAGGTTAAGATATGATGGGTAGAGAGGATTCCTGTGGTAATGATCCTATGCAAGGTAAGGTTATGATTCAAATGTCCTTCTAATATTCACTTCAGGACGCCGCTAGACAGGAAAGCACCCCTAAGGATAACTCTACCGACGCGACTATGGTCCTACTAATTTAAGAACCTACTCAATTCGGTGTGGACGGGGCTGTCACCTGCCGTAACTACCACACAACCAAAGAATAAGGCACAAACACAGGTAACCAATAGCCTAAGCACCATGCTTATGCTAACAATTACTACTCTAATTCAGAGCACTAACAAGAACTAGAGCAATCATAAGAACTGTGAACCAATGAACAAAAGTGTATGATAAATACTTGAATAAAGATCAATTACCAGAAGTATCCCGGATGCAGACTCAGAGAAGCCTAAATCCGTCGAAGTACAAGCTGGAGAGGGAGCACCGACATGCCAGCACCACCTCCAACTCTTCCCTTGCTCTCTATCTCTCTATTTTGCTAAGACTAGATCCTAATAAGGACTAATCTTCTCTTGATGGCTAGCTATGAAGAGGAGATCTATTCAAGGGACCCCTCTTAGCTGATCCCAACTAGAGCAAATGAATTAGGGTTTCATAGGATGCCTCCTCTAGGGGCCAGGGTCCTTGCTTATATAGCCCTCTAGGAAGCACCACAGCCCTCAGATCAAACCGACCTTGATCTACGATTATTATTGATCCTCAAAGGCGGTGGAGGCATGATCTAGGAGGTGGAGCCTGATTGGCTAAGCCACAGGGGTGGGCGCCCAAGGAGGGGGGCGGGCGCCCCACTTCCAGGCCCATTTCGCCTCTCGTTTGTTTCTAGAGTCTTCTCGTACCTTCTAGATTACAGAAAAGTTGTGTGTAGCCCTTTTGTCTCTATGTAAACCTGACATGTGAGTCATCCTTGGTTCTTTTCATCTGACCCCCTGCAGAAAGAAACTTTCACCAAAACTCATGGAATTATGTCAGTAAACCTCCTATATCTAAGTGGTAATTACATTTAGGTCCTTTTTCATGCTATGTTGATGGTTAAAAAATGATACTTATCTACCGTCAACAGGCATGTCCAAGCTTACCCTTTGCTCGTCTCTGAGTAAAGATAAACTCAGTGATGGATCAGGAGTTGCTACAATGCTTTCACACCTCAAAAGTACACATGCGTTCAAACAAGAACTTTCCTCCGGATTAGAGTGAACTATTCTGACTTTCAAACTTACCCATATTACCTTCCACCATGGGGCTTGTACCCGTCTCTTGGGTCTTGAGCAGTTGAAAGATAGAACGGTCAAGTCAAGTGCCATGTTTCAAGCTCTTTGATCAACTATTATTCTAGAGTTTTTTTGGTAAGATTTTCAAAATAAAACTCAGAGATTCCTATGTATGACCCTCTCAAGTCTCTCATTTGTGGTATTTCTGGATCCTCATCAAGGCATTTATGGTGTATGCCTTCTCTCTTCTCTCAAGATATGTGGTATTTGTGGTATTAGGCATAGTAGCATTATGCCTTCTCTCTCTCACCCTACTTCTAATAGGCTTATATGGAGCTCATAGGTAGGGAGACAAGGAATCCTTACTTGCAAACATTTATTGCACAGTCAGACACATGGATCCAGAGGGATAAGTCTAGCCATACAGTCAAATTAAGATGTGCATGTGTGTGATCCTAAATATGGGTTGAGTGGATATGTAGTGGAAATGATGGTGGATGTAAGATATAAGTGGAAAATGAAGGGTAGTGGAAAAATGGTGACTATCTAATTCTACTTTTGCTCCTTTGAAGAAATACACACCTCTCTTGATATTTGAAGAATTTTTTGGAAAGAACTTGGGCTGCTCAAAATCTCTCTATGTTGGGACATTTGTCCTTTCTTTTATTTTTCTTTTTTCTCTCTCTTTTCTTATTTTTTTCTTTCAGAGCACCCAAGCCTCTTTTTGGATATATGGATAGAGGTAGTAGTAAAAGGGATACTTGGAGCTTTATTGCGTAACAAAAGGGCTAGCAATGGATGAAGGGAAATTTTTGATGCTCACTCCCAGTGTAGGAGTAGAACAATTTTGGGATGTGTCTAAAATGGAAAGTATGTGGATGCGTACTTCTAGGGTAGAGGCAGCATATATGGGTGGAGTGTGTGTGATCTTGATTTTAACCACATGACTAATCCCTTAGGATCAACATAGACTGACCACACTCAATGCTTACAAGTAGCTAAGCTAACAAGTAAGAGTCTTTCCTAATCGAGTAAGCATGTATATGTGGCTGTGGTAGGAATTAAACTCTCATCATACAGGAACTCATCATGTAGTTTTTTTAGATTTCCAAAAGATAAAATCTCTAGAACTTTAGCATCTCTAGGAACATAATAAACAGCAGCTCAAAACCTTCCCATATCATATCCGCCAACTACCTAGACTTAGATCAAGCATTCGCTACCCACAAGTTTTAGGTTCAGAGCAAATCTTAAATCAAAATAGTGGTATCTAAAACTCGGGAGAGTTCGAGGTTGAAAAGTAGGTACTTGAAAGGAATTACGGTAGAGCAACTATTCATCATTTCCATGCAAGAGATTACTTAGATAGTCCTCTTTTATTAACAACTTCTTTTAAGAACAAAAACAAGTAAACTAGACACACCCTTTTTATTTTGCTTTAGTTATTTTTAGACCATTATTATCACTAATTAAGAAAACTTATATAGAAAAAGGTAGAACTAAGAGAGTACTTAGCTGGATACATGGGGGGTGCTTTCCCCCAAGCTAGATGTTGACATAGTCATTCAATCTTGCAGTGTAGCAGATTGGCAGTGAAGGTGTACTTCCTCTAGTGGAGCATCGATTGATGATGATTGTTGAGACAGTGCTCCACTAGTGAATAGAACATCCACTTGATTGTCGGTCCTCCTTAATAACTCCTGCACAACTCAAATAGATAACAAAACTTGTGGAACAGATTAAGGGTTAGGAAATTAAGCATTAATTGTCTAGAGTGTTGCCCATGATTTCTATGCAGAATTCAGCAAGGTATCCTTTTTCTTTCTTTTAGTAATTTTAAATTCTATATAATTAACTATGTCTAATTCTTCTTCTGATAATTGTGCATCAAAGAAAACTTTTAGACGTTGGCCATTTACCTTGAAAAGTTTATCTTCATCGTTTTAAAGCGTGACTGCTCCATGTGATGCTACTTCAACTAACTTGAATGGTCCTTCCCATTTACTTTGTAGTTTCCCATGTCCGAACAGCTTCACTCTAGAGTTGAATAGTAACACCTTGTCACCTGGTTTGAATTCCTTCTTCTTCAATCTTTTGTCATGCCACCTCTTTGTCCTCTATTTGTAAATCTTTGCATTATGATATGCCTTTTCTCACCATTCCTCAAGCTCAGAGAGTTGCATCTTTCTTTTCTCCCTAGCTTTTTCAAAATCCATGTTCCATCTCTTTATGGCCCAGTGTGCCTTGAATTCTAGCTCGATAGGTAAGTAGCATGTCTTCCCGTAGACTAGCTAGTATGGTGACATTCCAAGAGGTGTTTTGTAGGTTGTTCTGTAAGCCCATAGTGCTCCATGGAGCTTATCCTTCCAGGTTGTCCCCATCTCATTGACAGTCTTTTGCAGAATGTTCTTGATTTGCTTGTTTGATGTTTCTGCTTGCCCACTTGTTTGAGGATGGTATGGTGTTGCAACATTATGACGAACCCCATGATTGTGTAAGAAGCGTTGAAACTTCCTATCAATGAAGTGAGAACCTCCATCACTAATCACCATGCGTGGAACTCCAAAGCGTGGAAATATGGTTTCTGCAAACATCCTCTTGGCATGAGTGGAATCTGCAGCTCAACATGGTAGAGCTTCAACCCACTTTGAAACATAGTCAACCACCACTAAGATGTATTCACACTGCTTAGACTTCGGAAATGGCCCCATGTAGTCGATTCCCCAGACATCAAAGAGTTCTATCTAGAGATTGTTAGTGAGTGGCATGGCATCTCGTGTATTTATGTTCCCATGCCTCTGACATGCTCCACATCTCTAGATGAAATCTTTTGTGTCATCATACATAGTTGGCCAAAAAAATCCACATTGCCAAATTTTTGCATGAGTACGGAATGCCCCAAAATGTCCTCCATATGGTGATGAATGGCATCTTTCAATGATCTTGATTCCTTCTTCAGTTGGTACACACCTCCTGAGTAGACCATCAGAACAAACTCGGAAGAGGTACGGGTCATCCCATAAGTGGAGATGATATTCTTGAATAAGCTTGCGTTTGTTTTCCCCTGGTGGTACATAACCTGCAACCATAAAACTGACAATATCTGCGTACCAGGGGTTGACGCTTACGACCTTGTAGAGCATGTCGTCTTGTAGGTAGTCATTGATGGACAATTCTTGTGGATTTTCAAACTGCATCCTGGACAAGTGATCGGCTACGGAATTTTCTATTCCCTTTTTATCTTTTATTTCTAAATCAAATTCTTGGAGTAACAAAATCCATCTTATAAGTCATGGTTTAGCATCTTTCTTAGTGAGCAGGTATTTCAAAGCAGCATGATCAGTATGAACAATCACCTTAGCTCCTACTAAGTAAAATCTAAACTTGTCAACAGCAAAAACAACAACTAAGAGCTCTTTTTCAGTTGTTGCATAATTAAGTTGAGGTCCTGACAGAGTTTTACTAGCATAAGCAATTGCATGATGCTTTCTATCCTTTGTTTGACCCAAAACTGCCCCCATAGCATAATCACTAGCATCACACATGATTTCAAAAGGTAGCGACCAATTAGGGGGTTGAATGATTGGTGCTGAGATGAGTGCTTTCTTAAGAATATGAAAAGCATCTAAACACTCATCATCAAACTCAAAGGGAGCATCCTTGGCTTGTGAGGGGTCTAGCAATGTGTGAAAAGTCTTTTATAAAATGTCTATAGAACCCCGCGTGACCAAGAAAACTTCGTACCCCTTTGATGTTTGTGGGAGGAGGCAAATTCTCTATTACTTCTATCTTTGCACGATCTACCTCGATCCCACGTTCGGACACCAAGTGTCCAAGCACTATGCCCTCTCTAACCATGAAGTGACATTTTTCCCAATTAAGGACTAAGTGCTTTTCCACACATCTTTGCAAAACCTTGTCTAAGTTTTCTAAGCAATCATCAAAAGTTTTTCCATAAATAGAAAAGTCATCCATAAAAACTTCCATAATTTTCTCTATCATATCAGAAAAATATAGACATCATGCACCTTTGGAACGAAGCCGGAGCATTGCACAAACCGAAATACATCCTACGATAGGCATAGGTTCCATAGGGACAAGTAAAAGTGGTTTTGCTTTGATCATCAGGATGGATCAGGATTTGATGGTAACCAGAATACCCATCAAGAAAACAGAAGAAAGAGTGCTTTGCAAGCCATTCCAACATCTCATCGATGAAGGGTAACGGGAAGTGATCTTTCTTTGTTGCCTTATTGAGTTTTCGATAATCTATGCACATCCGCCATCTGGTGACGGTTCGTTTTGGAATCAATTCATTTCTCTCATTTTTCACCACAGTCATACCCCCTTTCTTAGGTACAACTTGCACCAGGCTTACCCACTCACTATGTGGTACAAGATATATTATCCCAGCATGCAAGACTTTCAAAACCTGTTTTTTAACAACATCCCTCATCGCATTATTGAGCCTATGTTGGGGCTCCCTAGATGGTGTATAAGCTGGGTCTATAGGAATGCGATGACTGCAAAGGGCAGGTCTAATCCCCTTGAGGTCTTGGAGTGAGTAGCCAAAAGCATAATGATACTTTTCTAAAACAGTAAGGAGTCGGATGGTCTCATATTTAGAAAGTTTATCACTAATTATCACAGGAGACTCCTCGTTGTCATTCAGAAAAGCGTATTTCAATCCCGAAGGAAGGGGTTTGAGCTCAATGGGGGATTTTGGCGATTCCTGAGTTTCATCCAAAGGGAAAGGATTTCGTGGTTGTTCTATTTCTTTGATGAAATCTTTGGCGACTTCTTCCAGATCTTTGTCGGATGATTCTAGGAAAGACAGTGCCATTATCTCCTCCATTGGTTCTTTCTCGAGGCTTAACTCCATCTTGGTGTGGAGTGATTAGGTGATAGGAATGGAAAGATTTAAGCTTTTCCCAAGATGTACATTTACACTCCCCTTTCTTCCTTCATGGATAAGTCTCTCTATTGGATGTCTAATCAAAAGGTCGAATTCCCAAGTATTGAAAATATAGAAACTAATGTACACCTTGGTTTTGTCTACTTTGATAGGAATGAAGTGGAAGATTCCTTCACTAGGAAGGATTTGGCCTGAGAGACTTTTTAGAAGCTTGGTTGTTGGAGTTAATTTCATGTCTTCAAAAAGTGTATGCACAAAATATTTAGACATGATATTTACTCCTATAACTAGATTCTAAGTAGCATCGAAGGAGGTTTGATGAATCTGAAAACTAATAGAGGTAGAAGGAGAATCTAGACGAATGACTTCATGTGAAAGCTCGGATTCTCTCAACCAATCATTACTTATGATTGTTGTCAACTTCTTCACATTTTCTTTAAGGAACTTATCTTCAGTTGGATCAGAAAGGTCCTGGTTAGGTGCAGACGGTGTTGAAGATTTCCTTATTGCAAAATAATTCGAGGTGTTTCCAAAATTGGGGAAAAGATCTTCCTCGAATTCAAACATATCTTCTGAAAGTGGAATTTCTTCCTCCTTCGGCGGTTCTAGAACTTGGTGGATAGTTGAGGCTTCAAGTGGAGTAGCTAAAGGTTTAGGCTCAACTATCATAGGTTCTTCTTCAAGAGCTGTCTCAACTATGTCTTCTAGGGGATCATCACGAATGCTAGTGTAAGGGGTGTTTTCAAGGATTTTTGTAAGGATCTCTCTCCCTTCACTAGCTGAGAGATGCAAGAAAGAACCTCCAGAGGACATATCAAAAAGTTCTTCAATTTTTCTACTAAGACCCACATAAAAGTGTTGCAAGAGCATTTGGTCTTGAATGGAAAGGTCAGGGCCACAATTGACTAAGTCATTAAAACGTGCCCAAGTCGCACCAAGAGATTCTTTTTCTTCTTGTTCAAAAGTTAGAACCTTTGTTCAAAGTTTAACTATAGAGAGAATGGGAAAGAAATGTAAGCAAAAGCTAGAGCGTAAAGTTCCCCCATCTCCCTGTACACTCCCTACGGTTCAGGAATACCAGTGTTTAGCTTTTCCTGTTAAAGAGAACGGAAATAGCTTCCACCTTAAGGTTTCATGTGACATGTCCTCAATTTGCAAGCATGCACAAATTAGCTCAAATTCCCATAGGTATGTGTATGGGTTTTCATCATCTTCTCCTGAGAATGAATGGTCCTAGACCATATTTATTAAGCATAGATCCAACTCATAGCTAGGTGTGAGGATAGGTTTGCAAGATTCTAGTGGCTCTAGTTGGGCACCCGTGGGAGCAGCATATTGACTGATAGGAGTGATGTTATCCATGCTTGAAAAGGAAAGATACAAGGACAAATTTGGTTTGACGAATCACAACAACCGTTTCCCCGGCAACGACGCTAAAAAGCTTGTTGGTATTTTTAACGCACACAAATAAATTCGCAAGCGCACGGATACCGTTGTAGCTTTGTAACACCCCGGTGTTACGCACGCATTTTGCATTGCAAATCATACGCATGATGCATCATTGCATTTATAATCACATATGAAGTAGAGTGCATTTTTAGTTAAAGCATTTCTGTGAAACATGATTGTTGCATATAATTTTCTAAGAATTACTCCACCTTGATTATACTTGCTAGGCTACTAAAACAAGTGTGGCTATAATTTTAAATCACCTAGAACTAGTAGTACAATTTTTGGAGCAACTTTGGTAACCAAAGTTTTGTCAAAATTTGCTTTTAAAAATATTATTGTAAAATGGTCAAAACCCTCCCTATTTAGCTTTTATTCTCCAATTCAAAATCTGTTGGGAATTTGGAGTTGGTCCCTTAATAAAAGTTGTAGAGAATTAAATTCTAAGCAACTTTCATTTTTGGGCCATTTTAAGAAAAAAAGCCATCTTCTTGCTCAAAATGGGATTTTAAAACTGTTAATTGAATTTATTTGAAAAAGTATTGGAAATAAAAATGGAAAAGTCATTTCTTACCGTAGCAGGCCACCGCTTCCCTTTCGGTCCGCTGGCCAAAGCGGCCCGGTTTTCTCCCCGCGTGCGCATGCGCCCGCAGGAGCGCCGCAGCCCGGCCCATGCTCGCATGGCCTTCTCCCTCCCCCGCTTGCGCGCCTCGCTGTCCCGACCGCGGCAGGCCGCGCCCGCCGCGTGGCAAGTGCATACCGGCGACGCCGGCCAGATGGCGCCCGGTCGCCCCCACCAGCGCGCGCGCTCGCCAGTACAACCCCCCCTGCAGCACGTCACCCTTCTCCTTCCCTCTTTTCGCCTTGCTCCTTCCCGCGCGCAGCGGCCGTAGTTCCGCCTCCGCCACCGCGCGCGCCATCACCGGAGACGCACGTTCTGGCCGTTCCATCTCACCGTGAGCCGCTCCATCTTGCCCCGGGCTTCTCCTCCCTCTGGCACAGCCCGCGCTCACCTCAACCACCCGTGGTAAGCCTCCCCTCCGCGGGAATCACTCATCGAAGTTCTGGCCGAGCTCACCGGAGATCTCCGGCCCGAGGACTTCACCTTTCCGCTCCTCTTTTCGCCCCATTTTCGCGCGCATTCAGGCCCTCTCGGCCTCCCGTTGCTCGGACACCGCTCCCCACGCCACGCCATGGCCAGAGGCACGCCCACGCCGGTGAGCCGAGCCTCCGCACCGCCATGCGCGCCGGCGAGCTGGCCTCGGTGCTCATTTACCGCGCTCGAGGCACTGCTGGGTCTGCCTTGGGCCATAGAGCACGGTGGTGGTCACCGTTTGGCCGGAGACCTCGCCGTCGGTGAGATCTCGGCAGCCCGCCGCCTCCCCTGTCTCGTGTGACTGCTAGGTGGGGTCTGCCTAACGCAGGGGCCCGCCTGTCTGTCTAGTGTCCGCGCTCTGGGTTCAGTTCTAGGGTGCGTGTAGTATTTAAGCGGTCGGATTCAAAAAAGATTTAAACAAAATGTTTTTCCAGAAAATGATAAAAGGCTTCTAAAATCCATAACTTACTCATTTTGGCTCCAAAAATTATGAAATAGTAGACCTCTTAGGACTAGATCTATGATCTAAAAATGTTGCATGTCAAGTTTGAAATACTTTTCTGTAGGGTTTTTATTTAATCATTGAAATTGTTGTTTTCTTGATAAATATATAATAAATCATATAAAGCTCAAAAAAATATGGTTTCAATTTTGTTAATCTTTTTGTGTAATGTACTTTCTAGAAAAATATGTGCCATGCATGTTCTGTAGAAAAATGTTGATGTGTAGTGCAAGTGCTTATTATTGTTGATAATTGTTATTTTTAATAGAGAGAAAAATATGAATAAAACATGCATATAATAATTTTTCTATAGTGATTGTTTATTGTGCAGAATGTAGGAAAAATGCTAAATCTGTTATTTGATACTTTTCATAGTATAAAGTATTTTTATGCTCATTTTTAGGCCTTAGATTATTATTTTTGTGTAGGCAATCCTAGTACTCCAAATGTAATGAAATTTTTGTGGCATGCTAGATTAGATGATAGTAAGCCAGTGTAATTTTATCAGATTTTTCTATGCTACCAAAAGAAGTGTTGCTATTCAAAAGTGTCAACTAGGGTTTAATTAATCTTGTTAATGCAAGATTAGTTGATAAGATTTGCTTTGGTGTATCTTTGAAGCATCTTAGATTTATGGGGTGACTTGGCATGGTAGAGAATGTTTGTAGTAGTAGTATACTAGTGCATGTTTTTAGATGATGTGGACTACCTTGTAGAAGAATTGTATTCCTACTTTATACAATAAAGTAAACCTGTTCATCTACATCTCATTCATCATGATCATTACATGTCATCTCTGCAATGCACCTAGGCATGAACACTCATACATTTACATCATACAGGATCGTAAGAAGTAACTCCGGTAGCAGTTCCCGAGGAGCCGGAAGAGCAGCCCGAGGTGCAAGAGCAGGAGGTGCCTGAAGCCGACGAGGAGGTCGATGAGGATCTTCTAGAGTGCCCTGACCACCGCCTGAGCTCTTTTGAAAGTGGCAAGCCCCGGAGCATTTCTCTCCCGGTTTGCAAATATTTTATTAATGCTTTACTTTAATTTATGCATTATGTTTAGGAGTTGTTTGCAACCGTTGTTGCATTATACCTTGTTTACCTTTGTTCTACCATATCCTTGTTACCTTGGTATTCGCAGTCAAGACATGCTTAGCTTGCTTAGACTAGTAGAAGTCGGGTGATTTCCTGTCACCTGCGAGCTATAGGTGGTTACCTGGATCTGCTTGAATAAGTATGTCATCTTAGAATAACAAAGTGTTAATTTGAATTTGAGACCGGACGGAGACTTGCGGGGTTTCAGACTGTAGTGTTTTCTGTCTGTGTCGATTAAAGACCGATCGTTGTTGGGCCTCGAGTCATGTTGAACGCATGCCTTACATTTAGCTGCCCGAATAATGTACCTTTCAACCACGAAGCTAGGAGATTATTCGGGCCGAGTGGATTACCCACAACGCACTGTACTGGAGCAGGTGTGGAAGGACACGGGGGCGCGATGATAAGGCCAAAGAGTAGTCGGGCGCCCCCCAGGTACATGTGGTTCCTGGCAAACTTGAGACTTTACCTGAATAGTTGACTTGGTGACCAATATCTCACTTTAGCGGGTGAGTGAGGTTTGTGTGAGGAATAAATTACCAGCTGGTTAATAATCGATTCGAATCGCCATCGTTCGCTGTATAGTGAACACTTGACTTGAGTTACTTCATCGTAGTAATATTGATGGAACACTTGGACAGTTGTATGGAATATGACATGATGGAAGTTGTTAATGATCATTGGTTATCCTTACTTGTTTAATTACATGTTACTCTAGTACAGGTGTAAATGTAGTTGACAGGTTAATAAAGATTTAACTTGACATAAAAGCTTCTAGAAAAGATTCTTTAAATGCTAAACATGCCTTTTTGCAAATGAGTCAGCTACCCTACCATAAAGCCTATCATGATCCTTGGTGTCAATTTATTTTCGGTTATGTCGCGTAAGTCTAGCTAAGTACCTTCTCGTACTCAGGGCTTTGTTCCCACTTATTGCAGATGGGCAGATGTATTACGACTACTGTATCAACTGCCTTTATCCTGCAATGGGTGAAGCTTAGGACCATGGGCAGTGGTCATTCCCTACTTCTCGTCTGATGCTTTTGTTGGAGATGATCATCAGCTGGCACTTTATTTCGAACTCTGTGTGAGTGTGTGTGTGTGGTTTGAAATAAATGCTTCCGCTACTTTCATTTGAACTTGGTTTGTAATAACTATGTTTAAACTCTGATGTATCTGCGATGTGAACTTTTATGTAATTTATGATGGTGACCGCTAAACTTAGTATGATCTTGGCTGGTATGTAAGTTGGTTTGAAATCCGTCATGATTTCACGGACTACCGGGTTATACAGGCTTAAGTTTGCTAAATCGTCTGCTTGATGGTTGATTTTCTTACTTAATTTCGTATAATTGGTTAGTTCTGTTACAGCTAGTATCGGAGCATGGTTTAGCGTGTTTACTGTTCACAAGTGTATTTAAAACAAAATTATGTTTGAAAAATGTGATTTCCAAACTAAAAGTGTGGCAGTGGTCATATCCTTTATGCCCAGTTAAGGACTCTAGGTGGCTTATTTAAGTACTGACTTGGGGTTCTTGCACCATATTTCTCTTTCGTTGCTCATACAGCGTGCTATTGTATGAGTGCCACTTAATTAAGTGGTAATGTATGGATCAGTTGCCTCTACGCCTCGGTAAGTGTGATATGTGAGAGCATGATCGGATACACCGCCGATCTAGGGAGAGTGCTTATATGATACTGGAGTAATTACATGTTCTACGCATGTTTTTACAAAAGTGTCGCATGTGTGGTTGTTCCATCCGTTGAGACGATGTCGCCAATAGGGCGATGTTTTGGGTAGTTACTACTGTTGTACTTGTATCTAGGGATTCGTGTAGAGCATATAGATAAATTTACTGCTTTCATGCATCCATGGGGAATTGGGCTGAAATGAATTTTCTGCAGGTACATAACAATGGTTCTCGTGTAGAACGTATTAGTTACATATATGAGAGATCGCCTGTATGCCACCGAATTCATCGCTAAAGATTGTTTATTTCATAAGTTTGTGAGAACGTAAGAAACGTACATACATCATATTACTTGTGCATTTCATTCATGTCATGCATTCCTCCCCTTATAAATTGATTATCTCCTTTTGATAAAAATTGTACCAACTTAAAATATGTTCTCACCGGGTAATCAAAACTTTTGCTACAGATGGCCCGCACGAAGCAGACTGCCCGTAAGTCCACAGGCAGAAGAGCACCCTGACACTAGTTGGCCCTGCGGGAGCGTCGCAGCACGGACACCTTTCTGAGCGAGTTTGGCATGCCAACCTTGCTTTGTAGACTGCTCCATGATGTGGGGTACCTAGAGGGTCAGGAGCCGGTGTACTCTTGGAGTGAGAGCCAGTTAGCTGAGGATGGACTTGCAGTAGTGGAGATCATAGTCCCTGCTCTTGGTGATGCTCCAGAGTGGGATGGTTGGCACTTGGAGTTTGAGGGATGCACTCCGGTTGAGGGTGCAGAGGGAGCAGCTTTCCATGTCATCAGGGACATAATGAGCAGATTTCCCAATGAGCTGACAGCAGCCCTGGCTGGCACTTTTCCTAGAGATGATCCTCGTGATGCTATTTTGGTGCAGCCACAAGGAAGTGCCTTGGTCAGAGGCCCAAACGAAGGACAGGCTAGCGACAACCATGCTATGAGTGCTATGTATGTAGCTATCAGAGCATACTAGGGTCTTGAGTGTACCTATTGGACGTTGACTGGTTTGCGTGGTGATGATTGGCTCAAGGTAAGAAAACAGAAGAAGAAGCAGGCACGTGCTATAGCTAGTTTGCAGGAGCAGTTGGCTGACATGAGCTTGTAGCGAGACCAGGCTCTAGAGAGAGGTGATAGTGCTATGCAGCGGGTGCATACGTTGACTCAGGCCAACAATAATGTAGACCGCATGATTGGACAACTGGTTTGGGAGAGGAATGAAGCCTGGAACGAGAGGGACCTTCTGAGGCAGAGGGTCGATGAGCTAGAGGAGTATAACATCAACTTGCATGAGGAGTTTCACGTGCTCTACAACGGGGTTGGCCCATATGCTCCTCCAGACGCCGCCGGTATGGATGTCGACGATGACGAGGATGAGCCTACAGTTGCACCTACCGATGACGACGACGTCACTACTGATGGTAGCGATGGTGACGTCTCCAACCCCGACGATGGCCCCAAGGAGTAGGCTAGTTGCTTTGCATTAGCTACTAGGCCCTGTCGCGATGACCCTTCTTTTGGCTTCATGTACCTTGATGTATCTCGTTTCGAACCTTGAGACTTGGTAGGATGTTGGAACTTGGTTGGTCATGCGATACCTGAGCGCATAAAAGTCTAGTGTATGTATGCTGGCAATTTGGTTGTATGGACGTGATGTTTGCATTTGAAGTAATTTATTTAGTGGTGTTGTTTTAATTGGAATGCGATTATTGTGCCTCTATTTTATTGTATGACCTTGTTCTCTTCAATGAATTCAGTATAACATAATTTTTCATTCACTCACAATGACTACAGCTTCACTTAATCATTACTTATTACTGAAATATGCAGATGGCAAACACTCGCCGCGCCATGTATGAGGCTGCTGAAACTGGTGGTAATGGTGCCGAGGCAGGTGGGAGTGGTGAAAACAATGTCAACCATAATTAGCCACACCCGAAACCACATTTGCCGCCTCCTCCACCGCTCACTGCAGAGGTATTCTTTGCACAGTTTCTTGGAAGTCAGCGCAATGCCGAGCAATCATAGAAGAACATGGAAGATTTTCTGCATACCATTGCCAACAATGTTCAACGTGGTAACAACCAAGGTGGTGGCAATGGGGTGAATCAGTACAGCAACTTCAAGGATTTCATGGACACTAGGCCACCAATTTTCAAGGAAGCAACAGAGCCACTTGACGCTGAAGAATGGATCAACACCATGGAAGATAAGTTCTGTGTGTTGAGGCTGACTGAAGTATTGAAGACAGAATATGCTGCACATCAGTTACAAGGACCAGCAGGGATGTGGTGGAAGCATCATCGCACCACCTTCCCTCCAAATGCCCAGATCTCATGGAGAGAGTTCACTGAAGCCTTTTGTGGAGTTTATATTCCACCAGGGCTAGTTGAGATGAAGTTGTGAGAGTTCTTGGCTTTAAATCAGGGCACCAAAACCGTGACGCAGTATTTGCATGTCTTCAACAACTTATGTCGTTATGCTCCCAACATGGTTGACACAGATGCTAAGAGAATTGCTAGTTTCAAGAGAGGGTTAAGTCCGAAGATGATGAAGCATGTGGGTACCAATACCCGCGCCAGATTCAATAACTTCATCAATGATTGTCTGAAACAAGAGAAGAATAACAACGCGTACGCTGCATCCAAGACTCGCAAGAGGGCCTTTGAGTCAGGACCATCACAACCAAGAGTCCTTACTACTAATCGTTCTGTCTATCGTCCGTCTGCACCAGGTGCAAGGTTAAGGCCACTACAGCATAAAACCCAGAACTATAAGGGAACGTAGAAGCCATACAAGATGGCCGTGCCGTCAGCAAAGACAGCCGCAGCTGCAGGATAGGGCAACTCTAAGGGAGCTATAGGATCTGCTGGTATAGTGAGGGGACCCTGCTACAATTGTGATCAGCTAGGCCACTTCTCAAAGTTCTGTCCTTACCCACCCAGAAAGAAGCAACAAACCTATACTACTCGGGTACACCACACCACCGTGGATGAGATTCCTGAGGGAGAGCCCGTAACCACTGGTAAGTTTCTTGTTAACCAACACCCTGCAATTGTTCTATTTGATTCTAGATCATCGCATTCTTTCATGAGTCAAGTATTTCCACAGAAACATGAACAACTATGCACAGATTTGAGTTATGGTTACCGCATAAGTTCAGCGGGGGCTGATGTTTTAACCAATCAGATGGTTAGAGGGGCAACCCTTGAACTAGGTAGTCGAAAGTTTCGAGTGAACTTGATAGTTATGCTTGGACTAGTTTTGGATGTCATTATAGGGATGAATTGAATGAAGGATTGGGGGCAGTTATAGATACAGGGAGTCGGATACTTACCCTTAAGGATCCCCAGGGTGAGGGTACTTTTCGAGTACCATTGCCCAGAAGAATAGACCTTGTGAGTGTGACATGTGCTATGGAAGTCATTCCTATTCATCAGATTCCAGTAGTGTGTGAGTTTCCGGATGTGTTCCCAGATGAGTTACCTGGTCTTCCGCCAGACAGGGATGTTGAGTTTGGAATTGAGTTGATCCCCGAGACAGCTCCAATTTCAAGGAGACCTTATCGGATGCCTCTGGATGAGTTAGCTGAGATGAAGAAGCAACTAGAAGAATTGTTGAAAAAGGGGTTTATCCAGCCAAGTAAGTCTAAATGGGGATGTCCTGCCTTGTTTGTGAAGAAAAAGAAAGAGGGTACTTTGAGAATGTGTGTGGATTATAGGCCCCTTAATGCTGTAACTATCAAGAATAAGTATCCCTTGCCTCATATTGATGTTTTGTTCGATCAATTAGCCAAAGCCAGAGTGTTCTCCAAGATAGATTTAAGATCAAGTTACCATCAGATCAAGATTAGGCCACAAGATATACCGAAACCCGCCTTTTCCACCAGATATGGGTTGTACGAGTATCTTGTTATGTCTTTTGGCTTAACAAATGCTCCTGCATACTTTATGTATCTGATGAATACGGTTTTCATGCTAGAATTGGACAAGTTTGTGGTTGTGTTCATTGATGACATTCTAGTGTACTCTGAGAACGAGAAGGAGTATGAAGAGCATCTGAGAATTGTCTTGACCAGACTTAGAGATCATAAGTTGTATGCTAAGTTTAGCAAGTGTGAATTTTGGTTGAAGAAAGTTCCTTTCCTTGGTCACATTCTTTCAGAAAATGGAGTTTCAGTAGATCCGAGCAAAGTGCAAGAGGTTATGGATTGGAAGACACCAGCCACAGTTTTGGAAGTTAGAAGTTTCTTAGGATTAACTGGTTATTATCGCCGTTTTATACTAGATTTCTCGAAGATTGCCAAGCCAATGACAAGTCTGCTATAGAAAGATCACAAGTTTGTGTGGACAGAGGAGTGTGAGACAGCTTTCCACACCTTGCGGAAACTATTGATCACTGCTCCAGGTCTAGCGCAACCGGACATTGAGAAACCTTTTGATGTGTTTTGCGATGCATCAAAAATAGGATTAGGCTATGTTCTTATGCAAGAAGGAAGAGTCATTGCTTATGCCTCCCGCTAGTTGAGAAAGCATGAGATCAACTATCTAACACATGATCTTGAACTTGTTGCTGTAGTGCATGCATTAAAAATTTGGAGACATTACTTACTTGGTAATGTGTGCAATATTTTCACCGATCACAAGAGTCTCAAGTGCATCTTCACCCAACCAGGGTTGAACATGAGATAGCGAAGATGGTTAGAATTGATCAAAGATTACAACTTGAATGTGCAGTATCATCCTGGAAAGGCCAATGTAGTGGCAGATGCTTTGAGTAGAAAGTCACATTGCCTGAATGCGCGACCTTTGCTCGAAGATGGTTTCGATCCGATGCACCCTGCCATATTACATAGTATTCAGATTAGTTGCTCTATGGAGAGTAAGATAATAGAAGGCTAGAAAACTGACAAGGGGATATTCCACATCAAAGAGAAAATTAAAGAAGAACCATCCAAGCACTTTAGAGTGGATGAACAGGACATGTTGTGGTTTGATGACCGTCTTGTTGTTTCCAAGGATCGGGAGCTTAAGAATAAGCTTATGGATGAGGCTCACCTTTCTAAGCTATCTATCCATCCCGGAAGTAGCAAGATGTACCAAGAACTGAGACCTCGTTATTGGTGGACAAAAATGAAGAAAGAGATTGCAGCCTATGTGGCCAGATGTGACACATGTTGTAGAGTGAAAGCCATTCATATAAGACCTGCCGGATTGTTGCAACCTTTGTCCGTACCTAGTTGGAAGTGGGATGATATAAGTATGGATTTTATCATAGGTTTACCCACTACTCAGAAAGGACATGATTCGATTTGGATAATCGTGGATCGTCTTACAAAGACAGCTCACTTTTTACCTGTCAAGACAGATTATCGACCACCTCAATATGCCGAGAAGTATATTGCTGAGATTGTGAGATTGCATGGCATACCGAAGACTATAGTGTCTAATAGAGGGTCACAATTCACTGCTCACTTTTGGAAACACTTGCATAAAGGATTGGGAACTGTTTGATCCGTAGTACTGCCTATCATCCTCAGACAGATGGTCAGACTGAAAGAGTTAATGCTGTTCTGGAGGATATGTTGAGAGCCTGTGTGTTATCTTCTAGGGGTTCATGGGAGTCATGGTTACCCTTAGCAGAGTTTGCTTACAATAATAGTTATCAAGAAAGTATCAAAATGGACCCATTCAAAGCTTTGTATGGCAGAAAGTGTAGAACACCACTAAACTGGATCGAGCCAGGAGAAAAAAGATATTATGGTATTGACTTTGTAGAAGAAGCCAAGAAGAAAGTTCATATCATTCAGCAAAATATGAAAGCAGCTCAATCGCATCAGAAAAGCTATGCGGATAGAAGGAGGAGACCGCTGGTGTTCGAAGTTGGTGACTATGTTTATCTGAAAGTCACGCCAATAAAGAAGAAGCGGTTTGGAGTACGCAGAAAGCTTGCCGCCAGATTCATGGGACCATACAAGATCTTGGAAATAAAGGGTATAGTAGCTTATAAGTTAGAGTTACCTGAGACAATGGGTGCTATATTCCCAGTTTTTCATGTATCACATCTCAAGAAGTGTCTGCGCGTTCTAGAGGAAAGAATCAAACCCCGAGGCATAAAGCTCAAGTTAGATTTGGTATATCATGAGCAACCAGTTTGAGTTTTGGACTCTAAAGAGAGGGCTACTCAAAACAGTGTGGTGAAAACATATAAGATACAGTGGAGTCATCATGATGAAGGGGATGCAACTTGGGAAACAGGCGAATATCTACAAAAAGCTTATGAAGATTTTTATAACAAATGGTTCGTAACCCAAATCTCGGGACGAGATTTTTATGAGGGGGAGGGCTGTAACACCCCGATGTTACGTAGGCATTTAGCATTGCAAATCATACGCATGATGCATCATTGCATTTATAATCACATATGAAGTAGAGTGCATTTTTAGTTAAAGCATTTCTGTGAAACGTGATTGTTGCATATAATTGTCTAAGAATTACTCCACCTTGATTATACTTGCTAGGCTACTAAAACATGTGTGGCTATAATTTTAAATCACCTAGAACTAGTAGTACAATTTTTGGAGCAACTTTGGTAACCAAAGTTTTGTCAACATTTGCTTTTAAAAATATTATTGGAAAATGGTCAAAAACCCTCCCTATTTAGCTTTTATTCTCCAATTCAAAATCTATTCGGAATTTGGAGTTGGTCCCTTAATAAAAGTTGTAGAGAATTAAATTCTAAGCAACTTTCATTTTTGGGCCATTTTAAGAAAAAAGACATTTTTTGGGCCATTATTGATCCTCAAAGGCGGTGGAGGCATGATCCAGGAGGTGGAGCCTGATTGGCTGAGCCACAGGGGTGGGCGCCCAAGGAGGGGGGTGGGCGCCCCACTTCTGGGCCTGTTTCGCCTCCCGTTTGTTTCCAGAGTCTTCTCGTACCTTCTAGATTACAGAAAAGTTGTGCGTAGCCCTTTTGTCTCTATGTAAACCTGACATGTGGGCCATCCTTGGTTCTTTTCAGCTGACCCCCTGTAGAAACAAACTTTCACCAAAACTTGTGGAATTATGTCAGTAAACCTCCTATATCTAAGTGGTAATTATGTTTAGGTCCTTTTTCATGCTATGTTGACGGTTAAAAAATGATACTTATCTACCGTCTACAGGCATGTTCCAAGCATTTTCATGAGTTGACCACTGAACAACTTTTGTTTCTCATGAAATTTGGCACAAACTTTATTAAGGTGGCACAGCCATGCAAAAATTCTAGGCTATACTTTTTGTTAGGTCAAACAAGGAAGGTCCTAATGGTCAACTAGTCAAAGCATGAGTCAAGATGGAATTAGGGCATGGCATAAACATAAACCCTAGGTAATTTTGGATTACTATCATGCTACAACTATTGACAAGGCCCTAATCACAAAGTAGCATCACGTAAGCATGAAAGTTTCACAAGTAGGCATTGAAACACTATTACTATAATGAATCATCACTAACATCAAGATGGAATTAGGGCATGGCATGTTGCATATGTTTTAGGAGCTTGTTTCACATGTTTTCAAGCATAACAAACCTAGCATATGTACTAGCATGGTCCAGATACAAGATATTATCACTACCACCCATAATATACATATGTTGCAATGTTGCAAGGTCATGTTTCAAGCAAGGATGCACATGAAATGATGATGCTTATGGTAATGCCATGCTATGACCATGCTCAAATGATGCTAAAATGCAAGGCAAACACCTGGGGTGTTACAGCCCTCCCCCTTATAAAAACCTCATCCCGAGATTTGGAAAGCGTACCATTTTTTATAAAAGGTGGGGTAAACTTCTCGCAAATAATCTTCCCGTTCCCAAGTTGCATCTCGCTCACTTTGGTTACTCCACATGATCTTGTATAATTTCACCACTCGATTTTGTGTCACTCGATCCTTGCGATCCAAAATGTATACAGGCTCCTCTACATAAGTTAAGGTTTTCTTGATCTTGATATCCCTGACTTTGACTTCCTCATCCGGCACTCGAAGACATTTCTTCAGTTGCGAGACATGAAACACCAGAAATATCATATGCATTTCTGAAGGTAACTGAAGTTTATAAGCGACCCTACCACATCTCTCAGTTATTGGATAAGGTCCTACATATCTTGGTGCAAGCTTTCTTTTAACACCAAATCTTTGTACTCCTTTCATAGGTGATACTTTCAAGTATACATGGTCACAAACTTCAAACTCAATAGGTCTTCTTCGTTTGTCGGCATAACTTTTCTGTCGTGCTTTGGCAGCTGCCATGTGTTGTTGTATGATTCGGACTTGTTTCTCAGCTTCTTTCATGAAATCAATACCATAGTATCTTCGCTCTCTAGGTTCCACCCAATTCAATGGAGTTCTACATTTACGACCATAAAGAGCTTCGAATGGGGCCATCTGGATACTTTCTTAATAACTATTATTGTACGAGAATTCAGCTAAGGGCAACCATTTCTCCCATGATCCTTTTGAAGAAATTACACAGGCTCTCAGCATGTCTTCTAAGATTTGATTTACCCGCTCAGTTTGCCCAGATGTTTGAGGATGGTAAGTAGAACTTCTAACTAAGTTGGTACCTAACTCTTTGTGTAGACATTCCCAAAAACGAGCAGTAAACTAAGGTCCACGGTCAAATATAATAGTCCTTGGTACTTCGTGAAGATGAACTATCTCATTTATGTATATCTGAGCATATTGATGTGGGCGATAGTCAATTCCAACGGGGATAAAATGTGCAGATTTGGTCAATCGGTCAACAATAACCCAAATGGAATCATGACCCTTCTCAGAATGAGGAATTCCAGAGATAAAATCCATTCTAATTTCTTCCCATTTCTAGCCTGGAATTGATAATGGTTGAAGTAAACCAGCAGGCTTCATGTGTATTGTCTTGACTCTGCAACAGTTATCGCATCTAGCGACGTAGGTTGCGATCTCTTTCTTCATTTTAGTCCACCAATAGAGAGGTTTCAAATCTTGGTACATCTTACTACTACTAGGGTGGATGGACAACTTAGAAGAATAGGCTTTAGATAAGATTTGATTTCTGAGCTCTCTATCTTTTGGCACCACGAGTCTATCCTTGAACTAGAGAATTCCCTTCTCATCGACTCGAAAATGCTTAGTTTCTTGCTCTTTCATCTTTCTCTTGATGTGAAATACACCTACATCTGTCTTTTGTAGCTTGATGATTTGACTTCTCAGAGAACCCTCAACAGTGATATTATGGAGTACAACAGGGTCTAAGAGATGGGACAAATGAAAATCTCCTTCTATCAGAGAGTTACAATGAGATTTCCTACTCAAAGCATCAGCAACCACATTTTGCTTTGCTCGGATGATAGTGCACTTGAAGATTACAATCCTTGATTAACTCCAACCATCTTCTTTATCGCATATTCAGCTCAGGCTGGGTGAATATGTACTTGAGACTCTTATGATCTGTATAGATGTTACACACATTTCCTAGCAAATAGTGTCTCCAAATCTTTAAAGCATGAACCACAGTAGCTAACTCTAAATCATGAGTTAGATAGTTGACTTCATTTTTTCTCAAATGACGCGAAGCGTAGGCAATAACTCGGCCTTCTTGCATGAGTACACAGCCTAAACCAGTGTCTGAGGCATCACAATACACATCAAATGGTTTCTCAATATCCGGCTGAGCTAACATAGGAGCTGATGTTAGTAAAGTCCGCAGTGTGTGGAAAGCTTGCTCACACTCCGGAGTCCAATCAAATTTTTGGTCCTTCTCGAGCAATCGAGTCATAGGCTTGGCTATCTTAGAGAAATCCAGGATAAAACAACGATAGTAGCCAGCCAATCTAAGAAAACTTCTAACTTCATGAACGGTAGTAGGTACCTTCCAATCCAAAACTCCCTGTACTTTAGTGGGATCTATAGAAATTCCATCACCCGACAATATATGACCGAGAAAAGGTACTTTCTTCAACCAGAATTCACATTTGCTGAACTTGGCGTAGAGTTGATGTTCTCGCAATTGGGATAGTACAATTCTCAGATGCTTGACATGTTCTTCCTCATTTTTAGAATAGATGAGAATATCATCAATGAAGACGACCACAAATTTGTCTAATTCTTGCATGAATACCGAATTCATCATGTACATGAAATGCGCAGGGGCATTAGTCAACCCGAAAGACATGACCAAATACTCATATAACCCGTATCTGGTAGAGAAAGCCATTTTTGGTATATCTTCAGGACGAATCTTGATTTGATGATACCCAGATCTCAAATCAATTTTTGAGAATACCTTCGCTTTGGACAACTGATCAAACAAAATATCAATGCGAGGGAATGGATATTTATTCTTGACAGTGACTGCATTGAGCGGCCGATAGTCTACACACATGCGTAAAGACTGATCTGTCTTCTTCATAAAGATAGCGGGACAACCCCATGGAGATGAACTAGGACGGATCAGACCTTTTTGCAAGAGTTCTCCAAGTTGGATCTTGAGCTCAGCTAACTCATTTGGCGGCATTCTATATGGTCTTCTTGAGATCGGTGCAATATCAGGAAGTAGCTCAATCTTGAATTCCACATCCCGATCCAGAAGTAATTCGGGCAAATCGTCAGGAAAGACATCCGGAAACTCACATACCATAGGAACATCTGCTATTTCCTTTGCTTTTGCTATGGTAGCATTAACTGTAGTCTGAGGACTAACATCTCGAGGAAGCTGCACTAGAAATGCTTGTTGATCATTTGGATCCCTCAGCATAATAACTCTTGTAGAGGTATCAATTAGAACATCATTTCCACTCATCCATTTCATTCCCAAGATTACGTCAAGACCCAATCCTAGAAATACCACCATATCCACATCATATAGACGTCCTTCTATCTCGATCTTTGCTCCTAAGACTAACTGGTTGGTGGAGATATTATTTCCAGCTGCACTGATATTGTAACCACCTTTGTCTAAGGTAACCATTTTCATACCATGCTTGGTTGCAAAGGTTGAACTGATGAAAGAATGAGAAGCGCCTAAATCAAACAGCACAACGACAGGTTGTTGGTTGACCAGAAATGCACCAGCCGTAATGATTTCCCCAGTAGGGACTTGTTCCACTATGGTGTATTTGACATGTCCTTTACACACATCTACCACATTTTCATCTATACTCTTTTGAGGATGAGGACAATCTTTGGCCCAATGACCTGGCGCATTGCAGTTCCAACACGGTCGGTTACTTGGCGGGACGTTAGACTTTCCTTTCTTAACATTGCTCTTCTTGACCTGACCCTTTTTCTGATATGGATGATACCTAGCAGATACGTCAGATAATTGAGGATGGTAAGTAATCATTATAAAAGTGTTAGATTGAGAAGCCCTAGCCTCAGAAGCTATCTGGTGACACTTAGAAGCAGCATGAACATCATTGTAGTTTTCTTGCATTAGAGTATCATTGACAAACTCATTAAATGTTGCACACTTGCTATTACACATGGTCTTCATCAATTTGGGACAAAGTCCCCTCTTGAAACTAGCAATCCTCTTTGCATCGATGTTGACAAAATCCGGAGCATACCTTGATAGATGAATGAACTCATGCCAATATTCGGTTACACTTCTGTCACCTTGAGTGAGCTTCATGAACTCAGTGTGCTTGATAGCCATAAGACTGGGAGGAATGTAATGTCCTCGAAAAGCTTCTTTGAACTGATCCCAAACGACCTCATCATCCTCAGACAGAATGCTCCTATAATGATACCACCAAATACCTGCAGGCCCTTATAATTGTTGTGAAGCATACTCGGTCTTCATACCATTTGCCACATTGAGCAAGCGAAACTTCTGTTCAATAGAGTTTAACCATTCATCTGCTTGAAGTGGCTCTTCTGCTTCTCGGAAGATAGGAGGCTCAGTATCCAGGAAATCCTTATAGTTGTTGTACTGAATAGGCTCAGGTCCTTAACGGACATTGATACGGACACTTTCAGCCAAGGCACACTGACTTTCAGCAAGCATCTGCAGTAACTCAGTAGAAGTGGGTTGCGAAGGATGAGATGATGGAGGTTCCACATTGTCATGACTCCTACTGCTAGAGCGAAGCTGACGAGGCATCTGCAGTTATGAGAAGCCAGTGAGTATTGACGGTGTTGGAAGGTTGTTGACGAATTATATAAGCATGTCAAAGAGGTTGTATCCAACTATCAAGGTTCCAAATCCTGATGAAAGAAACATCTGGGTTTGGAACAAAGATCTTCAGACAAGATAGGGAAAGATAACCAAGGAAAAGCTCACAGAAAGATAACACATCGGTGTAGCTCCATAATGGATCATGACTAGCAATCCTCGATACCTGTGCGTGCCGAGTAGCACAACCTTGTGTGCGCGCCCACAAGAGGCCCTTGGTTTCATCGTGGCACCTTAGATTACTAATCGTAACACCATTACTGAACCAACACCCATGAGGAATCCTCACATGTCAAGAATTAGGTGTGTAGCATCATACAAGAAGGGGTAGCAAACAAAGGTGATCCCAAGGTTAGAGTTATAGGGAGGCGAGTTGTAGCTCAAAAGATATCACAACTCAAGGCGATACATCTCGAGAGGTTCATCAAGACTTTTTGGGGGTACCGCTCACTTCCACTAACCGGATATGAATCATGCTTCAAGGCTGACACTGACGACAACTCCGCTAGAGTGGTTGATTACCTCAGTCCTTTGCGAAAGAATGCAACTGCTTATGGGAAAACCATTTGGAGGAAAGAAAATTTTTAAAGAGTGGGGTAAGCATTTATAAGGGAAGGAATAATGCAAAATGCAATGCATGATGTGAACATGGTGCATGCGCGAACCGTACGTCCTCACAAACCTAGGAAGAATTTTAAAATCCTAGCGTATAGGTCGGTGGCATACACACGTTCTCTCAATAACGATAACTAGTCGCTCTACAGGAAACGTTGTTAGTGTACCTACAAAAAATTGCATTTCAGCCCAATAGTTCCCAATATAACACACAAGAAAAGTAGTAAACTAAATACTTTCCATACATATATCCCCCGATGTATATACTTCAGTATCAAAGCTATCAGATAGATATACCCATAATTAAGTACCCTCATAGATACATGATTGAACATATAAATATGCGAGTAACCACAGCTCTCACAACTCTCACTTACCAGGGCGTAGAGGTATTTTGATCCATACATTACCACCAAGCAGATGGCATCCATACAATAGCACGCCGTATGGACAACGAAACAGAAAAACAATCAAGAACCCCCAAGTTAGTACTTTAATAAGCCACCTAATAGTCCTTATTTGGGCATATAGGATATGACCACTGACACTCTTTTGATTAGAATTAAGTTTTTTCACAAAACTTTTGTTTAAATACACAAATGATATGTTTACATTGAATATTGCTCCGATGCCAGCTGTCACAGAACCGTCCAAATTATAAGAGCACAAGTCTAAAAACAATCGCCGAAGCGATCAAATTCTCAAACTTGAGCCCATATAACCCTGGTAGTCCCCGAAATCACGAGGGATTTCAAACCAAACCGAGAGCAACCAAGATCATAGTGATTCAACATAACATAGCACTTGTTACAATAGTTCAAGTAGCTCTCATACATCGGAGTACGAATAAGTTATTACAAACCAAATTAGGAATAGTGGAAGCAACATAGTTTTGAAACCACATTTAGTTCAAGTACTGCCAGTGCGTAGTCACGTCCTGCAAAAGCATAATAGAAGAGAATACTACAGAGACCATGCCTAATGGTCTAATCTTCACAGCCAATAGCAAAGACAGTACTTCAGGTAACCAGTAAGAATCTGCTACCTACAACAAGGTGGGAATAAACCCTGAGTACGAGAAGGTACTCAGCTAGACTTACCCGTCAAAAACCAGAAACAAGATGACACCAAGGAGTATGCAAGGCTTTATATAAGTGGGCTAGCTTGACACATTTGCATAAAAGCTTAAGTACAAATAAGTAATCATTATTGCTTTAAGCATCAAGTTAATCATTATTAACCTATCCTCTAGATTAGTACCTATACTATAGCAATCACTTGATTTAGCTAAGCAAACAATAGTAACCATATCAGTTTTATAAGGCCATCATTATATCATCATCATCTTCAGAACCATCAGTAGATTTAGTGAAATCTACATTGCCTCTGCTCTGTCAAGTTTCTCATTATCTGGGAGAGACGGCGATTCGAATCGACTTCAACTCAGCTGAGGGGGTATTCCTAACACCAACCGGGCATACTTTGCAAGAGTCGTCAATAGTCACCTTTGGTACAACTCAGGATGGGCCCAAACAGCGCCGCGCTCTTAGGGATTCCAGTGGCCAGGAAGCTCAGGACTTTTAACTCACCTGCCCTTGGTCCCACCTGGCTCCCCTCCGAGGCGACTTACACTTTTCGGCTTCGCAGCCTGAGTTGAGCTACTCGGCTTCATGGTCGGCAACCTCAGGCCAGCCAGCTAAGTGTTAGGCTACGTTCAAAATGACAAAGGAAGTACAGCGGATCGGTCCTTAACCAACATAAACGGGGATAGTTCCACACCCAAGACCTCCATGCCTTGTTGCTTCGCTATCGACATCCCGCCTGGTCTAAATTCATTATTAACACTTGGTTCTTTTCCACGATAGCAAATATAGCCAACCGTGACCCAATACTTCCTACTTGCAGGTGAGAGGAGATCACCTGACATTACCGTTCTAATTAAGCAGGGCTAAGCATATAGACGATCCTGTCTACATAGGATTCATGGATTCATATATCTAGACAAGGAATGATATAATGCAGCAAGGGTTCCAAACAACTCCTGCCACTTAATACAACAATACATATAACATAAATAATTAATTTCTTTGAAAGTAGGAGGCTTATAATGCTCCGGGGCTTGCCTTAACCGATAGGGGAAGACTTTTGGGATTGGCTTCACGAATGGCTCCCACGTCTCCTCTGGTTCCATCGAACTGGACCTCCGGCTCCCGAACTGGTTCCAACTCCACCGGGTACGTCGTGTGGAACTTCACCTTCATCACGTTCCTCGGTGCACCTTTTACATGCATATGCATAGGATCAACTTCATGTATGCACCAAGGGGAACATGATGATTTATGAACATGTAAGAATGATGCGGGGTGCGTGTAATGACATAGCAACATCATAAGCACAAGACCAAGTCATGTGGTGCTCTATTCAAATCACTTTTAAGCTTAAGTGCAAATCTCCTCTCTGGTATTAACATGTTTAAACATCCCTAAGTAACCACTAAGTACCACAAAGTTCATACTTAGCACGCATATAACAAGTTCTAGAAATTTAGCGCATTGACATATTGGCCGCAGCAATTTATAAAGTTCATAACTAGAGTTCTATAACTCCAATGGACATGAATGAGGACAATCTAGAAAGCTTATGAAATTTTCTACAATTCATTTATAAACATCTAAGCATGATTTTATCATTTACCAGGGCGAAATAGCACATACACAGAAACTGTTCTAAAAAGACAGAGAGCAAAACAATTCTGACTCGAACTTTGAACAGCTGCCATTTCTAAACCATGAGTCCAAATGTCACCAAATTTTTACCAGCAACTAGTTCATGAAGTTATTAACAACTTTGTTATAGTTCACCAAGTATTAAAGCATCATTATCATAGGTTAATTCTCTTAACTAGCAAATATATCGAGAATGGCAGATTCTCTAAATTAAATAATTAATGATGATGCAAAAGCACAATTGGACCAAACCAACTTTACTAACAGCTAGAGCATGTTAAAGTAACACCATATCATATCATGTTACTTGCATAAACATTTATTTAGTTGACTTTTCTCTTTATTTAATTGCATAGGCATAAATGGCAATAAATATAAAAGGTGCCCAGAAAATTCTAATAAAATTACTGTAGCACCTACATGCTCTTAGGAGACTACCATAAAAATTTCAACTCCGTTTGACAAATAATTTAAGAGATATCAAAATAAATAAATAGATAAGTATTATCGAGCCTACAACAAAGGAATTTCATAGCTGAAGCATATGACATCCGATATAGCTGAAAATTTAACTAGAGCATCTTCATACCATACTTAACATCCCAGAAAAATTTCATGGCAATTGGATTAATACACAGAGAGCTACAAAATTATCTAAATCACCTAATTAAATAAAGTGCTTATCAAAAATAATTACCAACTTCAGAAAACATAAATTAACATGTCATATTTTATTACACTACTGTAAAGTACACATCTCAAGGATTCTAGAAAGTCCACATTTTCCTTTTTAGGATTTTTCTACAATTTTATGTGAATATCCAAACATTAGCAACATATAAGGCATTTCAGAAAAGAATAAAACTAAAACCTAAACAAGCCCGAGCCAACAGGCAGTCCCACGAAGGCATTGGGCCTCTTCGGCCCGCAGGGCCACCTAGTGGCCCAACAAGCACAAAATAGAGGCGACGGCTCGCCGGCCGATTCCTCGCCGCCGACGAGGTTTCCGACGAGGCCAACCCCACCACCGTCTTCCTCTCGATGAACCGCACCCATTGATGTGCTATAGCGGCGCTAGGGTTAGACCGAGGTGGCTCACCGCCGGCAATGGCGGGCGGCGGTGCTCAGTGGTGGCGCGCCAGCTGTTAGGGTGCACGGCTATGGGCGGTGATGATGCCTACATGCTAGTGGTGTCAAGGTGAAGCTGTTAGGACCATTATCGAGACGATAGGGCGGCTGTTGCGGTCTAGCCCGTGCGGGTGTTACGGTGGCGACGGCGAGCCAACGGCAGCACTCAGTGTTCGACGCTGGAGGGGGCACGGCAAGGAGTAACGTCAAGCACGCTGCGAGCTCTAGACCTAAGATCACGAACGGGGAGCAATCGAGCTCTATGCCTAGGCAGACGTGGCGGAGCGCGCTCTGTGCATCGACGCGTTTCGATGCATACAAGCCAGTAGAGACTAAACCAATTGTGGCTACACAACCTACTGAAGATGGTGACCATGGAATAGGGTACGAAAGGCGCAGCGATGCTCCGTAGCCACCTAGCCACAGCGAGCTCCCACCCACCGGAGCGGGAAATGACAACGGAGCGGACGAAGCACGAGCAGACAGGTACGGCTGCCCTAGCAAGGAGGATAGGGAGGTAGAGCGGGGGATTGTGAAGCTGCAGGTGCACGGGATTGGAGCTTGCTGCTCTAGCAGAGGCACAGCACATGGCGAGGCGATGGCGGCAGCGGCAGCGCCCCAAGCCATCGTGGCGGGCTCAGCGAGAAGAGAGGAAGAGAATGAGGGCAGCAACGACGCTCTGGGATGGCTCCTAGCCTTGTTCACGCGAGTGTGGGCACGGCTGTGACATGTAGCAGCCATGCGGCCACCAAGTCCTACGCGTGGTCGGCCACGGCGTTCACTGAACGTCATCCGACTTGACTGAATCGGCGTCCACCGGAACTGACTGACAGCACGATTTCAACCGATTACAACTCCTAATCTAGCCCGAGTTAGCGATAGGTGTTAACAACAAAATTGTAGAGCTACGTGTGGACAATAATATTGTCAATTGGATCTTGGACTGGTTATGCCGGGTTTGCGAGTTACAAAGCACCAAAGATGGTTACATGAAACTGAAATCCATTCCAAACTTAGCTGAATTTCAGTGCTGAAAAACAGCCCCTATACCTGACTTGTGGGCCATGTTAGGTCATGTTCCAAGCATTTTCATGAGTTGGCCACTGAACAACTTTTGTTCCTCATGAAATTTGGCACAAACTTTGTTAAGGTGGCACAGCCATGCAAAAATTCTAGGCTATACTTTTTGTTAGGTCAAACAAGGAAGGTCCTATTGGTCAACTAGTCAAAGCATGAGTCAGGATGGAATTAGGGCATGGCATAAACATAAACCCTAGGTCATTTTGGATTACTAGCATGCTACAACTATTGAAAAGGCCCTAATCACAAAGTAGCATCATGTAAGCATGAAAGTTTCACAAGTAGGCATTGAAACACTATTACTATAATGAATCATCACTAACATAATTATTGAAACCTAATGTTGCATATGTTTCAGGAGCATGTTTCACATGTTTTCAAGCATAACAAACCTAGCACATGTACTAGCATGGTCTAGATACATGATATTATCACTACCACCCATAACATACATATGTTGCAATGTTGCAAGGTCATGTTTCAAGCAAGGATGCACATGAAATGATGATGCTTATGGTAATGCCATGCTATGACCATGCTCAAATGATGCTAAAATGCAAGGCAAACACTTGGGGTGTTATAGGCAGTCTCTCCAGGAGCAAAGTAGAATTAGGTTAGTCACCAAATATATCCACACACATGCACATCTTGATCTAAGGGTATGGTTTCCCCTCCTCGGATCCCGTTTTGACTGAGCAACATATGCATGGTAAGTATGCTACATCCTTGAAATACCCTTAGCTCCATATAAGCCTATTAGTTATAGGGTAAGAGAGAGGAGGAATGATGCTACTCTGCCTTATTCCAAAAATACCACATATTCTGAGTGAAAGAGAGAAGGCAAAACACCATCATTGCCTTGGAAAGGATCCACAAGTACCACATATGAGAGACCAGCAAGGTTCATACAAAAAGGAATCTCTAAGTTTTATTCTGAAAACCTACAAAAACTCCAGAATAAAGGTTGATCGAAGAACTCGAGACACAGTGCTTGACTTGATTGTTCTGTCTTTCAACTACTTAAGACCTGAGTGAAGGCCAAAAGCTCCATAGTTGAAGGTAACGGGTAAGTTTGAAGTTAGAATAGTTTGCTTTAATCTAGAGGAGAATTCTTGTTTGAACACATGTGTACTTTTGAGGCATAAAAGCATTGTAGCAACTCCTGATCCATTGTTGAGATTAGCTTTGCTCAGGGACTAGCAAAGGTTAAGCTTGGGGAACTTGTTGACGGTCACTAATGCTCATTATTATCCATCAATGATTGCATGAAAAAGAATGAAATGAACCGCAAAGCATAGTTGTAGGGTTTGATTCTAACGAGTTCCACGAGTTGTGTTGTTCTCACTTGTTTTGCAGGATATTTAATATTTCACTATATAAAAGTATCTCAAGTGATGAATTAGAGCACATCATTGCGAAGAGCTCGTTGAGACGATCGAAACGGATATATCATTTGCTCTATTTGGAGTTTCAGAGAGAAAGTCCCCGATGGATACGACTCGGAAGATTCTAGAAGAACCTAGAACCATCACCAAGCAAGAGTTTTAGGGACTAACATAACAATTTCCACAACTTTGATGAATTGTGAATTTTTAGAGATAAAAATAAAATAAGCCGTGAAGGAGTAGGAGTCAAGAAACCGAACCAAATCAAGTCAGAATTCCGTGAGAATTGATAGGAAGGTTCTAGAGGACACAAGCAGACACGGGAACGAAGCGGAAGCCCGGAGGCTGACAGGTGGGGCCAGCCGGCCCCACAAGTTAGGTCGGCTGGCCTGGTCCCACCTCCAAGTGAGACCAGCTTCGCACGATGGTCTCCAACCGACCTCTATGTTGATGGTAGATAAGTGTCAATTTTAACCATCAATGAAACATGAAAAAGGACCTAAACAATAATTACCACATAGATATAGGGGGTCTACTGACATAATTCCATGAGTGTTGGTGAATGCCTATTTCTGTAGGGTGTCTGCTGAAAAGAACTAAGGAAGACCCACATGTCAGGTTTACATAGAGACAAAAGGGCTACGCATAACTTTTCTGTAATCTGGAAGGTACGAGAAGGCTCTGGACCAAACAGGAGGTGAATCCGGCTCAGAAGCCGGGTGGTCACCCAAGGGTCATGGATCCTGCCTCCACCGCCTTTGAGGATGAATAACAATCGTTCATTAAGGTCAGTTTGATCCGACGGCTTTGGTGCTTCCTAGAGGGCTATATAAGCAAGGCCCCTGGCCCCTAGAGGAGGCATCCCATGAAACCCTAATTCATTATTTCCAGTTGGGATCAGCTGAGAGGGGTCCCTTGAGTGGATCTTCTCTCCTAGGGCACATACAAGAGAGATTAGCTTTGTAGTCTCTATGTAAGATTAGAGTTCTTTTTCTAGATTGAGAGAGTTAGAGTGGAGGGATGAGTTGGAGGAAGCCCGACATATCGGTGTCTCCTCTTCGGCTTGTACCTGCGGGATCAAGTCTCCTAACCTGAGGCTTGGTTCTAGGATTCTTCAGCAATTCAACTTCTAATACTAAGTAAGTATGTTGTTATTATTGTTGTTTGGTTTACTAGTTTACTCTATTCTCTTCCATGGTAGAGGGTAGAGTAATCATCTGTAGCGTAAGCATGGTGCTTGGGCTAGGATACTCGGAGATATCCCCTGTCTGGCTGGATCGGTGTGTAGTAGCGTGGGACGTGACAATCCCATTGTTACCTTTGGAGCCTCCTCCCGTCAAAAGGTTTGGTAAGACCCAAGCCCTAGTTAAGCATCCTCTGTGGTGTCTCTTTTCCAACGATATGTCCCCATAGAACGGTAGTTTCATAGCTTTTCATAGGTTGGAACTAGACTGTCGTAGTAGTCTTCTCTAATCGCTTATATCTTCGCTACCTTGTTGTGCGGCCTAGGGGTTAAGTATAGACTTAGGTTAGTCATCGCATGCTTTCTCCTAGCGGATAAAACAAATACGATACTCTAGAAATATCTCCTGGGTGAAATGCTCACCGATATCCGTGCGCTTGTGAATTATTTCTCTTAGATTCTTTCGTGTGCGTAACCAATATCGACAAGCATTTCTGACGCCCTGGCTGAGGAGAAAGATGTCAGCTAAGTTAACTTAAGTCATGCTTAACCTTGTATTATACTTTTATCTTTTTATCTTTTTCTTTTGCCTTTTCTTTTCTATCCTTATGGATTACCCAAATTCCAGGCCTATCTATCAATATGCTACACCCATGAGCACAAGCTTAGAGCCACCAGAGCCCATAATTCTCGCATCTAGCTATGAGCTACACCCATGTTTGGTTGCAATAGGTCAAAACCAACCCTTTTCTACAGCCAAGGTCCTATCTTCTAATCAAGAAGATAATGAACCCAAGGTCCTATCTTCTAATCAAGAAGATAATGAACCAAAGGTCCTATGTTCTGATCAAGAAGATAATGAACTTTTGGCTACACTAAGGGAGTCTTTCAATCTTCCTATAAATTCAGGTTTTAGACCTAGCCTTACAAGACCCTGTCCCTCTCCAATATTTGTATACGGGTCTTGATAATATCGCCTTTGGAAGAGTTTTTCCTTCTTTATCCATTAAAGAAGCAAGGGTCGTCCTTATTAGTGGACACACTCCTTGCATTAGCCTTCATGATGAACTCCTAGAGGTAAAGAAGGAATCATCCCCCAAACTAGAAGAGGAAGTTTTCATAGCCACATTACAAACATTCCAACCCCATGATTTGGCTATCCATCCCAAACCAGCTACACTCCAAAATCCTCTAAGGGAAGAAGAAATTATACCCTTGGAAATCCTTTCCAATGACGATTTTGGGAGGAGCATAAACTTCCCGCTTCATAAGAGACCTTTTAGTACATATAGTTTGAATCTTCTCAAGAAGGGATCTCTTAGAAAGCTTTTCAAATCCTATCCCTTTGAAGGATACTTAGAAATACTCAAGGATGGCATGTTAAGTGATGCCATAGAAGGAGAGCGAAATCATCTAGAATCCACTCCAATCTTTTCCCCTTCTATGCCCTCACCAGATGTAAAATTCAAACCCATCTTTAAAACCCTCCTTGACCTATGACCCCCCTATGCTCTTCCTCCTAAGACTCATGGTGATCCTAGAAATCCACCGAGATATCCAACGTATAGGAATCATCTAGACCATAAGGGGGATCGAGAAGAGCAACATCAATGGCTTAAGAGCATTAAAAACCTATGTGCTATTGCCATTGAATGTGTGGATGAGGCCTTATATGAGACCAGTTCAAGAGGCAATCCAAAGGAAATTTTGGACATTTATGACGAATCATCCTTGGAAGCTGGAAATGATGGAGACTTCAATGAGCAAGGAAGCTACTTGATAAAGATCCCATCAAATCCTTGCTCGTATGAGATATCTCCTGATTCACTTAGTCTCTCTCTAACATTGCCCCACACGAGATCTTCAACCCCCTCATGCTCCTTGTTCCTAAGAATTTTGAAAGGGTGGCTGTAGACGCATATGTTTATCATAGATATTGCAGATCTCGTTGTGTTGAATCTTAAGATAGTACACATAAATTAGTGTTGGAGGGGAAACCACTTCACCAATTCATATCTTGAGGGTTTCCCAAGGACAAGCTTAGTGTCCTAAAACAAGCACTATTCAAACCTTGACATGAGTGTTCACTTTTCTGCCCTTGTGAGATGAGCATAGAGTTATAATTATGAAAATATTCCTTTGGGTATTCTTGTCACTAACTTTCCAGGTTTGGAGCAAAAAGATCGAAGGAATGACAAATAAAAGGTATGTCCAACCCATCATTATGCAACATAGAATTACATTCATCCAAACTTGATTTTTTGCAAAATTCAAGCTTGGGGGAATATACTTCTATAATACATCTTTGGCCATGTTGCTACATTGTCTTGGTTATCTCTACCTTTAAGACATGCTCAAATTGCTAAACAACAATCATGCTCTTTCATGCTACCCTTGTCTACCCTGGTAAGTGTTGGTTTGGAAGTACTGCACATACTTTTATTGGCTTTTAAATTAAGTGTGGTGCTTAGGTTAAACAAACTTCCTTAATTCGATTAGACATGAACTCTAGTTTGGTTATTGAACCAAAAACTGCTAGTATAGACAAAGGTATATTTTGTTGGACTAACCCCTGCAGAGAAACTCCCAAATTCAAATTGGGAAAGCCCTGAGATGAACTCATACTGGAGATGAAGAGAGACATAATAATCATGCACAAGGGAGACACAACTCATTCATAGCCAAAGAGAAAGAAGAAAAGTGCCACAAAACAAGATCCACAATCAAAGCACTCCATGGAAGTAGGTGAACAAATTTCCATCATGCCACTTGAAGACAAGGACCATCTTGGAGGAATTCGAGTTGCAGTTCTAGTTGCTCTCTCTTGTCAACCACTAATCGTCAGGAATCAAAAGAGATTAACAAGAGAAGCGCATGCAACTTTCTACACCCTCACTTCCTAGATTGAAAAGCTAACGCATGAGGAAGAAAGGCCAACTCCTCAAGATGAACCAATCAAGCTCCTCCTCCTCTCATGCTCTCATCGCTCCACACGCTGGTTTGCAATCTCTCAATTCACTTTGCTTTATTTCTATAAGTTTGAGTTATTCCATTATGCCAATATATGAGAATCAAATATAAGATAAAATCAATCCTCTAGAAAGGAAGTAATAGTGAATGTTCTATGCTAGCATGTTCAAACAAATTCTTTTGTAGCATAGAAAAGTGACCCTTAGCTTTATGACAACAATGCCCTTGTCATTGCTTGTATATTCCTTCGGGTATGTGTTGTCCACTAATGATAAGCAGAAATGAAACAATAAGAAGAGCTAAAGGTCTAAGCACAAATTAAAGAGAGAACAAAAGATGGCATGACTAAAGATAAGAAAAAAGGAGTGCAACAGAAGACAGTCAACGCATGAGCAAAGACACAAGACCAACCAACAAAGGAAAGCTTCCACAAGGTGTCACAGTACCAGCATGATCCAACATTAAAGGTAATATCCCAAAGTTAGTGATTAGTACTTTAAAAAGCTTTTCTTCAATTCTGGTATAACATAAATAGAGAACCAACCGTGTTTGAGTTACAACCTTTCTTGATCTAACCTAATTAAACTCAACATGTTTAGTTCTTTAATCTTTGTTCCTGTCACCACTTTCTTGATCTCACAGTCTTAATTCAATGAGTTAAAAATATTGCGCATCTTATCTTTGGAATATGATGGTCATAATCATAAAATCAGTACACAATATGCATAGATAGACTATCCTTCTATAAGGTTGAGTAATCTGATCTGTCAAATGTTTTAAATGCTACATCTACAATTATTCATTAATCCTATCACCCATGTTAAGTTCGAGCAAAACACATAAACATCAAAATTATCTTGCTCAATTCACCAAAGGTTAGAGAAGAATAAACTTTTGGTTCTGTTGGTGTTTTTGCACCAACAGAGCCCATGCACTTGATCTCTACCTTGTCTCTATAAGTAGGACACACTTTGAACAAAACAGCAGAGGAGTTTGTCAACTCCCCAAGAATCCTACAAGTGAAAGTCCTAGACCTACGAACATGCACACTGAGCAAGATGCTATCAGCTTCCACAACTAGTACTTCACTTCAAACTGCTGGAAGAACAAGGAACATGGGTGACACCATCTCAAGAGGTGCAAGCTATCAAGGTCTCTACTATGGGACTAGATGATGCACCTATAGAATGAATATGGTAAGAGGTCTTGTTCAGAGGACTTAAAACACTAAACCCTTGCCGAAAGGTAAAATCGGTTGTTATCCATATTTATCTTTTTATCATTGCATGAATCAGTTTCCCTTTCTGCATATTTACTTCCGAGCATTTGCATAATCATTTTCCTTTTTTGCATGTTTACTTTTCTGCATTAGCATTGCATTAGAAAAGAAATTATTTATTTGTTTGCTTTGCTGCATTATAAATTATAAGCCCCATGTGAATAATTTTGTTATGTAAAAACCCATAGGAATATTCATTGTGGTGGCATAGAATAAAAATAAATACGCATTCATCTTGTTATACTTTCTCAGCATTATAAAAATATAAAAATTATTTGAGAGAAATCATGTTGAAACTCTGCTTGAAAGAATAAAGAACAAATCTCAAAAGCTCTCGACAATTAAGGCTTGAGTGGCCAACCACTAACGCTTAATCTATTCCACAAGTTTTGTTGTCTATTTGAGTTCCACAGGATTTGAAGGACCAAGAAGAGCCGACAAGCAAGTGGATGTTCTATCCACTACTGAAGCACTGTCTCAACAATCATCAACTTCAATTAATGGTCCACTAGAGGAGGAAGAACACCCCTGCTGCTAGTCTGCTACTTCACAAGATTGAATGACTACGTCAACATCTAACTTGGGGGAAAGCACCCCCATGTATCCAGCTAAGTATTTTCTTTCCTTAGTTTTACCTTATTCTTTATGAGTTTTCTTATTTAGTAATAATAATGGTCTAAAATAATAGAAACAAAATAAAAAGGGTGTGTCTAGTTTGCTTTTGTTCTTAAAGAAGTTGATAATAAAAGAGGAGTCTTTGAATAATCACTTGCATGGAAATGATGAATAGTTGCTCTGCTGTAATTCCTTTCAAGTATCTAGTTTTCAACCTCGAACTCTCCCAAGTTTTAGACACAACTATTTTGATCTAAGATTTGCTCTGAACCTGAAACTCGTGGGTAGTGAATGCTTGATCTAAGTCTAGGCAGTTGGTGGATATGATATGGCAAGGTCTGAGCTGTTGTTTATCCTGCTCCTAGAGATACTAGAGTTCTGGAGATTTTATCTTTTGAAATTGAAAAACATAAAAATGCTGCATGATGAGTTCCTGTATGACGAGAGCTTGAATTCCTACCATAGCCATATATACATGCTTTGTTAGACTAGGAAAACTTTCACTTATATTTACTGCTTGTGAGCATTGAGTATGGTCAAGCTATGTCGACCCTTAGGGATTGGTCATGCAGTTAAAATTAAGATCACGTACACTCCACCCATATATACTGCTTGTACCCTAGAAGTATGCATCCACATACTTTCCATTTAGACACATCCCATAATTGTTCTACGCCTACACTAGGAGTGAGCATCAAAAATTTCCCTTCATTCATTGCTAGCCCTTTTGTTATCCAATAAAGCTCCAAATATCCCTTTGTTCCTACCTCCATCAATATTTCCAAAAGAGACTTGGGAGTTCTGTTCAAAAAAAAGAGAGAAGAAGAAAGAGAGGAAAAGAAAAATAAAAACAAGAGGACAAATGTCCCAACATAGAGGAATTTTGAGCAGTCCAAGTTCTCCCCAAAGTCTTCAAAGTTCAAAGAAGAGGTATGTGTTTCTTCAAAGGAGCAAAAGTAGAATTAGGTATTCACCATTATTATCTCTTTACCCCTTCATTCCTACATACATCTACCATCATCACCATTTGCCACTATCACCATATACCCATTCAACCCATATACTTAGGACCACACACATGCACATCTTGATTTGACTATATGGCTGGACTCATTCCTCTGGATCCATGGTTTGACTATGCAATCAATGTTTGCAAGTATGTATTAGCTGTCTCCCCACCTATGAGCTCCACATAAGCCAATTAGTTATAGGGTGATAGAGAGAAGGCACAATGTTACTCTGCCTTATACCAAAAATACCATATATCTTGAGAGAAGAGAGAAGGCATACACCATTAATGCCTTGGTAAGGATCCACAAATACCACAAATGAGAGACTTGAGAGGGTCATACAAAGGAATCTCTGAGTTTTATTTGAAAATATGCAAAACTTCGGAATAATGGTTGATCAAAGAGCTAGAAACATGGCGCTTGACTTAATCATTCTATCTTTCAACTACTCAAGGCCCAAGTGATGGCTACAAGCCCAATGGTGGAAGGTAATATGGGTAAGTTTGAAAGTCACGATAGTTCACTCTAATCCATAGGAGAGTTCTTGTTTGAACACATGTGTACTTTTGAGGCGTGAAAGCATTGTAGCAACTCCTGATCCATCACTGAGTTTATCTTTGCTCAGGGACGAGCAAAGGGTAAGCTTATGAGAGTTGTTGATGGTAGATAAGTGTCAATTTTAACCATCAATGAAACATGAAAAAGGACCTAAACAATAATTACCACATAGATATAGGGGGTCTACTGACAGAATTCCACGAGTTTTAGTGAATGCCTGTTTCTGCAGGGTGTCTGCTCAAAAGAACCAAGGAAGGCCCACATGTCAGGTTTACATAGAGACAAAAGGGCTATGCATAACTTTTCTGTAATCTAGAAGGTACAAGAAGGCTCTGGACCAAATGGGAGGCGAATCTGGCTCGGAAGCCGGGCAGCCGCCCAAGGGTGGGGGTGGGCACCCCACCTGCAGAGCCAATTAGAGGCGAGCTCGTGGATCCTACCTCCACCGCCTTTGAGGATGAATAATAATCATTCATTAAGGCCAGTTTGATCCGACAACTGTGGTGCTTCCTAGAGGGCTATATAAGCAAGGCCCCTGGCCCCTGGAGGAGGCATCCTATGAAACCCTAATTCATTATTTCCAGTTGGGATCAGCTGAGAGGGGTCCCTTGAATGGATCTTCTCTCCTAGGTCACATACAAGAGAGATTAGCTTTGTAGTCTCTATGTAAGATTAGAGTTCTTTTAGATTGAGAGAGTTAGAGTGGAGGGATGAGTTGGAGGAAGCCCAGCATGTCGGTGTCTCCTCTCTAGCTTGTACCTGTGGGATCAAGTCTCCTAACCCGAGGCTTGGTTCTAGGATTCTTCAGCAATTCAACTTCTAATACTAAGTAAGTACGTTGTTATTATTGTTCTTTGGTTTACAAGTTTACTCTATTCTCTTCCATGGTAGAGGGTAGAGTAATCATCTGTAGCGTAAGCGTGGTGCTTGGGCCAGGATACTCGTAGATATCCCCTGTCTGGCCAGATCGGTGTGTAGTAGCGTGGGACGTGACAATCCCATTGTTACCTTTGGAGCCTCCTCCCTTCAAAAGGTTTGGTAAGACCCAAGCCCTGGTTAAGCATCCTCTGTGGTGTTTCTTTTCCAACGATATGTCCCCATAGAATGGTAGTTTCATAGCTTACCATAGGTTGGAACTAGACTGTCGTAGTAGTCTTCTCTAATCGCTTATATCTTCGCTACCTTATAGTGCGGCCCAGGGGCTAAGTATAGACTTAGGTTAGTCATCGCACGCTTTCTCCTAGCGGATAAAACAAATATGATACTCTAGAAATATCTCCTAGGTGAAGTGCTCACCAATATTCGTGCGCTTGCAGATTATTTCTCTTAGATTCTTTCGTGTGCGTAACCAATATCAACACTCTATGACGCATCTTGACCATTGTTTCAAGTCAGTTTGATCCGAGGGCTGCGGTTCATCCCACCGGGCTATATAAGCAGAGGCAGACCTCCACCCTAAGGCATCTCCATCTTCATTAGCTACAACCAGAGCAAAAGCTAGGGTTTCACCCCTCCATCCAAGTAGAAGTAGGGATCCCTCTAGATAATCATCTAGTTCTAGTTCTTCTAGTTCATCTTCTAGTTCTATTTCTAGTTCATCTAGTTGTAAACTAGAGATCAGGGAGAGAGGAGAGGAGAGAGCTGAGGAGGAGTGTTGGGTATTTTAAACACGAGCAGGAAAAGATCCGCAAGCACATGGATACTGATGTAGCTTTCACCCAGGAGTATTCTGGAGTATCGACTTCCACGGGCAACGTGAAGTGTACTAGAAGAATTAGGAACATCCAAGGAAAGGGTAATTATATGGTAGAGAGGAGTTTTAGGGTTTTTGTAAGTGGTTCTATCTTGTCGAAGGCTTACTCTATTTTACCTACTTTGGAGCAACAGTACCTTTCCGACTCTCGAAAAAGATTGGGAACGAAGTAGTCAGGGGAAGGCTGCCAAAAAGCTCTACGAAACACCAACCCTAACATGGTGGATTACAAAGACCGGACAGAGCTGTCACCTTTATGGGTTACCACAACTAACCAGAGGATTAGGCGCAAACTCTGGTAAACCCTAGTCTAGATGCCACATCTACACCAGCGCTTACTACTCTAATTACCTAGGATAACTAGAGCACTCAATACAAGCAGAGATCCAGTAAATACAATAAAGCAAGAACTAAAATGAAACAAAATACTTAGAAATAAATGTTGAAAAACCTAGAGATTGCTCAAGACAAATTAGATGCTGCAGAAGTACAATGTTAAGGAAGATCCGATAGATCTGGCTCCTCCTCAGCTCTCTCCTCTCCTCTCTCCCTGATCTATAGTTTACAACTAGATGAACTAGAACTAGAACTAGAAGATGAACTAGAAGAACTAAAACTAGATGATCATCTAGAGGGATCTCTACTTCTACTTGGATGGAGGGGTGAAACCCTAGCTTTTGCTCTGGATGTAGCTAATGAAGATGGAGATGGCCTGAGGGAGGGGGTCTGCCCCTGCTTTATATAGCCCGGTGGAGTGAATCGTAGCCCTCGGATCAAACCGACTTGAAACAATGATTGAGATGCGTCATAGAGGTCGGTTGGAGGCCGTCACGCAAAGCTGGTCTCACTTGGAGGTGGGCCTAGGTTGGCCAGCCTGACATGTGGGGCCGGCTAGCCCCACTTGTCAGCCTCCGGGCTTCCGCTTCATTCCCATGTCTTCTCGTGTCCTCTAGAACCTTCCCGTCAATTTTCATGGAATTTCGACTTGATTTGGTCTGGTTTCTTGACTCCTACTCCTTCTTGGCTTATTCTATTTTTATCCCTAAAAATTCACAATTCACCAAAGTTATGGAAATTGTTATGTTAGTCCCTAAAACTCTTGGTGATGATTCTAGAGTCTTCTAGAATCTTCCGAGTCGTATCCATCGGGGACTTTCTCTCTGGAACTCCAAATATAGCAAATGATATGTCTGTTTCGATCATCTTGACGAGCTCTTCGTAATGATGTGCTCTAATTCATCACTTGAGATACTTTTATATAGTGAAATATTAAATATCCTACAAAACAAGTGAGAACAACACAACTCATGGAACTCGTTAGAATCAAACCCTACAACTATGCTTTGTGGTTCATTTCATGCTATTTCATGCAATAGTTGATGGTTATGAATGAGCAATAGTGACTGTCAACAAGTTCCCCCAAGCTTAACCTTTGCTAGTCCCTAAGCAAAGCCAATCTCAACAATGGATCAGGAGTTGCTACTATGCTTTTACGCCTCAAAAGTACACATGTGCTCAAAACAAGAATTCTCCACCAGATTAAAGCAAACTATTCTGACTTCAAACTTACCCGTTACCTTCAACTATGGAGCTTTTGGCCTTCACTCGGGTCTTAAGTAGTTGAAAGATAGAACAATCAAGTCAAGCACTACGTCTCGAGTTCTTCGATCAACCTTTTATTCTAGAGTTTTTGTAGGTTTTCATAATAAAACTCAAAGATTCTTTTTTGTATGACCCTTGCTGGTCTCTCATATGTGGTACTTGTGGATCGTTTCTAAGGCAATGATGGTGTTTTGCCTTCTCTCTTTTTCACTCAGAATATGTGGTATTTTTGGAATAAGGCAGAGTAGCATCATGCCTCCTCTCTCTTACCCTATAACTAATAGGCTTATATGGAGCTAAGGGTATTTCAAGGATGTAGCATACTTACCATGCATATGTTGCTCAGTCAAAACGGGATCCGAGGAGGGGAAACCATACCCTTAGATCAAGATGTGCATGTGTGTGGATATATTTGGTGACTAACCTAATTCTACTTTGCTCCTAGAGAGACTGTCTCCAACTGAAGAATTTATGAAGAACTTTGTTGTGGAGGTCTTGGGATATCTTCTTTCTCCTTTCTTTGATGACAACGATGAACTTCTAGGCATAGAGATCATAGACTTCTCTTTTGCTCTCTTTTTTTTCTTTCTTCTTTTTTTACAAAGGATCTCCTGCCTCTTGCTTAGGATATAATAAACTTGGAGAAGAGATAAATCACAATTTTGGAGCATTTATTTGGAAACCTAACAATCTTTTTGGATCCTCTCCCAGTGTAGGAGATAGATTTTTTGGTGGAAAATGCATGTTTTTGCGTACCCCTAGGGTAGGAGCAGCAGGGTATATGTGGGTGTAAGTGATCTTGATCTTGGGAGCATGACCATCCTCTCGACAAGGGTCTCACATGGGTTGACCAAACTCAACACAAAGTGAGCAGCTTATGAGCTGGTTTTCTTATTCTAGCAAGCATGTATATATGGCTATGGTAGGAATTAAAGCTCTTGTCATACAGGAACTCATCATGTGAAAATTTTAAGTTTTCAAAAGATAAATCTTTAGAACTCTAGTGTCACTCAGAACAAGATAAATAGTAGCTCAGACCTTCTCATATCATATCCATCAATTACCTAGACTTAGATCAAGCATTCGCAACCCACAAGTTTCAAGTTCAGAGTAAATCTTAGGTCAAAACCATCATTTCCAAAACTCAGGAGAGTTTGAGGTTGAAAACAAGGCACTTGAAAGGAATTATGGTAGAGCAACTATTCATCATTTCCATACCAGAGATTATCTCCAGAGTCCATTTATTTAAACAGAAAAGCAACTTCTATACACACTCTAATTAGCACACACTAATACGAAATAACATAATATAGAACGAATACTCGATAGGACAAGTGTGAACCTTTATGTGCTCACTTTTTTTATTATTTTGGGATTAATTTATGTAACAAGAAAACTTTAAGAGGGTAAGGATACTTACCTAGATACATGGGGGTGCCTTCCCCCAAGTTGAATGTTGACATAGTCGTTCGATCTTGCAATGTAGCACACTGACAGTGGAAATGTACTTCCTCTATAGAGCATTGATTGATGTTGATGACTGATGAGACAGTGCTCTTAACAGTGGATAGAACATCCACTTACTTGTCAACTCTTATTAGTTCTTCAAATCTTGTGAAACTCAAATAGACAACAAAACTTGTGGAATTGATTAAGCGTTAGTGGTTTGGCCACCTAAGCCTCAGTTGTCCAAAGCTTTTCTTCTAGGCAGAGTTTCAGTGGGATTTCTTTCTCAATATTTTTGTATTTTTATATTTTCTATGACGCAAGAGAAAATGTAATAGGATGAATGCACACATATTTATTTTTATTTTTGTGCCACCACGATTAATATTCCTATGGGTTCTTACACACCACAAAATTATTCACACGGGGCTTTTGGATTATTGATGCAACAAATAAATATTTTTATTTTCTTTTATTTTCTTTTTCTAATGCAATGCTAATGCCAAAAAGATAAATATGCTAAAGAAAAATGATTATGCAGAAAAGACAAATTAGATAACTACTGATTTTACCTCCCGACGAGGGTTCAATGTTTTAAGTCCTCTGAACAAGACTTCTTACCATATTCACTCCTTAGGTGTATCATCTGATCCCAAGGTGGAGACCTTGATAACTGCACCCCTTGATATGGTGTCACCCATGTTCTTCGTTCATCTAGCAGTTTGAAGTGAAGCATTGATTGTGGAAGCTGGCAGCATCTTGCTTAGTGTGCGTGTTCTTATAGAACCAAGACCTTCACTTTGTAGAATTTAGGAGTTGACAAACTCTTCATGTCTTGTTCAAAGTGTGTCCTGCTTATAAAGACAAGGCAGAGATCAAGTGCATGGGCTCTGTTGGTGGAAAAACATCAATAGAACCAAAAAGTTTTGTTCATTCTTCTCTAACCTCGGGCATAGTGAACAAGATAAAGTTGAAGTCCATGACATGGGTGATAAGATCAGAAGATGAGCATGAAAGTTGCATTTCAAAAAATATTTGACAGATCAGATTGTTTAACCCATGGAAGGATTGTCTAGGATTGTGATTATCATCTTCCAAAGGTTGGATGCGCAACATTTTAGCTCATTGGGTGATATTATGAGATCAAGAGAGTGAAGCTAAGAAATGATTAAAGAATTGAACATGTTAAGTTAATCAGGATGGGTCAAGAGGTTGCAACTTAAACATGTTTGGTTCTTCATTTATGTGCATACCAAGATCGAGAAAAGCTTTTTAAATAGTGATTATGTGTGTGGAAATATTTGGTGGCTAATCCTAATTCTACTTTGCTCCTTGAACAGGTTTTTTCTTTATTAAGACAAATGAGGAACTTTCTCAGGTAGGGACCACGAGCTATCAAATGATTTTTCTTTTCTTTCTTTCTTCTCTCTTTCTTCTTTCCCTTTTTTCAAATGATAGAACTCTTTCTTTTGATAACTATTTTGCATAGCCTCATGTCCCATTCCTGGATTACAATAAATTTTGAAAAATGATGAAATAATAACAAACTTGGAGCATTTATTTGGAAAATCCTAACAATCTTTTTTATCTTCTCCTAGTGTAGGAGATAGATAAAAGGTGGAAAGCATGTTTTGCGTACTCCCAATGTAGGAGCAGCGGATATATGTGGGTATACGTGATCTTGATCTTGGGAGTTTGACCCACCTCTCGACAAGGGTCTTACACGGGTTGACCAAACTCAATACAAAGTAAATAGCTTATGTGCTAGTTTATAAATGTAAGACTCTAATAGGCATTTTATTCTTACCACAGAGGAGAAGCATAGCTAATAATTTTAATATTTTCATAAAAGAAATTCTCCAAATGACAAAGTATCAGAAATCAGGTTCTCATGATTCTACTATCTCACATTCCACAACGACTTAAATGATACGGGGTCCCTATAAATTAAGTTTCCAACAGCAACAGGACTCCCAGGAAAAATCATGGTGTGAGTCTATAAAGAGATCATGACTAAAATAATTTACCTTTTTGTTTTTAGCATTAAGTAGGTTTTATTCAAAAATTCCAAATGTGAAACGTAACAGGAAGTATATATATATATATATATATATATATATATATATATATATATATATATATATATATATATATATATATATATATATATATATATATATATATATATATATATTGGAACATGGAGGGAGCAAACCTGACCATGGTTGAAGGATGGAGTGAGGAGGGCCCACAAGCTGGGCGTGTCACACCCGGTTTTCTAAAGAACAAAACCAGGCTAATCATATGTGTGCCCAGGAAGTCCACACATATGCCAGAATGAAAAAATAACAGAAACAATGTTATTATACAACGTATACATAGCTATATTAACACTTACATCAGAGTATTGCGGAACGGTGACTAAACTTCGGGCTCCATTCTTCTCAGGGACGGCTGACTGGGGGTAACATATGCCTAGCACTTCTACTAGTCTTCTAGAAACTCCACTACACCTTTGTCCTTTTTCCGAGTAGCATCTTATTACACACTAGAGTGTTGGGGAAATAGCAAGAGTGAGTCCATGTCGAACTCAACAAGTATAACACAGGGTTCATGAGGCTCAAAAAGGCTAGACACTGTTTTACTGCGTTTAGCTTTTAATCATCATATAATTAGCAATTGAGTAGCATCAAGGTATTCCAATTCCCATTAATGAATCAATGATCAATTGTAATAAGGATAATGAATAGCATTAACATGAGCATAATAATAATCAACAATAATTAAGCATGATATAGCAATGGTGATCATCTATCTGTAAATGTTCCAAGGCCGCTCGTATCCGTGAGCACGGCTAGTATACCAGTTTTTAACTCTGTGCAGAGGTGTACACTTTCACTGTGAGTCATGATTTCCATATGCTAAGGGGTCATGAATCCCTAAGCACAAGAAACCATATAAAGCCATTCAAAAGTTCGTCTAACAAGTTAGGGCCATTAGATTCACTCGGCAGGCAGATGTAGAACCCCCCTTCCCTGTGGCACAACAACCGCAGCCTATACACACTAGGCCAGGGGCTCGCACTACACCCAAAGTGGCAAGCCATTCTTACGTCATTTAAGGTAACCTCTAACAAGCTAGAAAAGGTCTCTTGAACAACTAGAGCCAGAGCCATATAGCCCTCACAGCTGTACTGTATGTCCCGGATGGTCATGTACAGATAAGTCCTTATGGAGAGAAACCAGAGCAATAATATAACCCCTTGCTCTAGCCCCCTTTTCAACAGTAATAAAATCATCTTAATGGTTGGTTGCTTAATCCATTAATCAAATTACAAGATCATTGTTCATAATTAAGCACTAGCAATAGCTACCCAAATGCATAACCCATAGGTGACAAGGAAACAAGATATCAATAGCTAAGTTATAATCTCTATGGTTGTCAAGGAAGACACATGCATATGTATAATAATTTCAGCGAATAGGCAACAAGGATGGTCCCATGTTATACTTGCCTTTGAACTTGCTTTATGCCTAAAGCAACTTGCTCAGAGAACCTTCAGTTATCTTCTAGTCATCCCCGCTTGATCTTCAACGCTCATGAACGGTTTTCATTCTACTCATAGCAAGCACCACGCACAGGCAAACATACAAACAACAATAAAAGCAACTAAGAATAGTACACCACATGAGAGAAAACAGCGTACTAAAAGAGAGCTATCGGCTACAGTCACGAGAACACAAGAAACATCGATAACGGAACTACGATTGAAAAGAAACGACTACCGAGAGTTTATATTATAAAAGAAACAACTACATGCTTCATTTAATTTAATTTAGAAAAATCACATGGAACCTATTAATTCAGATTAATCAAATTATTATATTATAAAAACAAATTAGAACAAGTCATATTTATTTATGAACATGTCTCGTGTTATTTAATCATCAAGTTAAACTTTAACCTTGTATAAAAATAAAGGTGAGAACACCTAAACAAGTTTATCCTATGCAACTGGTTTGAACTTAGCAAGTTACAGTTTAATCACTAAAGATCAAAGTATAAACCTATATTGTTTTTAATTCAAGAAAGCATGAATCAAACACTAATCAGAACAACTATACACTCCATGTTTAACTAAACTAATTATAATTGATGAATAGGGCATTTGAATAATCAATAATCATATCTTAGTTGAGAAACCGAGTTAAATCTAGTCATATTTTAATAACAAATATTTCATTTTGTCTTTTATATCAATTATACATTAACATGCAAAACAAAGTAATATAATCTGACGTGTTGTTAAATTAAGCAAGTCAAATATATTTACGTTGCAACTAACAATGGCACACAAAAAGGACAGATGCTAATCTCTATGCTGTATTTATTTTGGAAAGCGGTGTGAATAGAGATTAGTCAAAATTAATAATTAAATTAAAAATTTAGAAAAACATAAAGCATGTTAAATGCCGTTGCCACACAGTAGACTAAGTCGACTCAGATCTGATGGAAACAAGATAACGGCGGTTATCAGCATATATATAACTATATGTACGGAGACACACCAGCAGAAAGATGCAATTTCTCGACTGGAAATAAATAGGGAATGATGATGCATGAATGACGAGACATGATATCAGCAAAGTCTTTGATCAATAAAATAATGGTTAGCAAGGTGACGCTGACCTTTTCTTTTAATCGGCCATCAGGAGTTTGCTAATGATGTCAGGAACAATGTTGTTGCTGCTTCTGCGCAATGACAACTTGCAAGATAGCTCGGTTTGCAGGCGAGAGTCATGATTGTGGCCGCCGGCTGGTTTTGTCAAGGCCTGGGCAGATAGCGACGGTGAAGCAGGATGCAGATGGAGATCTACTGATATCCAGCATGCATATATGTGGCCAGAGAACTTGAATGGTAAGCAGGCTCAGGCTCAAAGGCTAGTATACGTGATGATCAAATAATAAGATCAACAATCGAAGAAGCTAACAGATAAAAATACAAGAGTTGCCATCGTGCGGGTGTTTCTTACCAACATCAAAACGAGAAACAACGATGTCGGGTTGAAGCAGAGACCGGCAAGATCGGGTTTCACAAGCGACTCCTTCAACGACAGATCCGAGATAGCAGTCATGCAGATGGTGCCGATGCTTCACGCGATGATGGCCGACGGGTGGCGCTCGGCCTGCCCAAAAGGAAGCAGCTAGCGGCAAGCATGTCCCTCTCGTGAACATGTTCCAGTGTGGCGACGGCTTTTGCTCTGCTCATCGGCGAGGTCTAAGCAACGACGATGGGGACGATAGGGATCGGCGGGGCGTGGCTCCAGCTTCTCTCCGACGAGATCCAAAACGAGTGAGCGGCAGCGGCGCTGGGATAAAGCTAGGGCTAAGAACGGCGGCGGATGGGAAAACACAAGGTCGGTGATGATCCTCGAGCTTATATAGGGGTGCTCGTGCTTCCTTGTCTACTTATGCACGGAAGAGAAGACAATTCCGTACTTGCATGTCTTATGAGGATATACGTGTATATGCAAGTCTGATTGATATCCTGATTGGCTCCCAATAATTAGCTTTGCATGGCTCTGTTTGTACTGTACAGCAGGTGTCCTTGTTTGATTAGATGACGGATAAACAACCCTTGATCCGATTCGAATCCAACTACGGCCTCCAGAAAGTTTTGACACGCTGTTATGAACGGATCCGACTTGAATTCGGTCGCCAGCTTGCTAAGCAAAACCGAACAACTGCATGGACGGCTGGTCTGCAACTTGCATCAACAGACAGGTATGATCGGTCGTGTGGTGATTAGCCTGGTTTTGTTCTTTAGAAAACCGGGTGTGACAGGGCGCCCGCCCCTGCTAGGGTGGCGTTTCGACATTCGCTTCGACGTGCAGGGTCCTCGTGTCATATATTCTCAAAAATTTTCGTTCATGCGGTAAAATCTGTTTGTTATGTCGTCGGATGCCTCCCCCACACTTGTTTCCTATTATCCTTTACACAGAACATGGTGGAGACAAGAACAAAGGCAAAATATATCTAATAATAACCAACTCTTTATTTTAGTATCATATAAGGCACTTTGTTTACAATTGACCGAATGAAATGGATTGAATAAAAGAATTAAACTAATTGAACTAAGAATCTAGGCAAGCTTGTGACTAACTCGAAGGTGCCTTATCAACTGCTAGATTGACTTGATCTACTTCTTTGGCTTAGGGGGCTCTAAGGCGCTAACACGCTTGTCTAACTTCTTATTGTCCTTCTTAACATCCTCTAGTTTTTCGTTTGTATGGATAATGCAACGGCTATGAAGACGTAGGCTAGCCTCCATAAAGGTGATGGTTGCGCGCTAAGCCTCTAATTCTTTCTCTAGATCGGCTACCATCTTATGACGCTTGCATGGAGCTTTGGAAGCAGCAAGGGCATGTTTAGGAGCATCCTTTGGTGGCAGGAACTTGACTTTGCTTGGATGAGCGTGGACTCCTTCGAAGTAGGTGCGCTCTCCAGTGTTGTACATGGCGCAGACGATCTCACCACTCTTGTTGGTCTTCACACCCACTAGTGTCTCGTTGTGCTTCGGCGGCAGGATCTTGGTTCCCGTAGGTAGCTTGATGACGGGTGTTGACGGTAGATAAGTATAATTTTTAACCATCAACATAGCATGAGAAATGATCTAAATACAAATACTATCTAGATATAGGGGTTACACTGACATAATTTAATGAGTTTTGGTGAATATCTATTTCTATAGGGGGTTATCAGGAAATAAGTAAAGGAGACCCACATATCAGATTTACATAGAGACAAAGGGTTATACATAATTTTTCTGGAATGTTGAAGATACGAGAAGACTCTAGAAACAAACAGGAGACGAAACGGGCCCACAGCTGGGGCGCCCGCCCCTCTCCCTTGGGCACCCACCCCCTCTGATGGCCAATCACGGTCAACCTCGCGGATTATGCCTCCACTGCCTTTGAGGATCAATAATAATTGTTCATCAAGGTCGGTTTGATCCAAGGGCTGTGGTGCTTCCTAAAGGGCTATATAAGCAAGGCCCCTGGCCCCAGGAGAAAACCTAAATTTTGAGCCAACACAAGAAGGAATTCATTATTCAGAGAAACCCTAGAGCCACCATCTCAATTAGATTTCTAGTTTAGCATAGCTACATAGGATTAGAACTAGAAGGAGCCAAGCATTGCTTGATTTCCGGATCTATCGGAGAATACTTGGTAATTCTCTCCTACTTTTGTATTTGTTCTTATATTATATTATCTAGTTCATCATTTGTATGAATATGACTTTAGTCTATTCTATCATATTGGATATGACTTTGCTCTATTTGATTATGTTCTCAATTATATTGTTCTTAGTCTACTTTGATTATATGCTTGGCATAGTTCGATCAGATTTATATTCAAGTATAGGATCGTATAGCGCTTACTTATTGATATCATGGGTAAGTGGTAAACATTGTGTAGGCCTGATGCCTATACCATATTTACCTGTGATTGTACCCTATATTCCAGATCATGTGGTAGATCGTGGGAGTGACAGTCCTATTGAGTCCTCTGTAGTCCACCTCCCGAGTATAGGGCAGGCAGAGCACAACTATTACCGAGAAGTTATGGCTATGTTCTATATCTTCCTTAGTAATATCATTATGCGTAGATATAACCTGTTCTTGCCATGATTGCCAAGTGTAATAGCACTAATCATCATATGCTTTGACTTTATAGTTAGAATAACTTAGGATTATCCCGATAGTTCGTCCTAATCCATGCTAGTGCTATATATCTAGAGTAGTCTATTGAGATGTTTATCATTATATGGCTATGTGCTTATCAGTTATCTTTATTATCATTCGTATATTATTTATCTTGTGACACTTACCCTATATGAGAAGTGAGATAAAGACATGGTTATGCTCTCCATTAGCATATGCAGTATTGCTCATTATTCATTATCCTTAACATCCCTTCCCAGTGGTAAAATATAAATAACGATACCTGGTTTACTCCTGGTTAAAATGCTACAATGGTATTATCTGTGCGCTTGCGGATTTCATATTTATTTCTAGAGGAGCATTTGCATTTATTTAATGCCACATTTCTGGCATCATGCTGGGGATGACAACCTAGCTTAAGTGACGTTAAGAAATGCCAACAAGCATTTTTGGCGCCGTTGCCGGGGAAGGTTGAATTGCTATCCAAAGGATAATGAGCCATCACTTGCATCCACTAATGTGATCGAGAAACCATCATCTTTCTCTTCTCATACAACCTTACCCTTGTCTTCTGTCTATTTTATATATCATATACAGGGTAATGTATGAGCAGGTTTGGCTGTCCAGATAATTTCATCGATAATCTAGAATTGTTATTCAGGAGTGCTAGAGCCAAGCTAAAGAGAGTTCAAGCAAAAACATCATCATCCTAGCTTGAAGCTCCACTCTCTGATTCAGAAGGCCAACCAAGCATATTTCGGAACTTAACACTAGAGTTCGACGCTATGGCAAATAAGTCACTCCGCGAGTTCTTAGCTCCAACTACAGCTAACATTTGGACTAGACCTGTAGCAGATATTGAGCAAAACTTTGAGCTAAAGCCGACGTTGATCAACATGGTGCAAGCTAGCCAGTTTTGTGGGAAGGCACATGAAGATGCTAGTGCTCATCTCCAACACTTCCTGTAGATTTGCAACACTTTCACCATCAAGGATGTCCCTAGAGATGCCATACTACTTCGCCTCTTTCTATTCTCACTCTTAGGGAGAGCGAAGCAGTGGTTCTATGCAAATAAGGAGAAGAATACTACGTGGGCACTCTGTTCCACCAATTTCTTGGTGAAGTTTTTTTTCCCATGGGCAAGACAAATGCTCTTCGTGGGAAGATATCAAGTTTTCAGCAGCAACATGATGAGTCAGTCCTAGAAGCATGGGAGCTCTTTTAAGATTACATCCTAGAATGTCATCATCATGGAATGAAGAATTGGCTACTTATGCAGACCTTCTATCACGGGCTCACCAATAGCACCCAAGAGACTATGGATGTTGCCGCTAGAGGAGCATTTTTACCACTTACAATCAATCAAGCCACAGCTCTTGTGGAAAAGATGGCGTCCAACCAAGGTTGGAATGAAGAAAGAACTCAAACCCGCAAGAGAGGTGGAGGTATGCACCAGTTGAAGGAGGTGAACATGTTGTCTGCCAAGATGTAACACCCAAATTTTAGGAGTAACAAATTTTAAATAATTTAAAGAAAGGGAATTAAAATTTTGAAAACTATTTGGTGATGCATTCATGTTGTTGCATTTATTTTATTTTGTGATGTGGAATTTATTTTATTCGTTTCGGATTAGAAATTCTTTTTGAAAAAGGTTTTGAAAAACAAATTAGAAAAGAAATGGAAAATAAAAAGGAAATCCTTTACCTATTCGGCCTGTGTAGTCCAGCTAGCGGCCTGTTTCCTCTTTCTCGGTCTTGGGCTGCTGAACCGAGCCGAGCCCAAAGTCCCCCGCTTCTCCTTGCACCTGCCCGCGTGGGCCGCCCAGCGCCGCAGCAGCCCAGCAGCCGAGCCCAGCAATGCAGCAGCCGCGCTCCCTCCTTTCTACCGCTGACAGGTGGGGCCCGGACGTCGGTCTTCTTCTACCTCTCGTATTCGAGCCGGACTTCGAACCGGAAGCGAACGCAACATCCGTCCTGTGATTTCCGGGATCTCCTACCCGTATACGGCATCTTGGGGCTACAAATAGGAAGAGGAGACTCTCTATTTTTCGTTTTCCATCTAAAACTCGAGCTTCATCACGTGAGATTGAGCGTAGGAGGCCGGAACCCTAGGTTCTTGCGGCCGGTACGTCGTCGGGGCTTGCGGGTGAATTTGAGGCCGTGTTCTTCGTTTTGGTGAGCTCGCCATCTTCTCTTCTCCCTCCCAATGCTCTTCTTTTAAGTTTTTGTGCTTTAAATCGCGGGTTTGGAGCTCACCGTGGCCAACAATGGCGTCGCCGCCCTAATTGAGCCGCGTTTCATCCTCGGTCCGTCGTAGCCTTCCTAAACCGCGTAGATAAGTTCGAGTGGACCTTCTCTTTCGATTGGTGTCGGTTGCGGAGTGAATCGTGGTCGGAAAAAGGGGAGACGGAGTTCTCCGGCCATGGAGGAGTCGCCGGCCATGGAGGAGCCGCCGGCCGGACTTGATAGAGGTGATCGGATGGTCACTGTGCACTTGATGATGAACACGAACCGTTGGATTCGAGATGAAGGGCTGAGATTAGAAGATACCCCTTCGCGGGTAAAATTGATAAAGAGCCCCTAGACTTTTTCAGATTAGAACCTGCAGTCCTTAGCGCAATATCTTAAATCTGTTTGCGTGTTTTGAAAGCGTATTTTCTCCCGGATAAGTCAAAAATACGTTTTCAGGTATTTACAGTTTTGCCACTAGAATTGTTTTGGTCATAAAATCTTCGTTTTAACTCCGATTTGATCCGTTCAAATTGCGTTAGGTTCGTATTTGCGAGCTCTACATGTTAGTGTAGTTGTACAGTTAGTTTTGATAATTTATTTTTCAAGGTTATAATTAAGTATTTATTTATCTATAGGAAATCTTAGAAAATTCATAACTTTCACGTTTTAACTCCGAATTTGGTGATCTTTGCGTCTGTGTGATCGTAGAAACGTGTAGAAGAGTTTTATAAGCTTTTATTACTGTTGGTGTACTGTTCTAATTATATCTCTTTGTTTGCTTCGTGTATGTTTGATTGGATGCATGTGTGTTGTTGATTGATGATCGAATATAGAAGGTGAGCAGTATTTGGACGATTCGGAGTATTACTTTGAGCCAAGTCAGCAGTATCACTTGGAGAGCTTTGATCAAGGCAAGTATAACACAGGACTATCCTTGTTACCTATACATCAAATCGTCATACATATGCATGTGCTTACCTTGACAACTTTAGAGATTATAACTTAGTGATTGTTATCTTGATTCCTTGTCAACCTTGGGAATGCATATGGGTAGCTACTGCTAGTGCTTAAACTAAGAACAATGATCTTGTAATTTGATTAATGGATTAAGAAATCAACTATTAAGATGATTTTATTATTGTTAAAAGGGGGCTAGAGCATGTGTATTATTTTGATGCTCTGGTTTCTCTCCATAAGGACTTATCTGTAAGTGATAACCGGGATATACAGTACAGCTGTGAGGGCTATATGACTCTGGCTTTAGTTGTTCAAGAGACCTTTTCTAGCTTGTTAGAGGTTACCTTAAATGGCGTAAGAATGGCTTGCCATGTTGGGTGTAGTGCGAGCCCCTGGCCTAGTGTGTATAGGCTGCGGTTGTTGTGCCACAGGGAAGGGGGGTTCTACATCTGCCTGCCGAGTGAAATCTAATGGCCCTAACTTGTTAGACGAACTTTTGAGTGGCTTTATATGGTTCTCGGGTGTTTGGGCTTGATCTCCCCACTCATTTGGAAATCATGACTTACAGTGAAAGTGTACACCTCTGCGCAGAGTTAAAAACTGGTATACTAGCCGTGCTCACGGATACGAGCGGCCTTGGGGATTCTTATGGAATAGTTGAACATAACTGTTATATCATGCTTAATTATTGTTGATTATTATTATGCTCATGTTAATGCTATTCATTATCCTTATTACAATTGATCATTGGTTCTTTAATGGGAAGTGGTTTATCTTGATGCTACTCAATTGCTAATATATGATTAAAAAGCTAAACGCAGTTAAACAGTGTCTAGCCTTTTTGAGCCTCATGAACCCTGTGTTATATTTGTGGAGTTCGACATGAACTCACTCTTGCTATTTCCACCATAACAGATGAAGATAATGAGGAAGATTATCGGAATGAGTACTAGTCTTGGTGTCAACCAGTCAACCGTGTCCCTGTGTGGAGTTTCCGCTGAAGAATTATTATTAGTTATTATTATCTATCGTTCAAGACTATGTCTTAAACACTTATTCGTTATGTAATAAGCACTGTGATGATACTTTGTAATTTGTCAACTTATGTGTGCGACTGTTTCCTGGGGCGCACATGAGTCTTTTATGCATCCTATTTTTATCCTTAAAAATGGGTGTGACAGATTGGTATCAGAGCCAGGTTGACTGTAGGACGCAAGCCTAGTTAGAATGGTCGTTAATAGCATCCATACTCCATTTAATTCATGCTTCCTCTTTTCACCTTGTTAATTACTAAAGTTTTATGCTTCCTCTACTTTATTCTATTGCGAAAATACATTGATTCTATCTAATCTATGTTTAAATTTTATAGATGCCTCCTCATCCCCGTTTGTCAGCTGCACAGTACGTTGCCCGTTTCAAACCTCAGGAGCCGTATGAAGATGGTGATCAAGAGCTATCTGATGCTGAATCAAGAGTTGGTGATACACCAATGGAGAATGTAGATATGGGATGGACTACGAAGTTTCATATCATGGTTCCTAAAGCTGATGCTTTCTTTCATGACATGTTGACAAGAACCTTGGACAACTACTACTACGACTGGGAAGCTACGTTGGAGTATCGTAGTGCAGAGTTTAGTCATCCCTGGATGGATTCCTATTGGGAAACTGAGTTATGGGTTAAGAAAAGGGATCCTACCACTAAGGAGCCTAAGGTGGAGTCAAAGTTCATTACCAGAGTGAGCCGGGCAACTGTGGAGATAAGCATGGAGGATGTCGCTTTCAATGCATTTGTTTACTACCATGGTCTACGCTCGGACAAGATGTTAAAGGGTGCACTCCGGCATTTTCCTTGTTTCTTACATGACAAGGGTATTTGGACCGTGCCGCCTGCAGATGATTCCTCCTTGACTTTACAAGCTACGGTGGGATTAGTTCGTGAATTGACTCTCCATGAGGTGGATTTGAAGGATGAGTTGCTGAAGGAAAAAGAACTTAAGGAGCAAGCTTATAAGGAGATTGACCAATTAAGGGTGGAGTTAGATCGTCCCAAGATTTATGAGAAGCTTAATTAGGCAATAGGAAAAATTCCTATGTAATAGGAACGATAGTAGTTGCGAGTTAACTTTAAGTTTGGATTGTTTTAAGAGACAGTTTGTGGTGTGAACAATTGTGTGATTGATGGATTGTTATTATGATAATGTGTGATTTGGATCTTTGTAATGTGTGCTGGAGTTCTGTAGACATGCCTACAAGTTCCATGGTTAAGAATATTAAGTTTGATCAAAATATATTAGTTGAATATGAGGTTAACTTAGTTCTGTCCTTTGCTGATTTTTGGATCAGTCTGGGATGTTTTAGAAATAACTTAAAATCCGTTCATGAGAAATTTAAGAAATGTTACTGGGAATAATTAGACTTCTATATCTTTCCAATTTCACAAGAATCACTTTAATATCTATTATGAGCTAAGAGATATACCTGTTCCAAGTTGGAGTTACTGCACAGTCTGGAATTCTGAAACAGTTTCGGTTAAGTTCAGTTTTTGGCCAATTTATTGATAGAATCAGAAAAAGTGTTGTGAATAAAAGTTGTAGATAATTTTGAAAGCTTTCCAACCATGTAAAGATCATCTGAATTGGACGTCTGTAGCTCGAGATATGACAGTTTTACTGAGTTGCTGAAATTGGAGCTCGTCCAGAAAAATCAGATTTTGCTTATCTATTGAATACATCATCTCGGATCGTACTGAATTTCAATTTCTGTGTTTTTGGAAACAGATGTCAGGCAGAGGTCGTGGCAGAGGTCGTGGAGGTGCTAACTTACCCATTACTATGGAGGAACTTATGCAAACTCAGAACCAGATGATGCAGATGTTTATGCAGCACATGCAGAACAATCCCGCTGCAGGAGGACCACCGCCTGTGCAAGTGAGGGATAAGCGTGGGGAATTTTTGAAGGGACGCCCTCTAGTGTTTTCTCATGCTGCTGATCCTTTAGAGGCAGATGATTGGGTGAGGGCAGTGGAAAAATAGCTGAATATAGCCCAATGCAATGATATGGAGAAGGTGTTATATGCATCTGGTCAGTTACAGGGGACAGCTCAGACTTGGTGGGAGTCGTATCAAGCTGCACGCCCTGACAATGCTCCTCCTATCACTTGGAATGAGTTTGTTAGAGATTTTCGAGCTCGTCATATTCCTGAAGGTATAATTGAGCTGAAGCAAGAAGAATTCAGAAACCTTAGGATGGGACAGATGAGCGTTAGTGAATATCATGACAGATTTACCCAGTTGGCTCGCTATGCTCCTAATGAAGTGAGGGAAGATGCAGACAGACAGCGTCTTTTCTTGAAGGGAATTTATTATGATCTTCGCTTGCAGTTGAAGGGGAACAACTATGCTAGTTTTCAAGAGCTGGTAAATAAAGCTATTGTGCTTGATAATGAGCGCAGAGAGATGGACAGGAAGAGGAAGATGAAGGTACAAAGCTCAGGAAGTAACAACCGTCAGCGCACTAATTCTCAGCATGGTTTCCATCAGAAGTTTCAAGGACCGGTTAGTCAATGGAATCGCAATCCGAATCAGAGATGGTCCCAGAATTGGCAAGGTAATCAGTCACAACAGCGTTCATCATATCCACAACGTCAACAATATCAGCAGACTGGGCAACAGACTCCTCGCACTGGAAATTCCAATGTTACCCCTATGAAGAATAGTGTTCCCAGCACTCCTACTAGATGCTTTGTCTGTGGTAAAGAGGGGCATATGTCTTACCATTGTCCTGAGAAGCAGAATCAGCAGACTCCTCAGAGCCAGAAGAGCAACCAGAAGCAATCTGGTACTGGAAGGGTGAATCACGTATCTTCTGATACAGCTCATGATGCCCCAGAAGTTATGATTGGTACGTTCAATGTACATTCCACTCCCGCAACTGTTCTTTTTGACTCTGGAGCATCTCATACATTCATATCCAACATTTTTGTTAAAATGCATAGTATACCCATGTTAGCTATGAAAGAACCTCTCTTAGTAAATTCACCTGGAGGTACCATGCAAACCAGTAATCGTTGTCTTCCAATTAGTATGGTATTAAGGGGGGTAGAGTTTAAGATAACTCCTATAGTGTTGAGAACATCTGGTATTGATGTGATATTGGGTATGGACTGGATGAAGCAAAATCAGGTAGAGATTTAGTGTCAGCAGAAAGTGGTAGTTGTGAATGCACCTAATGGAGATAAAATCAATGTGGATGTAGCAGTGCAGAAGCAACCAACCGCTGTGGTGAATCAGCTTGAGGATACTATTAAGGAGAATTCAGTGATTGAGGAATTTCCGGATGTCTTCCCTGATGAATTGCCAGGTATGCCACCTGACCGAGACATTGAATTTCTTATTGAGTTACTTCCTGGAACTGCACCTATAGCCAAACGACCATATAGGATGGGAGTAGATGAATTAGAAGAACTTAAGAAACAAATTAAAGAATTACAAGATAAAGGTTTTATTAGACCTAGTTCATCACCTTGGGGAGCACCAGTTATTTTTGTTGATAAGAAAGATGGCGGTCAGAGGATGTGTGTTGATTATAGATCATTAAACGAGGTAACTATCAAGAATAAGTATCCTTTGCCCAGGATTGATGACTTGTTTGATCAGTTGAGAGGTGCATGTGTGTTCTCTAAGATTGATTTACGTTCTGATTATCATCTGTTGAAGATTCGTGTTTCTGATATTCCAAAGACAGCTTTTACTACAAGGTATGGATTGTATGAGTATACTGTTATGTCATTTGGATTGACCAATGCACCTGCATACTTTATGTACATGATGAATAAGGTGTTCATGGAATATTTGGATAAGTTTGTGGTAGTGTTTATTGATGATATACTGGTATTTTCCAAGACAGAGGTAGAGCATGCTGAACATTTGAGGTTGGTATTGCAGAAACTTAGAGAGCATAAACTGTATGCGAAGCGAAGTAAATGTGAGTTTTGGTTGAAGGAAGTTTCTTTCCTTGGTCATATTGTTTCTAATGGAGGGATATCAGTGGATCCAGGTAAAATAAAGGATGTATTAAATTGGAAACCACCTATTGATGTTAGCGAGATTCGTAGTTTCTTGGGATTAGCTGGATATTACAGACGGTTCATTGAAGGGTTTTCTAAACTTGCTAAACCTATGACATCTCTATTAGAGAAGAATGCCAAGTTTGTGTGGTCAGATAAATGTCAAACTAGTTTTGAGGAGTTGAAAAAGAGGTTGACTACAGCGCCTGTTTTGGTTTTGCCAGATTTGAGTAAGAAGTTTTCTATTTATTGTGATGCTTCTCGTCAAGGTTTGGGATGTGTTCTTATGCAAGAAGGCAGAGTTGTGGCTTATGCATCTAGGCAGTTGAGAAAGCATGAGTTGAATTATCCTACACATGATTTGGAATTAGCAGCTGTAGTTCATGCTTTAAAGATTTGGAGACATTATTTGATTGGACATAAGAGTGATATATACACTGATCATAAGAGTTTGAAGTATATTTTCACTCAGTCAGATCTGAATTTGAGGCAACGCAGATGGTTAGAATTGATTAAGGATTATGATATTGAGATACACTATCATCCTGGTAAGGCTAATGTAGTAGCTGATGCTCTTAGTAGGAAAAGCTATGTCAATGAGATACAGACATTGACTATGACTAGTGAGTTATGTGCTGAATTTGAATATTTGAATTTAGAAATTGTTACTAATACAATGGAATTAGTGTTAGAGCCTACCTTAGAGCAAGAAATTTACAAGGGGCAGTTGAAGGATGAGAAACTAAAGAAGATAGCGGAAGATATAGTGATTGGTAAGTCACCAGGCTTTCGAATGGATGATAATGGAATTTTGTGGTTCGGAAAGAGGCTGTGTGTACCTGAGGATCAAACTGTTAGACAGGCAATTCTTCGCGAAGCTCATGAGTCAGCTTATTCTATTCATCCTGGTAGTACTAAGATGTATTTGGATCTGAAACAGAAATATTGGTGGGTTGGATTAAAGCGAGACGTGGCTGAGTATGTGGCATTGTGTGACACTTGTCAGAGAGTGAAAGCAGAGCATCAGAGACCTGCTGGATTGTTACAACCAATGAAGATTCCTGAATGGAAGTGGGAGGAAGTTGGTATGGATTTTATAGTAGGGTTACCTCGTACTCAGAAAGGTTATGACTCTATTTGGGTGATAGTAGATCGGTTAACTAAAGTTGCTCATTTTATACCAGTTAAGACTACTTACCATGGACCAAAATTGGCAGAGTTGTATATGGAGAGAATAGTCTGTTTGCATGGAGTACCAAAGAAGATTGTATCTGATCGAGGATCGCAGTTTACGTCGCATTTTTGGAAAGCTGTGCATGAATCATTGGGAACAAAATTGAATTTTAGTACAGCATATCATCCACAGACAGATGGACAGACTGAAAGGACCAACCAGGTATTAGAGGATATGTTGAGAGCTTGTGCATTGCAATATGGAACTAGTTGGGATAAGAGTTTGCCTTATGCAGAATTCTCTTACAATAACAGTTATCAACAGAGTCTTAAGATGGCACCGTTTGAAGCTTTGTATGGACGTAAGTGTAGAACTCCATTGTTTTGGGATCAGACAGGTGAATCTCAAGTGTTTGGTACAGATGTTCTTAGAAACGCAGAAGATCAAGTGCGAGTGATTCGTGAGAATTTGAGAGTAGCACAGTCTCGTCAGAAGAGTTATGCTGACAATAGAAGAAGAGATTTAGTTTTTGAGGTAGGTGATTATGTTTATTTGAAGGTGTCACCTATGAAAAGTGTGAAGAGGTTTAACATGAAAGGTAAACTAGCACCAAGGTATGTTGGACCATTTAAAGTTATTACTAGACGTGGGGAAGTTGCTTATCAATTAGAGTTGCCTGAGAATTTATCTGGAGTACATGATGTGTTCCATGTTTCACAACTTAAGAAGTGTTTGCGTGTGCCTGAGGAGCAGATACCTTTAGAAGAGTTGACTGTTAAGGAAGATCTTACATATGAAGAGTTTCCGATTAAGATTTTAGAAACTGCTGAGAGAGTTACTCGAAGTCGGGTTATTAAGATGTGCAAGGTGCAGTGGAATCGATATTCAGAGGCAGAGGCAACTTGGGAAAGAGAGGATGAATTGAGAAAATCATATCCGCAGTTGTTTGAGTAAGCAGTTTAATCTCGAGGACGAGATTCTTTTAAGGGGGGTAGAATTTGTAACACCCAAATTTTAGGAGTAACAAATTTTAAATAATTTAAAGAAAGGGAATTAAAATTTTGAAAACTATTTGGTGATGCATTCATGTTGTTGCATTTATTTTATTTTGTGATGTGGAATTTATTTTATTCGTTTCGGATTAGAAATTCTTTTTGAAAAAGGTTTTGAAAAACAAATTAGAAAAGAAATGGAAAATAAAAAGGAAATCCTTTACCTATTCGGCCTGTGTAGTCCAGCTAGCGGCCTGTTTCCTCTTTCTCGGTCTTGGGCTGCTGAACCGAGCCGAGCCCAAAGTCCCCCGCTTCTCCTTGCGCCTGCCCGCGTGGGCCGCCCAGCGCCGCAGCAGCCCAGCAGCCGAGCCCAGCAATGCAGCAGCCGCGCTCCCTCCTTTCTACCGCTGACAGGTGGGGCCCGGACGTCGGTCTTCTTCTACCTCTCGTATTCGAGCCGGACTTCGAACCGGAAGCGAACGCAACATCCGTCCTGTGATTTCCGGGATCTCCTACCCGTATACGGCATCTTGGGGCTACAAATAGGAAGAGGAGACTCTCTATTTTTCGTTTTCCATCTAAAACTCGAGCTTCATCACGTGAGATTGAGCGTAGGAGGCCGGAACCCTAGGTTCTTGCGGCCGGTACGTCGTCGGGGCTTGCGGGTGAATTTGAGGCCGTGTTCTTCGTTTTGGTGAGCTCGCCATCTTCTCTTCTCCCTCCCAATGCTCTTCTTTTAAGTTTTTGTGCTTTAAATCGCGGGTTTGGAGCTCACCGTGGCCAACAATGGCGTCGCCGCCCTAATTGAGCCGCGTTTCATCCTCGGTCCGTCGTAGCCTTCCTAAACCGCGTAGATAAGTTCGAGTGGACCTTCTCTTTCGATTGGTGTCGGTTGCGGAGTGAATCGTGGTCGGAAAAAGGGGAGACGGAGTTCTCCGGCCATGGAGGAGTCGCCGGCCATGGAGGAGCCGCCGGCCGGACTTGATAGAGGTGATCGGATGGTCACTGTGCACTTGATGATGAACACGAACCGTTGGATTCGAGATGAAGGGCTGAGATTAGAAGATACCCCTTCGCGGGTAAAATTGATAAAGAGCCCCTAGACTTTTTCAGATTAGAACCCGCAGTCCTTAGCGCAATATCTTAAATCTGTTTGCGTGTTTTGAAAGCGTATTTTCTCCCGGATAAGTCAAAAATACGTTTTCAGGTATTTACAGTTTTGCCACTAGAATTGTTTTGGTCATAAAATCTTCGTTTTAACTCCGATTTGATCCGTTCAAATTGCGTTAGGTTCGTATTTGCGAGCTCTACATGTTAGTGTAGTTGTACAGTTAGTTTTGATAATTTATTTTTCAAGGTTATAATTAAGTATTTATTTATCTATAGGAAATCTTAGAAAATTCATAACTTTCACGTTTTAACTCCGAATTTGGTGATCTTTGCGTCTGTGTGATCGTAGAAACGTGTAGAAGAGTTTTATAAGCTTTTATTACTGTTTTGTTACTGTTGGTGTACTGTTCTAATTATATCTCTTTGTTTGCTTCGTGTATGTTTGATTGGATGCATGTGTGTTGTTGATTGATGATCGAATATAGAAGGTGAGCAGTATTTGGACGATTCGGAGTATTACTTTGAGCCAAGTCAGCAGTATCACTTGGAGAGCTTTGATCAAGGCAAGTATAACACAGGACTATCCTTGTTACCTATACATCAAATCGTCATACATATGCATGTGCTTACCTTGACAACTTTAGAGATTATAACTTAGTGATTGTTATCTTGATTCCTTGTCAACCTTGGGAATGCATATGGGTAGCTACTGCTAGTGCTTAAACTAAGAACAATGATCTTGTAATTTGATTAATGGATTAAGAAATCAACTATTAAGATGATTTTATTATTGTTAAAAGGGGGCTAGAGCATGTGTATTATTTTGATGCTCTGGTTTCTCTCCATAAGGACTTATCTGTAAGTGATAACCGGGATATACAGTACAGCTGTGAGGGCTATATGACTCTGGCTTTAGTTGTTCAAGAGACCTTTTCTAGCTTGTTAGAGGTTACCTTAAATGGCGTAAGAATGGCTTGCCATGTTGGGTGTAGTGCGAGCCCCTGGCCTAGTGTGTATAGGCTGCGGTTGTTGTGCCACAGGGAAGGGGGGTTCTACATCTGCCTGCCGAGTGAAATCTAATGGCCCTAACTTGTTAGACGAACTTTTGAGTGGCTTTATATGGTTCTCGGGTGTTTGGGCTTGATCTCCCCACTCATTTGGAAATCATGACTTACAGTGAAAGTGTACACCTCTGCGCAGAGTTAAAAACTGGTATACTAGCCGTGCTCACGGATACGAGCGGCCTTGGGGATTCTTATGGAATAGTTGAACATAACTGTTATATCATGCTTAATTATTGTTGATTATTATTATGCTCATGTTAATGCTATTCATTATCCTTATTACAATTGATCATTGGTTCTTTAATGGGAAGTGGTTTATCTTGATGCTACTCAATTGCTAATATATGATTAAAAAGCTAAACGCAGTTAAACAGTGTCTAGCCTTTTTGAGCCTCATGAACCCTGTGTTATATTTGTGGAGTTCGACATGAACTCACTCTTGCTATTTCCACCATAACAGATGAAGATAATGAGGAAGATTATCGGAATGAGTACTAGTCTTGGTGTCAACCAGTCAACCGTGTCCCTGTGTGGAGTTTCCGCTGAAGAATTATTATTAGTTATTATTATCTATCGTTCAAGACTATGTCTTAAACACTTATTCGTTATGTAATAAGCACTGTGATGATACTTTGTAATTTGTCAACTTATGTGTGCGACTGTTTCCTGGGGCGCACATGAGTCTTTTATGCATCCTATTTTTGTCCTTAAAAATGGGTGTGACAGATTGGTATCAGAGCCAGGTTGACTGTAGGACGCAAGCCTAGTTAGAATGGTCGTTAATAGCATCCATACTCCATTTAATTCATGCTTCCTCTTTTCACCTTGTTAATTACTAAAGTTTTATGCTTCCTCTACTTTATTCTATTGCGAAAATACATTGATTCTATCTAATCTATGTTTAAATTTTATAGATGCCTCCTCATCCCCGTTTGTCAGCTGCACAGTACGTTGCCCGTTTCAAACCTCAGGAGCCGTATGAAGATGGTGATCAAGAGCTATCTGATGCTGAATCAAGAGTTGGTGATACACCAATGGAGAATGTAGATATGGGATGGACTACGAAGTTTCATATCATGGTTCCTAAAGCTGATGCTTTCTTTCATGACATGTTGACAAGAACCTTGGACAACTACTACTACGACTGGGAAGCTACGTTGGAGTATCGTAGTGCAGAGTTTAGTCATCCCTGGATGGATTCCTATTGGGAAACTGAGTTATGGGTTAAGAAAAGGGATCCTACCACTAAGGAGCCTAAGGTGGAGTCAAAGTTCATTACCAGAGTGAGCCGGGCAACTGTGGAGATAAGCATGGAGGATGTCGCTTTCAATGCATTTGTTTACTACCATGGTCTACGCTCGGACAAGATGTTAAAGGGTGCACTCCGGCATTTTCCTTGTTTCTTACATGACAAGGGTATTTGGACCGTGCCGCCTGCAGATGATTCCTCCTTGACTTTACAAGCTACGGTGGGATTAGTTCGTGAATTGACTCTCCATGAGGTGGATTTGAAGGATGAGTTGCTGAAGGAAAAAGAACTTAAGGAGCAAGCTTATAAGGAGATTGACCAATTAAGGGTGGAGTTAGATCGTCCCAAGATTTATGAGAAGCTTAATTAGGCAATAGGAAAAATTCCTATGTAATAGGAACGATAGTAGTTGCGAGTTAACTTTAAGTTTGGATTGTTTTAAGAGACAGTTTGTGGTGTGAACAATTGTGTGATTGATGGATTGTTATTATGATAATGTGTGATTTGGATCTTTGTAATGTGTGCTGGAGTTCTGTAGACATGCCTACAAGTTCCATGGTTAAGAATATTAAGTTTGATCAAAATATATTAGTTGAATATGAGGTTAACTTAGTTCTGTCCTTTGCTGATTTTTGGATCAGTCTGGGATGTTTTAGAAATAACTTAAAATCCGTTCATGAGAAATTTAAGAAATGTTACTGGGAATAATTAGACTTCTATATCTTTCCAATTTCACAAGAATCACTTTAATATCTATTATGAGCTAAGAGATATACCTGTTCCAAGTTGGAGTTACTGCACAGTCTGGAATTCTGAAACAGTTTCGGTTAAGTTCAGTTTTTGGCCAATTTATTGACAGAATCAGAAAAAGTGTTGTGAATAAAAGTTGTAGATAATTTTGAAAGCTTTCCAACCATGTAAAGATCATCTGAATTGGACGTCTGTAGCTCGAGATATGATAGTTTTACTGAGTTGCTGAAATTGGAGCTCGTCCAGAAAAATCAGATTTTGCTTATCTATTGAATACATCATCTCGGATCGTACTGAATTTCAATTTCTGTGTTTTTGGAAACAGATGTCAGGCAGAGGTCGTGGCAGAGGTCGTGGAGGTGCTAACTTACCCATTACTATGGAGGAACTTATGCAAACTCAGAACCAGATGATGCAGATGTTTATGCAGCACATGCAGAACAATCCCGCTGCAGGAGGACCACCGCCTGTGCAAGTGAGGGATAAGCGTGGGGAATTTTTGAAGGGACGCCCTCCAGTGTTTTCTCATGCTGCTGATCCTTTAGAGGCAGATGATTGGGTGAGGGCAGTGGAAAAACAGCTGAATATAGCCCAATGCAATGATATGGAGAAGGTGTTATATGCATCTGGTCAGTTACAGGGGACAGCTCAGACTTGGTGGGAGTCGTATCAAGCTGCACGCCCTGACAATGCTCCTCCTATCACTTGGAATGAGTTTGTTAGAGATTTTCGAGCTCGTCATATTCCTGAAGGTATAATTGAGCTGAAGCAAGAAGAATTCAGAAACCTTAGGATGGGACAGATGAGCGTTAGTGAATATCATGACAGATTTACCCAGTTGGCTCGCTATGCTCCTAATGAAGTGAGGGAAGATGCAGACAGACAGCGTCTTTTCTTGAAGGGAATTTATTATGATCTTCGCTTGCAGTTGAAGGGGAACAACTATGCTAGTTTTCAAGAGCTGGTAAATAAAGCTATTGTGCTTGATAATGAGCGCAGAGAGATGGACAGGAAGAGGAAGATGAAGGTACAAAGCTCAGGAAGTAACAACCGTCAGCGCACTAATTCTCAGCATGGTTTCCATCAGAAGTTTTAAGGACCGGTTAGTCAATGGAATCGCAATCCGAATCAGAGATGGTCCCAGAATTGGCAAGGTAATCAGTCACAACAGCGTTCATCATATCCACAACGTCAACAATATCAGCAGACTGGGCAACAGACTCCTCGCACTGGAAATTACAATGTTACCCCTATGAAGAATAGTGTTCCCAGCACTCCTACTAGATGCTTTGTCTGTGGTAAAGAGGGGCATATGTCTTACCATTGTCCTGAGAAGCAGAATCAGCAGACTCCTCAGAGCCAGAAGAGCAACCAGAAGCAATCTGGTACTGGAAGGGTGAATCACGTATCTTCTGATACAGCTCATGATGCCCCAGAAGTTATGATTGGTACGTTCAATGTACATTCCACTCCCGCAACTGTTCTTTTTGACTCTGGAGCATCTCATACATTCATATCCAACATTTTTGTTAAAATGCATAGTATACCCATGTTAGCTATGAAAGAACCTCTCTTAGTAAATTCACCTGGAGGTACCATGCAAACCAGTAATCGTTGTCTTCCAATTAGTATGGTATTAAGGGGGGTAGAGTTTAAGATAACTCCTATAGTGTTGAGAACATCTGGTATTGATGTGATATTGGGTATGGACTGGATGAAGCAAAATCAGGTAGAGATTTAGTGTCAGCAGAAAGTGGTAGTTGTGAATGCACCTAATGGAGATAAAATCAATGTGGATGTAGCAGTGCAGAAGCAACCAACCGCTGTGGTGAATCAGCTTGAGGATACTATTAAGGAGAATTCAGTGATTGAGGAATTTCCGGATGTCTTCCCTGATGAATTGCCAGGTATGCCACCTGACCGAGACATTGAATTTCTTATTGAGTTACTTCCTGGAACTGCACCTATAGCCAAACGACCATATAGGATGGGAGTAGATGAATTAGAAGAACTTAAGAAACAAATTAAAGAATTACAAGATAAAGGTTTTATTAGACCTAGTTCATCACCTTGGGGAGCACCAGTTATTTTTGTTGATAAGAAAGATGGCGGTCAGAGGATGTGTGTTGATTATAGATCATTAAACGAGGTAACTATCAAGAATAAGTATCCTTTGCCCAGGATTGATGACTTGTTTGATCAGTTGAGAGGTGCATGTGTGTTCTCTAAGATTGATTTACGTTCTGATTATCATCAGTTGAAGATTCGTGTTTCTGATATTCCAAAGACAGCTTTTACTACAAGGTATGGATTGTATGAGTATACTGTTATGTCATTTGGATTGACCAATGCACCTGCATACTTTATGTACATGATGAATAAGGTGTTCATGGAATATTTGGATAAGTTTGTGGTAGTGTTTATTGATGATATACTGGTATTTTCCAAGACAGAGGTAGAGCATGCTGAACATTTGAGGTTGGTATTGCAGAAACTTAGAGAGCATAAACTGTATGCGAAGCGAAGTAAATGTGAGTTTTGGTTGAAGGAAGTTTCTTTCCTTGGTCATATTGTTTCTAATGGAGGGATATCAGTGGATCCAGGTAAAATAAAGGATGTATTAAATTGGAAACCACCTATTGATGTTAGCGAGATTCGTAGTTTCTTGGGATTAGCTGGATATTACAGACGGTTCATTGAAGGGTTTTCTAAACTTGCTAAACCTATGACATCTCTATTAGAGAAGAATGCCAAGTTTGTGTGGTCAGATAAATGTCAAACTAGTTTTGAGGAGTTGAAAAAGAGGTTGACTACAGCGCCTGTTTTGGTTTTGCCAGATTTGAGTAAGAAGTTTTCTATTTATTGTGATGCTTCTCGTCAAGGTTTGGGATGTGTTCTTATGCAAGAAGGCAGAGTTGTGGCTTATGCATCTAGGCAGTTGAGAAAGCATGAGTTGAATTATCCTACACATGATTTGGAATTAGCAGCTGTAGTTCATGCTTTAAAGATTTGGAGACATTATTTGATTGGACATAAGAGTGATATATACACTGATCATAAGAGTTTGAAGTATATTTTCACTCAGTCAGATCTGAATTTGAGGCAACGCAGATGGTTAGAATTGATTAAGGATTATGATATTGAGATACACTATCATCCTGGTAAGGCTAATGTAGTAGCTGATGCTCTTAGTAGGAAAAGCTATGTCAATGAGATACAGACATTGACTATGACTAGTGAGTTATGTGCTGAATTTGAATATTTGAATTTAGGAATTGTTACTAATACAATGGAATTAGTGTTAGAGCCTACCTTAGAGCAAGAAATTTACAAGGGGCAGTTGAAGGATGAGAAACTAAAGAAGATAGCGGAAGATATAGTGATTGGTAAGTCACCAGGCTTTCGAATGGATGATAATGGAATTTTGTGGTTCGGAAAGAGGCTGTGTGTACCTGAGGATCAAACTGTTAGACAGGCAATTCTTCGCGAAGCTCATGAGTCAGCTTATTCTATTCATCCTGGTAGTACTAAGATGTATTTGGATCTGAAACAGAAATATTGGTGGGTTGGATTAAAGCGAGACGTGGCTGAGTATGTGGCATTGTGTGACACTTGTCAGAGAGTGAAAGCAGAGCATCAGAGACCTGCTGGATTGTTACAACCAATGAAGATTCCTGAATGGAAGTGGGAGGAAGTTGGTATGGATTTTATAGTAGGGTTACCTCGTACTCAGAAAGGTTATGACTCTATTTGGGTGATAGTAGATCGGTTAACTAAAGTTGCTCATTTTATACCAGTTAAGACTACTTACCATGGACCAAAATTGGCAGAGTTGTATATGGAGAGAATAGTCTGTTTGCATGGAGTACCAAAGAAGATTGTATCTGATCGAGGATCGCAGTTTACGTCGCATTTTTGGAAAGCTGTGCATGAATCATTGGGAACAAAATTGAATTTTAGTACAGCATATCATCCACAGACAGATGGACAGACTGAAAGGACCAACCAGGTATTAGAGGATATGTTGAGAGCTTGTGCATTGCAATATGGAACTAGTTGGGATAAGAGTTTGCCTTATGCAGAATTCTCTTACAATAACAGTTATCAACAGAGTCTTAAGATGGCACCGTTTGAAGCTTTGTATGGACGTAAGTGTAGAACTCCATTGTTTTGGGATCAGACAGGTGAATCTCAAGTGTTTGGTACAGATGTTCTTAGAAACGCAGAAGATCAAGTGCGAGTGATTCGTGAGAATTTGAGAGTAGCACAGTCTCGTCAGAAGAGTTATGCTGACAATAGAAGAAGAGATTTAGTTTTTGAGGTAGGTGATTATGTTTATTTGAAGGTGTCACCTATGAAAAGTGTGAAGAGGTTTAACATGAAAGGTAAACTAGCACCAAGGTATGTTGGACCATTTAAAGTTATTACTAGACGTGGGGAAGTTGCTTATCAATTAGAGTTGCCTGAGAATTTATCTGGAGTACATGATGTGTTCCATGTTTCACAACTTAAGAAGTGTTTGCGTGTGCCTGAGGAGCAGATACCTTTAGAAGAGTTGACTGTTAAGGAAGATCTTACATATGAAGAGTTTCCGATTAAGATTTTAGAAACTGCTGAGAGAGTTACTCGAAGTCGGGTTATTAAGATGTGCAAGGTGCAGTGGAATCGATATTCAGAGGCAGAGGCAACTTGGGAAAGAGAGGATGAATTGAGAAAATCATATCCGCAGTTGTTTGAGTAAGCAGTTTAATCTCGAGGATGAGATTCTTTTAAGGGGGGTAGAATTTGTAACACCCAAATTTTAGGAGTAACAAATTTTAAATAATTTAAAGAAAGGGAATTAAAATTTTGAAAACTATTTGGTGATGCATTCATGTTGTTGCATTTATTTTATTTTGTGATGTGGAATTTATTTTATTCGTTTCGGATTAGAAATTCTTTTTGAAAAAGGTTTTGAAAAACAAATTAGAAAAGAAATGGAAAATAAAAAGGAAATCCTTTACCTATTCGGCCTGTGTAGTCCAGCTAGCGGCCTGTTTCCTCTTTCTCGGTCTTGGGCTGCTGAACCGAGCCGAGCCCAAAGTCCCCCGCTTCTCCTTGCGCCTGCCCGCGTGGGCCGCCCAGCGCCGCAGCAGCCCAGCAGCCGAGCCCAGCAATGCAGCAGCCGCGCTCCCTCCTTTCTACCGCTGACAGGTGGGGCCCGGACGTCGGTCTTCTTCTACCTCTCGTATTCGAGCCGGACTTCGAACCGGAAGCGAACGCAACATCCGTCCTGTGATTTCCGGGATCTCCTACCCGTATACGGCATCTTGGGGCTACAAATAGGAAGAGGAGACTCTCTATTTTTCGTTTTCCATCTAAAACTCGAGCTTCATCACGTGAGATTGAGCGTAGGAGGCCGGAACCCTAGGTTCTTGCGGCCGGTACGTCGTCGGGGCTTGCGGGTGAATTTGAGGCCGTGTTCTTCGTTTTGGTGAGCTCGCCATCTTCTCTTCTCCCTCCCAATGCTCTTCTTTTAAGTTTTTGTGCTTTAAATCGCGGGTTTGGAGCTCACCGTGGCCAACAATGGCGTCGCCGCCCTAATTGAGCCGCGTTTCATCCTCGGTCCGTCGTAGCCTTCCTAAACCGCGTAGATAAGTTCGAGTGGACCTTCTCTTTCGATTGGTGTCGGTTGCGGAGTGAATCGTGGTCGGAAAAAGGGGAGACGGAGTTCTCCGGCCATGGAGGAGTCGCCGGCCATGGAGGAGCCGCCGGCCGGACTTGATAGAGGTGATCGGATGGTCACTGTGCACTTGATGATGAACACGAACCGTTGGATTCGAGATGAAGGGCTGAGATTAGAAGATACCCCTTCGCGGGTAAAATTGATAAAGAGCCCCTAGACTTTTTCAGATTAGAACCCGCAGTCCTTAGCGCAATATCTTAAATCTGTTTGCGTGTTTTGAAAGCGTATTTTCTCCCGGATAAGTCAAAAATACGTTTTCAGGTATTTACAGTTTTGCCACTAGAATTGTTTTGGTCATAAAATCTTCGTTTTAACTCCGATTTGATCCGTTCAAATTGCGTTAGGTTCGTATTTGCGAGCTCTACATGTTAGTGTAGTTGTACAGTTAGTTTTGATAATTTATTTTTCAAGGTTATAATTAAGTATTTATTTATCTATAGGAAATCTTAGAAAATTCATAACTTTCACGTTTTAACTCCGAATTTGGTGATCTTTGCGTCTGTGTGATCGTAGAAACGTGTAGAAGAGTTTTATAAGCTTTTATTACTGTTTTGTTACTGTTGGTGTACTGTTCTAATTATATCTCTTTGTTTGCTTCGTGTATGTTTGATTGGATGCATGTGTGTTGTTGATTGATGATCGAATATAGAAGGTGAGCAGTATTTGGACGATTCGGAGTATTACTTTGAGCCAAGTCAGCAGTATCACTTGGAGAGCTTTGATCAAGGCAAGTATAACACAGGACTATCCTTGTTACCTATACATCAAATCGTCATACATATGCATGTGCTTACCTTGACAACTTTAGAGATTATAACTTAGTGATTGTTATCTTGATTCCTTGTCAACCTTGGGAATGCATATGGGTAGCTACTGCTAGTGCTTAAACTAAGAACAATGATCTTGTAATTTGATTAATGGATTAAGAAATCAACTATTAAGATGATTTTATTATTGTTAAAAGGGGGCTAGAGCATGTGTATTATTTTGATGCTCTGGTTTCTCTCCATAAGGACTTATCTGTAAGTGATAACCGGGATATACAGTACAGCTGTGAGGGCTATATGGCTCTGGCTTTAGTTGTTCAAGAGACCTTTTCTAGCTTGTTAGAGGTTACCTTAAATGGCGTAAGAATGGCTTGCCATGTTGGGTGTAGTGCGAGCCCCTGGCCTAGTGTGTATAGGCTGCGGTTGTTGTGCCACAGGGAAGGGGGGTTCTACATCTGCCTGCCGAGTGAAATCTAATGGCCCTAACTTGTTAGACGAACTTTTGAGTGGCTTTATATGGTTCTCGGGTGTTTGGGCTTGATCTCCCCACTCATTTGGAAATCATGACTTACAGTGAAAGTGTACACCTCTGCGCAGAGTTAAAAACTGGTATACTAGCCGTGCTCACGGATACGAGCGGCCTTGGGGATTCTTATGGAATAGTTGAACATAACTGTTATATCATGCTTAATTATTGTTGATTATTATTATGCTCATGTTAATGCTATTCATTATCCTTATTACAATTGATCATTGGTTCTTTAATGGGAAGTGGTTTATCTTGATGCTACTCAATTGCTAATATATGATTAAAAAGCTAAACGCAGTTAAACAGTGTCTAGCCTTTTTGAGCCTCATGAACCCTGTGTTATATTTGTGGAGTTCGACATGAACTCACTCTTGCTATTTCCACCATAACAGATGAAGATAATGAGGAAGATTATCGGAATGAGTACTAGTCTTGGTGTCAACCAGTCAACCGTGTCCCTGTGTGGAGTTTCCGCTGAAGAATTATTATTAGTTATTATTATCTATCGTTCAAGACTATGTCTTAAACACTTATTCGTTATGTAATAAGCACTGTGATGATACTTTGTAATTTGTCAACTTATGTGTGCGACTGTTTCCTGGGGCGCACATGAGTCTTTTATGCATCCTATTTTTGTCCTTAAAAATGGGTGTGACACAAGATGGACCTACTTATGAAGAGGCTTGATGAGAGAGCCAGAGAGAAGAAGGAAGTCATGCACATTCATGCTTCTCGCATGACTTGTGAAGAGTGTGGAGACACTGGGCATTCAGGAAGCAGTTGCCCAGAGCTACAAGAGGATGTGAACTACCTCAACAATAATAGCAACTACTATCGTCCTCAACAGAATCAAGGTTGGAATCAGCAGCAGAGGCCTAACTACTCAGGTAACTACTTAGGTAATTATCAAGGTAATAATTCTTTCAATCAACCCCCTCTGAGAGAGTTAGTGCTTAATCAAGGAAAATTAATGGATAGCCTGTCTAAGAAATTAGCAACCAATGATAAAATGCTATAAACAATTAACAATAGAATGGATAATTTCTCTACTACCATTAAGAATTAGCTGAGTTTTAATAAGATGCTAGAATCTCAGTTGCAACAGCTTGCCAATATTGTTCCTGCTAACCAAGGTAAAATTCCGGGACAACCGGAAGATATAGAAACTACAAATCTTGTAGACATATTTAATGCATGAAGTTATTGGAGTGACCCTATCTCCAAAGGATGGAACGACGAGACTCTACCGATTAAGAAAGGTGATCTAGGAAGACCTGTCATCTCGATCTCCATTGGAAGCATAAACTTTAATGAAGCTATCTATGACTTCGGTGCAAGCGTCAATATCATGCCTAAGGTAATCTATGACAAAATGTTTAATTATCCTTTATTGTACACAACCATGTGCTTGCAGCTTGCAGACCAATCACTTTGCTACACCAAGGGAATTCTAGAAGATATATGTGTACGAGTGGGCAGCTTGTATGTTCCTGCAGATTTTATAGTAATAGATACAGGTGGTGATGAGAAGTCGCCCATCATTTTGGGATGACCGTTCTTGAACACCACTGGAGCTATCATATACGCCAACACTGCCAAGATCTATTTCAACATCAAAGGCAAGAGAGACCTTCTTCAAGGACAAAGTGTTACAATTCCCTGCACACCTTCAACATTCTTATGAGCCAAAGAAGAAGAACAATTGGAGGAATAAGAACAAGAATAGGAAGCCACAATAGATGGAGTCAGTGAGAATGATCACTGCAGTCCACAGAGAGCATGATCATCAGCTCAAGTCCCCATATCTGCTCAAGAGAGATGACCTAGGTGTTCCAACCATTGAATGCACAATCAACAGAAGTTCCTTTCAGAAAGCTGTCTGTGACACTCGATCGGGTGTCAACATAATAGCCAAGGTAACTTATGAATATCTATATGGTACTATGCCTTTAGACCCAACCTATGCGCAGCTACAGATGGTGGACCAATCATTTCGCTTCGTGGACGGAATAGCGAAGAACGTCCCTATACAAATTGATGACCACTTCATCTCGACTGACTTTTTAGTCATTGATATGGGAGAAGATGAGTATGATCCACCAATCATCCTAGGAAGACCGTTCCTAAGCACCACCAAGGCTATCATCTACCTTGCAATAGGAGAAGTACATTTCCAATTTCCCTCATAAAAAGGTACGCCGTTATTTCAATAATAATTATATAGTTGATGAAGAACCCAAGAAGAACAGAATCAGAAGAAGGCATCACAACCGCACCTAGAAGAATCAGATCCCCAAGGATGGATGGGCTGACTATCAAGGAGAAGTATCAAGATATGAAGATCGATATCCTGAAGAAAAGATTTATCTTGAGAAGGAAATTGTACCCCCAACAGAAAGTGAACCAGTTACCATGGAGAATAAAGAAGATAAGATAGTGCAACCAACTCATTCCTCAAAGTCAACCTCACCAACAAAATAGGTATGGAAGGTAAAGGTAAATTCAAAGTCAGATTCAGCACAGTTAGAGGCATCACTCGATCCATCCAAGGTGCCCCAGAATATTTAGAGCAAATAAGAGGTTCTATTCGGAGAACTCAAATCACCGAACGCCGCGCTAAGAGGTAATTTGGTAGTTATCAATATTTCCCTTTTTAGTTTTGCATTTAATTTTTCACATCATATTTACTTTCCTTCATTATATGTTTAGTTATACTTTATTTCTGCATAGAAAAGAAAATAAATATGTCTCACATTGCATTATAAAATTGCTAAGCCCCATGCAAATAATTTTGTGCATAGAACCCATAAGTCTACTTGCTGTGGTGGCATAAAAATAAAATAAAGAAGCATTCGTCATTTTATTCCTTGCATTATATAAAAATATAAAAATATGGTACAAGAGATCCTGCTAGAAAGATACATCTGTTAAGAGGTTCTAGACGCTCAAGGCTTAGAGGTTTATCACTAACACTTAATCAAGTTTCACAAGCTTTGTTGTCTATTTGAGCTTCATAGAATTTGAAGGAGCAAGGAAAGTAAACAGACAAAAAGGACAATTTGTTTCCTGTCGGAGCACTGTCTCAACAATCATCATCATAAGCACTCCGATGAGGGGAAGTACACCTTCATTGTCTGCCAAGCAAGACTATGTCAACATTCAGCTTAGGGGAGAGCATCCCCTATGTATCCAGCTAAGTATTTTTTGACCTACCTATTTATTTTTGTTTTGATATATGAAATAAAATAAAAATATGCATAACCTATAGAAACCCAAATAAATAATTTCTTATACATATATATATATATATTCTGTATAATCTTTAGTTAAATAAATATAGGAGAGTGTGATAAGTTTCATCTTTCTAAGTGAACCCCTAGAATAAACTCTTATATGGAAATGATGAATAGTTGCTCTACTGTAATTCCTTTCAAGTACCTAGTTTTCAGCCTTGAACTCTCCCGAGTTTTGGATACAATTGTTTTGATTTAAGATTTGCTCTAAACCTAAACTTGTGGGTAGCAAATGCTTGATCTAACTCAAGGTAGTTGACGAATATGATATGGGAAGGTTTTAAGCTGCTATCTATCATGTTCCTAGAGATACTAGAGTTCTGGAGAATTTATCTTTTGAAAATTAACTTGCTACATGATGAGTTCCTATATGACGAGAGTTTAAAATTCTACCACAGCCATATACATGCTTGTAGATTAGGAAGCCTTACATTTATATTTAATATTTGTGAGCATTGAGTATGGTCAGGCTGTGTCGATCCTTAGGAACTGGTCATACGGTTAAAATCGAGATCCACCTATACACTCTACCTATACATGCTGCTTCTACCCTGGAAGTATGCATCCATATCCATATCCACCCATATATATCCACCTATATATTCTGCTTCTACCCTAGAAGTACGAATCCACATTCAGATCCACCCCAGAAAATAGTTCTACTCTTACATTGGGAGTGAACTGCAAAAATATTCCTATCATCCATTTTATCCCTTGCTAGCCAATAAAGCTCCAAATATCTAGTTATGCTACCTCTTGTTATTGTGTTCTAAAAGAAGCTTGGGTATTCTATGAAAAAAAAGAAAGAAAAAAGAAAAGAAAGAGGACAAATGTCCCACTTAGAAATAAAGAGAGATATAGAAGCCCAAGTTCTTCTCAAATTCTTCAAGTTTTCTAAGAGAGGTATATGAGAAATTTTCCTGAAGGAGCTAAGTATTCACCATCATCATCCCTTTACCCCTTATAACCACTTCTACTCCATTTACCATTTACAACCATCTACCATATAGCCCAAGACACATGCATATCTTGATTTGACTTTATGACTCATTCCTTTGGATCCATAGTTTTGATTATGCAATATATGTTTCGATGTCTCCCCACCTATGAGCTCCACATAAGCCTATTAGAAGTAGGGTGAGAGAGAAAAGGCATACACCATAAATGCCTTGGAGATGATCCAGAAATACCACAAAGGAGAGACTTGGAAGGGTCATACATAGGAATCTCTGAGTTTTATTTTGAAAATCTTGCAAAACTTTAGAATAATAGTTGATCAAAGAGCTTGAAACATGGCGCTTGACTTGACTATTTTGTCTTTCAACTACTCAAGACCCAAGTGATAGTTACAAGCCCCATGGTGGAAGGTAATATGAGTAAGTTTTTCATCAGAATAGTTCACTCTAATCCGGAGGAGAGTTCTTGTTTGAACGCATGTGTACCTGTAAGGCGAGAAAGTATTGTAGTAACTCCTGATACATCACTGAGTCTATCTTTGCTCATGGACGAGCAAAATGTAAGCTTGGGGGAGTTTGTTGACGGTAGATAAGTATCATTTTTAACCATCAACATAGCATAAGAAATGATCTAAATACAAATACTATCTAGATATAGGGGTTACACTGACAGAATTCCATGAGTTTTGGTGAATATCTATTTCTGTAGGGGGTTATCAAGAAATAAGTAAAGGAGACCCACATGTCAGATTTACATAGAGACAAAGGGGCTATACATAACTTTTCTAGAATATGGAAGATATGGGAAGACTCTAGAAACAAACGGGAGACGAAACAGGCCCACAGCAGGGGCGCCCGCCCCTCTCCCTTGGGCGCCCGCCCCCCTCTGCTGGCCAATCACGGTCAACCTCACGGATTATGCCTCCACCACCTTTGAGGATTAATAATAATCGTTCATCAAGGTCGGTTTGATCTAAGGGCTGTGGTGCTTCCTAAAGGGCTATATAAGCAAGGCCCCTAGCCCCAGGAGAAACCCTAAATTTTGAGCCAACACAAGAAGGAGCCAAGCATTGCTTGATTTCCGGATCTATCGGAGAATACTTGGTAATTCTCTCCTACTTTTGTATTTGTTCTTATATTATATTATCTAGTTCATCATTTGTATGAATATGACTTTAGTCTATTCTATCATATTGGATATGACTTTGCTCTATTTGATTATGTTCTCAATTATATTGTTCTTAGTCTACTTTGATTATATGCTTGGCATAGTTCGATCATATTTATATTCAAGTATAGGATCGTATAGCGCTTACTTATTGATATCATGGGTAAGTGGTAAACATTGTGTAGCCCTGGTGCCTATACCATATTTACCTGCGATTGTACCCTATATTCCGGATCATGTGGTAGATCACGGGAGTGACAGTCCTGTTGAGTCCTCTGTAGTCCACCTCCCGAGTATAGGGCAGGCAGAGCACAACTATTACCGAGAAGTTATGGCTATGTTCTATATCTTCCTTAGTAATATCACTATGTGTAGATATAACCTGTTCTTGCCAAGATTGCCAAGTGTAATTGCACTAATCATTATATGCTTTGACTTTATAGTTAGAATAACTTAGGATTATCCTAATAGTTCGTCCTAATCCATGCTAGTGCTATATATCTAGAGTAGTCTATTGAGATGTTTATCATTATATGGCTATGTGCTTATCAGTTATCTTTATTATCATTTGTATATTATTTATCTTGTGACACTTACCCTGTATGAGAATAGAGATAAAGACATGGTTATGCTCTCCATTAGCATATGCAGTTTTGCTCATTGCTCATTATTCATTATCCTTAGCATTCCTTCCTAGTGGTAAAATATAAAGAACGATACCTGGTTTACTCCTGGTTAAAATGCTACATCGGTATTATCTGTGCGCTTGCGGATTTCATATTTATTTCTAGAGGAGCATTTGCATTTATTTAATACCACATTTCTGGCGTCATGCTGGGGATGACAACCTAGCTTAAGTGACGTTAAGAAATGCCAACAACGGGCCCCTTTGGTGTTGTATCTTCGAGCAAGAGGGGCTGTGGAGGTGCTGCGAGGACTAGCTGAGCGAAGTAGGATTGGCCATAGCTACGTGGTTTTGGTGGAATGGCGGCGAGAGGCAAAGCATCGCTAACTAGGATGAGAGCTTTTGAATCTGGATTTTCTTTGGGAATGGAGTTGAGATCAATCCCATAGGGTACCATTCTCCTATCTTGGTTGGCCATTGGAGCCTGGGGAGAGCTAGCAAGCTTCTACATAGGTGGAGAGGAATGATCTAATGGAATAAAAATGGTAGAGGTCCTGGGCCGTTTATATAGGGGTCTAAATGAGGTCTAGAAGGTTCTCGAGATAGAAACGAATCTAACGGACACGTAAACAGATTTTTCTGAGAGAGGAATCTAGAAGAATCGAGAGGGCAAAAGGTGGCGGCGAGGCAGCACAATAGGTGGGGCGGCCACCCAAACCCTAGGGGCGGCCGCCCAGGCTTTGAGACCAGCTTCGGCCAGTTTTTTCATAATCTTTTTAAAATATTTTTGTTATTTCGAAAAATATGTTGGACCCCGAAAAACAAAAATTAAAAAGGTCAGGCCCAACAACTAATTAGTAAGGAAGAAATTAATTATGTCTAATTCTTCTAATTCCTTATTGGGCTCTAAAAATAATTGAAGGCATTGACCATTTACCTTGAATAACGTACATTCGTTGTTTTGTAGCGTGATCGCTCCATGTGATGATGAGCTAACCACCGTAAATGGTCCTTCCCATTTGCTTCGTAATTTTCCATGTCCGAAGAGCTTCACCCTGGAATTTAAAAGTAATACCTTATCTACAGGGGCGAACTCCTTCTTCTTGATCCTCTTATCATGCCATCTCTTGACTCTCTCTTTATAAATCTTTGAATTATGATATGCTTTTTCTCTCCACTCATCTAGCTCTAAGAGTTGCATCTTCCTCTTTAATCCGACAGCATCAAGGTCCATGTTCCATCTTTTAATAGCCCAATGAGCCTTGAATTCTAGCTCCACTGGTAAATGACAAGTCTTCCCATATACCAACTGATATGGAGACATCCCTATAGGTGTCTTGTATGCTGTTCGGTATGCCTAGAGTGCTTCAGAAAGCTTGTCCTTCCATCCAGTACCCATCTCATTTACAATCTTTTGAAGAATACTCTTGACTTGCTTCTTGGATGTTTTTGCCTGTCCACTTGTGTCACGGAACCGTCCAAATTATAAGGGCACAAGTACAAAAACAATCACCGAAGTGATCAAATTCTCACACTTGAGCCCATATAACTCCGGTAATCCAATGAAATCACGAGGGATTTCAAACCAACCAACATACAAGCCAAGATCATAGTGATTCAACATAACAAGTCACATGTTACATCCATTTCACAAGTAATTCAATATACATCGAAGTTCAACATAGTTATTACAACTTACATTGAAGAGTAGCGAAAGCAAAGTAATTTGAAACTAACATTAATCTTATTTCAAATACATGCCAGTACCAAGGTCGACTTCCAACAAAAGCATTAGAGACAAGATAAATAAGAAGGATCATGCCCGTGATCACACTTCACCTCTAAGGCAGGAGCCAACCAACTCTTGCAGTCGCCATGATACATCACAACCTGCAAAAAGTGGGGATAAAACCCTGAGTACGAGAAGGTAGTCAGCTAGACTTACCCGTCAAAAACCAGAAATAAAGTGACACCAAGGATCATGCAAGGCTGATATAAAGTGGGCTAGCTTGACAACATTTGCATAAAAGGTTAATATAGATAAGTAATCATTAATGCTTAAGCATCAAGTTAATTATTATTAACCTGTCATCTATATTAGCACCTGTACTAGAGCACTCACTTGATTAGGAGCAAACAATATTAACCATAGCAGGTATAAATTGAGGCAACATTTACATCATCATCCAATTAACCATCCATTCAATTTAATGGAATCTACGTTGCCGCTGCTCAAGTTAAGTGCTCACTAACCGGGAGCGACGGCGATTCGAATCGAATTCCTATCCAGCTGGAGGGGTATTTCTAACACTCACCAAGTCACGCCTGGCGAGGGCTGCTCAGGTCACCATTAGTAAAGTTCAGGAGTCACGGGTTCGACTGATGCTACATCCCTAAGGGCGACACTCTGCCAGGTGCTAGGGACTCTAACCGCCCCTTGTCTCATGCCAATGTCCCTAAGCACATCCTTACTACCTCCAAGATGCGACCTACCCTTCGATTCCTGGCCTGAACTGTATTACTCGGATTCGCGGTCGGAACGACTTATCCGGCCAACTAAGTGTTAGACTACGTTCAACATGACTCAAGGACGTACAGCGAATCGGTCCTTAAATGACTCAGACGGGCATAGATCCACACCCAAGACCTCCATGCCTTGTTGCTTCACTATCGTCATCCCGCCCGGTCTCATTTTATTTTATTAACACATGGTTCTTTTCCACGATAGCAAATATAGCCAACCGTGCCATATATGAATATCCATACATCTCGCAGGTGATAGGAAATCACCTGACTTCTACTGCTTAAAGCAGGGCTAAGCATCTACTCGATCCTAGTCTATGTAGGATTTAAGGATTCATATATCTAGACAAGGAGTGATATAATGCAGCAAGGGTTTCCAGCCAACTCCTACCACTTAATGTAACAATACTTATAACATATATAGAATTAATTGCTTTGAAGGTAGGAGGCTTATAATGCTCCGGGGCTTACCTAGAATCCGACTCAAGTTAGAGTTTGTCAGGTGAAACCCGCTTGGCGAGCATCCTCCAATCTAGCACTTGTCCGATCCTTCTATCTTCGGGAGGGATCCACCAACACCATCTTCGGGTTTTGCTCCACATCAGGTCCTTCACGTGTTTCAGCTAGCATACCTAAATGAGGTGCAACAATGCATATGTATGAATGCATAGAAGTGCAATAAACAAAGTAATCAAGTAAGCATACCAAAGTTCACATAAGCACCTAGAGCTAATTAACTTAATCCTCATTAAGGCATAACATAGAAGAGGGCAAGCACATCAACCAAGAAACAAGTCTCACAAGATCACAGGGTACTAAACCAAGTACCATCAAAGATATGAGTCACACTTTAACACACTAGCATGGCAAAGTTAATAAAAGCACTAGAACTAGAATTTGCCACTTTCTGGACATACATGCAGTAGCTGAGTAAATCAATCATATCTAGAGTTTTACAAATCCAAATGATGTGCAATAAGACATTCTAGAAATCTTATGAAATTGTAAACAATTCATTTATTATCACCTAAGCCTGATTCCCAAGTTTAAGGGGTCAAAAAGATGAAACTACAGAATCTGGTCTGCTCCAAACAGAGATCAACCAAATCTGGGATCTGACTTTAAATATCTTTAACTCAAAAACTACTTGGCCAAATGCCACCAAATTTTAACACAAGCTAGATACATGAATTATATACAACTTTGCTATAGACAAGGTGCTCATAAAACATCATTATCGTGGGGTAATCTACATTGCCCCCAGAACTGTCCAGAAACTACTAATTGCAAGAAATAATTATTAACATATGTTGCAAATATATAATTGTGCAAAACCAACTTTACCAACATTTCACACATGACTAATGAACACCAGAAAACATAGTGTTTATTACTAAATAAATTCTTTTAATACATTTTCTTAATTTATTTAGATAATTAGGTGGAATTATGAACACCTATCAAAAATACACAATAAATTCTACCAAAATTACAGTGGCATACATATGCCCCCAAAAGTATACTATAAAATTTTCAAGCCATTTGGACAAGTATATCAACCTCTATGAAAAAGACAATTGACTAATACAATAAATCATGTGAGAGCAAGTTAAACCTAAACTAAATATTTTCTATGAACACATAGCCATAGTAGGAATCAACATGATAGATCAACATCATAGTAAGGTAATGGAACAACATTTTCCATTTTATCATTTCTATATTATTTATAAGCTATTTATCAAGCCGTAAACAAGTTAAATCAATAACTTGATCATGCAGTAAACAATGACCATGAAATGTATACCACAGTACATACCTAGCATGGCAAGACTACCATAAAAATTTCACATTATTTAGAGCATCACAGCATCAGTTATGAATTTCTCAAACAACATATGCAAGAAATGCCTAATTAGCAAGATTAAACCAAAACCCTAAGAAAACAGTGAACAACTAATAGGTTTCATATTTTTGTTAGTTATTACATATTATCACAAGATTAACAGAACAAGAATCACTATTTTTGGATATCTAAAACTCCAGATCTTGCTCTGGTCATGTTTAAAGGTATTTTTAGAGCTCTTTTCTAACTTAAATCAAAACACCAGAAATTTTATACAAACAAGTAACATTTTATGATTCTACTGCATAGATATTTTCTCAAGGTTTCCAAAAAGTCCACATTTGCTATTTTTGGAGTTTTCTAGCATGAGATATGGAATTTAGAAGATTTACACAAAATCAGAATTTCAAAATCAGAATTAAAACAACCCTAACATAATTTCTACACCCACCCGGTCGCGCACCCAGATCTTCCACTACCTAAACTGCCACACGGGACCCACTGTCCAGCCAGTCCCGCACGTCAGACAAAGAGACATAGAGGGAGACAGACTCCTTCTACCTCCCGACGCCGAGTAGGGGAGAGGGCCAGGCTCGCGGCTCCGGCGAGGGGGTCACCGGCAGCGGTGGCTAAGGGCGGCACGAGCACCAGGGGGTCTCCATGCCCTTATTGGTGCCCCTGGCTCAGCACAAGGAGCTCTGTGGTGGCACGGCCATGGCAGCAGGCGGCTTGCCGGCCGGTGCTCCGGCGGCGGTCCACTGCGGGGGCTAAGCTGGTGAGGAGAGGAGCTCTGGAGGTGCGACGTGGTACGAGGAACGTGATGGTGCGGTCGGTTCAGGTGGAGGGAGGCCGGAGGCGATGGAACGGCGGTGGCCCTAGAGCTTGGCCGGTCGGCCATGGCGACGGCGCGCTCCGGTGACCTAGAGCATGGGCGGACATGCGCACGGGGTGGAGCATGACACGGCGGAGGCAGTGATGCACTTGGTTGGGGGTGGAGGTAGAGCACAGCAGCGGTTGGGGGAACGCTCTTCCGCTCGGCAATGGCGGCATTGCGATGGCGACCGTGGCAGCAGCACGGAGGAGGGCGAGGGAGTACGCGAGGGAGGAAGAGGAGTGGGGATGCTGAGGCCATCACGGCGCTCCATAACCGCGCAGGGAGGAGGCCGGGCACATGGAGGCAAGGCGGGCGCTTCGCTCGTGCATGGAGGACACGTCCGCGACGCGTGGCTCCCGTTGAGTACTTCCATCAGCAGCTGGCAGGTGCCGAAGTGGGTCGGTTGGGACGCCGATTTGGGCCGTTTTTGGGCTGAATCTGGACAAGGGCCAATGTCAAAGTTATTCACCTCAGTATGCTCTACAAATTTCATTTAAGCACTATGGTCATAAGACTCACAGATTAGGAGATAATGATGCGCCAAAACGGCATTGTCAATGTGTCGGCAACCATTAACAAACATTCCAAATTGTTGTGCAAAATGGAGTCAAACAAGTGTCACCTTCTTTCATGCTCTCCTCCATAATATAGGCTCCGACTTTCGTATTTGGACCAAATTAAGTTGCTTAGCAAAAACTCAAGAATGCGGGATGCCAATGTTGAAGACACTGAAATCAGGGTTTTAAAATTGTTAAGTGTTGGAAATAGTCCAAATTCTGACTTGTGGGCCCTTTTTTAGCACGTTCCACACATTTTCATGACTTGACTCTTAAACAAAGTTTGTTCCTTATAAAATTCTCTACAACTTTGTAAAAGGGTGCACAGTCATGCAAAGCTTCTAGGTCACACTTTTGAAACAGTCAAACAAAAGGGTTCTAGGGTCCATACATGGTCAACCATCACTTAGAAGCACCTTTAGGCAAAATGATCAACATTAACATTGTTCCATTAAGTGTCCTAAGTGTAGTTAAGGTGTTGTAGGGTCCAACCATGTCCACCATGAATAGGTTACATAGGGATCTAGGTCTCATATGCATTGAAACATAGAAATCACTATATTTGAAATGCTTGTTTCAAAGCTCTGTTTCACTTCTTTTATAGTGTTGTTGCAAGGTTCATGCTACACATGTTTCACTAGGTTGTTCCACATGTGTCCTAGATGTGTCGCATAGGTTGCATTTGTATGTTGCATAAATACTAGTTTACATGGAATGTAAATCATGTGTTCCTGGTTTCAGAAGTATGTCTCAGTTCTAATCCAACAAGCATGTAACTTATCATTTCATGTGACTTTTTGATTCCAAACTTCATGAAACTTTTCTAGGGATCAATATAGATAGGTACTAAGGTGAGACACATGAAGATATTGCCATAACACCCCTCCAAGCATATATCTTGAAAATGTCCTATATGCAAAGCAAATGAGTAACATCCAAGTTTAGATTAGGCTCATCTTCGTAGGTTGGCCTTGACATCGAAATCTCCACTTAATCTATCATGTTTGAGCTCAAACCCACTACTTAATGAGTGACAAACACCTGGGGTGTTACAGCCCTCCCCCCTTAAAGGAATCGCGTCCCGAGATTTAGAACGGAAGATCTTTAAGGAAGAGAGACATGTTATCTAGTTTCCAACCTCTGTTATAGCATTAGGCTACTATACTTCAAGCGTCCGAGAAGCTATTTCGGTCATGACATTTTCTGATACTTGCTCCTGATGGTGAGCTTTGTCTGAAGAATTTCCTTCATTGACTTCCATGAATCATTATTAGTTTGAGAGTAATCCAAGATAGCACAGTACTGCATGCTCAACGTACAGAGATCATTTGGTCCATGAGCGAACCATTCACAAGTATCTGATTCTTTAATGGACACAACATAGGCAATATGAACTTTACACTAGACCAAAATCTTCAGAAGTATACTCGTTGAAATGACTCTATATTCACAAAGTTTGAAAAGTAGTCCTCTACCAAAATGGCTTGAGCACAACCTTCCAAACGGGTGAGATCATAGACGACAAACATCCTCTGAGGCTATAGGATACTGACTAACCAATAGACAGGGTCTATGTTGGTCTTAAATGTTCAATCATTCAGATATCAACTAATGGAAAGCTACTTACTATTCCATGCGTGCAGTTCTCTTTCTCTGATGACAACACTGTATTATCTGAGTTTGTTGAGGGGTTAGTGAATGTGATAGCTGACTCTGTCGGCTTCGTATTTCTGCCAAATGTTACATAAGAAGATTCTCTTATCCAATGGTAACAGTTATCTGGGTTGAATCAGATGCAACCTCTTGGGTAAGAACACTTTAAGATACCAAAGATCCGTGAGTATTAGCAATTATTGCCAAAAAGGATATAACGAGGTCTGGCAGATAGCAAAAATTGCAAGTATTTACCAACTTCGGTAAATAGCTCACTACCGAGCAAGTTGAGTACAATCCCCGTCGTGAGGCAGTTGCATAGTAAGTTGAGTTGGACTTGCAACGTAGTGAAACTAGCTTTGTCAGGCTAACTTTTCACCTTGAGTCTTCCTCTTTAGGATCAAATAGCAGTTCTAAGATGGGAAATCTATTGTTTGACACTTTTCAAATTGCTTTCAATTTGTGATGGCATAATTTGCTTTGCAAAAACCAAGGTTGCTCATACATTGTTTATATGAGAAAGCAAAAGCAAACGAAAGAGTGTAAACTAGTATCTGTGGGACCTCAAAAGGGCCATACAACAGTAGATCTCGACCATTAATTTACATACCAATCCGGTGATGCACACGCTTTGAACTTGCGGGTTACTTTTGCAAGGCAAAACGCATACTCTACCTAGAGAACATTCCTACAAGGATAAGGAACCGTTTCTAAATATTCCTCAACACTTCGACCAATAAAGTTATGAACAAACCATTTGTGGCACCTAAGGGCACAGGAATGCTGATCAAAACTAGGGCATGTTTTCTCTAATTCTTCACTTTAGCTGATAGAACACCTTGCACTATCTGTGTGATTGTCTAAGATGGAACTGACTTGATCACACTGGCTCTAGAAGATAGAGTATCACTCACGTTATTGGCTAGTTGATTAACTTCGGGTTGGTTATTGCTCTGTAAGACATAGCCTTCGTAGCTACCAAGGAGTCATTACCTAGTTGGAGATTAACATTCCTATTGGTAACTAATCAGTTGTCTCTCAACACTAAAAATTTCAAATCTTCACTCTTGACCACAATAATCATGGTTGACGCAGAACGAATGGTTGCCATCGAGGTCAGCAGATAAGGAGTCACACCAGAGATGGTTGATTTTCGATTGTATTGTCATTATGCACCCAAGATTGAGAGTTGGATAGCTCGGGTCATATGCACAATACAACAATCGATTCTTATCCCATAGATAACTTGTCCAACATTAAGTGTTGTGTGTCCTTTTTATCCAATAGAGATGAGAAACGTTGTTCACTAGATGACGTTCGTCAATACTGGAACAACTAAGTAGAGTCACATGTCTACCACTTCTTGCGGTCTGTTAATGTTTATGTCGGTGACCTGTTCTTCAAAGGTTATCCTCTTAGCAACTTTAGGAAGAAGCTCTACTACTTTTGGTTCGATATAAGGGTCTTTTGATAAGATATGGGAAAACAACCAAGGAAGAAGGTCACGTGAACATCACATCAGTGTTGTTCTGCAATGGATTATGATTAGAAACCATGCGCGTGCCGAGCAACACAACCTTGTGTGTGCACCCACAGGAGGCTCTCGGTTTCATCGTGGCACCATTAGTTGCTAGTCATAACACCATTACTAAACATACACCCGATGAGGAATTTCAAATGGCACAGATTGGGTTGTCTGAACATGCACCATACCAAGGAGGGATAGCAAGTAAAGGTAGTCACAAGGTTTAGAATCAACGAGGAGGCGATCCAAAAATTAACACACACCACAAGGGAACATAGCTCAATTCCTAAAGACAACTGAGCAATGGACTCATTCATGTTGGGCAACAACATGAGATCAAGACTGATAAACATCCCGAGACTTGGGAAGGTTGGAGACGAATTAAGCAAATTTCAAGGTGAAAACCGATATGTAGTCATAGATTGAGTTGATAAGGTAGATGCACGAATTTACAAGCACACGATTTAGAGGACATAGTAGAGAGACATTGCGTCACACTAGCTAACCTTTGAGAGAGGTAACCGGAAGGTCCAACATGGATTTGGGTACGGTCTCCACAACTGGCAACATACGAATCATGGTCAAAGGCTAGCATTGATGGAAGTTAACTTGGTTGGTCAGTCGACAAGGGTCTTCACAAAAAGGGTTGCAAAACATCCACGGCTTATACAAACATATAGGAGAACTAAACTTTGGGCTTTCGGTCAAGTAAAGGCATGGTGCACAAACATTCAAAATAAGCAACCCTGGCTACAAGCTTAGGCTCCAAAGGGAAAGATCCTAATTGGAGACGGCAACCATGCAATTACGTAATGTGAATGTTGCTCTAGGATAAAGCTATTCGATACTCATATACTCACCGAGAACAAACGAGGTGACAACTATGGCACTACCTATCTAACAAGCATACATACAACATCACAGTCAAGCAGACAATTAAGAAAATTCAAATGAATGAGCTTAAGCAATCAATACAAAGCACAAGGCTCACCCAAAATAAGCATTTATTTTAAGCACGAACTAACTACAATTTTAGCTCAAAACAAACGCTAGCTACGGTAGCTAACTTAGCATGTGCACAGAATTTGGACAGCAGCATAGTAGTTACTTGTTTCAACCATAACTAAGGTTGTAGACATCCCATAAAGGTGATCTTGGACTTTCTGAAAAGCTTATGAAGTTTTTCACACATTTGTTATTCATACCAAAAGCTAAATCACAGGTTAACATGGCCAAACATGCTGATGTTTCAGATCTGCACCAACATGGACAGAAAACTGACAAGAACTTCAAAAATGCATAACTGGAGTTCTAGGGAGACAACAAGGCTGAACCTTAACTTTATATAAAGCTTATTAAGTTTTCTATAACTTTTTTATTATCATATTAAGATGATTCTATAGCTAACAAGGCCAAACAAGACAAAGAAGACATCTCTGCCCAGATTTGGACAGATTCCGTCATTCCACTTTACAAGCTCATAACTAGAAATTTCGACCACCAAATTAGTGCTATAGGACACTTTGAAAAGCTTAGAAAAAGTACTACACTGCTTCTATTATCTCCAAGACATGATTCCATATGCACACAGGTCAAACAAACCAAACATTCAGATCTATTCAGAGCATAAGCAAAACCTGACAGTAAACTTTTAAAATTCATAACTCTCAAACCATAAGACCTAGGGTCATGAAATTTTTTTTGGACAAGCTAGATGAGTAAGTTAGCTACAACTTTGGTATTATCCATAACTACAGAAAACACCATTATGACTATGAAAGCATCACTACAACAGAAACTATTCTATCAGCCAACGTCCAACAAGCAAAACAAAGCTTGTCTTTGTTCTACTTAACAAGAGAGCACACAACATGTCATCCTAATAGCTCTAAACATTGTTACCTTAGACCAACACTAATTTAATTCATTCATGAGAATCCAAATTCCTTAAGTGAGGTCTAAACTATTTTCAAATGCTTGTATGAACAACATATCCACCACTTGGCTAAACTAAAGGACATCTATAGGTTCAAGCATGTAACCACAACTATTTCTAGCAAGGCTAAGCACACACTCTTCTCAAGCAACATGGACAAGGCATTCTTGTTTTACTCTACACAAGGAAGATAGTGTACCACATCAATCACAAGTTACGCACTATAGAACAAGGGTGAGAGGAGCATATCTATGCATAAAAGCAACAATCATGAAGATGCATGCTTTGTCCTATTCGTCCTCACAAGATTGCCAACCTAAGGTGGCGATCACGTTCTATGTCGGTGGCATAACACGCACTCTCTCGATATATAGCTAGTCGATAGCTACATTTGACTTACACATTCGTGGTTAGCGTACCTGCAAAAAGGTTTCATTGCAGCCCAACATTTCCCCAAATATAGCACACAATGAAACAGGAAGGTCAAATTCTAAGAACTCCCATATACATATACCCCTATATACGTACATGTAGCACCAAAACTACCCGAATCCTCAATCACCCACAATTAAGTACCTTCATATATAAATGTGTGTAACATGTAAATAATCTAGTAACCAAAACTAGCTCTCCCCTAGACCGAGGGTTGGACGGTCATGCTCTCACAACTCACACTTACCTGAGTGTAGGTGCGACGTTGCATAAAAATAAACTAGCAACATATATGGCTATTTCATATATGAAGGCTACCTCTAATCTGACACACCGGGTAGCATAGTGTGGAGAGTTATCACACATACATACCTTGGCCTGGGCTTAGATACATAAATGAAAAGCCTCAAGTTAGTACTTATATAAGTCACCTAATAATCCTTATATGGGCATAAGAAAACCGACCACTGGCATACTTAGGTTTAAAATTTAGATTTGGCAAACCTATATATAGCTATAAGTTGATAAAACTGATTTTATAAAATAAAAACTTCATTTTATATACACATACGATAAGTTTAATGTTGAATCTTGCTCTGATACCAGTTGTCACGGAACCGTCCAAATTATAAGAGCACAAGTACAAAAACAATCACCGAAGTGATCAAATTCTCACACTTGAGCTCATAAAACTCTGGTAGTCCAATGAAATTACGAGGGATTTCAAACCAACCAACATACAAGCCAAGATCGTAGTGATTCAACATAACAAGTCACACGTTACATCCATTTCACAAGTAATTCAATATACATCGGAGTTCAACATAGTTATTACAACTTACATTGAAGATTAGCGGAAGCAAAGTAATTTGAAACTAACAATAATCTTATTTCAAATACATACCAGTACCAAGGTCGACTTCCAACAAAAGCATTAGAGACAAGATAAATAAGAAGGATCACGCCCGTGATCACACTCCGCCTTTAAGGCAGGAGCCAACCAACTCTTGCAGTCGCCATGATACATCACAACCTGCAACAAGTGGGGACAAAACCCTGAGTACGAGAAGGTACTCAGCTAAACTTACCCGTCAAAAACCAGAAATAAAGTGACACCAAGGATCATGCAAGGCTGATATAAAGTGGGCTGGCTTGACAACATTTGCATAAAATCTTAATATAGATAAGTAATCATTAATGCTTAAGCATCAAGTTAATTATCATTAATCTGTCATCTATATTAGCACCTGTACTAGAGCACTCACTTGATTAGGAGCAAACAATATTAACCATAGCAGGTATAAATTGAGACAACATTTACATCATCATCCAATTAACCATCCGTTCAATTTAATGGAATCTACGTTGCCGCTGCTCAAGTCAAGTGCTCACTAACCGGGAGCGACGGTGATTCGAATTGAATTCCTATCCAGTTGGAGGGGTATTTCTAACACTCACCGAGTCACGCCTGGCGAGGGTTGCTCAGGTCACCTTTGGTACAGTTCAGGAGTCGCGGGTTTGACTGATGCCGCATCCCCAAGGGCGACACTCTGCCAGGTGCTAGGGACTCTAACCCCCCCTTGGTCTCATGCCAATGTCCCCAAGCACATCCTTAATACCTCCAAGATGCGACCTACCATTCGATTCTTGGCCTAAACTGTATTACTCGGTTTCGCGGTCGGAACGACTTATCTGGCCAACTAAGTGTTAGACTGCGTTCAACATGACTCAAGGACGTACAACGAATCGGTCCTTAAATGACTCAGATGGACAAAGATCCACACCCAAGACCTCCATGCCTTGTTGCTTCACTATCGTCATCCTGCCCAGTCTCATTTTATTTTATTAACACATGGTTCTTTTCCACGATAGCAAATATAGCCAACCGTGCCATATATGAATATCCCTACATCTCACAGGTGACAGGAAATCACCTGACATCTACCGCTTAAAGCAGGGCTAAGCATCTACTCGATTCTAGTCTATGTAGGATTCAAGGATTCATATATCTGGACAAGGAGTGCTATAATGCAACAAGGGTTTCCAACCAACTCCTACCACTTAATGCAACAATACTTATAACATATATAGAATTAATTGCTTTGAAGGTAGGAGGCTTATAATGCTTCGGGGCTTGCTTGGGATCCGACTCAAGTTAGAGTTTGTCAGGTGAAACCTGTTTGGCGAGCATCCTCCAATCTAGCACTTGTCCGATCCTTCTATCTTCGGGAGGGATCCACCAACACCATCTTCGGTTTTGGCTACACATCAGGTCCTTCACGTGTTTTAGCTAGCGTAACTAAATGAGGTGCAACAATGCATATGTATGAATGCATAGAAGTGTAATAAACAAAATAATCAAGTAAGCATACCAAAGTTCACATAAGCACCTAGAGCTAATTAACTTAATCCTCATTAAGGCATAACATAGAATAGGGCAAGCACATCAATCAAGAAACAAGTCTCACAAGATCACACGGTACTAAACCAAGTACCATCAAAGATATGAGTCACACTTCAACACACTAGCATGGCAAAGTTAATCAAAGCACTAGAACTAGAATTTGCCACTTTCTGGACATACATGCAGTAGCTGAGTAAATCAATCATATCTAGAGTTTTACAAATCCAAATGATGTGCAATAAGACATTATAGAAAGATTATGAAATTGTAAACAATTCATTTAATATCACCTAAGCCTGATTCCCAAGTTTAAGGGGTCAAAAAGATGAAACTATAGAATCTGGTCTGCTCCAAACAGAGAGCAACCAAATCTGGGATCTGACTTTAAATATCTTTAACTCAAAAACTACTTGGCTAAATGCCACCAAATTTTAACACAAGCTAGATACATGAATTATATACAACTTTGCTATAGACAAGGTACTCATAAAACATCATTATCGAGGGGTAATCTACATTGCCCTCAGAACTGTCCAGAAACTACTAATTGCAAGAAATAATTATTAACATATGTTGCAAACATATAATTGTGCAAAACCAACTTTACCAACATTTCACACATGACTAATGAACACCAGAAAACATAGTGTCCTTTACTAAATAAATTCTTTTAATACATTTTCTTAATTTATTTAGATAATTAGGTGGAATTATGAACACCTAACAAAAGTGCACAATAAATTCTACCAAAATTACAGTGGCATACATATGCCCCCAAAAGTCTACTATAAAATTTTCAAGCCATTTGGACAAGTATATCAACCTCTATGAAAAAGATAATTGACTAATATAATAAATCATGTGAGAGCAAGTTAAACCTAAAACTAAATATTTTCTATGAACACATGGCCATAGTATAAATCAACATGATATAGCAACATCATACTAAGGTAATGGAACAACATTTTCCATTTTATCATTTCTATATTATTTATAAGCTATTTATCAAGCTGTAAACAAGTTAAATCAATAACTTGATCATACAGTAAGCAATGACCATGAAATTTATACCACAGTACATAACTAGCATGGAAAGACTACCATAAAATTTTCACATTATTTAGAGCATCACAGCATCAGTTATGAATTTCTCAAATAACATATGCAAGAAATGCCTAATTAGCAAGATTAAACCAGAACCCTAAGAAAACAGTGAACAACTAATAGGTTTAATATTTTTGTTAGTTATTACATATTCTCACAAGATTAACAGACATAAGAATCACTATTTTTGGATATCTAAAACTCTAGATCTTGCTCTGGTCATGTTTAAAGGCATATTTATAGCTCTTTTCCAACTTAAATCAAAACACCAGAAATTTTATACAAACAAGTAAAATTTTATGATTCTACTGCATAGAGAGTTTCTCAAGGTTTCCAAAAAGTTTACATTTGCCATTTTTAGAGTTTCCTAGCATGAGATATGGAATTTAGAAGATTTACACAAATCAGAATTTCAAAATCAGAATTAAAACAACCCTAACATAATTGCTACACCCACCCGGTCGCGCACCCAGATCTTCCACTACTTAAACTGCCACGCGGGACCCACTGTCCAGCCGGTCCCGCACGTTAGACAGAGAGACACAGAGGGAGACAGACTCCTTGGTGCCCCTGGCTCAGCCCAAGGAGCTCCGTGGTGGCGCCGAGCAGGGGAGAGGGCCGGACTCGTGGCTCCGGCGAGGGGGTCACCGGCGGCGGTGGCTAAGGGCGGCACGAGCACCAAGGGGTCTCCGTGCCCTTTGTTGGTGCCCCTGGCTCAGCCTAAGGAGCTCCGTGGTGGCACGGCCACGGCAGCAGGCAGCTTGCCAGCCGGTGCTCCGGCGGCGGTCCACTGCGAGGGCGAAGCTAGTGAGGAGAGGAGCTCCGGAGGTGCGGCGTGGTACGAGGAACGTGATGGCATGGTCGGTTCATGTGGAGGGAGGCCGGAGGCGATGGAACGGCGGTGGCCCTGGAGCTTGGCCGGTAGGCCATGGCGACGGCGCGCTCCGGTGACCTGGAGCATGGGCGGACGTGCGCGCGGGGTGAAGCATGACACGACGGAGGCGGTGATGCACTTGGTTGGGGCGGAGGTAGAGCACAGCAGCGGTTGGGGGAACGCTCTTCCACTCGGCAATGGCGGCATGGCGATGGCGACCGCGGCAGCAGCGCGGAGGAGGGCGAGGGCGTACGCAAGGGAGGAAGAGGAGTGGGGATGTTGAGGCCATCACGGTGCTCCATAACCGTGCAGGGAGGAGGCCGGGCACGTGGAGGCAAGGCGGGCGCTTCGCTCGCGCATGGAGGACACGTCCGCGATGCGTGGCTCCCGTTGAGTACTTCCATTGAGCAGCTGGCAGGTGCCAAAGTGGGTCAGTTGGGACGCCGATTTGGGCCATTTTTGGGATGAATCTGGACATGGGCCAATTGTCAAAGTTATTCACCTCAGTATGTTCTTCAAATTTCATTTAAGCACTATGGTCATAAGACTCACAGATTAGGAGATAATGATGCGCCAAAACGGCATTGTCAATGTGTCGTTAACCATTAACAAACATTCCAAATTATTATGCAAAATGGAGTCAAACAAGTGTCACCTTCTTTCATGCTCTCCTCCATAATATAGGCTCTGACTTTCGTATTTGGGCCAAATTAAGTTGCTTAGCAAAAACTCGAGAATGCGGGATGCCAATGTCGAAGACACTGAAATCGGGGTTTTTAAAATTGTTAAGTGTTGGAAACAGTCCAAATTCTGACTTGTGGGACCTTTTTGAGCACGTTCCACACATTTTCATGACTTGACTCTTAAACAAAGTTTGTTCCTTATAAAATTCTCTACAACTTTGTAAAAGGGTGCACAGTCATGCAAAGCTTCTAGGTCACACTTTTGAAACGGTCAAACAAAAGGGTTCTAGGGTCCATACATGGTCAACCATCACTTAGAAGCACCTTTAGGCAAAATGATCAACATGAACATTGTTCCATTAAGTGTCCTAAGTGTAGTTAAGGTGTTGTAGGGTCCAACCATGTCCACCATGAATAGATTACATAGGGATCTGGGTCTCATATGCATTGAAACATAGAAATCACTATATTTGAAATGCTTGTTTCAAAGCTCTGTTTCACTGGTTTCATAGTGTTGTTGCAAGGTTCATGCTACACATGTTTCACTAGGTTGTTCCACATGTGTCCTAGATGTGTCGCACATGTTGCATTTGTATGTTGCATAAATACTAGTTTACATGGAATGTAAAGCATGTTTCCTCGTTTCAGAAGTATGTCTCAGTTCTAATCCAACAAGCATGTAACTTATCATTTCATGTGACTTTTTGATTCCAAACTTCATGAAACTTTTCCAGGGATCAATATAGATAGGTACTAAGGTGAGACACATGAAGATATTGCCATAACACCCCCAAGCATATATCTTGAAAATGTCCTATATGCAAAGCAAATGAGTAACATCCAAGTTTAGATTAGGCTCATCTCCGTAGGTTGGCCTTGACATCATCATCTCCAGTTAATCTATCATGTTTGAGCTCAAACCCACTACTTAATGAGTGACAAACATCTAGGGTGTTACAACTTGTCTGAGGGTGATAAGGAGTAGTGACGTTGTGACGTATTCCGTGTCTCGATAAGTATTGCTCAAAATGCTTGTCGATGAAGTGTGATCCTCCATCACTTATCACTATCTTTGGGACTTCAAATCTTGGGAATATTATTTCTTCAAACATCCTTTTGGAATTGATGTTGTCGGCATTCTTACATGGCAGAGCTTCGACCCATTTGGAGACATAGTCTACCGCCACTAGAATGTACTCGCATTTCTTTGGTGGAGGGAATGGTCCCATATAGTCAATTCCCCAGATATCAAAGAGTTCAACCTAAAGGTTGTTGGTGAGTGGCATGGCATCTCTTGTATTAATGTTGTCGTGCCTCTGACATGGTCCACATCTTCGGATGAATTCTCTTGTGTCTTCATACCACTACAAGGATTCACCTCTAATGCCACGGCACTCGATTGCAACACCACTAATTTCGTTGCCATAGGGGGGTCGTATTGCAACCTTTCTGTAAAATGGTTGTAATATGTGCCTATAATGCAAAAAACTAAATATGTTTGCAATATATGTGGTTAGTCGTTGCAACAGATGTGTGCTACTAAAACCATTTTAGAATTGTGTTGCAATTAGTTGACATTATTGCCATGACGCTTTGGAGTTGCATTAGTATTAATTTTCATTGCAATTACTTAGTGTTATTGCAACTATATTGGATTTGGTTGCTTTTTCTTGTAACTGTTGCTATGGTTGTTCTGGGTTGCAATAATCTTCAGTGATGTTGCAATTGCTAGGTAGTTATTGCAACAAGAATTCTAAATGGATGCAATAGCAAGTTCCTATTGCTACAGTTTTTTGGGGTTGTAATAATGTTCTGCGGCGTTGCATTTGTTAGGTACTTATTGCAACTAGAATCCAAGATGAGTGCAATATCATGTTACTATTGCCACGGTTTTTTTTGTGTTGCTATATACTAATGTATTAGGTGGACCTTTCTTTGTCTAGGGCCCAATAGCATACATGAGCGTCATGTTGGATAGAGATATGCGTGGTTCTCCCCATAGATCGATCTCTCCCTGACACAACACACACGCCGCGACCCAGATGACGTGGAAGAATGAAGCGATAGAGCGCGGCAGCTCTCCCCAATGATTTGGTCCATCATCGATCACATGTGCAGCTAGCACCGGCACCGCGCTCATCATCTGGATCGGGCGCGCGCAGCCAATAGCCTTTGGCCAGCACCCTGTTGTCGTCTCCTAGGAGGCCAGCTAGTAGCCGGGCCGGCGGTCTTGTTGTCAAGGAGAGGACGACGGCCATCATCAGGAAGCTCCGACAATAAGTTGTTGTGGCCAAAATATCTCATACTCTGCTACGCTAAGCGCATCATATAGTCATATTGAGACGTTTATAAATGAGCGATTGAAAAATACTAGCACCAAAGGCCAACTTAAGAGAAACAAAAAACAGAGAAGTAATAATACAAGAGTATATATATAGTGGTTCCCACCACCATAGATTCCATACCAACTAACAGGTTCTAGACATAGCAACTACCAAGCCACCAGAAAAGATAACCACAAACTAAACACCAGTCATCAGGTGATACTTGCAAAATATCCACCCCAACAGCACACACTTCATTTCTTCTTGTTGCACTTCTTGGACGCTGCTTCTTCCTCCAAATCCATCGGCTCGAGGAATGCCTCATATAGCTTCTAGAACCTCTGTGAACATCATCCTTCAGCTTGTCCATTTGGTCTTTGACCCATTGTTTTTGAGGCGTCACCTAGTCGTCTAGAATGGGAATAAAAGAATAAATGAATTGGGAGCTGGACATTTCCATACTACTAACATTCATTATATGGAAGTGGCATCTAGAAAGAGGATAAGGTGAAATATAACTATTTATGTATCGACATAACAGAAATAGTATGCACTCCACATTTCGTGCTACATCTTAGTTCACTTGCACATCTAAATGATAGTCATGTCCCAAGCAGTAGGCCAAAAATCAGTGACAATTTTGAAGATGATACCTTTCATGAGCTATTAATAAGTAAATACTATATGTTTATGGTATAGTTGGCACTCTGGTACCCCTTCTTACCTGAAAGTGAGAACTGCCTAAAAAGGAATAAAGCACGGGCAACAAATAAAAGGCCACTGCATGCCTCGTGTCCTTGAGGAAAACAGGCAGAGGCTCTTGTGGCAGTTCGTCTCCCCCAATCCAGTGTCTTTGTATATCTTGCATTGCTTCCACTTATTTGCAGGGCCAAAATCCTAAAGCGGTCCACAATATGTGCTCATCAACACCAAAAAGAATGTTAATTCCATTCAAATGATTCGAAGAGCTCTAATCAGTGCCTCATAATTGTGATGTTGGCAACATATTAATAGTAGACCATGAAATTTGCATTTAGTAATAGGAAAAGCCAAAATAAAATTACTAAGGTACAATTGTTGCATTCAGTAATTGGGGGAGCGAAAAGAAAATTAATAAACTAGCATTGGCGCTAATTGATAAAGCCCATGACTAAACAAAGTAATCCGGTGCCACAACCTCGCTGGACGAGTCCGGCGCAAGTGCAGCAGAACCACCTCCTGCAGTGCACTCATGACACGGGAGTAAGGAGGGCCTTGCAAAACCACCTCCTGAAGAGCACTAACTAGTACTAATTAGAATGTATTGAACTAAACTAACTACCCAACCATCAATTCATGTCTCTGATTCAGTTGGATTTAGCAGGACACTGACAGATATTCAGTAACAGCTGCTGGTTCCTTTAGCAATTATAACAGAGTAGGCAATGTTGATCCTAACTAAAAAAATTGTTGCATCCAGTGAAATACAAATATTATAATATGGTATATGTAAATTAAGAGCCTTGCGAGAAGATGCAAATGAATACAACCTTGCAAACTAATTCTGTCATGCAAAAAATTATTTGCAAGCAACAGCTGCAAATCCACCTGACCGAGTACATGTAAATTTGCATGTCTCGGTGCATCAAATCCACTACTCGGGCATCACCCTATGCATCTACTGCAACATACACTCAGTCCAGCATTAATTCAGATTCATTGCCAATTTGCCATGTCTTCAGATCTGAGGGGAGAGAGGGAAAAGGACGGCCCTCACCTTCAGCTTGGGGAAGAACCTACCGTTCGACGATGAAGGCGTGGGCCAAAGCGGGAAGGGTCAGCGCATCAGGATCTCCTGGCGACGGAGGGAGACGACGACAGGAGATGGGACATGGTGGGCGAAGGTGATCTGTTGAGAGACGAGAGGGAGAAGACGCCGGTAGGGAAGCTGCGATTATGGAATTGGGAGGGACTTGGGCGAGGACTGCCAGACCCGGGAAAGCGATTTGGGGAGGGGAGCAAGGAGGAGACGCGGGAAGGAAAGGGAGCGGGAGGGGATTTCGGCTTTCGGGAGGCCCGTCGACGGAGGATGCACGGGAGAGGTTCCGAGATTTTCACGGTGACGCGGGACGGCGGGAGAAAAGTCAAGAAGGCACGCTATGAAAAAGTTGGGAAAAAGAGAAATGTGATGCTTGGTCTGCCTTGTTTTCGATAAAGAAATAATTAAGTTCTATGATGAACCGATGGCTTATAAATAAACATCAAATGCGTGTCAATTTTTTTATGAAATTTTATCAGATAACTTGAACCCACGTATGCTCCTTGTAGAGTTGAATTCTTAGGGATGAGACTACATATTGCTATTGGCCTATTGCTCTCAACCTTCAACAGGTTAAGATCCTCACAGACAACGATCCTCTGGCAAGAGCTGCTAGTAACAGGTGACACCAAGACAATACCCAGGCCATTGGACTCTACGACCACTGTTGACTGAATTTGTAAGAGTCACCTAATACTTGCAGCATTCTGTGGTCAAGATTAGGAGAGATATAAATAAAATTGCCAACAACTTGCTAAGCAGGCGAGACAAGCTAATATCTCTAGCCCTTGCCAACAAAAATTACATATTATATTATACATCTGATCACACGCATCCATTTCAAGATCATGTGCAAGGCCATGTTTAGATTGCCTCCAAATTCCAAGTTTTTTCACTCTCTCTTCATCACATCAATTTTTGGACGCATGCCTGAAGCATTAAATGTTGGTAAAAAAAACTAATTGCACAGTTTAGTAGTAAATTACGAGACGAATCTTTTAAACCTAGTTAGTCCACGATTGGACAATAGTTACTAAATACAAACGAAAGCGCTACAGTACCCGGAGTTGAAAAATTTTGCAATCTAAACAAGGGACAAGTTACAAAGGTGATCGATTAGTAGTTAACTTTACCTTTTTTATGAAACACTAATGTAACCTTATTACCATATACATGTAAATGTGAATCATTTATTTATATTTTTTGTTAACTGTTTGTATTTTTATAATTTATCTGGATTTATTGGAATTACTTGAAATCTCACTAGTCTTACTAGTCTTCCCTCTAATCATTCCGGAAAATCAAATAATTTTAACAAAACAGTACTACACATCCTTTACAAACAGATACTCTCACATAATTTTATGAAATTATATGAGACAATATATAATCTCAATTTATTAAACTGAATTGATTTTTTATGGAATCATAATGAGCCCAAAATATGTCGTTTCAGCCGTGCAGAAAAGCGCACCGCACGCACAAGATTCTAGAACCCTGATGCTCACTCTCCTTCCTTGTGTTTCGTTTGAGCCACTGCCAGGCGGGCCCATGCTGCGACATGGCAACCTGTTGATAGCCTCATGCCTCCTCTCGTAGATTGACGACTGCATTCCTAGCCACCTTTCCCACTGAGCCCGCGCGATCGGGACACCACACCGCGTCTGTTTTCTGATCATCCATGCTACTAGACGGCTAGTGCTTTATTTTTTTACAATAATGTTATGTGTGATAGTGGTATTTGTTTAAGTCATTATCTTGTCGCCGCTGACCCCCCCTGCATACTCGTTGATAGGTTAGACACTCGCATTCTATATACTCTATCATCACATTTATGATCATTTAATGATCTCACAATTCAGTATGCTTGTCTACAAACGATTTAGTTATATCTCTGTCCCTTTTTAAAATTTACGAGCCTTTTATTGAGAGTACTTCATAAGAATTGCATGTGGTGTAGATAAACATTACTATGCATTGTACATCTTTAAGATCCTGACAAAAAAACAGAGAAGATTGAAATATTTGAATGGTTTTACCATCAAGATTTCTTAGTCACTCTATAGTTGGCTACTTATTGATTCCATATATGTATGCTCAAACAAAAACCTAAAATACATTCTTACGGTAAAGAATTGATTTTACAGCATTTTTATTTATTCTTGTAAGTATATAATATATAAATTCTCTTTCCATTTTCAATTATAAGACACATTATTTTTTACATAGATTTTAGTATGTATCTAAACATACGCTATATCTAGATACTGCCTCCGTCCCAAAAAGAATGCAACCCTCGCATCCCAAGGAGTCAAAAATTCTAAATTTTGACTAAATATAAATAAAAAAGTTGATGTTTATAATGTGTAATAAGTATCATTAGATTAGTTATGAAATATATTTTCATAATAAAATTAATTAGAGATTCAACTGTAGATAACATCTTCTATAAATTTGGTCAAACTTAAAGATTATTTGACTTCTTGGGAAACGAGATTTGTATTTTTTTATGGAGAGAGTGCATAACAAAATTACTGTACCAAAAATTGAAGCAATTATAATTTGGAATGAAGAGAGTATTAGAGAGCACGTGAAAAAAATTCATAAAAATTTTTATTTACCGCTCATGAAATCCAAACTAGCGCCCAAATAGAATTGCATCTAATAAAATCCTGGCGCTTCGGTTTTTTCATTTCCCCGCCAGTTTCCCTCCGTCCTGAGATCTGCGCCACCTCGTCTCCATTAACAGGAGCGGTTCTTCAAAGCCCAGCCCAAAAACGCCAGGAACCCTAGGTTCAGCCTCCTCCGGCTGCCTGCGCGTCCCGTTCCCAGCCCCTAGGTGCACGACTCGAGCGGCGCAGCGCTCGCGAGTGCCCCCGTCCTCCGCACCCCCGTCCGGCCATCCCCCGTCCTCGCATCGCGAGCCCCTGGTCGTGACTGGCGCCGGGCCGCCCTCCGCGCCTCCGCGCCTCCACAGCCGCCGGCCGGCTTCGTAGCTCCACCTGGCGCCACCGCCCCCGGCCAGCTGCCGCCTGAGCCCTCCGGCCGGAGTCCAGCCTCCGCGGCTCCTCGCGGCCGTGCGGGAGATGCAGTAGCTCGATGGCTTGGGATATGGTGGCGGCAGAGGATGCGGCTGTGACACCGGCGGCGGCGGCGCGGGGTGTGACATTAGCACAGGCGTGGCGGCGGCGTGGGGTGCGACATTAGCTCCAGTGTAAGTGCCCCATCATCGGGTATGTGTTGGGTGGAAAGCCATCACCAAGGGCTCGGCTACGTCGCCGTCAGCCGCCTTGACCTGAGGGAGCTCTTGCTCTACTGGTGCCTTCACGGATCTTGGGTTTCAACTCTTTATCGTCAAGTGCAAAAAGCTCATCGTCATGTATCTCTCCTACAAAGCTCACCGTCATGTATCTCTCCTACAACATGGTGAGCATTGAAGGTTTCATGTATCTCTCCTACACCATGTTGATCTGTTGGCCTTCCGTTTGTGTTTTGGTGTTTTGCAGAGTTTATAGACTTATTACAACCTGAAAGGTGAAAGCGCATATACATAAAATTGTGAAAAGCATTTCTTTCTAATTGGTCAGGTTTCTTAATTGGGATTATTTGTATCTAAATGAATTTATATTGTGACAAAAATGTTCTGCTGCTCATACACACAGATTGGACCAGGGAGGAAGCTGATGCCATCAGCCACTGTAATTTATGTATGACCAGGGGTTCCTAAAGGAACTCGTCTTCATGCCAGTCATCCAAGGAGGTTTGTTCCCGACACCCCTCTGCTTCTGCCCTGATGCTGATGATATCGTAGGCTTTGATCTTGAACGCCAAGGTGATTGGTTCCATTTATCAACTAGCAATAGCCATTTTTAAAATTTCAGTGAAATATTTAAAGTTCAGGATATATGCATTCTTAGCCTATTAGTCAATAGCCTGAATTTTGTTTTTATCTAGACGCATGATATAATCTTGATGTCATCATCAGGGAATTGTACTCTGATTTCAGAATCTAACTGTAAGAAACATTTTTGTCATTTTAATCACTCAGATTGAACCTTGCAGTATCTTAAAAAAAATGATTGAAAACTCAGATTCAGTAAATACATGATTTTGGTTGCATCAGTGTTTTTGTGAAACGAATACATATTTGAGTTGGAGTGCCTTTTGAAAATTTAGAGTGCCTTGCTCGAAGTCAGCAACAAAGAGCAGAAGTTTCATGAAATGATTTTCTTCATCACCTTATTGTATGAATTGTCAATGAAGGTGTATGAATATTGCAGCAGTGGTTTTGAGTCGGAGGTGTTACTTAGATGTTAATAGATACTTTCTTGATTAATTTGTCTTACTCTAGTTCAGTAAAGCTTTGTATGAATTTAAAATGTACAAAAGTTCAGTATTCTTGTAGTGGATTTCGGCCTGCTGCTTTTACAATATATTTTTACTGTTTTTAGGCAGCAGTGCAGCACTAACAATTGTTGATTGGTGGGGCATAGCTTCAATGATGATAGCTGTGAATGTGTCACGTAATAGACCTTAATTTCCATACTGTAGCTGAGATTATTTTGTAATGTGTTTTCCGGTTCTGAAAGTTTTATGGGTCAATCCTTGGGATTGCCTTGGTAGTGGGGAAGGTACTCTCAGAGCATAGCATAATGCTAGGCACCACGCCACCACCCATCAATTTTGCCATTAAATTTCTTTGATTTCTCTCCTCTGTTTGCAGGAGTTGTGCATCTGTGGCTGACGGCAAAAAGCATTAGGATTCCAGGCAGTAAGCAGTAACACATTCAAGGTATGCCACAATGTTATTTTGTCTATATGACGAAATGTTTGTTGAAACATTTTGTTCCTAAGAAACTATGGCTGTTGTAGGATCCTGGAGCAGGCCATCTATACTTGGATCTTGGCACCCCTTTGAGCTCGCTGACCAGATACTCTTTCAGTTTCCAAATTGGTAGTTTATCTTTCCTCCTTACAGACACCTCTTACTTAATATTAATCATCTGTATACTACATGTGCAGTCTATTAATTATCCATGCTTATAAAATACAATACTCAAGTGATTGGTAGATGTGGTTATTTGGATATTCGATAGAAGGAATCGCTGAATTCTAAAGTTTGGATGACTAAATGAAATTGTTACTCGGCTGTATACTGAATTTGTTACTTGGCTCAATACTGAATTTCTTAGTCTGCACTTATTGCTTTGCTTACGCACTGCCTTGAGAAATTCCTAATTGTCTTTGGGGCAATCTTGTTTGCTGGAGTTTGGATCCAGTTTGGTACAGATCCACTACCTGATTGACTTCTAGGCTAGATCATATAGCCTTTTCATGGGGAATTTTACTTTTGAATGATTCTGCAAATTTATTTGCAAACCTATTAGTCTTTAGTCTAAGATTTCAAATTGTTTACTTTGTCGACTCCATGCTGTTATTGCCAAAATAATACAATCTAAGTTTACCTGATGCATATACCAATTGTTAATGATTCTTTTTAGGAGCAAGATGGAGTTTGAGTGGAGCGCACGATTGATGGGATGATCAACATCAAGGCAACTGTACCTTTGCTGCAGTGCTGCATAGCTCACTACATTTTGATGTGATCAAACTAGATAGTGATCTGTGTCAGATACCTTGTGTTTCAGTTGTGCGTGTGTTATCGACTAAGTTTGACATTGGATGGTTTCAGTTTCATTAATGATTTGTACGAACAAAGCATATTTTGGTTTAATGGATATCTAAATGCTTCATTCATCATATATTGTTCGGCATGCAATTATTGTTTGTAGCTACCAAATAAAGTGTTGCAATATGGACTATTGGCATATTCATTTGGTGTTGCAATATATGCTATAGCAGCAAACAAACGGTGTGGCAAAAACCTCATACTAATGAAACAGTGGGTGTGGCAATAGAGTTTCACCTATGGCAACCACATTATTTAGTGTGGCAATAGAGAGGCCATCTCTAGCAACCAAAACATTTGTCGTGGCAATAGAGGGTTCCACCTTTAGCAATCACATAAATAAGTGTGGCAATAGAGAGGCCACTTTTAGCAACCAAAATATTTGTCATGGCAATAGAGGGTTTCACCTATAGCAACTACATAGATAAGTGTGGCAATAGAGAGGCCATCTGTAGCAACCAAATATCTGTTGTGGCAATAGAGGGTCTCCCTATAGCAACCATAGAGATAGTGTAGCAATAGAGGGTCCATGTATTGCATTGCTATCGATGCGTGGCAATAGGATCTATGGCAACACTCATTATCGTTGCTTGTGTACCTATTGCTACTCTTTGGGCATGTGGCAACAGATATCTCTGGCAACGCCGGGTGTGTTGCAATAGTTACTATTGCAACACCCATAGTGGTTGCTTGTACTATGGCTTGCAACACTTCATGGTGTTACAAGAACACTCCATTGGGTTGCAATAGAAGAAAATCTATTGCAACACCAAAATAAAGTGTTGCGCAAACCTATTGCTACCGCATCAGTGGCAACGCCTCCCAACCAAATTTTTGTGTTGCAATTTTGTCTATTGCAACACTTTTTGGCCTATTGCAACACTTTTAGGCCATTGCATCAGGGGGAAAACCTTGTAGTGTACATTGTTGGCCAAAAGAATCCACACTGCCAAATTTTGGCATGTGTGCAGAATGCTCCATAATGCCCTCCATATGGTGATGAGTGACATCTCTCAATAATTTTTATTCCTTCTTCAACTGGTACACATCTTCTGAGTAGGCCATCAGAGCATACTTGGAAAAGGTATGGTTCATCCCATATGTGGGTATGACTCTCTTGGACGAGTTTCCTTTTGTTCCCTTCTAGTGGTACATATCCTGAAACCAAAAAATTAACAATATCTGCATACTAGGGGTCAGATCTGTTGATTTCGTAGAGCATGTCGTCCCGAAGCGAGTCGTCGATGGGCAATTCCTATGAATTCTCAAACTACATTCTAGACAAAGTGATCAGCAATAGAATTTTCTACTCCTTTCTTATCTTTTATTTCTAGGTCAAATTCTTGGAGTAGCAAAATCCATCGTATCAAATGAGGTTTAGCATCTTTCTTAGTGAGCAAATATTTTAAAGCAGCATGATCAGAGTAAATAATTACTTTAGCTCCCACTAAGTAAGATCTAAATTTATCGATAGCAAAAACAACAGCAAGAAGCTCTTTTTCAGTAGTTGCATAATTAAGTTGAGGTCCTGTTAAAGTTTTGCTAGCATAAGCTATTGCATGATGCTTTTTGTCTTTTGTCTGTCCCAAAACTACCCCCATAGCATAATCACTTGCATCACACATAATTTCAAAAGGTAAAGACCAATTAGGGGGTTGAATGATTGGTGCTAAGATGAGCGCTTTCTTTAAAATTTCAAAAGATCTTAAACATTCATCATTAAATTCAAAAGGAACATCCTTGGCTAGCAAACGAGTAAGAGGTCTAGCAATAAATAAAAAATCTTTTATAAATCTACGATAAAAACTAGCATGGTCAAGAAAACTTCTAATTCCTTTAACATTTACAGGCGGAGGTAGCTGCTCAATCACTTCAATTTTGTCTCTATCTACCTCTATACCTCTTTCAGACACTAGATGTCCTAGCACTATTCCTTCTCTAACCATAAAATTACACTTTTTCGAATTAAGGACTAAGTGTTTTTCTTCACATCTTTGCAAAACTCTATCTAAGTTTTTGAGACAATCATCAAAAGTTTTTCCATACACTAAAAAATCATCCATGAAAACTTACATAATTTCTTCAATCATTTCAGAAAATATAGACAACATGCATCTTTGAAAAGAAGCTGGAGCATTACATAACCCAAAAGACATTCTACGATAGGCGTAGGTTCCATAGGGACATGTAAAAGTAGTTTTGCTTTGATCATCGGGATGGATAGGGATTTGATGGTACCCCGAATATCCATCAAGGAAACAAAAGTAAGAATGATTGGCTAACCGTTCTAGCATCTCATCAATAAAAGGCAACAAAAAATGATCCTTCCTAGTTGCTTTGTTAATCTTTCTATAATCTATGCACATCTGCCATCCTGTGACGGTTCGCTGAGGGATCAACTCATTCTTCTTATTTTTAACAACAGTCATGCCTCACTTTTTAGGCACAACTTGGACAGGGCTTACCCACTCACTGTGTGGCACAGGATAAATAATCCCAGCGTGCAACAACTTTAAAACTTCCTTTTTAACAACCTCCCTCATCACATTATTGAGTCTACGCTAGGGTTCTCTAGAAGGTGGAACAGTTGGGTCTGTAGGAATGCGATGGGTGCAAAGAGCAGGACTGATTCCTTTAAGATCTTAGAGTGAGTAGCCAAAAGCTAAGTGATGTCTCTCTAAGACAGCCATTAAGCGAAGAGTTTGCTCCTGAGTGAGTTTATCACTTATAATCACAGGAGACTCTGGATCGTTATCTAGAAAAGCATATCTAAACCCAGAAGGTAAAGGTTTAAGTTCTATAGGAGGTTTAGGAGGTTCTGTAAACTCATCTAAAGGTTCAGGCTCAGAGTAGTCAGCTTCTTCTTCTATGAAGAATTCAGCGTCATCCTCTAGGCTTGAATCAAATAAGAACTCTAGAGAAGCAGCCTTAAATTCCTCTAACGGATTGGGTTCTAAACAAGATTCGGTCCTAGTACTTAGAGATCGAGATATGGATACTGGAAATTGAAGTCTCTTTCCAAAACAAATGTTTATCTTCCCTGTTTGTCCTTCATAAAGAAGTCTTCTAAAAGGTTGCCCTATCAACAGGTCGAAGTCCCATATGGGAAAGACATAAAAGCTCAAATGAACTGAGGTCCCTTCTACTTGGATGGGTTGGATGTGTAGGATTCCTAAATAGGGACAATGTGTCCTGAAAGACTCTTCATCAATTTTGTAGTTGGGGTTAATGTCATGTGCTTCATTAGATGTTGTGCAAGTGAAGCAGACATGATATTTATACCTACAACTGGGTTATAGAGAGCATCTATATGGTCGGAATTTATTAAGCAACGAATTGTAAGAGAGGGTGAATCCAAACGGATCATATCAGAGGAGAGCTCTAATTCCTCTAACCATTCACTGCTTATAACTGACACTAGCTCTCCTGAGGTGCTTCTATAAGAAAAATCCTCAGAAAGATTTGAAGATTCTCTAAGATGATTACGATGCTTCTATGGTTTCTTTATAGAATAGTGATTCATGATGTTTCCAAAATCGGCAAAAAGATCGGGTTCGATATCAAGCATAAAATCAAGAAATGGAATTTCTTCTTTTTCCTGCTCAGGACTCAGAATAGCTGAAGTAGATGGTATATCTGGCAAAGAATTGGCTTCGGCTACTTGAGGTTCTACTTCTAGGATGTTATCTAGTTCAGAAGATAGGATTTGATCTAGGATTGATCTTGCTTTTTCTGAGGAAACATGCAAGAATGATCCTCTAGAAGTTGTAGCGAGCAATTGTTTACTCTCTGTATCAAGACCTTTATAAAAATGTTGAAGAAGAATAGGGTCTTGTAGACTAAGGTCCAGGCCAGATTCTAAAAGGTTGGTAAAACGATTCTAGGATGAGGCCAAATATTCACTAGGCTCTTGCTTAAAAGTAAGAACTTTGACTCTAAGGTCGACGATTTGGGAGATAGGGTAGAAATCTAGGCACATATTGGAACATAAGGATCCCCAATCTCCTTGTTGCTTACCTACGGCTTTGTCATACCATTGTCTAGCTTTTCCCTTTAAAGAAAAAGGAAATAGCTTCCAACATAAAGTTTGATCTGACATGCCCTCTATGCGAAGACATGCACATGTTTGCTCAAAATCTCAGATATGAAGGTAAGGGTTTTTGTCTACTCCTCCTGAAAAGGATAGGATTTGGACCATTGCAATCAACTGTGGACTCAGCCTATAGCTAGGGGTTTGGATAGGTTGTGATCCATGGCACTAGGTTGGTCTCCGTTGGTGCAAAAAATTAAAAGATAGGAATGGAATTTATGTTATCCATAAGGATATAAAAAGGTAAGATAAATAAGAATAAGGTAAGGAATAAAAAGGAAAGGTAAAAGTATAGGTACAAGGTAAAGCAAGACTTTAAGGTTAACTTAGCTGATGTCTTTCTCCCCGGCAACGATGCCAGAAATGCTTGTTGATATTGGTTACGCACATGAAAGAATCTAAGAGAAATAATCCGCAAGCGCACGGATATCGGTGAGCACTTCACCCGGGAGATAAGTCTAGAGTATCGTATTTGTTTTATTCGCAAGGAGAAAGCGTGCGATGACTAACCTAGTCTTTACTATTACCCCTGGGCCACACTACAAGGTGGTGAAGATATAAGCGATTAGAGAAGAGTACTACAACAGTCTGGTTTCAACCTATGGTAAGCTATGATACTACTGTTCTAGGGGAATGTACCGTTGGAAAAGAGACACCACAGAGGATGCTTAACCAGGGCACTTAGGTCCTACCAAACCTTCTGATGGGAGGAGGTTTCCGAAGGTAACAATGGGATTGTCACGTCCCATGCTACTACACACTGATCTGGCCAGATAGGGGATAGCTATGAGTATTCCTAGCCTAAGCACCACACTTATGCTATGAATGATTACTCTATTCCCTACGCAAAGCGAATAAAGTAAACTCATAAACCAAAGAACAATAATAGCAACGTACTTACATAGTATTAGAAGTTGAATTACCGAAGAATCCTAGAACCAAGCCTCGGGTTTGGAGATTTGATCCCATAGGTATAGGCTGGAGAGAAGACACCAATAGGCTAGGCTTCCTCCAACTTCTACCTCCACGCTAACTCTCTCAATCTAGAAGAATAACTCTAATATCACATAGAGACTACAAAGCTAAACTCTCTTGTATGTGCCCTAGAGAAAGATCCATTCAAGGGACCCCTCTCAGGCGAATTCTCTCTGGAAAATATGAATTAGGGTTTCTGAACTCTTTGATCCAGGGGCCAGGGGCCTTGCTTATATAGCCCTCTAGGAATCACCACAGCCTTCGGATCAAACCGACCTTGATCAATGATTATTATTCATCCTCAAAGGCGGTGGAGGCATGATCCACAAGATGGGGCCTGATTGGCTCTGCAGGGGGTGGCCGGCCGGAGGGTGTGGGCGTCCGCCCATGTCTCAGTGATAGGTGGGCCCCACCTTCCAGGGGGTGGCTTCCTAAGTCTTCTAGATTATACTTTTTCGGTTTATGGTCCTTTCTCTCTATGTAAACCTGACATGTGGACCATCTTTGGTGGTTTTCAATTGGCACCCTACAAAAATAGACATTCACCAAAACTCATGGAATTATGTTAGTTAAACCCCTACTCTAGGGTGGTAACTTTATTTATAGCCTTCTTTTGTTTAAGTTGACGGTAAAAAAATTGATAGTTAACTACCGTCAACAAGCTACCAGAAGATTTAGAAACTACAAATCTTGTTGATATTCATAATGCAGCTTTCTACTACACCCAACCGTCAAAGGGAAGGTGGATAGATTGTTCACTCCCCGACAAGAAAGGTGATCTAGGGAGACCTATCATTCCTATCACCATTGGACCTCACATCTTTTAGAAAGCTATCTATGACTTTGGAGCAAGTGTCAACATCATGCCTAAGGTAATTTATGATAAGATTCTAGGAGATCTGTTGTTGTACACAAATATGCGTTTGCAGCTTGCAGATCAGTCACTCTGCTACCCCAAAGGAATTCTTGAAGATGCCATCATTCGAGTGGGATAATCATATGTTCCCATAGACTTTGTTGTTCTAGAAACAAGTGGAGATGAGAGGGTACCCATCATTTTAGGATGACCCTTCCTGAGTACCGCGAAGGCCATGATCTACGTGGACACCACCAAGATCTGTTTCACTATCGAGGATAGGAAGGAGAAGTTCTCATTCAAGGACCGTATACTATATTCTCCTGCTCATTCACAGAAGGCATACCTACCCAAAGAGACAACAGCAGTGACTAATAAGAAGAACTCATCCACAAAAGACATACGTGCCCGAAGAGACAACAGCATTGACCAACAAGAAGAAGAACAGAAGGAGAAAGAACAAGACCAGCCAGTCACCTGAAGAGACAATCAACATTATCAACACCATCCAACTAGAGTATGACCACCTCCTCGCTCCACCATTCCTTGCTAAGAAGGATGACCTTGGCGTACCGACGATCGAGTGTACCATCGGTTAGAAGATCTTCCACAAGACTTTCTACGATGTTAGATCAGGTGTCAACATAATGTCCAAGGTAACATATGAATATTTATTTGATAACAAACCTTTGTACCTGACATATATGCAGCTACAGAAACCTCTTCTCATCTAGTGTCTTGGTGAATATGTCGGCAAATTGATCTTTAGTGCCCACACTCTCAATGCAAATGTCCCCTTTTTGTTGATGATCTCTTATGAAATGATGGCGGACATCAATGTGCTTTGTTCTTGCATGTTGAACTGGGTTGTTGGTTAGCTTGATTGCACTCTCATTGTCACATAGCAATGGCACTTTCTTGGACTTGATTCCAAAGTCATTCAAGGTAGCCTTCATCCAAAGAATTTATGCACAACAACTACCGACAGATATGTATTCGGCTTTGGTGGTTGATAATGTAACACTATTTTGCTTCTTTGATGACCATGAATAAGTGATCTTTCCAACAATTGACATGTGCCCAAGGTGCTCTTCCTTTCAACCTTTCATCCTGCATAGTCAGAGTCCGAATATCCAACAAGTTCAAACTTTGCTCCTTTGGGATACCACAAGCTAACATTTTGTGTATGCTTCAAGTACCTTAATATTCTCTTTGTTGCCTTCAAATGACTTTCTCTTAGTGAGGATTAAAATCTAGCACAGATGCACACACTAAACATGACATCCGGCCTTGATGCGGTCACATAGAGTAGGCTTCCAATCATAGACCGATACAACTTTTGATCCACCATGTTGCCACTTGTATCACTATCCAAATTGTCATTTGTTCCCATTGGTGTACTAATGGCCTTGCTTTCATTCATTCCAAACTTCTTGAGCATGTCTTTGATGTACTGGCCTTGACTCATAAATATACCATTCTTCAATTGCTTGATTTGAAGACCAAGGAAATAACTCAACTCTCCAATCATGGACATCTCAAACTCATTATCCATCATCTTTCCAAACTCTTCACAAAAGTCTTGATTGGTTGATTCAAATATGATGTCATCAACATAGATTTGCAATACAAACAAGTCCTTTCCAATCTTTTTAGTGAAAGAGTGGTGTCAACCTTGCCCCTCATGAACCCTGTAGAGAGTAGGAAGTCCTTAACCTCTCATACCATGCTCTAGGTGCTTGCTTCAAGCCATACAATGCCTTCTTCAACTTGTACACATGGTTGGGCTTCTTGTCATCTTCAAAACTAGGAGGTTGCTCAACATATACTTCTTCATTGAAGTAGCCATTGAGAAATGCAATCTTGACATCCATTTGATAAAGTTTGATGTTGTGGGCATAAGCATAGGCTAGCAAGATTCTAATTGCTTTCAATCTAGCAACCGGGGCATATGTTTCTCCAATGTCAAGACCTTCAACTTGAGTGTAACCTTGTGCTACCAATCTTGCTTTCTTGCTTACAACTATCTCATCTTGATGTTGCTTGTCGCGAAAGACCCATTTGGTTCCAATTACATTGTGTCCCTTTGGCCTCTCAACTAACTCTCATACCTAATTTCTTATGAAGCTGTTCAATTCTTCATGTATAGCATTAACCCAATCAACATCCTTCAAAGCTTCTTCTATCTTCTTTGGTTCAAGAAATGACACAAATGAGAAATGCTCACAAAATGAAACCAATCTTGATCTAGTTTGCACACCTCTAGAAATATCTCCAATTATAGTGTCCAAAGGATGATCCCTTGCAATATTGGTTGGTTGGAGTATTGGAACTTGATTGCTTGCACTTGCTTGATCATTGGGTTGAGATGATGTACAAGCCACTTGTTGATCTTGCACATTGTCATGAGAGCCACTTATACTTGCTTGATTAGTGTCAATTTGCACTTTTGAGTTAGAGAGCACTTGCACTTGATCATCTTCTTCATCAATCACTTGCCTAGGCCTCAATTCACCAACATCCATGTTCTTCATGGCATTTAAAAGTCAAATGCCTCTAACATCAACAAGATTCTCATTCTCATCTTGGGAACCCTTGGTTTCATCAAATTCAACATCTTGTACCTCCTCAAGAGTACCACTTGCCAAATTCCAAACTCTATATGCTTTGCTTGTGGTTGAGTATCCAAGTAAGAATCCTTCATCACACTTCTTCTCAAACTTGCCCAATCTAGTGCCTTTCTTCAAAATATAGCATTTGCAACCAAAGACCCAAAAATATGCAATGTTGGGCTTTCTACCATACAAGAGCTTATATGGTGTCTTCTCTTTCAATGGGTGACAATAGAGGTGGTTGCTTCAATAGCAAGCCGTGTTGATTGCTTCAGCCTAAAAAGTTTGACTCACATTGTACTCACTAAGCATAGAACTTGCCATATCAATGAGTGTTCTATTCTTCCTCTCAACAAGGCCATTTGATTGTGGAGTATACTTGGCTGAGAATTGATGGCTAATTTTAAAGTCATCACACAACTCATCAATTCTTGTGTTCTTGAACTCACTACCATTGTCACTTCTAACTCTCTTGATGGTTGTTTCAAACTCATTGTCAATGCCTTTGACAAATGATTTCAATGTTGCAAACACATCACTTTTGTCCACTATAAAAAATACCCAAGTGTATCTTGTATAGTCATCCACTATCACAAAGTCATATTTGTTTCCACCGATACTAGTATATTGTGTTAGCCCAAATAAATCCATGTGTAATAACTCAAATGCTTTACTAGTGCTCATCATGCTTTTCTTAGGATGGATGTTTTCAACTTGTTTGGCAGCTTGACAAGAGCTACAAATCTTATCTTTCTCAAATACAACATCTTTCAAGCCTCTAACAAGTCATGCTTAATCAATCTATTCAATTGTTTCATTACAACATGACCAAGCCTTCTATGCCATAACCAACCCATACTAGACTTAGTAAATAAGCATGTTGACAATTTTGCTTCACTAGCATTGAAATCAACCAAGTATAGATTCTCATATCTAAAGCCTTTGAAGATCAAGTTAGAGCCATCTACACTTATGATCTCTACATCATCTACTCTAAATATGTACTTAAATCCAAGATCACACAATTGAGCCATAGATAGCAAATTGAAGTTCAAGCTCTCAACTAGCAACACATTAGATATGCTCAAGTCATTGGATATTGCAATCTTACCAAGCCCTTTGACCTTGCCTCTACCAATGTCACCAAAAGTGATACTATCATAGCCATTACTATCATTAGTGTTGATTGGGTTGAACATTGTTGCATCACCAGTCATGTGTTGAGTGCACCCACTATCAATAACCCAATGCCTTCCTCCGGTTTTGTAATTGACCTACAAAAGAAGATCAATTCTTTTTAGGTACCCACACTTGCTTGGGTCCTTTGAGGTTAGTAACCAAGCTCTTTGGCACCCATATAGCTTTCTTCTTTGAGCCCATCCATGGTGCACCAATGAATTTAGCATGAACACCATTTGTACGCTTAGTAAGCACATAGAAAGAATCAAGCTTAATTGAGGATACATTAGCTTGTGATATATTGTTCATGCATTGTTACTCTATGTGACAACTTGCTTGAAACTTCTGCAATACCGGCCATTGTTCCTCACAAAACTAGTTTTGTGATTAGCAAAGACGGCCTTGCCTTTCTTGGGGATATAGCCCAATACCTCTTTGTAGAGAGATACCCTTTGGCTACCCAAGCACATAAGCATGCGGTCCTCACCACCATAGGCCTTAGCCAAGGTGTGATTGAGCTCTTTTACCTCCTTCTTGAGTGTCTCATTCTTAACCATTAGTGAGGCATCACAAGTGAAACCATCACTACTAGATGAGGTAGAAGTGGAAGTGCTATAAGAAGGGTTAGTGGAAGCAACAATGATAGGCTTATAGAATGATTCATCAATTATATCACAAGTTAAGCCTTTGTCACATGTTACAACATGCTCCTTCTCATTTTGCTCATTAAGTAAAGAGGAATGAGCTTTTTTCAAGCTTCTTGTGAGCCTTACCAAGCTTCTCATAGGCTTTCTCTAGCCTCTCATGAGATGCATTGAGCTTATCAAAGGCTTGCTTGAGGGTTTTTAATTTCTTGCGCAAGTCTTTGCATTCCCTTCTCTTAATATCAAAATATTCTTTAGCATCTTCTAACATGTCAACTAGTTCATCTTTAGTGGGTTCATCATCATTATCACTTTCACTTTCATTATCATGTTCCTCATCACATCCATCATCATAAGTTTGTACATTAGTGGCCTTAGCCATGAAGCACGATGGTGTGTCAAAGAGAGAAGACTTCTCATTGATAGCAATGCTTGCAAGAGCTTTCTTCTTGGTGATCTTGTCATCATCACTATTATCATCATCATCATCATCACTTGAGGAAGCATCACTATCCCAAGTGACCACATATGAACCACCCTTCTTCTTATTCTTCTTGATGGCCATCTTGTCCTTCTCTTTTTTTTTCTTCTTGTCCTTCTTCTTGCTCTTCTTGTCATCATCATCATTGTTGCTATTGTATGGCATTGAGCAACAAGGTGATCCTTGCTTCTACACTTGAATCACCTTTTTGACTCTTCCTTGTTCTTGGATGAAGACTTCTTTCTTCTAGCATGGTAGCCCTTCTTCACCATGAACTTGCCAAATCTCTTCACAAAGAGAGTCATCTTCTCATCATACATATCATCAAAGCTTGAATCATCATCTTCACTTGATGTATCTTGCTTGGCCTTGCCCTTTGATGATGATGTGGCTTTAAATGCCACACTCTTCTCCTTTTCATCTTTGTTCTCCTTCTTTTCTTCCTTCTCATCATCATCTCTATAAGCATCATTGGTCATGATATCTCCCAAGATTTGGTTTGGTGTCATTGTGTCCAAATCGGTCCTCACTAGCAAGGTGACCAACATGCCAAATCTTGCAGGTAAGCATCTCAACAACTTATGAGAGAAGTCCTTGTCCTCCACTTTATCACCAAGTGCTTTGAGATCCTTGACAAGCACCTCCATCTGATGGAACATATCTGGCACACTCTCATCTTCCTTCATCTTGAAGCTAGCAAATTTCTCCTTGAGAATGTATGCCTTTGCACCCTTTATTGCCTTGGTGCCCTAAAATGATTCCTCCAACTTCTTCCAAGCCTCATGAGTCATCTCAATGTTCTTAATTTGCTCAAATGTCCTCTCATCAATAGCATCATGAATGGCACTAAGAGCAATATCATTGTTTTGGAGAAGCACTTCTTCGGCCACTAGGAGTCTCTATATCCTCTATCTCAATCTTGGTCTCCACCACCTTCCACACCTTTATATTGATTGACTTGTTGTGGTCATCTTGGACTTCCAATACAGATAATTTGTGCCATCAAATTGGGATGGCTTCTTCGTGTTGTTGATTTGAGCCATTTTGACACCGAAGGTTGTTAAAACTCAAATCACGGTGACCACGCTCCAATACCACTAGAAAGGTCCTAATGGCTAGAGGAGGGTGAATAGCCTATAAAAATTTCTACAACAACACTAAGCAAACTGGTTAGACAAATATGAGGCGAAGAGAATGTTGCGCTAGCCTACTAAAAAGGCAAGCCACCTATCACAATTCTAGTTGCTATTGTCTCTAAGCACACAAACACTAAGTCACTACTCTAAGTTAGTGAGCTCTCAAAGACTAACTAAAGAGCCTCACTAACCAAACTAGACCGACACTTTGCCCTCAAAACTAGCTACACTAAAGGGCCAAGCTACACTCAGAAAGAAAATACATGAGAGGGATGGAAGGTTATACCACCGTGTAGAGGAATGAGCCAGTCACCAATGGAACCAATCAATCAATCACAAGATAACCAATGAAATCCTCAGACAATGATGACATTTAAGATTTTTTACTGAGGTTCACTCACTTGCCGACAAGCTAGTCATCATTGTGGTGATTCACTCACTTGGAAGTTCACATGCTAATTGGCATCACAAACCAAACCCTCAATAGGGTGCCACACAACCCACACAAGATGAGGATCACATAAGCCACGAGCTATCCACTAGAGTACCTCTTGGCTCTCCATCGGGAAAAGGTCAAGAACCCCTCACAATCACCATGATCAGAGTCAGAGACAAGCACCTTCCTCCACTCAACGATCCTGGCTACACTAAGTCATCTAGGTGGTGTCAACCACCAAGAGTAACAAGCCAAACCCACAGCAAAACATGAACACCAAGTGCCTCTAGATGCAATCACTCAAGCAAAGCACTTGGATTCACTCCTAATCTCACAAAGATGATGAATCAATGATGGAGATGAGTGAGAGGGCTTTGGCTAAGCTTACAAGGTTGCTATGTCAATGAAAATGACCAAGAGAGTGAGCTTGAGCTAGCCAAGGGGCTTAAATAGAAGACCCCATGAAATAGGGCCATTGCCCCCCCTGCACCTCACTATCCTCGAGGTGATCGGACACGTCGGTCAAGGTGACCAAACGCGTGGCACCCCAGCATCTAGTCATGGATCAGCGTCCATGTGTCCTCGCTTCAAACGATGACCGCCCGATCCCAACGGTCAAGAACTCCCACGCGATCACTTAAGTGGCGACCGGATGCCATGAAGGATGACGGGGCGCACCGCCATAGCGTCAGGTCAACACATGCCCACACGCTTTCAACGAATGACCGGATGCACCGATCAACTTGGCCTCCTAGCGTCAGGTCATATCCAAAGAGCTCCTAGAGCGCCAAAATGCCAATCGAACGCATCAAGTGCACCATGACCGGATGCACCACAACGTCAGGTCCTCACTACCTCAGCTCCGCGCTTGTGTCACCACATGTCACATGCAAGTGGATGCGGCCACTGCACGTCAGGTCACAACTTGAGCCAGTGTACGGTTAGAGACCGACGCCACGCTCTTCACTGCAAAGCTGACTGGACAGGTAGGTCTAGGGTCAGGTCCTATGTCCGGTCACTGTTTCATAGTGAAAAACACCTTATTCACTTCACCAACTTCTTAACCCTTGCTCAAATGTGGCAACCACCAAGTGTATCACCTTATGCACGTGTGTTAGCATATTTTCACAAACATTTTCAAGGGTGTTAGCACTCACTAGAATCTAAATGCATATGCAATGAGTTAGAACATCTAATGGCACTTTGATAATCATATTTCGATACAAGTTTCACCTCTCTTAATAGTACGACTATCGATCCTAAATGTGATCACACTCACTAAGTGTCTCGATCACCAAACGAAAAAGCTCCTATCAAGTTTCACCTTTGCCTGGAGCTTTTTGTTTTTCTCTTTCTTCTTTTCCAAGCCCAAGGACTTGATCACCATGGTTACACCATCATCATGATCTTCATCCATTTAATCCACCACTTAGAATGTGCTACCTATCTCATGATCACTAGAGCACATAGGTTAGCACATAGGGTTTCATCAATTCACCAAAACCAAACTAGAGCCTTCAGCGAGGCAACCTTAGGATTAGCACCGAGCGAACCCCCTACCAAATCTTCTTCCTTTACACTCTATTGTAACCCCCTAGATTTTGGGTTCTCTTGAGTATAAGGATCATCAGCTGCTGGATGTAGGGACCGAATTGGCCCGAACCAGGATAAACCGTTGCGTCTTCTCTGCTTGATTCTTGTGTTCCTGAGTCCACCCGAGCCACCGGAGACCCCGTACTCTAACATCGACTCGAACAACATGCTTGCCATAGTTCTGACCCCATGACACTACCCAACGACGCAGCCGTGTCACCATGTGTCAACCACGAACTCGGGATGTCAGGCCAAGCACTCACTTGAGAAGTGCCTTGGTTGGACAAGTGGCATCATAAGCTAACGAGAGCCTAGAGTTGGGGGATTCTTGTAACACCTCAGGTGTTTAGCTCCATAATTGCATTGCATTTGCATAAGCATAAGCATGCATCATTCATGTTATTTTATGTGGTTGCAACAAATGTGATTGTTTTTAGAACTTTGTTTGGCTCACATCATGTGACACTAGAGAGTTGGTGTAACTAAAGGGTAGAGTAGCCAATTATATCTCACAACACCTTAGTTATACTTAGGGTCACTAATGGAGCAAGGTTCATGTTGACCAAAATCACCAAAATGCCCTCCAAGGTGTAGTTGACCAGCATTTAGCCCTAGGATACTTTAGTTTGACCATTTAAAAAGTTTAGATTAGAGACCTTGCATGGAGGAGCACCCTTAAGCTAAGTTGTAGGGAATTTTATAGGGAACAAAAGTCTCAATATGACCATCTCATGAAACTGGCCAGAACATGCTCAAAAATGGCCCACAAGTCAGCTAGAGGGGCTGTCTCAACACTTAGAATTTTTCTAAGTCTCAAAAGTGTCCCTCCAGTTTTACTGTGGCCTACTTTGGAAGCTTGTAGTTTGCAAACCAGACCAAACCAGCCCCAACTCATATTGACACTTTTGTAGTACTCACTTAGCTCTACAACATTGTCAACATCACCATCACCTAGTTCTAAATGGTTTAGGAGTTATGGTGCCTAGAAAAATGGGTTTCAGTCGGTGTGACTCACTGAAACTCAGTTTCAGTTTCGGGTGCCTCACTTTAGGACGCTATATCTCAATAACTAAGCCGAACCAGCCCTGGAGCCAATTGACAAAGTTATAGCCCTCATGTAGCTCTACAAAATTGGTGTAATCATCTTTGACTAACTCAAGCTGGTTTAGGAGATATTTTTCGTTGAAATCGCGCTGTCAGTCATCTAATGACGGCCTTCATTCAGTCAAACCCGACTTCGTTGTCTATCGTGGCCGACCGAAGGCAGGACAGCGGCGACACGTGGGGGCTCGGTGGCGGCCATGCGCCGACCGTGGTCCCACCAGTCAGACCACAGGGCCTTCAAGGACGCCACGAAGCCGGACCCTGTCCCTCACTCGCGCCTCTGCTTCCCTCTCGCCCTCTCCGAGCCAGGGCGGAGCACCGAGGTGCCTTGCCGCCGTGCCGCTTCCCCGCGCTCGTGCGCTGTCGTCGTCGAGCCTCGGCTCAATTCCTCCCACCAGCGACCTCGCAGCATCTCCCTCTACCACCTCCATCCATTTCTGGGAGCGTTTGAGCAAAGGTGAGGCCACATTGCTCGCTTCTGCCACCACGGCCGCATTCGGGACCTCGCCGGAGTTTGAGGCCACCATGGTCAGAGCGGCTCGACCCTTCTCATCCCTCCCTTTTCCCTTAGTTAGCTTTCCAGTGACCCCGGGAAACTTGGGGCGGGCTTGGTTGAGGCGGTAGGGGCTCACCGTCGCCGGTGTACCGCCGCGCACCTCCACCGTGCCGCCATGCCCGACGGCGAGCACCTTTCCATTGCTCCACCGCCCCGTTCTTGCCACCAATCGATGTAGTTCGATCACGTGGTCATGCTCGTCCATCCAATTTCATCGGCCGGCTCACCGACGGCGAGCTCCGGCGACCGCAGCTCCTCCCCTCCGTCTCTCTCTCTCTGACCGGTGGGGCCACCTGGTCAGTTGCACGCGCGCGCGGGCGGGAGCCGTAGTAGACCACGCGCGGGAGCGGGCCACGCCGCGAGTTTTGGGCCGCGTCGGCTTTGCAGGCCGGCCCGGTAGCAGGGTTTTGTATTTAGTTTTTGTTTTCCTTTCATATTTTGTCACAATTTTAGTTAAGCTTTGGAAAATGTAGATCTAGGGTTTTACTTGCCCAAAAATTTTGAGATAAATTTTGTTAGGATCTACTTGATGTGTAGTATTTTATAAAAATATGAATTGGTTATGTGATATTTAGTTTCCGGGATATTTAAATAGGTCTTTGAAATGTGTTTTAAATCACATGCAAACTTGTTTAAATCATATCTTGAGTTTCAGTGTTCCAAAAATTACGAAATTTGGTGGGTAGACTAATTTATACTTGCTCTAGCTCTGGTAAAAATTTGGGCAGTAGTTCTTAAGTACTTTTCAAGTTATAATGCTATCTTGTTATTTTAGGAAATACTTCAATGAATTTTTGTAATTTTTCTACATGTGCAATGTTCTTATAACTTTTTGGAGAATGTCTTGGTACACTAGAGTGTCTAAGAAAATTAGGAAATCTGTTGTTTGACACTTTTTACTATGCTTTGTTATTTATACAAAAATCAGCCTTTTTGGCTTGTGAATTTTGTTTGGGGAGTTTCTGTTAATAATTTTAGTTCAAATTTTTACAGTGGTCTCTTTTTGGTTCATAGAGTCTCCTGTAATTTTTGTAGAATTTTAGGAGCAGTTTACATATATGTTTAAAATCCCACTTAATTAATTGAGTAAATTAAGAAATGAGTTTAAATAAATATTCTAGGTGGGCACACCTTACTTTCTGGTGTTTTTGTGACCTTTGTGAACTTGTGGTAACATTAGTTTGGTCTTAGAGAATGTTTGCCACATAAATAAATATTTAACCTTTGCAATTTTAGGTTTTCTGGACAGCTGGTAGTATTTCTAGGTTTCACCTTTGATAAATGTGGTTGCTGGAAAACTTGTAAATACTAAAGTTGTAGTAAACTTGATAAATTAGCTTGTGTCAAAATTTGGGAGCATTTGTCTTAGTAGTTTGGGAGTTATTGCTGTTTAAAGTGACAGTGCAGAATTGGCTACTCTCTGTTTAGAGAGGACAGATTCTGGAACTTTGGAATTTCGACTAGGTAAACTTTGGAATTAAGTGTTGTGGTCTGAAAATATTTTGTGATGCATTTCATAAGCTTTCCAGTTTGTCTTAGATCATATCTTTTGGAGTTGGGAATCTCCAGTTATGTTAGAATCTTTGGGCTGCTGTCCAGAATGTCTTACTGTTGTATTTTGGGTTGGATGTGGTAACCTAAGTAATGCTACTCTTGTAATTGTTAGGTGCTAGGGCCTTAACCGAAGAAGAACATCTATATCTTAGGTTGGGTAGATTAGGTAAGTACTTCTCCACCGGAGAAGAGATTTGCACGTATTGATGAAGTGACTTGAATAGAGTATTTTATTTCTGAAATGCATTTCATTCCGAGCATGTTGCACCCATTATGCATCCATAATATTTATTGTGCACTCATGCAATAGGTGTTCCGGAGGGGGTAACTCTCCTCGAATTCGAGCCTGTGATTCCGGAGGAAGTCCAGGACCTGCCGGAGCAGCCAGAGGAACCAACCGGCGACGAAGCTCTTGCCGAAGATCTACCCGAGTGTCCTGACCACCGGCCCTCGACCTTTCTGAAAGGCAAGCCCCGGTTCATGCTGAACCTACTGTTTTATAAAGTAATCTTGAGTACTTTTAATTGTTTACTGCATTAAGTTATAGGAGTTATATGAAAACACTTGTTGCATTATACCTGTCCTTGTCCAGATATCGTACTTAATCCTATATTAGGTTTAGGCACGTGTCAATGCTTAGCCCTGCTTAGTGCGGTAGAAGTCGGGTGATTTCCGGTCATCTGCGAGATGTAGGAAGGAGTCACGAGTGGCTTTATGGCTATCGTGGATGGAACCATGCTTTAAAATGAAATTGAGACCGGGCGGAAGTTTGATAGTACAGCCGCAAGACACTTCACGTCTTGGGTGTGGAGCTATGCCCGTCTGAGTCGTTTAAGGACCGATTCGCTGTACGTCCTTGAGTCATGTTGAACGCAGTCTAACACTTAGTTGGCCGGATAAGTCGTTCCGACCGCGAAGCCGAGTAATGTGGTTCAGGCCGGGAATCGAATGGTAGGTTGCTTCTTGGAGGAGACAAAGGATGTGCTTGGGGACATTGGCGTGAGACCAAGGGGGGGTTAGAGTCCCTATCACCTGGCAGAGTGTTGCCCTTGGGGTCGCGATATTATTCGGACCCGCGATTCCTGAATCATATGAAACGGTGGCATGTGCGACCCTGGCAGGGGTCTGCACGGTGAGTGTTAGAAATACCCCTCCAGCTGGATAGGAATTCGATTCGAATCGCCGTCGCTCCTGGTTAGTGAGCACTTGACTTGAGCAGCGGCAACGTAGATCTTATTAAATGAACAGGTGGTTAAGGGAATGATACAATGTTGCCACAATTCATACCTGCTCTGGATATAATAATGATAATTGTTTGATTATAATCAAGTGCATGCTTAGTACAGGTGCTAAGATAGATGACAAGTAAATCCTAAAAATAAATGCTAGTACATGTTAAAAGAGTTTAAATTACTTATGCTTTTCCGCAAAAAGGTAATGTCAGCCAGCTCCAATTATGAAAGCCTTGCATAATCCTTGGTGTCATCTTATTTCTGGTTTTCGTCGGGTAAGTCTAGCTGAGTACATTCCAGTACTCAGGGTTTATTCCCTCCTGTTGCAGATGATATGCTCTACTAAGGCTTCTGCAAAAATTGTCTCCACCCTGCGGGTGACGAAGACTAGATCACTAGGGCGTGATCATCTTTTATGTACTTTCCTGATGCTTTTGCGGGTTGTTGATCAACAAGACTGGCAGTAGTTAAACAACTGGTGTGTGTTTGCTTCCGCTACTTTTATAAACTTGATTTGTAATAATTGCGACTCCGTGTGTGTAAACTTATTTCGGAACTCCTTGCAAATTGTAACGTATGATGTTGTATGTTGAATGATGCGATCTTGGTTGTAAGCAAGTTGGTTTGAAATCCTTCCTGGTTTCGATTGACTACCGGGATTATATGGGCTCAAGTTCGAAAATTTGAGCGCTTCGGTGCTTGTTTTTGTACTTGTGCTCTTATAATTTGGTCGGTTCTGTTACAATTCTCTTGGCTCCAAGTATGATAACACAGTCCATGCATGGAGCACACCCCATACCAATGAGGGATCAAGTGGAGTACAGTTTCTTCTCCTAGAAGCCTAAGCAACAACAAGCACGGTCCTCACAACGCATGTGTCCATGCCCTCTGTACGGGGGCACGAATGTCCCTAGGTGGAACAGGATGGCACAGGACAACTGACTTCTATAGTGACCTTGTCCTACCAACCCCTGGATGGACATGACTGCTAGCAGCTGGTTATTCAAATGAGTCCACCATGACCACAATGAAATGGTAATAGTGGCGATGACTGGATGCCATGATGCACATCCAAGGGGCTCCCCTGAAGACTTGCCGATGTGTATGACTCCCGCTGTCTCTTCTCATGATCTTTGTGCCCTCTCAACTAACTATATAAGGGACAAGGGGCTTGTTCTTTGGAAGCTTTCTACTTCTTCATAACCTTTCTTCTGCAAACACATACACTCATTTGTAACAAGTACTTAGACTAGAGCACTTGGCCAGGCTCAGGAGCATCATCGACACCACCCAACTAGATGTATGACTCTTGCCTAAACTAATATAAATCTTGAGCTGCTAAATTCTAAGCCATCAAAACGAAACACACAAATATAAATTTACTAGTCGGTGGTACAAAACACTAACAACTTCTATATCTGTTTGTTGATATTTCCTATACTCAAGTAGAATATTCTGCAAGTGCGCATAATATAGTTGTAGCACTTCACCAACGAGTATTCTAAGGTATCATTTTTTTATTTAATCCACATGAAAAATGGTGGCTAGGAATAATAGTAAATGAGAGATCTCAGTGTTACCACAACTTAGCTATATCATAGTATAGTAGGGGCAAACGATAAATGGGTAGGATAGTGATGACACCAAAGATAGAGATAACTCACACAAAAATACAAATAAGATATAGTTAGGTGGGAGGACAACAAGTGAGCAAAATCTTCCTATGATCAACCCCTACTTCTATGGTTAACACTCAGCTAGACAAGTTACAGTTAACAAGAAAGGTTTCTGAAGCGAAAGCATGTGGGGATGACTCCATGAGAAAAGGCAACAAGAAAAATTGATGCCAAGGCTCCCAACAAGGTGGTCCTACTATTTTAATAACTTGCTTAATAACACGTGGTGTAATACAAAGAATAGATATATCACCACCTACTAGCTACCACAAACAATCCGTGCGACAAGCAGCAACCATAGGCAAAATATAGTATATACACCACGTCTACACTATAGGTCACTACTCTAGTTGTGTACACATAGATCATCTAGAGCACTAGTTAAGGCAGTGATCTGGTAGCAAGAACGAGATACAATCAATTTAGCTAGCATACTACTTACAACTATACTAAGTTAACCACTACAACACAACTAAATGGATATGTTGCACAAAGTAACAACAAGCAAAGTAGAGAAAGATAATATATTAAATAAAATAAAGTCTTACTAAAAAGGGAAATGATATAAGAGCTATACCAGACTTCTCGTAAGACTATTTTAGAAACCCGAGACTAGCTTGCTACTCATTCTAACTGCCAACACTAGGCTATCCTACTAGCAAAAAGATACAAGTGGAGCTTCTCTGCTTCTTAGAGTGGTGTTCATGCTTTGGAGAGGGGGAGTACCCCCTATTTATAGTAGTTGGAGGTGAGCCCATGAATCCAAGTGCTTCCCACCTGTTGACATCTCTAACACGATTACAAATAAGGTAGGTCAAACCCTTCCTTAGCAAAGGCATTAGAAATGTTCGGGACATCTCTTAGCATTGCTTAAGCCAGGTTATCATCCCCAACACAATACCAAAAGATGTGGTTGTACTTATGATCATAGCACTTATAAACTAAGAATAAAGGTTATCCGCAAGCACACAGATAAAATACACCCGTTGTAGCATTTCACCCAGGAAAGTTCCAGGCACTAGGAAGGCACTAGGAGGTATAAGAATAAAAACTATAACTTACACTTGTGATAAGAGTTCCACTAGATTAGTCTCAAAACAGGGATCAATCATATCATAATAAAGGATAATTAATAACAGATCATGGTAATTCTAAAAGGGGTTCCACCGAGCATTTTCCTACTTGGGCGTGACTCTAGAAAGAACTACAAAATAGAGACTAACTCCTAGGGTTATTCTAACTATAGGTCATTGAGATACATTGATTAGTGCAATTACATTTAGCAATCATGGTCAAAGGTAACCTCATATTCATACTCAAGAGACATTGCTAAGGTGGATCAGGAATAGAGCAAGATATCACCCCGCAACTCAGCCTTACTAATCCTATATTCGGGGACTGGACTACAGAGGACTCAACGAAGCTATAATAGTCACCTTCGTGATCTACCACATGGCTCAGACACATAGGAAGCACTCATAGATAGATATTGTCTAAGCACCACGCTTACACAACTTCTACCACCCACCCCTTGATCATCGGAATGAGCGCCATACGAACAAGAGTATAAACACAAAACTACTCCAACTATACTAAACATATAATCAACATAGGCAATGAACATTGTAATTATGAATCTAGAATTATACCAAGTCCTATCAAGTATTCGACTCATACACAAACTAGAACAATAACTAGAGGATCAACATGAACTAGACAAGAACACGATGAACTAGACGAACTAGAATGACGAACTAGATAAGAATATGATGAACTATAAGATGAACAAGATGAACTAGAAGAACTAGTAGATGAACTAGAAGATGAACACAATGAACTAGAACACAAATAGCACAAATAGATTAATAATGTTGAATACAAGAGAGAAGTACAAGTCTATACCTAGCCTCCTCGCGACTAGATCTGGAATCCAAGTGTTGCTTGCCTCCTCTAATTCCTATTCTTATATTCTAGCTATGCCCTAGCTGGTGGAGCTCTAGGTTATCCTTTCGAGGGACTACCCTGAACTGAACAATGATGGATGATAGATTGATTGACTGATTCAGGGGGGTCTGCCTCTACTTATATAACCCGATGGGATGAACCACAGCCCTCAGATCAAACTGACATGAAACAATGGTCAAGATGCATCGTAGAGGTCGGTTGGAGGCTGCCACGCGAAGGGGACCCACTTGGTAGGGGAGCCAGGCTCGCGCGGCCTGACATGTGGGGCTGGCCGGCCCCACTTGGTAGCCGCTGGGCCTCCGCTTCGTTCTCGTGCCTTCTGGTGTCTTCTACATCCTTCTAGTGCCACTTTCCGATCCGTTCACGTAATGAGTCATGTTTTGAGTGGATTCCTTCCTTCCCAGCTTCTGGATAAATCCCTGGAAAAAGATTATTTTGCAAAGCTGTGGAATCTTGTTGGTTTAGTCCCTAGTCTTGTGATGATGATGGTTCTAGGGTCTTCCAAGTCGTACCCATCGAGTACTTCTTCTCCAGTGCTCCAGATATGGCAAATGATATATCCATATTGATTGTCTCGTCAAGCTCTCCGCAATGGTGTACTCAGATTCTTGACTTGAGATACTTTTATATGGCAAAATATCAAATATCTTCCAAATCAAGTGAGAACAACACAACTCGTGGAACTCATTAGAATAAACCCCTATAACCCTACTTCACACATTATTTCAGACCTTTTCCTGAAGCAATTGACGGTTAAAAATTGAAGTTAATTAACATCAACAAACTCCCCTGAGCTTACCCTTTGCGAGTCCCTTAGCAAACAGTGGTTTGGTTTAATATGATGGATCAAGAGTTGCTACAATGCTTTCACACCTCAAGAGTACACAGATGTTCAAACAAAAACTCTCCTCCGAGTTAGAATAAACCATTTCAACTTCCAACTTACCCATATTACCTTCAACCATGGGGCTTATAACCTTCACTTAGGTCTTGAGTAGTTGAAAAGCAGAATGATCAACTCAAGCACTATGTCTCAAACTCTTCGATCACCTTTATTCTGGAGTTTTGCAAGGTTTTTGAAATAAAACTCAGAGATTCCTTCGTATGATCCTTTCAAGTCTCTCATATGTGGTATTTGTGGATTCCTCTCTAAGGCAACAATGGTGTTCTGCCTTCTCTCCTCTCAAGATTTGTGGTATTTTTGGCATAAGGCAGAGTAGCATCATACCTTCCCTCTTCTCTCCCTATAACTATCAAGCTTATATGGAGCTGAAGGTATTTCAAGGATGTAGCATACTTACCTGGTATGTATTGCCTAATCAAAACCGGGATCCTTGGAGGGGAGATCATACCCTTAGATCATGATGTGCATGTGTGTGGACCTATATATGTGGAATGGGTATGTATGTGGTGGTGGATATATGGTGGAACAATGGTGATGAAGGGTGTGACATGGCGAGGGTGAAAACATGGTGGAAACCTTATCTTACTTTGTTCCTTGAGGGCATACTTCTCTCTTTTGAACTTTGAAGACTTTGAAGAATACTTGGGCTCGACACTCCATCTTCTCTCTTTTTTTCTTCTTTTTTTTTTCTTTTTTTCTTAGAACTAGAACCCAAGTTTCTTTTGCTAGTACATATCAAGAGATAAATAACAAGGACTATTGGAGCAATTTACTAAATGACAATGATAAGGTTTAATTGATGAAATGGGAAAAAAAGAATATTTTTGGTTGTTCATTCCCAGGGTAGGAATAGAACATTTTTTGTGGATCTAAGTAGAAAGCATGTTGTTGCATACTTCTAGGGTAGAAGTAGCATATTTGGGTGGAGTGCTCGTGATCTTGATCTTGGGGGCATGATGAACCTCTCGACAAGGGTCTTACACGGGTTGATCAAACTCAATACAAAGCAAGTAGCCTATGAGCTGGTTTTCCTAGTCTAAATATATAGCCGTGGTAGGAATTTAATCACTCATCATACAGGAACTCATCATGTAATAATTTTAAGTTTTCAAAAGATAAATCTCCAGAACTCTAGTATCACTAGGAATAAGAAAAATAGCAGCTCAAAACCTTCTCATATCATACTCATCAAACACCAAGACTTAGATCAAGCTTTTGCAACCCACAAGTTTCAGGTTTAGGGCAAATCTTCATGTCAAAACAATTGTGTCCTAAAACTTAGGAGAATTTAAGGTTGAACGCTAGGCACTTGAAAAGGATTACGATAGAGCAACTATTCATCATTTTCATGCAAACAGATTATCCAGAGCTCAATTCCTTTAAGGGCAGGTTAAACAGACTTGTACACTCTCTCTTTATTACCTAAACATTTAATAACTAATATAAATAGTAGACTCTTTTTGTTTTGTTTTCTAAATTATTTCTCTTTTTATTTCTTTTCTAAAATAAATCACACATAAGGAAAGAAATACTTGGCTAGATATATGGGGGATGCTCCTCCTCTAAGCTGGGTGTTGACGTAGTCGTTCATCTTGAATCTTGACAGCGTAGATGTTCCTTGTCCCTCTGGATCTCCAAAGTCGATGGTCGATGAAGAGGTCCTTCCAGAGTGGATGAAAACTTCTGGCTAATCTTCTCATTGAATCCTGCTTAACTCAAAATAGGTAACAAAACTCGTGGAACAGATTAAGTGTTAGTGGTAAATCCATTTATGCTTTATCCATTTTTGGAACCTTATGGACTTCCAATTAAGCAATTTCCAACAAGATCTCAATATTTTTGGATTTTCTGTTTTTGTATGCAGATGCAAAAATTATTTTTATGCCTCCACAGTAAACAGCCGAGACTTATTCACATGGGGCTTAAGATGCAATGATATGATGCAAAATAAATTAATTTTTATTTTCTTTTTAATGCAATGGAGGAAATATAAATATGTTAAATGCTTATGACTAGATGCAGAAAAATAAATATGCTAAAGTAAAACTATGTAGGAAAGTAAATATGAGGATAACTACCGATGCAATCTTTTGGTGAAGGTTTGGAGATTTAGGTCCATCGAACTGGACCTTCTGGCTCGATTACACACTTGAGGGAGTGTCTAAGGGGACAGAGTCCTCCCCTGATTTCTCCTCTTCTGGTTGTACCTGAGTATCTGGTGAGTTGGGAGATAGCGATTCTTCTTCTTGTGCGGAGGTTCTTAGTGGTGTTATCTCTTTCTTTCTCCACACTTTCTTGGTCTTCTGTTTCTGTGGTTCCTTGTCTAGAAACTTCTCTTCTTCTTTTGCATTTAGGGCAGCTTCTCCTTCAACAGCTTCCTTTTTCATGAAGAAGTATAATGATTTGTTTTTCAAACAGGCCATGTAGAACAGCTCGCCCAACCCGAAGCTCGATCGCGGCGCCCCCCTCCCCGCCGGTAGCCGCCCAGCCACCCCGCCACCCCACCTCGCCGCCCCTCGGGATCCTGTGGTCGCGCCACCGTGGCCTCGCCGAGCGGCACGCCGGCACCCTCGCCGCCCCGTGGCCCTGTGTGGTCGTGGGCGTGGCTGCGCTCCGCCAGTCCGCCGGTGCCGGTTGTGCCAAGAAGCTGGCCGGTTCTGCTAGAGGCTACGCTGTCCTACTCCCTGGTGAAGTGAGTGTGCCTTCCACCTCGACGACTAGCCGCTACTGGAGACACCTACAAGCCAGGCACGGGACTTGTTCGACGTATTGCCAAAGCAGCCGGCAACTCTATCAAGTGCCCAATGACTTGACATGGCACCCTGCGGTGATCGCCTGATCCTCTCCGGCAGGCCATGGGTTCATCGTCGGACTTGGCCTCTCGGATGGACTTTGATCTTGGACTGCAATTCCAAGATGAAGTGTGTCGGCTCTTCAAATCCCCGATACACCATCCTCACCACTCCCCCACTGGCTCGTTCTTCCTTCTTGTCACCTTCCGTCGCCACCTGTTTCGTTTAATGGAAGACTCTGTTTCGTTGGCGCTGCAATCTTGTTTGGGAGGTCATGCTCTGGATTTTCACATGACTTTTCTGAGCAATAATCATTTTCGGTTCTCGGTTTTCTCCAAACAAGTCGGATTTCATGTTTACAAGCTTCGTAGAGTGATCACATCTACTTTTGATCTCTATTTCCACCTGTGGAACAATGGTACGACACATTGGGAGCATGAGAAACATGCCTGGGAGGAAGAACAGGAAAAAGAATGGACAAAAGTGCTGTCTTGGAGATCAAAAAAAGAAGCTGCTAAAGCCTCCAAATCTCAAAAGAGAGTTAGTTTCGCTAAAGATTTGGTACACCATTCTCCTCCTAGACATTCCCCATAGTTGTCAATCTCCTTTGGTGCTTTCTCTACTCCTATCAATCAGTCCAGAAATGTTGTCTTTGGAAATACAAAAATTCGAAATGGTGAAGCTCATGATCGTATTATTCCATTTGCCTGCATGCAACGTCCTTCCTGCATTCAGCAGCTAGGCGAGTTTGAAGGCACGCAATGCCCACCCTGTATGAAGCATCCAAGAGAGATTTTCGCGTCTATTTTGGAAGAATCGCTCAACCAGAGCAGGACTACGGCCCTCTTCTCAAATTCCAAATCCGTCGGCTTTGGGCCCATCTGCTCTCGCTGCTCAAATCTTGGCCCAGTTGGGTATGGAGGCCAAAGTTAGACTGCACCAAAAATTTGGTCACGCGTACTGTTCCTCACCTGGTTTGGAAACCAAAAATTCCAAAAGGCAAGGTAAATGACCTGAACCTTGATCTGCACCCCAACCCAAACCAATCAGCCCAGCAAGTGCAACATGACCAGCAGGGCACTTCTCAGCAGCAGCCTGGACTGTCACAGAACCTGCAGCAAGATGTGGACAACATGGAAGTAGATGAGGCTGATAACGAGTGGCCAGCATGGAACCTAACCGCTTTTGCTATTGTCAATGGTCAGGTGCTCCCTCAGCATTTCCTGGACTGTGAACTTGATGGAATTGCAGCCGACATCACTATTGACAAAGCCATGTTTCTGAAAGAATTTGAAGCCCCTAAGCAAGCTTTCACTGATTCTACAGGTTTTGAGATTGTCCCATGGAAACTGATAACCGATGCACTTGCCCTATAGCTACTGCCTCTAGTTCTATCAATCAAATGCAAGGTTACTCATCTAGTGACACCCCAACCCACAATGATCATTGATCAGGATGGAGTGACTCATGGCAATGAAGACATGATACTCGGCACTAATAGCTCAGACTCTGAAATTCCAAGCTTCTAGCCTGAATCTGGCCCGTCTCAATTTGAATTTCAGAGCATGGATATTCAACCCAGCCCAACACCAGCAATAGGCCAGATGGAGAAACAGGTCATGGAAAAAAGGAAAAACATGGTGCTCCCGATGGTAATCTCCAACAGCGATGCACGTACCCCCTTGACTGAGAAGAATGTTAGGCATAGCTCTAGGTTTGCAGCTGGAAACGAAGGATATCGCAACGTCAGAATTGAGAAGGAACCGTCCAAACGCTGCAAGAACTGGGTTGTGGAGATAGATGAAGCAACTGGTGAGGCAAAGCCAATATCCACTCCTATCCTGCAAGAGTGGGGACTCAAATGTGGTGTTGATCCTGAGGATCTCACCGATGACGCGCTGATGCAAGTGCCTCCTACACATGTCACCAATGATGAACAAGCTGAGTGAACACTGGCAGGTGGTGCCGGATGTGCTACCTGGGGACTACGGTTGTCTTATCGACACTACTATCTTTACTCCATCGAACCCGAACAAGTATATTTTTGGTTATCTATTACTGTCTTGCCATGCTGTGCTTGGACATGCTACCATCCATTCTCCTTAGTTTCAACTTGAGATCGATAGCTTATACCTGGTTGTCCTAGTGTCGCTGGGTCTGCTTCTCTCCCATAATTGTTACATCAATGAGTACACGTAATTGGCACGTGCTATGTTGGAACATACGAGGGATCAACACCATTGGAAAGTGGGACGCGGTCAGAGAGAAAATTGAAGAAAGCTCATGCTCAGTGATTTGTTTGCAGGAGACGAAGCGTGAGCATTTTGACACATCTTACATCAGGAAATTTGCTCCCTGACATTTTGATAAATTTGATTACATCCCATCTGTGGGGGCATCGGGGGGATTACTAGTGATCTGGAACAACACTATCTTCAAAGGTTTAGTCCTTGACAAACAACCTTATGGAATGATAATCTGTTTCACTTCAGAGCAGAACAATGAAACCTGGAAATTGACCATAGTCTATGGACCATGTTAGGAACCAGCCAAGTCTGAATTCATAAGCTGGTTCAGGGGGCACATTATTAGTGACACAAATAACTGGATATTCCTAGGAGACTTCAACTTCTATAGATCTCTGAATAACCGAAACAAGCTAGGAGGCAATCTAAATGACACACTCATCTTCAATGATGCCATTGGACACTTGGGTCTAGTGGAGCTGCCACTAAAAGGGAGAGCATATACATGGTCAAACATGCAACAAGACCCACTGCTTGAACAACTCGATTGGTTTTTCACATCCCCAAACTGGACAGTGGATTATCCAAATACAGAAGTATTACCCCTTGGAAGAATTACATCAGACCATGTGCCATGCAAAATTGCAATAAGTACCAGCATCCCATGTGCTAATGTTTTTCGCTTTGAAAATTATTGGGCTGAAAGAGAGGACTTTGTGAGCATAGTTCTTAAATCTTGGCTATCAACCAGCCCATCCACTGATGCTACACACACAATATCAGTAAAGTTTAAGCACCTAAGATCAAGACTAAGAAGCTGGAGTAAAGAATTTTCCAACCTCAGATTGCTAATTGACAATTGTAACTCAGTCATTACCTTTCTGGATAATCTTGAAGACAGAAGGAGACTTTATGATCCAGAGGCAAACCTCAGAATCCTAGTCAAAAGAAAACTAAAAACTTGGCTGCACTACAAGAATCTATATTGGAGAAAAGGATATACAGTCAATAGAATCAAATTTGGGGATGAGTGCACCAAATTTTTTCATGCCAAAAGAAATTCTATCCCCCAGATCAAAAATGAAGAAGGTATCTGGATATAAGACCATGCAGGAAAGGTTGGTTTGTTGTCGAATGCATATAGAAACCGAATGGGGACAACAACACCAACTATGCTTTTTGACCTTGCAAACCTTATAAAACCAGTCCCAAATCTAGAACATTTAGCATACCCCTTTTCTACTGATGAGGTTGAATCTATTGTGAAGCATATGCCCAATGATAAGGCACCAGGGCCAGATGGATTTAATGGTCTATTCCTCAAGAAATGTTGGCAGTACATAAAGGGTGACTTCTACAGGCTTTGTTCAGATTTCTTCCAAGGACAAGCTAACCTAGAGTGCATAAACACATCATACATCACCCTAGTTCCCAAAAAAGACTCTCCAGAAACAGTCAATGACTTTAGGCCAATATCTCTCATGAACATTTCCCTTAAGCTCATAACAAAGCTTCTAGCAGAGAGGCTACAGCAGGTAGTCCTAAAACTTGTGCACAAAAATCAATATGGGTTCATTCGCAGTAGAACAATACAGGACTATCTGGCATGGAGCTATGAATATATTCACCAGTGTCACCAGTCTAAGAGGGAGATAATCATTCTTAAGTTAGATTTTGAAAAAGCCTTCGACACAGTTGAGCATTCAACAATCATTGAGGTCATAAGACACTTGGGACTACCTGACAGATGGATTCTCTGGGTGAAACTCATACTGTCATCAGGCTCTTCTGCAGTACTACTCCATGGTGTCCCTAGGAAATTCTTCAAGTGCAAAAGGGGAGTTAGGCAGGGTGATCCCCTATCTCCCCTCTTGTTTGTTTTGGCTGCTAAACTACTGCAAATTCTCATCAACAGAGCAGACCAAATGAATCTACTCATAAAACCCATCCCTCAGTCTACTGATGACTTCCCCATAGTGCAGTACGCTGATGACACATTGATGCTTCTTTAGGCAGATGCTAGGCAATTGGTTTTCTTGAAATCTCTCCTACATAGCTTTGCTGAATCAACAGGAATGCATGTCAACTATGCAAAGTCACAGATGTATTCTATAAATGTACCCCAAGAAAAAATGTCAATCCTAGCTGGAACATTTGGTTGTGACATTGGTTCAATGCCATTCACATATCTAGGTTTGCCCATGGGCACTACAAAGCACCTAAGATCAAAGACCTCACCCCATTAATGGATAGGGTGGAGAGAAGACTCTCAGCATGCTCAGTGTAGTTAACATATACTGGAAGGCTCCAAATGATCAACTCCACCATCACACCAATCACCACCTATGTCATGTCTACCATTAAACTACCAAAAGGGGTAATAGAAAATATAGACAGGGCAAGGAAGCAATGTTTGTGGTGAGGGAACTCTGAAAAAAGAGAGGTGGCAACCTTGTTGCCTAGATAGTGGTTATCCAACCAAAAGACAAAGGAGGGACATGAATTATAAATCTCCAACTTCAGAATGATGCATTGCTTATGAAGCATCTCAGCAAATTTTATAATCAAGAAGATGTGCCTTGGGTTCAGCTAGTATGGAGCAAATATTACATCGACTGAGTACCTCACACTTGTAGAGAGATGGGCTCCTTCTGGTGGAGGGACGTACTAAGTCTCAATGGCTTATTTAGATAGGTGAACAGATGCACAATTGGTAATGGTTCTACAGTCACTTTTTGGGGAGATTATTGGCTTGATGGCGTGCTGCTATACAAATTGCCAAGGCTAGCCTCATTTGCCCGGAGTACCGAATTGTCAGTATCACAAGTTATGCAAGCAGCTGATTTGGATACACTCTTCATATTACCCCTTTCAACACAAGCCCTTGAAGAACTTGAACTGCTCCAAGATCAGCTTGCAAACATGGCATATGATAAGGATACCAAAGACAGATGGTAACCAATCTAGGGTAATAAGTTCACCTCCCAAAAATTCTATACATATGTCTTCAAAGAAGTAGAGGCACACCCAATTTACAAAATAATTTGGAAATCAAGATGTATCCCCAGGATCAAATTCTTTGCATGGCTGATTCTAGTGGATAGACTCAACACCAAAACAATGCTATAGAGAAGGCACCTAAATGTGCAAGATGGCATAGCGTGTATCATGTGCAGCAGTGGTGAACAAGAAACTATAGAGCATCTGTTCTTTAGTTGCTCCTTTGCACAGACCTGTTGGGCAAAGCTCGGAATACAGTGGGACTTATCGCTGCAGTTGTATGAAAGACTTATGCAGGCAAGATCCACAAGCAACATACCATGCTTCACAGAGGTAGTGCTTACAACATCTTGGGAACTATGGAAGGTGAGAAATGACAAGATTTTCCAGAGACAAGCGCCAAGTTTTGATAGATGGTTTAGCAATTTCAAAAGTCAATGTCTTCTCCAATCAATAAGAATAAAAGAGGACCTTCGGTCATCTTTCTGTGTATGGTTAGATGCTTTTAGTTAATTCTCCTATGTAAGTATGTTCTGAACCCTTCTTTTAAAATTTAATGAAAATGGCCACCACTGTGGGGATCTCCCCCACAGTTTCAGTTGTCAAAAAAAAACAGCTTCCTTTTCTTGATCAGCCTCTTCTTTCTTGATGGTTTGCTATTTTAGACGCTAAGAGCAGCGTCTCCTATTCTTGTTCTTCTTGGGCTTCTCATAAGTAGTATAGCTATTAAAGTAACAACATACCTTCTCCCTAGGGAAGTGGAAATGGATCTCCCCTTGCTTCATGTAGATGATCGTGCTGGTGGTATGAAGGAACAGTCTCCCTAGGATAAGGTGGACGTCATCTTCTTCACCCATGTCTAGAACCATGAAGTCAGCGGGAACCTCTTGATCCCTGATCTTGACTGTTACGTCCTTGGCTATTCCTTCAAAAAATCAGAACGATTGGTCCGCTAGCTGCAGCTGCAAATATGTTGGGAACAAGGGTCTATCACGACATAAATGTTTATATGTTACTGTAGACATGATGTTGACGCTTGAGCCGATGTCGCAGAACGTCTTGTAGAAGGTACTTCCTTCGATCATACAATCGATGGTAGGTACTCTAGGATCTTCCTTCTTTTTCAAGGTGTGATGGAGGAAAAGCAGGGTCAATAGGTGGTTCAATAGTGTTGATCATCAAGACTGGTTCTTGAACAGGTTGCTTTGCTTTGCTCTTCCCCTTCTTGTTGTTGTTCTTGTTTGGAGTAGGCAAGATGCATTCATAAATGTAGACGTTCTTCTTGACTAGAGCCTTCTTTTCTGGAACCTTCCTTTCTGGAATCTTGTCAAAATCCAAGTAATCGTACGGGTGCTGAGGATGGACTCACATTGTGAGTGCACGATTCTTGAAGCTAAATCTCTCCTTGGTGTCTCCAATGGTGAAACAGATCTTGGTAGTGTCGGCGTAGGTGATGGCTTTGGCTATGCTGAGGAATGGTTGTCCCAAAATGATGGGTGCTCTATCATCTCCTCCTATTTCTATCACCATGAAGTCTACTCGTAGAGCTAAGTGTCCAACTCCCACGAGAACGTTTTTGAGAATTCCCTTAGGGTAGCACAATGTCTGATCTGCAAGCTGCAAACACATGGTTGTGTACAACAAAGGTTGACCATGAATTTTCTCATAGATTACCTTAGGCATAATGTTGACACTTGCTCCCAAATCGCAGACGACTTCGTCGAAAGTGTGAGCTCTGATGCGGATAGAGATGATGGGTCTTCCTGGATCTCCTTTCTTTTCTAGCATGTCCTCTTCTCCTCATACTGGTCTCAGTGGTTTGGGTGGTGCGATGAAGTATTCTCCTACATTGAAGATGTCTACAAGATTCGCAGTTTCTAATTCTTTCGGATTCCCCAGAATCTTATCTTTTTTAGCCACAGGTACTGAAGCGGCTAGCTGAGAGATTTGTGATTCTATCATCTTATTAAAACTAAGTTGATTCTTTATGGCAGAAGTAAAGCTATCCATTCTATTATTTATAGTTTCAAGCACTTTATCATTGGAAGCTATCTTTCTAGACATATTATCAATAACTTTATTCTGATTAACAATCATCTCTCTCAAAGGTGGTTAGTTGAAATTGTTACCTTGGTAGTTACCTGCGTAGTTACCTAGGTAGTTAGGTCTTTGTTGCTGATTCCACCCTTGATTCTATTGGTTTCATCCTTGATTCTGTTGAGGACGATAATTGGCGTTATTGTTGATATAGTTGACATCCTCCTGGACTTCAGGATAGTTGCTTCCTGTGTGGCCAGTGCCTCCACACTCTTCACAAGTCATGCGAGAATCATGGATGTGCATGACTTCTTTTGTTGATCACGTTCGTCAAGCTTCTTCATGAGTAGGTCCATCTTGGCAGACAACATGTCCACCTCCTTGACTTGATGCATTCCTCCTCTCTTGCATGGTTGAGTGAGTTCTTCATTCCATCCCTAGTTTGGTGGCTTCATGAATAGTGAGTGACAAGAATGATCCTCCAGCAGCTGCATCGATATTCTCACGAGCACTTGTGGTGAGGCCATAATAGAATGTCTACATGAGTAACCAATCCTCCATCCCATGGTGAGGCATTCTGATATATAATCTTGAAAGCATTCACATGCCTCAGGGACAGACTCATCGTACTGCTGCTGAAAAGTTGAGATCTTTGCATGTAGGGCATTGGTTTTGCCTACGGGAAAGAACTTTGCTAGGAAAGCAGTGGAGCATATATTCCATGTAGTGTTTTTCTCTCTGTTGGCGTAGAACCATTGCTTCGCCCTTCCCAAGAGTGAGAATGGGAAAAGGCGGAGTAGTATGGCATCTCTTTCAACTCCTTTGATGGTGAATGTGCTGCTGATCTCTAGGAAGTGTTGGAGATGGGCACTTGCATCTTCATGTGCTTTCCCACAAAACTGGTTGGCTTGCACCATGTTGATCAAGGTTGGCTTGAGCTCGAATCCTTCTTCTCCCACATTGACTGCTGGCCTAGTCCTAATGTTGGCAATGGTTGGAGCGGAGAATTCACAGAGAGTCTTGTTGGCCATGGCTTCGAACACTGGTGTCAAACTTCTTCTTGGCTGGTCTTCTTCTGACAAAGTGGTTGGGGATTTCTTTTTCCTGAGCTTGGCTCTGGCTTGTCTTATTATATCTTCTGGATCCTCAACGTAGTTTGTCGGACGAAGATATCCAGACATACATTATCCTGTAATAAGATATTCACGAATAGACAAAAGACAGGGTAAGCCTGTTTGAGTAAAAGATTAATAGTGTGTCTCAATTATCACATATGTAAGATTATTCCTAGATATTCAATATGTATTATTCTAAACCTCCTTGAGTAAAAGATTAACAGCGCCAGAAATGCTTGTTGACATCTCTAACATGATTACAAATAAGGTAGGTCAAGCCCTTCCTTAGCAAATGCATTAGAAATGTTTGGGACATCTCTTAGCATTGCTTAAGCCAGGTTGTCATCCCCAACACAATACCAAAAGATGTGGTTGTACTTATGATCATAGCACTTATAAAATATGAATAAAGGTTATCCACAAGCGCACAGATAAAATACACCCGTTGTAGCATTTCACCCAGGAAAGTTCCAGGTATCGTTATTTATAATTCTACCACTGGGAAGGCACTTGGAGGTATAAGAATAAAAACTATAACTTACACTTGTGATAAGAGTTCCACTAGATCAGTCTCAAAACAGGGATCAATCATATCATAATAAATGATAATTAATAACAGATCATGGTAATTCTAAAAGGGGTTCCACCGAGCATTTTCCTACTTGGACGTGACTCTAGAAAGAACTACAAAATAGAGACTAACTCCTAGGGTTATTCTAACTATAGGTCATTGAGCTACATCGATTAGTGCAATTACATTTAGCAATCATGGTCAAAGGTAACCTCATATTCATACTCAAGAGACATTGCTAAGGTGGATCAGGAACAAAGCAAGATATCACCCCGCAACTCAGGCTTACTAATCCTATCTTCGGGGAGTGGACTACAGAGGACTCAACGAAGCTATAATAGTCACCTTCGTGATCTACCACATGGCCCGGACACATAGGAAGCACTCATAGATAGATATTGTCTAAGCACCACGCTTACAGAACTTCTACCACCCACCCCTTGATCATCGGAATGAGCGCCATACGAACAAGAGTATAAACACAAAACTACTCCAACTATACTAAACATATAATCAACATAGGCAATGAACATTGTAATTATGAATCTATAATTATACCAAGTCCTATCAAGTATTCGACTCATACACAAACTAGAACAAGAACTAGAGGATCAACACGAACTAGACAAGAACACAATGAACTAGACGAACTAGAACGACGAACTAGACAAGAATATGATGAACAATAAGATGAACAAGATGAAATAGAAGAACAAGTAGATGAACTAGAAGATGAACACAATGAACTAGAAGACAAATAGCACAAATGGATTAGTAATGTTGAATACAAGAGAGAAGTACAAGGCTATACCTAGCCTCCTCGCGACTAGATCCGGAATCCAAGCGTTGCTTGCCTCCTCTTATTCCTATTCTTATATTCTAGCTATGCCCTAGCTAGTGGAGCTCTAGGTTATCCTTTCGAGGGACTACCCTAAACTGAACAATGATGGATGATAGATTGATTGACTGATTCAGGGGGGGTCTGCCTCTGCTTATATAGCCCGGTGGGATGAACCGTAGCCCTCGGATCAAACTGACATGAAACAATGGTCAAGATGCGTCGTATAGGTCAGTTGGAGGCCACCACGCGAAGGGGGACCCACTTGGTAGGGGAGCCAGGCCGGCCAGCCTGACATGTGGGGCTGGCCGGCCCCACCTGGTAGCCATCGGGCCTCCGCTTCGTTCTCGTGCCTTCTGGTGTCTTCTACATCCTTCTAGTGCCACTTTTCGATCCGTTCGCTTAATGAGTCGTGTCTTGAGTGGATTCCTTCCTTCACAAAGCTGTGGAATCTTGTTGGTTTAGTCCCTGGTCTTGTGATGATGATGGTTCTAGGGTCTTCTAGAGTCTTCCAAGTCATACCCATCGAGGACTTCTTCTCCTGTGCTCCAAATATGGCAAATGATATGTCCGTCTTGATCGTCTCGACAAGTTCTCCGCATTGGTGTACTCAGATTCTTCACTTGAGATACTTTTATATGGCAAAATATCAAATATCCTGCAAAACAAGTGAGAACAACACAACTCATGGAAATCATTAGAATGAACCCCTATAACCCTACTTCACACATTATTTCAGACCTTTTTCTGAAGTAGTTGACGATTAAAAATTGAAGTTAATTAACGTCAACACCACCTCATCTCTTGGATCAAAGTACCATTTAAACAAGGGTGGAGATCTCCCACAAGTTTGATTCTTTGCATGGCGAGAGTTGGAAGGCATTGGAGCAACCTAGGACTTCGGGTGGCCATAAGGGGGGTCGGGCGACCCCCCTATGATAGGTAGGGCAACCCCTTTGGTGGGATGCTTCCTGCTTCATTCTTGAGTGGGTTTGAGTTGGTGGGGCCATGCTTGGATAATTCAGGTATATAATGGGCCCTTCAATCCCTATGAAAAGAATATGAGTCGTCCATAGAAAATAGACTTTTCAACCAAGGGTTGGTAATTACTTGAGAGTGTGTCTCTTGGATCCATACAAGATTGGGATGCAATGGGGCCCACTAGGGTGGCTGGTCGACCCCCTAGGATGGGCGCACTGACCCCAGCTTCTCCATTTTCTTATGTTCTACAGAAAAATACTCCATGTACATATGGAACTTGTTATTGGAAAAAATATGTCATGGTATGCTCATTTTCTTTTATTCTGAGGTATGTTGAAACTATTTTTCCCATCCATTGTCTTTTTCCCATATGGGACATGTACGTCCTTTACCATCTTAAACATATGATACCTATTATGCCATCTTAGTGGAGTTGAGTTAGTGTCAGCCCAGTTGCCATAAAGTTTCTAGAACACCTTGCTATGATGTATTTGTCATTCCACTAAGAAGCATCATTACCTCAGGGAAACTATCTTCTTAGATCCATCTAGTATACCCATGTAGTGCAATTCAAGCATTCGATGACACATCCTATTTTCCCTTTGATATGTACCGATGAATAAAAGCAACATCAGATATTGATTGGTGGTGACAAAGATAATGCTTTACATATGAAGTCCTCCATTCTGAATGGATCAAAAGCTTGAGGAAGACATCTATACCATTGTCTGGTTGTTTCAGGTCTTATATGAGAATACAAAGCATAAGGTACTTATATATGCTTCTAACATAGCCATGTTGAGAGGTTGTGCATGTTCAAGATCATTGGCTGTGTACCATGATTGCCGATCCTTTCATTTAAGAGATCCATTCATGAAAGGGTATGGAGGTGCCTGATCTTGAGTTAGGTCGAGGTATCTCTTGATTTGGTGAAAACTTGGCACACACAATCTGGCTTCCAATCACAAAGACTCGAACCCCGCAATCACAACACCATGTGTCCTCTGGTAACCACACTACCTGGTTGACCTCACAATGAAGGCTAATCCCTGCCTACGAGGAAACACACAATCTAAAATATGGTTGATGTATGATTAAGCCCAAACCCTAACTTCTATGCTACTGAATATATAGTTTTAGGGTGACCGAGGACCACTCATCCCAATGGAGTCCCGACATGTTACATGGTACTGTAATGCAATACCATGACAGATTCTAAATGCCCACTTGTTTCAACGATTCTTGTTGACTCTGAATGAAGTTTGACATGTTACGGGTGCTATTAGAAAGATTACATCCTTAGATTTCCATCGGTATTTAGAGGCAGCTGCTATTTTTAGCTGCCTCTACAAATGTCCCTTTTTTAGAGGCATCCCTAGATAAGGCGGCTAGATCTAGAGCTGCCTCTAAGAATTGATTTGTAGAGACGGCTAGATCTAGAGCCGTCTCTAAAAATACGTGCAATACAGTAAATTTCAATTTTATTTCAAATGATCTTAGATGGAGAAAACCAAAACCAATATTGTAGATCTTCAAGAGTTATAAAACTTTATAGTTGACAACTTTTTCATTTGAAATCATCTATCCAGTAAAAATTACATTTGAGTTTCTGACATTTGATTTTTAAAATTTTGAAACGACCTCGGATGGAGTAACGACCAAAACCAAAGTTTTAGATCCGCATGATATCTACAATTTTGCAGTTGACAACATTTTCATTTGAGTTCGTTTACAGTCCCAAATACTCATTCCAAAATCGGATAAAGATAATATAAGGAGAATGAATATGCTTATGGACATAAGTTTCTTTGCAGTGGAGTGGTGAGTAATGCGCGCATTTTTTTACTACTTTTTGGGCCAAATTTATTTTTAATAAATGAACAGAGTTATAGTTGGGACCCAAATATAAGATTTCTAGAAAATGATTTTGTAGAGACAACCGGAAACTTTCTAGAAATGGAAGAGTACAGGCGGCTGGGTGGTGCCCACATTTCTTACAGTCGAGTATTGTGTAATAGACAATGATGTGAGCTTTACAAGTATTATCAGTGGTTTTAAGCCGTTTGCAAGATACTTGGGTACCCTTTTCAAAAACTAAACAATATCATCTGCGGATTGAGAAAGAGGTCAATTATTTAGGAACATATATAGCTAGTCTTGATTTATGAAAATTAATTAAACTCACACAAATTCATGATATTAAATTACAAGTTCGATACAATAACAAATGTCTGAAAACTAAAATGTCATTGTTGACTGGGTGATCAGTCAGAAACTAAGCGAATACATTATACCCAGCGCAAAGCTTACAGCATGATCGATTTATAGTACGAAAAAAAAACATAAAATGCTCGAGTCTAATTTTTATTCTCTCGGCCACTCTCAAATCGACAACGATCCCAACTAATTGTCATCAGACCTATAGCTAATAAAGCCGGGCATCACGCCGGGATTATGGTACTAGCACCGACGGCAGCCTTGATCTTCGTTATGGCATAGCAGAGCTGGAGTCTTGCGTCTTCAAAGGCCCCGGTGTTGTCAAGGTTGCCGGATAGGTTGCCAGGCAACAGCGTTTGGAACGCGACTGTAACAAGTGATCCTGCGTTGTTGTTGTGGCCGTCGATGGGAGCGCTACTGGAGGAGCTGTCGGCAGCAGTGTGGTCAGCCTGAGCCTTCCCATGCCCGTCTGGGAGGATGGCGAACCCAGATGGCAGGACGAAAATGTTCCTCCTTTCACGGCCATCCAGGATGCCACGCATCAAGCTTTCCTCAATGAGGCTGTACACCACCAGAGAGCATGACACGTCGGCGCTTGTCTCTTGCAGGATCAGCACTTTGCTACTGTCCGTTTCATCAGTAACCACCTACGACAATACAATGGAAGCAAAAAACGATACTAAGCTAGATAGGATTGATGAAAGTCAACTAGGATGATATTATGACTGCAAGCGTTAAGGAGATGAAATATACAGAAACAAGAAGCGTCATGAGACTCACAGTAGTGGGTTGGAGGACGGAGACGGCGTTATTGCCCTGGAGGTGTGGAGACGTGGCGACAGAGCCCAATTCCTGCACCTCATCAGCATCGACAAGGGTATCCCACTCACCACGGCGCTGCAAATCGCAGAGGTACTCGAAGACACGCAGTGGCGGCGTGCCAGGCAGCCACACGGTAGTGGTGGCGCTCAGAACCGTGACGGATGGCTCTCCTGGCATGATGTCAGCGCAGTTCCATACCGCCAGGCGCACAGCTGCCTCAACCCTCTCGACGCCGCTGCCACTGCCAACGAGGCGCCACTCGTCGACGCTGCTGGTCGCTGGCACAGTCACCGGCCCGGAGACGGCTGCGTAGAAGCTCGCCATCATTCGGCCGGCCAGCTCCAAGACGCTCCTTCTCCCCACGCCCAGTGTCGATATGGCTATAATTGCTTATAAACAGTTAACTATGTTTCCATGTATAAATACACCAGAATTTTATTATTTTGTTCGTTTCTGTTAATTTACCTGAACTGCTGCTGCTGCTGCTGCTTGGAAGAACATGGCTGGAACGCAGAACAGCCATATACTCACACTGTTTCTGGAGCGATCTGAGCCAACGGCAGGCGCCAAGGGCTTGCCCACATTGTAATAATGGTCTGAAGAGGAACGGCACTGTAGTCTCATCGTACTCGGCGTGCACGACCCATGTGACCTGGAATGCACAAACAATTTGAACATTTAGACACCATCAACTATGATGTCTGTGATGTCTGTACCATCAACTAACTAACGTGTAATAAATAATGATGCCACACATCAACTATGGTTGTCCAAAAGGTTTTGTACTCTGAATTGTGGTAAAGTACCAGGTAAAGTACCTTGCAATAGCCACCGCTCATGTCCTCAAGGAGGCAGCCGGAGGGGAGCAACCTGCAGCCGGTGGTGTAACTGGTGCTGCTGCCTTCCTGTTCAACTCCACAGATGCCATCAACGGACACGTCTACCACAGCCCACTGCCCGTTCGCCATCATCTTGCTAAACCTCAGAAACTTCACGCTGCGGTTCAGCAGGCGCGGCGATGGCACCCACAGCTCTACATTCATCTGCAAAAGGACGAAAATTCCACGGAATCAGTTAAGCCCACGCATGGCATATAGGCATGCGATCGGTTGTGATAAAAATGAAGATAATATAGATGGACGAAATCGATCACGATCATCACCAGTTGAATCAACCCATCGCGCAGAGAGGAGCTGCCGCTGGAGATGACGTTGCTGGAACTCACATATGCCACGATACCAGGAAACATCTCAGACCATTGGTTCTGCAGGCAAAATACAATACAATGCACAAATCGATCGATGTACAAGTACACCTGAAAAATGCACTACAGTATTATATATGTAGCTGAAGAGAGGTGTGTGTCAATGTTACCACATCCGTGAGGACGCTGACGAGGTCCATGGCAGTGCCTTTGATCATATCAGTCTCTCTTGTTGCCTCCGTCACAAACCCCTGTGGGCAGAGCCCAAGTAGCCCTGGGAACGTCTGCATAATGTACTCCTGGTGATTGAGCATCTCGCCGTCCATGGCCGGCACCCACATTGGCTCACCCTTGGTTGCTAACATCACAAACTCTTTCATGGCACGATCAGCATGCGAGATAAGTGTAGCCTCCAGGTTGGTCGCCATGCTGCAGTCACTGGTGAATGCCACAGGGTCCATGTTCATGTGAGCAGGTGCCAGATGCTGAGCGGACGACGGCATAGCAGAGGGAGGACGCTCTGCTGCTGCCTCGCGGATGAGCCTGTCCATGTAAGCTTTGGCACGCACGTACTCATCCCTGAGCCTTGCGTTTTCATTCAGCTGGCGCCAATTCTCAGACACTGACTGAATTGCCACTGTAGGGTTGCTACACCTGAAGCATATCGGGTTCAGCGTTCGTTGCTTGAGTTCCTCGTTCTCAGCTTTCAGATTGGCAAGTTCTTGCCGAATGCCTTTGTTCTCGTCCCCACAAGCCTTCACCTGCGTATGTCAATTTAATAAATCAATAATTGTAACTGATTCGAATATATTTAGCCTGAATTTGTGAATAATTTTGACAATAATTATAATGGAACAAATTTGTAACGACACTACATTCATGAACTTGTTAGAGATGGACACAAGAGCCAGAACAGCCGACATATATAGTAAGATGGTGGTAAGATGAAAACTTGCCTTCATCTGGGAGCGCCGGTTTTGGAACCAGAACTTCACCTGCCTTTCCTCTAAACCAATTTTGGCGGCAAGTTCCTGACGCACGTCAGGGTTTGGGTGGGAACACACTCTGAACTGACTGCACATAAACATAAGAAATAGAAGAAAGATGATCCCATACATTCATCCGACAAAAATGTGCAACTATTCAATGATTGTGAGTTGTATCTTTTTTTTTTTGAGGAATCAGGAGGAGCCAGGGGCTCCTACTGCAATTAAATTAAAAAAACAGAGAGTACAAATTATAGACAAAGACGAGTAAACAGAAAGCAGAGCAGAGCAGGGCAGAGGCAGCAAAGAGGATTGTGGGTTGTGTCTTACGCTTCGAGTTCTTGAATCTGATCCATAGTGAAACGTTTCGCACGCTTGGACGGTGTCTCACCCACAGGACTCCTGTGGTCCACATCATCAGTAGTTTGATTAGTGTTCACATGGTCCTCTGCTCCTAGGAGAGCATCCACATCATATTCCATATGACTGTTCCATGGAAGATCGGGTATTTCGTCCATGGTGAAGCCATCATGATCTTGTTCATAGCTGTTATTGTTCAGCTGCCCTTCGTTCTCCATAATATCCTGATAACAAAAAAATAAGGAGCAGCAACGGGCAAATTGAATAATGTTAGAACAAACACCATAGATCATATATATTTCCTAACCATATAGAAAAATCTTTTATTTAGAATGGTATGAGATGTGGAATCTAAACCTATCAGCCCTAAAAATTTATAGTTCCAATATAATCACATCAAGAGGCATGCACGATCTTGAAAAATATCGAAATAAATAATATAATTTTCGCCAAAATACTAGGGGTGCAAATGGATCGGCTACATATGAAAAATACATTTATTTTTATATTTTTATTCGGATTTGGATTCAGATTCAAATACGAATAGTATCAGCTATGTCGGATATGATATGAATGAATATCGACATCATAAATATGCAATTTGAGTATTCGGATACGGATATGGTACGGATGTTGAATATCCGGACTCGGATATAAACAAATCTAAACTCCTCTAAATGAATTTAGACTCGAATACAGTCAGGAAATATCCATACCATTTGTGCCCCTACTAACTACTAAATGATAAACAGTTAGTCATCCATTGTTTAGCTATTTATTCAAGGTAAATAACCAAATAAACAGGTTTAAATGGGATGAATAGGTGATTAAACCAACATGGTTGGCTGTTGTGTATTCTTAACATTGCTGTTTAGATGAACAGTGGATTATACATTATCAACTTGCAGTGAATAATGTTGTCATAGCGATATCAATGAAATTGAAATATACTCACACAGTAGAACAATTTGGTAGAAAACATATTGTTCCATGAAGAAGGAAAAATATTTGAACTGAAGAAAAAATGATTTAGAAAACAAAACGTTCGGGCTCAAAAAAAATTAGTTGGAAGAAAATTGTTCTACATATAAGGAAGAATGTTCCTTCTGAGAAAAAAAAAGTTTGGGCTCACTTAGGGTGTGCAAAGATAACTCGTAATAGCATATATATCTTTTCCGGCAGTGATTGCGTGTTCTGTCTAGTGTCTATAACATTTCTGGCAGTGAATGCCCATGGTGCTGCAGCGCTGTTCCTTAATGCACCTAGCTCAGATTGGAAGTCAAGACCCTGTTCGTTTGAGCTATTCAGCGGAATCAGCAGTCATTCAGCAGTGTTTTTCTCTCACAACAAACCAGCGAACAATACTTTCAGCCACAATAAACCAACGATACGAACAGGCTGCAAGATCACATACTCTTGCTATAGCATCTATTTTTAAGTTTTCTCTGTTGTTTTGTTTTTGCATCCATGAAAGGCAATGCATGCTATTGTACTCATCAAATCCCTACCGATACGCAGCTACAATAGTGAAGGTTTCCTCTCAAAATTCGTTTTCATATTCCACAAAATATGTTGCAACGCATCTCAACACATTGTTCTGTTTTACGATCAGCATATTCACTCTACCAAAGACAATAATTTGCTGGCTTTGTTTTGAAAAAAAAACCATTTATAAGCCTCTATTCCTTGTAGTTAATAATAACGATGCAAATATGGCCCGTGACGGAACATCAAGACGCAGGGATAATCAATATCTAAGAAAGAGATTTAATAGTTACTAGAATTTGATCCCTGTAATTATACCTTCGACTGAAGCTATTGTCCTGTTCACACAAGCTTAAGAATTGCTGGACAGTAGCAGTATGAAGTTGAAAAACTACGCCTCTGGCAGTATTTAAAAGGTTCTCCCGTCCCGTAGGAAAAGCAACATGAGAGTGGGGTGACGATGAGTGGTTCGAAACATGACGAAGGAATAAATTAATGCTCTGCTAAAAATGTGATGATATATGTGTATCTATATGCTTGGAATACATTAGTTTGCACTGCGAAATAATGCTATACAGGAAGGTTCGTGCATTTAATTCCTGCTTTTTATCCTTTCTCTACATTTTTATCTCTTTGTCAAGTTCATTACGGCATACTCCATTCTTGGGTGTCACCAGTAGCACTGGTTTACACCATTTATTTCACACCTTATTTAGCTAACATAGTTTTGGAATTGTTTCAAACCATTCTACCATTTTACTTTGACAGCCAGAAAAGAAAATAAAAACTAGTGTAATTATTATGTACTTTGGTTATTATAAGCAGGTTTTTTTTCTCGTTAGGAGAGACACATCATGGGTCATGGCATTTTGCATGTTATATTTTCTAGCGCTGATCAGTGTTTACCAAGAATGATAGCATTATTCCCATCTCATCCCCAGACACCATACTTAATCATACAACACCTCACATTATTCTTTGAACATTAGTCAGGCTCATCAGCAAAATTTTTTTCATAAGCAATGATAGGCAAAATACCATCACAAAAGAGAACTGTATGGCATTGTATTGTATATGATCAGGGACCACATAAAACAACACACCATTTTGAGGCCATATTTTTTTATGAAGTACTAAATATAAACCAAGAAATTGTTAAATTAGAAACATGCACAACATCCCTTTTTTAGAACTCAATGACCATGAAGTTCTGAAAATACCAACTATATACTGTTTAAGCAAGATCAAGGAAAAAGGCAGAAAAAGGTCCATCTTGAAATATTTGAACTAGAACATTTCAAGTAAAGAAAAATCATATCCCAAATTAAATATAATGTTAAAACAAAGTGTTATTAATGCATCAAAGAAATTCAGGTCAAAAGATCCGGTTCAACATTTCAAAATACAAAAGACTTAGCTAAATTTGAAAAGTAAGTGAAAGCTAGACATTGTGATTTGATTTTTACCATGGCTGCAGCGGCGACACCTTGTCTTTCCACCTTCAAAGGGACCGGATGTTGGCAGCTTGATGCTGGCAGCTTGTTTTCTTGCTCCATATATGGTTGCCTAGCAAGAGCTTCGTAGATGCGGTGTGGAGATGTTGCGGGGCCAAGAGGGGATCATAAGGATAGATGAGCGGAAGGAGAGGGATTTTTCTATCTTATAGACACGAGATTTCAAAGAGATGGGCGTTGCTACTTATATGCTTTTTACTAGAGCAACCGGACCGAAGGAGCCTACTAATAACGTCTGCGCACGCACGAGATAAGCATGTCGCCCACTATCTTGCTGTGTAACACTGACCGAAAGTTCCTTTCTGAGTACACCTACAATCAAGCCCAAACATTGAATGAAATATTTTTACTCATTGCACAATGAGTGGCTAGTTTGGAGCTTCTAATAGTAGGCACTTGTGAGTCTCACGTTCTTCACTTCCATAAACATCACAAAAATGATGCTTGGGTACTCTAAAACTGTATGATTGGAAGTCCCAGTTTGGTTTTGGTAATTGAGTGACAACCTTATGTGAACTAATGTGTTTTATATGAGATGAACTGGTACTTAGTCCATAGGTACACTAGTGTGAGCAAATCATATTGTCATGGTGGAGAGGTGGCTTGTGCATGATGTAAGTGCTCAACTAGTGAGATGAAGGAGCTTATTGATTGCTAGACTAAGACTTGAGTGATCTTTTTGGTATCTAGAGCCCTAGTCTAGGTTGCTAGTGGCAACTAGAACCATGTTATAATGTTAATCTCATGTGTTATCTAGCTTCACTTGTGTCTAGCAAAAGATGATGCTAAGGGTGGTTTCAATGTGGTATACACGCTACAAAGGTACATTTCTATCTTGTATACCTTAGCATCACTTAGTAGTGATAAATCTGTCACAAATTCCATATTTATGCATGTGTGCAAACTTGAAGTCGAACAAATTGAGCACACACGTAGGGGGATTTATCACTACCAAGTCGGGTTTTGTGTTGCTTATCTAAATCTTAACAAGGGAGCTTAATGCTTGGATAAGTAACACAAAAGCCAAACCAAGTTAGCAATTTACTTGTAGGTGAAGTGCTAGCTTGGAATGTACTTAATTTCCATATCTTTGTAGAGTGGTCATCAATTACGAAAAAGGGAGAGATTGAAAGTCCCACCAATTTGGTTTTGGTAATTGAGTAACAACCTTAGGTGGACTAATGTGTTTCATGTGAGATGAATAGGTACTTAGTCCAGAGGTACACTAGTGTGAGCAAATCATATAGCCATGGTGGAGAGGTGGCTTGTGTATGATGCAAGTGCTCAACTAGTAAGATGAAGGAGCTTATTGAATATGAGACATGACATACTCATATGGCTAGGTGGAGAAGATCAAGAGGTGAGGCTTGGCTACGAAGGACCAGGTTGCAAGTGTGAAGGGCAAGCTAGAGGCTCAGATGAGATGGACCATCGAGATGGTGAAGTCCATGTAGAGGGCTTGGCACTAATAGACCGAGACAACGGTGAAGAGCAAGCAAGGCTGCGGTCGATGAACTAAAGGCAATATGAAGCTATGAAGTGGATCATATCATTCATGGAAGATCATGCCAAGTGTTGATTTTTGTTGATAATCAAATGTCTTGATGGTGGATGATGGAGGAGTTTCATGCTATGGGCAATGGTCAAGGTAGCATGGTTAGCTACACTTGATGGATGACCATTGTTCATCATTTGATGAAGATGGAGGTTGGATGCTTATGTGGCATCGTCAACATGGATATGGAATGGATGTGCAAGCCAAAGGTATATTTGTAGGGCATTTCATTTCATCGGTTAAGGGTTGAGTAGAGAAGTGGTCGATCGAGTTTGGGATAGTGTCACATCCATTTTCAAGGATAAAATGGAATGCATAATCTTATGTGTGCCTAGAGATCAATCACACATAAGACGAAAAATTAAGCATAGTATCATCACAAGTGTTATTACATCATAAATATTATCACATAGTCTTTATATAAATATAGTAGAAATATAAAGATAACTCTCTCATGGTAGCTGCAAAGCACAGGCACATCAACTGGTTGACCACAAGACTAGTAGTCCTCAAGAATCCAGGATTTTTATCCAAGTAATGAAAATAAACAAGTGTAAGTACATGTCATACTCAACAAGTGTAACATGGGGTTCATGAGGCTCAAAAGGTATGACATGGGTTTGACTGCATGTAGCTTTTAGTTATCACAATTTTAGCATATGAGTAGCAACAAGTTGTTATAATTCCCATAATAAACTCACGATCAAGTAAAATGAATAATGAATAGCATAAACTTATAATACAATAGTGATCATCTATTCCATAAGAGTCTAAGGCCGCTTGTGACCGTGAGCATGGCTGATATACCAGTTTTACACTCTGTAGAGTTTGTACACTTTTTGTGAGTCATGATTCCCATATGCCTGGGGTCACGACTTCCCAAAACACTAACAAGGTGAGCGGGCAGGGTTCACTATGAAGTCTTTCCAAGGTTTGTCTAACAAGTTAGGGCTGCTAGGATTTCAATTGGCAAGCAGATGTAGGAAACCCCCTTTTTGAATGGCATAATTCTATCACAGCTATACTCATAGGACTAGAGGTTATCCTATATCCATCGTAGCAAGCCTCTTTTGCGCCATAAAGGTAACCACTAACAAGCTAGAAAAGGTCCTTTTATATGACTAAAGCTAGAGCCATGTAACCCTCATAGTTGTATTCTAAGTCTCGGATGTTCACTTACAGGTAGGTCCTTATGAAGAGAAACTAGAGCACCATAATGATAGCCCAATACTCTAGCCCTCTTTAATTATGTTGCTAAAATGTCATCTTTTAATGTTTATTGCATATTCCATTAGTCAATTTACAAGATCAAGTGCATGTTGAGCTCTAGCAATAGCTACCCAATGCAAAAATCCTAGGAATCAAGGTACAAGATCAATTCTAGGTAATCCTTAACAAGGAGACACATGCATAATGATTTAAGTGCATTATGGTTATTAGAAAACAAGGATAATCCCATGTTATACTTACCTTGATCAAACTGCTCCTACTAGTCCTATTCGTAGAAGTACTCATGATCACAAACGAATTGCTCACCGTCTATACTCGATCAACACAGCAACAACAGTCATCCAAAGACAATCGTACAAAGCAAACAAATCTATAATTAGAACAGTACACCAACAGGAGAGAAACAAGATAAAAAGTTTGTAAAATGAATCCATGTTTCGCTATTATCACATAGATATGAAGACACAAAATTCGGAGCTATAACGAAGAAGTTATGAATCAAACAAGATTTCATTTAGTAAAATAATAGATTAAATCTAACCTTGAATTTCAAAAATTGAAAATATGATTAACAGTAGTACAAACATGTAGATTACGTGATTACAAATCTAACGCAATTTGAACGGATCAAAACGACGATTTTATGGCTAGAACAAAATTAGTGGCAAAACTGTAAATAGAGAAAACATATTTTGAATCTACATAGGGGAATCTACGCTTTCTGAAAAGGAAAAGGTATTTTGGGAATACGTCATGGACCATGGGTTTGGATCTATAAAAGTGCAGGGGCTCTTTAGCAAATGGAAGAGGCGAAGGGGTATGGCCTTATCTGGATTGTTGGATCAAGCTTGGATGGTTGGGATTAGAAGGGAGAGGAGTGAGAGAGCAAGCCGGCTAGGGAAGATGACCAACACGGTAGCTGCCATGGCTGGTGGCGAGCATCTTGCCGGCATTTGTTGACATGGCGACGCAAGCCATCATTTGCCTTGGGACCGGTACTGAATGAAAGAGGAGACTAAGGCGAACTTACCATGATGAAACTCAGTGACAGAAATCAAATGGGGACAACGCGCGGCTCGGGATGGCGGACGACGAGCTCCTACAAGGATTCAACATTGTGGGGTGAGCAAAACAGAGTGAGGGAAAGAGGGAAAAGAGACTCGACAAATTCACAAAGCCAACGCGAAGCTCGGCGACTTGCTTACGGTATCTTTGACGTGATGAATTGATGAAATGAGTTTGGCGGCGGCGAGCTAAGGCTTACGGCTGCTGTGGGCTCAATGCAAGGGCGGCGTCTTGCACTAGGGTTTGATGGGAGGCGGTGTGGATGTCAAGGCTAGCTTATATAGGGACCTAGGCATTCTGGTCATGCCAAAACGTGAAGAAATCGAGGTAGCCAGTGATTTCCGTCATGGTAGGGAGTCCGACTCCATGCCGACTCGGTGAAGAGGAAAGGCATATCGCTGACTTGCAGGACCGGGCTGGCAGCAGCTCAAGGCGCAGGGAAGAGCGGTCTGTGTGGCGTGGCTGCTGGGCTGCCTGTTTGGCTGGGCCGCGGGATGGAGGGAGAGAGGGAAATGGAAGCCCACGCGGCTTGCTAAGCTTGGTGTAAGGTCCTAAATGCCTAGAGGGAGTGAATAGCCTTTTTAAATTTCTATAAGTTACATTAAACAATAATTGTTAGTATAAAAGATGGTGATGCTAATTCTAGCACTAGCTCAACTATACTAAGCAAGCCATCCAAACAATTCTAGTGAACAAGACTATGATCTCTAATTCACACCAACAATGCTAAGTCACTAAGCTACTTACTCCTATGTGATACAAACTACTCTAAGCACACTAGACAAGATATAGTGCAAGAATGTAAAAGGGAAGTGAATTGATTCTTATACCGATGGTGTAGAGATGAGATGTATCAAAAGAATCAATCACACATAATCACAAAGAGAATCCTTGGCAAGAGATGACACAAGATTTTTTACCGAGGTTCACTTGCTTCCTGGCAAGCTACTCCTCATTGTGGTGATGCACCCACTTGATGGATCACAAGCTAATTGACTATCAAGAGTCAAACCCTCAGCGAGCACCGCACATCCACTCACAAGATGGGGATCCTCCAAGCCACGAGCTCCACTAGAGTAGCCAATTCACGAACTCCCGCGGGGAAGGCTCAAGAACCCCTCACAATTACCTGGTGAGGCTCAAAATAATCTCCAATCATGAGCTCAACACCACCGCTGCTCCAAGCCATCTAGGATGTCGGGAAACACCCAAGAGTAACAAGCAATCCGTAGCAAACTCAAGTATCAAGTGCCACTAGATGCAACTCTCATTGCAATGCACTTGAATCTCACTCAATCTCACTAGGATTAGCAATCAAGCAAGGAGATGAGTGAAGGGGAAGTTCTCTAGCTCAAAGTATGTCTCAAGTGTTCAAAGAGTCAAGAGAGAGCTCCCAAAACTAGCTAAGCAACTATTTATAGCCATCCCTCAAAGATAGAGCCATTAGGCTCGAGATGCCGCTCTGTGCGCGCTGACTGGACTCGCTGGTCTAATCGACCGAACGCAGCCAGCGTCCGGTCGCACTAGCGCGACTTCGCCGATGCTCACCACGTGTCCCTTTTTGAATCTCACTCGTTAGATTTCCAACAGTCACAAAACGTTACGCTCTCAGGTAAAGTGTGACCGGACGCACTCCACGCCACAACCGGACGTGACAGTGCCAGTGTCCGGTCGCTGTCTAGAGGGGTTCCAGAGAGCGACTTTGCTGACCAGATGCGTCTGGTCACACGTGACGTGCCATCGCGTCCGATCAGCTCTGAGACTTGCGCTGATCTCTGGGTGCGTGACCGGATGCTCCGGTTCCGCGATGGACCAGACGCTCCGGTTGCAAACCCTAGCGCTCGCGCACCTAACTGCTGCGTTGAATTGACCGGATGCTCCGGTTCCACGAGGGACCAGACGCTCCAGTTGCAAACCCTAGTGCTCGTGCACCTGCCTGCTCATGCTGAGACCGCGTCCGGTCACCCCAGTGACATCCGTTCGCCTCCGTTTCTTCGCCTGTGGCACAGTGGAAAATGGCGTTTCATTTCCACAAAAGCACCGAACTCCACCGCCTTCGCAAATGTACTAACACCACCAAGTGTACATTACCATGTGCATGTGTGTTAGCATTTTCACAATCATTTTTCCAAAGGAGTTAGCCACTCACTAGATCCTAAATGTTATGCTCAAGAATATGGACCTAGTAGCACTTGATTCATGAGATGACCGTGATTGCCCCTCTTGATAGTCGGCTATCAATCCTAAACCCAGTCAATCACTTCTCTACTCATCTTAGACCAGCAAAAGCAAACCCTATGATTATACCTTTGCCTTGATCACTTTGTTCCATGTCCATCTCCTCATGCTTGATCACCACGATCATCATTTCATGTGCATCTCCACCATGATCGTTATTTCATGTCCATGCACCATCTCTTTGTGATCTTGTGGCCACCACTCCTTGCCCCATACACCTTCATCATATGTGTTGCTTATGCCTAACTCAAAACACTTAACACATGGCATTAGCACCTTGGTGTCATTAATTACCAAAACCAAACTTGGGCTTTCACCTGGGCCGGCTTGCTTGCGCTGCGCCTGTGAATGAGAACAAGGTCGAGCAGGCCTAAAGAATGAGAGGGAGGGAGAATTCCATTTCATTTTCTTTTCTAAACATTCCAAAGCAAATTTTCAAATGAGTTTTGTATCTTTCTTTTGAGTTTTGAAGTAAACCACTCAATACAAAATAAATATGCAGCAGCATGTATGCATAAACATGTAGCTAGACCTTATAGTGGCTTTTAGATTAATAAAAGTTATTATTTCCTACATTTGCATGCTGACAAAATACATAATTAAATCATTTAAAGCTATTTTGAAAACATGCAAATTTTAGGGTGTTATAGATAGATAGTCACACTATCAAAGAGACGCATTGTTCTGAGGTAAATGGTTATCTAGTGCCACTAGGTGAGATGTAACTCACGATGCCTTTAGATCAAGTGGCATGGAAAGGAGCAAGTGAAAATCCTTTTTAAAAATGTTTTTCAAAAGCTAACTTAGTGCCTAAAAGTGCTCAAACCAACCCAAATGAGAAAACTCAAGAGTTTAGCCATAGATCCTAACTTTTAGTGGGCTGAGGGCAAAAATATAGGCTTTGCCTTGGAAAATTGGGATATCTGACCTTATAATTAGGAGAGCCAACTTTTCCTAAAAAGTTGGGATAGTTGACCTTAAAGTTGGGAGAGTCGACTTTGCCTGAAAATTTGGGATAGCCGACCTTAAAGTTGCGAGAGCCGATTTAGCCCTGATTTTTACTTAGCTACTAGTTCTAACACCAAGTTGGTATAAAAGACTTGTCAGTCGACTAAGCCCACTTTGGCTATCCAGATTCCTCCAATGGCTATTTTTCTTTAGTGGTCTATAAATAATTGGGATGGACGGGTATTGTAGGGACACGCCGCGTTAATTTACCTAAATCGAGTGTCATCCACTTGACCAACTCAATTTAAGCAAACCAACTTGGTGATCCCCAGGAGATGCCATCAACATCCCCTTAAGCTCAGGATCCTGGTTGAGTATCATACCACAATAGCTGCCACATAGCAAGATCACATCTCAGCAATGGAGTACATAGTTCAGCAGAAAACATATATTACAAGTATTGTCACATTTAACAAATTAATCATACAACATTAGAGAAGACATTGATTCAATTCAATTAGATGTAGTGATAACTAACTACTGTCGTACTAAGTACAACTCTAATACGGTATACACTCTCACTAGTAACGGGTAGTCATGTTGCCCACGGGCGTCACTACCATAGCTTGGACAACTCCTGCCATTCAGCCACTTTGCCACCAACGACGGCGTGAAATGGCCGTCAATGCCCTTTACCTGCAAAACAACTTAACAGTAGCATCGTGAGTACATTGCGTACTCATAGGACTTAATTTCAACATATAAATACTTGGTAGATGTAAAGGGAATTAATAGGCATTTGTACATTCACATAAAAGCATGATGTTTATTAAAAGGATGACATGCTCATGATTCATAATTAAATTATTTAGCAATTATAAGTTCATGACAAGTAGTAATGAGTATCATAATTAAAGTGATCAACATTATAATTCATCTCATCATCAAGTTCATCATTACGCTACAGAGGGTATAGAAGAAAGAACAACCGGTTCCATCCTAAAGGACTTCAGGCTTTCAACTAAACTCTGCGCAGAGGGTACAACTATATCCACACGGAGAAACAGGATGAGCCACCATACTCGTGCCTGAGTAAGGGTTGCCTCACATCTCCAACCTTTTACTAGTGTGGCCAAGGGTACTAATGAACAATCTGGAAGGATACCAAGGTGATGATTCCAAATCATGCCCCCTTGCGCACCTTAAGGGCACCGATATAATGCCATCACATCTACACCACGTCACCCCCTCATAAAATCCGCGAGAAAGCCGATCACCACTAGCTACTTGGCTTACCAGTCCCATACCTGGCATGTGGTCTGTGGTCACTCAGACTCGCTATCCCAATGAACGGTCCCTCCGTGAGCTACGTCACTTGAGATCCCACACTCACAGTGACCTTACCCTTCGCTTGAGTAGTGATTGCCAAAATTGATCATCATAATTATATTTCAAGCTAGGGTTGGTCCTTAGTCATATTTAGACAACTATAAATCAAGTTAATACCCTTGCAAGTTTTAAGTAATTAATTATCCCGGTGAAGCTCCTACACTCGCGAGAGTGAGTTCCCTTCTAACACTCGACTTCTAATGTTGCTAAGCAAATAAGTAATTAAGTGTTCCAATCCTCATTGATTAAATGAAAGCCTCTAATTACTTAATGAGTAGTTCTAAGTTAATGAAGCAATATTGAGTTGTTATTCATATTTAAATGAAATACATAACTCATAATGAAACAAATAGTAAGTATCCAAAATAGGGCTCATAGTAGTGGGGTGCTTGCCTGTTGGAAGAGTAAGGTCCCAATAGCTTGGAACATCACTTGGTGTCTCTCCGATATCGCGTACCTATATGTATGCACATGTATGAGACATCTATGTATGCATGTCATCATATGAATACAATAAATATGATGCTCATGCGTGCTATGATATGCTTAGACATGTGTATGATGATTAACTATTAAGTACATGGTACTAGGTGTGTGTAACATGTGTGTGTAACATAGCCTTATTGTGCTGTTGACCTGGGTTGAGGACTCTCCATCGAAGGTGACGGACACTCCGTGACTTGCGGAATGTTCCGAGGAACATTTCAGTGGTTTAGGGACTTAGATATATTTGGTGTTTAGTCCTCATCGGACGGTCCGTGATAATCGACGGACACTTCGGTAAGAACTTGGAGTTCTCGGGCTCTCTAAAGTTTCGTGCTTATAATTCAGTGGAACCTCCATGAGATGTCACGGACTCTCCGATGGAAGCTAGGAGCTCTTGGGTTTTCACGGCATTGATTTTATTAATTAGCAGACACTCCACGGTAGGTCGCGGACTCTCTGTGAACTCAAGTCTGTAGCTTCTAACTTCTCTGTCTTGATGAATAAACTCACAGACACTTCGCCAGGCTTGCAGACTCTCCGTCATTTATTCAGTGTTCGGTTTAAGTGTGTGAGGTATAAAGGTCATGTCATATGGACATATGTAATGAGACGATGCACACAAATATGTCTCCTAGATAGCACATGCTTAAAGGAAGCTAACAAAACAAGTTTCATGAATTTAGGACACCTAGATAATAAGTTATGCAACTTATAAATTTCAAAATGCATTATTTTGGTCAAAATTGAAATATACTTTTTGGTGTCAAATTTTTGTTTAGATGATAGACAATATTCTAAGTAACACAACAGAACATGTTTCACAATTTTTGGATTTAAAATGAATTTTCTATGAATTTTACAAGTTTGGCCTATGATGCGGCTATAATTTACCAGACACTCCGCCAAGAATGACGGACCAACTGCAAACTCAATGCTGATCTCGGGTTTGGCTATAATTCAACGGACTCTCCACCAAAAATGACAGACCCTCTGTCAAAATGATGAACAACATGAGTGCGGACATGTTGAGATGATTCCTGGGGCATCCGGACTCCAAATCGAGTGTGGTTTATTTCTATGGCTTGCTAGTGATGTAGAGAAGCTTCTCCAAGTGATGGATGTGTCATGCATGTGTTGTGGGGTGGTCAAGCTCATCAATGGTGGTGGTGGCCATGGATGAGAGGTGAAGCTTTTGGGAATGGCCAAGGGGGATGGGGTGGATGGAAAGGGCCTTTGGGGACGTGCTCACCATGTTGAGGAGGTGCTCCATGTGCAGCAGCTCGCGCCGGAATGGCTTGGAGTGGGAGATCGAGCTATGGAGTCCTCCATGGCTTGATGTTGAAGAAGATGCTTGGGGGCTCCATCTCCTCTAACTCCGGCAAGGACAAAGGGCTGGCCAGCGTGGTGGAGCTGCTCGCCGGCGTCCTCCAGCAGGGGCTGCTCCTCCTGACCTCCTCCTTCCTCTTCTCCTTCTCTTCTTCCTCCCCATCTTCTTCTCCCTTCCCCTCTCCTTCTCTTCTCTCCTTTTCCTTTCTCTATTTGCTGGACATGTGGAATGAGAGGGAGAGAGAGGGCTGGCTAGTGGTGTATATGTGAGAGAGAGGGGTATGACAAGTGGGTCCTAAGGGAGTGTGGTGAGGACAGCTCACGTTTTGCATGTTACAGGTGTCAGTGCTAGTTTGATGGACAGTCCACCGCTTGTGGCAGACTCTCTGCCAGTGCACGACTGTGCCTGATAGACTAACTGACTGTGTAAGGGATTCGACGGACAGTCTGCCAGCAACGACGGACACTCCGCTAGTGCACGAGTTGGCTAAAATTATTCTAAATCTATGAGATGTCTTGACGGACGGTCTGGTGGTGATGACAGATGGTCCACCAAAACAGGCAGTGCTCGGTTTTGGTTAGTCTAAGCACAAGTCAAATCCTAATTTGAATTTAAAATGCACATGATGCTCAACAGGTTCACAAGTAACATGCAAGATTTTTGATTTTTGAAAATTTTAGGTGCATTTTATGATCAAGATGATTGTGAAAAATTGTCATGATTTTTGGGTCATGACAGGTATGTTGGTGTTGTGGTTGCCAGAGGGATGTCCCCCCATCTATTTGAGACAAAGACAAGCCCTCCGCTCACTTGCGAGATTGGAGTGATCTAGTGCATTTGCTTGAGAAAGATTGCATCTAGTGGCACTAGAGGCTAGTTAGCAATCTTGAGAGCTTGTTACTCTTGGAGGTGGCCACCTCCTAGAGGACTTGGTGGCAAGGCTCCTTTGTAGCATGCATGGATATTGTGCGATGCTCCTGATAGACCGCATTGTGAAGGGTGTTGTGCTTGCTCCATGAATAGTAACTCTAGAAGCAAGGTGTGAAAAGCACCAAGTGGTATGGGTGGGTCAAGTGCTAGTGCTCATGTTGGGAGCTCACCTCAAGGGCCGATTGCATGCTTGCGGGCTTGATACCTAGGAAGAGGGTCGACAACAACCTTCAGGGCTTGCCTGAATTGGGATTAAGTGGTTGGCAAACCACCAAACCTCAGGATAAAAATCACCGTGTCAACTTCTGTATCCCGCTCGATTTGCATCCCTCAACACTTGCTATTAACTTGTTCATATACTATGCTAGTGTTATGCTTGTTGCTCTTTGAGCTTGTGTAGTTTGTTAGTAGTAGTTGTAGTGTATATCTTACTAGTGTTGCTTGTGCTTAGTGTTCACTTTGCTCACTAGTATGTGTGTAGGAGCTCCCATGTGCTTGCTTGAGTTCTAGTTGCATATGTTTGTGTGACCTTGCTTAGTAGACTTGTATAGGTGAGCTCTCACTAGCTTGACACCTTAGTATATACCATGTGTAGAATCTTTTATAAGATGCTTGTGATTATAGGTAGAGGGATATGTAGTTGTGGCTAGGCGATTAATTTAATTCTGCATTTGTTTCAGCTAGCCAACATGATGAAGTTTTAGAAATGACTATTCACCTCCTCAAGTCAGCCATCTCGACCTAACAATGACCCTTAGCTAAACAGTAAAGGAACTTTGGATTCGTGGGTATCACTTCATGAGTTGATCTTGTTCCTTCTAGAGAAGTTGCTATAGCCTCTGTTGTCACACCAAAATGCTTTGTGGTCATGATAGTGGGTGGTGTTATTGAATATTTTGTGATGGACCTTGTGGTTGGTGCCATGTGTGCTATAAGTGTCACAACATTACTAGGGTCCGATATGCTGGAGACCATGTATACATGTAATGGTGTGAACACATTATGGATATGCACCCATCTGTGAGTCTGATGAGTAATTGTCAAGAGGTGATCGAGCTTTGGTTTAGTGTGAAACTAACCATTTGGTGAGTTGGTGTTTTGCAACATGTCTCTTGTCTTTGTGATGTGTAGGTATTGAGCATTGAGACAGTCGATGATAGTAGAGAAAGTCAAGCGAGTTCATGCTGATGGACTGGGAGCGGTGAAGGATGGACATGGAGGCTTGGAGCGAGGGACCAAGGGCTAGAGGATGGACCATGGATGACTAGCACTTGGCGACATCAACAAGCAAGTGTACATGTGGTGATGGCCTAGATGGTGTTGACCAAGACAAGATGATGGTTGACCAAGTCATGTAGGTGTGTGAGAACTTAGTGATCAGGCGATCGAGGATGAGTGGTGACACATGTCGAGATCATGGAGGAGACGTGAATACGCGACTCCAACTAGTTTTGGCAGTTTTGTCCTTAAAACTGCAGGCAGCAGGTTTGCCGTGTTTGGGCTTCAAAACCTAGGGGAGGATCTCGACACGACACATGGCATCATCGGAGCGCTTGCATTGAGGCGAAGCTTTCTCATGAAGGGTGTGTGGGCATCCGATGCTAGGAACTCAACTTGGATGATTTTGCCCCTGTGGTTAAGTGGTTTTAGAAAATATCTAGGGGTAGTCTTAGAAATGTGTGATTGCCCTATAAATAAGATGAATGGCTACCCAAGACAACTATCTCTCCCATCTAGGTCATTAGCACAGGCAGCCAAAGTTTTCATTGTCTCTAGGATTAGCATTAGTGAGGGGTAACTGCCTTTGGCTCTAGTTTTTAGATCTCTAGGGGGAGGATAAAGGGAGAAGGATAGACCATGTCTTTGTAAACTTATTTTCTATATAATCAATCAAGTTAAAAATCTGGTCTTGTGAATCAATCTCTCCATTCAATGATCTTGTCACTGGTTTTGTGATTTTGGTAGTCACTTTGAGACTTTCTTGTGGTTTCTTTGATCTTAGCTTTTCTGTATGTTTGGGGTTGATCTACACGTTCTATGACCCTAGTGGAATGTCTCTAGCCACTAGATTTGGCATATTCCTCACGAGAACAAAGATCTGAGTTTTGGAGGTAAATTGAGAAAACCCAAGTCAGAATATGGATTTTACGATCAGCTTTGATTTTGAGGTTTCTGGGTCTTGATCTTTTGGGGAAACATTCACAACACTATTAGAAACATCTCTTCAAAAGTTGGGGTTGATTTGACTTTGTTTGGATAAAATTTACCTTTTGGAGAGGGAGTTTTGGGCTATAGTGGTCTATAGAATAGGCCAGGTTGGATCCAAACTGGTCAGGTCGGTTCATGTGGAAGAACTTGCTAGGCCAGTTTTGCTAAGAGGTTTTGTTGTCGTGTTGCATTTTCGCCTCTCTTGCTGCATTCTTCGCTGTTTCCGCTTCTAGTCTTTTCCGCTGTGTTCTCTGAGTTCTCTGGAAGTTATCTAGTCACTAGTTGGCCTGTGTAGCTTCAGCTTGGAGTTTTGGGGCTTGTGAGTGCTTTGAGATTGAATCAAGATATGGGCCAGTTTCTTAGCGAGAAATTTGTTTTGGCTCCTATTCGCCCCCTCATCCCTCCCGTCTGGTCGCCTGCTTGTTCCTTCAAATGGTCTAGACTCCAATAGCTCAGATCCACTTTACACATCAAGTGAACCACAAATAACTTCCTCTAACTCACATACAATTTTGTCCTCACTTCACATAGAATGGTTAACCTAGGTTAGTGATATGGACTCTAGAAACCTACATCTTCACATTTGCAAAAAATCAACCAATGAACTTCCTTATATGTATTCTAGAGACCCTCAACATCTTCTTTTGAACAAGTCACGCGCATAGACATGGATCTAGCTAGTCTTGACAAGCTCAAAAGTTAACTTTAGTCGCTTCAAGGTGATTAGATGGAATCCCGCCTACAGACATGGATGGTCCCCCAGATCAAAACTTAACCCTAGACACTTAGTCATTTCTACCTTAACACCCTCGGTTGGCCTAGTGGCACACTATTAGGACAATCCACATGCACAAAGATTGACCTATCAGAGACATGTGTCTACCATATGATCACATAGATAGTTCATGCTGCCGCAAGGATGATCCATCAATAATGAACCATCTTAGCACAACCTTAGAAGCCTTGGCCATGCTTAAATAGATGGTCTGAGCAACACTTTGGATGGTCCGTCGACATGTTCAAGAGTAGATCCGAGCCACACCCTCTCTATGCTACTCAGGTGTGTAGTCTGCAAAATAACAAAGAGAACAATCACCTCTAGACACTCCTAGTGTACATGAGCGGATGGTCTAATTGTTCACACACGACACTCTGTCTGAACCACACATAGTTGAGTTCCTTGCATCTTGAGTATTATACACCAAAGTTCTAGATAAATGCACTTACACTTTGGACTAGATGGTCTAAGTGGTATTGGCAGATTATCCGTGACTCATCCTTGTCTCACTTTTATTTACTTTTCAAATGTTCATTTATACTATGCCTGTAAGCATCGCCCTTTGCTTATATATTTAGGCAAGTCCATCGAAGTATAATCCTAACTCACTGTTTTGCCATTAAATTGTTTTGCAACTACCTAAGGGACCTTTGAGGCTACATCATTCCCTAGACCTAGCAAAGTGCAAGAATAGTAGGAGCCCAATCGGTCTTATGGTACTGACTCCTGTGACAAAAGGTGCCCATTAGTCATTAATGAAAATTAATTTGTAACACACAGGACCCTCAACCTAGGTGAAACATGGTAGGATAGCCATCTAATTTCACATGTCACATTTGGGTTAGACAAAAGTCTTAAAGATCTAGCTTTATACTTCATATATATTCAAGACTTGTAATAAACATTTGAAGGTTTTCTCTCTCTTGTATCCATGTGATGATTACTTAATTGTGTGAGTGATATGTGTATTGTTCCTACCTTTGTATGAGATGCATATCAAGGACTACCGAGATTATTCCACTAAAGCTAGGTCAGTTAGAGGATGGTAATCTTATTTAATCAAACTAATTTGGATGATTCCTTACATTACACGTGGTGTTCCTAGTCACTATTAATAGTTGCTTGCGAATTTAGTTATGTTGAGTCTAGTGAGCATTTGATCTAATTAGTTACTCGTTCCTAGAAGAGCAAGAGGTCTGATCTAACCCTCACAAACGTTGTAGAAGAGGTTGGGCACTAACAGGATGAATTAGGCCCTTGAAGCTTGTCCACAAGCCTACCTTCTAGCGATAGTGTTGGTGGCAACCCAACCATGCACATGACCTATATCTTGCCTATACCTTGCCCTACCTCAAATCGACCTATCTAGGGCTCGTCAAGTGTGTCACGGTGGGAGCCATCCTTGGCAAGATCATTGATCCGAGCTATCCCTCCATCGATCAGACCCACCATGCCATTGATCTGACATGCCCTACCGCAGGGAGGCTTGCCCTCCTCCACTAGGGCAGCCTCCAAATCCCGGCTCAGTAGAAGACCTTGAGGGGGCTTGCATGGCATTAGTAGATGACACCAAGGGATGCTGCGTGGGTGGGATTATAGGGACGAAATGTGTTAGTTGATAGGGGACCATCGGTAACTGAGGTAAAGATTCAGGTGGTGGAAGTAACAACTAGTAGACATGGGGGAGAGAGAAGGGTATAGGGATAGGTTTGGTTGAATGGCCTACTCCTCTTTTCACAAGCCACAAGACAAACCACTTCTAAAAATATATTTCCAAAGAAAATGGACTTTTTCCAAAAAACAAGGGAGACACCATTAAAACATCCCCCCTCATGAAATAGGCTTATTTCATGGGAAGGGTTCGTTTTGAAGCTCTATCTTTGAACCATTTGCCCCTATAAGGTTTCAGCATAGCTCGCCTCAAAAATAAAATCCAGTGTCTCCTAAAATTTTTTCTTTTGGTAGTGGTAGCACCAATTCAATTCTTTTGGAAACCAGGAGAGAGGAAATGTTGGTTGAGTTTTTGAGGAAATAGATGTTGGCAAGGATCTAAAATCCAGTTTTGTGTTGTCCATTTTGATTTCATTGTTAAAGATGCTCTTAGGTGGGGGTGGGACACTTAGGGCCTAACATGCAAGTACCACAAACTGGCCGGATTTATTGTTTGTTTGTTCAGCTATGAATTGCAGAAAAGCTGTTGTGAGATGTGGAAAAATGTTGTGAGCTAGGAACGGTAGAAAAGGTAAGCTATGTGCCATGGAAAAGTTGTAAACTATTTGGTTGAAATGACTATGAAACCTACCCTCTCTTTCTATCTCCTAACATCTCTCTATTTCCAACCATTTGTAAAAGCCAAAAGCAGAGTCCAAGGTGGTACGAAAATTATACTTTATGAAAGCAGCGGCTTCTAGAGAAGCAACTTTAGGTTCTACTGGTTTGACTGGTGTTCTCTTTTTTAGCAATATAAGCATTTTTTAGAAGCTGAACCAAACATAACTTATGATTCTATTTGTGTTGTTCTTATGGTTCTTGTTTGTGTTGATCTTTTTTCCTAGAAAAACAGATGCCTCAACGCGTGCATTTTTTTACAAAATGAATTATACATCAACCTCTGCACCTGTAGCGGGCTAATCAGGCTAGAGTCTATCCTAGATGTCATATACAAATTGTTCACTTTTTCTCGAACATGCAGGAGAGCTGCATATCATTGAGTTGATAGAAGGATGAGCCAGACACCCACACCCACACCACTAGAAGCTTCTGATCCTAATCACCTACTACATAGAGGCAAGGCCCGACCAATATGGGGAGAGCACAACCTAACCTCTCCCTAGTAGTTAGCAAGGTGAGGCCCTTTGCGGCGTTGCCCCTGCCAGACTCCACCACTATACCTCCTCCAAAGCAAGGGCCAAGGCTGCTCTAGTGTTGGGAGAAGCTCCATTGAACACATAGTCATTGCGGTGCCTCCAAATAATCTAGGATCCAAGGATGATAATAGAATTTAGGCCTTTTATACATCACCCATAACCACCCTTTCCGCACTGGACTACCTTTCATCCAGAGATGTACTGCTGGGCTGCGAAGTGCGGGCGGAGAGGCTGACCTGCTCAAGTAGGGAAAACCAGAAATGTCTGCCAAACATGCATCCAATCAAGAGGTGTTGGATGCTTTCCTCATGCTGATCACACAGAAGGCAACGATCATGGTGGGGGAACCCTTTCTTGGCTAGCCGATCTGCTGTCCAACATCGATTATGTGCCACCGGCCAAATGAAGAAGGGACACTTTGGTGGAGCCCATGACTTCCATAGTCATTCATAGGGTTCAGAGCGGATGGCACCCTGAAAAAGAGCATCATAAGCAGATTTTGTAGTGTACAGTATGGATAGCCTCCAAATATGTTTGTCAGGTACGCCTTCCTAAAGTACCACAACAGAAATTATGTCCCAAAGCTCCAGGTACTCCATTAGTGCTTCCAGAGGGATAGCGCCTTGAATATCCTCCAACCATTTATTATTACTGAGGTCCTCCATCACAGTGCGCCTTCCAGGCCTCCTTTTTGTCACTAGTGCATACACCTCTTGTGCAAAGGTCCTGGATGCTCTTCCCGGCCAGCCATCCATCTCTCCGAAATAAAGTGTTGGCCCCATCTCCAATTTCAGTAAACACTGCCAGGGAGAGGAGGCTTTTAACCTCCTTACTAACTTGAAGTGGCAGGGTTGCCCAAGTACTGTCCATTCTGTAGCTGTTGTTTCTCGTTAAAAATCTATTTGTTCGTTTGAATTATCTCAATCATTAAGGTTTATTTGGATCCCTATAATTAATAGTTAGCTACTTAAAAATAGCTAGAGAAGTGTTTATATTATTAGCTAACAACTAGAGACCTGTTTAGATTCTTAGGGCAGTCCCAATGATAGAAACCACATATAGTTTGTATGTCTATTAATTTACGTAGACACTATACATAAACTATGTTCCCAGTGGACAGTTTCTATGGAATAATCATTTGTCCAATTGCATGTCTTCTTTCTCCCTCATCTACCTATCATATCTCTCCATGTCTTAGTTCTCATGTAGACATAGTTTCTTATTAAGAAACCATTTCCTCATTTATCCTTATTATTAAATCACTTGCCACATCAGCAAAATGTTTAGGTAGCAGAGTAATTATTGCCTATAGAAACTATGATGATTTCTGAATTTTGAGTGCCCTTAGCTAATAATAGGCCAGGTAACATATTGTTAGTATGATCTTCACACCAATAGGCCCAACGACCTTTGGGCCTTGTTCTCGCGTCCTGATCGGGGGCACCCAACCCTACATGGTTGGTGGCCCCCCGTCGCACGGCGCTATATAAGAAAGGTGGGGGCCGGGGCTCGCAGTACGAAGTTCACCGCGCAGCCAGTCTCCCCACTGACATTTCCTAACCCTAACCCGACCCAGAGAGGGGCGCTGCCAGCGACGGGAAGCGCCACCGATGCCGGCAACTCCACCCCAACCTCCGCTCCGCCATCGAGGACCTCACTGCACCGACCTTCTCCTTCACCGAATCGATGGCGCCAGCGAATGACCCCAACATCGGTGCCTCCAGCGGATTGGCTACTCCCGCACTGAACCCCGCTCCCTCGGATGGTCTACAACTTCTCCCTCACTGTCTCTCTCGATTCCAGTAGAAGATAATAAGGAACTTGATTATTCTATACCTATAATGAATACACCCGTACTGTTTCACTCCTAGACGATCCTTATGAACTAACATTGGTATCAGAGCCTCCTAGCGAGTGGATCTAGTGTTTGGGAAAGAAATGTGAAAGAAAACGAAGGATTCCAATGGATCCGAATGAGAAACACCAAAAAATCCAAAGTAAAAATGAAGAAGTCGTCCGATTCGCTGCGGATCAGGAAAGAAACCATTAACCGTAACCCTAATAAAAAAAGGAAAGAGAAGGAACCACAGCGCTCGGTGTGGCCAGCTCTGGCCTCCGCACGCGTGACTACGCGCGACCGAAGAAATCGCCGTGGCTGCCGAGCGCGCGGCAAAGAAGCCGTCGGGGGGGGGGGGGGGGGGTGCAGCCACGCCGCGCGTGGCGCCCTGGCTCTGGGCACCACCCGCGGGACCGCTCGACGGCGACGAGCTCAGCCAAGGGCGAGCTTGCGCGCCGGTGAGGGGCCCGGCAGCGGCACCGCCATCTCCTTTCCCTCCGGCCGTCACGGCTTGTTATGTTGCTGTCCTGCTGCTTGGAGCAGCGCTGAGAATGGAGAGGGAGAGAACGAAATGAAATGAGTTAGGGTTAGGGCTACTGGCGGCTTTAGTGGTTTTGATCTTGCGATTTTCATTCGTGGCCGTCGGATGCAGACGGATGGCTCAGATCGGCCGGCGACAAGCTAGGCTTGATTCGGCCTAGGCGGGCGCGCACACCGGGCAGAAATCCCGGCCCAGGCCCATGTTGAGGCCTGGGCGCGGGGGAGGCCGCCGTGCGCGACTGGGCCAGGCCGGTTTTTTTTTGGTTGGCTGCTCGCAGGCAGGAAGGAAAGCCGTGGGCTAGACGGGCCTTCAGGCCAAATACGAAAATTGCATAGTAAAATGATGAATTTGTATTTTATTTTTTCCAGAAGCAGTTTTGACACAGTTTTGATCAATTTGAATTGAATTTGATGTGAATTTTTCTGTGCAATTTTGTCCAACGATATTTTGTTTAGAAAACTATGAATTTTTTAGTGCTTCTAGAAAATAATAATATGAAAGATTATTAATGTTTCCGCTGTGCATGATAATTATTGTTCTCTTTTGATTAAATTTGAACCAATGGGATAATTTATTTTTAAGAGAAGTGATGAATTTCTGATAATTTTGATGAGATTATGATGTTGTTATTTTATGACCAACGTTGTTAATAATAATATTATAATTTTTTGATCTATGAGAAATTATGCATTAATTTTACTTCTGCCCAACGGTGATGTAAAATGTTTGCATAGATGAATTATATGTTTTAATTTGGCCAATGTTGAGTTAAAGCATGTGATTTTATGTACAAATATTTCTCACTTACTCTAGTATGGTTTCAGGAGGCAAATGCATTGTGAACATCGCGAACATCCCAACACTCAATGGAAGCAATTACCGTGTGTGGCGGGAGAAGTATAAACTAGAATTTGCATTGGGAGAGGTCGATTTTGCCATCACCTCACTGTGTCCCACTGAGCCAGAGGACCCGGTGAGAGGTGAAATGAATCTGACACTGATTTCGCTGCTCGAAAGCGTGATCATGCTCAGATAAGAATGAAATATTACCTTGAACATAGGCAATGGACTCTCTCCAACGCAAGTGCCTGTTGGTGGTCAAGGCCACCATAGAAGAATAGATAAGGGGCTCAATCCCTGAATGTGCTACTGCCACATAATATCTTGAGAAAATTAAGAGTCAGTTTACTGGGTCTACCAAGGCCACATCAAGTTCACTGATTAAGAAACTTGTGAATGGGAAATACACTGGTGGTAGCACAAGAGAGCATATTTTGAAGATGAACACTACGACATCTAAGCTGAAGGAAATGAATTTGAAGGAAGATGATTGCCTGATTTATTTAATTTTTGCTTCTTTGCCAAAAGAATATGACATCTTCTTTGTGAACTATAATATGCAGCCTGAAAGATGGGGCATAGAAAGACTTATTTCAATGTGTGCTCAAGAAGAGGAGAGGATAAAGTCCCCACAGGGTGAATTCGCTCATTTTGTGAAGGATAACAAAAGAAAAAACTTTAATGGCAAGAATTCTAAACCACAAGGGAAACCCAAGTGGGATAAGGCCTCTTCCTCAAATTCACAGGGAAAGAAACCCTAGGATTCTGAGAATCAGCAGAACAACTCATATGGTGGAGCTGAAAAAGATCAATGCAAGCACTGTTTCAAGAAGGGACACTACAAGAGGGACTGTCCAGACTTCCTGAAATCTCTACTAAAGAGAGGTGATGAATTTAATACATTTGTAGATGAATCCCTATATTTAAGTTATGCTAAATCCACTTGGTGGGTTGATTCAGGAGCAACTACTCATGTTGCAAATTCTTTACAGGGGTTAAGTGGGACGAGAACCTTACAAAAAGGAGAAAGAACGATTAAAGTTGCAAATGGAGTGCAAGCCAATGTTGAAGCCATTGGAGATTTATCTTTAGAATTGAATAATGGTTTTGTACTTAGTCTTAAAGAAGTACTTTATGTTCCCTCTTTGCGCAGAAATTTGATAAGTGTTTCGAAACTTGATGATGATGGAATTGATTGTCATTTTGGTAATGGCAAATATAAGATACTTGTTAATAATGAATGTGTTGGTCTTGCCTTCCGACAAGACAAGCTTTATTTATTATCTCTTGATGAGAATGCGAACAATGTATGCGATGAGAATATGAATGATTCCCATCTGCGAATGTAACTAAGAAGCGGAAGCAAATTGATGATGCCTCTTCAAAATTATGGCACTGTCATTTGGGTCATATTTCGAGGGGGAGAATAGAACGACTGATTAAAGAATCAATTCTTCTACACTTAGAATTTTCAGATTTAGAACAATGCGTTGATTGCATCAAAGGAAATTATGTCAAGAAAATTAAGAAAAATGCCAAACGAAGCGTAGGAACTTTAGAAATAATCCACACTGATATATGTGGTCCATTTCCTGTGAAAAGTGTGGATGGTTATGATTCATTTATAACATTCACAGATGACTACTCTCGTTATTGCTATATTTATCCAATTAAAGAAAGATCGGAAGCATTGGATAAATTCAAAATATTTAAAGTTGAGGTTGAAAATCAGCACAATAAGAAAATAAAGATAGTACGATCAGACCGAGGTGGAGAGTACTATGGGCGACATACCCCATATGGCCAAATTCCTAGACCATTTGCAAAGTTTCTACAGGAAAATGGCATAGTCGCTTAGTACTCCACACCGAGGGAGCCTCAGTAGAATAGAGTGGATGAAAGACGTAACCGTACCTTAATGGATATGGTAAGAAGTATGATAAGTTACTCCACATTACCGATTAGTTTATGGATGGAGGCACTGAAAACCGCCATTCACATACTTAATCGAGTACCAAGCAAATCGGTGCCTAAAACACCGTATGAATTATGGATAGGAAGGGAACCCTCACTTAACCACTTGTGTGTGTGGGGCTGTCCGGCTGAGGCAAAAGTGTTTAACCCAAACATAGGAAAGTTAGACTTCAAGACAGTCAGCTGCCATTTTATTGGCTATCCAGAAAGATCGAAAGGATATCGCTTCTATTGTCCTGATAGATATACGAAGATTGTAGAAACAAGACACGCTGTGTTCTTGGAGGATAACATGATTAGGGGGAGCGTGGTAGCACGAGAAATAAGCCTACAAGAGAAGCGAGTACATGTACCCACTCCGATGGTTGAAGAACCATTCTTTACGCTACCCGCTGCTGTTGCGCCGACAGTGCAGGACACTATGGTGCCAATGCTTGTTGCAAGTTCTCCCGTGGCGATGATGAATGAACATGAGGAACCTGTCCTTGAGGAGCCTGTCCTTGAGGAACCTATAGAACCAAATGTCGCACATGAGGAAGAACAACAATAGCCCAATGTGGAACAAGTGTCAGAAGCCCCTAGAAGGTCTCAAAGAACAAGAAGGTCAGCTATTTCTGATGACTATGAAGTTTATGAAACAGAAGAATTTTAGATGGGGGATGATCCCACCTCATTTAAATAAGCCATGAGAAGCGAGCACTCATCAAAGTGGCTTAAGGCCATGGAAGATGAAATGAAATCAATGAGTACCAATGAAGTTTGGGACTTAGAAATTATTCCTAAAGGAGCAAAAAACAGTAGGATGTAAATGGATCTACAAAACAAAATATTACTCCCAAGGAAATGTAGAAAGATTTAAAGCGCGACTTGTGGCGAAAGGCTTTACGCAAAGAGAAGGGATTGATTACAATGAGATATTTTCTCTAGTCTCATGTAAAGATTCCTTCAGAATTATAATGGCACTTGTAGCCCACTATGATTTGGAGTTACATCAAATGGATGTAAGAATGGCGTTCCTTAATGGGGATTTGAAAGAAAATGTTTATATGGCACAACCGAAAGGTTTTGTTGTAAAAGAAAAAGAAAATATGGGATGCTGCCTAAAGAAATCAATCTACGGATTGAAGCAAGCCTCAAGACAGTGGTATTTGAAGTTTGATAGAACGATAAAACGCTTTGGGTTTAAGGAAAATATTGAGGACAATTGCGTTTACGCAAAGTTTAAGAATGGAAAGTACATATTCCTAATTTTGTATGTGGATGATATCCTGCTTGCTAGTAGTGATGTAAATCTACTGATGGAAATGAAGAAATTCTTGTCCTCAAACTTTGATATGAAAGATCTCAGTGAGGCCTCGTTCGTTTTGGGAATAGAGATTCACCGAGATAGAAGAAAGGGGTTCTAGGATTATCGCAAAAGGCATACATAGAAAAGGTTCTGAAGAAATTTAGTATGAATGCGTGCAGTCCTTCACCCACTCCTATTGTCAGGGCGATAGATTTGGGGAACATCAGTGTCCCAAGAACGAATATGAGATTGATCGAATAAAAGCGGTACCGTATGCTTTAGCAGTTGGAAGTTTACAATATGCTCAAGTGTGTACACGCCCTAACTTAGCTTTTGTTACCGAGTTACTTGAAATATATCAAAAGAATCTAGGAATAGAACATTGGAAATTAGTGAAGAAAGTCCTGTGTTATTTGCAGGGTACGAAAGGCCTCATGCTAACGTATAGAAGATCTGATTCCCTACAGATAGAGGGGTATTCAGATTCCGATTATGCGGGAGAAGAAAGAAAATCCACGTCAGGATATATATTTACTCTCGCAAGAGGGGCTATATCGTGGAAAAGCTCCAAACAAACTGTAACTACATCCTCAACGATGTATGCCGAGTTTGTAGCATGCTATGAGGCAACGGGGCAGGTGAATTGGCTGAAGAAATTCCTACCCAGATTGAAAGTGATTGATGATATCAATGAACCACTGAGATTGTATTGTAATAACAATCCAGCGGTATAGTATGCTCACAACACTAGGTCAAGTGGTGCTGCCAAACACATTGACATAAAGTACTATGTTGTGAAAGATAAAGTTCGGGATCATATGATAAATCTTGAGCATATAAGTACAGAGAAAATGCTCGTGGATCCGCTCACAAAGGGCTTACCACCCAATGTGTTCAGAGAACACGTAGCCGGCATGGGTTTAAGGAAAAGTCTATGATTCCCGAACATATGAAGGGCCCAGAAGAAAGTTTCATTCTAAAATAGAAAAATATGTTGTGGCTGTTAGTCTAATGGCACTAATTGCTGTGACGATGAGACAGTTCAATGCACTAATCTGTAATGGAATAGGATAGAAGATAGAAAAATATGAATCGAAAGTTTTGAGTAAGAAATTAAAGAACGAAGAAATTGATGAGAGATCAAGGGGTAGAATGTTAGTATGATCTCCACACCAATAGGCCCAATGGCCTTTGGGCCTTGTTCTCGCGCCCTGATCGAGGGGCGCCCAACCCTACGTGGTTGGTGGCCCCCCGTCGCACAGCGCTATAAAGGAAAGGTGGGGGCCGGGGCTCGCAGTACGAAGTTCACCGCGCACCCAGTCTCCCCACCGACATTTCCTAACCCTAACCCGATCTAGAGAGGGGCGCTGCCAGTGACGGGAAGCGCCACCGACGCCGGCAACTCCACCCCGACCTCCGCTCCACCGCCGAGGACCTCACTGCTCCGACCTTCTCCTTCACCGAATCGATGGCGCTAGCGAACGACCCCAACACCGGTGCCTCCAGTGGATCGGCTACTCCCGCACCGAACCCCGCTCCCTCGGATGGTCTGCAATTTCTCCCTCACTGTCTCTCTCGATTCCAGTAGAAGATAATAAGGAACTTGATTATTCTATACCTATGATGAATACACCCGCACTGTTTCACTCCTAGACGATCCTTATGAACTAACACATATATCTTATCTATCACTAAGCTATTAATTAGCTATTAGCTGGTTTCTTCAATAACTAATAGTTAGCTCGATGGATGAAACAGGGCTTTAATCTAATAACTAAAGTTGTATCGGTTAGTGTGCCTTTCCGCCATAATTAGTAGAGCAAGTATATTAACAGGCTATAACGTGGCTAAATGTTGAGGTAGAGGAGAGAGAAAAGGAGATGGAAGAGAAGCGGACTGTAAGTTTACAGCCGCCTTAGGCACCAAAACCGAGAAACTTTGTGAAAGATAGAAGTGGGTAGTATATTAATAGTGAAGAGCTAATTGCTATATGAATTAGCCGAGAGAAGGTTGAAAAAAACCTTATATATAGCGGTGTATTATTAGCCTTGCTCCTAGAGATAAAGCAGTGCGCATGTCGGTTCCATGATCGGCGGCACCGTCACAGATTATTGGTGGTGGGTATTGTGCTGCGCACATCTTTTGACATCATTCGAAGTTTCGGACAAAAAAGTAGAGGGAGTGAACAGTGAAGCAACAAGTTAAAACAGAAGACAGAGAAAACCAACTGGGCCCATGCATGCACGGAAATGGCCCCCAATATACCAACCCTCTAATTTATAAGTGACCCTCCTAGTGGAAATCGTCCAATACCAGTGTAAGCCAGCGACAACGTTTCCAGTCTGCAACTCGCCTTGGAGGGAGAAAGAGAGTGAGCGAGCATGGACAGGAGGTCGTGCACCTCCTTGCTCGTGCTCATCAGCGTCCTACTCGCTCTGGCAGGCCCCGTCGCCGCGGGGATGAAGGCCACGTTCGCAACGGGCGTGGGGGTCGCCGACATGGCGGTGCTGCGGCGTCTGATGACGACGAGGCTGGAAGACGCCGTGGCACCAGAGCTCACGGTGGATCTGGAGCTGCACCGCCGCGTCCTGGCCGGCGGCTTCGTGACACCAAGTGCGTTGAACCCAGATAGGGCGGCCTGCCTACGGTCGTGCCCGGCGCCCGGGAGGCCGTACACCGGCCGGGACTGCCAGAACATATACCAGTGCCCCCACTGAGTAAGCAGCTTCTCAAGAGATTGCCACGGCCCACGGATAGATACATTCGTGCTTGTTAATCGGCTGTGTTGTGCATTTGCTGGTTGGTCGTCCATCGAAATCTTGGTTGCTAGCTAGTATCTTGAAATAATTATGTAATGTACGTGCGTGTGGTAGTAATACATACAAGTACATCGCACAAAACACAAAGAATTCTTCTTACGTGATTGTATCAGCTAAGTGATCCTGTTCTTGAGGTACTTGGCATCCTGTGAAGTCCTTGCAAAGCTCATATATAGATTGAGTGCTTTCTCTTGCTTCTTAATTTGTTTTGTCAGTCATCCGTTTGCCTGTACTTTTATCTTGACTCTAAAAATATATTTATACATCGAGCGATTCACACAGCTAGCACAAATCGTCAAGGAGAAGTTCTTCGTTTCGCTCAACTTGAAATCACTGATCACCGCACCTTACTTACACAGTTACAATAGTAACCGGCCAAACTATTGAGGACCCAACAAATGTACGAACGGACTAAAAATGAGAATGCGGCTTAGTGCCATCTGACTAGACAGCAGCAAATATGGGTGATGATGAGCATGCTTTAGCCCATTCTCCGCGGGCATCCACACAACTTTTGAGCTTAGTGTGACCCACGAGCAGAGTAGGTACCAAGTCGTGGTCAGCCGACACCAATCAACGATACATGAAAGCGGAAAGCCTCTTGACTTGGCTCAGGAGAAATCGATGTATAACTAATAAGATGCCGTTTGATATTATGCGCCAGACTGTCCGCCAATGCACAACAACAACTACCCAACTAGTAAAATTTAGAGAAAATTCATTTTAAATCCAAAAAAATTATGAAACAAGTTTTGTTGTGTTACTTAGAATATCATCTATCATCTACACATGATTTTGACACCAGAATTATAATTTTAATTTGGACAAAAGATAATGTATTTTTGCTTATAAAATGTATAACTCAATCTCTAGGTCTTCAAACATTATGAAACCAGTTCATTAGCTTCCTTTGAGCATGTGCTAGCTAGAAATTATTCACGAGCAGTCATGTCTAGCTCCTGCACCAACGTGCGGACATCCGACTCCCCATGCTTGAGGAGTCGTCGGAGGAGGAGCTAGCCGGAAGCAGGGATCGGGGCGCCGGTGGCGGTGCTGCCTAGGTGCCTTCCCCATAAGCGGGGAAGCGCGGCGCCGAATGCGCCATTTATATAGCACTGTACAAAGGGGAGCATCAAAACCACCTGATTAAGATGAAATATGCAAGATCCGTACTTAACCATCCCGTCACAGCATAGCACGAAGGTGGGGACAACCTATGAACGCCCTCTCCTCTCACGAGTCTTCCCTTGGGCGCTTGTGCTGGTCCGCCATTAGATATGATCTGGAAGATGGGGTGTCGAGGCGGAGCGCCGGACAAAGAAGATATAACGCGAAGGATGGTAAGTGTAACGAGTTTAGAAAGGAATCATACTTGCTTCCCCACTTTATCCTCCGCATTTATAGAAGGATAGATGAGCTTGGCGCCCATTGGAGTTCCCTTCGATTGCACTGAGTGAGAGCAGGAGTTAAGGCGATGCCTCATCTCCCACGATCTAAGTGGAGCACGCGTCTCCCGGCGGAAGTAATGGTGATGGAATAGTGTTGGAAGTTGGACAGAGAAAATTGAGTCGACCACATGGCTCGGCCCCTCTAGCACTCACCATGCGGTTTGGGGGAGACGAACTGCTACTCATATGGACTATTTAGCGCAAGCTCCCCCTACACCATTGGCTTCAAACCTCCTCTATGCTTGTCTTCTCACACCCTCAGATACGAACTACATCTGCACGTACTCTTAGCAATCGCAATGGCCGAGCCTTCTACCAAGCGCACGAATGAAGGAGGAATCTTTGCTAGAAGCCAAGAGTGCGTGGATGGAAGAATCGGAGGATGAATCCGAGCATGCATTGATGTATGAATCAGAGAATGAAGTCGTGCCCGATGGCATCAACGGAGATCCGTTCAATCCCTTTATTTGGATATGGTGACGCGTGGGCGCTTAGCCTCTTCCAGAAGACTTACTGGAGGATGAACGATGTGCTAACAGAGCTCGGTCTGGGCACCATCAGCAGTCCGCAAGAGGAGAAAGTGCCCAATTACGCCTATGTTTTCACCTACACGCTGATAACCTGGACAAACTGTCAGGCACCCTAAAGGCCGCCTCCAAGGAGGTCGTTGACAAGAAGGGAGTCTGAGTTGCAGACATGTAATTATCTTAATTATGTTATGTTAATTATTAACACAGTGACAATTTAATTAATTATCATGCATGTCCATTGCTTTATTATCATTTTAGTTTTCTTATGTGTGCGCCCGTAATTGTATCTACGCATGAATCTCTTCGTTCTTCTCTTTCTTTCTTCGTTAGTTCCATTTTCTTTTGGGAGGAACCACCACTAATGTCGCGGGCGGCGCACGGGTCGCCTGCAAGGGGCGGGGGTTGTCGCTAATTTGCCACCGCGAGGCCCCTAGGAGCGCACGTAGCAACTCCTCATTAGGATCTTTGCATTGAGTTACACACACATTCCCAATGCAGGGCATACCGAACAACTCGATCGATTACACACTTAAGTCTCCAACACTTAAGCTGAAACATTTTTGGCAATAACATAAGATTAAGACAAGAGACTGTTACTAGCACTATCTTTCTATCTATCTACTGCCCTCTATCTAGGTTACATCTCATTTCACTCTTCTACTCATCGGAAAACACGCAGCTCATCCTAGAGAACTTCCAGGTTTACTAACTGCCGCACTCATCGGAGACAGTCCTGAAGCAAAACCTCAACAACCTGCAAAACAATTTAGTGGCAGTGCCGTGAGTACATTTCATACTCGTAGGACTTAATTCCAACACATAGATATTTGGCATTTATCAGGCATTTGTACATTTGCAGAAAAAGCACATGGCGTTTCTTAGATGACATGCTATGATCCATTTAAAGAATTAGTATCAACAAGAGCGATATCCATAGGGATAAACATTTATAAGCCATATCTTCATGTTCCGTTATTACGCTACCATGGGTATAGAAAGTAGGAACAACCGAATGATTCCATCCCGAGGGGACTTCAGGCTTTCAAACTCTGCAGAGGTGTACAATTGTACCCACATGGAAAACGGGACTAACCACCATACACCAGGTCCGGTAGTAAGGGTTGCCTCACGTTCTCCATCCTTTCCCTAATCCGACCCGAGTGTCCGACGAAAGGTTCGATTGGTGCCCGGTCAATGTCCCAGACATTCCTGACTGACGCTACCCCCTTGCCAGTTTCACGGATAAACCGGTCGCAATTAGTTACTTGGCTTGTCGACCCCATCCGTGACATGTGGTCTATACGGGTGGTTACTTGGACTCATGTATCCCAATAAATGGTCCTTAGCTGCTCCATGAGCTACGTCATTTGAGATCCCATACTCACAACAACCTACCCCTTGCATGAGCGATAGTTACCAAAGTGGTATCCAAGTTTATAACTTTTAGTAATATTATTCCTTAGCTAGATCAGTGGAGTATGTCAAGTTGTATCCTCATCAGTTTTAGTGATTAATTATCCAAGTATAGCATTCTACACGCACGAGAATGAGTTCCCTTCTCATGCTCGACTTCTACCGATGCTAAATAATTAAGCAATAAGCAATTAAGCATTTCCATTCCCATTGTTTAGATGAAAGGCTTCTACTAGATCAATAAGTGACTCTAAGTGTAAAGTAAACAAGATTATTATGCAAGCTACATGTAATGCATAACTCATAATGAAACTGCATAAGTATTCAAAGTAGGGTTTATAGTAGTGGGGTGCCTACCTGATTGTGTTGTCGTCCTAACTCTCGAAGCTGACGATGACAACTTGTACAATTACACAATCCTTACTTGAGGCGTTCCTAAAAGAATAGGGAAGAGGTGACTTAGGAGATACATCGACGATTCGAGATAACGAGAATGGGTATGGGTGCATAGGTTAGCATTAGGAACTTGGGAAGGGACATCTACTGTTACGCTATTCGGTAAAGGGTTTAAACTAGTGCTGCCAACCTCCTGGGTAAGCTTGCTAAACCAGCTCACACTCTGTGTGATTTGGTGGACACTCCGTTCTAAATGACGAACACTCTGCTGTATTAGGTACCGAGGTAGGCTATTCCTGGGTTGGTTCTATTTGGGTTGATGAACACTCTATGGAGGTCATGGGTACTCCGGTAGGTTCAGGTCTTAGCCATTCCTAGGGTTTACTGTCGTCAACGGATGGTCCGATCGATAGGCGGACGCTCTGGTACGAACTGGGTACTCTTGGGTTACTGGGTGGCTATTCTTTATAATTCAACGAACGCTCCATCATGAGTGACGAATGCTTCGCTATGGGCTGATCACTCTCGGGTTCACTAGCTATAAGGCTTTATAATTCTAATGGTCACTCAGACGAATTGTCGGACACTTCGTTGTTCCCACTCCGCAAGGGTATGAGTGCTTCTATAGGGTGGTTTACTAAATTAGGAAGGTTTCTTGGACCCTCCGCCGCATGTGGCGGACACTCCACGAGTTGGGTGATAGAACATATGTTCTGTGTTCTAGGTTGGTTAGATCCTAATTTGGGGTAGTAGATATCTATGCATGTGCATCAAACTTCTGGGGTAACTGTAGGGATATGCTAGGCTAGAGCTAGATGGTTTTTGGGTTATGACTAACTATTGCACCTAGTGATTTGGGTCCTATTCCTTCCCATGAACCACTTGAGACTAAGGCTTGAGATTGAGTAAAAGGATCTAACTCTAAGGATGATAATCATGAGGCTAGAATCCTTGATAAGAGGTTGAGCACACCTTACTTCCCATTCTTGAAGAGAAATACCAACATCCTTGAAAGAATCCATGGAAAAGCATGAGAGTGACATTGAGAGGGATTTCTTGAGATTGGTCATGCATAGGGCCTTGATCTTACCTTTGTGATGAATGAGATGTCACCACACTCCATGATCCATACATGCATGAAAGATTGAGATTAGGGTTTGAGAGAGATTTCCAACTAATCAAGATGAGAGCTCATGAGCTAAACATGATCATGAGGTGAAGATGAGTTGAGCTTGATGAAGTTATGATCTTGAGTTGCATGCCTTCACTCCATCTTCCACCTCCATCTCCAATCTCCATTTTCTCTCTAGTTCTTCCTTGTTCTTGCTCTTTTAGAGAGAGAGGGAGGTGAGAAATGAGAGAATGGGTTGAGTTAGTGTTGCTTCAGCAGAGGTATGGTTCATCCCATTTTGTGCATATGACATGTGGGGTCAAGGGTTGAGTTAAGGATAGCTCACTCCCCACGTACTGCATGCAGTTTAGACACTGGTGGATGGTTTGGTATGACTTCGGACTACCCAGTATTCTCTGTCGGTTGAGAGATGGGTCCAAACACTTGGGATTTGGCATTGGGCCAATTAACTTTATTCCAAAGGTTAACAACCTGATCTCTAACAATTTGAGCTGTTGTGTTACATCTTTTAGATCGTGAGTCACCTCACTAGGTAGGAAGCGATATATCTGTGATTTCTACTGTTTCCAAAAGCTTATAGGGCTCATTTAGGAGCTTCGTCGGTGATCAAAATTGAGAACCTAGGTTGTAGCAAATTTGGGTCATTACAACTCTCCCCTCCTTAGAAAAAGCTCACCCTCGAGCTTTCTTGAGGTTCCATTTGGGGAAATTGCACTTGGAAAGATTCTAAGGTTTCCTTCTGTGAATAGAGGCTAGCTTCCTTTTCCCTTCCCAATTTCTTCCTCTCAAGGGTCACCAAAAGAGAGAGGGGTTCTTCCTATATCTTCCATCGGATGGTCCGATAGACTCATCGGATGTTCTAGCAACCTTTATAATTGTCACGTGACATAACCATTGTGCTTACTGACCTAGTGGACACTTCACCAAAATTGACAGACGCTTCGCCAGTTTATGGCTATAAAAGGGTTGACAGGTGAGCAATTACGGTTTCCTTCTTATTTTCCCACCTTCCTCCAACCAAGCCGCCGTGCTTTCTTAGGTCGTCGCCTCCACTGTCTTCAATTGATCCTCACGGCTTCAAGCTTCTTGAGATGGGAAGGTGAGTATTCTTCCTTCCTTGGCTACTCATCTCTTTCCTTCCCCTACTAGTTAGACTAGGGTTTGCTTGATTCTAGAGGTGGGGTTGTTCCTTTTGGATTCTAGCTTGGTGTAGAGATAGAGCATGCTTGATTTTCCCATTGGGTAACCTTTGGTTGCTTATAACTGCTTGGGGTAGTAGATCTTGGGAACATAATGGCTTGCGGTTGCTCAAATCGTGCTGAATCGAACATTGACGGACTCTCTGTCGGCCCTAGTGGATTATTCTGCCAAAACCTAGGGAGGCTTAGAAATGTCCTAAACATGTTGTTCACCTTCTGTGTTGACTTTGACAGATGGTCCATGATTATTGCCAATTCTCTGCCACTTTCAGTTTGTAGCTTAAGCTCATTTCTACATATTGTCAGGAAATCGACAGGCTCTCTATCACCAATGTCGGAGGCTCAGGTATGCTCCAATTAGTCTCGGGTCCAATGTCTATAATTTAGTGGATAGTCCAACACCTTTGCAGATGCTTCGCTACTCTCTTGGTAGTTGCAAGTCTAGTTCTTGTTGACATTCTAGTCTCCAAACGTTATATGGGTCCTTAAAGAACATCATGTGACACTGCAATACTATACTTACACTCTTGATCCATAGTGCTAGCAGATACCACTATATTCTTGAATTCCCTTAGCACTTGTTTGGTCTGACCATGATCTTACATCCTTGTTTGTACTTGCAGATCCGGATCAGGTTATCGTGTATCGGGTGGGGTCCCGCCAAGAACAAACCACGCACCAAGGAGCAAGGTAGTCGCCAGGCTTCTCACGAGCAGGTGGTGCCACCTAAGAAGAGGAAGACACCGCATGCTAGGAGATCCAAGAGGGCTACTTCGCCTGAACATCATCAATGATGATGAATGGGCATGCTTGAATGGGAAGAGGAGGAACAACCTCTCAGACATGGTAAGGGTCCAGTGAATATGTCTAAAAGAGAGGACTCCCCGTTTGATGAATTTGAGGTGGATTACAGCGATGATGAATACGAGGAAGAAGTGGTCTATCCAATTCACTTGGAAAATCATCCCAAGATGGACTATTCCTAGGAAAACACTAAGAAGTAAAAGGAGGCTTGCCAAGAGAAGCACTACTGGTGGGACAGTGACACCCTTTCTACCTACTTCCACTCTTAGGTCTAATATCAACTCTTCTGGGGTGAGTTCGTCAATAGGCCAATGCAAGAGAGCCAGTGGATCAATTGGGCTTATTTGGATGCCTTTCCACGCATCTAGGACTTGGTCCAAAAATTCTGGGTCATGGGTCTTCACAAAGGTGATGGAGTTTAGTCACAACTAGAATGAGTCCGCTATCCGTCAGTTCTACGCCGCTCTTGAGGTTAACATGGAGGATGAACTTCTGACTTGGATGACTGGTAAGAAAATCTTCAATGCTTCATTCCAAGAGTTGGCCACTTGTTGATGGTAGTTAATAACCATTATAAACGTCAATATAACTGTATAAGGACATGGATATAATCACCAACATAGGTTTAGGGGTTTAAACTAACAAATTCCATGAGTTTTGGTGAAATTGTGTTTTCAGCAGGGTTTATCCAGAAAACTATCAAGGTGGACCTATATGTTAGAATTAATCATGCTTATCCATGAAAAAAATAGCTCTAGAAGGTTCTAGAGGACTCTAGGAGGCAAACCACCAAAGCAGAGGGTGAGACACCGCTAGGTGGGGCTAGCCAGCCCCTGGGCCCACTAGTCAGCCCCTCCTTCCAATGTCAATTCTCCACCATCTTCGGGTTTGCATCTACGCCATTCTTTCAAGTCAGTTTGATCTGAGGGCTCAAAATTGATGCTACCCTCTATATATACTGGCCCCTGCCACCCCTAGGGCATAAACCCAAGTCATTCAAGAGATCAAGAAACCCTAATCATCCTTAGAGCTCCACCATATTCTAGGGCATAGCTAGCTAGGCTAGATCTAGAGAGAGGCAAGCTTCGCTTGGATTTCTAATCGTATCAAGAAGCGTGGCTTGGTATAGCCCCTTGTGTCCTCTTTTGTAGCTTTCATTATTCATATATTTGCTACAATTGATTTGACATTATTCTTAATATTATTCATGTTCCTAGTTATCATGCTCATCGTTTACTTTGATTATATGCTTAGTATAGCTAGATTGTCATCATGTTCAAGCATAAGTTTATATAGCGCTTGCTCTAGTGTACATGGGTTGAGTGGTCGATACTGTGTAAGTGTGGTGCTTATACGTTGTTTACCTATGGATGCACCATATATTCAGGGCCATGTGGTACATCGCGAATGTGACACTCCCGTTGAGTCCTTTGTAGTCCACTCCTCGAATATATGACAAGTAAGATCTAGTTATGAAGGATGACAAGCTCTGCTCTTAATCTTCCTTAGTAATATCCCTTATGTGTAGATATGAAGTTGATCTTAGCCATGACTACTAAGTATAATTGCAATAATCAACTTATACTTTGAGTTGTAATCAAGAATGACTTAGGAATTATTCCTCTAATATTCTATCTAGCCATGCTAATGCCATAGAAAGGAGTGCTCTGAGTGATCATTTATTATTTATCATTACTTATCATATTTATCTCTTGACTTACCCCTGTTGTGAGTAGAAGTTTGGTTATGGTTTACTTCTCCATCATACATATAAGTTATCAGTATATTCAAACTGCCCATCCTTCCCTGTGGTAAAATATAAATAATGATACCTAGAATACTCCCGAGTGAAATATTATAATGGTAAATTATCTGTGTGCATGCAGATCCCTTCATATGTATATTGTTGGTATTTCTAACATCACTTCGCACTAAGTTGTCATCCCTTGCATGATATTAAAAACACTGGTAAAATAATCGACACTTGACTCTCTAAAAATATTAAAAAGAATATATCCGCAAGCGCACAGATAATTCACCCATTGTAGCATTTCACCTAGTGATATCCCAAGTATTGTTATTTATTTTTAGCCAAAAGGTAAAAGCTTTCAATTTTACAGGTTTAAAAGATGCTATGGCTTAGAACTATAAATGTTTAGACCTACGATAAACCAACCACTCTAATACTTTAGCAGTGGTAAGTCAAGATGATGACAATAAAATGAATAGAACATAATAATAATAATGGTATTCCAGAGATAGAAAGTAGAGACTCGACAAATGTAATCCGACAAAATAAGGAAATTCAATTAAGCTAAAAGACTCCTAAGTTACTCCTAAATAATAGTCTATAATTCACATCAAGACACAAACTCTCATCTATAATAATGACTAGTTAGAAAGGACAATCATAGGAGCATCATCTAAAGAGGACTTTTAAGCATAACCATGCCTCCTTTGTCGCGATCGCGCTCTACTTTGCCTATGTACGAAAGGTGGATTGGACAAGGACTTAACAAGCCTGTCACACTTGTGATCTACCACATGTTCCCGCACATTAGGAAGCATTCGTAGGTAAATATAATATCTAAGCACCACACTTACATAAAATCTACCACCTAATCCACTTGAGTATTGAACTAGGCACTTTACGAACATATGAAAGTCATCATTACTAATCAGAACTATATCAAATATGCAACTAGAGCAAAGTAAATACATACTAAATAGAAATATATTAAACAAATCCGGAATCCCAGACTTCTACGCCCAACTCTACTCGAACTCAACTTGACACGCTCGGACTTGAAGAACTTGAAGAACTAGAGCTCTCTCTCTCTAATCTCTGAAAACCCTAATTTTTGGACTAATCTTGACTAATGAATACCGGTCCCCTCAAGGGGGGATCTGCCTCTTTATTTATACCCTGGTGGGAGAAGCGACGTCCGTTGGATCAAACCGACTTCACATAGGGCTAAGATGCATCCTTGGAGGCGGTGTGGGAATACTCTAGAGGCTCGTGGAACATGGTGGAAGGGGGAGGCCGGGCGGCCAAGGGTGTGGCCGGTTGGCCCCACCTGGCGGCCTCTGGCTGCTCCACTCGGTCTGGTGTCTTCTAGTGTCTTCTACACCCTTCTAGTATATGTTTCGTCGTGGATAATTCTCGTAATTATTGATACATTAATCCTCTTTTTTCTCTTTTTCTAGAATAAACCCCGCAAATTGATAAATCACCAAAACTCATGGAAATTGTCAGATAAAACCCCAAATTTTCTATTTGGTGACCAATTGCATGCTTTAAGTTGATGGATTATGATGGACATTAACTACCGTCAACAAGAATCCCCCAAGCTAAACTTTTGCTAGTCCCTAGCAAAACAACTTAAGTAATAATTCAGGGTTTCACAAGTATGTATAACTCCTCAAAAGTACACATGCATTTAAACAAAAATTCTTTTCAGGTTGAAATTCATTGATCTAAATTCCAAACTTACTCTTATTCTCTCAACCATGGAACTTTTACTATCACTTGGATCTTAAGCGATTGAAAGATAGAACAATCAAGTGAGCACTATGTCTCGAATCCTTTGTTTAACCATCATTTTGGAGTTTTTAATAAGTTAGAAATAAAAAATCAGAGATTCATTGCATGACATTCTCAAGTCACTCATATATAAAGTATTTTTGGATTTCACTTAAGGCATTAAATGTGATATGTCATCTCTTCCTACACTACAAGCTTATGTGGATTTATAAGAATGGTACGAGAGCATATTTATAAACATATATTGTAAAATCAAACAATGGATCCAAAGAGGGTTAAGTCATACAATCGAATCAAGATGTGCATGTGTATGGAATGAGGTGGATAGGTGATATATAGTGGCTAAGCCTAATTCTACTTTGCTCTATATAAATATTTCTCTCATTTGAACTTAGAAATAATTGCAAGGAAACATGGGCTCTCTAATTATATATTTTTTCCATTTTTCTTTTTTTCATTTGGACACTTGTCCATTTTTTCATAGTTTTTCTTTTATTTCTTTTTGCATAGCCACATGTCTTTTCTGCATACAAAATATTTGAGAGAGCTTACAACAAGTACTTAGAGCATTTATTTGAGGGTTGTCCTATAGGTGAAATTTGTTTTGGTGTTCTCTCCTAGTGTAGGAGAAAAAACATTTTTGGGCATAAAATGATGAATATGAAATATATGGGTGCGTACTCTCAGTGTAAGAGAAGCAATAATATGTGGAGTGTGCGTGATCTTGATTTTAAGAGTATGACAAACCTCTCATAAGGCATATAACAAAGCTTGATTAAACTCAATGAAATACAAATAGCAAATGAGTGCTGGTTTTTTTTCCTATACTAAATATATTTAATTTGGCTCTGGTAGGAATTTAAGCTTTGTCATGTAGAATCTCATCATGTGAATTTTTAGATTTTCAAAAGATAAATCTTCGGATTTCAAGTGTCACTTAGAATAAGATAATAGCAGCTCAAACTTTCTCATATCATATCCATCAATTTCCTAGATTTAGATCAAGCATGTGCTACCCACAGATATCAAGTTTTAGAGCAAATCTTCATATCAAATCAACTTCATGCAACTCATGGGAGAATTTAGATTTAAATACTAGGCACTTGAAAGGAAATTATAACTTGAGAATTTTTATCCTTCTTTTGAGAGAGACTATATTCAAATTCTACTTATTTATTCTACTCTTAAAAATAAGGAAGCACACTGAAACAAACTAAGCAAATTTAAAGCAAACTTATTTATACCCTCTATTTCTAGGTTTTCATTTTTATCATGCAAGAATTTAAATGCCAAAGTAAAAATAAAATTTTTATTTGACTTTATGGTTTTATAGGTTTTTTAAGTCGCATACTAAGAAAAAATAAAGTGCTAAAAAATATGTACAAAAGTCTAGAGAAACTTACCTGCATTCAGGGGTCCTCCCCCAAGCTAATCGTGGCACTAGTAGTCGGGTGGTGGCGGTGGGTAGTCAAACCCCATCGCGTGAATCAGGTACTAAAGGTCATCGTGCTGCTGCTGCTATCCATGCTGGATGTTGTCAAAGCGCTGGTCCATGTGGTGAAGTGTGTTCATCATCTCATCTTGACCTCGCTCCAAGTTGGTGATGCGGTGGCCAAAATCATGGGCACCTGGCTCATGAGGCTGCTGAAAGTGCTGCTGCGGGTGCGAGTAGTAGTCGTCCTGTTGAGGGGCATGAAAAGGAAATGGCCCTCCCGTATTGTACTCATTGTTCTCCCAGGCAGAAAAGGATGTGCGTGCCCTTTAGAATTCTCCTGCTGTAGGTAGTTCCTATGGATAAGAGTGATAAGCACTAAAATTACTAGGCCCCCAGGGAGCGCCTGATGAAGACTCTCCATGCTCATGCATGGGCTGCTCCTCCCATCTTGAATGGTGTGACCATGGCTGTGCTGATGGCTGTGACAGACCTGCCTGCTCAAAACCAACAAAGTGAGTAAAAGTTGGCCCTGCCGGTGTAGCATCCGCTCCACAGTACTGTGGCTGCTGGTTCCTGATGATATGTGCAGAAGGGCTCCTCCCTAATATCAATCCTTCTTTCTACAAAGGCAAGACAAAACTCTCTAGGTAGTAGAGACCGAGGCTTCTATCGGGTAATAGATATTCATTTGTATAACCCTTATAAATCATGATGTATTTATTGCTCTTCTTTTTTAGCAGGTGAGTATGTGCAAAGAAATCAAAGTCAATAATTCTTCGGGGTGTAGGAATAAATGTAAGAATGGCATTGTCTGACAATCCTAACCCATTAGCAATACATGTGACCCATGATGTAAATGGTATTTTGCACTTCTTCATGGTAGGAATAGTGATCTAATAATGGAACATTAATTTGATAGGTGAAACCTTTATTTTTTTCTTAATCATGGCATACAACAATTTCATCTCTTCATTTCTAATCGTTCCTAATTCTTCCTTAGGAAATATAGTTGTTGCAAGCCACTTATGCATGAATCTCAATGTAGGATGATGAATTTCATTTGTAGTGGGTTTTCTAGTAGATTTTAAATTTGAAATATCAATCCAAAAATGACTCCTATCAAAATAATGTAAAGAAGCATCTACATCCAAGGAACAATTTTCTGCAAATCCTAGTGTAGTGCTAAGGGTCTTCCATGTCATGGTGAATAATCTATTGAAAAGTCTAAATTCTACATTATCATCATCTAAGGTCAAGGTGCACCAAAATTCCATGGTAAGTAATTTGCTACCTTCCTTAGTAATAATCCAAGCATCTTCACAACCAATATTTCTAAAAATGAGTTCAAATTTGGTGTTCATACCTGTGGCTTGAAGAAGATTGTTGTCGAAGTTCGGCGTGTGCAAGAATTCCTTGTTCTTTAGCTTCTCATAAATGCCTCTCTCCCAGTCATCCTTGAATTTAATGTGGGAGTCTCTAGTGAGGGTGAGAACCTCTAGCTCACGGTACTGTGATGAAGAACCATGCATAAATGGGGACAGTGGATCAACTTCTATCTTAGAGGATGCTCTAGATGAAGCTGCCTGCGATGATGTTCTACTCTTGGTGGAGCAGAATGATAGTGCCTGTCCAAGGCTCTTCATGGCATTCTTAAGTTTCTTGCTCATCCTTGCTACACAAAGTAAACTCCAACAAAAACAAAGCTAGTGGAAAATGTGAGGGGTTAGAGAAATAAATAGAAGAGAGTTGGTAATTTGGGAATCAACGATGTGGGAATTCATGATCCATCTTGAATGATTTATATAATCTCTCTCCCTAAGTGGTCAGCACCTAACTCATCTTCTACCTAATTTCTAACAAATCAAGAGCACTTGTACTAAACTTTTCTCAAAAGAACTTGCACTACTACTCACTCAACTCATAACTCAACTTCTTTTCTTCCAAACTCTACTCAAATCTTGGGAAAATGAAACTCAAATTTTGGAATTGCTTACACGAGGTGGCTCTATGTTCTTTGGCTTAGTGAGTGAGTGAGGAGTGAAAGGAGAGGATGGAGTTTTAAAGAAGAGGAGGGGGTGGCCGACCAACCATGGGTAGGGCCAGGCGGCCCCTCACCTTGTCTTTTGGACTCCAATTTTTCCTGACATATCTCTTGCTTTGCAAACATTCAAATGCATGTGAATTGAGGTGGTCTTTCGATGGAAAAGGTGGCAGGTGAGTTGGATGGTTGTGAGTGAAAGTATGAAAATAATAGAGGTGGAAATGGATGGTAGTGGATGGTGGTGGTGTGGGCCCCATATGTCTCTGGTATTTATAATGTATAATCCCACAAAGATGTAAAACAAAAATACTTTTATGAATCTACGAAAAATAAGAATTCTAGCGATGATTTTTTTTATTTTCTGCCACCACAGTAAATATCACTTACAGGGGTTTTACGCTCCGTAAATATTAGTTACGTGGGGCTTAACTTTTTACTATACTATGATGATAATTTTTATTTTTATTTTTTATTTTATGCAACTATAGAGAGTTTAATGCAAGAAATAAATTACTAATTACTACCGAGTTACCTCCCGGCGAAGATTCAGGATTTTAAAGTCCACCGAACCGGACTTCTCCAATTGATTTTATTCTTTATGATTGATCTCTGGTCCCAGAGATGATGACCTTACTTCATGCTTCTCATGACACTCTAAAATTGAGCATTGTTCCGATCGTGGATTGAATGCGAACTGTTCTTCTCGTCCATTTATAGTGAATTTGATTTCTCCTTTCCCAACATCGACGTGTGCATTGGTGGTGCTCAAAAAGGGTCTTCCGAGGATAAGTGATAGTTTTGAATATGGATGCATGTCTAGTACCACAAAATCTACTGACACAAAGAACTCTCTTATTTTGACTAGGATGTTCTTAGCAATTCCCAATAGGTATAGAACTGATGGATCTGCCAGTTGTAAGCACATTGGTGTTGGCTCAAGCGCTAAGTAGTTAAGTTTATAGTAGACCACTGTAGACATCACATTGACACTTGCTCCAAGGTCACAGAGTGCATTATTGAAATGTTTGTCTCCAATTGAGCAATCAATAGTGGGACATCCTGGATCTTTCTTCTTCTCTGGTGATTTGTTGAGGATGGCTGCACTACATTCTTCTGTTAGCTTGATCACCTCAGTGGTGGGCATTGGTCTTTTGTTGTTGAGGATGCCTCAAATATAATTCACATATGTAGGTACCTACATGGCATCTAGCAATAGAATATTGATATATAATTTTTGAATTACCTCTACAAACTGTTCATCCATTTAGCCTTTCTACCAAATTGTTCATCCATTTTAGCCTTTTTTTTCTGCGAGGAAATGGTAGATGAGTTGTGTCATGAAAATCTTGATTTAATTCTTGCTCTTGTAGAGTGACTTCTTTTTCTGTGTCATTCTTCTACCTGCACTAACACTGGTGTCCTTTGTGTCCCCTTTGGATTAGGTGGATCATGAGTAGACTTACCTCCTCTAGTGGATATTCCTTTAATCTGCTCATGGTTAGTGGCAAAAGACAAAGTAGAAGCCAATTGTGCTATTTGTAATTCTATCTTTTTATTAAACTTTATTTGTTCTTTAATAGTAGAAGAAAAATCATCCAACTTAGCATTTATTCCTTCTAGCATTTTATCATTAAAAGCAAGCTTCCTAGAAATATTTTCATTAATTTTGGCTTGTTCTAATATTAATTCTCTTAAAGGTGGTTGTTTATAATTGGAAGAATTATTAAATTACCTTGATACTTACCTTGACTGGGTGACAGAGGTTCATTCCACTGTTGCTGTGAAGCGGAGTTGTTGATGATGGTATTGATATCTTCAGGTGAATTAGCAAATTCAACTCCCAAATATTCTCCACATTTATTTTGAGCATTGAATGCATCTTGAACGGCTTGACGATCTCTCTTGTAACTAGCACGTTGTTCTAGCCAATAGCATACTCATATCAGTTGACAGTGCATGTACTTCTTCTAGAATTTCTTTACTCTGCTTGCAAGCTTGAATGTTGTATGTCCAACTCTGATTTGTTACTATCTTCTCCATAAGACATTCAACTTTTCTAAGAGTGAGTGACATAAATGATTCTTCAACAAAGGCATCAAGTTGTTCACATGATTTCTAAGTTAATCCATGATAAAATGTTTGCATGAGCAACCATCCTTCCATTCCATGATGGGGACAATCTAAGATGTATTCTTGAAAATGCTCCCATGCTTCTGGAATAGGTTCACCTTTCTGCTGATGAAATTCTGATATCCTTCCTCGTAAGGCATTGGTTTTGCTTACTAGGAAAAACTTTTCTAGGAAAGCATTTGAACATTCTTCCCATGTCTTGATCTGATCTTTACTTACATAGAACCACTGCTTCGCTCTTCCATCTGATGAGAATGGAAACAAATGAAGTAGCATGACCTCTTGAGAAATGTTCTTGATGACGATGGTGCTGCAAATCTCCAGAAAATTCTACAAATGAGCACTTGCATCTTCATTCTTCTTTCCATGAAATGTAATAGCTTGCACCATGTTGATGAGGCTTGGCTTGAGCTCGTAGTCATAATCTTCAGTGTCCAGTTCTGGTCCAACGCAAATGTTCTCGGTGCTTGGAGCAGAGAATTCACGTAGAGTCTTCTCAACCATGTCTTCACAAATTGATGTTAAGCTTCTTCTTTTGGTTGATTCTGAAAGTTGAAATTGAAGGTTCACAACCAATCCTACACTTACCCTATATATGATTCATAAACAAAGACAAAACAAGGGTAAGCCAGCTAAAGTAAAAGGTTATGGTTTATCTATAAGTATTTATGTCTATAGCCATATTATTATTCCCTCTAAAAATTGTTCTATGATTACTATAAAACATCTTCTTATGATAAATGATTCCTCTATGAAATTTAAAATGTTCCTATGAAATATAAAAGATTTATTCCCTGTGAAATATGAAAGATTTATTCCTCTGAAATATGAAATATTTATTCCTGTGAAATATGAAAGATTTATTCCCCGGCAACGGTGCCAGAAATGCTTGTTGGTATTTCTAACATCACTTCGCACTAAGTTGTCATCCCTAGCATGATATTAAATACACTGGTAAAATAATCTACACTTGACTCTCTAAAAATATTAAAAAGAATATATCCGCAAGCGCACAGATAATTCACCCATTGTAGCACTTTACCCAGTGATATCCCAAGTATCATTATTTATTTTTAGCCAAAAGGTAAAAGCTTTCAATTTCACAGGGTTAAAAGATGCTTTGGCTTAGAACTATAAATGTGTAGACCTATGATAAGCCAAGCACTCTAATACTTTAGCAAGGGTAAGTCAAGATGATGATAATAAAATGAATAGAACATAATAATAATGGTATTCCAGAGATAGAAAGTAGAGACTCGACAAATGTAATTCGACATAATCAAGAAATTCAATTAAGCTAAAAGACTCCTAAGTTACTCCTAAATAATAGTCTATAATTCACGTCAAGACACATACTCTCATCTACAATATTGACTAGTTAGAAAGAACAATCACAGGAGCATCATTTAAAGAGGACTTTTAAGCATAACCATGCCTCCTTTGTCGCGATCGCGCTCTACTTTGCCTATGTACGAAAGGTGGATTGCACAAGGACTCAACAGGCCTATCACACTTGTGATCTACCACACGTTCCTGCACATTAGGAAGCATCCGTAGGTAAATATAATATCTAAGCACCATGCTTACATAAAATCTACCACCTAATCCACTTGAGTATTGAACTAGGCACTTTATGAACATATGAAAGTCATCATTACTAATCAGAACTATATCAAATATGCAACTAGTGCAAAGTAAATACATACTAAATAGAAATATATTGAAATAGAACAATGTCACAAAGGTATCATACCAATCTAGATGAACAAATCTAGAATCCTGGACTTCTACGCCCAACTCTACTCGAACTCAACTCGACGCGCCCGGACTTGAAGATCTTGAAGAACTAGAGCTCTCTCTCTAATCTTTGGAAACCCTAATTTCTAGACTAATCTTGACTAATGAATATCGGTCCCCTCAGGGGGGATTTGCCTCTTTATTTATACCCCGGTGGGAGAAGTGACGTAGAGGCGGTGTGGGAATACTCTAGAAGCTCATGGAACATGATGGAAGGGGGAGGCCGGGAGGCGAGAGGTGTGGTTGGCTGGCCCCACCTGACGGCCTCTGGCTGCCCCGCTCGGTTTGGTGTCTTCTAGTGTCTTCTACACACTTCTAGTGTTTGTTTCATCGCGGATAATTCTCATAATTATTGATACATTAATCCTCTTTTTACTCTTTTCTAGAATTATAAATCATCAAAACTTGTGGAAATTGTCAGATAAAACCCCTAATTTTCTATTTGTTGACCAATTGCATGCTTTAAGTAGACGGGTTGTGATGGACATTAACTACCGTCAACATATTTTTATATATTCTCTCTAGTCACATAAAATATTAAGTTACTTCTTAGTATCATTCTAGTAGTGATGCTATGTAGTACCAACAAGCATTTCTGGTATCATAGCTAGGGATGACAACTTAGCAAAAGAGATGTTAAGAAATGTCAACAACATTAGGTGGCTATGTAAACAAGTGACAAGTTAATAAATACCAACAAGTATTTCTAGCGCTGTTGCTGGGGAAGGTAGCTAGGCAATCATGGAATATTGATAAACTTTTACTTATTGATGTGATTGAGAAAACCATACACCCCTGCTCAAGCAGGATTACCCTTGTTCTGTCTACTTTTGTATCTTATGCAGGGTAATGTATGACTAGTTTTGACCTTCTAATAAATGACATTGAAGATCCAGAAGCATTAATCAAGTGGACTAAGGCTAAACTTAAAGAAAGTTTCAGCTTTAGAATCGAAAGACAACCAGACAAGGTGAAGCTTAACACTAGTTTTTGAAGCCATGACTGACAAGACTCTTTGTGAATTCTCTGCTCCAACTATGGCCAATATCCGTACTACACCAGCGATCAATGTCAGAGGCAATGGTTTTGAGCTCAAGCCAGCTCTCATCAACATGGTGCAAGCCAGCTAGTTTTGTGGAAAGGCACATGAAGATGCGAGTGCGCATCTCCAACACTTCCTAGAGATTTGCAGCACTTTCACCATCAAAGGAGTAACTAGAAATGCATTTTACTTCATCTCTTCTCATTCTCACTTTTGGGGAAGGTGAAGCAATGATTCTACACCAACAAAGATAGAAATACTACATGGGAGAACTGTTCCACTACCTTTCTAGCAAATTTCTTTCTCACAGGCAAGACCAATGCCCTATGTGGAAGAATCTTAAGTTTTTAGCAGTAACATGATGAATTTGTCCCTAAGGCATGGGAATGCTTTCAAGACTACATTTCAGAATGTCCTCATCGTGGGATGAAAAATTGGCTACTCATGCGAACCCTCTACCACGGGTTGACTAACAGTACTCGTGAGAACATGGATGCCGCTACTGGAGGTGCATTTTTATCACTCACAATTGCACAAGCCATAGCTCTCGTGGAGAAGATGGTCTCCAACCAAGGTTTGAATAAAGAACGTCTTCAGTTCTACAAGAGAGGTGGAAGAATGCATCAACTCAAGGAGGTAGACATGCTATCTGCCAAGATGGATCTGCTGATGAAGAGGCTTGAAGAGTGAGCCAATGAGAAGAAAGAAGTCATGCACATTCATGATTCCCGTATGACCTGTGAAGAATGTGGAAACACCGAGCATTTAGGAAACAACTGTCCTAAAACCCACGGGGTGTGAACTTCATCAACAACAACAACTATCATCCTCAACAGAATCAAGGATGGAACCAACAAAGGCCCAACTACCACAATAATTACTAAGGTAACTATCAATGTAATAATTATAATAATTTCAATAATCAACCATCCTTGAGAGAATTGGTTTCTAGCCAAATGAAAATTATGGAGGGCTTATCTAGAAAACTAGCTTCTAATGATAAAATCTTAAAAAATATAAACAATAGAATGGATAGCTTCTCCTCTACCATTAAAAACCAACATAGCTTCAATAAAATGATAGGATCACAAATAGCTCAGCTGGTAGCTGCTGTTCCTCCGACCGATAAAGGTAAGATTCTGGGGCAACTTGAAGATCTAGAAACTGTAAATCTCATCGATATTCACAATGCAACATACTACTGCATACAACCATCGATGGGAAGATGAATAGACTATTCCTTGCCTGAAAAGAAAGGTGATTCAGGAAGATCTATCATCCCCATCGCCATTGGATCTTATATATTCCAAGAAGCTATATGTTGTAACATCCCAGATGTTAGAAGCTACTAAAACTTGATCATAAGCATCATCATGCATAAACCAGTAAGCATTGTTACAGACATTCAGCATAAGTTCCAAGTATAGCATGCGTATGTTTCACATGTTTCATATATAGTTTTGCTATGTTTCAATAGTAATATAAGAAGTGTTTCAAAGTAGCAAGTCAATGTTGCATAAATAGTGTTTTACATAGAATCAAGGTCTTGTTTCATATATGTATTACATGTTTCAAGTATTGCCTTTTATGTTTTAAGAATACCATGCTTATGTTGCTTAAGTGATATTTCATATGTCATCTCTATGTTACATATAAGATGTTCATATGTTGCTTGGTAGTGTTCCTATGTTGCAAATAGGGAGTTTCACATGTTATCTATACTATGTTTCACATGTTTCATGCAATAGTAGTAGATAAGGTTCTTTATGATTTTATATATGAGTTATGCTTGAACAAATAAAATTTTGTTAAAATAAACTTTGTGGTACAAAGTGTGCTCTTTTAGGTAGGATAAAAAAGAGATGATATTTATACGGCAAATGTGTTTAAAATTGAGCTCCAATATTGGATCCTATAACTAATTCTTAGACTTAGCCATTTATGGTTAAGTGTTTGCTATTAATTATAAGGTTTAATATTTGGTGATTAATTAAGGGAAATTTCATAAATAAAATCTGTCCAACTTTTATTTAGTTGTTTGGTCCCATACTAGATCTATGTTGATGTGTAATTAGTTAGTAGTTTTGGTTGATGGTTTTTCCTATGTTAATTCCAAAAGTTGCTAACTAAAACTGTTTCTGAAAAACTCTAACAGGATGGTCTTACAGTTTCAAGGTGTCCCTCTTCTCCTTTCAGAAGCTCTAAATATAGTAAGTTTTTCATGTAGATGCTTTAAGCAATGTTGGAGAGCTCAGATGGGCGAACATTATTGCTTAAGGATGATCAGCATGCTTTTTTGAAAAATCATGAGAAAATGAGAGTAGAAGATCAGGGTTCAAACATGAACAGTGCATCGATGGGAAGCTGCTTGGCTACCTGCTTCACCGTCGGCCGCCGCTTTCGCCTCACCACTTCATGCACGCGCAACATGCAGCAGCTTCATGGTGGCAACGCAAGCAGCTGCTGGCGTCTCTCGCAGATTCACCACACCGTTTATAGCCCGAGCCAGCCATCGTGTTCTTCTTCTTCTTCTTCCCTCTATGCTCGCTGCCAGCATAGCTGCTCGTCGAAGCAGTTCGCCCCATTGCTATGCCTTTTCACTCGATTTCTCACTCCTGCAGCTCTACCTTGATCCCAAGCATCACCTGCGCCCACTCGCCTAACCCCTTGCCGACTAGATTGGCCACACACGCCAATTCCACCGTGGCGGCTCGCCATCGCCGCCACGGCTCACACTCACCGTGCCAGTTGAAATTAGTCGTGCACAGCACTCCACCATCCAATTCCTCTTGCCACTATTTTGCCTCGTCATGGAGCATCTATTGAACCCGCTCGCATCACCTCTCTCGGTTAGTGTCGACCAGGCGGCCTGTTTTCGTCCCGGTCGTCCGCCATGGCCGTCGTGGTCACCTCGCATGTGGCCAGCTCTCCTTGGAGCACCCCTCTCCCTATCGTCTTGTGATTCAGCTTCGCCTTGTAACCAGCATCATGATCGGCTCTTCATTTTAATCTCTATTGCATAGGTCACGTTGGAACACTGATTGTGCCGCCGGTGCACGTCGCCAATCCACCTCACCGCCGGCAGCTATCCTTGCTTCGTGTCTATCTCAACCTAGCAGCGCCTTGACATCGCGGTGAGCTTGTGGTGCTTACTACACTGCCCTCTTTGACTCTAATGTGGTGTAGCCATCAGAACATCTCCGTGCGTTGAGTTTTGCTCCACCGTCCGCCATGGCTGCAGGCGGATTCGTTGATGGGCTTGTTCCGTTCGATTGACTACTCAAGAGTGTTCGCGTGAGCACGGGGAAACCGCTGGTAGCCTCCCCCGTCACTGCTAACCTCACTGGGGGCAGTTCTGCCTTGCCGGAGCCCGGTCAGGCCGCCATGGCTAGCATCTGGCTCGCCGTGTAACCCTAGACGCCCGAGTATCTACCTGGGTCGACAAGCATTGGTGTCTTGAGCCTATCGGTGTGCTCACCACCGGCAGAGACCTCACCGGCGGTGAGTTGAGTGGCGTACCCACCGGTGATGCCACGGTCAAGGCGGGCAGGGTCGGGTTTGACCACCGGCTCCGCGTGTCAGTGACTATGGGTTGCTGCGAGTTGAGTAAGAAATGTTTTGCTGACTTAATCTTTTCTAGAAAATATTAAAATGTGTTGTTTCTTGTTAAATTTATATTTAAATATATAGAGCTAATAAAAATATGAAAATTTGTGTGTGGCCTTTACATGTTATGTTCTACCGTAGAAAAATATGAATTGGTCATTTTCAGTACTTTTGACATGGTATAAAAATATCTCTTTTAATTAATAAATGCATGTTCTATAAATTTGGTAGGCCTAAATAAATGTCTAAAAATTATGAAACTTGTTTTGCCACTATTTCATGATGTGAGAAACCTCCACAAAAAGTTCGAGCTTAATTTGACAATGTTTAATTCAACCACCTTTTCTAGGCTTAATTAATTAATAAATGCTAAATGAATAGGATAGTTCATAAAATGACTTGGGTGTGTTTTATACCTTGATTGTGGACCTTGGAACACATAACCCTCTGATGTTCCCTGGCAACTTAATCATCTTAATATGATGCTCCTAATTAACTTGCTAATTAATAAATAAAATAATTACCTATCTACTTAATTAATAATGCATGTGATTAGGTCATGTTGTAATCCTTGTTTTATCTTTGTGGTTGCACTTAATGTGATATCAAGTTATATACCCTGCCATGCTTAACTAGTGTAAATATGATAAGTGTTGCTTTCATGATAACAACTAATTAACTTGATTAGTTAATAATTAAGATGCTTTTACGATGATAACCCTAGTTGTTTGGTGAAGGAAAGTTGTACTCAAGTTTCTTAACTTTATTAGAATTCTATCATGCATTACATGTCTTGCAACATACCTCATGCATCATGGCATGCATTCCATCATGTTAATCAAAGCATCATTTATTACGTGTAGTATGTACAGGAGTGAGAAGACTCATGTTGATCAAGTCTCGGGGTAGGTCCCTCCACCAGAGGTGTTGGTGTCTATTGGATCTCTCTGCGGAAACTAACCTTCTCTGCAACCAAGGCAAGCCCCAGTGCATCACACCCTTCTATAGCTTTTACAAATCTTTATTACACTTTAAGTCTTTTGAGATGTGCATTAAGTAATTAGGAGTTGATCTATACCGCTGCTTCATGATTACCTTGTTTTACAGCTATCCTTAGTTATACCCGGTTAGTATAAAGAGAATGTTTCCTCTCATGCTTAGTAATGCTTCGTCTGCAATGGAAGTCAAACAATGGTCTCATCGTTCGAGAGTAACCGCTTTACATTGCTCTTCTCAACTTTGTTTATGGGTTGTGAATGCTATGATGTTAATAATGTTAAATTGAGAACGGGCGGAATCTTGGCTTGCGTCACGGTTTGAGGCCTAACGTAGTGACCCCGCCTGTGTCGATTGAGGACCGTACTGTTGTAGGCTTGTTATGTGTTCGAGACTTTGCAGTACTGGCCACATACTCCAGTAAGCCTAATACCTTGGCTATTCCATTATGTAAAACGACAACCGCGCATTAGGAGTGTGGAGATGGTGAGAGTAGCGTGTACCCATCCTGTGAATCCACCAGGAGTGGCGCAGGGAGGTGGTGTACTGTGCTCTCGGGTAGCACTGGACCGGTTCATATTTTGGAGGATCTGAGTGAAGGTTTATATATGTAGGTTTGGGTCTGGACCTAGACCTGCATATGTCGTGTGGTAAGGAAACCCCAGCTGGGCCAAAACGATTCGAATTGCCACTGCTTCTCGGTGAAGAAGACTCGATCCTCTGCCCTACATCATAGTAAATCAATGAAACATGGATACTAATGGATAAGAGATGATCCGAGTTGAACATGAGCTTTGATGATTAAAGAAGTGATTGATTTAGACTAGGTGCAAACTGGATATCGATGATAAACTAATACACTGCTAAAATATTGAAACTAAGGATTCACTTATAGTAAGCTTTTCTGCAAAAGTTACTTCTTGATTCTACCTCCCCTTTAAACCAGCATATCCTTGTAGTCTTTTCATTAGTCGGGTAAGACTTGTTAAGTACTCTCAAGTACTCAGGGTTTGTTAACCCCTGTTGCAGGTTCTAACTTGAGCAGCTTAGTGAGATCATGCCGGTGGGCTCGACATGGTCTGTCTACCGCTTCTACCTTAGATGTTTCTTCTCGGATGCTTCCACTGTCTACTCACCTTTTGGAGCTTAGGTTAAAGTTTAACTTCTATATGTTTTGTAAACTAATGCTATATTATTCCATACTCTGATATAAGATATTTTATATCAAATGTTGTAATGTTGTAACAACTCCTTTGTTGATCCTGTATGAGTTATAAAACATGGATGATTTGGGTTTCCCCGAGGACATCCGACAGACTACTAGAGTTGTCTGGCTTGCATGTGCTGTATCAGGAGTCTGTAAGACAATGGTAGGCACATGTGGGCCATATAATTCAGGTGGTTCTGCCACATCTGTGACTTCGGAGCAAGTGTCAACATCATGCCTAAGGTATTTTATGATCAAATTAATGGAGATACTTTGTTGTACACAAACATGTATTTATAGCTCATAGATCAATCACTCTACTACCCAAAGGGAGTTCTTGAAGATGCCATTATTTGAGTGGGACAATCATATGTTCTCGTAGATTTTGTGGTTTTGGAAACAGGTGGAGATATAAGGGTAGCCATTATTTTGGGCCAATCTTTCATAAGCACCGCAAAAGCCATCATCTACACGGACAGTGCCAAGATCTGTTTCACAATTAAGGATAAGAAGGAGAAATTTACTTTAAAAAATTGTATCTTGCAATCTCCTAGACATCCACAAACATCGTACTTGCCTAAAGAGACAATAGTGACCAAAAAGAAGAACAACAAGAGAAGAAGGAAGAACAAGGCCAGGCAGCCACAAGAAGAATTAGTCAACATGATAAACACACTTCGATCAGAGTACGACCACCTCCTCGCTTCACCATTCCTTACCAAGAAGGAAGACCCTAGAGTACCGATGATCGAGTGCATGATTTGACAAAGAATCTTCCACAACACCTTCTACGACATTGGGTCAGGTGTCAACATAATGTCCTAGGTAACATATGATTATTTGTTTGGTGACAAACCTTTGTTCCCTATATATATGCAACTGCAGATGGTGGATCAATTAATTAGATTTCTGGAGGGAATAGCAAAAGATATCATGGTAAGAATACATGATCACTATGCCTCTACTGACTTCATGGTTCTAGACTGTTAGTATTTCTTAACAAATGCAGAAAGATTTCACAAGCGTACGGAATTACCGTTGTAGCTTTCACCCGGTGGTATTCAGGGTATCGTATTTTCATAGGGAACAGAGGTACTTCTTCTAGCTAATTCATCCAAGGACAACACAAGGGTAGAGTTGGAGGGGTAGAGAAGGGTTCTTATGGCTTTTGGGTCTTATGAATAGGTAAACTCTACTTCAACTTGCTTACTTCGGGCACTAGATTGCAACTAGTCTGCCAGTCGATGTCAGCCTGTAGCTCTACGCCATACCCGAAGGTGAGGGATTACAAGGGACGGACATGTCTGTCACCACCTGTCGTCTACCCCTCAACTAGAGAGTACAAAGCAAATGAAGGTAGCCTCTAGCCTTGACACCATGTCTACACAATCAACTACTACTCTAGCAGTACGTAGGGTGATCCAGCTTTATCAGGGGCCCTCTTACTAGAGCATTCGCTACGAGAGCGGACGATGAACCTGCAAACAAGTATAGATAAAGCTCAACTAATCAAAAGACATAAAAGACCATAAGAACCATGAACACTTACTTAGCAAAGATCCTGCAAAGGTACCAAGCATGTGTTCGTTCAGGTACAAGATTTGGGGAGTCACCGATAAGCCCGGCACTTCCCCGAACTCTCTCGCACACTCGATTTCTCAACTCTAGCTAGCTACTAGGGCATAAGGTAACAAAACCACCCAATTTATAAGAGCACAAGTACAATAGCAACCACCAAAGTAGTCAAACCATCATATTTGAGTCCATATAAACCCAGTAGTCTGATGAAATCATGAAGGATCTCAATCCAACCAACATACAAGCCAAGATCATACATGATGCAACATAACAAGTCACACATTACAACACATTTCACAAATAGTTTACAAATAGCTCACATACATCGAAGTTCACATAGTGATTATTACAAACCAAGTTCAGGTAGCGGAAGCAAAGTAGTTTTGAAAATAACACAACACTTAGTTCAATTACATGCTAGTACCATGGTCATTTCCAGCAAAAGCATCATAGATAAGATAACTTAGAGAGACCATGCCCCATGGTCTAATCTTCATCCACAGTAGGGTGAAGACAATTCTGACAGTACCCATGGTACATCGTATCATCTGCAACAAGAGGGAATAAACCCTGAGTACGAGAATGTACTCAGCTAGACTTACCCGTTATAAACCAAAAATAAAGTGACACCAAGGATCATACAAGGCTTTATAAGTGGAGCTAGCTTGACGACATTTTACATAAAAAGCCATTAGTTGAATCGCACCTTTTATAATTTAGTTATCAAATTAATTATAGCTATCCCATCTAGATTAGCAACTAACCTATGCCAAACATGTTGTATACAATTAAGTCATCACCATATCCGGTGTAGCATTTTCATATCCATCATAACCATTATCTTTCATTAAGTTTCTATGATGCCGAAGCTAGTTGAGTTTCTCACTATTCGGGAGAGACGGTGATTCAAATCGATTCCAACCAGGTAGGTATTTATTCCTAACACAAACCTAGGCAACCAGATCAATGGTCCCTTAGGTAATCTTTGGTACAACTTCCCTGTGATGTGTGCACTCTAATAGGTCATGTCCCTGGCCTAAGTTGAGCTACTCGGCTTTACAGTCAGAATGACTTATCCGGCCAACTAAGTCAGAGGCATGTGTTCAATCTTGATAGAAGTGCCGACAATGGTATGGTCCTTAATCGACACAGACAGAATCACTATAGTCCAAACACTGCCAACATATAGGATTCCGTCCAGTCCCAATTTTCACATCACCACATGGTTATCTCCTCCATATCAAATATAGCTAACCGTGATTCAGTATCCACCTATATCTCACAGGTGATAGGAAATCTCTCGACTTCTACCGGTCTATGCATAGCTAAGCATAATTTTTGATCCTGGACCTACATAGGGTGAGGTATACATTTATGGACAAGGATGGTATGTGCAGCAAGTGTTTCCAATTTACTCCTATTACTTAATGCATCAAACACAAGGACTTAAGTTAATATTTATAAAAAGCATGGGAGTCTTATAATGCTCTGGGGCTTGCCTTTTAGAAATGAGGGTTGATGGTTGTTGACGGTAGCTAATGCTCATTATGAACCATCAACTATTGCATGAAAAAGAATGAAATGAACCACAAAGCATAGTTGTAGGGTTTGATTCTAACGAGTTCCACGAGTTGTGTTGTTCTCACTTGTTTTGTAGGATATTTAATATTTCACTATATAAAAGTATCTCAAGTGATGAATTAGAGCACATCACTATGAAGAGCTCGTTGAGACGATCGAAACAGACATATCATTTGCCCTATTTCGAGTTCCGGAGAGAAAGTCCACGATGGATACGACTCGGAAGATTCTAGAAGAACATAGAACCATCACCAAGCAAGAGTTTTAGGGACTAACATAACAATTTCCATAGCTTTGGTGAATTGTGAATTTTTAGGGATAAAAACAGAATAAGCCGAGAAGGAGTAGGAGTCAAGAAATCAGACCAAATCAAGTCAGAATTCCATGAAAATTGACGGGAAGGTTCTAGAGGACACGAGAAGACACGAGAACGAAGCGGGAGCCCAGAGGGTGACAGGTGGGGCTGGCCGGCCCCACATGTCAGGCCAATCGGCCTAGTCCCACCTCCAAGTGAGACCAGCTTCACGTGGTGGCCTCCAACCGACCTCTACGACGCATCTCAACCATTGTTTCAAGTCGGTTTGATCCGAGCACTGCAGTTCACCCCATCAGGCTATATAACTAGGGGTAGACACCCTCCCTCAGGCTATCTCCATCTTCATTGGCTATATCTAGAGCAAAATCTAGGGTTTCACCCCTCCATCCAAGTAGAAGTAAAGATCCTTCTAGATGATCGTCTAGTTCTAGTTCTTCTAGTTCACCTTCTAGTTCTAATTCTAGTTCGTCTAGTTGTAAACTAGAGATCAAGGAGAGAGGAGAGGAGAGAGCTGAGGAGGAGCCGAATCTATTGGATCTTCCTTGACATTGTACTTCTGTAGCATCTGGTTCATCTTGAGAAATCTCCAAGTTCTTCAACATTTATTTCTAAGTACTTTGTTTAGTTTTAGTTCTTGCTTTATTGTATTTACTGGATCTCCGCTCGTATTGAGTGCTCTAGTTATCCTAGCTAATTAGAGTAGTAAGCGCTAGTGTATGAGTTTGCGCCCAATCCTTTGGATAATTGTGGTAGCCCTAGAGGTGACAGCTCTATTAGGCCTTTGTAATCCACCACGTTAGGGTTGGTGTTTTCATAGAGCTTTTGGTAGCCTTCTCTCAACTACTATTTTCCTAGTCTTTTTCGAGAGTTGGAAAGGACCTGCTGCTCCGAAGTAAGTAAAATAGAGTAAGCCTTCAACAAGATAAAACCACTTAGAAAACCCTAAAAACCCTCTCTACCCTATAATTACCCTTTCTTTGGACGTTCCTAATTCTTCTAGTAGACTTCACGTTTCCCGTGGAAATCGGTACTCTGGAATACTCCTAGGTGAAAGCTACATCGGTATCCGTGTGCTTGCGGATCTTTTCCTGTTCACGTTTAAAATACCCAACAAGATTTTTGGCGCCGTTGCCGGGGAACGGTAGTTGTGCTAGTTTCGAGCCAAAGTTCATCCTTTTCTTTTTCTTTTTACTACCTTTTTATCACCACCATCATACCACATGGATTTCATGCCTATTTATAAATTCTTTGCTCCAAAGGGTGACTTGTTGGAGCCTCCACCATCATCACACCCCATTCTTACAGATGGCTTTGAGCTTTGCCTGCTTTCATAGCCATGGTTGTGGAGAAATCCTTTTCTGGGTTAGCAAACGAAGATCCATACACCCACCTTAGGGAATTTGAGCAGTTGTGTTCTTATCGGTCTATAGCTGGCATGACACAAGAGACCCTTAAATGGAAATTATTTCCGTTCTCCCTATTGGGAAGAGCGAAAAAGTGGTATGCTCATTCCATAAGAGACATAAATGGAAATTGGGATGAACTCCGAGACAAATTTTATCTTGTCTTCTTGCCTCTTTTTCGAATCGCTGATCTTAGAATAGAAGTTTTTACATTTAAACAAAAAGAGAAGGAGACTCTACGAGCAGCTTGGGCTAGGTTCACAAGCCTTATCAATTCCAGTCCAAACATTGTCTTGCCTGACCATGTCCTACACTATCACTTTTATCGTGGTCTTAGCAAGGAAGCTGCTCTACATCTCAACATCGCTTCAGGAGGTTCATTCTCACATAAACTCATTAGTGAAGGGAAAGCCATTCTAGAGAAAATCCTTCAAAACCCCCCTTACACTAGTATTTTTGATGAGTTTCCCAAAGAAGAGAAAGAAATCGAGCCCAGCCCTAAACCAAAAGTTAAGGAATCAATTCTTGGACAAGAAAAGGAAGTTTTGATAGCCAAATCACAACCACTCCAATCTCAAGATTTAGCTATCAATTCTAAACCATCACCCCAAAATCCTCCAAGGGAAGAAGAAATTCCACCTTTAGAAAGCTCTGATCTTTCTGATAATAATGGTTTAGACTTCCAGTTTCATAAGAGACCTTCAAGCGAATATAATTCAAATCCTCTCCAGAAGGGATCTCTTATAAAATGTCCTTATTCCCAATGGGAAGAATTCGAGGATGGCATGTCGAATGATGCCATAGAAGGATAGCCTTGCCATATGGAAAATCCTATCTGCTATCCTATTATGTTCATAGGTGACACAAATTCTAGACCTATCTCTAAACCCATCCTTGTCTTCAAAGATCCCCCTTATGCTCATCCTTTTTAGTCTCACAATGATCCTAGAAATCCACTAAGACAACTAAACCATAGGAGTTATGAAGACCACGAGGATGACCAAGAGAGGCTACGACAGTGGCTAGAATGTATAGAATGGATGGACAAGGAAGAAGCCAACCTTGACTTAGCTTCAAATAGTGAGGTTTCAACTCCCTTTGAAGACGAGAATCATCCATCTATGGAAGAGGCCCTAGACAAGACCAATTCAAGAGTCACTAATCCAAGCAAAATTCTGAACATTCAGATTGGAGATGAAGATGACATCAATGAGCATGAAACCTATTCCATAACGACCTCATTAAATCCATGCTCATATGAGATATCTCCCAATTCAATTGGTCTCTCCAGTCCCATCACATTCGAGATCTCCAACCCCCTTATCCTCTCTATTTGCAAAAACTTTAAAAGGGTGGTTGTCGATGCATATGTTTATCATAAATATTGCATATCTCGTTGTGTTGAATCTTGAGATAGGTACACTTAAGTTGGTGTTGGAGGAGAAACCTCTTCACCAAATCGCATATTGAAGGTTTCCCAAGGACAAGCTTGGTGTCCTAAAACAAGCACTTTTCAGATCCTAACACGAGTGTTCACCTTTCTGCTACGCTGTCCTTCTAAAATGAGCTTAGGGATTTAATTATGAAAATATTTCTTTGAGTATTCTTGTCACTAACCTCTCTAGGATTGGAGCAAAAAGATCAAAGGAATAACAAGCACAAGGTATGTCCAAACAATCTTCATGCAACATTGAATTAAATTCATCCAATCTCGATTTTACAAAAATTCAAGCTTGGGGGATAACTTTCTAAGAACATCCCCTACCATGTTGATATTTTGGTTGTCCCTACCTTTAAGACATGCTCAATTTGCTATACACTGGTCATTTTCTCTTCCATCACCATTTGAGTAAATCTCTATAATGCCTTCATGCTACCTTTCTCCATCATAAGTAAGTGTTGGTTTAGAAGTACTGGACATACTTCTATTGGCTTTTAATGTAAGCGTGGTGCTTAGGTTAAACAACCTTCCTTAATCCAAGTAGACATGGAGTCTAGTTTGGTTATTGAACTAAAAAATGCTTGTGTATGCATTGTATATTTTGTTGGACTAACTCCTGTAGGAAAAACTTTCAAAAGTCAAACTAGGAAGTCATGAGATGAACTCACACAGAGAGAAAAGAGATACATGAACTTCATCAACCTTGCACAAGGGAAACATACTCATGCATCATGGAGAGATCCATGGAACAAGAAGATGAGTGTCACAAAACAAGATCTACACTCACTCCATGAAAGAGGGTGAACAAATCTCCATCAAGCCCCTTCAAGACAAAGGCCATCATGGGAAAACTCTCAAGACAATGAAAGAAGCACAAGGACTGTCAAAGAATATCAAGATCAGGAGAACAAAAAGATGCTCCCATCACTAAAGCACACTGTGAGATAAGCAAGAGAAGCTTCCACAAGGTGGTTCGGTACCATCACCCTTCAAATGATAAGGTAACCATCTTGAGGTACATAATCACTATTTAAAAAGCTTTTCTCGATCTTGGTATGCACATAAATGAAGAACCAAACATGTTTAAGTTGCAACCTCTTGATCCAACCTGATCGACTTAACATGTTCAGTTCTTTTCTTAGCTTCACTCTCTTATCTTTACCTGATGAGCTAAAATATTGTGCACCCAACCTTTGGAAAATGATAGATCACAATCTTGAAAAGATCAACATATTATGCATAGATATGATTATCCTTCCATAGGTTAAAACAATTTGATCTATCAAATGTTTTGAGATATTACATTAATGCTTATCTTCTGATCTTATCACCCATGTCATGGACTTCAACTTTATTTTGTTCACTATGCCTGAGGTTAGAGAAGAATGAACAACACTTTTTTGGTTTTGTTGGTGTTTTTCCACCAATAGAGCCCATGCACTTGATCTTTGCCTTGTCTTTATGAGCAGGACACACTTTGAACAAGACATGAGTTTGTCAACTCCCAAATTCTACAAAGTGAAGGTCCTAGTTCTACAAGAAAACGCACACTAAGTAAGATACAGACAGCTTCCACAATTAATGCTTCACTTCAAACGGCTACTTGATGAACGAAGAACATGGGTGACACCATATCAAGAAGTGCACATGTCATGGTCTCCACCTTGGGTTTAGATGAGTCACCTAAGGAATAAACATGGTGAAAAGTCTTGTTCAGAGGACTTGAAACATTGAACCCTCACTGGGAGGTAAAATCGGTGGTTATCCATATTTATCTTTTCTACATAATCATTTTTTAGCATATTTACTTTTCTGCTTTAGCATTGCATTATAAAAAAATAAAAATATTTATCTGATGCATCATAAATCCTAAAGCCCCATGTGAATAAATTAGTGGTGTGTAAAAACCCATGGAGATATTCACCGTGGTGGCATAAAAATAAAATAAATATGTATGCATTCATCTTGTTGAACTTTCTTTGCATCATAGAAAATATAAAAATACAAAAATATTGAGAAAGAGATCCTACTGAAACTCTACTTAAACAATCTCAAAAGCTTTGGACAACTAAGGCTTAAGTGGCCAACCACTAACGCGTAACCTATTCCACAAGTTTTGTTGTCTATTTGAGTTTCACAGGATTTGAAGAACCAAGAAGGGTTGACAAGCAAGTGGATGTTCCATCAACTGTTGGAGCACTGTCTCATCCATCATCAACACCAATCAATGCTTCGATAGAAGAAGTATAGCTCCACTGCCTGTCTGTTACATCACAAGATCAAACGACTACGTCAACATTCATCTTGGGGGAGGGCACCCCCATGTATCCAGGTAAGTATCCTTATCCTCTTATGTTTTCTTTTTACATAAATTAATCCAAAAATAAAAAAATGTGAGCACATGAAGGTTCACTTTATATATCTATGGAGTTTTCACTATCTACTTTATCTAGTCGAGTATTTGTTCTATATTGTGTTATTTCATAATAATGTGTGTTAGTTAGAGTGTGTCAAGTTTGCTTGAATTAGTTTGTAAATAAAGAGAACCTAGTCAAATCTCTATGCATGGAAATGATGAATAGTTGCTCTGCCGTAATTCCTTTCAAGTGCCTAGTTTTCAACCTCGAACTCTCCCGAGTTTTGGAAATTATTGTTTTGACCTAAGATTTACTCTGAACTTGAAACTTGTGGGTTGCGAATGCTTGATCTAAGTCTAGGTAATTGATGGATATGATATGAGAAGGTCTGAGTTATTATTTATCTTGTTCTGAGTGACACTAGAGTTCTAGATATTTATCTTTTGAAAAACTTAAAATTGCCGCATGATGAGTTCCTATATGATGAGAGCTTTAATTCCTACCACATCCATATTACATGCTTGCTAGAATAGGAAACCCAGCTCATAGGCTGCTTGCTTTGTGTTGAGTTTGGTCAACCCATGTGAGACCCTTGTCTAGAGGATGGTCTTGCTCCCAAGATCAAGATCACTTACACCCACATATATCCTACTGCAAAATTGTGAGGTTTCAAAAATCTATCTCCTACACTGGGATAGGATCCAAAAAGATTGTTAGGTTTCCAAATAAATGCTCCAAAATTGTGATTTATCTCTTCTCCAAGTTCATTGTATCCTAAAGTAAGAGGCAGGAGATCCTTTGTAAAAAAGAAAGAAGGAAAAAAGAAGAAGAAAAAAAAGAGAGAGAAAAAGAGAAGTCTATGATCTCTATGCCTAGAAGTTCATCATTGTCATCAAAAGAAGGAATAAGATATCTCAAGACCTTCACAACAAAGTTCTTCATAAATTCTTTAGTTGGAGGCAGTCACTTGAGGAGCAAAGTATAATTAGGTTAGCCACCAAATATATCCACACACATGCACATCTTGATCTAAGGGTATGGTCTCCCCTCTGAGGATCCCAGTTTTGACTGGGCAATACATGCAAGGTAAGTATGCTACATCCTTGAATTACCCTCAGCTCCATATAAGCCTATTAGTTATAGGGTAAGAGAGAGGAGGCAAAACACCATCATTGCCTTGGAAAGGATCCAAAAATACCACACATGAGAGACTAGGAAGGGTCATGCAAGAGGAATCTCTGAGTTTTATTTTGAAAATATACAAAAACTCTAGAATGAAGGTTGATCGAAGAAATCGAGATGTAGTGCTTGACTTGATTGTTCTATCTTTCAACTAATCAAGACCCAAGTGAAGGCTAAAAGCTCCATGGTTAAAGGTAATATGGGTAAAAGTCAGATTGGTTTGCTCTAATCTAGAGGAGAATTCTTGTTTTGAGCACATGTGTACTTTTGAGTCGTAAGAGCATTGTAGCAACTCCTGATCCATTATTGAGATTAGCTTTGCTTAGGGACTAGCAAAGGTTAAGCTTGGGGGAACATGTTGACGATCACTAATGCTCATTATTAACCATCAACTATTGCATGAAAAAGAATGAAATGAACCACAAAGCATAGTTGTAAGGTTTGATTCTAACGAGTTCCACGAGTTGTGTTGTTCTCACTTGTTTTATAGGATATTTAACATTTCACTATATAAAAGTATCTCAAGTGATGAATTAGAGAACATCATTATGAAGAGCTCGTCGAGACGATCGAAACAGACATATCATTTGCTCTATTTGGAGTTCCGAAGAGAAAGTCCCTGATGGATACGACTCGGAAGATTCTAGAAGAATCTAGAACCATCACCAAGCAAGAGTTTTAGGGACTAACATAATAATTTCCAAAGCTTTGGTGAATTGTGAATTTTTAGGATTAAAAATAGAATAAGCCAAGAAGGAGTAGGAGTCCAGAAACCGGACCAAATCAAGTTGGAATTCCAGGAAAATTGATGGGAAGGTTCTAGAGGACACGAGAAGACACGGGAATGAAGCAGGAGCCCGAAAGATGATAGGTGGGGCTGGCCGGCCCCACATGTTAGGCCGGCCGGCCTGGTCCCACCTCCAAGTGAGACCAGCTTTGCGTGGCGGCCTCCAACCGACCTCTACGACGCATCTCAACCATTGTTTCATGTCAGTTTGATACGAGCGCTGCGGTTCACCCCACTGGGCTATATAGGCAAGGGCAGACCACCTCCCTCAGGCCATCTCCATCTTCATTAGCTATATCTAGAGCAAAAGCTAGGATTTCACCCCTCCATCCAAGTAGAAGTAAAGATCCCTCTAGATGATCGTCTACTTCTAGTTCCTCTAGTTCATCTTCTAGTTCTAGTTCTAGTTCATCTAGTTGTAAACTAGAGATCAGGGAGAGAGGAGAGGAGAGATCTGAGGAGGAGCCGGATCTATCGGATCTTCCTCGACATTATACTTCTGTAGCATCTGGTTCATCTTGAGTAATCTCCAGGTTCTTCAACATTTATTTCTAAGTATTTTGTTTAGTTTTAGTTCTTTCTTTATTGTATTTACTGGATCTCTGCTCGTATTGAGTGCTCTAGTTATCCTAGGTAATTAGAGTAGTAAGCGCTGGTGTAGATGTGTCGTCTAGACTAGGGTTTACCTGAGTTTGTGCCCAATCCTCCGGATAGTTGTGGTTGCCCCAGAGGTGATAGCTCTGTTAGGCCTTTGTAATCCACCACGTTAGGGTTGGTGTTTTCGTAGAGCTTTTGGCAGCCTTCTCCCAACTACTGTTTTCCTAGTCTTTTTTGAGAGTTGGAAAGGACCTGCTGCTCCGAAGTAAGTAAAATAGTGTAAGCCTTTGACAAGATAGAACCACTTAGAAAACCCTAAAAACCCTCTATACCCTATAATTATCCTTTCCTTGGATGTTCCTAATTCTTCTAGTACACTTCATGTTCCCCATGGAAATCGATACTCTAGAATACTCCCGGGTGAAAGCTACATCGGTATTCGTGCACTTGTGGATCTTTTCCTATTCATGTTTGAAATACCCAACAATGGTCAGGGCACTCCAGAAGATCTTCTTCATTGACTCCTTCTCCCACCGGAACCTCATGCCCTTGAGTTTCCTGTGGCTCCTCCGATCACTCTTGCTCGAACTCGATTAATGTCAGTTCCTTAGGATATGATATGACATGATGAGATGCATACACATGTGTATGTAACAAATGGTGACATGGTAATACTAGATTAACACTCGTTTACTGAATAAGTGCATATCTCTTCTCTAAAACAAGAAACATACACTCACCAAGGTCTAACAACCTAAGGTAAAGTTGTTCATCATCTATAAGAAGCTTAGAACCTACAGCTAAGAACTTATTTTAATTAGCCTAGGCATCTAAACAACAACATCAAGCTCATACAAAGAAACTAAGTCATTCACTCATTTCAAGCAATTTTTGGACTGGAGACAGTAGCTACATGTTTTAATCATAACTGGAGTTATACAAATCTAGCTATAATAGAACTGACCAAATTATAAGAACGTAAGTACAAAAATAATCACCGAAGCAATCAAATTCTACTTAGGCTCTCATATCCCCGGTAGTTCAGAAATCTCGAAGGATTTCAAACAACTTTCAACATACAAGCCAAGATCGTACATGATTCAACACAACACATCATTTGTTACAACAGTTCACAAGTGGCATACGGATTACATCCATCAGAGTTCGAAATAAAATATTACAAACCAAGTTTGATTAGCGGAAGCAACATAGCTCGATGCATAACTTCATAAGTTCAAATACATTGCCAGATTAAATGTCATGTTCCACAAAAGAATCTTCAGGTAAGAACACTAGTAGAGACCGCGCCTAACGGTCTAATCTTCATCCCTGGCCGGGAGAAGGCAATACTTGCAGCAACCGTGATAGAATAGGTCATCTGCAATAGGTGGGAAATAAACCCCAAGTACGAGAAGGTACTCAGCTAGACTTACTCATCAAAAACTAGAAATAAAAGACACCAAGGATCATGCAAGGCTGATATAAAGTCTAGTTTGACAACACTTTGCGTAAAAGCTGGCATGACATAAGTAACTATTTAAAGCTTAACATCAACTTATTAATCATTAACCTGCCATCTATATTAGCGCATGTACTAGAGCACTCACTTTATTAGGAGCAAACAATATTAACCATAGCAGGTATAATAAGGTCATTATCATGTCATCATTCTTGAACCATCATATTATTTAGTGTATCTACTATGAAGATATGCCCATCAAGTTCTCACTAACCGGGAGAGACGGCGACTCGAATCGATTACTACCAAGCGGGGGAAATATTCCTAACACTCAGCTGGCAAACCCTGCTAAAGGCAGCCATCGATCACCTTTGGTACAACTCAGAAATCACGGGCTCGATCAGCGCCGCACTCTCAGGGATATCATGCCACCAGGACGATCAAGACCTCCAAGTACCTACCCTTGAACACTAGCAATTTGGAATGACTCCCCTCCGAGGCGCACTCAAACAGACCGGCTTCCAGCCTGAACTGAGCTACTCGGCTTCGTGGTCAAACACCTGGGTCCAGCCAGCTAAGTGAAAGGCATGCGCTCAACATGAATAGGGAAAGGCTCTAAGCATAGGTCCTTAATCGACACAGACGGAGTCACTATAAGCATAGCAGCCCTACAAGCCTCCGTTCGGTTTTCATTCAATTTAAACTAGGTTCTTTTCCACGATAGCAAATATAGCCAACCATGTCATATATAAATATTCCTAAAGCTCGCAGGTGACAGGAGATCACCTGACTTCTACCTTTTAAAGCAAGGCTAAACAATCTACTCGATCTTGAACTACATAGGCTCAAGGTATATTTTCTGGACAAGGATTGGATATAAATGCAGCAAGTGTTTTCAATCAACACCTATATATATATAACATATATACTCAAGTGTATTTTAGAAATTAGGAGGCTTATAATGCTCTGGGGCTTGCCTTTCATGAAGTTGCAAGGCGTGTGATCCAGACAATCCACCATGTCTCCTTCTACTACTTCTTCAGGGCCTGCACCTCCTTCTCCGGTGGCTGCTCCTCCGGGTTCGGCTCGAATTCCAGAAGAGTGACTCCCTCCAGAACACCTATTGCATGCCAATGCACGAGATGAATATCATGGATGCATAGGAGATGACATGATGATCAAGAATGAAGAACAATGCTTAGCATAACATCACTGGACAGTCATTGACCGAGTAGGTGCAACACTCTACTGAAATCACTTTAAAGAGTATGTGCAAATCTCCTCTCTGTAGAGCAAGAGTGCACACTCATCTAGTTTACACAACTTAAGGTATAATTGCTCATCCTCAGTTAGAGGCCTAGGACCTGCATCTATCAACTTAATTCAATTAGCCTAAGCATCTAAAACATCCCAATCCTGCTTAAGCAAAACAAACAAGCCATCGGGCAATTTCAACAACTCGGAGCATACAATAGAAGTCAAGTAATTTACTCATAATAGGAGATTTATAAATCCATATGACTTGCAACAAGACAATCTGGAAAGCTTATGAAATTATCTACATTTCATCTTTAAACATCAAAGCATGATTCTAGAGTTTAGTAGGTCAAAAACCTGTATTTACAGAAACTGGTCTAAACAAGACAAAGAGCAGAGAAAACTGTAATCTAACTTTGAACAGTTGTAACTCCTAAACTACTTGACCAAATGCCACTAAATTTTAACAACTAGATACATGAGTCCGCTACAACTTTTGTATTCACAAGTTTACCAGAAAACGTCATAAACATGGGGTAATTTTAAAAGCTCCTAAATCTATCCAGAAACATAATTCCTACAATTTAATTATTAAGTGATGTTGCAAATACCCAAATTGGCCAAACCAATCTAACCAACATGCAATACATATCAACAGAACACCAGAACACACGGTGTCCAAAACCAAATCATTTATTTTAATACCTTTATTAATTTATTTAACTAGGTGAATAAATCAACATATACTAAAAGTACTCCAAAAAGTCTACAAAAATTACAGTGGCTTAGAGATGCTCTACAAAGACTACAGTACAAATTTCATGCCATTTAGATATGCATAGCATTCCACACAAAAAGGACAAGCCACTAGGGTTTCAAAAAGCATAATGAGGAAACCCTATTTAAAAGTATCAAACAATAGATTTCATATTTTTCTTAACTCCCTACTAACATAAGAATAGCACTCACAAAATTTCAAGTTCATAGCATGCATATATTAATTATGAAAATTAGCACAAGTAATTACTATTTATCTAAAGGAAAATCATAACTCAATCATACAATGACCAAAATTCATGAAATTTAAACTGCAGCCTACTCATAGTATACATCACATAAAAGTTTCATGCCATTTGGAGCTACACAGCAAGAGATAGGAATTTGCCCTTTTTCATCATGAATAAAATAGATAATTTATAACGCCATATTTTATAACAGAACAAGGCATGTTTCATATTTTTACTAAAAACTAGACATTGCATGGAACATAGAAAAATTAGAACCACTCAATTTGGATCTACCCAACTCTAGTGATGATTTTTCAAAGTTAGCATCAGAAACTGGATTTAAAATTAAACTGTAAACCCTAACCAGCCACTGACACGCGGGACCCACAGGGTCAATGGGCCCGCCTGGCAGCCGTAGCAGAGACATGGGCTGATTTTGACTGCTGATTTCTCACCAGCAGTGAAGTCTCCGGTGAGATGGTCGGCACCTACGTTATCTACGTGACAAGCCGCGCTGGTGGGTAGTGAAGATGGAGTGGCGGTAGCACTGGTGGGTACTTGCCGATGGCAATGGCGGCTCGGCGGTGGCGCTCGATAGTGCGCCGGCCACCTCCGGCCGGTAGCGGCCCAAGTGGGCTTGGCTCGAGCACTAGTGCTACACGAGGACCTTGCTACGCTAGAGAGATAGAGGAAGGAGGTGCCAGAGGAGCTTGGCCACATCAGCACATGGATGGTGGCGCTCCGGCGAGGGAACCATGGTGGTAGAAAAAGCAATGCGGCCTCACCGAAGCTTGAATGGCTCAACGGAGAGGACGACGAGCTAGAGGAGATGGTGGTGACACTGTGGGTGAGCTTTGGTGGGCTGCGGTGTAGTGGCGCACGCGCATGATGGCGACAGAGCTCGCATTGGCGAGGACACTCTGTTGTGGATATTGTGCTCGTGAGAGGGGGCGAAAATGGCGATGTGAGTGCATGGGAGCGAGGCAGAGACATCGTGGCAGCCTTGAAGCTCACCTCAGCCTGATGGATGGGGCTAGCATTGGCATATGGCCACCAGGTGGCACACGCGGCCTAAGCCTGGTCGGCCACTGAAGGCACTAAAGATTTTGAATTTGAGTTCTGAATCAGAACTCCATCACCGACTAAAATCGCCCCCAAAACGTCCCTCTAGCTCTTAAACCAGCTTGAGTTAGCAAAAAGTGAAATTAACAAAGATGTAGAGTTACGTGTGAACTACAAGATTGTCAATTAAAGCTTGAACTGATTTGGCTTGGTTAGAGAGTTATAGAGTCCCAAAGTAGGGTACTTTGAAACTGTAGTGCAGTTAGGACTTAACCAAAATGGCTAAGTGCTAAACAACATACCAAAATCGACTTGTGGGCCCTGTTTGAACATTTAGGTCCATTTTCATGAGATGACCATATTACAATTTTTGTCCCTTAACAAATTTGCTACAACTTTGTTTAAGGGTGCACCAACATGCATTGACTTCTAGTAGCACTTTTTAAATAGTCAAGAAATCGAGGTCTAGTAGTCAACCAAAGTCAAACTAGTACTTAGAAGTATAGTTAGGGCTAATGACCTTCATGAACTGTAACACCCCAGGTGTTAGGCTTACCTTTTTGGACACTTGCATTGCATGAGCCTCAGCCTCATTTGTTCATCTACGAGCATGGAACATATGAGACATGTGTATGTGGAATGTGCTTGCAACACCTCCTTGAAACATATACAACATACTTTTGTTAATTGTGTTTCAAGTGTGTATGTTAGGTGCTCATGCTTGGTAATGAAAGTGAGTGTTGATGTCACTTCTTTCATGTGTCTCACATCACTCTCTACCTATAGTGACCCCTAGAAAAGTTTCATGAAGTTTGGAATAAAAAAGTCACATGAAATGATAAGTTATATGCTTGTTTGGATTATAACTGAAACATACACTATGAAAAATCTAGGATTGTATGACGAGAGCAAACTATCATGTAAAGTACAAAAATTGTCATAAAAAATACATTATGACGAAAACCAGTTGTCATGCGTGTCGTCATAAAAAGAGCATCATAAAAAGTATGGCGTGATCAAATGGTAAAAGTCGTCATATAATGTCATGACCTTTTGTGACAGTTATGTTGTGCTGTCACATATGGTACTATTTTATGACGACTATAACCGTCACATAATAGTGGTCAACGCGTCACGTAAAACACTATCCGTCACAAAATAAGAGGTGGGGACTTTTTTCAGCAATTCTTTTGTGACGATCCTGAGCGTCATACATTATTTTGTGACAATTTATTTTTGTCTTGTTTTGTATGACCACTGAGACAATGGGTGACTTTTTTGTGATGATATGTGTCATCATATAATATAATGTGACATTTTTGTGGTGTCGTATTTGTAGCTCGAATATTGTGCTTAGTCACATTTTTGTGACAACCAGTGGCGTCATATTGGTTTATGTGACAATTAAGCTATGTCTTAATTTGTATGGGTCGTAAGTCATTTTGTGACGACCACTTCCATTCGATGACAAATGCCACAGATCACAGATCTGTCGTAAGAGGTCATACAAACACAGAATCATCAGTAGGCATCATCCACCACATCAGAAACCATCATCAGAATCACAAACACAAAAATATATATATGATCCACCACACTACCATCACAGCTCATCAGTGATACACAACTGAGCCAAGCCATCATACACTTGGCATACATTCCAAATGATAACAAGTTCAAACAAGTTTAGACAACATAGTTCTGCAACAAAGTTCCAACAAACAAGTTCCATCACACAGAGTTCCACAAGACTACACAGGTTCGAACATAGCAACATAGTTCTGACAACATACTCCACAAAGTTCCAACGGAGACAAGTTTGTGATTCTAGTAAAAGCTAGCACAAGCAAAGTCATAGCCATTGCCTACCTCACTCTTTCTGAAGTTTCAGCACAGCCCGCAGAAGTGCATTAGTCTCTTCAAACTTGCTATGCATCTCCTTCACCTCTTCTTGTGTTTGGCGCATCAGATTTTGGTTTTCTTCAAGAGAAGCCTGCTGCGCTCGAAGCTGTTCTTGCAACTCTTCCTGCTTCCTAGCTGCTTGCTCTCTTTCAGCTTGTAGTGTTGCCTCAAATTGAGACTGCAGGCGGGCTTCTACTGTTGTTGTTGTGGACCGGGCAGCATTCTGCGCTTTAGTGAGGCCAATGTTCGGAAGGAAGGTTGATGAATGGCTGATCTGGCTTAGACTATCAGCAACAATCTGAGTTGGAGACTTGGGTGCTTCTCCTTCTTCTAATTCTCTTGCCATCTCTTGAACCATTTGTTCCTACATAGAATGATCCATTTCATAAGAAGGCCATACTACAGTGTTGAACCAGGCTTGAATTTGTGTATAGTACATGTATGCAATAACTTTGTAACTTACATATATGTCATCTGCAAGCGGAGTATGACCATTTTGTGGACTAGTCATGCATTCCCCAAAGAACTAGATAGGATCTGGCTCCATGCCATTGTACTTCGGCCTCTACAGCATGTAACAAAACAATTCACAATGATATCCAAGAAAGTAAAGTGAGGGCTGGACAAACATGGGATTATTTGTACATGTGAACAGCAAGATCACAAGATATGTATGCACTGTATCACAACAAATCCATCATTCATAGACTACTACAAATGCAAGCAGGATCATGTTACAAAAGCAGCAGGCTCATCCTATAAATGCAAACAGCAAGCATCAGCATCCTCATTTGAACATGGGAGCTCATCTTACAAAGCAACGGGTACAACTCAGAATGTGCTATACTAGGAGTGGTCATCCCAGAAAAAATTGGAGTTGTGCTAACTTGACAGTTAAAAAGCACATGGTAAGACTATGCTAGAAATGTCCCATCTTTGAAGTTTATTGTACCAAAGATATAGTTTCCGTACCAGGCTATATCGATGGGCAACATAGGACCTAGATCTAGTCCTTTGGTGAAGCTGCACTTGCCCTCGGTTTACTTTATTCTTTTCACATTTCTCCTACACCACAAAAGCAATACAAAGTTTTCATTGTCATGCACATAGTTTAAACTACACTTTAAGAAAAATAGATGATGCAGGGCATGGACTTGATTCCTTGGGTCACACCAGTACTCTACCAGCTTGGTCCACTCCGCTTTCTTCATCTTAGGTGGAGGTGGTTTGGTCAGCATCTGTTCTAATGTCAGTGATGGGTCGAAGTACTTCCTTTTAAGGTGGTACCTCTGCTGTCGTACTCCCTTCTTAACGATATCAGTGCATGCAGCTTTTGCTGGTCCCGCTCTCTCAACTTCCACATCCAACCTTGTCTGCATCCACAAATGATTTATTAGACACAATTTTGTACCTGGGAACCAAACTAATTCAAGAAAGTATGTAGAGTGAAAGAGTTGTCTCACCGCCACTTTGTCCAGCACTTTTTGTACTTATGCGGGCCCTGCCTCTTTTTGATACTACTTCCAAGATGTGTAGATAGGTAGCTGGTCTCTAAGGGCAACACCAGTTTCTGATGCTAGCTTGGCTGCTTGAAGTGGGACATCAGGTCTTTTCTTCCCTTCAGCCACTTGGATAGGCATCTTGTTTCCTCTTTTTATTAGCCTCTCTAAGCCAAGACCAATTGTTTTCTTGTGGACTACCTTCTGGCGCACTGCATTGGCAAATAATAATAAAAGTGTGGTCATATAGCAATAACAAATGTAGATATGTATTGGAGGAAATAATGCTTGGAAAGTACGTTTACCTAGAACCAACTCAGCATCTACATCTCCTTCAGTCATATGGCCCTCTGAATTTGCAGCATCAAAGTGGTTAGCGGACTCATTGATGTCATTGCTTTGCCTAGAGCTCTGCGCACATGGCAATGTGTCATTAGGTGCTGGTTGGGTGACACTAGTTGTGGGAGTAGGATGCCAAGACAGGGCAGCATTGGGTGTAGGAGTACACATTGGATTTCGCATGGTGTTTTTTGGAGTAGTAGGCACTGTGTTTGTAGTATTTGTGGTAAGGTTGCCACTTGTACTGAGGTGGGGTTGCAGCTAGCTAGCACTGGAAGCCGCCTGAGGTTTAGGGTTGGCTCTCAGAGGGTTCTTAGGAGGCAAGGGTTGCCTTTGCTTCGGTGGTGGACGGCCTCCAGGCGAAGGCATGGCTGCACTTTGCCTAGTCAATCTTACAGGTGTGCGTGGTGGCTGCTGGCTGGCAGCCACCGTTGTTGCCGCCTTTTGCTTCTTCTGCTGAGGGCGAGTTCCTGGAACCATGTCTCCTACCTGCCAACAGCAACATGCATCTTATGAGTTATATAAGAAAGAAGTGTGAGGTTGATTAGATGACTACAATGAAGAACCTGATTGAAATAGACAGACCAGAAACTTGTTAATTGCCCAAGTAATGCATCTCACCTCAGTATTGACCTCATCATTATTGAGGTCATCAGAATCATGATCACTGTTAGAATTATCAATGTTAGAGGAAGGATCATAATCAATGTCAGAATCTAGTATGTCAGACACTACTGTCCTCGGTTTGCCCTTTTCCTTTTTTGAGAAAACATCTCTAACCTGCTGAGCTAATACCGGAATACCAAGAGACGTAAAATGTTTCTGAATATTCCTTACATTCTCATCCCTCTCCTGCTCATACTTTGTTTTTGACATTTCTTGTATTACTTAGTAGGATCAAACGCAGGTAGAGCAGAAACTGGTTTCAGTTTTTGTAAAGGAGTTGAAGGAAAAACTAACAGATTAGTTTGAACTGAACAAACCATGTAATAGACAAAGGAAACTTGCCATGCATATATCCAAAAACAAACCATGCTTGAAACCTACAGAATTGGATAACAATCTGGAGTTGTTGCAAAGTTAGCTCATGCAATTGCCATAACGAATTCTATCAATTTAACTTGGTATGCAGAACATAGATCACATGAACAACCAAACTCTGGTTCACAGAAAATGACTAAAAGATAATATGAACTATCTGTTAAATGGATATACTAATGCTGACAAGGGCTATTTACCAAAACAAATGAGAAGGGCAAGGAATAACTCAGATTTATCAATACTCCATGACCATCACGAAATAATTAACCAATACTGAAAGCAATCCTATCCCAAGCATGAGCAACTGAAACAAGCAGCAGGACATAGGACTAGGATAAGCAGAAAACAGGATGCATCGGGAACACTGCAGTGTTAGGTTCAGGAACACTACCACTGTTAGAGCTGAGGGAGGGTCGTCGGGGCACTGCAGCGGGAGCCCGGGATGCCGATGTGTTGCGCTGCGTGTCCGGCGGGGCGCGAGTGGCGAGGAGCGGCGTGGTGTGCGGGATGGGCGGATCCGGTGGTGCGGTGGACTATGGCGTGGACTGTGGTGGGATGGGTGCGAGATAGGTGGATGCGGCGGTGTGCAGGTGCGGCGGTGGGATGGGTGGATGCGGTGGTGCGGCGGTGAGGAGGATGCGGCAGCAGCGGATGCAGCTAGGTTTGGAGTGGCGGTGTGGGAGAAGGGGATAAGGAAGGAGGGGAATATTTCAGTGGCCTGGGCGGGATGGGGTGTCGGTGGCAGTGGCCTAGGCGGGAGTGGGCCGGATGTGGTGTTGGGACCCGTCTGTCAGTGGTAGTGGCTTGGGTGGGAGAGCGGCTGGTTCAGCTGCTGAAATTTTGGTCTGGCGCAGTGGGCCCCATGTGTCAATGATAGAGTTAGTAGTATTACGAATTCAAATACATTTTCGGGGTAGCAAATCTGGTCAAATGGAAAATTGGTAAGAAACAAAGTTGTTCCACACATCGAGATCTACCATCTTTATATAATTCATTTTTTCAATTGACTTTGTTTCGAGAGTTTGAATTTTGAATTTTATAAATTTTAAACTTCAAAGTAAAAATTGGGCTACTAAATAATTTCAAATGAAGAAGTGATTAATACAAAGGTTGATGAATTCATGGAATATGTTAGAGATAGATATAGTGCAGATGAGAAGATTAAGTGTCCATGCCAAAAATGCTTGAACCAAAAAGAGAAAAGCCAAGCTGATGTACACAAGGATATCGAACTCAATGGTATGGCTAGGTGGTATACTAGGTGGATTGACCATGGAGAGGAACCTAATGATGGTGATGATGATGGAGAACTCGATGTTGTACCAGAAGATATGTCATGGGATGGAAATGACCAGGCACCACTTGATGAGGAAGGACAAGCCGAAGATGTGTTAGATGATGGTGCAAGGGGAGTGCAGGGGTTGATTCAAGATTTTCGTGAAGCAGCCAACCATGGCTTCGGTGGTAACTTATATAAAGAACTCATGGAAGAGGCAAAGCATGAGCTTTATCCAGGTTACACCGAGGAGTCTAGGCTATCTTTCATTATTAAACTGTTGCACATAAAAGTTTACAATAGGATAACAACTTATGGGTTCGATGCATTCCTTGAGTTGCTTTCTTCATCATTGAAGAATGTGCCCGGACTTCCTAAGTCCTATAACAAGATGAAAGCTCTGCTTCGGAAACTTGGTTTTGGGTATGAGTCTATTGATGTGTGCAAGTATGATTGTGCCTTATTTTGGAAGGACAATGAAGAGGATGATCATTGCCCAGTTTGTGGCTTCACAAGATGGAAAGTGAACAAGGAGGGCAAAAAGAAAGTTCCTCACAAGGTCCTCCGTTACTTTCCAATAATTCCATGCCTTCAAAGGATTTTCATGTCAAAGCAACAGGCACAGTATGCAAGATGGCACAAGGAAAAGAGGGTACCAGTTGAGAATGAAGTGAGACATCCTGCTGATGGGGAAGCTTGGAAAGATTTTGATGAGACTTTCAAGTCTTTTGCAAATGATCCCCGCAGTTTGAGGTTGGACATTGCTACTGATGGATTCAACCCGTTTGGTCAGATGACCAATTCATATAGCATCTGGCCAGTGATAGTGGTACCATACAATTTTCCACCATGGATGTGTATGGACCAATCCAATTATATGCTTGCTTTACTAATTCCAGGCAAAAAATCACCTGGCAGAGATTTCCATGTGTTCATGCAGCCTTTGATAGCAGATATGATAGAGCTTTGGAAGGGTGTTAAAACTTATGATGCAGTTGAAGGCAAAGACTTTAGCCTGCGTGCAGCGATTCTGTGGGGAATCAATGACTACCCTGCATTAGGCACCATGTCAGGCAGAACCACTAAGGGTTACTTTGCATGTGTGCACTATGATGAGAATCCTTGCTCTGAATGTCTGAGAAACAAAATTGGTTTCATATGTCATAGACGTTTCCTCCCAAGCGACCATGCATGGAGGAGAAACAAATCTTTCAATGGCCGCCATGAAAACAGAGAGCGACCAAGGAAATTTAATGCTGATGAGGTTATGGCAAGGTTGGATGAAATTTGCTATGTTCTATGCAAGAATCCAGATTTGCCAAAATCAAGAAAATGACACCGTAATGAAGATGAACCAGTGTGGCATCTGAAGGTTAACTTGTATGATTTACCATACTGGTCAAAATTGAAGCTACAGTACAACCTTGATGTTATGCACATAGAGAAAAACATATGTGAAAACATTTTGGCAACTCTACTTAATATTCCAAACAAGACCAAGGACACCATCAATGCAAGACTAGATTTGGAAGATAGAGGTATAAGAAAAGAGCTTCATTTGCTAGATGACACTGGTAGTTCATCATCAAAGCCTAGAGCTTGTTATGTTCTAAAACCAGAAGATAAGAAGAAGTTCTTGGAATTTGTGAGCAATGTTAAGTTTCCAGATGGCTATGCCTCCAACATATCAAGATGTGTCAATATGGAGGGAGCAGGATCAATGCAAGGGCTAAAAACACATGACTGTCATATACTGCTGCAGCGTATTTTACCAGCTGGCATTCGTGGTTTGGTGCGCAAAGACGTATATGAAGTACTTGCTGAATTGGGTAGTTTTTTAGACAACTTTGCTCGAAAACTCTAAAGGTTGATGCACTACACCAAATGAAGGAAGATATTGTGCTTATCCTTTGCAAGCTAGAGAAAATTTATCCTCCAGCATTCTTCGATGTTATGGTTCACCTAGCAGTACACTTACCTGATGAGGCACTCCTTAGGGGACCGGTGCAGTATGGATGGATGTATCCCATTGAGAGAAGATTGGGCACCTTTAAGTGTTTCATCCGCAATAGAGCAAGACCTAAAGGATGTATTGCAGAGGCATACACTGCCTATGAGTGTATGACCCAGTGCTCAACATATTTCAGTGACATCATTAATAGGTTCACTAGGCCTGAAAGAAACTTAGATGGAGAACAAAACATCTCACCCAATGGTTACTCTATTTTTGGTCATGGTATTAACCTGTTGGGTGCTTCAAAACTTCATTACGAAGACAAAGACTATGACTCCATGGTTTGGTTTGTTCTAAATAACTCTGAAGAGGTTGATGAATACAAAGAGTGAGTAATTGCTGTAATTTCATCTCAGCCATCTTTATTCAATACTATTGTCACAAAAAACTAATTCTTCTTCCTTTGCAGCATGTATATGGAACAATTACAACAACAAGGGGTGAACGATGTTGAAAAAATGATGTCAACACAATTCGCTGCATGGTTCGAGGATCATGTGTGTGCACCTTCTACAACATGACTTAATAATTTAAGATACAATACATTTTCAAACTCACTAATTTTGTATGTTTTCAACCTTCAGATTACCAGGTTGAAATACGAAGGCAGCACACATGTTGATGAAGACTTGTACTCACTAGCCTGCCGGCCAGATCGTCGTGTGCGTTCATACACAGCTTGTATAATCAATGGGGTACGGTACCACACTATGGCTCATGACGAACACAGGAAGACACAAAACTCCACCATCAGAAGTGCAGGTACTCACGGTGATGACACAATTGACTTCTATGGGACAATCAAAGACATTATTGAGTAGAGTTACAGTAAGAACAGCAAAGGGCGTAGAACTGTTATCTTATTACGGTGTGAATGGTACAATCTTGAGGGGAGGACATACCAGATGAAAGATGATGGTTACTTCAAGAGCATAAACATCCAAGGCCGATGGTATAAGAATGATCCTTTCATTATGGCCACAGATGCTTCACAAGTATTTTTCTTGGAAGATTCAAAGTTAGGTCCATGTTGGCGAGTGCTACAAGAATTTGGGCACCGACATATATTTGATGTCAAAGAGTCTGACACAAACCAACCAATTTAAGAACAGACGCAGATGCGATATCAGGAGGCATACCAAGAGGAGCATATTTCAACTAGAGATGGTGCAGTGAGAGACATTCATCCTGATTTGGATTTGTTGCACATGGATAATGAACCAGGCAGCCCTATTAGTAGAGACCTTGTCGAGAGCATCCGGCGGCAGAAACATACACCTCAAGGTGATGTAGCAGAGGACGGAGATGAAGATGAAGATGAAACCTATCTTGAGTACCATAGTCCAGAAGAAGAAGGCAATACTTCAGGAGAAGACAGTGATGATGACTAAACTTTGCATTTCTGATATTTGTTTTATTTGAATTATGCTACTACATTTGCTTCTGAATTATGAAATTGTATGACCTTATATGCAATGATTCTGTTTTCAGTGGATACTTCATGTATGATGCAAGTTACAATTCCCAGATTTCATTTTTTGACAAATACAATTCCCAGATTTCAATCATAGAATGCAAGTTATACTGTCTAGATTTCTTTGTTTTCATGACACATGATAATGTCATATAATGCCCAGAATCTATCATATATGTATAGAATCTGTCACAAAATGTATAGGCTGGAAGTTATATATACATTGTGCCAAAATTTCAGACAACACAAGTAAATCATCATAAGCAAAAGGGATCTTTATTTCTAGCATACAGCTAAAATGTACACAAGAGATGTCCAGGACCACAATGGCCCATATTTCATAACATCTGCAAATACATAGAGCACACCAGGTTCAACACACCATGTTCTTCATCACTACAGATTCAACACAAAGGCACCTACTGCATCACCGTTGCCTACTCGAACATAAAAGCTACAACCAAGAACATAGCCAACAATAGGAATAGTGTTACATTCACACATCCACACACAAGACAAATGCAGCTTCCCATGCCTTCCCTGTTCTTGCCAACCATTTCCTTCACCATGTTTACATTTTGCTCTAAGCTATCAATTTTTCCCACGAGCTCATGAACTTCTGTTGTCGAAGCTGCTGCGACGGTCGAGGAAGCCGACGGTAGATGTCCCTTATCATGAAGGTACACCACATATTCTTCCTCGAACCAAAACCTAATACATGTCCCCTGCAGCCAAATTACAACCAAAATGCAATGAAATTTGGGCAAACAAGAATGAAATTAAGCAATGAAAATTCAACAACTTCACTGACATTACTATAATTCTTCCTAGGACACTTGAAATATCTCTTTCCAATGTTAGACCCAGACTTGGTATTGACAGCAAACACCCTCACATCCTTGCAATCCGGGCAAATTATCAATGGCAGCCCGGTGTCATAATCAACTAGCGCCTCCAGATCGACACCAGTCGGCTAAGTGCTTGCGGCAACAACAGCAAGGGGCCTGGGTTGCAGCGCATTCCTAGCTGCACTTGAACGTCGAGTTTGACCGGTAGATGACGAGGCCTGCGACATGAACACTACATACAACAGGTATATTGATTAGGCCTCACACACACATGAATTGGGGAACATGAGCAAAGGGGGACGAGGAGGGGGATGAGGGCGCCACTGCACAGCAAATCCAAGGGGACTGGGAGGGGGAAGAGGGCGGCACTGCCGTGGATGAGCACCTGGGGAGAGGGGCACAGCCCACCGCGCTGTCACTTGGGGAGAGGGGAAGCTGGCTATGCCTAGAGCTTGCCCGACGTCCGCCGTGCTCCTCCCAAGGCCGCTAGCCGCACCTTCCAGAGGCCGCCGCGTTGTGGATTGGGGAGAGGGGCACCAGCCTCCACCTAGATCCCCGTCGTGCTCGCCGAGATGCCGCCCTCTACTCAGCCAGCACTGCCGCCGCTAGCGTCGTGCTCGCCGCCCTCCACTTTAGTTCGGGTCGGGGTCTCGAGGAGATGGGGAAAATGAGAGTGGTCAACACATAGGGGTAGGGTCCACCTGCAGGCAGTATATTAATGTTGGGAACGGTCATTTTTTGAAGTAACTTAATGTGACATCGTGAAATCGTCACATAGAGATAGGTCATATCGTCATACAAACAAAGCCGTCAGCTGCCTTCTTGTGTGTGACAATTTGTGACAAAATTTGTTACCTTTATGTGACAAAGTAAGGGCTGTTGTCACAAATAGTTCTAGGTCTCATAACTTTGTGATGACACAATAATTTCCGTCATATAAAGTTACATTATATGACAAAAAAAGTCCCCGTCATGAGGTATTTTGTCATAAAAAGAAAGATTTTTTGTAGTGATACTTCTAAAACTAGGAAACATGCTTTACATTCCATGCGAACTAGCGTTTATGCAACATACCAATGTAATAGGTGCAACACATCTTGGACACATGTGGAACAACCTAGTGAAACATGTGTAGCATGTACCATGCAACAACACTATGAAACTTGTTAAACAGAGCTTTGAAACAAGCATTGCAATTATAGTGATTTTTATGTTTCAGTGCATGTGAGGCCTACACTTTTGTGCAACCTATGCATGGTGGGTATGTTTGGCCTCTACAACACCATAACTACACTTAGGACGCTTAATGGAACAATGTTCATGTTGATCATTTTGCCTAAATGTGCTTCTAAGTGATGGTTGACCATGTATGGACCCTAGAACCCTTTCATTTGACCGTTTGAAAAGTGTGACCTAGAAGCTCTGCATGACTGTGCACCCTTTAACAAAGTTGTAGAGAACTTTATAAGGAACAAACCTTGTTTAAGATTCAAGCCATCAAAATGGGTGGAGCATGCTCAAAAAGGGCCCACAAGTCAGAAATAGGGCTGAATTCCACACTTAGCATTTTTAAACCTTGATTTTTGTGTCATCAATGTTGGCATCTCGTGTTCTCGAAATTCTGTTAAGTAACTCAAGATGACCCAAGAGTAAAAGTTGGAATGCATATCGTTGAGAAGCTCATGTAAGAAGATGACACTTATTTGACTCCATTTGGCCCATCAATTTGGAGTATGTGTTAATGGTTGTCGACATATTGACAATGTCATCTTGACACGTCATTATCTCCTAAACGGTTAAACCAATGACCTAAGTGCCTTAACATAAATTGTAGAGCATCAAGAGATGAGCAAATCTTGTAATTAGCCCCTGTCCAGATTCGAACAAACCTTGAGAAAATCTCTATGCAATAGAATCATAAAATGTTACTTGTTTGTAGAAAATTTCTGGTGTTTGGATTTAAGTTGGAAAAGAGCTCTAAAAATGCCTTTAAACTTGACCAGAGCAAGATCTGGAGTTTTAGATATCCAAAAATAGTGATTCTTGTTCTGTTAATCTTGTGATAACATTTAATAACTAATAAAAATATTAAACCAATTAGTTGTTCACTGTTTTCTTAGGGTTTTGATTTAATCTTGCTAATTAGGCATTTCTTGCATATGTTGTTTGGGAAATTCATAATTGATGCTATGATGGTCCAAATGATATGAAATTTGTATGGTAGTCTTGTTATGCTATGTATGTACTGTGATATAAATTTCATGGTCATTACTTACTGTATGATCAAGTTATTGATTTAACTTGTTTACGGCTTGATAAATAGCTTATAAATAATTTATAAATGATAAAATGGAAAATGTTGTTCCATTATCTTAGTATGATGTTGCTCTATCATGTTGATTCATACTATGGCCATGTGTTCATAGAAAATATTGAGTTTTAGGTTTAACTTGCTCTCACATGATTTATTGCAATAGCCATTTGTCCTTTTCATAGAGATTGATATACTTGTCCAATTGGCTTGAAATTTAGAAAGTGAACTTGTGGGGGCATATGTAGGCCACTGTAATTTTGGTAGAATTTATTGTGCATTTTGATATGTGTTCATAATTCCACCTAATTATCTAGGTAAATGAAGAAATATATTAAAATAATTTATTTAGCAATGGACATTATATTTTTGGTGTTCATTAGTCATGTGTGAAATGTTGGTAAAGTTGGTTTTGCGTAATTATATGTTTGCAACATATGTTAATAATTATTTCTTGCAGATGTGGTTTCTGGATAGTTCTGGGGACAATGTAAATTACCCTATGTTAATGATATTTTCTGAGCATCTTGTCTATAGCAAAGTTGTATATAATTCATGTATCTAGCTTTAATTAAAATTTGGTGTCATTTGGTCAAGTAGTTTTTAAGTTATAGATGTTTAAAGTCAGGTCCCAGATTTGGTTGCTCTCTGTTTGGAACAGACCAGAGTCTGTAGTTTCATCTTTTTGACCCATTAATCTTAGGAATCCGGCTTAGGTGATATTAAATGAATTGTATATAATTTTATAAGCTTTCTATAATGTCTTGTTGCACATTATTTAGATTTTTATAACTCTAGATATGATTGATTTACTCAGCTACTGCATGTATGTCCAGAAGGTGGTAAATTCTAGTTCTAGTGCTTTGATTAACTTTGCCATACTAGTGTGTTGAAGTGTGACTCATATCTTTGATGATACTTGGGTTAGTACCCTGTGATCTTATGATACTTGTGTCTTGATTGATGTGCTTGCCATCTTCTATGTTATGCCTTAATGAGGATTAAGTTAATTAGCTCTAGGTGCTTATGTGAACTTTGGTATGCTTGCTTGATTGCTTTGTTTATTGCACTTCTATGCATTCACACATATGCATTGTTGCACCTCATTTAGGTACGCTAGCTAAAGCACATGAAGGACCTGATGTGGATCCAAACCCGAAGACGGAGTTGGTGGATCCATCCCGAAGATAGAAGGATCGGACAAGTGCTAGATTGTTGGATGCTCGCCAAGTGGGTTTCACCTGACAAACTCTAACTTGAGTCGGATCCCAGGCAAGCCCCGGAGCATTATAAGACTGTAACACCCAAATTTTAGAGTTAATAAATTTTAAATAATTTAGATAACAATTAATGGGAAATTAAAATTTTAAAAATTATTTGCTGTTGCATTTATTTTCTTTTGTGTAGTGGATTTATTTTATTTTGTTTTGGTTTGAAAAATCGTATTTGGAATAGTTTATTAAATAAGAAAATAAAGTAGAAAAGAAAAAAAAAAGAAACACTTACCTGATTGGCCCGAAGGCCCGTCGGACGGCCTGTTTTCCCCCCGCTGGCGCCTGCGACCGCGTGGGCCGGTCCAGCAGCCGAGCCAGCCCAGTTCGGCCGAGCCAGCAGCCGCGTCAGCCCGAGCCAGCGTTGCATCGGCCCAGCACCGCCAGCAGCAGCGTTGTCCTCCCTCCTTGTTTCGCTGACGGGTGGGGGCCACCTGTCGGTCTCGTCTTCTTCCCCTTGCCGTGACCGAGCCGGACTCAAGTGTTGCCGCCACCGATTCTTGCCGATTTACTCGGGATTTTCTACTCGAATACGTTGCTGTGGAGCTATAAATAAGAAGCCGTGACCCTCCTCTTTCTGTTTTTCATCTAAACCGCGAGTTCCACCACGTGAAATCGAGTTCTAGGGCTTGAGGTTGTTGAAGGCCGGCGGTAGATCGGTTAGGGAGTCTTCGGGTGGATTGGAGGTTAATTTCTTCACTTGGGTGAGTTTGTCACCTTCTCCTCTCCCTCCCAATGCTTTTCTTTTGAGTTTTTGTGCTTTGTATCGTGGGATTGGAGCTCACCGTGGCCGACAATGGCGCCGCCGTTCATCCCCGAGCCGTGTTCTCTCCTCGGGTCGTCGTAGTGCTCCTAAACCGCCTAGATGAGTTCGGGTTTACTTCCTCTTTCGATTGGTGTTGGTTGCGGGTTGATTGGTGGTCGGGAACGGGGAAGCCGAGTTTTTTTTTCCGGCGAGCTCGGGTGGCCGGCCATGGTGACCGCCGGTCGGAACCGAGGAAGAAGGGTCGGGTTCTTCACTGTAGACTTGCTGATGAACACGATCCGTCCAAATCGAGATCAACGGCCCAGATTAGAACTTACCCCTTCGCTGGTAAATTTGTTAAAGAGACCCTCAGCTTTTTAGTTATCAACCCGCGGTCCATAGCGTATGTCGGAAAATGCGTTTTCGCGTTTTGGAAGCGTATTTTCTCCCGGATAAGTCAAAAATACGTTTTCAGATATTTACAGTTTTGCCACTAGAACTGTTTTGGTCATAAAATCTTCGTTTTAACTACGATTTGATCCGTTCAAGTTGTGTTAGGTTCGTATTTGCGAGCTCTACATGTTAGTATAGTTGTACAGTCAGTTGAGATAATTTAATTTTCGAGTTTATAATTAAGTATTTATTTATCTATAGGAAATCTTAGAAAATTCATAACCTTCACGTTTTAACTCCAAATTTGGTGATCTTTGCGTCTGTGTGATTGTAGAAACGTGTAGAAGAGTTTTATAAACTTTTATTACTGTTTTGCTAATGTTGGTGTACTGTTCTAATTGTATCTCTTTGTTTGCTTCGTGTTTGTTTGATTGGATGCATGTGTGTTGTTGATTGATGATCAATTATAGAAGGTGAGCAGTATCTGGACGATCAGGAGTATTACTTTGAGCCAAGTCAGCAGTATCACTTGGGAAGCTTTGATCAAGGCAAGTATAACACAGGACTATCCTTGTTACCTATACATTGAATTGTCATACATATGCATGTGCTTACCTTGACAACCTTAGAGATTATAACTTAGTGATTGTTATCTTGATTCCTTGTCAACCTTGGGAATGCATATGGGTAGCTACTGCTAGTGCTTAAACTAAGAACAATGATCTTGTAATTTGATTAATGGATTAAGCAATCAACTATTAAGATGATTTTATTACTGTTAAAAGGGGGCTAGAGCATGTGTATTATCTTAATGCTCTGGTTTCTCTCCATAAGGACTTATCTGTAAGTGATAACCGGGATATACAGTACAGCTGTGAGGGCTATATGGCTCTGGCTTTAGTTGTTCAAGAGACCTTTTCTAGCTTGTTAGAGGTTACCTTAATTGGCGTAAGAATGGCTTGCCACGTTGGGTGTAGTGCGAGCCCCTGGCCTAGTGTGTATAGGCTGCGGTTGTTGTGCCACAGGGAAGGGGGGTTCTACATCTGCCTGCCGAGTGAATCTAATGGCCCTAACTTGTTAGATGAACTTTTGAGTGGCTTTATATGGTTCTTGGGTGTTTGGGCTTGATCTCCCCACTCATTTGGAAATCATGACTCACAGTGAAAGTGTACACCTCTGCGCAGAGTTAAAAACTGGTATACTAGCCGTGCTCACGGATACGAGCGGCCTTGGGGATTCTTATGGAATAGTTGATCATAACTGTTATATCATGCTAAATTATTGTTGATTATTATTTGCTCATGTTAATGCTATTCATTATCCTTATTACAATTGATCATTGGTTCTTTAATGGGAAGTGGTTTATCTTGATGCTACTCAATTGCTAATATATGATTAAAAGCTAAACGCAGTTAAACAATGTCTAGCCTTTTTGAGCCTCATGAACCCTGTGTTATATTTGTTGAGTTCGACATGGACTCACCCTTGCTATTTCCACCATAACAGATGAAGATATTGAGGAAGATTATCGGAATGAGTACTAGTCTTGGTGTCAACCAGTCAACCGTGTCCCTGTGTGGAGTTTCCGCTGAAGAAATACTATTAGTTATTATTACCTATCGTTCAAGACTATGTCTTAAATACTTATTCGTTATGTAATAATCACTGTGATGATACTTTGTAATTTGTCAGCTTATGTGTGCGACTGTTTCCTGGGGCGCACATGGGTCTTTTATGCATCCTATTTTTGTCCTTAAAAATGGGTGTGACAAAGACTCCCTACTTTTCAAAGCAAATACTATATATGTGTTATATGTATTGTTGCATTTCGTATAGGAGTTGAGTGAAAACCTTGTTGCATTATATCATTCCTTGTCCAGATATATGAATCCTTGAATCCTACATAGACTAGGATCGAGTAGATGCTTGGCCCTGCTTTAAACAGTACAAGTCAGGTGATTTCCTGTCACCTGTGAGATGTAGGGATATTCATATATGGCACGGTTGGCTATATTTGCTATCGTGGGAAGGAACCATGTGTTAACAAAATAAAATAAGACTGGGCGGGATGATGATATTGAAGCAACAAGGCATGGAGGTCTTGGGTGTGGATCTATCCCTGTCTGAGTCGTTTAAGGACTGATTCACTGTACGTCCTTGAGTCAAGTTGAACACAGTCTAACACTTAGTTGGCTAGATAAGCCGTTCCGACCGCGAAGCCGAGTAATATGGTTCAGGCCAGGAATCCAATGGTAGGTCGCATCTTAGAGGAAGTAAGGATGTGCTTGGGAACATTGGCATAAGACCAAGGGGGGGTTAAAGTCTCTATCATCATGGCAGAGTGTTGCCCTTGGGGATACGACATCAGTCGAACCCATGCTTTCCTAAACTATACCAAAGGTGACCTGAGTAGCCCTCGTCAGACGTGTCTCAGTGAGTGTTAGAAATACCCCTCCAGCTGGATAGGAATTCGATTTGAATCACTATCGCTCCTGGTTAGTGAGCACTTGACTTGAGCCATGGCAACGTAGATTCAATTAAATTGAATGGATGGTTAATTGGATGACAATGGAAAGGTTGCCTCAATTTATACCTGCTATGGTTAATCTTGTTTGCTCCTAATAAAGTGAGTGCTCTAGTACAAGTTCTAATATAGATGACAGGTTAATGATAATTAACTTGATGCTTAAGCATTAATGATTACTTGTCTATATTAAGCTTTTATGCAAAATGTTTTCAAGCTAGCCCACTTTATATCAGCCTTGCATGATCCATGTTGTCACTTTATTTCTGGTTTATGACGGATAAGTCTAACTGAGTACCTTCTTGTACTCAGGGTTTTATTCCACTTGTTGCAGGTTGTGATGTATCATGGCGACTGCAAGAGTTGGTTGGCTCCTACCTTAGTGGCGGAGTGTGATCATGGGCATGATCCTTCTTATTTATCTTGTCTCTAATGCTTTTGTAGAAGTTGACATGGGTACTGGCATGTATTTGAAATAAGATTAATGTTAGTTTCAAACTACTTTGCTTCCGCTACTTTTCAAGATAAGTTGTAATAACTACGTTGAACTCTGATGTATATTGGATTACTTGTGAAATAGATGTAACATGTGACTTATTATGTTGAATCACTACGATTTTGGCTTGTATGTTGGTTGGTTTGAAATCCCTCGTGATTTCATTGGACTACCGGAGTTATATGGGCTCAAGTGTGAGAATTTGGACGGTTCTGTGATAGCTGGTATCAGAGCAAGATTCAATATTAAACTTGTCAAATGTGTATTTAAAACAAAGGTTTTGTTTTATAAAATTAGTTTTATCAACTTGTAGCTATATATAGGTTTGTCAAATCTAAATTTTTAAACCTAAGTATGCCAGTGGTCAATTTCCATATGCCTATATAAGGATTATTAGGTGGCTTATATAAGTACTAACTTGGGGGTTTTTTATTTATGCATCTACGCCTAGGCCACGGTATATAGGTGTGAGGACTCTCCCACACTATGCTACCGGTGTGTTAGATTAGAGGTAGCCTTCATATATGAAATAGCCATATATGTCGCTAGTTTACTTTTATGCAACATCGCACCTACGCTCAAGTAAGTGTGAGTTGTGAGAGCATGACCGTCCAACCAGCGGTCTAGGGGAGAGCTAGTTTTGGTTACTGGATTATTTATATGTTACACACATGTATATATGAAGGTACTTAATTGTGGGTGATTGATGATTCGGGTAGTTTTGGTGCTACATGTATATATACGGGGGTATATGTATATGGGAGTAGTTAGAATTTTACTTTCCTGCTTTCATTGTGTGCTATATTAGGGAATTGTTGGGCTGCAATGAAACTTTTCTGCAGGTACGCTAACCACGAATGCGTAAGTCAAATGTAGCTGTCGACTAGCTATATATCAAGAGAGTGCGTGTTATGCCACCAATATAAAATGTGATTGTCACCTTATGTTGGCAATCTTGTGAGGACGAATAGGATGAAGCATGCATTATCATGATTCTTGCTTTATGCACGACTATGCTCCTCTCACCCTTATTCTATATTAAGTAACTTGTGATTGATGTGGTAACTATCTTCCTTGTATGGAGTTAAACAAGAATGACTTATTCCTTGTTGCTTGAATAGGAAGTGCTTGAGAAAAGTGTGTGCTTAGCCTTGTTAGAAATAACTGAGGCTACATGTTTGAACTTATAGGTGTCCTCTAGTTTAGCCAAGTGGTGGATATGTTGTTTATACAAGTGTTTGCAAATGCTTTAGACCTCACTTAAGTAATTGTGGATTATCATGAATAAATTAAATTGGTTGGTCTAAGGTAATAATGTTTAGAGCAAATAGAATAACATGTTCGTGTGCTCTCTTGTTAAGTAGAACAAAGGCAAGCTTTGTTTGCTTGTCGAACGTTGGCTGCTAGAACGGTTTCTGTTGTAGTGATGCTTTTGTAGTCATAATGGTGTTTTCTGTAATTATGGAGAATACCAAAGTTGTAGCTAACTTGCTCATCTAGCTTGTCCTGAAATTTCATGACATTAGGCCTTATAGTTTGGGAGTTATGATTTTTAGAAGTTTGCTATCAGGTTTTGTTTATGCTCTGAATAGATCTGAGTGTTTGGTTTGTTTGACCTATATGCATATGGAATCATGTCTTGGAGATAATAGAAGAAGTGTATTAATTTTTCTAAGCTTTCGAAAATGTCCTATAGCACTAATTTTGGTGGTCTAAATCTCTAGTTATGAGCTTGCAAAGTGGAATGACAGAATCTGTCCAAATCTGGGCAGAGATGTCTTCTTTGTCTTGTTTGGCCTTGTTAGCTGTAGAATTATCTTAATATGATAATAGGAAAGTTATGGAAAACTTAATAAGCTTTACATCAAGTTAAGGATCAGCCTTGTTGGGTCCCTAGAACTCCAGTTACACATTTTTGAAGTTCATGTTAGTTTTCTATCCATGTTAGTACAGATCTGAAATATTAGCATTTTTGGTCATGTTAATCTATGAATTATCTTTTGGTATGAATAACTAAAGTGTAGTCATCTTCCTAAGCTTTCTATAAAGTCTAGGATCACCTTTTTGGGATGTCTACAACCTTAGTTATGGTTGAAACAAGTAACTACTGTGCTGCGGCCCAGATTCTGTGCCCATGCTAAGTTAGCCACCTTAGCTAGCGTTTGTTTGGACTAAACTTGTAGTTAGTTCTTGCTTTAGATAAATGCTTGTTATGGGTGAGATTTTTGCTTGGTAATAGTTGCTTGAGTTCATTTGTTTAAGCTTCTTCATGTGTTTGCTTGAATTTATGATGCATGGGTGTATGCTTGTTACTTTGGGTAAAGCCATAGTTGTCACCTCGTTTGTCCTCGGTGAGTATACAAGTGTCGAATAGCTTTATCTTAGAGCAATACTCGAGTTACGTGAAACGATCTCTTGGTGTCGTCTCCAATTAGGTTCTTTTCCTTATGAGCCTAAGCTTGTAGCCGTGGTGGCTTTCTTTGAATGTTTGTGCACAATGCCTTTGCTTGATATCTAAGCCTGAGCCTAGAACCTTAATTATTCGCATATACCCTAGTTGTCCTGCACCCGCACGTGAATACCTTTGTTGGAGCTACCAACCAAGATAGATTCTCGCAAATGCTTCCTTTTGGCCATAGTTGTTCAATGCCAAGTTGTAAGACCCTTAACTGAATCCATGTTGGACCTACCAATTGCCTCTCCTACAGGTGATCTGGTGCAATGATAATCTGTTGTCGTCTGATCTCAAAATCATTTGCTTGTATTCGTGTATCTACCTTATCAACTCAATCTTCGATTGGTACCTCAATTGGGTCCTTGAAATTTGCTTAATCTATCCCCAACCTTCCCAAGTCTCGGAATGTTTCTCAGTCTTGATCTCATGTTGTTGCTCAACATGATCGAATCTCCATTAATTAATTAACTGGTAGTTTCCTTAGTCGACGCCAGGTGTGCGTGGAATTAAGCAAAAATATCATGCTTAGTTTCCTTCGGCAAGTGAGCTATGTTCTCTTGTGCTATGTTTTGATTTTCAAATCCCCTCCTGGGTAATTCCAAACCTTGTGACTACCTTTGCTTGCTATCCCTCCCTTGTATAATGCTTATTTTTACAACCCAAATTGTGTCACTTAAAATTTCACCTTGGTGGTGTAATCGATAATGGTGTTATGAGTAGCAACTAATGGTGCCATGACAAAACTGAGAGCCTCCTATGGGTGTACACACAAGGTTGTGCTGCTCAGCACGCGCTGGTATCATGGTTTCTAATCATAATCCATTGCAGAACAACACTTATGTGATTTTCACGTGACCTTCTTCCTTGGTTGTTTTCCCATATCTTATCAAAAGACCCTTATATCATACCAAAAGTAGTAAAGCTTCCTCCTAAAGTTGCTAAGAGGATAACCTTTGAAGAACTGGTCACCGACATAAACATTAACAGACCGCAAGAAGTGGTAGACATGTGACTCTACTTAGTTGTCCTAAGTATTGACAACCACCATCTAGGGAGCAACATATCTCATCATGGTTGGATAAAAAGGATACACAACACTTAATGTTGGACAAGTCATCTGTTGGATAAGAATCGATCGTCACATTATGCAAATCTTAACCTTTTTATGCATAATGACCATACAATCGAAATCAACCATCTCTAGTGTGACTCCTTATCTGTAGACTTCAATGTTCGCCATCCGTCTACCTCAGCCACTTTGTTGTGGTCAAGAGTGAAGATTTGGAATTTTATAGTGTTGAGATACAACTGATTAGTTACCAATAGGAAGGTTAATCTCCAACTAGGTAACGACTCCTTGGTAGCTACAAAGGCTATGTCGTACAGAGCAATAACCAATAAGAAGTTAATCAACTAGCCAACAACTTGAGTGATACTCTATCCTTTAGAGCCATTGTGATCAAGTCAATTCAATCTTAGACAATCACACAGAGAGTGCAAGGTGCTATCAACTAAAGTGAAGAATTAGAGAAAGCATGCCCTAGTTTCAATTAGCATCCTTATGCCCTTAGGTGCCACAAACGGTTTGTTCATAACTCTATTGGATGAAGTATTGAGGACTATTCAGAAATGGTTCCCTATCCTTGTAGGAAGATCCTCCAGGTGAAGTATGTGTTTTGCCTTGCAAAAGTAACCCGCATGTTCAAGGTGTGTGCATCATCGGATTGGTATGTAAATTAATGGTCAAGATCTGCTGTTGGATGGCCCTTTTGAGGTCCCACAGATACTAGTTTACACTTTTTCGTTGCTTTTGCTTTCTCGTATCAACCCTGTACGAGCAGCCTTGGTGTTCTACAAATCAATTTATACCATCACAAATTAAAAGCAATTTGAAAAGTGTCAAACAACAGATTTCCCATCTTAGAACTGTTATTTGACCGTAAAGAGGAAGACTCAAGGTGAAAAGTTAGCCTAACAAAGCTAGTTTTACTATGTTGCAAGTCAAACTCAACTTACTGTACAACTGCCTCACAAAGGGGATTTTACTCAACTTGCTCGGTAGTGAGCTATTTACCGAAGTTAGTAAATACTTGCAATTTTTGTTGTCTGCTAGACCTCGCTATATCCTTCTTTGGCAATAATTGAGAATACTCACTGATCTTTGGTAATTACAAGTGTGTTCACCCAAAAGGTTGCATCTGATTCAACCCAGATAACGGTTGCCTTTTGATAAGAGAATCTTCTTAGGTAACATTTGGCAGAAATACGGAGCCGACAAAGTCAGCTATCACACTCACTAATCCCTCAAACAGACTCAGATAATACAGTGTTGTCATCAGAGAAAGAAAATAGCACACGTGGAACCTCTAGTAGTTTTCCATTAGTTGGTGTCTAAATGAATGAACATTTACGACCAACATAGACCTTGTCTATTGGTTAGTCAGTATCCTATGGCCTCAGAGGATGTTTGTCGTCTGTGATCTCACCCTTAGGAAGTTTGTGCTCAAGCCACTTTGGTAGAGGACTGCTTTTCAAACTTTGGGAACATAGTCATTTCAACGAGTATACCTTTCGAGGAAGTTCAGCCTAGTGTAGAGTTCATATGGCCATAATATGTTCACTAGAGAAGAAGGGATGTCATGCATGGTTAGCTCATCAACCAAATGATCTCCATACACTGAGAATGAAGGACTATGCTACTTTGGATTCCTCCTAAAGTAACAATGCTTCATGAAAACCAATTAAGGAAATTCTTTAGACAAAAGAAGTTATTACAAAGATCAAGTACCAGAAATTTGCCTAGACCAAATTAGTTCCGCTAATGTTGAAGCTTTGTAGCCGAATGCTATAGCGGATGTTGGAAACTAGATAACATGTCTCTCTTCCATAAAAGTCTTTCGTTCTGAATCTCAGGACGTGATTCCTTTAAGGGGGGAGGGCTGTAACACCCTAGGTTTTAGGCTTGCCTTTTTGGACACTTGCATTGCATGAGCCTAAGCCTCATTTGTTCATCTACGAGCATGGAACATATGAGACATGTGTATGTGGAATGTGCTTGCAACACCTCCTTGAAACATATACAACATACTTTTGTTAATTGTGTTTCAAGTGTGTATGTTAGGTGCTCATACTTGGTAATGCAAGTGAGTGTTGATGTCACTTCTTTCATGTGTCTCACATCACTCTCTACCTATAGTGACCCCTGGAAAAGTTTCATGAAGTTTGGAATCAAAAAGTCACATGAAATGATAAGTTATATGCCTGTTTGGATTATAACTGAAACATAATTCTGAAAGCAGGAAACATGCTTTACATTCCATGCGAACTAGCATTTATGCAACATACCAATGTAACAGGTGCAACACATCTTGGACACATGTGGAACAACCTAGTGAAACATGTGTAGCATGTACCTTGCAACAACACTATGAAACATGTGAAACAGAGCTTTGAAACAACCATTGCAATTATAGTGATTTTTGTGTTTCAGTGCATGTGAGGCCTACACTTTTGTGCAACCTATGCATGGTGGGTATGTTTGGCCTCTACAACACCTTAACTACACTTAGGACACTTAATGGAACAATGTTCATGTTGATCATTTTGCCTAAATGTGCTTCTAAGTGATGGTTGACCATGTATGGACCCTAGAACCCTTTCGTTTGACCATTTGAAAAGTGTGACCTAGAAGCTCTGCATGACTGTGCACTCTTTAACAAAGTTGTAGAGAACTTTATAAGGAACAAACCTTGTTTAAGATTCAAGCCATGAAAAGGGGTGGAACATGCTCAAAAAGGGCCCACAAGTCAGAAATAGGGCTGAATTCCACACTTAGCATTTTTAAACCTTGATTTTTGTGTCATCGATGTTGGCATCTCGCGTTCTCGAAATTCTGTTAAGTAACTCAAGATGACCCAAGAGTAAAAGTTGGAATGCATATCGTGGAGAAGCTCATGTAAGAAGATGACACTTATTTGACTCCATTTGGCCCATCAATTTGGAGTATGTGTTAATGGTTGTCGACATATTGACAATGTCGTCTTGACACGTCATTATCTCCTAAATGGTTAAACCAATGACCTAAGTGCCTTAACATAAATTGTAGAGCATCAAGAGATGAGCAAATCTTGTAATTAGCCCCTGTCCAGATTCGGACCCGAGCATGCCCAAATTGGAGCTCCAAACGGTCCACTCTAACGCCCGCCAGCTGTTCGTGTTATGGTCTCAGAGGCCGATGGGTGTCCATGGACATGGCCTCCATGCCTGCTCCACGCCCCCAGTCCCTGGCCACATGCCCAATCCCCCCCCTTCGCAATGTGGAGAGCCAAAGCTCGTCCGCAGGCCACTCACTCTTACCCTTGCTCGCTGCTGCACGCGCACGCACGGGCACAGACGCCGCCATGGCCGCCATGGCAGCTGCCGAACAGATCTCTAACCATCGCTGCCGCTCCCAACGCTCCAAGCCACCGCGGCCTCCGCCGCGTGCACCACCATGTCCGCCTCCCCTGTTTCCAGTGCTGGAGGAAGGAGAGGACCGGCACCCCTCCTGTCTCTCTGTCTCTCTGTGTGAATGGTGAGCGCACCCATCTGGGCAGTAGGTCCCACACATCAGCACCACTGGGGACTCGTTTGGGTGCACCACCGGGTGGAGCTAGCATTAAGTTAGGGTTTTGAGTAATTCTATTTTTGAATTTTAGATTTCATGTTCATCTTTGAAAATCCATATCTCCTACTAGGAAAGTCCAAAAATGGCAAATGTGGACTTTTTGGAAACCTTGAGAAAATCTCTATGCAGTAGAATCATAAAATGTTACTTTTTTGTAGAAAATTTCTGGTGTTTGGATTTAAGTTGGAAAAGAGCTCTAAAAATGCCTTTAAACTTGACCAGAACAAGATCTATAGTTTTCGATATCCAAAAATAGTGATTCTTATTCTGTTAATCTTGTGATAACATGTAATAACTAATAAAAATATTAAACCTATTAGTTGTTAACTATTTTCTTAGGGTTTTGATTTAATCTTGCTAATTAGGCATTTCTTGCATATGTTGTTTGGGAAATTCATAACTAATCCTGTGATGGTCCAAATGATGTGAAATTTGTATGGTAGTCTTGTTATGCTATGTATGTACTGTGGTATAAATTTCATGGTCATTTCTTACTGTTTGATCAAGTTATTGATTTAACTTGTTTATGGCTTGATAAATAGCTTATAAATAATATATAAATGATAAAATGGAAAATGTTGTTCCATTATCTTAGTATGATGTTGCTCTATCATGCTGATTCATACTATGGACATGTGTTCATAGAAAATATTGAGTTTTAGGTTTAACTTGCTCTCACATGATTTATTGCAATAGCCAATTGTCCTTTTCATAGAGATTGATATACTTGTCCAATTGGCTTGAAATTTAGAAAGTAGACTTTTGGGGGCATATGTAGGCCACTGGAATTTTGGTAGAATTTATTATACAATTTTTTTAAGTGTTCATAATTCCACCTAATTATCTAGGTAAATTAAGAAATGTATTAAAATAATTTATTTAGCAATGTACATTACATTTTCTGGTGTTTATTAGTCATGTGTGAAATGTTGGTAAAGTTGGTTTTGCACAATTATATGTTTGCAACATATGTTAATAATTATTTCTTGCAAATGTTATTTCTGGACAGTTCTAGGGGCAATGTAAATTACCCCATGTTAATGATGTTTTCTGAGCATCTTGTCTATAGTAAACTTGTATATAATTCATGTATCTAGCTTTTGTTAAAATTTGGTGGCATTTGGTCAAGTAGTTTTTGAGTTATAGATGTTTAAAGTCAGGTCCCAGATTTGGTTGCTCTCTGTTTGGAGCAGACCAGAGTCTGTAGTTTCATCTTTTTGACCCATTAAACTTGGGAATTAGACTTTGGTGATATTAAATGAATTGTATACAATTTCATAAGCATTCTAGAATGTCTGGTTGCACATTATTTAGATTTGTATAACTCCAAATATGATTGATTAACTTTGCCATGCTAGTGTGTTGAAGTGTAACTCATATCTTTGATGGTAGTTGGGTTAGTACCCTATGATCTTATGAGACTTATGTCTTGATTGATGTGCTTGCCATCTTCTATGTTATGCCTTAATGAGGACTAAGTTAATTAGCTCTAGGTGCTTATGTGAACTTTGGTATGCTTGCTTGATTGCTTTATTTATTGCACTTCTATGCATTCACACATATGCGTTGTTGCACCTCATTTAGGTACGCTAGCTGAAGCACATGAAGGACCTGATGTGGAGCCAAACCCGAAGACGGAGTTGGTGGATCCATCCCAAAGATAGAAGGATCGATCAAGTGCTAGATTGGAGGATGCTCGCCAAGCGGGTTTCACCTGACAAACTCTAACTTCAGTCGGATCCCAGGCAAACGCCGGAGCATTATAAGACTCCCTACTTTTCAAAGCAAATACTATATATGTGTTATATGTATTGTTGCATTACGTATAGGAGTTGGGTGAAAACCTTGCTGTATCATATCATTCCTTGTCCAAATATATGAATCCTTGAATCCTACATGGACTAGGATCAAGTAGATGCTTAGCCCTGCTTTAAGCAGTAAAAGTCAGGTGATTTCCTATCACCTGTGAGATGTAGGGATATTCATATATGGCACGGTTGGATATATTTGCTATCATGGGAAGGAACCATGTGTTAATAAAATGAAATAAGACCGGGCGGGATGACGATAGTGAAGCAACAAGGCATGGAGGTCTTGGGTGTGGATCTATCCCCGTCTGAGTCGTTTAAGGACGATTCGCCGTACGTCCTTGAGTCATGTTGAACGCAGTCTAACACTTAGTTGGCCGGATAAGCCATTCCGACCACGAAGCCAAGTAATATGGTTTAGGTCAGGAATCGAAGGGTAGGAAGCATCTTGGAGGAAGTAAGGATGTGCTTGGGAACATTGGCATAAGACCAAGGGGGGGTTAATGTCCCTATCATCCTGGCAGAGTATTGCCCTTGGGGATGCGGCATCAGTCGAACCCATGCTTTCTTGAATTGTACCAAAGGTGACCTGAGCAGCCCTCGCTAGGCGTGTCTCAGTGAGTGTTAGAAATACCCCTCCAGCTGGATAGGAATTCGATTTGAATTGCCGTCGCTCCCGGTTAGTGAGCACTTGACTTGTGCAGCGGCAATGTAGATTCAATTAAATTGAACGGATGGTTAATTGGATGACAATGGAAAGGTTGCCTCAATTTGTACCTGCTATGGTTAATATTGTTTGCTCCTAATAAAGTGAGTGCTCTAGTATAGGTTCTAATATACATGATAGGTTAATGATAATTAACTTGATGCTTAAGCATTAATGATTACTTGTCTGTATTAAGCTTTTATGCAAAATGTTGTCAAGCTAGCCCACTTTATATCAGCCTTGCATGATCCTTGGTGTCACTTTATTTTTGGTTTATGACGGATAAGTCTAGCTGAGTACCTTCCCGTACTCAGGGTTTTATTCCCACTTGTTGCAGGTTGTGATGTATCATGGCGATTGCAAGAGTTGGTTGGCTCCTGCCTTAGTGGCAGAGTGTGATCATGGGCATGATCCTTCTTATTTATCTTGTCTCTAATGCTTTTGTAGAAGTTGACCTGGGTATTGGCATGTATTTGAAATAAGATTAATGTTAGTTTCAAATTACTTTGCTTCCGCTACTTTTCAAGATAAGTTGTAATAACTACGTTGAACTCCGATGTATATTGGATTACTTGTGAAATGGATGTAACATGTGACTTGTTATGTTGAATCACTACGATCTTGGCTTGTATGTTGGTTGGTTTGAAATCTCTCGTGATTTCATTGGACTACCGGAGTTATATGGGCTCAAGTGTGAGAATTTGATCACTTCGGTGATTGTTTTTATACTTGTGCTCTTATAATTTGGACGGTTCCGTGACCTGAACATTGTTCCTAATGACATTCTGAATGTAGCTAGGGTGTTTTCATGGGTCACCACATTCTTTTGCATGTGATACATGTACTCTAACTTCTCAATTCAACTAAAACATACAGTTAAAACATACGAAACATTCAATTAAAACAGGTGAAACAATCAGCTGAAACAAAAGAGACATGCAACACTTGAAACATGGTACATGGGACATGTGCAACACCTCTAGGGTACTAAGTATAACATAGGAACATCACATATGATACACACCTACACAAGCACTAATGAAACATCATGTTGCAACATTGAGACATAGGACGATGCACATGTGATAATGACATGAATGTGCTTATGCAATGCAATGCAAATGCACAAATGCAAGCCAAACACCTAGGGTGTTACACTAGCAACCATGAGATAAGATTTTTTAGAAAGCTTATGAAATTGCCTATAACTCATCTTAATCATCTCAGCATGATTCACAATTTAACATGGTCAAACAAGTACAATTATCAAATTTGATCCAGAATTCCAGAGAACAACTAGTTCGGAAGACTAACTTTGAATAGCCATAACTCACAAACCATTTGGCCAAATACCATGAAAATTTAACACAAGCTAGATAAGTGAGTTATATACAACTTTGTTATAGACAAGATTCATAGCAAACCTCATCTTCACTAAGAATTTGCTTAACTCTAAAACCTGTCCCGAAAAGTCACTACAAGTGAAAATTATGGAAAAATAATATTTCACTACATACGAGAATGGTAATTTGAACACCACCAATGTTACCAATAGTTATCACACATCAAAAGAACACTAGAAAACATAGTGGCCATCCCTAAATAATTTCTTTTCATGCCTTTATTAAATTATTTAGGTAATTAGGTGAAATAATGAATATGTACCAAAAGTGCACAATAAAATCTGAGAAAATTAGAGTGACTTCCACATGCTCCTAGCAGGCTACTATAAAAATTTCATACCATTTTAATATGTATAACATCCTCCACAAAAATGACAAGCTAGCATAGCTTATAATAGCATAAATAGGAAATGATAGTGAAAAGTGTCAAACAACAGATTTCAAAATTTTCTTAGCTTCACCAAGATGCAATAACATTGCCCACTTAATTTCATGGTCATTGGTTATATATTTTTACCATGAAAAATAACACAAGAAACTAGCAATTATTCAAAGGAAATTAGTAACTTAAACATATAGCACCCAAAAATCATGAGATTTTACTACAGTACTCATAAATCCCAACTAGCCTCCCATAAAATTTTCACATCAAGTGGAGCACTACAACTTGGTTTACAAATTTCCCTTTGAACAACCCTAAATAAAAGAGATAAATAAAAACAGTGAAAACTTTCCACTAGACCCTATCATATTATTACACCAACAGATAGATCTCTTAAGGATTCCAAACTGTCCTCATTTGCATTTTTCTGATTTTTCTATGAATTTATATGATTTTTCAAAGCTTGCATAAAAATCTGTGAAAAGGAAAAAATGAAGATAAAACAATAAGAACCCTAACTCGGGCCGTGTGGCTTCGGCCCAATGCACTAGTAGGCGCCGACAGCAGAGGCCCACGAGTCAATGGCCCCACGCGACAGAGAGAGGGAAGCAGGGCACGGTGGTTGACCAGCCACTGCTCGTCGACGGTGAAGCCACCGGCGGTGTGGTCACCGCCATTGCACTCCCCGTGACTACCCGTACCCAGTGGTGCCCCTTGTTTGACCGGTGGGGCACTAGAGCACTGTCGGCGTGCATGGTGGGCAGTTGAGCAACTTGGTGGCACGCCGGTCGTCTCCGGCCACGGTGGGCTCCACTGAGGAGGGCTATAGCACCGCGGGACCCTAGGCTACATCTACGCAGGACATGAGGAGGCGAGATGCGCTAGAGAGGTAGGGCCACGGTGAGCGCCCCCACATGGAGGAACTCTGGCAAGGTCTGCAGTGGCGACAAGCTAAAGTGTGACCTTACCAAGCTTGCTACGCAGTAGTGGTAGTGGGTCGAGATAGAGGTGGAGGTGGCGGAGCTAATGGCAAGAGGAATCGCTCGGTGGCACTACAACAGCGGCGAGTGGGCACAGCGGAGCTGCAGTGGTGTCACAATGGCTCGGTGCTCCACTTCGGCTACACTCGAGCGAGAAGGAGAAAGGGAGTGAAAGCGGTCTAGAGTGAGCAGCAAGGGCGCGACCCTCTTGTCCGTGCACTGGCTCAACCAGCCGGGCCATCGCCAGCATACGACTAGCATGTGGCGCACGTGGCCTAACATGGTTATCCATGACATCACGAGCGTTCCCTGATTCAAAGCTTGTCGTGCATGTCTGATAGAGCTACTTCACGACCGTGTAACTCTTGATCCATGGCGAATCAGTGCAGGATGTGTAAACAACATTTCTAGAGCTATGCAAGGGCTACAATATTGCTTTAGAGATCATCTTCAAATTTACAATGGTTTGGGAGTTACATCATCTCAAAGTCGAGTACATGAAACTGGAACTGCATTTGACAGTAAAAAATCCTAAGTCCCCTAAAACAACACTGTTTCTCACCTTGAGAGCCATCTTTGAGCGTGTTAGGCACATTTTCATGACATGGCCTTTAAACAAAGTTTGTTCCCCATGAAATTTACAACTTTCATTATGGGTGCACAAACATGCAAACACTCTAAGCAACACTTTTTAATTGGTCAAACAAAACACTCTAGGGGGTCAAACTTGGCCAACCCGTATTTTGAATTTGAATTTGACCAAACTATAAATACAAACTTTGTTTCATTAGTTGTCCTAAGTGAGTCCAAGGTATTTTTGTGACCCTAAACACACATTTGCATAAACTATGCATAGCCTTAAGCTTATATACACATGAAACATGTATTTGACACATACGAAACATATTCTTACTACACTTGAAACATAGGGTTCTATATTGAAACATTGGTCATACAACACATGAAACATGACTTATGAAACATGTGAAACATCATTAGGGTACCATGTGCAATATAGGATGGTTACACATAGGTGGCATATATACTTTATAAATATGAAACATATGTTGCAGTAATGAAACATACCCTATGCAACATGTGAAACATCCATGATGCTTTGTATGGAATGGAATGCATATGCTCATGGTTCATGCAATGCAAGTGCACATGCTAGCTTAACACCTTGGGTGTTACACATAAGCCCTTGGAATGATGCTCTTATTCTAGTGTGTAGCTCTTGATCCCTTGAGTGATGTTGAGTGAGGAGGCCTCCCCTTGCTTATATAGCTTCACCAAGGATGGTTTGCTATGTATTTTTGGTAACCCCCACCGCAACTGACCTCAGGTGCATTCATTGTACCACCTCCCAAAAGGGTGGGCTCGACAGGTGGTAGCAAGGCACCGTAGGTGGTGCCTCCCCACACCGCCTTTGCAGGGGTGGTTGCTTGATGGGCCTAGAGTGTAGCCACATAGGTGTTCGGCCTAGTTTTGCAAGGTAAGTTGGCCTTCTCCTCTTTTGCTATGTGTAGGATGGAAATACGCTTTGCGTGATTATGTACGCTTGGTCATAATTCCATGCTTTTCATACAAGTCACCTTGGCAAGATGGGGTTCGAGGAAGGCCACCAGGGGTACTCCCGCACCATGGGTGCGGCCGCACGCTAGGTGGTCCACCTCGAGTCTAGTTTTGTTAGGCTGCCTCATGTGGGCTTGTGTAGAATGGTATTCTTTTGCACATTCTTAGCCTTTTGTGCGTATTTCCACAATTGCCCTCCTGCAAATGGTAAATCACTAAAACTCATGGAATTTGTTAGTTATAAACCCTATCACTAAGTATGGTGTTTATTTCAGTGGATTTTATGCGAATATTGGCGGTTAAAAGTGTGAGTTAAGGAGTGCCAACATAGATATGGGTAAAGAAGAAGAAGACATACCTATTATCCTTAGAAGACCGTTCCTCAACCATCTATGTTGGATCTGGACAAGTCCACTTCCAATTCTCAAGAGAAAAGGTACGATGTTATTTCAATAGTTATACCACTTATGAACAGCCAAAGAAGACCCGCTCTAAGAGGAGACATCGATTATCCCCATGCAGGAGGAATCAACTTCCCAAGAATGATGAAGAAGAAGATGAGGAACCTATGAAAGATGAACCTACTCCACCCAAATCAAATCAACATACCAAGCAGGTGTGGAAGGAAAAGGTAACATCATCAGAGTCACCATCACAAGAGGTGCAACCATCAAGGTCTCCATCTCCAGGACCAATTGATGCACCTGAAGAATGAAGGACTTCTCCAGTCAAGTCTTGTTCAGATGACTTAAAAATCTGAACCCTCACTAGGAGGTAAAATTAGTAGTTATCTATATTTACTTTTTCGTATTACATGAATTATTTTACTTTTTTGCATCAACATTGCATTTAGAAAATAAAAATCTTATCATTGCATTATAAAACTTAAGCCCCATGTGAATAATCTCTATGGCATGTAAAGACCCATAAGAACATTCAATGTGGTGGCATAAAAATAAAAATACCAAGCATGCATTATATTTGGAAAATCAAAAAAATACTAGACAGACATCCCGCTAAAGACTTATCAATTTGAAAATATTTCTAAGTTCCAAGAACAACTAATCTCCAGATGGCTGATAGCTAACCCTTTCATCCTAATTCATTCCATGAGTTTTGGTGTTTTGTTGACATTTTATAGGATGATGCACAAGATCAAGAGCAAGTTTACCCGGTCGACTTCATCTCACTCCACCCATGGACGACAAGAATATCCATTGGTGAATCCACTCTAAGAAAAACCACGCCAACAACTAGTTTGGGGGAAGGGCATCCCCGTATGTATCTAGATAAGTATTACTTTCCCTTTTGTTTTACTATTTCAAAGTTTGCTATACTAGTTAAAAAAAGATGCATAAATACAAAATAAAATAAAAATTTATCTTTATGTTAGATATATATTAGTAAGGTGTGATCTAAAAATAAAAACAAATTTAAAAAGTGTGTGTTTAGTTTTCTTTAAGTTTGATTTTTAAGAGATAAATAAAAGGACTCTAAGGATAATCTCTTAACATAGAAATAATGAATAGTTGCTCTGTTGTAATTCATTTTAAGTACCTAGTTTTTAGCCTTGAATTCTCCTGAGTTTTGGATAAGACTGTTTGATATAAGAATTTACTCTAATCTTGAAACTCGTGTGTAGCATATGCTTGATCTAAGTCTAGGTAATTGACGAGTATGATATGAGAAGGTCTGAGCTACTGTTTATCTTGTTCCTAGTGATACTAAAGTTCTAGAGATTTATTTTTTGGAAAACATAAAAATTCTATATGATAAGCTCCTATATGATAAAGCTTGAATTCCTACCAGAGCCATACATGTTATTTAGGCTAGAAAAACTTCCACTCATATATACTGCTTGTTTTGCATTGAGTTTAGTCAAGCTTTGTTGAACCTTGTGAGAGGTTTATCATGCTCTTAAAATCAAGATCACGTACATACCACCCACATATGCACTACCCCTACACTAGGGTTAGATGCAAAAATGTCACGGAGCTGTCCAAATTATAAGATCACAAGTCCAAAAACAATCGTCGGAGCGATTAAATTCTCAAACTTGAGCCCATATAACCCCGGTAGTCCATGAAATCTCAAGGGATTTCAAACTAAACCATAATGAGCCAAGATCATAGTGATTCAACATACACATCACTTGTTACAACAGTTCACAAATACATCTCATACATCGGAGTACGAATACTTTATTACAAAACCAAAGTAAAGATTAGTGGAAGTAACATAATTTATGAAACCTTTTTAAGTTCAAATACTACCAGTACATAGTCACATCCTGCAAAAGCATAAGACAAGAGATACTACAGAGACCATGCCCATATGGTCTAGTCTTCACTCCCACATGGCACAGACAATACTTGTGGCAACATGTACGAATCTGCTACCTGCAACAGGTGGGAATAAACCCTGAGTACGAGAATATACTCAGCTAGACTTACCTGTCAAAAACCAGAAATAAAATTGACTCCAAGGATCATGCAAGGCTTTATAAGTGGGTTAGCTTGACACAATGGCATAAAAGCTTAAGTACAGATAAGTAATCATTTATTGCTTAAGCATTAAGTTAATCATTATTAACCTGTCAACTAGATTAGCACCTGTACTATAGCAATCATTTGATTAAGCTAAGCAAGCAATAGTAACCATATAAGGTTGAAAGGCTATCTTCATCATTATCCTCAAATATGAACCATCCAGTAACTTAGTGAAGTCTACATTACCTCTACTTTGTCAAGTTTCTCACTATCCGGGAGATACGGCGATTCGAATCGATTCCAACTCAGTTGAGGGGGGCATTCCTTACACTCACCTAGCAAACCCCGCTAAAGGCAGCCGTAGGTAACATTTGGTACCACTCAGGGAAGGCCCAAATAGCGCCACATTCTCAGGGATACTAGTGGTCAGGATGATCAAGACTTTTAACTCACCTGCCCTTAACTCCACTGGCTCCCCTCCGAGGCGACTTACACTTTTCGACTTCGTAGCCTGAGTTGAGCTACTCAGCTTCGCGGTCAACAACCTCAGGCCAGCCAGCTAAGTGTTAGGCTACATTCAAAATGACAAAGGAAGTACATCGGATTGGTCCTTAACCGACACAGACGGGGATAGATCCACACCCAAGACCTCCACGCCTTGTTGCTTCACTATCGACATCTCATCCAGTCTAAGTTTATTATTAACACTTGGTTCTTTTCCGTGATAGCAAATATAGCCAACCGTGACCAAATACTTCCTATCTTGCAGGTGACAAGAGATCACCTGACATTACCGTACTAATTAAGCAGGGCTAAGCATAAAGTCGATCCTGTCTACATAGGATTCAAGGATTCATATATCTAGACAAGGAATAATATAATGCAGTAAGGGGTTCCAATCAACTCCTACCACTTAATGCAACACTACATATATAACATATATAATTAATTGCATTTGAATGTAGAAGGCTTGTAATGCTCTGGGGAACTGCACGAGGACGGCTTCAGGCTCGACTTCATGAATGACTCTCGCGTCTCCTCGGTTTCGTCGGACTGGACCTTCGGCTCCTGAACGGACTCCAACTTTAGGGTTCATGCCTTGTGGGACTTCACTAATATCATGATCCTCGGCACACCTATTGCATGTATATGCACCAATGAATTTCATATATGCACCAGATGTGACATGATGAACTTATCAGCATGTATGAATGATGAATGTGATGAACATTGCAACAATCTAAGCAATAAAGTCAAGTTACATGGTGCTCTATTCAAATCACTTTAAGCTTAGGTGTAAATCTCCTCTCTAGTATTAATACGTTTAAACATCCATAAGTAACCACTAAGTACCACAAGATTCAAACTTTGCACACTTAAACCAGTTCCCAGAAATTTCAGCACATTGGCATGTTGACAGCAGCAACTTACAAAATTCATAACTGGGGTTCTATAACTTCAATGGACATGTATGAGGATATTATGGAAAGCTTATAAAATTTCCTACATTTCATCTTCATATACCAAAGCATGATTCACAAGGTTACCAGGTCGAATTCAAACATTCCTAGAATCTATTCTGGGCAAACAGAGAGCAAACTGCAACTGGACACTTTTTAAAACATGCCTAATTCCTAAACCATGGGGCCAAATGCTACCAAATTTGAACAGCTACTACATTATAACATTTACTACAACTTTTGTATACAACATAGAGCATGAAAAGCATCCTAGCCATACTCAAAATGTAATTCTTTCAAAACTGTATAGAAATCAAAAAATTATAAAATTATATAAGAAAAAAGTCTACTTAACCCCCTGAACTATCAGCTAGCGTCTAACCTATACCTCCAACTATAAAATCGTCTGTTTTACACCTTGAACTTTTTAAAACCGTTCAAATTACACCCTGGAGCGGTTTTGGACAGCGGTTTTGGTACAGTAACCATGGTTTTGCTACAGTAACAGCGGTTTTGACTTTTCTTTTCTATTTATTTCCGCTGAATCTTTAAAAAATTATAGTAAATCACAGAAAAATCATAAAATAGAAAATCTAATTTTGTTGGACTCCACATGAGTAGATCTACATAATGAATATATAATATAGTATGCTTTAGTATAAATTTTTTCTATAGCTTTAAATTAGTTAGAAAATCAAATTTTATCCGTAATTAATTAGAATAATTCATAGCTACAGCTTTTATGGTCAAATTGTGGTTAAATTTTTATAGTGAACTAATTATTATATGCTTGAACTATAGTAAAAATTTCATACTGATTGAATCATGTATAATTTTGTTATAGATTTATTTATATTTGACAAGAATAAACCTAAACATAAACGTAACTAAATCTATAACTAAGTTATATATGATCCAATGAATATGAATTTTTTTCTATAGTTCAAGCATATAATAATAACCACATCATAAAAATTTCATCATAATTGGATCATAAAAGATGTAGCTATGAATTATTCCAATTAATTACAGACAAAATTTAATTTTCTAACTAATTTAAAGGTATAGAAAAAAATTTATATTAAATCATATTATATTATATGTTCATTGTGTAGATCTACTCATGTGGAGTCCAACAAAATTAGATTTTCTATTTTATGATTTTTCTATGATTTACTATAATTTTTTAAAGATTCAGCGGAAATAAATAGGAAAAGAAAAAGTCAAAACTGCCGTTATTGTAGCAAAATCGTGGTTACTGTACCAAAACCGCCATCCAAAACCGCTCCAGAGTGTAATTTGAACGGTTTTGAAAAGTTTAGGGTGTAAAACATGGGGTTTTATAGTTGGGGGTATAGGTTAGACATTAGCTGATAGATTAGGGGTTAAGTAGACTTTTTCCGCATTATATAATAACACATTCTAAAAACATTGCAAACAGCCAAACCAACTTGACCATCCTGTAGAACATGTTAAATGAACACCAGATCATATCATGTTACTTATGTAAACATTTATTTAATTAGACTTTTCTATTTATTTAAATACATAGGCATAAATAACATGAATTATAAAACGTGCCCAGAAAAATTTAATAAAATTACAAAGGCACATACACGGTACCAGAAGGCTACTATAAAAATTTTATCTCAATTTGACAAGCAGAATTGGAGATATCATAATAAACAAATGTATAAGCGATATAAAGCATATACAAAAAGGGAATTTATAAATGAAGCATGTGACCTCCAAAATTCATGAAAATTTAATTGCAGTAACATCATAGCATACTTAGCATCTCACAAAAATTTCATAGCAAAAGGAGTAGTATACAGAGATATATAAAATTACCAAAATCACACAATAATTGAAGCTCTTAACAAAAGCCATATCAAACTTCATAAAACATTAACTAACATACCATATTTTATTACACTACTGTAAAGTACACATCATGAGGATTCCAAAAAGTCTTCATTTCCCTTTTTATGATTTTTCTACACATTTCTATGAATTTACAAAGTTCAACAAATATTTATAACATTTCAGAAAGGATAAAACTTGAAACCCTAAATAGGCCAAAGCCATTCGACCCGCTAAGGCCATAGGGCTGCCTCGGCCCAGCTAAGGCCCGGTCAGTCAAAAATAGGGGAGGGAGCAGCGGCGGGCCCTCGTCGGCGATTTCCTCGTCGCCGGCGAGGTCTTCAGCCAAACCAAGGTAACCGTCATGACCTCCTCACCAAGACGAACTGATTGAGGTGCTACAGGGCTGCTAGGGTTAGCCCGCGATGGCGCGACACCGACAATGGTGGCAATGATAGCCCGGCGATGGTGCTCTAGCCGGTGCAGTGCGAGATCAGGGAAAACAAAGGGTAGCTACGCGATCCTAGAGTCTAGGCGGTGCTTCTAGGGTTACTGGAGAGGTGACAGAGTAGATGGTGAACTCTAGCCTCACGCGATGCCGAGGCGATTCATCACGGTGGGGTCACCAACGGGGGTAACATCACACACACGAGTAGCTCAACACCAGAGATGCGCCATGTGGTCGCTAGGAGGAGGGAAGAGTGAACGAGTTTGCCAAAAATGAGATCGATGATGTCGGCGACCATGGCGGAGCGCTCACGACGGCGCACTCGTTCTAGCCACACCACAACAAAGGAGGCGGTGACATCTAGGCTCACACATCTACTACCTAAGAGGATACTGGAACGCTACCGAAAAGGAATGGGAGAGCGTCCAGATGCGCTGGCCACAGCAAGGCAGAGAGCTAGGCGGTGCTCTGGCAATGTTGAGGCGGCGGAAGGCGAAATATAGTCACGCCTTGCTTCCTCCGGCCATGCAGAGCAGTGCATGGGCAAGCAGATGTGTCAGCGGAGCTCTACGCAAGATGGAGCAAGCAGAGGCCAGGTGGTGGCGGTGTAGCGCACGCGCGAGGCGCTTGGCATCGCTTCCTACGGAGCAGAGCGAGGGGGCAAGGATAGGGTGAACTGGAGGAGAATGGGGCATGCTGGCACGGTTTCAGGCCTCGATCGTGTGAGCACAGGCACGGCGTCAACATGAGGCGCCCATGCGTTGATCCCCTCCTGCACGGTGTTGGCCACAACGAAGTGTGAAGTAATAAACTCTAAACAAAACGCCTAAAACGAAGTTGATTCAGTGAATGTGACGACTGATAGTGCAACTTGGTCAACACATAACTCCCAAACTGGCTCGATTTAGCCAATGTCGTAGTAGAGTTTCGAGTAGAGCTACATGAGCTCTTCATACAACTCTACTGGCACTTGACCTAAATCCACACGGTTTGCAAGTTACAGTGCTGCAAAGATGACTACTTGCAAACGGTTCTGTCAAATATGTCTGACAGCCGATTTTCAAAGAGCTATATCTCTAAAACCAATTAGAGTTAACAGGAGTTGTTAGAAGGTTTTAGATAGAGCTAAGTGAGCCCTAGGTACAAGTCAACTAGCTCAAAGCTTGGTTTGGTCTAGTTAGTAAGATACAGAGCTCCTAAGAGAGGTACTTGGAAATTGACATGCACTGCAGACTTAGCCAAAATGGCTAAGTGCTGAAATCAGCACTCCTAGCTGACTTGTGGGCCATGTTAGAGCATGTTACAGCCATTTTCATGACTTGGCACAAGAACAACTTTTGTTCTACACAAAATTTTCCACAAACTTTGTTAAGGTGGCACAACCATGTAAGCTATACTTTTGGTTAGGTCAAACTAGAAAGGTTCTAGGGTCAACCAAGTCAAGGTAGGGTACATGAGGGAATTAGGGCAAACCAAGAACATACACCCTAGGTCATTTTGCACCACTAACATGTTGCAAACATCATCAAGGCCTTAAACACATTCTAGCATCACATATGCATGAAAGTTTCACAAGGGTGCAATGAAACATTAAGTTACAACTAAAGAAACATGGTGTTACATAAGTTGAACAAGAATGACGCAATGCTATGTTTCAATCAACTTGCATATGAAAAGATGATGCACATGATCATGGAATGCTCATGTGGATGTACTGATGCAAGGCAAACACCAGGGGTGTTACAAAAAAACATGCCATTCCATCTAGATCCACCAAAAAATGTTTTTCTCCTACATTGGGAGTGAACACCAAAAATATGCTTGATAGGATTTTCCACTAAATAAATGCTCCAAATTCTTGTTGCTATCTCTCGAAAGTTCTGTTATAGAAAAGAGACATGGGGCTATGCAAAAGTTATTCATAAAAAGAAGAGAAAAAGAAAAGAGTTGAAAAAAATGGACAAGTGCCCGAGATATCTAAAACAATGAGTACTCAGATGCCCGTCTGAAAAAAAAGAGAGAGATGAATAAGATAGCCCATGTTTTCTTGCAAATATTTCCGTGTTTCAAAAGAGAGATATGTTTTCAAGGAGCATAGTAGAATTAGGTTAGCTACCATATATATCCACACACATGCACATCTTGATTTGATTGTATGACTCAACTCTTTTTGGATCTGAGGTTTGACTTTACAATATATATATATTGCAAGTATGCTCTTTCATGCTATGTCCACTCCTATGAGCTCCACATAAACCTTAGTTGTAGAAATAAAGAAAGGCATAACATCACTATTGCCTTGGTGAGGATCCACAAATACCACATATATTAAGAGACCTGCGAGTGTCATACAAAGAAAGCTCTAAGTTTTATTTTAAAAACTTATAAAAACTCTAGAATAATGGTTAAGCAAAGAATTTGAGACATAGTGCTTGACTTGATCATTCTGTCTTTCAATTGCTCAAGACCCAAGTGAAGGCTAAGAAGCTCCATGTTAAAGGTAATATGAGTAAGTTTGAAAGTCAGATCGATTTATTCTAATTTGAAGGAGAATTCTTTTTTGAATGCATGTGTACTTTTGAGGAGTGAAAACATTGATGCAACTCCTGATTCATTTGCTGAGTTTAGCATTGCTCTGGAGCAAGAAAAGTTTAAGCTTTGGGGAGTTTGTTGATGGTAGTTAAAAACTATTATAAACCATTAATATAACTTGTATAAGGGCATGGATATAATAACCAACATAGGTTTAGGGGTTTAAACTAATAAATTCCATGAATTTTGGTGAAACTATATTTTCAGCAGGGTTTATCTAGAAAACCATCAAGGTGGACCTATATATCATAATTAATCACACTTATCTGTGACAAAAATAGCTCTTGAAGGTTCCTGAGGACTCCAGGAGGCAAACCACCGAAGCAAGCCGGCCGACCCCTTGGCCCACTAGTCAGCCCCCTCCTTCCAATGTCGGTTCTCCACCACCTTAGGTTTGCATCTACGTCGTTCTTTCAAGTCGGTTTGATCCGAGGGCTCAGAATTGATGCTACCCTCTAAATATACTAACCCCTGCCACCCCTAGGGCATAAACCCAAGTCATTCAAGAGATCAAGAAAACCTAATCATCCTTAGAGGACATAGCTTAGCTAGGCTAGATCTAGAGGGAGGCAAACTTCACTTGGATTCCTGATCGTGTCAAGAAGCGTGGCTTGGTATAGCCCCTTGTATCCTCTTTTGTATCTTTCATTATTCATATGTTTGCTACAATTGATTCGACATTGTTCTTAATATTATTCATGTTCCTAGTTATCATGTTTATCGTTTACTTTGATTATATGCTTAGTATAGCTAGATTGTCATCTTGTTCAAGCATAAGTTCGTATAGCGCTCGCTCTGTGTACACAGGGTGAGTGGTCAACATTGTGTAAGCGTGGTGCTTATATGTTATTTACCTACAGATGCACCCTATATTCTAGGCCATGTGGTAGAGCGCAGATGTGACACTCCCATTGAGTCCTTTGTAGTCCACTCCCCAAATATAGGACAAGTAGGATCTAGTTACGAAGGAAGACAAGCTTTGTTCTTAATCTTCCTTAGTAATATCCCTTATGTGTAGATATGAAGTTGATCTTAGCCACGACTACTAAGTGTAATTGCACTAATCAACATATACTTTGACTTGCAATTAAGAATGAATTAGGAATTATTCCTCTAATATTCTATCTAACCATGCTAATTCCATAGAAAGGAGTACTCTGTGTGATCATTTATTATTTATCATTACTTATCATATATATCTGTTGACTTACCCCTATTGTGAGTAGAAGTTTGGTTATGGTTTACTTCTCCATCATATGTATATGTTACCAATATATTCCAACTGCCCATCCTTCCCTATGGTAAAAATATAAATAACGATACCTGGTATACTCTCGGGTGAAATGCTACAATGGTAAATTATTTGTGCGCATACAGATCCCTTCATATGTATATTTATATATTCTCTCTAGTCACATAAAATATTAAGTTACTTCTTAGTATCATTCTAGTAGTGATGCTATATAGTACCAACAAGCATTTCTGGGATCATAGCTAGGGATGACAACTTAGCAAAAGAGATGTTAAGAAATGTCAACAATATTAGGTGGCTACGTAAACAACTAACAAGTTAATAAATACCAACACCACTCTTCCAAGCATAAGTTAGAGGGTTCTCAAACCAAGCACACATTTATAACACACACAGAGAATTTCGTAAGCACATAGATACCGTTATAGCTTTTACCCGAGAGTATTTCAGAGTATCGTATTTATCCACACGAAAGCAATGGTTAAAGAAACTGATAATTCACCATCATGTATCTACTAACTTAATATATCAACTAGACTAAAGTGAGGGTAAGTGACAAATGATAGGAGTTATGAATAATGATACACACATAGGAGAATTCCATGATAAATGGGTAGCATAGCTAGATTGAGAGGACAACGGGTGAGCTCAAGGTTCCTGGATACTTCTCTATTACACTGGTACTATTCTAGTCTAGGCTAGATGGTAACTAAAGCATGGGTGGATAAAGCGATCATACATAATAACACTTTGGGACATCAGAAACACTAGCCATAGAAAGGAATGAGAAAGGGGCTAGAAAGCTCTGACTATAGTCCTACAAACACCAACCTAAACATGGTGGACTATGTCGGCCGTCAAAGCTGTCACCACCTGGGGCTACCACAACTATCCATGAGGTTGGGTGCAATCTCAGGTAACCTATAGTCTAGACACCATGTCTATACTATGGATTACTACTCTATTCACAGATGATAACTAAAGCACTCGATGCGAGCGGAGATCCCATGCAGAGATGTGATAACTATATTAACCATACAAATGAAAGGCATAAAAGTAAATAGAGAAGATAAATATATTAAAGCATAAGTCTTACAAAGGTAAGATACAAAGATATACCAGACCTCTGAAGAATTCTCTAAAACCTAAGTGTAGTTCGACTCTCCCTAACTCTCAACTATAATTAATCTACTATATTGGTGAGTCTAGCCCTAATTGTCCTAGTGTTGTGTCTTGATCTGAATGAGAGATGGCCTCCTAGACGGGGTAGGGGTGTCCTTATATAGGCCAAGGTGGAGTAGAGGCTAAGGAACTGCCATGTCATCAATCCATGTCTCATTTTATGCCCACCATTGGATCAAACTAACCTTGTATGAATGGTTGAGATCATGGGGATCATGGAAGAATATTCCCCTGTGATCCTACGCAGAAAATCAAAGAAGAACCAGATGTTTGGGCCCTGAACCGGAGTTGAACCGGTGGAAACCAGGCACTGTTAGCATTTTCTGGAGAAAATAGGCCTTCTGGCCAACTGCGCTGGCTAGTTCAGGCGACCCAGTTGCCTCCTCCCGTGCATGCATAGCAGAACCAGCCGCTGGCCTTTCCTTGGTCACCACGTGGTGCCCTCAGCCAAGCAAGCCGTGGTCTAGCGCTGCCTCCGCTCGCGCGTGCACACGCGTGTGGAGACCACCGATGCCATGTGTCGCCGCTTGCTTGGCTCGGCCGATTGCCTGCTCCTGCATGGGGAGACAACTCGATCGCCTTGGGACCCAGCCTGGCCTACCTTGACGGGTTGGCCAAGCTGATGCCGTCAATAGTTGTTGCCGCTGTCGGCCCGCCAAGCTAGCTGTTGCTCCCTCCGTGCGTAGCAGTGCCATGGTAAGCGCACCGAGACTAGTCCCAAGCCATTACATGGCCAATGGCCATTAGTCTGCATGGCACTATGCTATGGGCCCTGCCTGGTAACGTGGACTTCTTCTCTTTTTGCAAAATTAATATCTTTTTATTCAGGGCTCCAAAAATACCAAGTAATATATCTGTTTTGATTAGCACGATGAGCTCTACGCAATGGTGCACTCCAAGTCATCATTTGAGACACTTTTATTCAGTGAAAAATTACATATCCTACAAAACAAGTGAGAGCACCAAAACTCATGGAACTTGTTAGAATCAAACCCTACAACTATAGTTTGTGATCCATATCATGTCATTTTGTGCAATAATTGATGGTTATATTTGGAGTTTAATGACCATCAACAATGCTCAACATCTCAAATGGCTGACCACCATCTCCTTTTATAGCTCCAAGGGCTAAAATAGCTGTTACCCCCTTCATCCTGATTTCTGCGCATTGACTGGACTCGCTGTTGTAGTGAGCAAAGTCCAGTCGCACAGGACGCGCCTGGTTGCAGAGTTCGGTCATGCTACGTATGCCACATACACTAGCCATTTTAATACTACCGTTAGGCGCGAATGGCTCCCAACATGCGCAAACAAACTTCGTGTCTGGTCAATCAACTAGACTCGCCATTACCCAGCATCTGGTCACTAACGATCGACCGGACTCACCATTACCCAGCGTCTGGTCCCAAACAAAGAGGTTGCAAAGAGGTTTTTCATCGACTAGACACGTTCAGTCAACATTGATCAGACTCAACAAAGTATCTAGTTGCTCTGCGTCAGCATTTCCATGCCCGAAATAGTGGCATAGGTGTGTTTGGTCATGCCCTAGTGCTAGCGTCCACTCGTAGCTGCTTATTAGCCCTCATAGGAATATTGATCGGACTTGCAGGTACTGACCAGACGTGTCCGATCACTGCATCTAGTCACTGATTGTTCATCGCTAGAACGACTATAACTCTTAGCTCCGAAATCCGATTTCAATGACCTTGGACATTTTTGGAAACCTTATGCAGAGGTAGAGCGTCTAGTCACGAAGGGAAAGTAGTATTTTGATGCTCTTTCACTTTCCTCTCACATCAAGCTAGATCTGTGACTCACTCTCAATGCCTCGACGCTCCATGAATCACGTGCCCTTTAGCCCTGTGGGCCAGCCCCTGGTCTAAAACGCATACCCGTGAGCTTAGAGCTAGGAGGAACAAAGCACATTCCAATTCAAATGAGAAGAAAAGTGAAAGGGTAGTAAAATGGCAAACGAATGTGCCAATCACGCGCCATCCACACAAAATTAGACATGTCCATTTTAGAAAGATTACACCTAAAATGCTAGTCGATTACATTGGAAAAACCCCTATGCATCGGAAGCCTAGAACTAGAGATGAATGGTGGTAGCCGATAGCTTGCGAGGACCTGTGCTCCTCAAGCAGCGTAGGTACCAATGGCAAGGATATCACTCTCGGACCTCCCCGGCACACATCCTCGACGAACAACATCAAAGTTGATGTCGCCATAGTACAAGCCGACTGATGTCAGGGCAGCATGAGCGCCATGATGAACTCCATCGGAAATCAAGGAATCCACATGGAGATGGGCCTCATCAAGACGAGGCACTAGCTAGCCATTCCCCTAGCTAGCACCGAGCATGACATCACAAAGGGCCCATTCGAAGGAGGTTAGTGCTACCAGCAGAGTGTCCATCTCTAGCACCTTCTGGCTTGCAGCCGCCTTCTCCTCCTGATTTGAGAGTGCCCTTGCATGCAACCCTATAAAGAGATAGCTAATTCATGACCAGACATGATGGCAGAATAAAGACATAATGCAAAACAAGAGAAGACTCACCGCTACAAGCAGAGCATAGTTTCTAGCACTCAGCTTCAAGGTGCTGACACCCCTGCTCAGTCATATCTTGAATAGCAGCAGCTAAGATGAGCTCTATTTCTTAGATAGCCATCATATCCTTAAGACCAGCAATCTAGGATGTTAGAGCCTTGATCTAGGATCAAGCTAACAGTTCCTGGTGGGATAGATCCTCCCTTGACCTCAGGGAGACCTCTAACTCCTTGCACAAGCGTTGCACCTCAGCCTCCGCCGCTTGTAGACGGCCCCGATCGGTGGCACCTTCTGCTAGCATCTGATAGGCTAGATGCAAGAATCGAGACTTCTCCTCTAAAACCCTCATCATCCCCTGCAGAAAGGAGGAATGATCAAATGATCACAATGAAAACAAAACAAGTACAGTGGAGACAGAAGGACGGAAAGTCTACCTACGCCGGACCACCACCTCATCGGTCATCTAACGATGAGCCTCTGCGCCCAGCTAGGTGACCATGGCGATTGCATCACCCATCTTGGCCAAGGTCGTCTAGACCCCCTCATGACTTCAGGAGGCAACCTCTGGCTCGTTCGGCCACATCATCCACCACAAATAGTGCCTCGTGCGAGGCATGTGGGATGGGGCCACATGAAGGAGTCCTCACCCAGGTCAAGCTCCTCCTCGAGGGGTGAACACAGAGCCACAATGGAAGGGAGCCCAACCATCATCCTTGGGGTAGTGCTATTGCTCAATAACTCCGGGCGCATGGAAGGTGTGCACCACTCCCCAAAGGCCTTAGGAATGAAGACCTTGGGATGGGCTCTCTACACCACGAAGACCGAAGAAGATCAGACAATTGAGTATCATCAACAAGCACAATGAGGAAGAGATCGAAGGACGGCGTACCTAGTGGAGCGTTCCACAAAGGGTATGCGATCCACCTTTCTGCGAGCGACTTAGGAAAAAGGGACACAGAAGGAGGAACCAATGTCGACGCCGCTAGACTAGAGGCAGGCGAGGCACCCCTAGTAGCGTCGGTGGCACCGGTCCCTTCCACGTCGTGACCCACAGTGGCCCCTGCATCCCCGAGCTCAGATATCCCTATGCGAATGCCAGAGACTCAAGGTGCTCAACCACCACATCGGCAAGAAGGCACTCGAGGAGGTCTTGGTCCTCTCCCCCAAGCATCTCCAAGGAAGGGTGGTGGACCTTGTTGTCCACCCAAGCCACGGTGCCTGCCTCCGCTGCACCCTTGGCACCTTCTCCATGGATAGGAATCTCAGGCCCCATTAGGGAGGGGGTGACAGAAGCCACACATGAGGTGACCTGGCTACCATTGGTGGTGGTGTAAAGATGCTTCAGGCTCGGCCCCCTCAGTGGTGATGAAACCACTCACTTCTAAGCAGAACCCTCCTCAGTCGTGACACTTGTCAGGCGATCAGCACCACTCGGTCCGGCACCATCGCTAGATCTGCATGAGACCTCAGGAGTGCTCTGAAGGATCACTAAGTCCTCATCCTCTCCCTTAGAGCCCTCCTCATTATCATCATCATCATCATCTGACAATGAAGCTCGTCGCTTCTAACGCTCCACGTGCTTCATCGCCTTTTCCTACCTGAGGCGCTTCCTTTCCTTAGCAGCAGCCTGTTCCTAGGCGGCACGCTCGGTGCCTCTGATATAGGGGTGATGGAAATGGGAGCTAGATGAGGGCATAGGATGTGGAAATGAAACTAATCAGTTGACAGCCTTCAATGAAGAAGGGAAAATGAATCGAGGTAGCCTACTAGATTAGGCTAAAAGTCACCAAGAATGCCTTCACTGTACATCCAGCTGTAACAACGGTCCTAGAAGAGACCAACCCCCTGACCTGCTTCATGACTTCATAGACCTCGAGCATCTCCATGGTCTCACAGGTTAGGTCTTCAACCCCAGAATAATCATACAACAAGGTCACCCACAGCTTCAATGGCTGAACCCAATGCTCCACCATGGTTTGCAGAACCACGATGCCATTCAAGCCAATCGACACCTAGCCTTCAAGGATCTCCAAGATCTCTGTCACCTTCAACAACCGTGTTTTGTCACAATCCAAACTCCATGAGTCCAGCCTCATCGGCATGACACTGAAGAAAGGAGGGACAGGAGCGGTGGCATCATCCCGAATGTAGAAATAGTGTCCATGCCAGTCGAAGTTCGAAGACTTCAGTGCCAAGCACGGATAGCTACAAGAGAACCCATGTCACATCTAGAGGTTCATCCTGCCCATGCGAGCGAGTGCACCACTGTCAAAACCATGCACATTGTGGGTCTTCACCTCTAAAACCCTCCAGAACAGGTCTTTGTTGGGCGCTATCCACAGGAAGGCCTCACACACGATGATGAAGCCCGCCAGCCATGACACCACATTGGGAGAAAGGTGTTGCAGCTGGACTCCATACTCATGAAGGAAGCTACCAAGGAAGTCAGACGTTGGAATACTAAAACTACGCTTGTGAAAGTCGGTGAATGACACCGCCTCCGTAGGCTATGGGTGGGGCACCACCTTGCCGGTAGGAGCCCTCCATCCAGTGACCTCCTTCAATGGAAGGAGAACATTTGCCACAAGGTGCTATAGCTTCACCTCTGTCACCGATGAAGGTACCCACTCTCCCATCTTATGACGCAGGTGAAAGAAGGGGCAAAGGTAGCAAAGCAAACAGCGACTGCAACGACACGCACAATCTAGAGGTAAACCTTGTGAACTCGACCCCTTTCCTTCTATCTCTCCTTCAAATTGCAGGAATGGTGGTAGAAGGCGAGAATGAGGTAAGGAACCAACTCTAGTAAATGGAAATATTTATGTGGCAGTGATCAGGGAAGCGAACCGCACCCACGTATAATCTGCCCTAATATGGGCCCCACAAGCCCTCAAGAAATGAGTCGGTGCACCATAACACGCAGGGGCACCATTAAGACGCAGAGAATCTAGGGAGATCGATCATCCCCAGGATTCGCATGCAGAGCGGCCCTCGGTCATCATGACCATAGAGCGCGTACGCAATCACACTCCAAGTGAACACTAATAATTCATGACCATGGCCAGGGAGCCCCGAAAGCCCCCAAGCCCATGTGCAAGGCAACCAGTCGTGACCATAACCCGATGTCGTGCTTAGGAAACTCACTCCTAGGCTAGTCCTTAGAAGGGCTTGAGGCCACAAAGGGATAGGGGCAGGGAGGAGATGGGCCCCTGTGGCTCTAATCGGTGGTGCAGAGCCACATGACCATCTCTCTCCGTGTTCAAGTTGTTCGCTTTGAAGTCACCTAGGTTGACCCCCTCTAGGGGGAGGCATCTTGCCCTCTCACCACTGCAGTGGCGGTCGAGGACCAACGGGTTTGACAGCTGATGATTTATGGGACGTCTCTCGATGAGGCACAACCAAACTCCACGTCGATTAGGGAGGATACCGGGTCCTGCTCAAATTACCCATAGACCCTAACGAGGCACACCGCTCCGATCGCATGGTTATGGTGGACATGCCTCTCCCCATGTGGGGCAAAACCAAAATTTGCTAGTAACAATGCATCACAACCCTCGGGTTAAGAGGGGCATCAGGGCAAGAAGGGGGCGGGTGCAACGACCCCACCATTAGGTCAAGGCCCAGCCTCGACCATCTCCTCCCTGAGCCCTAGATTCTCGACCCTTGAATGGATAGCAATGCATCCAATGAGGGTCACAATCCAGACGATGCCAGGTCGAGACACCAACCCCTAGTTAGGGAAGACGACTCATAAACCTCGGTGACACCTAGAAGCGTAACTCGAATCTCACAAAAAACTTGAAACAATCCTAGGCCAAAACTTGGGAGATATAACTCAAATACAAACAAACCCAACCGAGCACCATGGCATTCTGCAAATAATTCTTTCCTCAGTCCAAAATGGTAGAAGCGACCCAATCCCTGGAAGCTATGATGCTAGAAGGAGGCTTGTGGGACACTCCCCTCCACCATTGCGAGCGAACACAATGGAGAGGAGCACCACACAAACCTCCACCTAGCACCATAGCTCTTGGAGCATAGGACATGAGGGAGAGAATGGCAGTAGTTGCCATCTCACAAGGATAGGGACGATATGGTGGAACCATCCACAACAAGGACCACCTCGCACATCCGAGCCAAAGGGACCTAGAAGGCAAAAAGGTGGCGAAGCTATGTTCCCAATAGCCATACCACCCCATCTTACCCTACTCACAAGTCCCTTTCTAGCACCAACCGCTGGAAGAGGTAGCAACGGCTCTCGGCCACCATAAACAACTCTCTAGCAGGACACATCCTTGGAATGACACAATCCTCCTTGTTGACGGTAGTTAAAGTATACCGTGAACCATCAATATTTCTTTCATACATGTTCAAAATGGATAAATACTATAGAGTAGGAGGTTATTACTAATAGTTTTCATGAGTTTTGGTGAATTTATATTTTCTACAGGATTTACATAGAAAACCATCAAAGAGGACCTAAATATCAAAAGATATCACGGGATAATTTTGTGGCGTATACACGGGAAGGTTCCAAAGGACACCAGAGGACTCTACACCGAGGCAGGGCTCGAGAGCTTGCTAAGTGGGGCTGGCCGGCCCCACCCCTGTGCTGCCTAGCCCCCTATGGTGGGAAGCCACCACCAGCTTCTGGAGTATTCTTCCACCGCCTTCAAGGATGCATCTAGGCCTGGGAACGATTTAACACTCTTGTAGATTCTAGTCCCAATCTTGCTTTGGCTGAACCCATTCTTCTCTAACACTTCTTTGTCGTACTTAATAAGAAAACCATAAAACATCTTAATTCATCCGTAGGAGGTTCGTTCATGTATATCATTGCTGAACACGCTAAAGACATTCTTATGAAAATCATAGATAACCTTCCTAAGGAAAATGAGAAGTTGTTAGAGGAAGAAACCAAAATAGTTGAACCTGAAATTTTTCCTAAACCATCCCAACCTCTAGCTTTAGCTATTCTAGATCCTAAACCACTGAAGGAGGAGGAAACTCCAATTTCGGATTTTATGCTTGAATTCAAGGATGAACTTCTTGATGATTATGGAAATACCTCGAAATATCATATGGTGAAGAAACCTTAGGAGTATAAAAATCCATCATTCATAGACTCTTCTGAGAAAGAATTCTTTAAAAGACAACAAAAGAGCTTGTGTCTATGTTGAGCGATGAGTGGTTAGAGGAATTAGAGCTTTCACCTGAGATAATTCATTTAGATTCACCCTCTATCGTTATTCGGTGCCAACTTGACAAAGCTCCTTTTGATACATTTTATAATCCAATAGTAGGTGTTAATATCATGTCTGCTTTATTTGTTAAAGATTTTCTAAAGGACATGCCATTAGCCCCTACTACCAATTTGCTAAAAAGTCTTTCAGGATGCATTGTCCCAAGTTTGGGAATTCTGTGTGCCCTTCCTATTTTTGTTAATGGTACCTGAGTCCTGTTGAATTTCTATATTTTTGATGTGGTAGAATTCAATGTGTTGATAGGGAAACCAAAAGAAAGACTTATTCAAGAAGGACAAATGGGGAAATTGAATATTAAACTTGGAAAAAAAACTTTGAGCTCTCTATGCTTATTACTCATTCTCTTAATACTAAGATAGAGCCACTTCCTGAATCAGACCCAATAGAAGAGGTTAAGGTAGCATCTCTTGATGACCCAATTGAACCCAACATAGAAGATGATGCTCAGCCCTTCATTGATGAGGAAGAGGATGATCTAGTTCCCGATCCTCTCGATGAATTGCTAGAATCCCCTAAGCCTTCTATTGAACTTAAACCCCTGCCTTCTAGTTTGAGATATGCTTTTCCCAATAATGATTAGGATTCTCCTATGATCATAAGTAATAGACTCTCTCAAGAAGAATCTTTGCGCTTAATAACTATTTTAGAAAAGCATCGTTCTGCTTTTGGCTATTCACTCCAAGACCTTAAAGGGATTAGTCCTATTCTTTGCACCCATTGCATCCCTATAGATCCAGATTGTACACCTTCTAGGGAGCCCCAACGTAGTCTTAATAACGCGATGAGGGAGGTTTTGAAACTTTTGCATGCCGAGATCATCTATCCTATGCTGCATAGTGAGTGGGTAAGTCTGGTTCAAGTTGTACCTAAGAAAGGGGGAATGACTGTTGTTAAAAATGAGAAAAATGAATTAATCCCCCAAAGAACTGTCACAGGATGGCGTATGTGTATAGATTACCAGAAACTTAACAAGGCAACTAAGAAGGATCATTTTCCGCTACCTTTCATTGATGAAATGTTAGAGAGATTAGCGAACCATTCTTTCTTTTGTTTTCTTGATGGGTATTCAGGATATCACCAAATTCCAATCCACCCAGATGACCAAAGCAAAACCACTTTTACATGTCCATATGGAACTTATGCTTATAGAAGAATGTCTTTTGGATTATGTAATGCCCCAGCTTCTTTTTAAAGATGCATGATATCTATATTTTCTAATATGATTGAAGAAATCTTGGAAGTTTTCATGGATGATTTTTCTGTTTATGGAAAAACTTTTGATGCTTTTCTTGAAAATTTAGACAAGGTTTTGCAAAGATGTGAAGAAAAGCAGTTAGTCCTTAATTGGGAAAATATCATTTTATGGTTAGAGAAGGAATAGTGTTGGGACACTATTGACGGTAGATAAGTGTCATTTTTAACCGTCAACATAGCATGAGAAAGGACCTAAAATATAATTACTAGCTAGATATAGGGGTTACACTAACATATTTTCATGAGTTTTAGTGAATATCTATTTCTGTAGGGGGTTATTGTAACACCTCAAGTGTTTAGCTCCATAATTGCATTGCATTTGCATTGCATAAGCATAAGCATGCATCATTCATGTTTGTTATTTTATGTGATGCAACACATGTGATTATTTTAGGGTTTGTTTGATTTATTTCATGAAGTATTTGATAGTTGGTGTAACAAAAAGGTAAGGTAGCCAATCATGACCTACAACACCTTAGTTATACTTAGGGTAACATTTGGAACAAGTTTCATGTTGACCAAAATTTCAAATTTGCCCTCCAAGAGGAGTTGACCACCATTTGACCCTAGAAGGCTCTAGTTTGACCAGTTAAAAAGTCTAATTTAGAGACCTTGCATGGAAGAGCACCCTTAAGTAAAGTTGTAGAGAATTTCATGAGGAACAAAAGTTCTAATATGGCCATCTCATGAAAATGACCAGAGCATGCTCAAAAATGGCCCACAAGTCAGCTTGAGTGGTGATCAACACTTAGAAAAATTCTAAGTCTGGAAATTGGACTTTTCAGTTTCACTGTACCTCACTTTAGCAACTTGTAACTCACAAACCAGGCCAAACCAGCCTTTGAGCCAATTGACAAAGTTGTTGTCCACACATAGCTCTACAACATTGTCAATATCACCATCACCTGGTTCTCAATAGTTTAGGAGATTTGGTGCCTAGAAAATTGGGTTTCAGTCGGCATAGTGACTGAAACTAAGTTTCAGTTTTCAGGTGACCCACTTTGGAGCTCTGTAGTTTCAAATCTAGGCCGAACCAGTCTAAGCTCCAATTGACAATTTTGTTGCCCTCACATAGCTCTACGAATTTGATATTGTTGTCTTGGACCAAATCGCGCTGTGTTGGAAGATAATCAGCGTCAAACTTGCACTGACAGTCACCGTTCGGCCTCATCGGTCAGTCGACCTCGCCATTCAGTCGGACGGCCGACCGCGTCGTGGCGCTCGGGCAGAGCCTGGTGGCCGCGTGGCGCGCGTGTTCTGCCGACGCCCCACGTCGCCTGCGAGCTCAGCATGAAGACCAGGACGACCCGCTTCCCCCTCCATTTCCATCGCCCTCCTTCCCCAGCTCACCGGTAAGGCGACCGAGCGTCCTCCGCCCCCACAGCCGGCTCTGCCGCCTTTGGTTGCGCCAACCACCGTGCCACCACACCCAAGAGCTCACGAACAGCACCGCCTGCCCATACTCTACAACCTCCGCACATTGGGTCAGCCGTTGGGTCAAGGTAGAGGGCAAATCACCCAATCAAACCTCGGCGGTGCGGAGCTCCGCCATGGCCGCCGCCATTGCGATCTCACCACCGACGTCCTCTTTCACCCTCCTCTCTCTGTGGTCAGCGTTCGGAATAGTGTAGGCCTTCCTCTAGCTCTAGGCATGACCTTACAGTGGGATGCGACCTCGCCGGAGCGGAACACGACTACCACCGTCGTCGCGCTCACCGCACCGCGTCACGGCACTCCGTGGCCAGGGTAGTTAGGACCTCTTCCAAACCTCCTTTCTACCTCAATAGATTCGCCCGGGCGTAGTGTAGCTCGTACCGAGCTTAGATATGGCCGTGCGGCCTCACCGGCGACGGCATACCCTCACCCGACCCTCACCGGCCGCCGCTCACGACGGCGAGCCCTCCCGCTCCAACCTAAGCTCATCCACTAGCATGAATCGAAGCGTTACGGAACGGGGAACGCGTGGGTGGGCTCGATTTTCCGGGCAAGCTTCCCTCCGACGAGCTTGGGCTCGCCGGAGCTCACGGCTGCCGCTCCCCTGTCTCCGGTCACTGACCGCGGGGACCCGCCCGTCAGTGTCGCGCGCGGGCGGGAGCGCTGAGCGGGCCGCGCGCGCGCGAGTGTGGGCCGAGTTTTCCGGGCCGGCCCAGTCATCCGAAATGAAATTCATTTTTATTATTTTGTCACTGATTTTTGTACAAGTTGGAAAAATATAGATCTAGGGTTTTAATGATCCAAAAATCATGAGGTAAATTTTGTTAGGGTCTACATGATGTGTAGTATTTTAGAAAAATATAAATCTGGAATATGATGTTTAATTTCTAGGAGAATTTAATAGATCCTTTAAATGTGTTTTGGAATGCATGCAAATTTGTTAAATTTATAACTTGAGCTGTAGTGTTCCATAAATCATAAAATTTGGTGGGTAGGTTACTCTATGCTAGCCCTAGCTCTGGTAAAAATTTGGGCATCAGTGCTTAAGTACTTTTCAAGTTATAATGCTATCTTGTTATTTTAGGAAATGCTTAAAGGAATTTTAGTAATTTTTCTACATGTGTAATGTTCTTATAAATTTTTGGAGATTGTCTTGGTGTCTTAAAGTGTCTAAGAAAAATATGAAATCTGTTGTTTGACACTTTTCAATAGGGTTTCCTATTTATGCAAAAATCAGCCTTATTAGCTTGTGAATTTTGTGTAGGGAGTTCCTGTGAATAAATTTAGTTCAAATTTTTACAGTAGTCTCTTTTTGGGTCAAAGAGTCCGCTGTAATTTTTGTAGAATTTTGGGAGCAGTTTACATATATGTTTAAAATTCCACCTAATTAATTAAGTAAAATAAGAAATGAGTATAAATAAATATTCTAGGTGGGCACACCTTACTTTCTGGTGTTTTTGCGACATTTGTGAACTTGTAGTAGTATTAGTTTGGTCTTAGAGAATGATTGGTCACATCAATAAATATTTAACCTTTGTAATTTTAGGTTTTCTGGACAGCTGATACTAATTCTAGGTTTGACCTTGGGTAAAGGTGGTTGCTGTAAAACTTGTAAATACCATAGTTGTAGTAAAACTTGTAAATGAGCTTGTGTCAAAATTTGGAAGCATTTGGCTTAGTAGTTTGAGAGTTACTGTTGTTTAAAGTGGCAGTTCAAAATCTGCTACTCTCTGTTTTGATAGGACAGATTCTGGAACTTGGGAAGTTTAACATGGAAAACTTAGGAGTTTGGAGTTGAGGTCTGAAAATGAATTGTAGTGCATTTCTTAGGCTTTCCAGATTGTCTTAGATCATATCTTTTGGAATTGTAAATCTTCAGTTGTGATAAAAACAAGTAGCTGCTGTCCAGAATGCTTACTGTGGTGTTTTGCTGATTGATATGGTGTAATATCCTAAGACATGCTACTTTTGTAATTGTTAGGTGTTAGGGCCTTAACTGAGGATGAGCAGCTTTATCTTAGGTTAAGTAGATTAGGTGAGTACTTCTCTACTGGAGAAGAGATTTGCACGTACTAATAAAATAACTTGAATAGAGTATTTTATTCTGAAATGCATTTCATTCCGAGCATGTTGCACCCATTTATGCATCCATTATATTTATTGTGCATTCATGCAATAGGTGCACCGGAGGGGGTAACTCTCCTCGAATTCGAGCCTGTGATTCCGGAGGAGGACCAGGAGCAGCAGGAGCCCGAGGATCCAGCAGGCGAAGGAGTGCCCGCAGACGACCTTCCTGAGTGTCCAGACCACCGGCCCGCAACCTTTCTGAAAGGCAAGCCCCGGTGCATGCTGAACCTACTGTTTTATAAATTAATCTTGAGTACTTTTAATTGTTTAATGCATTAAGTTGTAGGAGTTATATGAAAACACTTGTTGCATTATACCTGTTCTTGTCCAGATATCGTACTTAATCCTATTTTAGGTTTAGGCACGTGTCAATGCTTAGCCCTGCTTAGTACGGTAGAAGTCGGGTGATTTCCGGTCATCCGCGAGATGTAGGAAGGAGTCACGAGTGGCTCTATGGCTATCGTGAATGGAACCATGCTTAAAAATGAAATTGAGACCGGGCGGGAGTTCGATAGTACAGCCGCAAGACACTTCACGTCTTGGGTGTGGAGCTATGCCCGTCTGAGTCATTTAAGGACCGATTCGCTGTACGTCCTTGAGTCATGTTGAACGCAGTCTAACACTTAGTTGGCCGGATAACCCGTTCCGACCGCGAAGCCGAGTAATGTGGTTCAGGCCGGGAATCGAATGGTAGGTTGCTTCTTGGAGGAGAGAAAAGATGTGCTTGGGGACATTGGCGTGAGACCAAGGGGGGGTTAGAGTCCCTATCACCTGGCAGAGTGTCGCCCTTGGGGTCGCGACATTATTCGGACCCGCGATTCCTGAATCATATGAAACGGTGGCTTGTGCGACCCCGGCAGGGGCCTGCGCGGTGAGTGTTAGAAATACCCCTCCAGCTGGATAGGAATTCGATTCGAATCGCCGTCGCTCCCGGTTAGTGAGCACTTGACTTGAGCAGCGGCAACGTAGATCTCATTAAATAAACTGGTGGTTAAGGGAATGATACAATGTTGCCGCAATGATATACCTGCTATGGATATAATAATAATGTTGTTTGATTATAATCAAGTGCATGTTTAGTACAGGTGCTAAGATAGATGACAGGTAAATGCTAAAAATAACTGCTAGTACAGGCTACAAGAGTTTAAATTACTTATGCCTTTATGCAAAATGTTATGTCAGCTAGCCTCTTGTGTAAGCCTTGCATAATCCTTGGTGTCACTTTATTTCTGGTTTTCGACGGGTAAGTCTAGCTGAGTACATTCCAGTACTCAGGGTTTATTCCCTCCTGTTGCAGATGACATGCTTTATCAGGGATTCTGCAAGACGTGTCTCCACCCTGCGGGTGATGATGACTAGATCACCTGGGCGTGATCATCTTATGTACTTTCCTCATGCTTTTGCGGGATGTCGATCATCCAGACTGGCAGTATTTAATTAACTAGTGTGTGTGTGTGTCATGCTTCCGCTACTTTCAAACTTGGTTTGTAATATTTGCTACTCCGTGGTGTAAACTTATTTTAGAACTACTTGTGAAATGTATCGTATGATGTTGTATGTTGAATGATGCGATCCTGGTTGTAAGCAGTTTGGTTTGAAATCCTTCGTGATTTCGATTGACTACCGGGATTATATGGGCTCAAGTTTGAAAATTTGAGCGCTTCGGTGCTTGTTTTCGTACTTGTGCTCTTATAATTTGGTCGGTTCTGTTACAACTGGTACTGGAGCATAATTCAACATTAAACACATCTTACGAGTAATTAAAAACAAAAGTATTTGTTTGCGAAAAGGGTTAAACTCTAAAAAATTATTTTTTAGGTATGCCAGTGATCACATCCCTTAGCCCGAATAAGGACTCTTAGGTGGCTTATTATAAAGACTAACTTGGGGGCCTTGTTTGTTTCTGTTTCGTTGTCCATACGGCGTGATATTGTATGGATGCCATCCACTTGGGTGGTAATGTATGGATCAATTACCTCGACGCTCTGGTAAGTGTGAGTTGTGAGAGCATGATCGTCCAACCGGCGGTCTAGGGGAGAGTAGTTTTGGTGACTTACATCTTTACATGTTTAAACCATGTAACTATGTAAAAGCACTTAATTGTGGGCATCTATCAATTGGGTAGCTTTGATACTGAAATATATACATCTGGGGATGTGTATATGGAAAGTATTTAATTTACTGCTTTCTTGTGTGCATATATTGGGAATTGTTGGGCTGCAATGAAATTTTCTGCAGGTACACTAACAGCGTAACGAGTAGACCGATAGTTTCGCTTATATGAGAGAACGTATGTATGCCACCGCCTAGCGTTAGAACTTTAGGTTTCTACTAAGGTGAGAGGGCGTACGGAACGTGCATGCATCATGTTTAAATATATCATACATATCATTTACTCCCTCCTTAAAAATTTCTGTACTCCCGACTAAAGTAAATTTTGTATCCCCTAAATGATCCTCACTTTAAGTCGTATCTTATCTTGTTGCTACAGATGGCACGTACCAAGAGGACCGCTCGTAAGTCCACTGGGGGCAGGGCACCGCGTCACCAGCTCGCTCCACGTGAGCCCCGCCCTGAGCCTACTGAGGTGGAAAGGCTGAGGGCAGAGTTGGCTGAAGTGACTGCCGCCAGGAATGCAGCACGGCAACAACTGGAACAAGTGATTCATGATCGTGATCAAGAAACGCTTGCAGTCCAGAGGTTGACAGTGGCAAACCGCAACTGTCAGCGCATGTTGGTCCGTGTGATGGAACAGAGGGATGAAGCCTGGCACGAGGAGAACGTTCTGAGAGCTCGTCAGTTTGAGCTCGAGCAACAGTTGGAGAACGCTGAAGAATACAATGATAATCTTCATGAAGAAGTGCACCGCCTGAACAACGAGCTTAATCCCCTGCTGCCTCGAAACAACAACGTCGATGAGGACATGGGTTCGGGAATCTTCATGGCTGAGGATGATGATGAAGTGGAGGTTGATGGACCACAGGATGCCCCACCTGCAGAAGCACCAGAGGAAGAGCCAGAAGAAGAAGAAGACGAGGAGTTAGAGCCTGTCAGTGATGAGGACGGCGGGGAGATCCTTGACATTGACTCGGAGGATGATGCTTAGAGTAGTCATCACGTGCCTATAATGTTAGGATCGTCTTTTGTGCCCTCCCTGTGAAGGAGTGAGGCCTTGTAATAACTTGACTTTGGGATGTAAGGTTGAACCGTATGTTTCCTAAATGTAGTTTGACCTGTTAATTTCGATCACAACTTGATGTCTTATTATGTTGCGTTCGATGATGGTGTCACGATTAGCACCCTTCGGTGCCGCGACGAGACCGAGGGCCTCCTATGGCGCGCGACATAAGGCTGTGCTGCTTGGCACGCGCAGGTATCGAGGTGGCTAGTCATGGTCCACCATGGAACTCTTCATTGAGAAGTCTCTTTGTGGTCAGTTTGAAGTAGCCTTTCACAGTCAACTAAAAATCTTGAGATCGAATCCAAGTACCGTGCAAAAGGTCAAAAATCACGTAGATAGCAATGCAAACGGTCCGGTAACCGTTGTGCTCCCTGTGAGTGAGCCTTTATCAAAGAGCATCTTGTTGGATTACCAAGTATGATCTCGTCAAATGATGCGCTAGAATGGATTGTGCGGTTGTGATGAATTATTGTGCCTTAATTATTATGAGAAATCTATTCATACAGTCAGATTGACATTTCGCAATAATTCATCTACAAATTTCCCACATCGTCAGTGCTCATTGGCTATGCATTTTGCAGATGTCGTACAATCTACGCCGGGGTCGTGGAAATGAGGAGGAGGAACAGCCGCCCCCTCCGCCACCACCTACTCCGGCCGAGTTGATGCAGACAGTGGTCGAAGGGCAGCGCATGTTGGCGGATGCTATGCGCCAGCTGGCTAACCGGGAGGCTCATCCTGGCCGCCAGGGCCCAGAGCCAAATCAGTACAGCGACTTCAAGGACTTTCTGGATACAAAGCCCCCACTCTTCAAGGAAGCGGAAGAACCACTGCAGGCTGACGAGTGGTTGAATACCATTGAACAAAAGTTTCCTCTGCTACGCCTAACTGATGAGCTGAAAACTGAGTATGCTTCCCATCAGTTGCATGGTCCAGCGGGCATTTGGTGGAGCCACTATCGTTCCACACTGCCTGCCAATGTCCCGATTGCTTGGGATCAGTTTAAGGTGGCATTCCGGGGAAATTATATCCCTCTCGGTCTTATGGCAATCAAGCACACAGAGTTTATGAGGCTGTCGCAAGGAAACAAAAGCCTGACTGAATACTTGCAGTCCTTCAACAACCTGGCAAGGTATGCCACAGAGTTTGTGGATACCGATGCCAAAAAGATTGCTAGCTTCAAAAGGGGCCTCGGCCCAAAACTGATGAAAACTATGGGTACTAGCAAATGTACTACTTTCAATGATTTCATCAGCGATGCTCTAACTCAAGAGAACAACAATGCTATCTATTCTGCCTCTAAGAGCCGCAAAAGGGCCATTGAGGCGAGTGCTTCACAGTCTCGAGCTCCAGCTGCCCCGAAGGCTCCTCCTCGCCCTCCTGCCACAAATGCTAAGTTCTGTCCTCCACAAAAGAAGGTGCCAATGAAGACTGGGTTTCGTAAGGCATATACAGTGGCTCTGCCAAAGAGTAATGCGGGCCAAGGCAGCTCTAGTGTCCCTCCTAGCAACATGCCTTGCTGGAACTGTAACAAGCCAGGCCATTGGTCCAGGAACTGTCCGTACCCTAAGAAAAATGTCAACCAAGGTAGTCATCAGGGACACGCCCATTATAACAGCATTGAGGAAATTCCATCTGGTGAGGTGGTCACCGCTGGTAAGTTTCTAGTCGACCAACACCCCGCAGTGGTACTTTTTGATTCAGGTGCTTCGCATTCCTTTATCAGTCCTAAGTTTGCATCCAAATTTGCACACAAGTTGCATACGGTTGAAGGTGTGGGTTATTGTATTAGTGCTGCAAGTGGGAATATTTCCACAAACAAAGTAGTGGGGAACCTTGAGTTTAAGATAGAAGGGCGAAGTTATTCGCTTGCCCTATTGGTTTTACCTGGTTTAGACATAGATGTTATCTTGGGCATGAATTGGATGAGTCAGAATGGGGTACTCATTGACACATCCGCTCGGGTAGTTATGCTCAGAGATCCTACAGATCAAAAGGGTTTTCTAGTACAACTTCCCAGAAAGGTTGAATTGTCAGGGGAAATTCATGCTGTGCAAGCAAAGGCGTTGGCCGAAATTCCAGTAGTAAATGAGTTTCCGGATGTTTTTCCCGATGATTTGTCGGGACTCCCTCCGGATCGGGATGTGGAGTTTAAAATTGAGTTGTTGCCTGGCACGGCACCCATCTCTAGGAGACCCTATAGGATGCCTCCAAATGAACTCGCTGAACTTAAGGTGCAATTGAATGAACTTTTGAAGAAGGGGTTGATTCGTCCTAGTTCATCGCCGTGGGGATGTCCTGCTATCTTTGTAAAGAAGAAGGATCAGTCGTTGCGGATGTGCGTAGATTATAGACCTCTCAATGCAGTCACTGTCAAAAATAAGTACCCTCTACCGCGAATCGACATCTTGTTCGATCAGTTGTCTAAAGCTAAAGTTTTCTCCAAGATCGATCTAAGATCGGGCTACCATCAAATTAAAATTCGCCCGGAAGATGTTCCAAAGACAGCCTTTTCTACCAGATACGGTCTTTATGAGTATCTTGTTATGTCTTTTGGCTTGACAAATGCCCCCGCACACTTCATGTACTTGATGAATTCGGTGTTTATGCCTGAATTGGACAAGTTTGTGGTGGTATTTATTGATGACATCCTGGTATACTCTATGAATGAGGAGGATCACGCTGAACATCTGCGTATAGTCCTCACAAGACTGCGTGAACATCAACTATATGCAAAGTTCAGTAAGTGCGAATTCTGGCTTCGTGAAGTACCTTTCCTTGGGCATGTGTTGTCCGATGGAGGAATTATGGTGGACCCCGCCAAGGTACAGGAAGTACTGAACTGGAAGGCTCCTATCTCGATTCACGAGGTCCGAAGTTTTCTTGGTTTGGCTGGCTATTATCGTCGCTTCATCCCGGATTTCTCCAAAATAGCCAAGCCAATGACTCGGTTGCTGCAAAAAGACACCAGGTTTGTCTGGACTCCTGAGTGTGATGCAGCTTTTCACCAACTACGAACCCTCCTAACCTCAGCTCCGGTTTTGGCACAACCGGATATCAAGAAACCATTCGATGTTTATTGTGATGCCTCAGGCATAGGTTTGGGAGGTGTGTTGATGCAGGAAGGCCGAGTAATTGCATATACTTCTCGACAACTTCGGAAGCATGAGGTGAATTATCCAACGCATGACTTAGAACTGGCTGCAGTTGTTCATGCTTTGAAAGTATGGCGGCATTATCTGCTGGGAAATGTCTGCAATATCTACACCGATCATAAAAGCCTCAAATACATCTTCACTCAACCCGAGCTAAATATGCGTCAAAGAAGATGGCTCGAGTTGATTAAAGATTATAACCTTCAAGTGCACTATCATCCAGGAAAGGCAAATGTAGTTGCGGATGCTTTAAGCCGTAAGTCTCATTTTCATTCCTTAGCTGAAACTGATTTTCATCGATCTCGCCTTCTACATCCATCAGTCTTGTACAACATCACTGTCAGTTGTACTCTCAAAAGCAGAATTATTGAGCTCCAAAAGACTGACACTGGTATATTCCACATCAAGCGTAAGATGAAAGAGCAAGAAACTACACAGTTCAGGATAGATGAAGAGGGTGTACTATGGTTCAAGGATAGGTTAGTTGTGCCTAAGGACCGAGAGCTTCGAAATGATATTATGTCTGAAGCACACTCCTCTAAGTTGTCCATCCATCCTGGCAGCAATAAGATGTATTATGATTTGAAGCCATTTTATTGGTGGACCAAGATGCGGAAAGAGATAGCTGCATATGTTGCTAGATGTGACACCTGTTGCAGAGTTAAAGCTGTGCACATGAAAGCTGGGCTACTTCAACCACTTTCCATTCCAGCCTGGAAATGGGAAGAGATAAGTATGGATTTCATTGTCGGACTTCCTCCTACTGGCAAAAATCATAACTCTATTTGGGTAATTGTTGATCGTTTGACCAAATCAGCTCACTTCATCCCAGTGAGAGTGGACTATCGTCCCACTGACTATGCTGAGTTGTACTTCAATCAGATAGTCCGGCTTCATGGGATACCTCGTACTATCATATCTGACCGTGGTCCCCAGTTCACTGCTCGCTTTTGGGAGCACTTGCATCACCTTCTGGGAACCAAGTTAGTGAGAAGCTCTGCTTATCACCCCCAGACATCAGGTCAGACAGAACGAGTTAACCAAATCTTGGAAGATCTGTTGCGAGCATGCGTCATTTCATCCAAGGGTTCTTGGGAAAAATGGTTACCTTTAGCCGAATTCTCGTACAATAACAGTTATCAAGAGAGTATTAAGATGGCTCCATTCGAAGCTTTGTCCGGTCGTAGGTGTAGAACCCCACTAAATTGGATAGAATCTGGTGAGAGAAGATTTTATGGTATTGCTTTTGTTGAGGAAGCTGAGGAACAAGTCCGTACCATCCAAAAACATATGGCTGCAGCCCAAGCTAGACAGAAAAGTTATGCTGATCGTCGTAGAAAACCACTCGAGTTTGAAGTTGGAGACTTCGTGTATTTGAAAGTTTCTCCAATGAAAAGTGTCCAACGTTTTGGTGTTAAGCGGAAACTTGCGCCAAGATACGTGGGTCCTTTCCAAATCATAGGCAAGAGTGGAGCTGTTGCGTACAAAATTCAGTTACCTCCAGAAATGAGAGCCATATTCAACGTTTTCCATGTATCTCAGCTTAAAAAGTGTCTTCGGGTTCCTGAGGAACAAGTTCCTTTAGGTGATATCAGGCTGGAATCCGACCTAACCTATGAAGAAAAGCCAGTCCGAGTGATCGATACTCAGGAACGAGTAACTAGAAGTAAAGTGGTTAAGTGGTACAAAGTGATGTGGAGTAATCAGGGAAGTGAGAGTGATGCTACGTGGGAACGGGAGGATTATTTGCGGGATGGTTATAAGGAATTCTATGAAAAATGGTACGCTTTCCAAATCTCGGGACGAGATTTTTATAAGGGGGGAGGGCTGTAACACCTCAAGTGTTTAGCTCCATAATTGCATTGCATTTGCATTGCATAAGCATAAGCATGCATCATTCATGTTTGTTATTTTATATGATGCAACACATGTGATTATTTTAGGGTTTGTTTGATTTATTTCATGAAGTATTTGATAGTTGGTGTAACAAAAAGGTAAGGTAGCCAATCATGACCTACAACACCTTAGTTATACTTAGGGTAACATTTGGAACAAGTTTCATGTTGACCAAAATTTCAAATTTGCCCTCCAAGAGGAGTTGACCACCATTTGACCCTAGAAGGCTCTAGTTTGACCAGTTAAAAAGTCTAATTTAGAGACCTTGCATGGAAGAGCACCCTTAAGTAAAGTTGTAGAGAATTTCATAAGGAACAAAAGTTCTAATATGGCCATCTCATGAAAATGACCAGAGCATGCTCAAAAATGGCCCACAAGTCAGCTTGAGTGGTGATCAACACTTAGAAAAATTCTAAGTCTGGAAATTGGACTTTTCAGTTTCACTGTACCTCACTTTAGCAACTTGTAACTCACAAACCAGGCCAAACCAGCCTTTGAGCCAATTGACAAAGTTGTTGTCCACACATAGCTCTACAACATTGTCAATATCACCATCACCTGGTTCTCAATAGTTTAGGAGATTTGGTGCCTAGAAAATCGGGTTTCAGTCGGCATAGTGACTGAAACTAAGTTTCAGTTTTCAGGTGACCCACTTTGGAGCTCTGTAGTTTCAAATCTAGGCCGAACCAGTCTAAGCTCCAATTGACAATTTTGTTGCCCTCACATAGCTCTACGAATTTGATATTGTCGTCTTGGACCAAATCGCGCTGTGTTGGAAGATAATCAGCGTCAAACTTGCACTGACAGTCACCATTCGGCCTCATCGGTCAGTCGACCTCGCCATTCAGTCGGACGGCCGACCGCGTCGTGGCGCTCGGGCAGAGCCCGGTGGCCGCGTGGCGTGCGTGTTCTGCCGACGCCCCACGTCGCCTACGAGCTCAGCATGAAGACCAGGACGACCCGCTTCCCCCTCCATTTCCATCGCCCTCCTTCCCCAGCTCACCGGTAAGGCGACCGAGCGTCCTCCGCCCCCACAGCCGGCTCCGCCGCCTTCGGTTGCGCCAACCACCGCGCCACCACACCCGAGAGCTCACGAACAGCACCGCCTGCCCATACTCTACAACCTCCGCACATTGGGTCAGCTGTTGGGTCAAGGTAGAGGGCAAATCACCCAATCAAACCTCGGCGGTGCGGAGCTCCGCCATGGCCGCCGCCATTGCGAGCTCACCACCGACGTCCTCTTTCACCCTCCTCTCTCTGTGGTCAGCGTTCGGAATAGTGTAGGCCTTCCTCTAGCTCTAGGCATGACCTTACAGTGGGATGCGACCTCGCCGGAGCGGAACACGACGACCACCGTCGTCGCGCTCACCGCACCGCGTCACGACACTCCGTGGCCAGGGTAGTTAGGACCTCTTCCAAACCTCCTTTCTACCTCAATAGATTCGCCCAGGCGTAGTGTAGCTCGTACCGAGCTTAGATATGGCCGTGCGGCCTCACCGGCGACGGCATACCCTCACCCGACCCTCACCGGCCGCCGCTCACGACGGCGAGCCCTCCCGCTCCAACCTAAGCTCATCCACTAGCATGAATCGAAGCGTTACGGAACGGGGAACGCGTGGGTGGGCTCGATTTTCCGAGCAAGCTTCCCTCCGACGAGCTTGGGCTCGCCGGAGCTCACGGCTGCCGCTCCCCTGTCTCCGGTCACTGACCGCGGGGACCTGCCCGTCAGTGTCGCGCGCGGGCGGGAGCGCTGAGCGGGCCGCGCGCGCGCGAGTGTGGGCCGAGTTTTCCGGGCCGGCCCAGTCATCCGAAATGAAATTCATTTTTATTATTTTGTCACTGATTTTTGTACAAGTTGGAAAAATATAGATCTAGGGTTTTAATGATCCAAAAATCATGAGGTAAATTTTGTTAGGGTCTACATGATGTGTAGTATTTTAGAAAAATATAAATCTGGAATATGATGTTTAATTTCTAGGAGAATTTAATAGATCCTTTAAATGTGTTTTGGAATGCATGCAAATTTGTTAAATTTATAACTTGAGCTGTATTGTTCCATAAATCATAAAATTTGGTGGGTAGGTTACTCTATGCTAGCCCTAGCTCTGGTAAAAATTTGGGCATCAGTGCTTAAGTACTTTTCAAGTTATAATGCTATCTTGTTATTTTAGGAAATGCTTAAAGGAATTTTAGTAATTTTTCTACATGTGTAATGTTCTTATAAATTTTTGGAGAATGTCTTGGTGTCTTAAAGTGTCTAAGAAAAATATGAAATCTGTTGTTTGACACTTTTCAATAGGGTTTCCTATTTATGCAAAAATCAGCCTTATTAGCTTGTGAATTTTGTGTAGGGAGTTCCTGTGAATAAATTTAGTTCAAATTTTTACAGTAGTCTCTTTTTGGGTCAAAGAGTCCTCTGTAATTTTTGTAGAATTTTGGGAGCAGTTTACATATATGTTTAAAATTCCACCTAATTAATTAAGTAAAATAAGAAATGAGTATAAATAAATATTCTAGGTGGGCACACCTTACTTTCTGGTGTTTTTGCGACATTTGTGAACTTGTAGTAGTATTAGTTTGGTCTTAGAGAATGATTGGTCACATCAATAAATATTTAACCTTTGTAATTTTAGGTTTTCTGGACAGCTGATAGTAATTCTAGGTTTGACCTTGGGTAAAGGTGGTTGCTGTAAAACTTGTAAATACCATAGTTGTAGTAAAACTTGTAAATGAGCTTGTGTCAAAATTTGGAAGCATTTGGCTTAGTAGTTTGAGAGTTACTGTTGTTTAAAGTGGCAGTTCAAAATCTGCTACTCTCTGTTTTGATAGGACAGATTCTGGAACTTGGGAAGTTTAACATGGAAAACTTAGGAGTTTGGAGTTGAGGTCTGAAAATGAATTGTAGTGCATTCCTTAGGCTTTCCAGATTGTCTTAGATCATATCTTTTGGAATTGTAAATCTTCAGTTGTGATAAAAACAAGTAGCTGCTGTCCAGAATGCTTACTGTGGTGTTTTGCTGATTGATATGGTGTAATATCCTAAGACATGCTACTTTTGTAATTGTTAGGTGTTAGGGCCTTAACTGAGGATGAGCAGCTTTATCTTAGGTTAAGTAGATTAGGTGAGTACTTCTCTACTGGAGAAGAGATTTGCACGTACTAATAAAATAACTTGAATAGAGTATTTATTCTGAAATGCATTTCATTCCGAGCATGTTGCACCCATTTATGCATCCATTATATTTATTGTGCATTCATGCAATAGGTGCACCGGAGGGGGTAACTCTCCTCGAATTCGAGCCTGTGATTCCGGAGGAGGACCAGGAGCAGCAGGAGCCCGAGGATCCAGCAGGCGAAGGAGTGCCCGCAGACGACCTTCCTGAGTGTCCAGACCACCGACCCGCAACCTTTCTGAAAGGCAAGCCCCGGTGCATGCTGAACCTACTGTTTTATAAATTAATCTTGAGTACTTTTAATTGTTTAATGCATTAAGTTGTAGGAGTTATATGAAAACACTTGTTGCATTATACCTGTTCTTGTCCAGATATCGTACTTAATCCTATTTTAGGTTTAGGCACGTGTCAATGCTTAGCCCTGCTTAGTACGGTAGAAGTCGGGTGATTTCCGGTCATCCGCGAGATGTAGGAAGGAGTCACGAGTGGCTCTATGGCTATCGTGAATGGAACCATGCTTAAAAATGAAATTGAGACCGGGCGGGAGTTCGATAGTACAGCCGCAAGACACTTCACGTCTTGGGTGTGGAGCTATGCCCGTCTGAGTCGTTTAAGGACCGATTCGCTGTACGTCCTTGAGTCATGTTGAACGCAGTCTAACACTTAGTTGGCCGGATAACCCGTTCCGACTGCGAAGCCGAGTAATGTGGTTCAGGCCGGGAATCGAATGGTAGGTTGCTTCTTGGAGGAGAGAAAAGATATGCTTGGGGACATTGGCGTGAGACCAAGGGGGGGTTAGAGTCCCTATCACCTGGCAGAGTGTCGCCCTTGGGGTCGCGACATTATTCGGACCCGCGATTCCTGAATCATATGAAACGGTGGCTTGTGCGACCCCGGCAGGGGCCTGCGCGGTGAGTGTTAGAAATACCCCTCCAGCTGGATAGGAATTCGATTCGAATCGCCGTCGCTCCCGGTTAGTGAGCACTTGACTTGAGCAGCGGCAACGTAGATCTCATTAAATAAACTGGTGGTTAAGGGAATGATACAATGTTGCCGCAATGATATACCTGCTATGGATATAATAATAATGTTGTTTGATTATAATCAAGTGCATGTTTAGTACAGGTGCTAAGATAGATGATAGGTAAATGCTAAAAATAACTGCTAGTACAGGCACAAGAGTTTAAATTACTTATGCCTTTATGCAAAATGTTATGTCAGCTAGCCTCTTGTGTAAGCCTTGCATAATCCTTGGTGTCACTTTATTTCTGGTTTTCGACGGGTAAGTCTAGCTGAGTACATTCCAGTACTCAGGGTTTATTCCCTCCTGTTGCAGATGACATGCTTTATCAGGGATTCTGCAAGACGTGTCTCCACCCTGCGGGTGATGATGACTAGATCACCTGGGCGTGATCATCTTATGTACTTTCCTCATGCTTTTGCGGGATGTCGATCATCCAGACTGGCAGTATTTAATTAACTAGTGTGTGTGTCATGCTTCCGCTACTTTCAAACTTGGTTTGTAATATTTGCTACTCCGTGGTGTAAACTTATTTTAGAACTACTTGTGAAATGTATCGTATGATGTTGTATGTTGAATGATGCGATCCTGGTTGTAAGCAGTTTGGTTTGAAATCCTTCGTGATTTCGATTGACTACCGGGATTATATGGGCTCAAGTTTGAAAATTTGAGCGCTTCGGTGCTTGTTTTCGTACTTGTGCTCTTATAATTTGGTCGGTTCTGTTACAGTTATCAGGAAACAACCAAAGGAGGCCCACATGTCATATTTACGTAGAGATAAAAGGGCCACATATATAAAAAGAATAATCTAGAAGACACAAGAAGCAAAACCCTAGGAGGTGGGACCCACCTGTCACTGTGACAGGGGCGGCCGCCCCACCCCCCTGGGTGGCCGCCCCACCTAGGTGGCCAATCAGGAGCCACCTCGCGGATCATGCCTCTACCGCCTTTGAGGATCAATAATAATTGTCCATCAACGTTCGTTTGATCCAAGGGCTATGGTGCTTCCTAGAGGGCTATATAAGCAAGGCCTCTGGCCCTAGGAGAAACCCTAATTCATTCCAAGATACAGAGCATTCCTTTGAGAAGTCTCAGAGCCACCATCTCAATTAGATCTCTATAGTTTAGTAGCATAGCTATATAGGATTAGTACTAGAAGGAGGCAAGCATTGCTTGGATTCTAGATCTATCAAGAGGATTCTTGGTAATTCTCTCCTACTTTTATATTCGTTCTTGTATTATTCATCTAGTTCATCATTTGTATGAATATGACTTTTGTCTATTCTATCATATTGGATATGACTTTTCTCTATTTGATTATGTTCTTGTCACACCCCAAAATTTTCAATTTTGGGTTGTGTATGAAAAACACTAAATAAAATAAATGATTTCAATACCTGAATAAATTTATTAGATAAAATTTGAGTTAAAAGAGATTTAGTTTTGAGCTTAAATAATTTAGAGAATATTTAATGGGGATTAAAATTTAAAATATTAGGTGGGATGTTTGATGATGCATTCATGTTTTTGCATTTGTTTTATTGCGTGGTGTGGTTTTGGTTTTATTTGATTTGAATTTAGAATCCATTTTTAAAATGGCTTTGGAAAACAAATTCATATAAGAAAACAAAAAAAATAAAACTTACCTCTGTCACACCCATTTTTAAGGACAAAAATAGGATGCATAAAAGACTCATGTGCGCCCCAGGAAACGGTCGCACACATAAGTAGACAAATTACATAGTATCATCACAGTGCTTATTACATAGCGAATAAATATTTAACACATAGTCTTATACAATAATTTGTAGTAACTAGTAGTAGATCTGCAGCGGAACTCCAAACACAGGGACACGGTTGACTGGTTGACACCAAGACTAGTACTCATTTCGATAATCATCATCATAATCTTCATCTGTTATGGTGGAAATAGCAAGAGTGAGTTCATGTCGAACTCCGCAAATACAACATAGTGTTCATGAGGCACAAAAGGCTAGACGCTGTTTAACTGCGTTCAGCTTTTAGTCATCATATATTTAGCAGTTGAGTAGCATCAAGATATTCAACTTCCCATTAATGAATCAATGATTACTTGTAATAAGGATAATGAATAGCATTAACATGAGTATAACAATAACAACAGTAATTAAGCATGATATAACAATAGTGATCATCTATCCGTAGATGTTCCAAGGCCGCCCGTATCTGTGGGCACGGCTAGTATACCAGTTTTTAACTCTGCGCAGAGGTGTACACTTTCACTGTGAGTCATAACTTCCAAATGCATGGGTTCGCGACTCCCCAAAACACCAGAAATCATATAAAGCCACTTAAAGGTTCGTCTAACAAGTTAGGGCCATTAGATTCACTCGGCAGGCAGATGTAGGAACCTCCCTTTTCAAATGGCACACTTCCTTCACGGCTATACTCATGAGACTAGAAGCTGTCCTACACCCAACGTGGCAAGCCATTCTTACGCCATTTAAGATAACCACTAACAAGCTAGAAAAGGTCCTTTAAACAACTAAAGCCAGAGCCATATAGCCCTCACAGCTGTACTGTATGTCCCGGATGATCACGTACAGATAAGTCCTTACGGAGAGAAACCAGAGCAACAATATAACCCCTTGCTCTAGCCCCCTTTTCAACAGTAATAAAATCATCATTAATGGTTGGTTACTTATTCCATTAGTCAAATTACAAGATCATTGTTCATAATTAAGCACTAGCAGTAGCTACCCAAATGCATTCCCAAGGTTGGCAAGGAATCAAGGTATCAATCACTAAGTTATAATCTCTAAGGTTGTCAAGGAAGACACATGCATATGTATGATAATTTCAGTGAATAGGTAACAAGGATGGTCCCATGTTATACTTGCCTTGATCAAAACTTTCCTGTTGACCCTGCTGATCTGGCACAAAATAATACTCCGGATCGTCAAGAAACTGCTCACCGTCTATACTCGATCACCAAACATCATCACACAATCATCCGATCAATCATATACGAAGCAAACAAAGAAACATAATTAGAACAGTACACCAATAGCAGCAAAACAGTATGAAAAGTTTGTAAAACTCTTCTACACGTTCCTATGATCACACAGACGTAAAGATCTTGAAATTTGGATTTAAAACGTGAAAGTTATGAATTTTCTAAGATTTCTTATAGATAAATAAATACTTTAATATAAACTCAAAAATTAAATTTTCCAAACCTACTGTACAACTATACTAACATGTAGAGCTAGCAAATACGAACCTAACGCAACTTGAACGGGTCAAATCGGAGTTAAAACGAAGATTTTACGATCAAAACAAGTTTAGTGGCAAAACTGTAAATACCAGAAAACATATTTTTGATTTACCGGAAAGAAATACGTTTTCAGAACTAACAAGCATATCTCCTGAATGACGCTAAGGACGGCGGGTTTTAATTCACAAAAACGCAGGGGTTCTTTAACAAAACTCACAGCCGAAAGGGTATCTTCTAATCTGAGCCCTTGATCTAATCTTGGACGGCTGGTATTAATCCCGATGAAAGAGAGAGAAGAACGCGGTCATCTCCTCCCACTCCGGCCAGCGGCCGCCATGGTCGGTCTCCGTTGCTCGCCGGAAAACTCCGATTTCCCCGATTTCAACCACCAAACTACTCACAGCCTACACCAATCGATGGCGGAGCTTAATACGAACACATCTATGCGGCTTAGGACATCTATGACCGACCGGGGATGAAGCGCGGCTCAGGATGACGGCGGCGCCATGGCCAGCTCACTAGAAACTCGAAAACCCACAATTCGAAGCACTAAAAACCTAAAGAAAAGCATGGGAAGGAAGAGGGAAGGATGACAATCTCACCAAAGTAAAGAAAAGAGGCGCGGGAAGAACAACAAGCTCCACCGATGGAAGGCAACGAAGCCTAGGGTTCTCAACTCCCTAAGCTCGAATTGACGGTGTTGGGCTCGAAGTTATGATAGGAAAAGAGAAGAGGGGAAACGCGGGTATACCTTTATAGCCCCAAAACGTGATGACTATGGATGGAAATCCTGGTTTATTCGGGTGGATTCAGTTGGGGATGAACTCATCTCCGGCTCGGTTCCGACGGGAAGAAGGAAGACGCGACTGACCATCGAGGTCCACACGTCAGCGACTCCAGAGAGAGGCACGCGCGCGGCTGCGACATCCTAGGCCGGCCCATGCTACCGCGATGGGAGAGCGGAGGAAATCGGCTGCGCGGCTCGGCGGCCCAAGCGAAAAGAGGGAGAGCAGGCCGGCTCGGTTCGGCGCGGGCGGGCCTCTAGGCCTCCGGGCCGCAGGTAAGGTTTCTTTTTTTTCTTTTCTTTTCTCATTTAAATTTGTTTCCAAAGTCATTTAAAATAAATTTTCAAATCCAAATCAAATAAAACCAAAACCACACCACAATATAAAATAAATGCAACTGCATGAATGCATCATCAAATATTTCGACTAGAATTTTAAATTTTTAATACCCATTAAAATATTATCTTAATTATTTAAACTCATAACTAAACCTCTCTTAACTCCAAATTTCTTCTAATTCAAACTTTTAAGATTTTTGGGGTGTTACAAATTCTACCCCCCTTAAAAGAATCTCGTCCTCGAGATTGGACTGCTTACTCAAATAATTGTGGGTATGATTTCCTTAATTCATCCTCTCTTTCCCAGGTTGCCTCTGCCTCTGAATACCGATTCCATTGAACTTTGCACATCTTAATAACCCGACTTCGAGTAACTCTTTCAGCATTTTCTAAAATCTTAATCAGAAACTCTTCATATGTAAGATCCTCCTTAATAGTCAATTCATCCAAAGGTATTTGCTCCTTAGGTACACGTAAACACTTCTTGAGTTGAGAAACATGAAACACATCATGTACTCTAGACAAATTTTCAGGCAATTCTAGTTGATAAGCAACCTCACCACGTCTATCAATAACTTTAAATGGCCCAACATACCTTAGTGCTAACTTGCCTTTCATGTTAAATCTCTTCACACTTCTCATTGGTGACACCTTTAAATAGACATAATCACCTACCTCAAAAACTAAATATCTTCTCCGATTGTCAGCATAACTCTTCTGACGAGATTGCGCTACTCTCAAATTCTCATGAATCACTCGCACTTGATCCTCTGCATTTCTAAGAACATCTGTACCAAATACCTGAGACTCACCCGTCTGATCCCAAAACAATGGAGTTCTACACTTACGTCCATATAAAGCTTCAAACGGTGCCATCTTAAGACTCTCTTGGTAACTATTGTTGTAAGAAAATTCTGCATAAGGCAAACTCTTATCCCAACTAGTTCCATATTGCAATGCACAAGCTCTCAACATGTCTTCTAGTATCTGGTTGGTCCTTTCAGTCTGCCCATCTATCTGTGGATGATATGCTGTACTAAAATTCAACTTTATACCTAAAGATTCATGTACAACCTTCCAAAAATGTGACGTAAACTACGAACCTCGATCAGACACAATCTTCTTTGGAACTCCATGTAAACACACGATCTTCTCCATATACAACTCTGCCAATCTTGGTCCATGGTAAGTAGTCTTGACTGGTATGAAATGAGCAATCTTAGTTAACCGATCCACTATCACCCAAATAGAATCATAACCTCTCTGAGTATGAGGTAACCCCACTATAAAGTCCATACCTACTTCCTCCCACTTCCATTCAGGAATCTTCATTGGTTGCAGTAATCCAGCTGGTCTCTGATGTTCAGCTTTCACTCTCTGACAAGTGTCACACACTGCCACATACTCAACTACATCTCTTTTCATTCTAACCCACCAGTACTTCTGTTCGAGATCTAAATACATCTTAGTACTTCCGGGATGAATAGAATAAGCTGACTCATGAGCTTCATGAAGGATTCCCTGCCTAATGGACTGATCCTCAGGTACACACAACCTCTTTCCAAACCACAAAATCCCATTATCATCCATTCAGAACCCTAGTGACTTACCAATCACTATATCCTCTGCTATCTTCTTTAATTTCTCATCCTTCAACTGACCCTTGTATATTTCTTGCTCCAATGTAGGTTCTATTACTAATTCCATTGTATTAGCAACAATTCCCAAATTTAGATATGCAAATTCAGCACACAACTCACTTGTCATGGACAACGTTTGCATCCCATTAGCATAACTCTTTCTGCTAAGAGCATCAGCTACAACATTAGCCTTACCAGGATGATAGTGTATCTCTAGATCATAGTCCTTAATTAACTCCAACCATCTACGTTGCCTCAAGTTTAGATCAGACTGTGTGAAAATATACTTCAAACTCTTATGATCAGTGTATATATCACTCTTATGTCCAATCAAATAGTGTCTCCAAATTTTCAAAGCATGAACTACAGCTGCTAACTCCAAATCATGAGTAGGATAATTCAGCTCATGCTTCCTCAACTGCCTAGATGCATAGGCAACAACTCTACCTTCTTACATAAGAACACAACCTAAACCTTGATGAGAAGCATCGCAATAAATAGAAAAATTCTTACTTAAATCTGGCAATACTAAGACAGGTGCAGTAGTCAATCTCTTCTTGAATTCTTCAAAACTAGCTTGACATTGATCAGACCATACAAACTTGGCATTCTTCTCTAACAAAGATGTCATAGGTTTAGCAAGTTTAGAAAACCCTTCAATGAACCGTCTATAATATCCAGCTAAACCTAAGAAACTATGAATCTCTCCCACATCAGTAGGTGGCTTCCAATTCAAAGCATCCTTTACTTTGCCTGGGTCTACTGATATTCCACCATTAGAGACAATATGACCAAGAAAAGAGACTTTCTTCAACCAAAACTCACACTTACTTCGCTTAGCATACAGCTTATGCTCTCTGAGTTTCTGCAATACCAACCTCAAATGTTCAGCATGCTCTTTCTCCGTCTTGGAAAATACCAATATATCATCAATAAATACCACCACAAACTTATCAAGGTTGTAACACCCTAAAATTTTGAAAAGAAGAAAAATAGGAGAAATATGATTTTTGTATATTTTTGTGAGCATGCAAACTTAGAATGATAATAATTTTTATAAATTTAAAATCAAATATAAGGGTAGAAACATGATTGAGCATTCATGCTGCTGCATTTGAAATTTTGTGTTGAGTGGTTTTAGTCAAATTCAAATTGGATTTGAAAATCTTTTGAAAAATGGCTTTGAAAAATTAGAAAAAGAAAAAGAAAATGGAAAATCAGCTCATCTCGGTTTCGGCCCAACTCAGCCGCAGCCCGCCGCCTCGGCCTGCCCAGCGTGCGGCCCATCGCTTTCTTCCGCGCCCCGTTCCTGCTCGGGCCGAGCCCAAGTCGCGGCTGTTGGCCCGTCTTCACGCGCGCGCGGCCGCGTCCCACACCGAGCCACTGACGAGTCAGTCCCACCTGTCAGTGACCGCCTTCCCTTTCCTTTCTTCTTCCTCTGGTTTTTTTCCAACCATGAGCACTGCCTTCTTCGATTTAGTGATCCGAATCCGCCTCGAATCTCCTCCTTTCCTTGAATACCGATGCCTTCGGGCTATAAAACGGAGCCCCCGCATCCTTCCGCCCTCATCCCACCTCTTTGGGGCCGCTGTAGCCGTCAAATACCACCACCACAAGCTCCTTCGCCTCCACCGCCGCCATCCCGAGCTAGCCACCACCCTCCGGTCGTCCTCCGGTCTTGTTTTCGCGCGAGGTAAGATCGCCGTGAGTTGCTCGTTCTTCCGGTGTCTTCGGTTTGGCGAACGGTGCTCGGTAGGGCTGTCTTCTCAAGCTCCGGCGAGCTCGGGCCGTTTCCGGCCATGGCGCCGCCGTCAGGCTCCTGTAGCCGCCGGCTGATTCCTCCCTCTCTCCTCCGATGTGATATGATCCATCCGATTTAAATCCAACGATCTAGATTAGAAGATACCGGTTCGTTCATAATTTTGTAAAAGAAACCCTGAGTTTTTAGTATATCAACCCGCAGTCCTAAAACATAAAGCTCAGAGTACGTTTTGATCGGTTGAAAACGTATTTCGTTTCGATAAATGAAAAATACGCTTTCTGATATTTACAGTTTTGCCACTCAACTTGTTTTAGTCGTAGAATCTCCGTTTTAACTCCGATTTGATCCATTCAAATTACGCTAGATTCATAATTAAGAGCTCTACATGATAGTAGGACTGTTCAGTAGGTTTGTAATAATTTATTTTTGAGCTTGAATTAAAGTAATTATTTATCGATAGGAAATCTTCGTAAATTCATAACTTTGTCGTTTTAGCTCTGTTTTTCGTGATCTTTGTGTCGGTGTGCTCCTAGCGAGTCGTAGATTTGTTTTAAAGACTTTTTATCTTATTTTATTACTGTTGGTGTACTGTTCTAATTATAGTCTTGTTTGTCTATGCATGATTGTTCTGGATGAATGTTGTTGCTATTGTTGATCGAGTATAGACGGTGAGCAATTCGTTGGAGATCAAGAGTTTTACTACGAACAAGATCACCAGGACCAGTTTGAGCAAGGCAAGTATAGCATGGGATTATCCTTGTTATCCTATTCATATTAAGCAAATAATATCATTATGCATATATTCCTTGATAAGGATGACTTAGTGTTGATCTTATTCCTTGATACCTATTATACTGCATGAATTAGTATTGCTAGTGCTCAACATGAACTATGATCATGTAATTTGACTAATGGAATATGCAATAAACATTAAAAGATGATTTTATTACTGTTTAAGGGTACTAGAGCATGGGGTTACTTTGGTGCTCTTGTTACTCTCCATAAGGACTCATCTATAAGCGAAAATCCGGGATTTACAGTACAACTGTGAGGGCTAAAATGGCTCTGGCTTTAGTCATATAGAAGGACCTTTTCTAGCTTGTTAGAGGTTACCCTTGTGGCGCAAATGGGGTAGAGCAGACTGTGGATCCCTACGTGGTGTGTCACACAGACTGACTTTAGAAACCTAGCGGCCCTAACTTGTTAGACGAACCTTCGAAAGACTTCATAGTGAACCCTGCCGACCTTCCTTGGAAGTGGGTCAAGAGATTAGCTACCTCGGGCGAAAGGGTAAATCACGACTCACAGTGAAAGTGTACAACCTCTGCAGAGTGTAAAACTGTTATAACAGCCGTGCTCACGGTCACGAGTGGCCTTGGACCCTTATGGAATAGTGGATCATTAATAATGAATATGTTTTTGCTATTCATTAATCATTTCACATGGATCATATGTTTATTGATTATATTGAGACACTTTGATATCATTGATATACTGAATTAATGCTATATAAAAGCTACATGCTGATAAACCTATGTTATGCCTTTGAGCCTCATGAACCCCATGTTATACTTGTTGAGTACGAGATGTACTTACGCTTGTTTATTTTTCTTACTTGGATAAAAATCCCGGATGGGTAACAGATGGTGCAAGTAGTGACTACTTCAACTTTCCGGAAGATTACTAGACTTGCTGTCAACCAGTCAATGTGCCTGTGATTGGAGCTACCACGAGAGTTTTTATATTTTACTTCCGCTATATTATTGTAAAGACTATGTGTTATTAATCGTGATGTAATAACATTTGTGATGATACATCCTTTATAATTTGTTAACTTATGTGTGATTGATCTCTGGGCACACATAAGGGTATGCACTCCATTTGGTCGATAAATGGGTGTGACAAATTGGTATCGGAGCTATTGTTGACTGTAGGATGCAAGCCTAGATAGAAATGGTCGATTTAGTGTCATCTTTTCACTATTTTTATGCTCATTATCTTGCTCTTGTTATTTGATAAATTTTTATGCTTCTTATGTCTCATTCTATTACAAAATTTTGCCTCTATTCTAATTATATCTAAAAACTTTGTAGATGGTTCGTGGCCGCAAGACTGCCCGCATCACCACTAGAGGACACTACCCACCTCGTGCTTTGATTGCACCTGAAGAGTCACAAGAGGAAGTACCCCAGGAGAATGAGCAGACCCCTAAAGTACCAATCCAAGTGCCAGCACCTTCTTAGGAAGAACCCGAGCCTGAAGAAGACCCTGAGATCATCGAGATTGAAGATGATGAAGAGGAGGAAGCCAATGGAGGAGAGCAACCCCCGTCTCCCCCACCTGGTGCAGCTGCTGAGGATGTGCCACCCCCTCCAATGGGTTGGACTGTGAAGATCTACCACAAGGCAGGAGGAAATGCTGTTTCTCACCATCGACTTGTGGGAATGCTCTCTGTCTACTTCGCTGATTGGCACCCAGCTGTGGAGTATGTCTGTTGGGAGTACACCCATCCGCTGGAGGACACTTACTGGAAGGCAAGAGCGAGCATTTTTCCTAAGGATGAAGAAAAAGGAGCATACCAGCTGGACAGGATGTATGCTCACATGGGTCGTCGAGCTACCATGGAGGATAGTATTGAAGATGCTGCTTTTGAAGCATGTATGGGCCTTTGCTACCTTCGCTTTGACAGCATGAAGCATGATATCCACCGCTACCTCCCTCATGCACACCCCGACCTTGGATGGGCCATGATGGATCCAGTGCAGTTGGAACCACTTCCTCGGGTGATGGTGAACTTTGTCTATGACATGATGGAGAGGAAGCTGCAGTTAGAGGAGATGGTGAAGGCACAGGGGAAGACCATCAAGAGGTGCCAAGCAATGATTGATGAACTCCGAGCAAACCAAGGCATGACAAAGATTTATGAGACATTAGAACATGAGCCATGCCAGTAGAAAATAGGAGTCCTTTATGTAATAAGAACGTTCTTAGTAACGTCAGTTGAGTCTTCGAGTCTGTCGTGTGGTTTGAACTTTGGTGTGATAGTTGCTTTATCATTATGTTTATGTGTGAGTTGGATTTTTGTTATGAGTGCTGGGGCTTGTAGGCATGTCTACAAGTTCCATTTTTAAGAATAAAAGTCTATTAGTCAAGGGAATAATAGTTGGGTTTGGTATTGTCTCGTTTCTGTCCTTGCTGTTTTCTGGAGCAGTCTGCAATATTTCTGATATGGTTCAAAAATGGTTCGTGCAACATTTATGAAATTTTTATGAGAGAAACTAGGCTTAAGCACCTTTCAAAGGCCACTAGAATCACCTTTTTATCTGATCTGGTTCGAGAGATATAACTGTTACAAGTTAAAGTTTCTGCACAGTCTGGAATCTAGAACAGTTTCTGTTGCGCCTTAATTTTCATTAACTTAACGACAGAATCTGGTCTTATGGTCTACATAGAAGTTGTGGGGAACTTCATACGCTTTCCAACCATATAAAGCACGCCTCTATTGGACTTATGTAGGTCGAGATATGATGGATTTACTGAACTGATCACATTGATATTCGCTCAGAAAACTTTCAGATATCATTCTTTATCTTATAAGTGGTTGATAACATGGAAATCTCAAAGTTTGCATTCTTATGGATGTCAGATGACCGGAAGAGGAAGAGGCAGGGGTCGTGGAGGTGTTCCACTGAATCCACCACCACCACCGCCACCAACTATTGAGCAACTTCTGGCAGTGCAGACACAACTCATGCAACAATTGGTGCAGAACCAACATAATCATCCAGTTGCTGGAGTACCACCACGTGATAAGCGTGGTGAGTTTTTGAAGGGTCATCCCTCGGTGTTCACGCATGCCGCTAATCCATTGGAAGCGGATGATTGGGTCCGTGCCGTGGAAAAGCAACTCAACATTGCTCAATGTGATGACCGTCAGAAGGTGTTGTTTGCTTCTGGACAACTCCAGGGAGAAGCTCAGGACTGGTGGGAATCATATGAGTATGGTCGTCTCGCCAATGCTCCTGCAGTCACTTGGCAGGAGTTTAGAGAGAACTTCAGAGCTTATCATATACCAGAAGGAATAATAGAACTGAAGGCAGAGGAATTCCGGAATTTGACCCAGGGGTCATTGTCTGTAGCTGAGTATCGTGACAAGTTTGCCCAGTTGTCACGATATGCACCACATGAGGTGGCCAATGACAATGATAAGTAGCGCCGCTTTTTGAAGGGATTGTATGATGGATTACAACTGCAGTTGATGTCCAATACCTATCCCAATTTTTAGACGCTTGTGAACCGCGCTATCGTGGTGGACAACAAGCGCAAGGAGATGGATGCCAAGAGGAAAAGGCTTCAGGGACAGACTTCTGGTAGTAACACTCGTCCCCGTACTGGTTTCCAGCAGGTTAATCAACAGAGGCCTCCTTCTGGTCAGTGGAATCGTGGTCAGGTCCCTTTCCGCAATCAGTTTCCGCAACGTCCCCCATTCCAGCCGCAGAATGGTAACCAACGCCCTCCGTAGCAGAATGGGAATCAACCTCAGCGCCAGGGTCCTTCCAATAATACTCCAATGAAGACCAGTGCTCCCAATACCCCCAACAAGTGTTTCCGATGTGGAAAAGAAGGTCACTTGTCCTACAACTGCCCTGAGAAGATCAATCAGCAGACTCCACAGAGGCAGGGTAGTCACCAGAAGCCTGCATCTAATACTGGAAGGGTGAACCACTTGTCCTAGGAAACCACAGTGGAGGAACCAGAAGTTATGCTTGGTACGTTCGATGTCCATTCCACTCCCGCCACTGTTCTTTTTGATTCTGGAGCATCACATTCTTTCATATCACAATCATTTGTTAGAATACATAGAATTCATTTGTGTGCCATGAAAAATCCTATATTGGTAAACTCACCTGGTGGAAGTATGCCAGCATCTTATCGTTGTCTCCCGATTAGTCTCATTCTAAGGGGGGTAGAGTTTAAGGTGAGTCCTATAGTATTGAGAACAACTAGGATTGATCTTATATTAGGGATGGATTGGATGATACAACAACAAGCAGAGATTCAGTGCAAAGGGAAATCAGTAGTGTTGACAACACCAAAGGGAGATAGGATCAGAGTTGATGTGAAAGTGCAGAAACAGGAGACCGCTTTAGTGAATCAGCTTACTGATGGTGCCAACAAGGAGGACCAGGTTGTGGAAGAGTTCTCCGATGTGTTTCCCGAGGAATTGCCAGATATGCCGCCAGACCGTGACATTGAATTTATTATTGAATTATTACCTGGGACTGCACCCATAGCTAAGCGTCCATATAGAATGGGAGTAGATGAATTAGAAGAACTTAAGAAACAAATTAAGGAATTGCAGGATAAGGGTTTCATTCGTCCTAGTTCTTCACCTTGGGGAGCACCAGTGATTTTTGTGGATAAGAAAGATGGTACTCAGAGGATGTGTGTAGATTATCGGTCTCTCAATGAGGTTACCATCAAGAATAAGTACCCGTTGCCCAGGATTGATGACTTGTTTGATCAGTTAAGAGGTGCTTGTGTATTCTCCAAGATTGATCTTCGTTCTGGATATCATCAGTTGAAGATCGTGCTAGTGATGTACCAAAGACAGCTTTTACCACACGGTATGGGTTGTATGAGTATACAGTGATGTCTTTTGGTCTGACTAATGCTCCTGCATACTTTATGTATTTGATGAATAAGGTATTCATGGAATATCTGGACAAGTTTGTAGTGGTATTCATTGATGATATTCTAGTATTCTTCAAGACTGAGGAGGAACATGCTGAACATTTGAGGCTAGTTTTGCAAAAGCTCAGAGAACACCGGTTATATGCTAAGCGGAGTAAATGTGAGTTTTGGTTGAAGGAAGTTTCCTTTCTTGGTCATGTTGTCTCAAATGGAGGAATATCAGTAGATCCTAGCAAAGTGAAAGACGTATTGGACTGGAAGCCACCAACCAGTGCAAGTGAGATCCATAGTTTCTTGGGATTAGCAGGCTATTACAGAAGATTTATAGAGGGATTTTCTAAGCTTGCGAAGCCAATGACTGCACTATTGGAGAAGAATGCCAAGTTTGTGTGGTCTGAGAAGTGTCAGGCTAATTTTGAGGAATTAAATAAAAGATTAACCACTGCACCAGTATTAGTTTTGCCATATCTGAGTAAACAGTTCTCTATTTATTGTGATGCATCTCGTTTGGGTTTAGGATGTGTTCTTATGCAAGAAGGTAGAGTTGTGGCATATGCATCAAGACAGTTGAGAAAGCATGAATTAAATTATCCTACTCATGACTTGGAATTAGCTGCAATGGTTCATGCATTAAAGATATGGAGACACTATTTGATTGGACATAAAAGTGATATATATACTGATCACAAGAGTTTGAAGTATATCTTCACTCAATCAGATCTGAACTTGAGGCAGCGTAGATGGCTGGAGTTGATAAAGGATTATGATCTAGAGGTGCATTATCACATAGGAAAGGCTAACGTCGTTGCTGATGCTCTTAGTAGGAAAAGCTACGCTAATGAAATGCAAGTAATGCCTTTGGCAAGAGAGTTGTGTGCTGAATGTGAGTATCTGAACTTAGGGTTTACCATCAATGCAGTAGAATTGGTACTAGAGCCTACTCTGGAGCAAGAGATACGCAAGAGTCAGATGAAAGATGCAAAATTGAGAGAGATAGCGGAGAATATAGTGAAGGGCAAATCACCAGGATTCCATAAGGATGATAAGGGTACATTATGGTTTGGAAAAAGGTTGTGTGTGCCAGAGGATAAGACTATCAGAAAGGCAATTTTGAGTGAAGCTCATGAGTCAGCTTATTCCATACATCCAGGGAGTACTAAGATGTATCTAGATCTGAGAGAGAAATATTGGTGGTATGGTTTAAAAAGAGATGTTGCTGAATATGTTGCTTTGTGTGACACATGTCAAAGGGTGAAAGCTGAACATCAGAGACCTGCAGGATTGTTACAACCTATGCAGATACCAGAATGGAAATGGGAAGAAGTTGGTATGGATTTTATAGTTGGATTTGGGTAATAGTAGATCGCTTAACAAAGGTTGCTCATTTTCTGCCAGTTAGGACTACATATAGCAGTGCAAGGTTGGCAGAATTGTATATGGAAAGAATAGTGAGTCTGCATGGAGTTCCTAAGAAAATTGTGTCTGATCGAGGTACCTAGTTTACATCTCATTATTGGCAAAAGATACATGAATCACTAGGAACCAAGCTGAATTTTAGTACAGCTTACCATCCACAGACAGATGGACAGACGGAAAGAATTAATCAGATATTGGAGGATATGTTGAGAGCTTGTGCTTTACAATATGGTACTAGTTGGGATAAGAGTTTGCCTTATGCAGAGTTCTCCTATAACAATAGTTATCAGAAGAGTCTTCAGATGGCACCGTTTGAGGCTCTGTATGGACGAAAGTGTAGAACCCCGTTGTTCTGGAATCAGACAGGGGAAAGTCAAGTGTTTGGGCCTGATGTACTCAAGGATGCTGAAAAGAAAGTAAGAATGATTAGGAATAATCTAAAAATAGCTCAGTCCAGACAGAAGAGTTACGCTGATACTCGGAGAAGAGAGTTAATCTTTGAAGTAGGAGATTATGTATATTTGAAAGTATCGCCAATGAGGAGTGTGAAAAGGTTCAACATGAAAGGTAAATTGGCACCAAGATATATTGGACCTTTCAAGATTATAGAGAGACGTGGTGAAGTGGCATATCAGTTGGAATTACCAGAAAGTTTGGCAGGTGTACATGATGTGTTCCATGTGTCTCAACTGAAGAAATGTTTGCGAGTACCAGAGGAACAGATTCCGTTAGAGGAGCTCACTGTTAAGGAGGATCTTACATATGAAGAGTTTCCAGTGAAAATTCTAGAGACTACCGAAAAAGTTACGAGAAGTCGAACTATTAAGATGTGTAAAGTTCAGTGGAATCGGTACACAGAGGGTGAGGCCACTTGGGAAAGAGAAGAGGATCTGAGAAAAACCTACCCGAAACTGTTTGAGTAAGCATCTTCCGAATCTCGGGACGAGATTCATCTTAAGGGGGGTAGAATTGTAACACCCTAAAATTTTGAAAAGAAGAAAAATAGGAGAAATATGATTTTTGTATATTTTTGTGAGCATGCAAACTTAGAATGATAATAATTTTTATAAATTTAAAATCAAATATAAGGGTAGAAACATGATTGAGCATTCATGCTGCTGCATTTGAAATTTTGTGTTGAGTGGTTTTAGTCAAATTCAAATTGGATTTGAAAATCTTTTGAAAAATGGCTTTGAAAAATTAGAAAAAGAAAAAGAAAATGGAAAATCAGCTCATCTCGGTTTCGGCCCAACTCAGCCGCAGCCCGCCGCCTCGGCCTGCCCAGCGTGCGGCCCGTCGCTTTCTTCCACGCCCCGTTCCTGCTCGGGCCGAGCCCAAGTCACGACTATTGGCCTGTCTTCGCGCGCGCGCGGCTGCGTCCCGCACCGAGCCACTGACGAGTCAGTCCCACCTGTCAGTGACCGCCTTCCCTTTCCTTTCTTCTTCCTCTGGTTTTTTCCAACCGTGAGCACCGCCTTCTTCGATTCGGTGATCCGAATCCGCCTCGAATCTCCTCCTTTCCTTGAATACTGATGCCTTCGGGCTATAAAACGGAGCCCCCGCATCCTTCCGCCCTCATCCCACCTCTTTGGGGCCACTGTAGCCGTCAAATACCGCCACCACAAGCTCCTTCGCCTCCACCGCCGCCATCCCGAGCTAGCCACCACCCTCCGGTCGTCCTCCGGTCTTGTTTTCGCGCGAGGTAAGATTGCCGTGAGTTGCTCGTTCTTCCGGTGTCTTCGGTTTGGCGAACGGTGCTCGGTAGGGCTGTCTTCTCAAGCTCCGGCGAGCTCGGGCCGTTTCTGGCCATGGCGCCGCCGTCGGGCTCCTGTAGCCGCCGGCTGATTCCTCCCTCTCTCCTCCGATGTGATTTGATCCATCCGATTTAAATCCAACGATCTAGATTAGAAGATACCGATTCGTTCATAATTTTGTAGAAGAAACCCTGAGTTTTTAGTATACAACCCGCAGTCCTAAAACGTAAAGCTCAGAGTACGCTTTGATCGGTTGAAAACGTATTTCGTTTCGGTAAATGAAAAATACGCTTTCTGATATTTACAGTTTTGCCACTCAACTTGTTTTAGTCGTAGAATCTCCGTTTTAACTCCGATTTGATCCATTCAAATTGCGCTAGATTCATAATTAAGAGCTCTACATGATAGTAGGACTGTTCAGTAGGTTTGTAATAATTTATTTTTGAGCTTGAATTAAAGTAATTATTTATCTATAGGAAATCTTCGTAAATTCATAACTTTGTCGTTTTAGCTCCGTTTTTCGTGATCTTCGCGTCTGTGTGCTCCTAGCGAGTCATAGATTTGTTTTAAAGACTTTTTATCTTATTTTATTACTGTTGGTGTACTGTTCTAATTATAGTCTTGTTTTTCTATGCATGATTGTTCTGGATGAATGTTGTTGCTATTGTTGATCGAGTATAGACGGTGAGCAATTCGTTGGAGATCAAGAGTTTTACTACGAACAAGATCACCAGGACCAGTTTGAGCAAGGCAAGTATAGCATGGGATTATCCTTGTTGTCCTATTCATATTAAGCAAATAATATCATTATGCATATATTCCTTGATAAGGATGACTTAGTGTTGATCTTATTCCTTGATACCTATTATACTGCATGGATTAGTATTGCTAGTGCTCAACATGAACTATGATCATGTAATTTGACTAATGGAATATGCAATAAACATTAAAAGATGATTTTATTACTGTTTAAGGGTACTAGAGCATGGGGTTACTTTAGTGCTCTTGTTACTCTCCATAAGGACTCATCTATAAGCGAAAATCCGGGATTTACAGTACAACTGTGAGGGCTAAAATGGCTCTGGCTTTAGTCATATAGAAGGACCTTTTCTAGCTTGTTAGAGGTTACCCTTGTGGCGCAAATGGGGTAGAGCAGACTGTGGATCCCTGCGTGGTGTATCACACAGACTGACTTTAGAAACCTAGCGGCCCTAACTTGTTAGACGAACCTTCGAAAGACTTCATAGTGAACCCTGCCGACCTTCCTTGGAAGTGGGTCAAGAGATTAGCTACCTCGGGCGAAAGGGTAAATCACGACTCACAGTGAAAGTGTACAACCTCTGCAGAGTGTAAAACTGTTATAACAGCCGTGCTCACGGTCACGAGTGGCCTTGGACCCTTATGGAATAGTGGATCATTAATAATGAATATGTTTTTGCTATTCGTTAATCATTTCACATGGATCATATGTTTATTGATTATATTGAGACACTTTGATATCATTGATATACTGAATTAATGCTATATAAAAGCTACATGCTGATAAACCTATGTTATGCCTTTGAGCCTCATGAACCCCATGTTACACTTGTTGAGTACGAGATGTACTTACGCTTGTTTATTTTTCTTACTTGGATAAAAATCCCGGATGGGTAACAGATGGTGCAAGTAGTGACTACTTCTACTTTCCGGAAGATTACTAGACTTGCTGTCAACCAGTCAATGTGCCTGTGATTGGAGCTACCATGAGAGTTTTTATATTTTACTTCCGCTATATTATTGTAAAGACTATGTGTTATTAATCGTGAAATAATAACATTTGTGATGATACATCCTTTATAATTTGTTAACTTATGTGTGATTGATATCTGGGCACACATAAGGGTATGTACTCCATTTGGTCAATAAATGGGTGTGACAAAGGTATTCCATAAACACCTTATTCATCATGTACATAAAGTAGGCAGGTGCATTGGTCAAACCAAATGACATAACCGTATACTCATACAAACCATATCTCGTAGTAAAAGCTGTCTTTGGGATATCAGAGGCATGAATCTTCAACTCATGATAACCAGAACGCAAATCAATCTTAGAGAACACACAAGCACCTCTCAACTGGTCAAACAAGTCATCAATTCTGGGCAAAGGATACTTGTTCTTGATGGTTACTTCATTAAGCGACCGATAATCCACACACATTCTCTGACTACCATCTTTCTTATCAACAAATATAACTGGCGCACCCCAAGGTGACGAACTAGGATGAATAAAACCTTTATCTTGTAATTCCTTAATTTGTTTCTTAAGTTCTTCTAATTCATCTACTCCCATTCTATATGGTCGTTTAGCTATGGGTGCAGTTCCAGGTAATAATTCAATAAGAAATTCAATGTCTCGGTCAGGTGGCATACCTGGCAAATAATCGGGAAAAACATCTGGAAAATCATTGATAACTGGATCCTCTTTACGAGCATCATCAGCAATTTGATTCACTACAGTTGTTGGTTGCTTCTGCACTGCTACATCCACACTGATCTTCTCTCCATTAGGTGCATTCACAACTACTACCTTCTGCTGACACTGAATCACTGCCTGATTTTGTTTCATCCAATCCATTCCCAAAATCACATCAATACCAGATGTCCTCAACACTATGGGAGTTATCTTAAACTCTACCCCCCTTAAAACCATACTAACTGGAAGACATCTTGTCACACCCATTTTTAAGGACAAAAATAGGATGCATAAAAGACTCATGTGCGCCCTAGGAAACAGTCACACACATAAGTTGACAAATTACAAAGTATCATCATAGTGCTTATTACATAACGAATAAGTATTTAAGACATAGTCTTGAACGATAGGTAATAATAACTAATAGTAATTCTTCAGCGGAAACTCCACACAGGGACACGGTTGACTGGTTGACACCAAGACTAGTACTCATTCCGATAATCTTCCTCTATATCTTCATCTGTTATGGTGGAAATAGCAAGGGTGAGTCCATGTCGAACTCAACAAATATAACACAGGGTTCATGAGGCTCAAAAAGGCTAGACATTGTTTAACTGTGTTTAGCTTTTAATCATATATTAGCAATTAAGTAGCATCAAGATAAACCACTTCCCATTAAAGAACCAATGATCAATTGTAATAAGGATAATGAATAGCATTAATATGAGCAAATAATAATCAACAATAATTAAACATGATATAACAGTTATGATCAACTATTCCATAAGAATCCCCAAGGCCGCTCGTATCCGTGAGCACGGCTAGTATACCAGTTTTTAACTCTGCGCAGAGGTGTACACTTTCACTGTGAGTCATGATTTCCAAATGAGTGGGGAGATCAAGCCCAAACACCCGAGAACCATATAAAGCCACTCAAAAGTTCGTCTAACAAGTTAGGGCCATTAGATTCACTCGGCAGGCAGATGTAGAACCCCCCTTCCCTGTGGCACAACAACCGCAGCCTATACACACTAGGCCAGGGGCTCGCACTACACCCAACGTGGCAAGCCATTCTTACGCCATTTAAGGTAACCTCTAACAAGCTAGAAAAGGTCTCTTGAACAACTAAAGCCAGAGCCATATAGCCCTCACAGCTGTACTGTATATCCCGGTTATCACTTACAGATAAGTCCTTATGGAGAGAAACCAGAGCATCAAAATAATACACATGCTCTAGCTCCCTTTTAACAGTAATAAAATCATCTTAATAGTTGATTGCTTAATCCATTAATCAAATTACAAGATCATTGTTCTTAGTTTAAGCACTAGCAGTAGCTACCCATATGCATTCCCAAGGTTGACAAGGAATCAAGATAACAATCACTAAGTTATAATCTCTAAGGTTGTCAAGGTAAGCACATGCATATGTATGACAATTCAATGTATAGGTAACAAGGATAGTCCTGTGTTATACTTGCCTTGATCAAAGCTTTCCAAGTGATACTGCTGACTTGGCTCAAAGTAATACTCCGAATCATCCAGATACTGCTCACCTTCTATACTCGATCATCAATCAACAACACACATGCATCCAATCAAACAAACACGAAGCAAACAAAGAGATACAATTAGAACAGTACACCAACAGTAGCAAACAGTAATAAAAGTTTATAAAACTCTTCTACACGTTTCTACGATCACACAGACGCAAAGATCACCAAATTCGGAGTTAAAACGTGAAAGTTATGAATTTTCTAAGATTTCCTATAGATAAATAAATACTTAATTATAAACTCGAAAAATAAATTATCAAAACTAACTGTACAACTACACTAACATGTAGAGCTCGCAAATACGAACGTAACGCAACTTGAACGGATCAAATCGGAGTTAAAATAAAGATTTTATGACCAAAACAATTCTAGTGGCAAAACTGTAAATATCTGAAAACGTAGTTTTGACTTAACCGGGAGAGAATACGCTTTTCAAACACGAAAACGTATTTCAGACAATACGCTAAGGATGGCGGGTCCTATTATGAGAAAATCCAGGGGCTCTTTATGAAGTTTACCCCGCGAAGAGGTAAGTTCTAATCTCGGCCATTGATTCAAAATCGGACGGCTGCCATTCATCCTCGACCTCACAGAGAAGAGCCCGACCCTCTTCTCCAAGTCCGGCCGGCGGGCTCCATCTCGCGCGGAGATGGTGGCTCTCCCCATCTAGACCATGGTTCACCACGCATCCGACCCCAATCGGAAGAGGAGATCACCGCGAACCCATCTATGCGATCTAGGGAAGCTACGACGGCTTGAGAACGAGACGCGGCTCGGGAAGAACGGCGGTGCCATTGCCGGCTCGCGGAAAGCTTCAATCTCGCAGTTCAAAGCACCAAAATTCAAAAGAAAAGCATGGGGAGGGAGAGAAGAAGATGGCAAACTCACCCAAGCGAATAAAAAAGGGCGCAAATCCACCCGTAAGCTTCGACGGCTTGTGACCGAACACGCCTAGGGTTCCAAGCTTCAAGGCTCGATTTCACGGGACCAAACTCGGGTTTTTAGATGGAAAAAGGGTTGAGAGGGTCACGACTTCTCTCTTATAGCACCAAAATCTTGTATTCGGGTAGGAAATCCCGATTTATGTGGTGGAGATACGATGATTGCGAGCTTGAATCCGGCTCGGTTACGACGCGAGGAGGAAGGTGCGTCTGACATGTGGCCCCCACCCGTCAGCGACCAAGGAGAGGGCGCGCGGCTCATCACAGCAACGCTGGGCCGGCCCACCCGGTGTCGTGCGTGGAGGAAAGAAAGGCGGCAGCGGCCCACGCGGAGCGGCCCAGGCGCCAGCGCGGGAGAGCAGGCCATCGGGCCAGGCGGTCGGCTGCCAGGTAAGAAGGTAAGCTATTTTTTTTTCTTCTTTCTTTTCTTTATTTGCTTATTTACCAAACTATTCCAAATAGAATTTTTCAAATCCAAATCAAAATAAAATAAAGTCCACACCACAAAATAAAATAAATGCAACAGCATGAATGCATCACCAAATATTCTTTTCTAAATTTTAATTTGCCCTTAATTGTTATCTAACTTATTTGAAATTCATTATTCCTAAAGTTTAGAATTTTTGGGTGTTACAAATTCTACCCCCCTTAAAAGAATCTCGTCCTCGAGATTGAACTGCTTACTCAAACAATTGCGGATATGATTTCCTTAATTCATCCTCTCTTTCCCAAGTTGCCTCTGCCTCTGAATATCGATTCCACTGCACCTTGCACATTTTAATAACCCGACTTCGAGTAACTCTCTCAGCAGTCTCCAAAATCTTAATCGGAAACTCTTCATATGTAAGATCCTCCTTAACAGTCAACTCTTCTAAAGGTATCTGCTCCTCAGGCACCCGTAAACACTTCTTAAGTTGTGAAACATGGAACACATCATGCACTCCAGATAAATTTTCAGGCAACTCTAATTGATAAGCAACTTCCCCACGTCTAGTAATAACTTTAAATGGTCCAACATACCTTGGTGCTAGTTTACCTTTCATGTTAAACCTCTTCATACTTTTCATAGGTGACACCTTCAAATAGACATAATCACTTACCTCAAAAACTAAATCTCTTCTTCTATTGTCAGCATAACTCTTCTGACGAGACTGTGCTACTCTCAAATTCTCATGAATCACTCGCACTTGATCTTCTGCGTTTCTAAGAACATCTGTACCAAACACTTGAGATTCACCTATCTGATCCCAAAACAATGGAGTTCTACACTTACGTCCATACAAAGCTTCAAACGGTGCCATCTTAAGACTCTGTGGATAACTGTTATTGTAAGAGAATTCTGCATAAGGCAAACTCTTATCCCAACTAGTTCCATATTGCAATGCATAAGCTCTCAACATATCCTCTAATACCTGGTTGGTCCTTTCAGTCTGTCCATCTGTCTGTGGATGATATGCTGTACTAAAATTCAATTTTGTTCCCAATGATTCATGCACAGCTTTCCAAAAATGCGACGTAAACTGCGATCCTCGATCAGATACAATCTTCTTTGGTACTCCATGCAAACAAACTATTCTCTCCATATACAACTCCGCCAATTTTGGTCCATGGTAAGTAGTCTTAATGTCACACCCCAAAATTTTCAATTTTGGGTTGTGCATAGAAAACACTAAATAAAATAAATAATTTCAATATCTGAATAAATTTATTAGATAAGTTAAGTTGCTGCTAATTTAAATATAGAAAATTGTGGTTAAACTTTCTCATATTAATTTGATAATGTGGTGTTTGTGTGATGCTTGTCTTTGGTGTTGGTGAGTGCTATTATTTTCAAAATACCATAGGACGACGTTTGCTTCTCACCGGAAAATTTTTTGGTATTTTCTGGATTTAAAATTTCAATTTCCGTGAGCTTAATCTTTTTCCTTGATATCTTCATCAATCTTTTCATGAACCCCATATTATATTTGTTGAGTTCGACATGGACTCACTCTTGCTATTTCCACCACACTCCAGTGTGTTGAAAGGTGCTGCTTAGAAGAAGGATGAAAGTGTAGTGGAGTTTCCAAAAGTCTTTTCAGAAGTGCTTGGCATATGGAACCCCCAGTCAGCCGTCCCTGTGATGTTGGAGCCTGAAGAAAAGATTAGTGACCGTTCCGCAATACTCTGATGTAAGTGTTAATATAGCTATGTATACGTTATATAATAACATTGTTTTGATACTTTTTCATTCTGACATATGTGTGGACTTCCTGGGCACACATATGATTAGCCTGGTTTTGTTCTTTAGAAAACCGGGTGTGACACTTAACTGGTATAAAATGAGCAACTTTAGTCAATCTATCCGCTATCACCCAAATAGAATCATAACCTCTCTGAGTACGCGGTAACCCTACTATAAAATCCATACCAACTTCCTCCCACTTCCATTCAGGAATCTTCATTGGTTGCAACAATCCAGCAGGTCTCTGATACTCTGCTTTCACCCTCTGACAAGTGTCACACAATGCCACATACTCAGCCACATCTCGCTTTAATCCAACCCACCAATATTTCTGTTTCAGATCCAAATACATCTTAGTACTACCAGGATGAATAGAATAAGCTGACTCATGAGCTTCATGAAGAATTGCCTGTCTAACAGTTTGATCCTCAGGTACACACAGCCTCTTTCCAAACCACAAAATTCCATTATCATCCATTCGAAAGCCTGGTGACTTACCAATCACTATATCTTCCGCTATCTTCTTTAGTTTCTCATCCTTCAACTGACCCTTGTAGATTTCTTGATCTAAGGTAGGCTCTATCACTAATTCCATTGTATTAGTAACAATGCCCAAATTCAAATATTCAAATTCAGCACATAACTCACTAGTCATAGACAACGTCCGTATCTCATTGGCATAACTTTTCCTACTAAGAGCATCAGCTACTACATTAGCCTTACCAGGATGATAGTGTATCTCAATATCATAATCCTTAATCAACCCTAACCATCTGCGTTGCCTCAAATTCAGATCTGACTGAGTGAAAATATACTTCAAACTCTTATGATCAGTGTATATATCACTCTTATGTCCAATCAAATAATGTCTCCAAATCTTTAAAGCATGAACTACAGCTGCTAACTCCAAATCATGTGTAGGATAATTCAACTCATGCTTTCTCAATTACCTAGATGCATAAGCCACAACTCTGCCTTCTTGCATAAGAACACATCCCAAACCTTGACGAGAAGCATCACAATAAATAGAAAACTTCTTACTCAAATCTGGCAAAACCAAAACAGGCGCTGTAGTCAACCTCTTCTTCAATTCCTCAAAACTAGCTTGACATTTATCTGACCACACAAACTTGGCATTCTTCTCTAACAGAGATGTCATAGGTTTAGCAAGTTTAGAAAACCCTTCAATGAACCGTCTGTAATATCCAGCTAATCCCAAGAAACTACGAATCTCGCTAACATCAATAGGTGGTTTCCAATCTAATACATCCTTTACTTTACCTGGATCCACTGATATCCCTCCATTAGAAACAATATGACCAAGGAAAGAAACTTCCTTCAACCAAAACTCACATTTACTTCGCTTCGCATACAGTTTATGCTCTCTAAGTTTCTGCAATACCAACCTCAAATGTTCAGCATGCTCTTCCTCCATCTTGGAAAATACCAGTATATCATCAATAAATACCACCACAAACTTATCCAAATATTCCATAAACACCTTATTCATCATGTACATAAAGTATGCAGGTGCATTGGTCAATCCAAATGACATAACAGTATACTCATACAATCCATACCTTGTAGTAAAAGCTGTCTTTGGAATATCAGAAACATGAATCTTCAACTGATGATAACCAGAACGTAAATCAATCTTAGAGAACACACAAGCACCTCTCAACTGATCAAACAAGTCATCAATCCTGGGCAAAGGGTACTTATTCTTGATAGTTACCTCATTTAGTGACCGATAATCAACACACATCCTCTGACCGCCATCTTTCTTATCAACAAAAATAACTGGTGCTCCCCAAGGTGATGAACTAGGTCTAATAAAACCTTTATCTTGTAATTCTTTAATTTGTTTCTTAAGTTCTTCTAATTCATCTACTCCCATCCTATATGGTCGTTTGGCTATAGGTGCAGTTCCAGGAAGTAATTCAATAAGAAATTCAATGTCTCTGTCAGGTGGCATACCTGGCAATTCATCAGGGAAGACATCCGGAAATTCCTCAATCACTGAATTCTCCTTAATAGTATCTTCAAGCTGATTCACCACAGCGGTTGGTTGCTTCTGCACTGCTACATCCACATTGATTTTATCTCCATTAGGTGCAGTCACAACTACCACTTTTTGCTGACACTGAATCTCTGCCTGATTTTGCTTCATCCAGTCCATACCCAATATCACATCAATACCAGATGTCCTCAACACTATAGGAGCTATCTTAAACTCTACCCCCCTTAATACCATACTAATTGGAAGACAACGATTACTGGTTTGCATGGTACCTCCAGGTGAATTTACTAAGAGAGGTTCTTTCATAGCTAGCATGGGTATACTATGCATTTTAACAAAAATGTTGGATATGAATGTATGAGATGCTCCAGAGTCAAAAAGAACAGTTGCAGGAGTGGAATGTACATTGAACGTACCAATCATAACTTCTGGTGCATCATGAGCTATATCAGAAGACACGTGATTCACCCTTCCAGTACCAGATTGCCTCTGGTTGCTCTTCTGGCTCTGAGGAGTCTGCTGGTTCTGCTTCTCAGGACAATGGTAAGACATATGCCCCTCTTTACCACAGACAAAGCATCTAGTAGGCGTGCTGGGAGCACTATTCTTCATGGGGTAACATTGGAATTTCCAGTGCGAGGAGTCTGTTGCCCAGTCTGCTGATACTGTTGACGCTGTGGATATGATGAACGCTGTTGTGACTGATTACTTTGCCAATTCTGGGACCACCTCTGATTCGGATTATGATTCCACTGGCTAACCGGTCCCTAAAACTTCTGATGGAAACCATGCTGAGAATTAGTGCGCTGACGGTTGTTGCTTCCTGAGCTTTGTACCTTCATCTTCCTCTTCCTGTCTATCTCTCTGCGCTCATTATCAAGCACAATAGCTTTATTTACCAGCTCTTGAAAACTAGCATAGTTGTTCCCCTTCAACTGCAAGCGAAGATCATAATAAATTCCCTTCAAGAAAAGACGCTGTCTGTCTGCATCTTCCCTCACTTCATTAGGAGCATAGCGAGCCAACTGGGTGAACCTGTCATGATATTCACTAACGCTCATCTGTCCCATCCTAAGGTTTCTGAATTCTTCCTGCTTCAGCTCAATTATACCTTCAGGAATATGACGAGCTCGAAAATCTCTAACAAACTCATTCTAAGTGATAGGAGGAGCATTGTCAGGGCGTGCAGCTTGATACGACTCCCACCAAGTCTTAGCTGTCCCCTGTAACTGACCAGATGCATATAACACCTTCTCCATATCATTGCATTGGGCTATATTCAGCTGTTTCTCCACTGCCCTCACCCAATCATCTGCCTCTAAAGGATCAGTAGCATGAGAAAACATTGGAGGGCGTCCCTTCAAAAATTCCCCACGCTTATCCCTCACTTGCACAGGCGGTGGTCCTCCTGTAGGGGGATTGTTCTGCATGTGCTGCATAAACATCTGCATCATCTGGTTCTGAGTTTGCATGAGTTCCTCCATAGTAATGGGTGGGTTAGCACCTCCACGACCTCTACCATGTCCTCTGCCTAGCATCTGTTTCCAAAAACACAGAAGATGAAATTCAGTACGATCCGAGATGATGTATTCAATAGATAAGCAAAATCTGATTTTTCTGGGCGAACTCCAATTTCAGTAACTCAGTAAAACTGTCATATCTCGAGCTACAGACGTCCAATTCAGATGATATTTACATGGTTGGAAAGCTCACAAAATTTTCTACAACTTTTATTCACAACACTTTTTCTGATTCTGTCAATAAATTGGCCAAAAACTGAACTTAACCGAAACTATTTCAGAATTCCAGACTGTGTAGTAACTCCAACTTGGAACAGGTATATCTCTTAGCTCTTAATAGATATTAAAATAATTCTTGCGGGGTTGGAAAGATATAGAAGTCTGATTATTCCCAGTAAAATTTCTTAAATTTCTCATGAACGGATTTTTAAGTTATTTCTAAAACATCCCAGACTGATCCAAAAATCAGCAAAGGACAGAACTAAGTTAACCTCATATTCAACTAATATATTTTAATCAAACTTAATATTCTTAACCATGGAACTTGTAGGCATGTCTACAAAACTCCAGCACACATTACAAAGATCCAAATCACACATTATCATAATAACAATCCATCAATCATACAATTGTTCACACCACAAACTGACTCTTAAAACAAACCAAACTTAAAATTAACTCGCAACTACTATCGTTCCTATTACATAGGGATTTTTCCTATTTCCTAATTAAGCTTCTCATAAATCTTGGGATGACCTAACTCCGCCCTTAATTGGTCAATCTCCTTATAAGCTTGCTCCTTAAGTTCTTTTTCCTTCAGCAACTCAACCTTCAAATCCACCTCATGGAGAGCTAATTCACGAGCTAATCCCACCGTAGCTTGTAAAGTCAAGGAGAAATCATCTGCAAGTGGCACGGTCCAAATACCCTTGTCATGTAAGAAACAAGGAAAATGCCGGAGTGCACCCTTTAACGTCTTGTCCGAGCGTAGACCATGGTAGTAAACAAATGTATTGAAAGCGACATCCTCCATGCTTGTCTCCACGGTTGCCCGGCTCACTCTGGTAATGAACTTTGACTCCACCTTAGACTCCTTAGTGGTAGGATCCCTTTTCTTAACCCATAACTCCGTTTCCCAATAGGAATCCATCCATGGATGACTATACTCTGCACTGCGATACTCCAACGTGGCTTCCCAGTCGTAGTAGTAGTTGTCCAAGGTTCTTGTCAACATGTCATGGAAGAAAGCATTAGCTTTAGGAACCATGATATGAAACTTCGTAGTCCACCCCATAACTACATTCTCCATTGGTGTATCACCAACTCTTGATTCAGCATCAGATAGCTCTTGATCACCATCTTCATACGGCTCCTGAGGTTTGAAACGGGCAACGTACTGTGCAGCTGACAGACGGAGATAAGGAGACATCTACAAGATTTAGACATAGATTAGATAGAATCAATGTATTTTCGCAATAGAATAAAGTAGAGGAAGCATAAAACTTTAGTAATTAACAAGGTGAAAAGAGGAAGCATGAATTAAGTGAAGTATAGATGCTATTAACGACCATTCTAACCAGGCTCACGTCCTACAGTCAACACGGCTCTGATACCAATCTGTCACACCCATTTTTAAGGACAAAAATAGGATGCATAAATGTCACACCCGGTTTTAAGGACAAAACCAGACATACACCATATGTGAAATAAAGAAGACAAATCTCACATATAGCCACAGATAAGTGTAATATCGAGAGACAAATGCTTAATATACATAACACAATAGTATAAAATATACCTTAAAGAGCAACACAGCGGAAAGACAACTCCGAACACCGGGTGCAACCTTCACTCCAGGATCAAACTAACTGGTTGATCACAAGCCTAACAATTCCAGAATCTAACAGTCTGGCACCCTTCCTGAGATGTGGGGAAATAGCAAGAGTGAGTCCATGTCGAACTCAGCAAATATATCATGGGGTTCATGAAGCTCAAAAGGTTTGACACGGGTTTACTGCAATAGCTTTTAGTGAGTCATCTTTTTAGCAGTTGAGTAGCAACAAGTTTACCACAATCCCAAATAACCTCATGATCATGTAAACAAGAATAATGTATAGCAAGAAACAATAATCATTAGTGAACATCAATATCATCAGTGTTATCATTATCATCAGTGTTCATCATTTATTCTGTAAGGGTCCAAGGCCACTCGTGACCGTGAGCACGGCTGTTATAACAGTTTTACACTCTGCAGAGGTTGTACACTTTCACTGTGAGTCATGATTACCCATATGCCCGGGATCGCGACTCCCAAAACACTTCCAAGGTGAGTAGGCAAGGAATCACTATGAAGCCTTTCAAAGGTTCGTCTAACAAGTTAGGGCCGCTAGGTTTCAGAAGTCAGTCCGTGTGATACACCATGCAGGGATCCACAGTCTGCTTTACCCCATTTGCGCCACAAGGGTAACCTCTAACAAGCTAGAAAAGGTCCTCATACTGAGCTAAAGCCAGAGCCATATAGCCCTCACAGTTGTACTGTAAGTCCCGGATGTTCGCTTACAGATAAGTCCTTATGGAGAGAAACTAGAGCACCATAAAAACAACAAAATATGCTCTAGCCCTCTTGAGCCATATTGCTTTAAAGCATCATTTAAACGTTTATTGCATATATCATTAGTCAAGTTACAGATCATGGTTATTTATCTTGAGCACTAGCATAAATACTACCCAATGCAATGTCCCATGGGTGTCAAGGTACAAGATACAAAAACTAGGATATCCTTAGTGGTAACAAGGTAGACACATGCACATGAATTAAGTATATTAAAGGTGAATAGGAAACAAGGATAATCCCATGCTATACTTGCCTTAAACCAAGATCCTTCTTCTGATCCAAATCTTCAATTAATAGCTTCTTGAATCTCCACGTAAATCTCACCGACTGGACTTGATCAATAAATCACCACACACACATCGAGCAATCATACACGAAGCAAACAATGAATAATAATTAGAACAGTACACCAAACATAAAATTAAGATGAAAAGTTTGTAGAACGAATCTACGTCTCACTACGAATACACAGACGCGAAAAACACGCTAATTGGAGCTACGGTAAAAGAAATGACTAGCGAAAGATTTTGTTATATAAAACGGAAAAATTATAGGTCTCATTTGTTTTAACTATATAAAATCATATATATAGAATAAAATACTTTTATAGATATTCAAAAGTGACTTAGGCTATATTACATTTAAATTTAGAAAACTAAAGGAGAAATCAATAATATTTTATTTATAAATCTATTGAAATTTGAACGGACTAATTTAGAATTAAAACAATAAATTAAATGAGATTTTCTTTAGTAAAATAATAGATTAAATCTAACATCGAATCTTAAAGGTAGAAAACCTAACCAACAGTAGCACTAATAGTATAAAAAGTTTGTAAAACTCTTCTACACGTTACTATGATCACATGGACATAAAGATCACGAAATTTGGATTTAAAACGTAAAAGTTATGAGTTTTCTAAGATTTCCTATAGATAAATAATTACTTTAATATAAACTCGAAAATAAATTATCTCAAACCTACTGTACAGTTCTATCATCATGTAGAGCTCGCAAATACGAATCTAACGCAATTTGAATGGATCAAATCGGAGTTAAAACGGATAATTTATGACTAAAACAAACTCAGTGGCAAAACTGTAAATATCAGAAAACGTATTTTTCAATTACTGAGACGAAATACGCTTTCAACAGATCAAAACGAACGCGGGATAATACGTTTTGGACTGCGGGTTTACAACTTAAATCTTACAGGGACTCTTTAGCAAGATTCACAGGCGAACCGGTATCGCGTAATATCAACCGTTAGATTTAAAACGGATGGTTCCGATCGGATCGGGGAGGGAGCCGGCGGCGCTCCGGCCGGATTTGGCCGACGGTGACCTCCCACGGTGGCGCCATGACTGGAAACCGCAAGACCTCGATTCCCGGCATCATTCAGCAAGCGGAGAGCACGGGGAGGAAGACCGAAGCATGGCGAACTCACCTAGGGTGAAATCTAGGGCACGGGATGGACGAAGACGGCTGCGTGCTTGCGGTGGCGGACGGTGGAGGCGGTGGTGCTCACGGTGGCGGCGCTAGGCGGTTTTGGCTGCTCCAAAAGGGTGAGATGAGGGCGGTACGATGCAGGGGTCTCGTTTTTATAGCCCGAAGGCGTCGGTAAATAAGGAAGGGAGGGAGATTTGGCGGCGGATTCGGTCAGTGGAGGAAGGAAGGAGAATCCCGCCGTCGTCGGGAGGAGGAAGAAAGGAAAGTGAAGGCAGTCGCTGACTGGTGGGCCCCACATGCCAGAGAGACAAAGGAGCGGCGTGCGCGGCTGGGCCAGCAGGCCATGCCTGGGCTCGGCCCAGTGAAGCGGATGCGGGCGCGGGGGGGGAACAAAGAGGGAGGATGGGCCGCCGAGGCAGGCCGGGGAGTTGGGCTGCGGTAAGAAGCGGCCCGAGAGCAGAAAGAATTCCTTTTCTTTTTCCTAATTTTTTTCAAATCCATTTTTCAAAAGATATTTAAATCCAATTTAAATTTAATTTGAACCACTCATCACAAAATCCCAAATGCAGCAGCATGAATGCTCAATCATGTTTCTACATCCTTAGATGAATTTTAATTTATAAAAATTATTCTTATTCTATATTTGAATGCTTCACAAAAATATATAAAAATCATATTTCTCCTATTTTCCATTATTTCAAAATTTTAGGGTGTTACAATAAAAGACTCATGTGCGCCCCAGGAAACAGTCGCACACATAAGTTGACAAATTACAAAGTATCATCACAGTGCTTATTACATAACGAATAAGTATTTAAGACATAGTCTTGAACGATAGGTAATAATAACTAATAGTAATTCTTCAGCGGAAACTCCACACAGGGACACGGTTGACTGGTTGACACCAAGACTAGTACTCATTCAGATAATCTTCCTCTATATCTTCATCTGTTATGGTGGAAATAGCAAGGGTGAGTCCATGTCGAACTCAACAAATATAACACAGGGTTCATGAGGCTCAAAAAGGCTAGACATTGTTTAACTGCGTTTAGCTTTTAATCATATATTAGCAATTAAGTAGCATCAAGATAAACCACTTCCCATTAAAGAACCAATGATCAATTGTAATAAGGATAATGAATAGCATTAATATAAGCAAATAATAATCAACAATAATTAAACATGATATAACAGTTATGATCAACTATTCCATAAGAATCCCCAAGGCCGCTCGTATCCGTGAGCACGGCTAGTATACCAGTTTTTAACTCTGCGCAGAGGTGTACACTTTCACTGTGAGTCATGATTTCCAAATGAGTGGGGAGATCAAGCCCAAACACCCGAGAACCATATAAAGCCACTCAAAAGTTCGTCTAACAAGTTAGGGCCATTAGATTCACTCGGCAGGCAGATGTAGAACCCCCCTTCCCTGTGGCACAACAACCGCAGCCTATACACACTAGGCCAGGGGCTCGCACTACACCCAACGTGGCAAGCCATTCTTACGCCATTTAAGGTAACCTCTAACAAGCTAGAAAAGGTCTCTTGAACAACTAAAGCCAGAGCCATATAGCCCTCACAGCTGTACTGTATATCCCGGTTATCACTTACAGATAAGTCCTTATGGAGAGAAACCAGAGCATCAAAATAATACACATGCTCTAGCTCCCTTTTAACAGTAATAAAATCATCTTAATAGTTGATTGCTTAATCCATTAATCAAATTACAAGATCATTCAACAACAACAACAACAACAACAACAACATAGCCTTTTGTCCCAAGCAAGTTGGGGTAGGCTAGAGATGAAACCCAAAAGAGACGAGAAACAGGGAGACACATAAAGGGACATAAAGGGCACAAGACAAAAGATGTCACGGTTCAGGCACGTTGATTGCTAATCTCTCTTAACGGACTCGTCCCAAGTTAATTTAGGTCGACCTCTACCGCTCTTTACATTATCGGCCCGCTTTAGAACTCCACTACGCACCGGCGCCTCAGGAGGCCTCCGTTGGACATGTCCAAACCATCTCAACCGATGTTGAATCAATTTCTCCTCAATTGGTGCCACCCCAACCCTATCCCGAATATCATCGTTCCGTACTCTATCCCTCCTTGTGTGCCCACAACACCAACGCAACATACGCATCTCCGCTACACTCAATTGCTGGACATGTCGCCTTTTTGTAGGCCAACACTCAGCACCATATAACATCGCCGGACGAATCGCCGTCCTATAGAACTTACCTTTCAGCTTCTGAGGCACCCTTTTGTCACAGAGAATGCCAGAAGCTTGACGCCATTTCAACCAGCCGGCTGAAATTCTATGCCTAACATCTTCATCAATGTCTCCATCCTTTTGTAGCATCGACCCTAAATACCGAAAAGTATCCTTCTTGGCCACCACTTGCCCATCGAGGCTAACGTCTCCCTCCTCGTGCCTAGTCGCGCTGAAATCGCACCTCATATACTCGGTCTTAGTCCTACTAAGTCTGAACCCTTTCGACTCTAACGTGTGCCTCCATAGTTCTAACTTCCTATTAACTCCCGCCCTACTGTCGTCAACTAGCACCACATCATCAGCAAAGAGCATACACCAAGGGATATCACCTTGTATGTCCCTTGTGACCCAAATTACAAGATCATTGTTCTTAGTTTAAGCACTAGCAGTAGCTACCCATATGCATTCCCAAGGTTGACAAGGAATCAAGATAACAATCACTAAGTTATAATCTCTAAGGTTGTCAAGGTAAGCACATGCATATGTATGACAATTCAATGTATAGGTAACAAGGATAGTCCTGTGTTATACTTGCCTTGATCAAAGCTTTCCAAGTGATACTGCTGACTTGGCTCAAAGTAATACTCCGAATCATCCAGATACTGCTCACCTTCTATACTCGATCATCAATCAACAACACACATGCATCCAATCAAACAAACACGAAGCAAACAAAGAGATACAATTAGAACAGTACACCAACAGTAGCAAAACAGTAATAAAAGTTTATAAAACTCTTCTACACGTTTCTACGATCACACAGACGCAAAGATCACCAAATTCGGAGTTAAAACGTGAAAGTTATGAATTTTCTAAGATTTCCTATAGATAAATAAATACTTAATTATAAACTCGAAAAATAAATTATCAAAACTAACTGTACAACTACACTAACATGTAGAGCTCGCAAATACGAACCTAACGCAACTTGAACGGATCAAATCGGAGTTAAAATAAAGATTTTATGACCAAAACAATTCTAGTGGCAAAACTGTAAATATCTGAAAACGTAGTTTTGACTTAACCGGGAGAGAATACGCTTTCCAAACACGAAAACGTATTTCAGACAATACGCTAAGGATGGCGGGTCCTATTATGAGAAAATCCAGGGGCTCTTTATGAAGTTTACCCTGCGAAGAGGTAAGTTCTAATCTCGGCCATTGATTCAAAATCGAACGGCTGCCATTCATCCTCGACCTCACAGAGAAGAGCCCGACCCTCTTCTCCAAGTCCGGCCGGCGGGCTCCATCTCGCCGGAGATGGCGGCTCTCCCCATCTAGACCATGGTTCACCACGCATCTGACCCCAATCGGAAGAGGAGATCACCGCGAACCCATCTATGCGATCTAGGGAAGCTACGACGGCTTGAGAACGAGACGCGGCTCGGGAAGAACGGCGGTGCCATTGCCGGCTCGCGGAAAGCTTCAATCTCGCAGTTCAAAGCACCAAAATTCAAAAGAAAAGCATGGGGAGGGAGAGAAGAAGATGGCAAACTCACCCAAGCGAATAAAAAAGGGCGCAAATCCACCCGTAAGCTTCGACGGCTTGTGACCGAACACGCCTAGGGTTCCAAGCTTCGAGGCTCGATTTCACGGGACCAAACTCGGGTTTTTAGATGGAAAAAGGGGTGAGAGGGTCACGACTTCTCTCTTATAGCACCAAAATCTTGTATTCGGGTAGGAAATCCCGATTTATTTGGTGGAGATACGGTGATTGCGAGCTTGAATCCGGCTCGGTTACGACGCGAGGAGGAAGCTGCGTCTGACATGTGGCCCCCACCCGTCAGCGACCAAGGAGAGGGCGCGCGGCTCGTCACAGCAACGCTGGGCCGGCCCACCCGGTGTCGTGCGTGGAGGAAAGAAAGGTGGCAGCGGCCCACGCGGAGCGGCCCAGGCGCCAGCGCGGGAGAGCAGGCCATCGGGCCAGGCGGTCGGCTGCCAGGTAAGAAGGTAAGCTATTTTTTTTCTTCTTTCTTTTCTTTATTTGCTTATTTACCAAACTATTCCAAATAGAATTTTTCAAATCCAAATCAAAATAAAATAAAGTCCACACCACAAAATAAAATAAATGCAACAGCATGAATGCATCACCAAATATTCTTTTCTAAATTTTAATTTGCCCTTAATTGTTATCTAACTTATTTGAAATTCATTATTCCTAAAGTTTAGAATTTTTGGGTGTTACACATCTATTAGTGGTTTGCATGGTACCCCCAGGTGAATTTACTAAGAGAGGTTCTTTCATGGCAAGCATGGGTACACTATGCATCTTAACAAAAATGTTCGAAATAAAGGTATGTGAAGCTCCAGAATCAAAAAGAATGGTTGCAGGGGTAGAATGAACATTGAACGTACCAAGCATTACTTCAGGCTCCGTCTGTGCTATTTCAGTAGACACATGATTCACCTTTCCAGTATTAGATGACCTCTGTCCCTGCGGTGTCTGTTGATTCTGCTTCTTAGGACAATGATTAGCATAGTGTCCAGGTTCTCCATAGTGATAACACAGATTAGGAGTACTAGGTGCACTGGTCTTCATTGGAGTAGAGTTACAATTACCCTGACGTGGAGTTTGCTGACCACTCTGTTGTTGGAACTATCTGTTCTGCTGATACTGGGGTCATTGCTGAAACTGATTGTTCTGCCGATTCTGAGACCACTGTTGATTTGCATTGCGGTTCCACTGACTGACTGGTCCTTGGAATTTTGAATGAAACCCATGCTGAGAATTTGTACGTTGACGATTATTATTCCCAACACCTTGTCCTTTCATCTTCCTTTTTCTGTCCATCTCTCGACGTTCATTATCCAGCACAATAGCCTTATTCACAAGCTTCTAGAAACTGGCATAATTATTACCCTTTAGCTACAAACAAAGATCATAATAAATTCCCTTGAGGAAGAGACGCTGCTTATCTGCATCTTCCCTCACTTCATTGGGAGCATAACGAGCCAACTGCGTGAACTTGTCATGATACTCACTGACACTCATCTGTCTCATCCTGAGATTTCTGAATTCTTCCTGCTTCAGCTCAATTACACCTTCTGGAATATGGCGAGCTCTAAAATCTCTAATAAATTCATTCCAAGTGACAGGAGGAGCATTGTCGGGACGTGCAACTTGTAAGACTCCCACCAAGTCTGAGTTGTTCCCTGTAACTGGCCAGATGCATATAACACTTTTTCCAGATCATTACATTGAGCGATGTTCAACTGTTTCTCTACCGCTCGCACCCAATCATCCGCCTCCAATGGATCAGCAGCATGAGAGAACACTGGAGGACGTCCTTTCAAAAATTCACCACGCTTGTCTCCTGGCGGTCCTCCTGCAGGGGGGTCGTTCTACAGGTGCTGCATAAACATCTGCATCATCTGATTCTGTGTATTCATGACTTCCTCCATAGTAATGGGTCGGTTAGCACCTCCACAACCTCTGCCATGACCTCTGGCTGCCATCTGTTTTTAAAGCACCAAAGACGAAGCTCAGTATTATCCTAAATGATGTATACCCTAGATAAGTAAATCTGAATTCTCTGGGCGAATTTCAATTTCAGAAACTCAGTAAATCTGCCATATCTCAAGTTACAGAAATCCAATTAAGGTGATCTTTATATGGTTGGAAAACTTGTGAAATTATCTACAACTTTCATTAACATAACTTTTCCAGATTCTATCGATAGATTAAACAAAACTGAGCTTAACCAAAACTGTTTCAGAATTCCAGACTGCATAGTGACCCCAACTTGGAACAGGTATATCTCTTACCCATAATAGATAAAAAGATGATTCTTGCAGGATTGGAAAGATACAGAAGTCTAATTATTCCCATTAAAATTTCATAAATTTCTCATGAACAGATTTTTAGTTATTCCCAAAACATCCCAGACAGATCCAGAAATCAGCAAAAGACAGAACCAAGTTTACCCCGATCCCAACTAGATAATCATGATCAAACTAATTATTCTTAACTATGGAACTTGTAGACATGTCCACGAAGTTCCAGCACTCATTACAAAGATCCAAATCACACATTATCATAATAACAATCCATCAAGCACACAATTGTTCACACCACATACTAATACCCGACATTACCAAACTCAAATTGACTCGCAACTAATATTGTTCCTATTACATAGGGATTTCCTAATTTTAATTGAGCTTCTCATAATTCTTGGGAAGCCATATCACAGCCCTTAATTTGTCGATCTCCTTATAAGCTTGCTCTTTATATTTCTTTTCCTTCAGCAACTCATCCTTCAAATCCGCCTCATGAATAGCCAACTCACGAACTAGTCCCACTATGGCTTGTAATGTTAAGGATGAATCATCAGCGAGCGGCACGGTCCAAACACCCTTGTCATGTAAAAGACAGGGAAAATGCCGGAGTGCACCCTGCAACGTCTTATCCGAGCGAAGACCATGGTAGTAGACAAACGCATTATAGGCGACATCTTCCATACTTGTTTCTACAGTTGCCCGGCTTACTCGGGTGATGAACTTTGACTCCACCTTAGGCTCCTTAGTAGTAGAATCCATTGTCTTGACCCATAGCTCAGTCTCCCAGTAAGAGCCCATCAATGGATGACTATACTCCTTACAGTGATACTCCAATGTAGCTTCCCAGTCGTAGTAATAATTATCCAAAGTTCTTGTCAACATGTCATGGAAGAAAACATCAACTTTAGAAACCATGATGTGATGCTTCGTGGTCCATCCCATGACAGAATTCTCCTTTAAGGTATCTCCCACTCTTGATTCAGCATCCGATATCTCTTGGTCACCATCAATATGGGGTTCCTAGGGTTTGAAGCGACCAACGTACTGAGCAACGGACATACGAGGATGAGGAGGCATCTACGAGAATTTTGACATAGATTAGATAGAATCAATATATTTTCACAATAGAATAGGATAGAAGAAGCATAATAATTTAACAATTATCAAGGTGAAAGAATTAAGCATGAAATAGGTGAAGCATAGACACTAATGACGACCATTCTAACTAGGCTTGCGTCCTACAGTCAACACGGCTCTGATACCAATCTGTCACACCCATTTTAAGGACAAAAATAGGATGCATAAAAGACTCATGTGCGCCCCAAGAAACGGTCGCACACATAAGTAGACAAATTACATAGTATCTTCACAGTGCTTATTACATAGCGAATAAATATTTAACACATAGTCTTATACAATAATTTGTAGTAACTAGTAGTAGATCTGCAGCGGAACTCCAAACACAGGGAAACGGTTGACTGGTTGACACCAAGACTAGTACTCATTTCGATAATCATCATCATAATCTTCATCTGTTATGGTGGAAATAGCAAGAGTGAGTTCATGTCAAACTCCGCAAATACAACATAGGTTTCATGAGGCACAAAAGGCTAGACGCTGTTTAACTGCGTTCAGCTTTTAGTCATCATATATTTAGCAGTTGAGTAGCATCAAGATATTCAACTTCCCATTAATGAATCAATGATTACTTGTAATAAGGATAATGAATAGCATTAACATGAGTATAACAATAACAACAGTAATTAAGCATGATATAACAATAGTGATCATATATCCATAGATGTTCCAAGGCCGCCCGTATCCATGGGCACGGCTAGTATACCAGTTTTTAACTCTACGCAGAGGTGTACACTTTCACTGTGAGTCATAACTTCCAAATGCATGGGTTCGTGACTCCCCAAAACACTGAAAATCATATAAAGCCACTTAAAGGTTCGTCTAACAAGTTAGGGCCATTAGATTCACTCAGCAGGCAGATGTAGGAACCCCCCTTTTCAAATGGCACACTTCCTTCACGGCTATACTCATGAGACTAGAGGCTGTCCTACACCCAACGTGGCAAGCCATTCTTACGCCATTTAAGGTAACCACTAACAAGCTAGAAAAGGTCCTTTAAACAACTAAAGCCAGAGCCATATAGCCCTCACAGTTGTACTGTATGTCCCGGATGATCACGTACAGATAAGTCCTTATGGAGAGAAAGCAGAGCAATAATATAACCCCTTGCTCTAGCCCCCTTTTCAACAGTAATAAAATCATCATTAATGGTTGGTTACTTATTCCATTAGTCAAATTACAAGATCATTGTTCATAATTAAGCACTAGCAGTAGCTACCCAAATGCATTCCCAAGGTTGGCAAGGAATCAAGGTATCAATCACTAAGTTATAATCTCTAAGGTTGTCAAGGAAGACACATGCATATGTATGATAATTTTAGTGAATAGGTAACAAGGATGGTCCCATGTTATACTTGCCTTGATCAAAGCTTTCCTGTTGACCCTGCTGATCTGGCACAAAATAATACTTCGGATTGTCAAGAAACTGCTCACCGTCTATACTCGATCACCAAACATCATCACACAATCATCCGATCAATCATACACGAAGCAAACAAAGAAACATAATTAGAATAGTACACCAATAGTAGCAAAACAGTATGAAAAGTTTGTAAAACTCTTCTACACGTTCCTACGATCACACAGACGTAAAGATCACGAAATTCGGATTTAAAACGTGAAAGTTATGAATTTTCTAAGATTTCTTATAGATAAATAAATACTTTAATATAAACTCGAAAATTAAAATTTTCAAACCTACTGTACTGATATACTAACATGTAGAGCTCGCAAATACGAACCTAACGCAACTTGAACGGGTCAAATCGGAGTTAAAACGAAGATTTTACGATCAAAACAAGTTTAGTGGTAAAACTGTAAATACCAGAAAACGTATTTTTGATTTACCGGAAAGAAATACGTTTTCAGAACTAACAAGCATATCTCCTGAATGACGCTAAGGACGGTGGGTTTTAATTCACAAAAACGCAGTGGTTCTTTAACAAAACTCACGGCCGAAAGGGTATCTTCTAATCTGAGCCCTTGATCTAATCTTGGACGGCTGGTATTAATCCCGATGAAAGAGAGAGAAGAACGCGGTCATCTCCCACTCCGGCCGGCGGCCGCCATGGCCGGTCTCCGTTGCTCGTTGAAAAACTTCGATTTCCCCGATTTCAACCACCAAACTACTCACAGCCTGCACCAATCGATGGCAGAGCTTAATACGAATACATCTATGCGGCTTAGGACGTCTATGACCGACCAGGGATGAAGCGTGGCTCGAGATGACGGCGGTGCCATGGCCGGCTCACTAGAAACTCGAAAAACCACAATTCAAAGCACTAAAAACCTAAAGAAAAGCATGGGAAGGAAGAGGGAAGGATGGCAATCTTACCAAAGTAAAGAAAAGAGGCGCGGGAAGAACAGCAAGCTCCACCGATGGAAGGCAGCGAAGCCTAGGGCTCTCAACTCCCTAAGCTCGAATTGATGGTGTTCGGCTCGAAGTTATGATAGGAAAAGATAAGAGGGGAAACGCGGGTATACCTTTATAGCCCCAAAACGTGACGACTATGGATGGAAATCCCGGTTTACTCGGGTGGATTCGGTTGGGGACGAACTCGTCTCCGGCTCGGTTACGACAGGAAGAAGGAAGACGCGGCTGACCATCGGGGTCCACACGTCAGCGACTCCAGAGAGAGGCGTGCGCACGGCTGCGACATCCTAGGCTAGCCCATGCTACCGCGACAGGAGAGCAGAGGAAAGCGGCTGCGCGGCTCGGCGGCCCAAGCGAAAAGAGGGAGAGCAGGCCGGCTCGGTTCGGCGTGGGCAGCCTCCAGGCCTCCGGGCCGTAGGTAAGGTTTCTTCTTTTTTTCTTTTCTTTTCTCATTTAAATTTGTTTCCAAAGTCATTTAAAATAAATTTTCAAATCCAAATCAAATAAAACCAAAACCACACCACACTATAAAATAAATGCAATAGCATGAATGCATCATCAAATATTTCGACTAGAATTTTAAATTTTTAATCCCCATTAAAATATTATCTTAATTATTTAAACTCATAACTAAATCTCTCCTAACTCCAAATTTTTTCTGATTCAAACTTTTAAGATTTTTGGGGTGTTACAACCTCTTACCAGTGCAGCTGGCGGCCTGGAAGCCGCCCGAGCTAGCCTGCTCCCTCCTCTCTCTCGCTGTTGGGCCGAGCCGAGCCGAGCCCGGATTCCCCGCTTCCCTCTCGCGCCTGCGTGGGCTAGCCCAGGAAGTCACAGCAGCACGCCCCTCTCTCCAGTTTTGCTGATGGGTAGGACCCGCTTGTCAGCCGCTCCTTCTTCCTCACGTCATGACCGAGCCGGAGACGAACACCTCCTTAACCGAATCCCCTGAGTAAACCAGGATTTCTATCCATAAACGTCATGTTTGGGGCTATAAAAGTGTAGCCGCGTTCCTCATCATCTCTTTTTCCATCATAATTCTGAGCTGAACACCTTCAACTCGAGCTTAGGGAGTTGAAAACCCTAAGCTTCACTGCTTCTCGTCGTCGGAGCTTGTCGTTGATCCCGCGCCCTCCTTCTCTGCATTGGTGAGCTCGTCATCTCCTTCTCTCCCATCCCATGCTTTTCTTTTGGTCTGTGGTGCCCTAAATCTCAAGAACGTAGAGCTCCGGCGAGTTTTGCCGAAGCCAGCAATGGCGCCGCCGCCTTCTCGAGCTGCATCTCGCCTTTGGTTCGTTCCTGCCTCCCTATCCTACGTAGGTGAGTTCGCGCTGAGTCCCTCGTTCGATTGGTACCGGCCGCGAGCCGAATGGTGATAAAAAACGCTAGAACCAAAAATCTCCGGCGAGCACTTCATGTCGGCCATGGCGGCCACCGGTCGGCGTTGAGGAGGATGGCCGACGCCCTCTCTCTCTTCGCTTGGAACCATTTCCAGCCGTCCGTTCGCTGATCGATGACTTAGATTAGAAGATACCCCTTCGCGGGGTAAAATTCATAAAGAGCCCCTGAGTTTTTCTTTATTAGAACCCACGGTCCTTGGCGTAATCTAGAAATTACGTTTCTTTGTTTTGAAAACGTATTCCTTCTCGGTAATTCAAAAATACATTTTCTGATATTAACAGTTTTGCCACTAAACTTGTTTTTATCATAAAATCTCCGTTTTAACTCTGATTTGACCCGTTCAAGTTGCGTTAGATTCGTATTTGTGAGCTCTACATGTTAGTGTAGCTGTACAGTATGTTTGGAAATTTTAATTTTTGAGTTTATATTAAAATAATTATTTATCTATAGGAAATCTTAGAAAATTCATAACTTTCACGTTTTAAATCCGAATTTTGTGATCTTTACGTCTGTGTGATCGTAGTAACATGTAGAAGAGTTTTACAAACTTTTTATACTGTTTTGATACTGTTGGTGTACTATTTTAATTATGTTTCTTTGTTTTCTTTATGTATGATTGCTCGGATAATTGTGTGTTGATGCTTGGTGATCGGTGAGCAGTTTCTCGACGATCAGGAGTATTATTTTGAGCCAGACCAGCAGTATCAATAGGGAAGCTTTGATCAAGGCAAGTATAACATGGGACCATCCTTATTGTCCTATTTACTAAAATTATCATACATATGCATGTGTCCTCCTTGACAACCTTAGAGATTATAACTTAGTGATTGTTACCTTGATTCCTTGTCAACCTTGGGAATGCATTTCGGTAGCTATTGCTAGTGCTTAACTGTGAACAATGATCTTGTAATTTGATTAATCGATTAAGCAATCAACCTTTAATGATTATTTTATTTGCTATTGAAAAGGGGGCTAGAGCATGTGGGTTATATTGTTGCTGTGGTTTCTCTCCATAAGGACTTATCTGTACGTGATCATCCGGGACATACAGTACAGCTATGAGGGCTATATGACTCTAGCTCAAGTTGTTTAAAGGACCTTTTCTAACTTGTTAGTGGTTACCTTAAATGGCGTAAGAATGGCTTGACACGTTGGGTGTAGGACAACCTCTAGTCTATGAGTATAGCCGAGAAGGAATTGTGCCATTTGAAAAGGGGGGTTCCTACATCTGTCTGCCGAGTGAATCTAATGGCCCTAGCTTGTTAGACGAACCTTTAAGTGGCTTTATATGGTTCTCCGGTGTTTGTGTTTGATCTCCCCACACATTTGGAAATCATGACTCACAGTGAAAGTGTACACCTCTGCGCAGAGTTTAATAAACTGGTATACTAGCCGTGCCCACGGATACGGGCGGCCTTGGAACATCTATAGATAGATGATCACCATTGTTATATTATGTTCTAATTATTGTTGATTATTATTATGCTCATGTTAATGCTATTTATTATCTTTATTACAATTGATCATTGATTCATTAATGGGAAGTGGATTATCTTGATGCTACTCAATTGCTAATTATATGATGATTAAAAGCTAAACGCAGTCAAACAGTGTCTAGCCTTTTTGAGCTCATGAACCCCATGATATATTTGTTGAGTTCAACATGGACTCACTCTTGCTATTTCCACCACACCTCAGTGTGTAGTAAAGTGCTACTCAGAAGAAGGATAAAGATGTAGTGGAGTTTCAGAAGTCTTTTAGAAGTGTTTGGCATACGGAGCCACCAGTCAGCCGTCCCTGAGAAGAATGGAGCCTAAAGTTTAGTCATCGTTCCGCGATACTCTGATGTAAGTGTTAATATAGCTATGCATATGTTATATAATAACATTGTTTCTGATACTTTTTCATTCTGACATATGTGTGGACTTCCTAGGCACACATATGATTAGCTTGGTTTTGTTCTTTAGAAAATCGGGTGTGACAGTTCTCAATTATATTGTTTTTAGTCTACTTTGATTATATGCTTGGCATAGTTAGATTAGAATTATATTCAAGTATAGGATCGTATAGCGCTTGCTCATTAGATCGACGGGTGAGTGGTAAATATTATGTAGGCATGGTGCTTATACCGTATTTACCTACGATTGCACCCTATATTCCGTACCGTGTGGTAGATCATGGGAGTGACAGTCCTGTTGAGTCATTCGTAGTCCACCTCCCGAGTATAGGCCACATAGAACACACCTATTATAGGGAAGTGATTGCTATGTTCTTCATCTTCCTTCATAATATCACTATGCGTAGATATAACCTTCTCTTGCTATGATTGCCAAGTGTAATTGCACTAATCATCGTATGCTTTGACCTTATAGTTAGAATAACTTAGGAGTTATCTTTGTAGTTCATCCTAATCCATGTTAGTGCTATAAGATTAGAGTAATTTATTGAGATGTTTATCTTTTATTATGTGGCTATGTGCTTATCAGTTATTCTTTATCATTTATATATACTATTTATCTTGTGACACTTACCCTGTATGAGAAGATAGATAAAGACATGGTTATGCTCTCCATTACCACATGCAGTGATGCTCATTGCTCGTTATCTTTAGCACTCCCTTCCTAGTGGTAAAAATATAAATAACGATACCTAGATTACTCTCGGTTAAAATACTACATCGTTATTATCTGTGCACTTACGGATTTCATATTCATTCTAGAGGAGCATTTGCATTTATTAATACCAGCACCTCTGGCGCCATGCTGGGGATGACAACCTAGCTTAGGTGGAGTTAAAGGTGTCAACAGACACCTAGTGTCTAAAAGAGGAATTGAGGTAGATAAAGCTAAAATTGAAGTAATAGAACGACTACCTCCATCTGTGAATATCAAAGGAATCCAAAGTTTTCTAGGTCATTGTGGTTTTTATCATTGATTCATAAAAGATTTTTCATATATTGCTAGACCATTGACAAACCTATTAGCTAAGGATGTTCCTTTTGAATTTGATGATGCATGTTTGAATTCTTTTAACATTCTTAAATAAGCACCCATCTCTGCACTAATCATCCAACCCCCTGATTGGTCATTACCTTTTAAAATTATGTGTGATGCTAGTGATTATGCTGTGGGGGCAGTTTTGGGACAAACAAAAGATAGAAAGCATCATGCAATTCCTTACGCTAGCAAAACTCTAATAGGAGCTCAACTTAATTATACAACAACTGAAAAAGAACTCCTAGCTGTTGTTTTTGCTATTGATAAGTGCATATCTTAGTAGGAGCAAAAGTAATTGTTTACACTGATCACGCTACCTTAAAATATTTGCTCATTAAGAAAGATGCTAAACCTTGATTGATAAAATGGATTTTGCTACTCCAAGAGTTTGATTTAGAAATAAAAGATAAAAAGGGAGTAGAAAATTCTATTGCCGATCACTTGTCTAGAATGCAATTTTAGAATCTGCAGGAATTACCTATCAATAATTCGATGAGGGATGACATGCTCTTCAAGGTCTCTAGATCAGACCCCTGGTATGCAAATATTATCAATTTTATGGTTGCAGGTTATATACCACCAGGGGAGGATAAGAAGAAGCTCTTTACAAAAGTCATCTCCACATATGGGATCTGCCATACCTCTTCAGAGTCTGCGCGGATGGCTTACTCAGAAGATGTGTACTGGCAGAGGATGGCATTTAAATCATTGAAAGATGCCACTCATCACCATATGGAGGACATTTTGGGGTACTTCGCACTCATTCAAAGATTTGGCAGAGTGGATTCTATTGGCCAACCTTGTACAAAGACACAAAAGATTTCATCTAGAGATGTGGAGCATGTCAGAAGCATGAAAATATAAATTCACGTGATACCATTCCACTCACTAACAACCTCCAGATTGAGCTCTTTGATGTCTGGTGAATTGACTATATGGGACCATTCCTAAAGTCAAAGAACTATGAGTACATCTTGGTGGTAGTTGATTATGTTTCCAAGTGGGTTGAAGCCATGCCATGCAGACCTGCTAATACTAAACACTCCAAGAAAATGTTTCATGAAATAATATTCCCTAGATTTGGAGTGCCAAGAACGGTGATAAGTGATGGAGGAACATATTTTACTAACAGGAATTTCCATCACTATTTATTAAAACATGGGATTCATCATAATGTTGTTACTCCATATCACCCTCAAACAAGTGGCCAGGTAGAGACGTCAAATAAGCAAATCAAGAATATTTTACAGAAGGCGGTCAATGAAATGGGAACTGCATGGAAAGATAAACTACCCGATGCACTTTGGGCTTATCGTACGGCCTACAAGACACCATTGGGTATGTCACCATATCAGTTGGTATATGGAAAGACTTGCCATCTACCTGTGGAGCTAGAATTCAAAGCTCATTGGGCTATCAAGCAATGGAACATGGACTTTGAAGCTGCAGGAGAAAAGAGGAAGATGCAACTCTCTGAATTAGAAGAATGGTGAGAGAAAGCTTATCACAATTCAAGAATCTATAACAAGAGAACTAAAAGATGGCATGATAAGAGAATCAAGAAAAAAGAATTTGCACCTGAAGATAAGACATTACTTTTTAATTCTAGGGTTAGATTATTTGGGCATGGAAAGCTACGAACCAAGTGGGAAGGACCATTTACAATGGTAAGCACTTCATCGCATAGAGCGGTAACTCTTCAAAACAACGAAGGTACGTTATTCAAGGTAAATGGCCACTGTCTCAAAATCTTTTTAGAACCTAATAAACCACTTGAGGTAGTTGATGAATTAGATTTTATTATATGATAATTACACCACTGCCATCCTTCATTGCGAAATAAAATGAAAATATATGTTTTAGGAAGGAAATAGATTTAGGAAAACACGAGACAAAGATGACCCTGAGAGGATGACAGGTGGGGCCGCCTGGCCCCACCTCTATGCCACTTGGCCCCCATCTCCACCTCTCACGTGTCGTCAACTCTCATGACCCTTCTACACCGTTCCGAGATAGAATGACATCTGGTTGCGATTCATTCAAATATTCTTTCGCACGGAGCTATCTAGGGGAACATTTTGACCTCTGCTACAAGTCAACTCCCCTATATAAAAAACCTCATGCCTACTTTCAAACTCATTCCATTCAAGCCTTCTCTCCTCTCCATAGCAAGAGTTCTCCCCTTCTCCATGATTTAATGGCCAAAAAAGAGATCGTAGTTTTCGGAGCTAACTTCAACAAGAATCCTCCGAAGGAAGATGCACTTGCCATCGTTCCTGTAGAAGAAGCTCTTACTCTTGCTGTTTCTTATCCTAAGGAAGTAGTGCCTGTGCCACCCAAGAAGACCTATGGGCAGTCCTACTACACCCAAGCTCATCAGCATACGCTCCTGGCACCACAATAGCGTCTACTCCTAAAGGATGCACTGAAGGGACCAATGGTTGTTGTGCCGAAGAACACCAAGCTGCTACCTCCATGACCCAATGAGAGGATTGTGGGTGTGAAAACCAACAAGTTGGGGGAGGTAACATGTGTGAAATACACTAATGCCACTCCCTGTGTCTCTCTAGATGGAATTTGCGCTGCTCCAAGTCAAGTCAAATTCATTCCACCAAGAGAAGCTCCCAAAAGATCTGCACCTTCTTCCATGGAAAGGGAAGCCAAGCACCCCAAAATGACCATAGCCATGCTCAAAGATAGGGTTGAATCTCTCAAGCAAGCACTTGCGCTTGTTACTAGTACTGTTCGTACTATGAGTAGGCAGACCGAGATGAATATGTTAGAAATTAGGAATCTCAAGAAAGAGAATGATTATTAGAGAGATGGCTAGGCTAGCCAAGAAGGATTAAATTATGTATTTGAGTGATAGGGCATAGTTAGGTTAAGAGTTAGGTTTGTCGCTTTGAATTGTTAGATTCATTTTAAATATTAGGTTTGTTTGTTAGCTCAATTGTTTAGAAGATTAGTTCAAAATAATAAAGTGCCTTATTCATTTTTAATAAAGCTTTTGATATGATTACCTATTCTCTATCTCTCTATCATTTTTGGATACGTGTTTGTCTCCACATGTTGTGCAGAAAAGTTTATACAGGAAAATAAGTGTGGGGGAGACACATCGCGAACACATAACAATATTTGATCGGGAAAATCATGAAATTAGGAAGCTAATTAATCAGGGACCTCGTACACCAAAGTGGGTCCAGAGGGGACACCAGAGGGTGCCACTTGGCCACCCTATTGGGCTAGTCCACCCACCACCTCGCCGCCTCACGTCGCGTTTCGTCCAAGGTTAGGTTTGAGCCCAATACACTCTAGTTTTATATGTTTCGCCTTCCGTTTTGAACTAAATTGAAAATCACATGCTAAGACATCTTAAAAGAGATAGAAAAGATTATTTCAATCATGACTTAGGAATAAACTCACATAACACTTTTCCTAGAAGTCTTGCTACTGTTAGGAACTTATTTTAGGGACCACATGATTGCTTAATTAATTGAGGAATATGATATAGTGGAATAATGAGAACCTGAATCTTGAAGTTTTGTCGTTGGAGAATTTTATTTCAAAAGTAAAATGAATAGCTATATCTCTCCTTTGTAGTAATAGTAATGTCCTACCAAAGCCATATATAGGATAGATAAACCTTCTACATATACAACTTGTGTTTGTATTGAGTTTGGTCAAACCTTGTGACCCTTGTTGAGAAATTTATCATGCTTTCAAGTTCAAGATCACATACACTACACACATTTTCTGCTGCTCCTACACTGGGAGTACGCAATCACATGTTTTTCATCCACCAAAAATATTTTACTCCTACACTGAGAGAAGACGCAAAAATATTTGTTAGGAATAAATGCACCAAGTTCTTGTAAATGTCTTTCTTGAAATTTTCCAATTGCAGAAAGAGATGTGTGGCTATGCAAAAAGAAAAGTATAGGAAAAATAGACAAGTGTCCAAGTATCTAAAACAATGGGTACTTAGATGCTCGCTAAAAAAGAAAAGGGATAGCCCAGACTCTCTAGCAAAAGTTTTCAAGTGTTGAATAAGAGAGACATGTTTCAAGGAGCATAATAGAATTAGGATTAGCCACTATATATTCCACATCTAAGAGTATGACACTTTTCTCCTTGGATTCTTGTTTTGACTTTATAATATATGCAATACAAGTATGTTTTCACATTTTCGTACCTACCTGAGATCCACATAAGCTTTTAGACGTAGGAAGAAAGAAGGCAATGTCATTTATGCCTTGGTAAGGATCCAAAAATACCAGATATATTAGTGATTTGAGAATACTATAAAAAGAGAAGGTAAGCTATGTTTTTTCAAAATCTCAATTATTTCTCTAATTAACTCAACTAAAAGAATAAAGGTGATCTGCTTCACGTTGTTCTGTTCTTCAACCACCTAAAGTTTCATGGTAGACACTTTGAATCCTACAGTACATGCGTGACTAGGAACAGTCTTATGTTGATGTTTTGATCTGTAGTTATGTCTTAAGTAATCCATCCTTTTTCTCAAGGACGAGTAAAAGCCTAAGTGTGGGGGAGCTTGTTGACGGTAGTTAAAGTATACCATGAACCATCAACCTTTGTTTCATAACTGATCAAAATAGATAAATAATATAGAGTAGGAGGTTATTACTGATAGTTTCGATGAGTTTTAGTAAATTTATATTTTTTGTAGGATTTACACAAAAAACCGCCAAAGAAGACCTAAATATCAAAAGATATCACAGGATAATTTTATGGCGTATACACGAGAAGGTTCTAGAGGAATCCACACTGAGGCAGGGCCTGAGAGCCTACCAAGTAGAGCCGGCCAGCCCCAACCCTGGGCCACCCGGCCCCCTATGGTGGGAAGCCACTACAAGCTTCTAGAGTACTCTTCCACCGCCTCTAAGGATGCATCTTAGCCATATGTGAAGTCGGTTTGATCCAAGGGCTTGTATTCAACCTCCTAGGCTATAAATAAAGGGCAGAACCCCCCTAAAGTCAAGTCAGATCTAGAGCCAGAAACCCTAATTCCTATTCTATCAGGATTTAGACCAGCAATCAAGAGAAGATTAGTCCCCCATAGGATTTAGTCTTAGTTAGAGATAGAGAGATAGAGTGCAAGAGTAGAGTTCTAGAGGAGTTCTGGCCTATCAGTGCTCTCTTCTGCTATATTCTATGGGATCAGGTTCTTCTGGAGCTTGCTTCTGAGATTCTTTGTTAATCAACTTCTGATTCAAGTAAGCAACTTATCTCTATTGTTCTTCAAGTTTGTAACTCTCTTTTGAGTGCTTTGATATTGGTAGTGATGAGGACATCCTCCACTATTACCCGCTGGCAAAGACGCAATAAAAAAAAAGGCCAAGTGGCCTAGTTGTAGTCGGGCGGCGACCGTGTGAGCCTCTGAATAATCCCACCTTGCTTAGCTTGGGAGGAGGAAGCCACCTTAAAAGAGAGAGCCACCCTTCCCCTATCGGACTAGTCTTTTAGGGACATTGGGCCTTTCCCCGAGTGGGTGTGCATAAGAACTGTTGGGGTCCGGGCAACCTTAATTTATTGGGCTTCGGCCAACCCCACCTGGACCGGATTCATCAATTGGTATCAGAGATTTCAGGTTTACCGCGAGGTATAATCTTGTTTGCCTTAGATTCATATTTGTTCCTTACCTACAGTCCACAAAAAGCCCAATAATATTTCAATTTCCACTGTCCTATCACCTTTGTGCCTTTGCAATTTCGTTTTAGATTCGTGTTGGTGAGTTTGTGTCCATGGTCGAGTCTTGTTGCTGGTTTAGGATTGTGTTCGTAGTCGTAGTTCAATTGCCCGTTGCTGTGATTTTTGTTTTTCGCCGCTATCCCATCCACCGTTTTCAAACAACAAGTCAAAGCCACCACATTACTCGACTTGCCCCGCTAGCCGCCTTGTGTAACTTCTCGCCACCGCGCAAACCCTAGATAGGTTGTCAGCCGCTCTTATTTTGCCTGCATCACAGCCCTCCTTACATCATCAGGCGAATACCTACTGCTGTTAGTCACAGGAACCATCTTGTGATTGGTGCGAATACCTATTGCTGTTAGTCACAGGAACCATCTTGTGATCGGTGTTGGAGTTTAGGGACGTTTTGCCCTAACTGCCGTATTGTGCCTTCCGGAAAACATAACTTGACATACCTTTGGTAAAATAGGCATAACTTTTCGCTCGTTTATCAGAAAAATCTGAAAATTTTTTAGCAGCTTCTTGACACCATTTGAGGCCAACCCAAACTAGGCTATGCCTTGTTTGCCTTGTTTGGTTTCATCAAAATTGCCAAAAAAATTCAGGAAAATAAAGAAAAAAAATTGTCAAAGTTTTTGCACGCTTTTCAGAGAACTTGCTGTATTTCTGTAGACCACATCTCACCTCAGTTGTAGGCGCCAATTTTTGTGGTTGCATCTTTTGTGATTGTAACACCCAAAAATTCCAACTTTAGGAATAATGAATTTCAAATAGTTTAGATAACAATTAATGGTAAATTAAAATTTTAAAAACTATTTGGTGATGCATTCATGCTGTTGCATTTATTTTATTTTGTGGTGTGGTTATATTTGTTTTATTTTAATTGATTTAGTTTTGGAAAATATATATATATGGAAGTGAATAAATGAAAGAAAAAAAAGAAGAAAACCACTTACCTTCTCCCTGGAAGCCAACGGCCCGACGGCCAGCACCGCAGCAGCCGTCTCCGCATTCCAGCCCATCAGTGACGAGCGGCCCATCTCGGCGTCTTGGCCCGGCTCGGCACAGCGGTCGTCTTAGCGCAGCAGCCTAGCTCGGCCCGAGTCCAGCGGCAGCGCCTTCCCCTTCCCTCTCTTGGTGGCTGACCAGTGGGTCCCCGTTGTCAGCCGTCTTCTTCCTCGTAATCGGACCGGAGTCGAGTTCGTTTCCAACCGAGCTACAACCGAATCTTGTAATCCGGGTATGTTAACCGAAAGCAGCGATTGAGGCTATAAATAGGACGCCTAGGTCCTATAGTTTCCGTTTTTCATCTAAAATTGTGAGTTCCACCGCAAAACGTCGAGTTCTAGGGTTGGGTTCGGTTGAGTACGACGGACGTTGGGGAGGAGTGCTTTCGGGTGATTTGGAGGTCTAATTCGTCGCGTTGGTGAGTCCGCACTTGTCTTCTCTACCCTCTTGTGCTCTTCTTTTGGTTGGAGGTGCTTAGAAGAGAGCTTTTGAAGCTCACCGTTGGCCGGCAATGGCGTCGCCGCTCCCTTGTTGCCGCACGCCGTGTTCAGTCTACCATAGCGGGTTTTTATTGTTTAGTTGAGTTCGCACGGAGCTTCTCCACTGTTTGGGTCAAATCTTGAGTCGAGCGGTGGTCTAGAGGGGGTGATCCGCCATCTCCGGCGAGAAGGAGCCCGCCGGCCATGGGGGGGGCCGCCGGCCGGATTTGAAGGTGGAGGCCGGGCCTTCTACTGTAGCGTTGCAGATGATTGCGAGCCGTCCAAATCGAGATCAACGGCCCAGATTAGAACTTACCCCTTCGCGGGTAAATTTGTTAAAGAGACCCTCAGCTTTTTAGTTATCAACCCGCCGTCCGTAGCGTAAAACTGAAAGTACGTTTTCGTGTTTGGAAAGCGTATTCTCTTCCGGTTTATTCAAAAATACGTTTTCAGGAAATTACAGTTTTGCCACTAGAATTGTTTTGGTCATAAAATCTTCATTTTAACTCCGATTTGATCCGTTCAAGTTGCGTTAGGTTCGTATTTGCGAGCTCTACATGTTAGTGTAGTTGTACAGTTAGTTTTGATAATTTATTTTATGAGTTTATAATTAAGTATTTATTTATCTATAGGAAATCTTAGAAAATTCATAACTTTCACGTTTTAACTCCGAATTTGGTGATCTTTGCGTCTGTGTGATCGTAGAAACGTGTAGAAGAGTTTTATAAACTTTTATTACTGTTTTGCTACTGTTGGTGTACTGTTCTAATTGTATCTCTTTGTTTGCTTCGTGTTTGTTTGATTGGATGCATGTGTGTTGTTGATTGATGATCGAGTATAGAAGGTGAGCAGTATCTGGACGATTCGGAGTATTACTTTGAGCCAAGTCAGCAGTATCACTTGGAAAGCTTTGATCAAGGCAAGTATAACACAGGACTATCCTTGTTACCTATACATTGAATTGTCATACATATGCATGTGCTTACCTTGACAACCTTAGAGATTATAACTTAGTGATTGTTATCTTGATTCCTTGTCAACCTTGGGAATGCATATGGGTAGCTACTGCTAGTGCTTAAACTAAGAACAATGATCTTGTAATTTGATTAATGGATTAAGCAATCAACTATTAAGATGATTTTATTACTGTTAAAAGGGGGCTAGAGCATGTGTATTATTTTGATGCTCTGGTTTCTCTCCATAAGGACTTATCTGTAAGTGATAACCAGGATATACAGTACAGCTGTGAGGGCTATATGGCTCTGGCTTTAGTTGTTCAAGAGACCTTTTCTAGCTTGTTAGAGGTTACCTCAAATGGCGTAAGAAAGGCTTGCCACGTTGGGTGTAGTGCGAGCCCCTGGCCTAGTGTGTATAGGCTGCGGTTGTTGTGCCACAGGGAAGGGGGGTTCTACATCTACCTGCCGAGTGAATCTAATGGCCCTAACTTGTTAGACGAACTTTTGAGTGGCTTTATATGGTTCTCGGGTGTTTGGGATTGATCTCCCCACTCATTTGGAAATCATGACTCACAGTGAAAGTGTACACCTCTGCGCAGAGTTAAAAACTGGTATACTAGCCATGCTCACGGATACGAGCGGCCTTGGGGATTCTTATGGAATAGTTGATCATAACTGTTATATCATGCTTAATTATTGTTGATTATTATTTGCTCATGTTAATGCTATTCATTATCCTTATTACAATTGATCATTGGTTCTTTAATGGAAAGCGGTTTATCTTGATGCTACTCAATTGCTAATATATGATTAAAAGCTAAACATAGTTGAACAATGTCTAGCCTTTTTGAGCCTCATGAACCCTGTGTTATATTTGTTGAGTTCAACATGGACTCACCCTTGCTATTTCCACCATAACAGATGAAGATATAGAGGAAGATTATCGGAATGAGTACTAGTCTTGGTGTCAACCAGTCAACCGTGTCCCTGTGTGGAGTTTCCGCTGAAGAATTACTATTAGTTATTATTACCTATCGTTTAAGACTATGTCTTAAATACTTATTCGTTATGTAATAAGCACTGTGATGATACTTTGTAATTTGTCAACCTATGTGTGCGACTGTTTCCTGGGGCGCACATGAGTCTTTTATGCATCCTATTTTTGTCCTTAAAAATGGGTGTGACAGATTGGTATCAGAGCCGTGTTGACTGTAGGACGCGAGCCTAGTTAGAATGGTCGTTAATAGCATCCATACTTTACTTAATTCATGCTTCCTCTTTTCACCTTGTTAATTACTAAAGTTTTATGCTTCCTCTACTTTATTCTACTGCGAAAATACATTGATTCTATCTAATCTATGTCTAAATCTTGTAGATGTCTTCTTATCCCCGTCTGTCAGCTGCACAGTACGTTGCCTGTTTCAAACCTCAGGAGCCGTATGAAGATGGTGATCAAGAGCTATCTGATGCTGAATCAAGAGTTGGTGATACACCAATGGAGAATGTAGTTATGGGGTGGACTACGAAGCTTCATATCATGGTTCCTAAAGCTGATGCTTTCTTCCATGACATGTTGACAAGAACCTTGGACAACTACTACTACAACTGGGAAGCTACGTTGGAGTATCGCAGTGCAGAGTATAGTCATCCATGGATGGATTCCTATTGGGAAACGGAGTTATGGGTTAAGAAAAGGGATCCTACCACTAAGGAGTCTAAGGTGGAGTCAAAGTTCATTACCAGAGTGAGCCGGGCAACCGTGGAGATAAGCATGGAGGATGTCGCTTTCAATGCATTTGTTTACTACCATGGTCTACGCTCGGACAAGACGTTAAAGGGTGCACTCCGGCATTTTCCTTGTTTCTTACATGATAAGGGTATTTGGACCGTGCCGCTTGCAGATGATTCCTCCTTGACTTTACAAGCTACGGTGGGATTAGCTTGTGAATTGGCTCTCCATGAGGTGGATTTGAAGGATGAGTTGTTGAAGGAAAAAGAACTTAAGGAGCAAGCTTATAAGGAGATTGACCAATTAAGGGCGGAGTTAGGTCATCCCAAGATTTATGAGAAGCTTAATTAGGAAATAGGAAAAATCCCTACGTAATAGGAATGATAGTAGTTGCGAGTTAATTTTAAGTTTGGATTGTTTTAAGAGTCAGTTTGTGGTGTGAACAATTGTGTGATTGATGGATTGTTATTATGATAATGTGTGATTTGGATCTTTGTAATGTGTGCTGGAGTTTTGTAGACATGCCTACAAGTTCCATGGTTAAGAATATTAAGTTTGATCAAAATATATTAGTTGAATATGAGGTTAACTTAGTTCTGTCCTTTGCTGATTTTTGGATCAGTCTGGGATGTTTTAGAAATAACTTAAAATCCGTTCATGAGAAATTTAAGAAATTTTACTGGGAATAATTAGACTTCTATATATTTCCAACCCCAGAAGAATCACTTTAATATCTATTATGAGCTAAGAGATATACCTGTTCCAAGTTGGAGTTACTGCACAGTCTGGAATTCTGAAATAGTTTCGGTTAAGTTCAGTTTTTGGCCAATTTATTGACAGAATCAGAAAAAGTGGTAGTTGTGACTGCACCTAATGGAGATAAAATCAATATGGATGTAGCAGTGCAGAAGCAACCAACCGCTGTGGTGAATCAGCTTGAAGATACTATTAAGGAGAATTCAGTGATTGAGGAATTTCCGGATGTCTTCCCTGATGAATTGCCAGGTATGCCACCTGACAGAGACATTGAATTTCTTATTGAATTACTTCCTGGAACTGCACCTATAGCCAAACGACCATATAGAATGGGAGTAGATGAATTAGAAGAACTTAAGAAACAAATTAAAGAATTACAAGATAAAGGTTTTATTCGACCTAGTTCATCACCTTGGGGAGCACCAGTTATTTTTGTTGATAAGAAAGATGGCGGTCAGAGGATGTGTGTTGATTACCGGTCACTAAATGAGGTAACTATCAAGAATAAGTACCCTTTGCCCAGGATTGATGACTTGTTTGATCAGTTGAGAGGTGCTTGTGTGTTCTCTAAGATTGATTTACGTTCTGGTTATCATCAGTTGAAGATTCGTGCTTCTGATATTCCAAAGACAGCTTTTACAACAAGGTATGGATTGTATGAGTATACTGTTATGTCATTTGGATTGACCAATGCACCTGCATACTTTATGTACATGATGAATAAGGTGTTTATGGAATATTTGGATAAGTTTGTGGTGGTATTTATTGATGATATACTGGTATTTTCCAAGACAGAGGAAGAACATGCTGAACATTTGAGGTTGGTATTGCAGAAACTTAGAGAGCATAAACTGTATGCGAAGCGAAGTAAATGTGAGTTTTGGTTGAAGGAAGTTTCTTTCCTTGGTCATATTGTTTCTAATGGAGGGATATCAGTGGATCCAGGTAAAGTAAAGGATGTATTAAATTGGAAACCACCTATTGATGTTAGCGAGATTCGTAGTTTCTTAGGATTAGCTGGATATTATAGACGGTTCATTGAAGGGTTTTCTAAACTTGCTAAACCTATGACATCTCTGTTAGAGAAGAATGCCAAGTTTGTGTGGTCAGATAAATGTCAAGCTAGTTTTGAGGAATTGAAGAAGAGGTTGACTACAACTTCTGTTTTGGTTTTGCCAGATTTGAGTAAGAAGTTTTCTATTTATTGTGATGCTTCTCGTCAAGGTTTGGGATGTGTTCTTATGCAAGAAGGCAGAGTTGTGGCTTATGCATCTAGGCAGTTGAGAAAACATGAGTTGAATTATCCTACACATGATTTGGAGTTAGCAGCTGTAGTTCATGCTTTAAAGATTTGGAGACATTATTTGATTGGACATAAGAGTGATATATACACTGATCATAAGAGTTTGAAGTATATTTTCACTCAGTCAGATCTGAATTTGAGGCAACACAGATGGTTAGAGTTGATTAAGGATTATGATATTGAGATACACTATCATCCTGGTAAGGCTAATGTAGTAGCTGATGCTCTTAGTAGGAAAAGTTATGCCAATGAGATACGGACGTTGTCTATGACTAGTGAGTTATGTGCTAAATTTGAATATTTGAATTTGGGCATTGTTACTAATACAATGGAATTAGTGATAGAGCCTACTTTAGAGTAAGAAATTTATAAGGGTCAGTTGAAGGATGAGAAACTGAAGAAGATAGCAGAAGATATAGTGATTGGTAAGTCACCAGGGTTTTCGAATGGATGATAATGGAATTTTGTGGTTTGGAAAGAGGCTGTGTGTATCTGAGGATCAAACTGTTAGACAGGCAATTCTTCGCGAAGCTCATGAGTCAGCTTATTCTATTCATCCTGGTAGTACTAAGATGTATTTGGATCTGAAACAGAAATATTGGTGGGTTGGATTAAAGCGAGATGTGGTTGAGTATGTGGCATTGTGTGACACTTGTCAGAGGGTGAAAGCAGAGCATCAGAGACCTGCTAGATTGTTGCAACCAATGAAGATTCCTGAATGGAAGTGGGAGGAAGTAGGTATGGATTTTATAGTAGGGTTACCGCGTACTCAGAGAGGTTATGATTCTATTTGGGTGATAATGGATCGGTTAACCAAAGTTGCTCATTTTATACCAGTTAAGACTACTTACCATGGACCAAAATTGGCAGAGTTGTATATGGGGAGGATAGTATGTTTGCATGGAGTTCCAAAGAAGATTGTATCTGATCGAGGATCGCAGTTTACGTCGCATTTTTGGAAAGCTGTGCATGAATCATTGGGAACAAAATTGAATTTTAGTACAGCATATCATCCACAGACAGATGGACAGACTGAAAGGACCAACCAGGTATTAGAGGATATGTTGAGAGCTTGTGCATTGCAATATGGAACTAGTTGGGATAAGAGTTTGCCTTATGCAGAATTCTCTTACAATAACAGTTATCAACAGAGTCTTAAGATGACACCGTTTGAAGCTTTGTATGGACGTAAGTGTAGAACTCCATTGTTTTGGGATCAGACAGGTGAATCTCAAGTGTTTGGTACAGATGTTCTTAGAAATGCAGAAGATCAAGTGCGAGTGATTCGTGAGAATTTGAGAGTAGCACAGTCTCGTCAGAAGAGTTATGCTGACAATAGAAGAAGAGATTTAGTTTTTGAGGTAGGTGATTATGTCTATTTGAAGGTGTCACCTATGAAAAGTATGAAGAGGTTTAACATGAAAGGTAAACTAGCACCAAGGTATGTTGGACCATTTAAAGTTATTACTAGACGTGGGGAAGTTGCTTATCAATTAGAGTTGCCTGAAAATTTATCTGGAGTGCATAATGTGTTTCATGTTTCACAACTTAAGAAGTGTTTGCGGGTGCCCGAGGAGCAGATACCTTTAGATGAATTGACTGTTAAGGAGGATCTTACATATGAAGAGTTTCCGATTAAGATTTTAGAGACTGCTGAGAGAGTTACTCGAAGTCGGGTTATCAAAATGTGCAAGGTGCAGTGGAATCGATATTCAGAGGTAGATGCAACTTGGGAAAGAGAGGATGAATTAAGGAAATCATATCTGCAATTGTTTGAGTAAGCAGTCCAATCTCGAGGACGAGATTCTTTTAAGGGGGGTAGAATTTGTAACACCCAAAAATTCCAACTTTAGGAATAATGAATTTCAAATAGTTTAGATAACAATTAATGGCAAATTAAAATTTTAAAAACTATTTGGTGATGCATTCATGCTGTTGCATTTATTTTATTTTGTGGTGTGGTTATATTTGTTTTATTTTAATTGATTTAGTTTTGGAAAATATATATATATGGAAGTGAATAAATGAAAGAAAAAAAAAGAAGAAAACCACTTACCTTCTCCCTGGAAGCCAACGGCCCGACGGCCAGCACCGCAGCAGCCGTCTCCGCATTCCAGCCCATCAGTGACGAGCGGCCCATCTCGGCGTCTTGGCCCGGCTCGGCACAGCGGCCGTCTTAGCGCAGCAGCCCAGCTCGGCCCGAGTCCAGCGGCAGCGCCTTCCCCTTCCCTCTCTTGGTGGCTGACCAGTGGGTCCCCGTTGTCAGCCGTCTTCTTCCTCGTAACCGGACCGGAGTCGAGTTCGTTTCCAACCGAGCTACAACCGAATCTTGTAATCCGGGTATGTTAACCGAAATCAGCGATTGAGGCTATAAATAGGACGCCTAGGTCCTATAGTTTCCGTTTTTCATCTAAAATTGTGAGTTCCACCGCAAAACGTCGAGTTCTAGGGTTGGGTTCGGTTGAGTACGACGGACGTTGGGGAGGAGTGCTTTCGGGTGATTTGGAGGTCTAATTCGTCGCGTTGGTGAGTCCGCACTTGTCTTCTCTACCCTCTTGTGCTCTTCTTTTGGTTGGAGGTGCTTAGAAGAGAGCTTTTGAAGCTCACCGTCGGCCGGCAATGGCGTCGCCGCTCCCTTGTTGCCGCACGCCGTGTTCAGTCTACCATAGCGGGTTTTTATTGTTTAGTTGAGTTCGCACGGAGCTTCTCCACTGTTTGGGTCAAATCTTGAGTCGAGCGGTGGTCTAGAGGGGGTGATCCGCCATCTCCGGCGAGAAGGAGCCCGCCGGCCATGGGGGGGGCCGCCGGCCGGATTTGAAGGTGGAGGCCGGGCCTTCTACTGTAGCGTTGCAGATGATTGCGAGCCGTCCAAATCGAGATCAACGGCCCAGATTAGAACTTACCCCTTCGCGGGTAAATTTGTTAAAGAGACCCTCAGCTTTTTAGTTATCAACCCGCCGTCCGTAGCGTAAAACTGAAAGTACGTTTTCGTGTTTGGAAAGCGTATTCTCTTCCGGTTTATTCAAAAATACGTTTTCAGGAAATTACAGTTTTGCCACTAGAATTGTTTTGGTCATAAAATCTTCATTTTAACTCCGATTTGATCCGTTCAAGTTGCGTTAGGTTCGTATTTGCGAGCTCTACATGTTAGTGTAGTTGTACAGTTAGTTTTGATAATTTATTTTTCGAGTTTATAATTAAGTATTTATTTATCTATAGGAAATCTTAGAAAATTCATAACTTTCACGTTTTAACTCCGAATTTGGTCATCTTTGCGTCTGTGTGATCGTAGAAACGTGTAGAAGAGTTTTATAAACTTTTATTACTGTTTTGCTACTGTTGGTGTACTGTTCTAATTGTATCTCTTTGTTTGCTTCGTGTTTGTTTGATTGGATGCATGTGTGTTGTTGATTGATGATCAAGTATAGAAGGTGAGCAGTATCTGGACGATTCGGAGTATTACTTTGAACCAAGTCAGCAGTATCACTTGGAAAGCTTTGATCAAGGCAAGTATAACACAGGACTATCCTTGTTACCTATACATTGAATTGTCATACATATGCATGTGCTTACCTTGACAACCTTAGAGATTATAACTTAGTGATTGTTATCTTGATTCCTTGTCAACCTTGGGAATGCATATGGGTAGCTACTGCTAGTGCTTAAACTAAGAACAATGATCTTGTAATTTGATTAATGGATTAAGCAATCAACTATTAAGATGATTTTATTACTGTTAAAAGGGGGCTAGAGCATGTGTATTATTTTGATGCTCTGGTTTCTCTCCATAAGGACTTATCTGTAAGTGATAACCGGGATATATAGTACAGCTGTGAGGGCTATATGGCTCTGGCTTTAGTTGTTCAAGAGACCTTTTCTAGCTTGTTAGAGTTTACCTTAAATGGCGTAAGAAAGGCTTGCCACATTGGGTGTAGTGCGAGCCCCTGGCCTAGTGTGTATAGGCTGCGGTTGTTGTGCCACAGGGAAGGGGGTTCTACATCTGCCTGCCGAGTGAATCTAATGGCCCTAACTTGTTAGACGAACTTTTGAGTGGCTTTATATGGTTCTCGGGTGTTTGGGCTTGATCTCCCCACTCATTTGGAAATCATGACTCACAGTGAAAGTGTACACCTCTGCGCAGAGTTAAAAACTGGTATACTAGCCGTGCTCACGGATACGAGGGGCCTTGGGGATTCTTATGGAATAGTTGATCATAACTGTTATATCATGCTTAATTATTGTTGATTATTATTTGCTCATGTTAATGCTATTCATTATCCTTATTACAATTGATCATTGGTTCTTTAATGGGAAGCGGTTTATCTTGATGCTACTCAATTGCTAATATATGATTAAAAGCTAAACGCAGTTAAACAATGTCTAGCCTTTTTGAGCCTCATGAACCCTGTGTTATATTTGTTGAGTTCGACATGGACTCACCCTTGCTATTTCCACCATAACAGATGAAGATATAGAGGAAGATTATCGGAATGAGTACTAGTCTTGGTGTCAACCAGTCAACCGTGTCCCTGTGTGGAGTTTCCGCTGAAGAATTACTATTAGTTATTATTACCTATCGTTCAAGACTATGTCTTAAATACTTATTCGTTATGTAATAAGCACTGTGATGATACTTTGTAATTTGTCAACCTATGTGTGCGACTGTTTTCTGGGGCGCACATGAGTCTTTTATGCATCCTATTTTTGTCCTTAAAAATGGGTGTGACAGTGATCCTTGTTCAGAGAAAAATATAAAAAAAATAGCAAAAAAATAAAAAAGTTTGATTCCTACTAGTGCCTCTTGAGAAATTCTGGGAAAAATTCAGAAAAAGGAAAAAATCAGGTTACTTGCTTATTCTGTGAGTTCTTTCCATCGTCCTTTACTTTCACCTTGTTGCGCTACGTCTCGACATGTCTTAGCCAGCAGCTGTGATTTGTACTTTGGATCCGGATTGAACAATTGTTAATCTGCATTCGTTAATTGCTCATCCTTGTTGTCATATTGTGTGCCTACCCATAGCTCCACATATTCTTCTGTCAGCACAGGTTCATCTTGCAACTGTTACCCACGCTCAACAACAGATTACTTTGCCACTTTGGTTTAGCTCCTATTTGGCGTTGGTAAGAATACAGGCAAGACGGTGATAAGCCGCTTGTGATTTTGCATTCCACTTTCACCATTACCACTTGTTTCCTTTTAGTTGATAGGGATAACTTTCACTGTTTTGTTCCTATTTTGTGTCTACAATGACAGGTTACAACACTCATCGATACGAGACAACAATGATGCTTGAGCCACGCACTATTGCTGCTACACCTCCTTCTGCAGGTCGTTCTATTCTTTCTTCTCCACCTACTTATGATGGTGTTGGTGCTGATGAGTACATTGAATGGGAAAGTAAAATAGATAATATTTTTGCACACTGTCATATGTGTGAACGGAGGAAGATTAAGAATGCATCTAGTGTTTTGCGACATTTAGCATCAATTTGGTGGGAGTCTTTAAGTTCTTCAGATAAACCTCATACATGGAATGATATGAAAATTCTTATGAGAGAAAATTTTGTTAATCCATCTCTTGTAATTAATTCATATGATGAGGAACATCAACTACACCAATCTCCTATTATTCCTCCAGTTGTGCCTAACCTTTTGTAGGATAATGCACAAAAGAGTGGGGATGACATGACAGAAAATGAGGTGTTTTTAGTTTCATGTGAACATTCACCACATGTTACTTCCGCTGACAGTGAGAGCCAAGGTAATGCCAATGATGCTAATCTCACAAAAGATGAGAGTTCTCTTGATATGCTGAATTTTTCCACCAATCATGTTATGATAGAGCAATTATTAGTGGAACCTTCATTTGATTTACCTTTGTCACAAGATGATTTGTTTGATGTTTCTTGTGATAATGATGACTTGAATGATGATATTTATATTATTCCAATAATGAATGATCATGCTATATGTATGTTGGAATCGAACACTACTAATGCAAATAGACATGTTATTCATAATACTAGCGATCTTGATGAGCTAAAGTTGATGTCTTCTTTAAATACATTGGGATACATTGATTTTAATGTTCTTTGCAATCTTGATTATTTAGAGGAAAAACTTTATGCATATGCTGATTTTCCATGGTTGTCTAGACGTATCATGTTTTTGGCAAATATAGCAACCGAGGACAATATATGGTACAGCGAGTTTACATTTGTACAACTGTGAATTCTTCTTTTGTTGTGCAAAATAATGATCACTTAGAGGACTATAAAATCAACAATGTTGTCATGCCATATTTCTCTCGTTTTGCTTTACAATCCCATGTGGAATCCAAAGAAGGGGAGCATATGTTTCTTGTTAGTACTAATCTTTTGCAGGATAGTATTGACAAAGATCGTGTGTATTTTAATCGAGGAGACTACATGTTTGTAGGAGAAGGCATGCTGCAAACCAAAACATGTGGTCATATTCTTTCTTCCAACATTGTCAATTCCCAATATTTTGGCAACCTCATTTGTCTTCATGTTGTGCAGAATGGCATTCAAGCAACATCGACGCCGAGGACGGCTTTTCATCAAGAAGGGGAGGATGATGAGGTCATGACCATGCTTGGAGAATTACATGGAGGCTAAGGAGATCAGCAAGGGCATCCAAATCGAGAAGGAGGCCCAAAACTTATCCGGTTCGAGTCACCAAGGTGGAGGCCTAAATCAAGTTTGAATCCACCTCGGAATCCAGGACTAGTCTGCCTTGAACTGGTCACCCAGGACGCGTACGGACTCCGTTTTCGATGATCCATATATGGATGGAAAGATTATTTGATAAGGAAGCCAACCCAAGTGGTCCTACGTCAAAAGATGTTCGGAATCAACGGGAATCGTCGAAACAAGTCACCGTCCAGAATCTGTCAGGGCGCTGTGTCGCCGTCTTTTGGGCCGATTGGCCATGTATCGTGTCGGGCCTTAAGCCCAAGTTGTGGGCGCCCAACCCCTGGCCGTTCTCAAACCTAGGTCGAGTCTTAGACTATAAATATAGCCACTGCCGCTGTTAGACAATCGGGTTTTGTTTAGAGTTTAGTTTTCCATCGAGAAACTGAATCGTTCATTGTAACTGTGGTGACAAATCCTTTTACAGTGATCCAGGGCCCCCATTCTTGATCTCCTCCACTGTGTCGATTAGTCCTTTGGAACCAAGTTCTTGAACCTCTATTAATATTCGCATCATTCATATTTGCAATTTCAGATTGCGTGTTTTTACCTTCTTGCTTGTGCGCTTTGATTCGCTTGCAGGAAAAGCCTTCTTGGCGAGGTCAATCAAGTTGTGCTTGGTTGATAACCAACGGAGCAGTGGTGTAACAGTTGCAGGGTTCGAATCGTGTCTGATTTGAAGCCGGATCGCCAACGTCGAGTTCTCCACAAGTTGAACTTACCGGTTACCTCTCGAAAGATCGGGCCAGTATTCATCAGGTAGCTCCTTGATTGAAGTAGTATTCGTAGTGTAAGCGTGGTGCTTAGACTAGGATTACTTGTGAATATCCCCTAATTGACCGAAGGTAGTAGATCATGTGGGTGATAGCTGCGTTGATTCCTTTGCAGTCCATCTCCCGTCGATATGATTTGGTAGGCCAATTGGTGCTCGTAGGGAAGGAACTCTTATTTTATTCCTTAGGAGACATCGCCCATAAATTGAGCTTTAGTTGACAAAGTTTATCGATAGATAGTCCTTAGTAGTCTTCTTTATTCCTCTTTTATTATCTGACATTGATTGTGAATTCGGATTAAGTTTATAGACCAGCTAGTTAGAACACACTCACATACTGTTCCTTTGGGTTTGATATTAAAACCGGGATTATCTTGGTGAAGTGCTACAATGGGATAGATTTCTCTGTGTGCTTGCGGATACCTTATAACTTATGTGCATTTAATTTATATCAACACTCCTCACACTTCTCTCCCAAAATTCTTTTCTTTCCTCACTCTCTTAACATCCAACCACTCAGAGAGGCGAAAGAACAATTCATAGTTACAGTCGTGGGTGCCTCAAACGGTAGAAAGGTCTCCATTCATAGTCCTAGGAGTGGACTAAATAGCTTAGGATCCCCATGCCGCATGGTGAACTATAGAAGGTCGCAGCCAGTGTCAGATGCCCACATGAGATCAGGGAAATCGAGACCCTCCCAAAGGTAGGGCCGGTACAGTGTCGGTGAGACCACTTGGCCCCGCCTGGGTCACGAATCCCGAAACGCAACACACTGACATAGTACAGCTCAGCAGTCGCATACCACATCATCAAGGCATCCTAACGAGGTGGAGCATAACGGCCACCTACCATATTGAATGCACTAGCCCACAAAGGGTCGAGCAACGAAGCTCGAATAAGCCATGACAACGAACCCGTGCTCAACGCACACTCATCTCAGTGCTTTCACGATCACTTCATGATCACAAAAATGCTCAGGGCTACTGTCGAGGTTATAACCCGGTGTATCTCAAGATATCGATTAGTTAGTAGGCCAAGCGGCCCACAAGACATCGGCTGGCAAAAGCTGATGAGGACATCACTCCTTCAAATACACACAATGATCCACTACTGGACATTCAAGGTCCAATTACTAGAGCTCGCGCGCGTCAATTAAATTTAGAGGTGAGCTCGTTCCTAAGTAACTCCTTATATGATTTTGAGAATAGATTGCTACCTAATGATTATATTGTGCTTAGGAATGAAGGAGAGGTCCAGGAGACATATGGAGGAGGGCTTGGAGGCATGGAGGACCAGCGAGGGCGCCCGGATAAAGATGGAGGATCAAACCAAGTTGAGTTCGAGTGTGCCTCGCAGTTCAGGACCAGTCTGCCTTGAACTAGTCACCCAGGACGCGTTCGGACTCCGTTTTCGATGATCCATGTATGGATGGAAAGCTTATTTGATAAGGAAACCAACCCAAGTGGTCCCATGTAAAAAGCTATTAGGAATCAACGGGAATCATCGAAACAAGTCACCATCCAGAATCTGTTAGGGTGCTGTGTCGCCGTCTATTGGGCCGTTTGGGCCTTGTAACGTGTCGGCGCTCCCCAGGGACGCGAATAGGGGTCCTTTGTCATTCCTTAGCCTATATAATCAGTAGTCACCTTCTACATTAGGGTTGGGTTTTACTTAGATTATTCTGTTGACAACAGTTTCGCCGCCGCCGTCGGTTTGTGAGACCCCAACTTTGTGAGATTAATCATTCATCTGCAATTTGGTTGCATTCCTTTGTGTTCTTGCGTGTGTTCTTGATTCGTAGGCAAGGACTTAGCCTTCTTGGCGAGGTCGACCGTGCAACGCCGATCGATAACCAGAGGGGTCGTGGTGCTGCGATTGCGGGGTTCAGAGCCGAGTTGTTCGGAAGCTGGATCGAATTGTGTCGTGACTGCACCAAATCGAGAGTTATCAGAACCTTTCGGAAGATCAGGAACCCTAGTTCACATCAATTGGTAGCCTAAAGAATTTGTTATTCATTCGGATCATGAATCGCTTAAGTATCTTCGTTCACAACATAATCTGAATCGTAGACATGCTAAGTGGGTTGAATTTATTGAATCTTTTCCTTATGTTTTCAAACACAAGAAAGGGAAGAATAATGTGATTGTAGATGCTTTGTCTAGGCGATACACTTTGCTGTCTCAACTTGAATGTCGAATTTTTGGACTTGAAACAATAAAAGAACAATATGCGCTTGATCCTGATTTAAAAGATGTGTTGCTGAATTGCAAAGGGGGACGTTCATGGAACAAGTTTGTAGTCAATGATGGATTTGTGTTTAGAGCTAACCGCCTATGCATTCCAGTAGGATGCATTCATCTTTTGTTGATGCAGGAAGCGCATGGAGGAGGGTTGATGGGACATTTTGGTGCTAAGAAGACGGAGGATGTTTTGGCCACACACTTCTTTTGGCCAAAGATGAAGAGAGATGTTGAGCGATTCGTGGCACGCTGTACCACATGTCAAAAAGCTAAGTCTCGCTTGAATCCACATGGTTTGTATATGCCTCTTCCTGTTCCTTCTATTCCTTGGGCAGATATTTCTATGGACTTTGTTTTGGGATTGCCTAAGACTAAGAGGGGAATGGATAGCATTTTTGTTGTGGTGGATCGATTTTCTAAGATGGCACACTTTATACCATGTCATAAAAAGTGATGATGCTATTCATATTGCTGACCTCTTTTTCAAAGAGATTGTTCATTTGCATGGTATGCCTTCTACTATTGTTTCAGATCGCGATGCTAAATTTCTGAGTCACTTTTGGCGCACTCTATGGAATAAGTTGGGTACAAAACTGTTGTTTTCTACAACTTGTCACCCATAAACCGATGGGCAAACAGAGGTCGTTAACCGCACTTTGGATGCCATGTTAGAGTTATTCTGAAGAAAAATTTAAGATGTGGGAAGAATGTTTGCCTCATGTGGAGTTTGCTTACAATCGGGCAACACATTCTACCACCAAGGTAAGTCCTTTTCAGGCAGTGTATGGATTCAATCCCCGTGCTCCAATTGATATTTTGCCTCTGCCTATTAGTGAGAGAATTCATGTTGATGCTAAGGAACATGCTGATTTTATTTTGTAAATGCATGAAACAACTAAGCACAACATTGAAAAAATGAATGAAAAGTATAGAATTGCTGGTAGTAAAGGTAGACAAGAAGTTGAGCTTGAACCGGGTGATTTGGTTTGGTTGCACTTGAGAAAGGATAGATTTCTAGATTTGAGAAAGTCTAAGTTGATGCCTAGAGCTGATGGTCCATTTAAAATTGTTGAGAAGATTAATGATAATGCATATAAGCTTGAGTTACCCCTCGAATTTGGGGTTAGTTCTACCTTTAACATTTCAGATTTGAAGCCATACTTGAGAGACGAAGATGAGTTGGTGTCGAGGACGACTCCAATTCAAGAGGGGGAGGATGATGAGGACATCACTCCTTCAAATACACACAATGATCCACTACTGGACATTCAAGGTCCAATTACTAGAGCTCGCGCGCGTCAATTAAATTTAGAGGTGAGCTCGTTCCTAAGTAACTCCTTATATGATTTTGAGAATAGATTGCTACCTAATGATTATATTGTGCTTAGGAAGAAGGAGAGGTCCAGGAGACACATGGAGGAGGGCTTGGAGGCGTGGAGGACCAGCGAGGGCGCCCGGATAAAGATGGAGGATCAAACCAAGTTGAGTTCGAGTCTGCCTTGCAGTTCAGGACCAGTCTGCCTTGAACTGGTCACCCAGGACGCATTCAGACTCCGTTTTCGATGATCCATATATGGATGGAAAGCTTATTTGATAAGGAAACTAACCCAAGTGGTCCCATATCAAAAGCTATTCGGAATCAACGGAAATCGTCGAAACAAGGCACCATCCAGAATCTGTTAGGGTGCAGTGTCGCCGTCTATTGGGCCGTTTGGGCCTTGTAACGTGTCGGTGCTCCCCAGGGACGCGAATAGGGGTCCTTTGTCGTTCCTTAGCCTATATAATCAGTAGTCACCATCTACATTAGGGTTGGGTTTTACTTAGATTATTCTGTTGACAACAGTTTCGCCACCGCCGTCGGTTTGTGAGACCCCAACTTTGTGAGATTAATCATTCATCTGCAATTTGGTTGCATTCCTTTGTGTTCTTGCATGTGTTCTCGATTCGCAGGCAAGGACTTAGCCTTCTTGGCAAGGTCGACCGTGCAACGCCGGTCGATAACCAGAGGGGTCGTGGTGCTGCGATTGCGGGGTTCAGAGTCGAGTTGTTCGGAAGCCGGATCGAATTGTGTCGTGACTCCACCAAATCGAGAGTTATCAGAACCTTTCGGAAGATCGGGAACCCTAGTTCACATCAAAAGCCTGAAATGACTGAGGCCCAGTTAAGCCAAGTAAACTAGGCCGGATGCTAAGGCCAGAGACAACCACCCTTTCCTCTCGCCTTAGCCGCACGGCGCTTGAGAGACACATGACCTCTCCCTTTTTTCCTAAAATTTTCTAAAATCATACTCTATCATTTTATTTTGTTCATCTTTCCATATGACAAAATTTGAACAATTTAAATTTTGAATTTTAAAGAATTACAACTCTAAACCAGATTTTGAAACCCAAAATGATTTGAGCCGAAAAAGTCATGAATATATAAGTCGTAGAAGTCATCAAAATCTGCAACTTTTATTTTGGTCATTTGTTCATCCGATAAAGTTATAGTATTATTGCTCACAAATTTTACATATCTCTTATAGATATGACAAATTTCATAAACTATAAGAGATATGTAAAATTTATGAGCAATGTTACTATTACTTTGTCGGATGAACAAATGACCAAAATAATAGTTGTAGATATTAATGAGTTATACAACATTTATATTCATGACATTTTCAGCTGAAATCATCTCAGGATTTAAAATCTGGTTTGAAGTTGTCATTTTTTAAAATTTAAAATTTGAATTGCTCAAACTTTTTCACATGAAAAGAAGACCAAAATCAACACAATAAATTGATAAAGAATGATTTTAGAAAATTTTAGAAAAAAAATCATGAAATTTGAAGTTAGTATGAGGGAGAAAGACTAGTTACAAGTTTTAGAGAGAGATTAAAAAGAAAAACTGCGCTTGTTCTTATAATTTGTGAGAACTTTAGTATATAAGAACTTCGAATAGAACTTTAGGAGAGTAAATGATTTTAAATAAAAAAGTTGTAAATATCAAAGTTGTAGAACTTATTGAGACCTACAAATTTGGTCTTGGTCATTTCTTCATCCAAATTCATTGGGTAATTTTAAATTTGAGTTTCAAAATTTGATAAATTCGAATAGAATTTTGACATAGTAAAATGACTTCAAATGAAAAAGTGAGCAACAACAAAGTTGTACAACTCATCGAGATCTATAACTTTGGTCTTGATCATTTGTTCATCCAAATTTATTTGAACAATTGAAAGCACTTGATTTGAACTCAAAATTTATTTACAAATTAAAAAGAAAAAAGAAAGGAAAAAAGAAAAAACATCTCTCGGCCCTACTCTTTCGGGCCTGGGCTATCTCCCTCCACCCGTGCCTCCTCTTCCTTTTCACCTAGGCTGAGGCCCAACTCTGAGCCCAATGGACATGGGTCAAGGGTTCCAGCTCGTACTGGGGTATATTGACGTTGGGGATGTCATATTTAAAAAAAACATTCAGTGATAGTCTACTGCCATCACATAAAAACTCTATATATCATCATAAATTCGCTACCGTCAGCTGGCTACCTGAGAATTATATTTTATGACGATCCTTGGTACCTTTATGTGAAAAAAAGAATCATCATATATAGTTCTGACGTTCCTGATTTTATGAGGCTACAAACCTTTGCGTCATATTATGAGATATTATATGACAATAATTTATCCCGTCATGAGGATTATTGTCATAGAAGGAAGGTTTTCTTATAGTGAATATAATGAAGCTGAAAAACTGATATTTTTCTTCCTTGGGTATACAAATGAGATCTTGTTACCTAACCTAGATCTTCGTTTGTAAAGGACCCCAGAGCTAACCTTTGCTCTCGAACCCCGAGAGGAAGCAAGCAGGAGTTCTGTGTCGGATAGGTTGACTAGGAGCCGAGCGAGAAACGAAGCAGGCAATTCACAGCAGCCGTAGCCTTCACCTTTCCTAGCTGCGCCGCAGGCGTATCATGTGGAGTGGTACCCAGCGGAGCAAGTGCTAGGGTTCACACCCGGGTACCAGCCAGGCTAGGATTACGCCCCGTGGCCGCGAGGCTAGAGGATCGAGATGGCAGGATACTGACGACATGGTATGGATGAGATAGGCTCACTCTGATTTCGAGGGGCTACCACCACCGGTCCACCTACGAAAGTCTGTTTCAGACTGTCATGGGTTGGATAGCATCGACACCCGACTCGGACGTCTGGAGATCCGCACAGGTGAGATATAAAATATGCTAAAAACTCACATGCAGGATATGGCCAGTGGCAACTTCAGGTGCAGCAACAAATGGCGCAAGTGAACACACTGCTAAAGCAACAGCACAATGAGCAGATGACCTATTGGCGGTTCATGGGATACCATCCGCCACCATAGGTTTCAAGCTAGCTTGGGGGGGACCCCGCAGAAATACCTTGTATCTTTTTATTTTTTGCATTATTTTTTGTATTCATTTAATTATTATCATTTAAAAAATCTATAAAATTAAAAATACCAAAAAAATAAAATATGATAAAAACAACAAAAATATTTATTCCACTCTACATATGTGTTTAAGAATGTTTAGTTTCTCCTATATTAAAATGATGAATAGTTGTTCTGTCTATAATTCATCTGTGCTTAGGCTGTAACTTAGTATTCTCCAAGATTTAAGTTTGTTGGCTAAAATGTCTTATCCTAAAATTTAAAACTTGTAGGTTGCAAAAGCATAATCCTTTTCTAAGTTGTTGCACGTTATGATATGGTAAATATAATATGCTATGACTTTGTTCTAAGAGAAACTGACATCCGGAGTTTACAATTTTAAAATGCTAAAATCAAAAGTTTCTCAATGATTATGAATTCCTACCATGGCCATATGACAATATTCAAATGCAACCCTTTAGTCATATGCTACTTGTATTTACATTGAGTTTTATCGAATTGTTTGTGACCCTTGTAGAGATTCTAGTTATGCACCCACGATCAAGATTCACGTACACCCACAAATAATATGCTGACTCTTACACAGAGAGTTATGCAAAAAACATGTTTTTTCATCCACCAAAAAAAAACTCCATTCATTTATTGTGAGTCTTTCTCTCCAAAGTTTTCATATGCCAAAAAGAAGAATAGGGCTATGCTAAAAAAATATGTCCATGCTAAAAAGCATGAGAAAAAAAGAGAAATACATGCCAAAGAGCATGAAGAAAAGAAAAGAAAGATAACCCATATTTCCAAGGCAATTGTTAAAAAGGGAGAAAGCCATGATCAAAGGAATACAAAAAATATTTAGAATTAGGAATGCCTTGCATCTCCTTGGATCCGGTTTTTTGACTTAACAAAATATGTGATGCAAGTGTGCCTCTCATTCATACCTACCCAAAACTCCACTCAAAGCCTTTAGAGATAGGATGAAAAAGAAGGCAAAAATATCAAATGCCTTGGTGAGGATCATACACATTGAGCAATTGAGTGAATCATTTGAGGAACTCACATTTATTTTGCAAAATTCATAAAACCTCTGGATAGAAGGTTGATCAAAGAATGAATTAATTGGTAATTCTATTAAAACCATTCTATCTTGGAACCACCCAAGACTTGGAAAAGAAATAAGCCCCATAAGGATTAATTAAAAGGGTGGATAGAATGTCAAACTTACTTGAATTGTGAAAGAATACTTGGTTATAGGCATGGCATTTGTGAATTGTATCGGTATAGTAGCAACTCCTGATCAACAACCAATAACTTAGCTATTTGCTCGGGACGAGAAAAGGTTAAGCTTGGGGATCTTGTTGGCGGTCCTTAACGATCAATTTGACCCGCCAATTAAGACATAAAAAGAGGATAAACTACCAATCTTGTGCACATATGCATTTACTATTGCCCCAATTCCACATGTATTTGGAGATTATTGTTTTGCAGGACACAAACACGAATACATGGAAAAATACACCAAAAGGCGCATTTCGACAAGGCGTAACCTTGAATTGCACACAGGAATAAAAGAAAGGCCCATCAACTCAGATTATTTGGGTGCGAAACCACCCAAGGAGCAGCCTAGGTCTAGTGAAGAATCCACCATGTGAAGGTGGTGGTGAAAGGAGCCAGTCATGGTGCGGCCGCACCCTGGGTGCGGGCACACCGCCACCTGCCCCCTCTCTACCCTAGCTTCAGATAGTAGTGCCTAGACGACATGTAGAGGCGGTGGAGACCGGGGTTCCTGCCAGATATCTTCTCCAAACCGCCATAGAGCTAGTATAAATAGAGGGGTTGAGCTCCTGTCACACCCATTTTTAAGGACAAAAATAGGATGCATAAAAGACTCATGTGTGCCCCAGGAATCGGTCGCACACATAAGTAGACAAATTACATAGTATCATCACTGTGCTTATTACATAGCGAATAAATATTTAACACATAGTCTTATACAATAAATTGTAATAACTAATAATAGATCTTCAGCGGAACTCCAAACACAGGGACATGGTTGACTGGTTGACACCAAGACTAGTACTCATTTCGATAATCATCATCATACTCTTCATCTGTTAAGGTGGAAATAGCAAGAGTGAGTCCATGTCGAACTCCGTAAATACAACATAGGGTTCATGAGGCTCAAAAGGCTAGACACTGTTTGACTGCATTTATCTTTTAATCATCATATATTTAGCAATAGGGTAGCATCAAGGTATTCCAATTCCCAATAATGAACCAATGATCAATTGTAATAAGGATAATGAATAGCATTAACATGAGCATAATAGTAACAACATTAATTAAGCATGATATAACAATGATGATCAACTATTCTGTAAGAATTCCCAAGGCCGCTCGTATCCGTGAGCACGGCTAGTATACCAGTTTTTAACTCTGGCAGAGGTGTACACTTTCACTATGAGTCATAACTTCCAAATGCATGGGTTCGCGACTCCCCAAAACACCAGAAATCATATAAAGCCACTTAAAGGTTCGTCTAACAAGTTAGGGCCATTAGATTCACTCGGCAAACAGATGTAGGAACCCCCCTTTTCAAATGGCACACTTCCTTCACGGCTATACTCAAAAGACTAGAGGTTGTCCTACACCAAACATGGCAAGTCATTCTTACGCCATTTAAGGTAACCACTAACAAGCTAGAAAAGGTCCTTTAAACAACTAAAGCCAGAGCCATATAGCCCTCATAGCTGTACTGTCAATCCTGGTTATCACTTACAGGTAAGTCCTTATGGAGAGTAACTAGAGCGTCAAACAAACAACACAACACACGCTCTAGTCCCCTATTTCCACAGTAATAAAATCATATTAATAGTTGATTTGCTCAATCCCTTATTCAAATTACAAGATCATTGTTCTTAATTAAGCACTAGCAATAGTTATCCAAATGTATAACCCATAGGTATCAAGGAATCAAGATATCAATTTCTAAGTTATCATATCTATGGTGGTCAAGGAAGACACATGCAAATGTATGATAATTTTCAGTGAATAGGTAACAAGGATGGTCCCATGTTATACTTGCCTTGATCAAAGCTTTCCTGTTGACCCTGCTGATCTGGCTCAAAATAATACTCCGGATCGTCAAGAAATTGCTCACCATCTATACTCAATCACCAAACATCATCACACAATCATCCGAGCAATCATACACGAAGAAAACAAAGAAACATAATTAGAACAGTGCACCAACAGTAGCAAAACAGTATGAAAAGTTTGTAAAACTCTTCTACATGTTTCTACGATCACACAGACGTAAAGATCACGAAATTCAGATTTAAAACGTGAAAGTTATGAATTTTCTAAAATTTCCTATAGATAAATAAATACTTTAATATAAACTCGAAAATTAAATTTTCCAAACCTACTGTACAGCTATACTAACATGTAGAGCTCGCAAATACGAACCTAACGCAACTTGAACGGGTCAAATCAGAGTTAGAACGAAGATTTTACGATCAAAACAAGTTTAGTGGCAAAACCGTAAATACCAGAAAACGTATTTTTGATTTACCGGGAAGAAATATGTTTTCAGAACTAACAAATGTATCTCCTGAATGACGCTCAGGATGGCGGGTTTTAATTCACAAAAACGCAGGGGTTCTTTAACAAAACTCACGACCGAAAGGGTATCTTCTAATCTGAGCCCGTGATCTAAACTTGGACGGCTGGTATTGATCCCGATGAAAAAAAAAAAGAGAGGCGCGGTCACCTCCTCCCACTCCAGCCAGCGGCCGCCATGGCCGACCTCCATTGCTCGCCGGAAAGCTCTGGTTTCCCCGATTTCAACCACCAAACGACTCACAGCCTACACCAATCGAAGGCGGAGCTTAATGCGAACACATCTATGCGGCTTAGGACGTCTATGACCGACCGAGGGTGAAGCGCGGCTCGGGATGGCGGCGGCGCCATTGCTGGCTCACTGGAAACTCAAAAACTCACAATTCCAATCACTAAAAACCTAAAGAAAAGCATGGGAAGGAAGAGGGAAGGATGGCAATCTCACCAATGCAAAGAAAAGAGGCACGGGATGAACAGCAAGCTACACCGATGGAAGGCAGCGAAGCCTAGGGTTCTCAACTCCCTAAGCTCGAGTTGACGGTGTTCGGCTCAGAGTTATGATAGGAAAAGAGAAGAGGGGAAGCGCGGGTATATTTTTATAGCCCCAAAATGTGACGACTATGGATGGAAATCCTAGATTACTCAGGTGGATTCGGTTGGGGACAAACTCGTTTCTGGCTCGGTCACGACGGGAAGGAGGAAGACGCGACTGACAATCGGGGTCCACACGTCAGCGACTCCAAAGAGAGGGGCGCGCGCGCGGCTGCGACATCCTAGGCCGGCCCATGCTACCATGACGGAAGAGCGGAGGAAAGCGGGCTGCTCGGCTCGGCAGCCCAAGCAGAAAGAGGGAGAGCAGGCCGGCTCGGTTCGGCTCGGGCGGGCCTCCAGGCCACCGGGCCACAGGTAAGGTTTCTCTTTTTTTTCTTTTCTTTTCTCATTTAAATTTGTTTCCAAAGCCATTTAAAATAAATTTTCAAATCCAAATCAAATAAAACCAAAACCACACCACACTATAAAATAAATGCAACAGCATGAATGCATCATCAAATATTTCGACTAGAATTTTAAATTTTATCCCCATTAAATATTATCTAAATCATTTAAACTTTTAACTAAATTTCTTTTAACTCCAAATTTCTTCTAATTCAAATTTTTAAGATTTTTGGGTGTTACAAATTCTACCCCCCTTAAAAGAATCTCGTCCTCGAGATTGGACTGCTTACTCAAATAACTGCGGGTATGATTTCCTCAATTCATCCTCTCTTTTCCAGGTTGCCTCTGCCTCTGAATATCGATTCCACTGAACTTTGCACATCTTAATAACCCAACTTCGAGTAACTCTTTCAGCAGTTTCTAAAATCTTAATCAGAAACTCTTCATATGTAAGATCCTCCTTAACAGTCAATTCATCCAAAGGTATTTGCTCCTCAGGCACACGTAAACACTTCTTGAGTTGAGAAACATGAAACACATCATGTACTCCAGACAAATTTTCAAGCAACTCTAATTGATAAGCAACCTCACCACGTCTATCAATAACCTTAAATGGCCCAACATACCTTGGTGCTAACTTGCCTTTCATGTTAAACCTCCTCACACTTCTCATTGGTGACACCTTCAAATAAACATAATCACCTACCTCAAAAACTAAGTCCCTTCTCCGATTGTCAGCATAACTCTTCTGATGAGATTGTGCTACTCTCAAATTCTCACGAATCACTCGCACTTGATCCTCTGCATTTCTAAGAACATCTATACCAAATACCTGAGACTCACCCGTCTGATCCCAAAACAATGGAGTTCTACACTTACGTCCATATAAAGCTTCAAACGGTGCCATCTTAAGACTCTGTTGATAACTGTTGTTGTAAGAAAATTCTGCATAAGGCAAACTCTTATCCCAACTAGTTCCATATTGCAATGCACAAGCTCTCAACATATCTTCTAGTATCTGGTTGGTCCTTTTAGTCTGCCCATCTGTCTGTGGATGATATGCTGTACTAAAATTCAACTTTGTACCTAAAGATTCATGTATAGCCTTCCAAAAATGTGATGTAAACTGTGAACCTCGATCAGACACAATCTTCTTTGGAACTCCATGTAAACATACGATCCTCTCCACATACAACTCTGCCAATCTTGGTCCATGGTAAGTAGTCTTGACTGGTATGAAATGAGCAACCTTAGTTAACCGATCCACTATCACCCAAATAGAATCATAACCTCTCTGAGTATGAGGTAACCCCACTATAAAGTCCATACCTACTTCCTCCCACTTCCATTCAGGAATCTTCATTGGTTGCAGTAATCCAGCTGTCTCTGATGTTCAGCTTTCACTCTCTGACAAGTGTCACACACTGCCACATACTCAGCTACATCTCTTTTCATTCCAACCCACCAGTACTTCTGTTCGAGATCTAAATACATCTTAGTACTTTCGGATGAATAGAATAAGCTGACTCATGAGCTTCATGAAGGATTCCCTGCCTAATGGACTGATCCTTAGGTACACACAACCTCTCTCCAAACCACAAAATTCCATTATCATCCATTCGAAATCCTGGTGACTTACCATCACTATATCCTCTGCTATCTTCTTTAGTTTCTCATCCTTCAACTGACCCTTGTATATTTCTTGCTCTAATGTAGGTTCTATCACTAATTCCATTGTATTAGCAACAATTCCCAAATTCAGATATGCAAATTCAGCACACAACTCACTTGTCATGGACAACATTTGCATCTCATTAACATAACTCTTCCTGCTAAGAGCATCAGCTACTACATTAGCCTTACCAGGATGATAGTGTATCTCTAGATCATAGTCCTTGATCAACTCCAACCATCTACGTTGCCTCAAGTTTAAATCGGACTGTGTGAAAATATACTTCAAACTCTTATGATCAGTGTATATATCACTCTTATGTCCAATCAAATAGTGTCTCCAAATTTTCAAAGCATGAACTACAGCTGCTAACTCCAAATCATGAGTAGGATAATTCAGCTCATGCTTTCTCAACTGCCTAGATGCCTAAGCAACAACTCTACCTTCTTGCATAAGGACACACCCCAAACCTTGATGAGAAGCATCGCAATAAATAGAAAACTTCTTACTTAAATCTGGCAATACCAAGACAGGTGTAGTAGTCAATCTCTCCTTCAATTCTTCAAAACTAGCTTGACATTGATCAGACCATATAGACTTGGCATTCTTCTCTAACAGAGATGTCATAGGTTTAGCAAGTTTAGAAAACCCTTCAATGAATCGTCTGTAATATCTAGCTAAACCCAAGAAACTATGAATCTCTCCCACATCAGTAGGTGGCTTCCAATTCAAAATATCCTTTACTTTGCCTGGGTCTACTGATATTCCACCATCAGAGACAATATGACCAAGAAAAGAGACTTCCTTCAACCAAAACTCACACTTACTTCGCTTAGCATACAACTTATGCTCTTTGAGTTTCTGCAATACCAACCTCAGATGTTCAGCATGCTCTTTCTCCATCTTGGAAAATATCAATATATCATAAATAAATACCACCACAAACTTATCAAGATACTCCATAAACACCTTATTCGTCATGTACATAAAGTAGGCAGGTGCATTGGTCAAACCAAGTGACATAACCATATACTCATACAAACCATATCTCGTAGTAAAAGCTGTCTTTGGGATATCAGAGGCACGAATCTTCAACTGATGATAACCAGAACACAAATCAATCTTAGAGAACACACAAGCACCTCTCAACTGGTCAAACAAATCATTAATTCTGGGCAAAGGATACTTGTTCTTGATGGTTACTTCATTAAGCGACCGATAATCCACACACATTCTCTGACTACCATCTTTCTTATCAACAAATATAACTGGCGCACCCCAAGGTGATGAACTAGGACGAATAAAACCTTTATCTTGTAATTCCTTAATTTGTTTCTTAAGTTCTTCTAATTCATCTACTCCCATTCTATATGGTCGTTTAGCTATGGGTGCAGTTCTAAGTAATAATTCAATAAGAAATTCAATGTCTCAGTCAGGTGGCATACCTGGCAATTCATCGGGAAAAACATCTGGAAAATCATTGATAACTGGATCCTCTTTACTAGCATCATCAGCAAGCTGATTCACTACAGCTGTTGGTTGCTTATGCACTGCTACATCCACACTGATCTTCTCTCCATTAGGTGCATTCACAACTACTACCTTCTGCTGACACTGAATCACTGCCTAATTTTGTTTCATCCAATCCATTCCCAAAATCACATCAATACCAGATGTCCTCAACACTATAGGAGTTATCTTAAACTCTACCCCCCTTAAAACCATACTAACTGGAAGACATCTATTAGTGCTTTGCATGGTACCCCCAGGTGAATTTACTAAGAGAGGTTCTTTCATGGCAAGCATGGGTACACTATGCATCTTAACAAAAATGTTTGAAATAAAGGTATGCGAAGCTCCAGAATCAAAAAGAATGGTTGCAGGGGTAGAATGAACATTGAACGTACCAAGCATTACTTCAGGCTCCGTCTGTGTTGTTTCAGTAGACACATGATTCACCTTTCCAGTATTGGATGACCTCTGTCCCTGTGGTGTCTGTTGATTCTGCTTCTTGGGACAATGATTAGCATAGTGTCCAGGTTCTCCACAGCGATAACACAAATTAGGAGTACTAGGTGCACTGGTCTTCATTGGAGTAGAGTTGGAATTACCTTGGCGTGGAGTTTGCTGACCACTCTGCTGTTGAAACTGTCTGTTCTGCTGATACTGGGGTCGTTGTTGAAACTGATTACTCTGCCTATTCTGAGACCACTATTGATTTGAATTGCGGTTCCACTGACTGACTGGTCCCTGAAATTTTGAATGAAACCCATGCTGAGAATTTGTATGTGGGCGATTATTGTTCCCAACACCTTGTCCTTTCATCTTTCTTTTTCTGTCCATCTCTCGACGTTCATTATCCAACACAATAGCCTTATTCACAAGTTCCTAGAAACTAGCATAATTATTACCCTTTAGCTGCAAACGAAGATCATAATAAATTCCCTTGAGAAAGAGACGCTGCTTATCTGCATCTTCCCTCACTTCATTGGGAGCATAACGGCCAATTGCGTGAACTTGTCATGATACTCACTGACACTCATCTGTCCCATCCTGAGATTTCTGAATTCTTCCTGCTTCAGCTCAATTACACCTTCAGGAATATGACGAGCTCTAAAATCTCTAACAAATTCATTCCAAGTGACAGGAGGAGCATTGTTAGGACGTGCAACTTGATACGACTCCCACCAAGTCTGAGATGTTCCCTGTAACTGGCCAGATGCATATAACACTTTTTCTAGATCATTACATTGAGCAATGTTCAACTATTTCTCTACCGCTCGCACCCAATCATCCGCCTCCAATGGATCAGCAGCATGAGAGAACACTAGAGGACGTCCTTTCAAAAATTCACCACGCTTGTCTCTCACATGAACAGGCGGCGGTCCTCCTGCAGGGGGATTGTTCTGCAGGTGCTGCATGAACATCTGCATCATCTGATTTTGTGTATTCATGAGTTCCTCCATAGTAATGGGTGGGTTAGCACCTCCACGACCTCTGCCACGACCTCCGGCTACCATCTGTTTTCAAAGCACCAAAGACGAAACTTAGTATTATCCTAGATGATGTATACCATAGATAAGTAAATCTGAATTCTCTGGGCAAATTTTAATTTTAGCAACTCAGTAAATCTGCCATATCTTGAGTTACAGAAATCCAATTAAAGTTATCTTTACATGGTTGGAAAGCTTATGAAATTATCTACAACTTTCATTGACATCACTTTTCCAGATTCTGTCAATAGATTAATCAAAACTGAGCTTAACCGAAACTGTTTCAGAATTCTAGACTGCACAGTGACCCCAACTTGGAACAGGTATATCTCTTAGCCCATAATAGATAAAAAGATGATTCTTGCGGGGTTAGAAGATACCGAAGTCTAATTATTCCCAATAAAATTTCATAAATTTCTCATGAACAGATTTTTAGTTATTCCCGAAACATCCCAGACTGGTCCAGAAATCAGCAAAAGACAAATCCCAGTTTACCCCGATCCCAACTAACTAATCATGATCAAACTAATTATTCTTAACTATGGAACTTGTAGACATGTCCACGAAGTTCCAGCACTCATTACAAAGATCCAAATCAAACATTGTCATAATAACAATCCATCAAGCACACAATTGTTCACACCACATACTAATACTCGACATTACCAAACTCAAATTGACTCGCAACTAATATCGTTCCTATTACATAGGGAATTCCTAATTTTAATTGAGCTTCTCATAATTCTTGGGAAGCCCTAGCGCAGTCCTTAGTTCATCGATCTCCTTATAAGCTTGCTCTTTATGTTCCTTTTCCCTTAGCAACTCATCTTTCAAATCCGCCTCATGAAGAGCCAACTCACGAACTAGTCCCACTGTGGCTTGTAATGTCAATGATGAATCATCAGCGAGTGGCACGGTCCAAACACCTTTGTCATGTAAAAGACAGGGAAAATGCCGGAGTGCACCCTGCAACGTCTTGTCCGAGCGAAGACCATGGTAGTAGACAAACGCATTATAGGCGACATCTTCCATACTTGTTTTTACAGTTGCCCGGCTTACTCGGGTGATGAACTTTGACTCCACCTTAGGCTCCTTAGTGGTAGAATCCATTGTCTTGACCCATAGCTCAGTCTCCCAGTAAGAACCCATCAATGGATGACTATACTCCTTGTAGTGATACTCCAACGTAGCTTCCCAATCGTAGTAATAATTATCCAAAGTTCTTGTCAGCATGTCATGGAAGAAAACATCAGCTTTAGGAACCATGATGTGATGCTTCATAGTCCATCCCATGACTGAATTCTCCTTTAAGGTATCTCCCACTCTTGATTCGGCATCCGATATCTCTTGATCACCATCAATATGGGGTTCCTGAGGTTTGAAGCGACCAACGTACTGAGCAACGGACATACGAGGATGAGGAGACATCTACGAGAATTTTGACATAGATTAGATAGAATCAATATATTTTCATAATAGAATAAGATAGAAGAAGCATATAAATTTAGCAATTATCAAGGTGAAAGAATTAAGCATGAAATAGGTGAAGCATATACACTAATGACGACCATTCTAACTAGGCTTGCGTCCTACAGTCAACACGGCTCTGATACTAATCTATCACACTCATTTTTAAAGACAAAAATAGGATGCATAAAATACTCATGTGCGATCCAAGAATTGGTCGCACACATAAGTAGACAAATTACATAGTATCATCACAGTGCTTATTACATAGCGAATAAATATTTAACACAAAGTCTTATACAATAAATTATAATAACTAATAATAGATCTTCAGTGGAACTCCAAACACAGGGACATGGTTGACTGGTTGACATCAAGACTAGTACTCATTTCGATAATCATCATCATACTCTTCATCTGTTAAGGTGGAAATAGCAAGAGTGAGACCATGTCGAACTCCGCAAATACAACATAGGGTTCATGAGGCTCAAAAGGCTAGACACTGTTTGACTACATTTATCTTTTAATCATCATATATTTAGCAATAGGGTAGCATCAAGGTATTCCAATTCCCAATAATGAACCAATGATCAATTGTAATAAGGATAATGAATAGTATTAACATGAGCATAATAGTAACAACATTAATTAAGCATGATATAACAATGATGATCAACTATTCTGTAAGAATTCCCAAGGCTGCTCGTATCCGTGAGCCTGGCTAGTATACCAGTTTTTAACTCTGCGCAGAGGTGTACACTTTCACTATGAGTCATAACATCCAAATGCATGGGTTCGCGACTCCCCAAAACACCGAAAATCATATAAAGCCACTTAAAGGTTCGTCTAACAAGTTAGGGCCATTAGATTAACTCGGCAGGCAGATGTAGGAACCCTCCTTTTCAAATGGCACACTTCCTTCACGGCTATACTCAAAAGACTAGAGGCTGTCCTACACCCAACGTGGCAAGCCATTCTTACGCCATTTAAGGTAACCACTAACAAGCTAGAAAGGTCCTTTAAACAACTAAAGCCAGAGCCATATAGCCCTCACAGCTGTACTGTCAATCCTGGTTATCACTTACAGGTACGTCCTTATGGAGAGTAACTAGAGCGTCAAACAAACAACACAACACACGCTCTAGTCCCCTATTTCCACAGTAATAAAATCATATTAATAGTTGATTTGCTCAATCCCTTATTCAAATTACAAGATCATTGTTCTTAATTAAGCACTAGCAATAGCTATCCAAATGCATAACCCATAGGTATCAAGGAATCAAGATATCAATTTCTAAGTTATCATATCTATGGTGGTCAAGGAAGACACATGCAAATGTATGATAATTTTCAGTGAATAGGTAACAAGGATGGTCCCATGTTATACTTGCCTTGATCAAAGCTTTCCTGTTGACCCTGCTGATCTGGCTCAAAATAATACTCTGGATCGTCAAGAAACTACTCACCGTCTATACTCAATCACCAAACATCATCACACAATCATCCGAGCAATCATACACGAAGCAAACAAAGAAACATAATTATAACAGTACACCAACAGTAGCAAAACAGTATGAAAAGTTTGTAAAACTCTTCTACACGTTTCTACGATCACACAGACGTAAAGATCACCAAATTCGGATTTAAAACGTGAAAGTTATGAATTTTCTAAAATTTCCTATAGATAAATAAATACTTTAATATAAACTCGAAAATTAAATTTTCCAAACCTACTGTACAGCTATACTAACATGTAGAGCTCGCAAATACGAACCTAACGCAACTTGAACGGGTCAAATCGGAGTTAGAACAAAGATTTTACGATCAAAACAAGTTTAGTGGCAAAACTGTAAATACCAGAAAACGTATTTTTGATTTACCGGGAAGAAATACGTTTTCAGAACTAACAAACGTATCTCCTGAATGATGCTAAGGACGGCGGGTTTTAATTCACAAAATGCAGGGGTTCTTTAACAAAACTCACGACCGAAAGGGTATCTTCTAATCTGAGCCCTTGATCTAAACTAGGACGGCTGGTTTTGATCCCGATGAAAAAAAAGAGTGGCGCGGTCACCTCCTCCCACTCCGATCGGCGGCCACCATGGCCGGCCTCCGTTGCTCGCTGGAAAGCTCCGGTTTCCCCGATTTCAACCACCAAACGACTCACAGCCTACACCAATCGAAGGCGGAGCTTAATGCGAACACATCTATGCGGCTTAGGACGTCTATGACCGACCGAGGTTGAAGCGAGGCTCGGGATGGCGGCGACGCCATTGCCGGCTCACTGGAAACTCGAAAACTCACAATTCAAAGCACTAAAGACCTAAAGAAAAGCATGGGAAGGAAGAGGGAAGGATGACAATCTCACCAATGCAAAGAAAAGAGGCACAAGATGAACAGCAAGCTCCGCCGATGGAAGGCAGCGAAGCCTAGGGTTCTCAACTCCCTATGCTCGAGTTGACGGTGTTTGGCTCGGAGTTATGATAGGAAAAGAGAAGAGGGGAAGCACGGGTATACTTTTATAGCCCCAAAACGTGACGACTATGGATGGAAATCCCGGATTACTCGGGTGGATTCGGTTGGGGACGAACTCATTTCTGGCTCGGTCACGACAGGAAGGAGGAAGACGCGGCTGACAGTCGGGGTCCACACGTCAGCGACTCCAGAGAGAGGGGCGTGTGCGCAGCTGCGACATCCTAGGCCGGCCCATGCTACTGCGACAGAAGAGCGGAGGAAAGCGGCTGCTCAACTCGGCTGCCCAAGCAGAAAGAGGGAGAGCAGACCGGCTTGGTTCGGCTCGGGTGGGCCTCTAGGCCACCGGGCCACAGGTAAGGTTTCTCTTTTTTTTCTTTTTTTTCTCATTTAAATTTGTTTCCAAAGCCATTTAAAATAAATTTTCAAATCCAAATCAAATAAAACCAAAACCACACCACACTATAAAACAAATGCAACAACATGAATGCATCATCAAATATTTCACCTAGAATTTTAAATTTTATCCCCATTAAATATTATCTAAATCATTTAAACTTTTAACTAAATTTCTTTTAACTCCAAATTTCTTCTAATTCAAATTTTTAAGATTTTTGGGTGTTACAGCTCCCATCTCAACACACACCTCTCTTGAGCAACACCTCACTCTCTCTTGTACATTTACCTTTTAGTAGTTGTTTAGAGCAAGGCAAAGCTACCTTGGAGGGCTTGACTCCTTAGAAGAAGAGATTCTTGGTATGAATAGAAATATGAGTTCTTCCAAAATCTTGTCCTCATCTTATAATTATCGTCATACTTATGAACTAAAGTATAGCCTTTATGTTATGATCTTGACATATGAACTAGTGTATAGTTTCTATGTCATGAGATTAGCATACATGACTTCATGCTTAACAATTCATATAACTCATATAATTGGAATTAGAGCTAAGTTGAGGTGGCGGTTGTTGACAATCCTTAACAATAATATCCGACCACCAATTACTATCCAACTGGGAGAAATAAACAAACTTTTGACACATATGCATTCACTTTTGATATAGTTCCACTTGTATTGGAAGAAACATGTTTTGTAGGGCACACATTTGAATACAAGTGGAAAACAAAGCAAAAGGCGCATAACAAAAAACATAAAGCAGAAGTGAGCAAGAGAAATAAATAGAAAAGTCCACCTACAAGCCAGAACTGGGTCGGGCAACACCAGGGGAGCCACCTAGGCCCAGCCAGTAGCCCACCGGAGCAAGGTGGTGGCTAGTGGGGCCAGCTAGGGTGCGCCCGCACCCCTAGCACCGCCTCTTGGGCCCATGTTGCTCCGGTAGTTGCATGGCAGCATGCATAGGCGATTTCCGGTGGTTTCCTAATTTATCTATGCCAAACCGACCATTAGCCACTATAAGAAGAGGGGTGGAGTTCTCCTTGAAGACACACAACATTTGAGCCACTACACCTCCACTTCTCTACTTGTACTCTTTTTGTTTTAGTAGTATTTGGAGCTACCAAGAGCTATCAAGGAGAGCTTGGCTCCTAGGGAGAAAAGAGAGAAAACTTGGTATGAATACAAAGAGAATTTCTTCCAAAGTCATGCTCTCATATTATAAAAATAGTTGTGCTATATAATTAGAGTATAGTTCTCATGTTATAATCTTGACATATGAACTAGCATATAGTTTGTGTGTTATGATCTTAACATGTGAAACTTTATGCTTAACCATTCATATGACTTATATGAGTAGAGGTAGAGCTAGGAGTACTGAGGTGGCAGTTTGTCGTTCCTTCGGGTTTGCCCATATTCTTGCTTATCGATCCATGGGGTTGGAGTCTCAGGGGAATATGGGTAGTTTCCTTATACACGGGTGTGGTCCTCGGGTGCACGGGAACCTTCAGATATGACGGTACCCCCTAGTTGAGGGGTAGGTGACAGGTGGTGACAGCCCTATCCATCCCTTGTAATCCCCATGTTTGGTTATTGTGTAGGAGTTTTAAAGTCTCTCGCGCTTGCTGGCAGACCAGTGCTCAGAGATCTCCCCTTCCATCTTTATTTTTCACCCAAAACTCAAAATGATTCAATTTGTTTTTAAAATGGTTTTGAAGTGGATTTGAAATGAAAGAAAAAAAAGAAAATGATTTAATTTGGAAAACCCTTCCCTCCCTCTTTTCAGCCCAACTCTCCTGCAGAGCCCAGCTCAGCTCCTAATCTCATAGGCCCAACGCGCCCCTTCACACGACCCACACCCTAGCTGAAGCCTAGCATCCCTCTCCCCCTTCGTGAGCCCAGCAGGCTGGCCCAACTAAAGAAAGCCCAAGTGGGCATCTCCCTCCCCTTCTCTCCATGTCTGTTTGACGCCTCGATTCGTGCCTATCTTCCACTGATGGGTGGGTCTGCCCTGTCAACCTCATCACTCCCTTTCTCCTATCTTGAGTCGACACCAAGGCAGACTCTGCCCTGATGGCAGCCGTCGTATCCCATAAAATTCGGGGTGTAATCCGCACGCAGACCCCCTATAAGAGCCGAAGCGCTTGCCATGTCCATGCTTTTGCATCTATGCCACTAGGAGCCTCCCTTAGCCTTGCCTTTCACCGCTTGGGATCTCGCTGAGCTCGTAACCACATCCGCCGCTGCCTTTGGTGCCAACCGCAACCGCACAGGTCTCCAAAACTATCTGCTGAGCTCCATATTCTAGTGAGGAAGCCATAAGCATCACTCTCTTTTTTCTCCTTTTATCACTGCTCATCGCCACTGGTCCCTCACAGGAAGCCAGAGCCGCCTCGTCGAGCACCAGGACGTCCCTGTTTTCTCTGAGCTGACTCCAACTGCCTTGGTGAGATCACCATACTCCCCTCTATCTTTTCGTGTTCTTCTTTGCGTCAAATCATGGTCCACAGGCCCTTCCCTAGTGCTCGTCGGCAAAGTCTCGCCACCGGTCATGGTAAACACCGTGCCAGCAGTCCTGTTCCAACCAGCAAACCTCGCTCAAGCCATCTTGGCCATCCATTCTAAGATCAACAGTCCATATTAAAATGGACCCCTTCGCTTCATAATTAGTCCACCATCACAGTGTAGACTAGGACTAGCTGCTCGGTCCACCATCGGTCCATGGCTCCGTCCTATCGCCACGTGTCCCGTTGACCCGGTCATCCGACTGCTGTCATGATTCTTTCAAAATGCCCCCTATAGTTTCATGTATTAATAGAACCCATAGTCCCTAGTTTGGTTTAAAATCTGATTTTACATTGAGAATAAGTTATGGTTAATTACAGAACTGCCACTGATCTTGTTTTACCTATAAAATCTTTATTTTAACTCTGTTTTGACCCGTTCAAGTTGTGTTAGAATCATAATGACATAATCTACGTGTTAGTAACAATGTTTATCATGTCACTTGCACTAGAATTTAATGGTTTAAATCCTAATTTAAATAATGATTATGCACCTAGATTTATAAATAAAATATGTTTAATTTTGTTTAGTTTTCTAATTCAAATATAAATTTGACTTAATTCAATTTAAATATTGATATGAAATATCTTATACATGCTTTATATGGTTAAAATAAATAGAGCTTAAAGTTTTCTTTTTCTCATATAATGTGAATCTTTCGGTAGTCGTTTCTCTTTCACTGTAGTTCCGATTAGAGTGCTTTTGGCGTCTGTGTGCTCGTAGCAATGCGTAGATTAGTTTTCAAACCTTTTTTATTGATTGGTGTACTATTATAATCTAGTCATATTTGTATTCTATGCATGTTTGTTTGGATGCTTGTATGGTGCTTTATGATCTTGTCCAGTCGGTGATCTATACGTGGTGAACGAGGAGGAACTCTTTAAAGGTTTGGACTAGAAGAAGGATATAAGTTTAAGGCAAGCATAGCATGGGATCATCCTTGTTACCTATTCACTTAATGTCACTTTAATAATATGCATGTGTCTACCTTGATACCCATAGAAATTTATCCTAGCTATTGATATCATATTTCCTTGTCACCTTGGGAATTATATGCACATGGGTATGCTAGTGCTCAATTAATTATGATCATGAACTAAAACTTGATAAATAGAATATGCAACGAGAAACAAAAGATGCTTTTTAGCAATGTGAATTCACTACAACAAAAAGTTTATTCAACGCCGGGACTTTCACCAACAATTTTGGAATAACCGGTGGTAATACGTATCACTGCCGGGTAGGCCAAGTGGCCCCTTATGGTCTAATAACTAGAGGTGATGAGCGTTTTCGCCGCCAACTCGGCGTACGATCCAGCGGTGATCAATTTGTTGGGCTTCGCCACCGGATCATGCACCGGCCCGGCGGTAGACTGTTTATCACCGCCAACTCATCCGATGCCCGACGCACGAAAGAAAACGACAGACATAACAAGCTTTTTACCGTCGGTGCCTGTAACATCCCGGTTTTCCAAGTTACCAAAAATACAAACTTTTTAAAAATTTTCCTGTCAACATGTGAAGCATGTAGTTCTAGGTCCAACCCAAGCCTAACTCACTGATGAGTCCTACAACTTCACCTCCAAAAAAAGGGGGAAGCAACTCTTTATTTTCAAAACAAAAATGAGTTTCAAAATCTTTTGATTTGAAATCTTCCAAAAGAAAAGTGTTTTGATTTAGAAAACAAAAGCTCTCAAAGGATTTTGTTTCCAAAACTTGCATGGATTTCAACATGTTTTTCAGAAGTTTTGCAACTCACCCTCCCCCATCATTCAAATAGAATTTCAAAAATTGTATGTCATGAAAAGTTTTGGAAAAACCCTGGTATTTGCAAAACGTTTTCATCAAAATGGTTTCAAATTCCGCGTGCTCGCTATTTCAAAATGTCTTTTTCCAAAAAGCCCGTTTGTAAAAAAAATGTATAAACCTGAATTGATTTCTAAAACTTCCCCTCTCAAAAGGCCCAAATGTTTCTGAAAAATCGTTTTGAAAGAGGTTTTGGAAAAATAAAAACCCTTCTATAAAAGTTTTGATTTCACAAACTGAAAATCTATTTAAAGTGTTTTCAGAAATCTCTTCCAATAAAGTATTTCGACCCAAAAATTCAACAGTTTTGATTTGAGTTTCAAAACCCAAAGCGGGTTACAACCTATTTCAATTATCTTTGTGTTGATTTGATTTCAAAATCTAAAGGTTGTGACCTTCCTCCTTGCAAGAATTGTGAAACAAAAGATTTAAAACTATGTTTTCCAAAACATGACTTCCAAAACCATTTTACAAAGGCTTTTCCTCGTCCTTTCGTAAAACTATCCCCTCCCACTAGCTTGGGATTTCGAGTTGTTGACGGGGACTTAATTGGTAGTGGGCCGTGATCATAACCCTTGGTGCCGCTATGAAACTTGGGGCCCTAGGTGTGATGCATCCACATGGCTGCTGTCGGGCGTATGTAGGTATTGAGGTATGTCACTGTGACCACTTCCAAGTAGTACTCGCATACAACTCTAATCCTAAGCTTAGCTTTACAAAATCCTACTTCAAAAGCAACAATTTGAAAAGAGTTTTACTTCAGACAAAAGATGTTTAGGATTTCAAAAACCTCTATCTAAAAACCCTACCATGTTTTATTGAAAGTTTTCAAAACTCAAAGCTTTGCGAAATAAACTATTGTCTTGGAGTAAAAAAACTTTCAAAAAAATGGAATTTTGAAAAGTTTTGTCCCATTCAAAACTCTTGGTCTCCATCAAATGTTTTAAAAAAAACCTTGCACCAATTTCAAAATGCCTTACGAAAAGATGCTTCAAACCCTTTGTTTGTGTTTTTGGAAAATTTTGAGAAAAGCAGTCTCCTCCAAATGGCATTTTCCAAAAAAGGGATTTATGAAAACCTATTTTCAAAGCCTCTTCAAAATGCTTTATTTGCAAAAGATTTTGGTTTACCAAATCTAAAACCAACTTCAAAAAGAGGAATTGTTTTCAAATGAAAATTATTTCAAGTTGCTTCCCTATCTTGCAAGAATGAATTTCGTTCCAAAAAGAAAACTGTTTCCAAAGTTATCTTTTGATCCAAAAACTATTGTTTAAATAAAAAAATAGTTTTCCCAAATGGCTTTTAAACTTACTTTACAAAATTTTGGTGCAAGAAAATGTTTCCAACTGCCATTAAACTTGTGTCCCAAAAGCCTTTTGATTACAAAAACAAAATGATTTCAAAATAAATTTTTACTTGGTGTGCAAAAGTTTTAAGAACTCTCTGGTAAAAAAAAATCCTCCCAAAAACTAATTTGTGAAAGCAAAACTACTTCTCCCTTCTCGGTTCAAAAGGTTTTATGAGAACTACTTTTCGAAAGCCCTTCATTCAAAAGCTCCATTGCAAAATCATGATGCACTAATACATGTTGAACATGTAGTGAAAGCCATCAACCTTAGGTAAACCTATCTGCCACCCTTCAGGAGTAACGGCCCTAAATCTCGGGGACGAGATTTCTGTAAGGGGGTAGACTGTAACATCCCGGTTTTTCAAGTTACCAAAAATACAAACTTTTTAAAAATTTTCCTGTCAACATGTGAAGCATGTAGTTCTAGGTCCAACCCAAGCCTAACTCACTGATGAGTCGATGCATACATTTAGATTTGTTTATAGGAGTGTGCCAAAGATCTTTAGTGGTTTAGGATTTTGTGTCGGAGTGCATAAATTCATAGCAATATCCTCTCGGGTCCTTTCTAAATCAATCTCCAATCTCATGAACCCCTTCTCAATCTCCCTTGGATTTTATCTCCACCTCTTTCGGATTTCATCTCAAATTCCCTTGATCATCCTCTTGAAATTCCATCTCGAAGCTCATCTTCGAATCTGTCTTAGTACTCTTTTAAATTTCATCTTACCCCCTTATGGGAATTCCCTTCTCAGATCCCCTTTCGAATTCATATCAAGTCCTTATTTCATAATTCGTAAATAGGAAACCTTTTCTTCTTTGTCACGTATCCAACAAGCTGCATGAAGCTAGCTTGTGCATGCTCCTGTGTAGTGTATATATATACGTATATGTGCATGTACACAACACAATGAACTGATGCCCAGCCAGCGTCGCTGCCTCCTTGGCCCAGGCCCATCTCGAACACCAGCAGTAGCATCCCCTCGCGCTGCTTCTCTCGTGCACCACACGCGCGTGGAGGCGCCGCAACACCGCCGTTTCGCCTCACGTGTGTGGCACGCGCGAGCTGCTGCATGCTCCTGTACGGGCTTCCCTTTCCGGGCCCCACTCGTTAGCGGTAGCAGGGGGAAAGGAGCTGAAGACGCCGTCGCCTTCCGTTGCCGTCCGTCCAAGAACAGCTCTCATCTTCTTCTACTGCCTTCCCGTCCGGTCAAAAGGAAGCCGTCGCTACCTCTCGTTCCCTCGGTGGCAACCAGCGCCCGCACCAAGCCAAACCACCCCGCCTCGGATGTGTAGGGAAACGGGTAGGCTACGCTAGCTAATCTACCGCGTACATCCAAGAAACTTGCGAGTAGGAGATCATAGATCGTTACCACTAGACGCACAGCGCAGCGGAAGAAGTCGCGCGTCGGTGTGGATGAAGTAGTCGATCACGTCCCACGAACTGAGCTCCTCGTCCTTGATCCCAGCAGCCGATCAGCGCAGCAGTCGCAGCAGCGCCTCTACGGAGTCCACACGTACGGGGATGAAACGCCGGGCGTCGGTGTGCTAGCACCGTGCGCACGGCAAGGGCGGCGGCCGAGAAGGGAGGGTGCGACTAGGAGGGGAGGCGCGGCGACTGATCATTGGCGCCCCTAGCCCCTCCCACATATATATAGGGCGTACCAAATGGGCTTCTATCTCATAGGCTCATTAGTAACCCTAATCCCTTTTTGGATCAATATCCTCTTGGGCCTTTAATCCGTATTGTGATGATGGGCTCTCGGGCATATCACCAACAATCTCCCACTTGCACTAGAGACAATCATCTATGCAAGTTTTCCAACATTCCAAACCCCTTAAGTGTGTGACCCGTTAGGTTCATGTGTAGATGGTTGTGAGTGGAAACCATTTCCGAATCACTAGTCAATAGCGGCACCTAGCAGGGCATAGTGACTCACAAATACACATAAAGATCATATCGGCCGAACCTTAGATATACTCATACACTGATCCTTTTGCCACACGATACCAGTCAAGCTCAAGGCGAGATGCGTGCCACCCTTGTGATAGCTCGACCATTCTCTCGATCTAATAGTGGATTCTATTCATGACTAACCTTTAGTCATTATGATTAACTCTTTAATCACTTTGGCATGGCCATGCACTTTCTAATCCATCTATCTCGAGGGGCCCAGAGATATCTCTCCTGTTATCTAGGAGGGGCAAATTCCATCTTGATCCGCACACATCCCATTCCATGTTTCATGATACACCTGTAAGCTACTTTTATAACTGCCCATTTACGGAGTAGCGTTTAGCAACCCCAAGATGCACCACTACACACAGTGAGAAACAATGGCAATCTCAGGTCTAAGGATCCAGTAGGTATAACACTCAAGAACAACTGATGGCACATTCAAAATAACAATCCCAGTATTGTCTTGGAGTGGGTCAATCCAACACCATGTTCACTAACATGTGTCCACATCATTAATCTGATATCTCCATATCTATGATCCGTGAAACATGATCATCAATTAATGCATGTGCTAGTCTCTACGTCGTTATTGTCCCACATAACGACATAAACTAGGGATAATTTAGAACAACATCATTACAAACAAAGAGTTTCACGATCAAGTCACGTACTTGATAATCAATATAAATGATAATCATCCATGGAACAAATAACAATTATTTATTATTACATAAACATACTCATGACATAACACTCTCCCACGCACAATAGAATCACTTATGTAAGTATCTAATACCCATAGACCACATGTGCGCCTCATGCTTTGGTTGTGGGAGAGGCTTTGTCAATGGATCAGCAACGTTTGAATCCGTGTGCACCTTGCAAATCTTCACATCACCTCTCTCAACAAAGTGACGGATGAGGTGATACTTCCGTAGTATATGTTTGGACTTCTTGTGTGATCTAGGCTCCTTTGCAAGCGCAATGGCACCATTATTATCACAATAGAGGTCCACTGGACTGGACGCACTAGGAACAACACCCAACTCAGAAACAAATTTTCTGATCCAAACTGCTTCTTTTGCAGCTTCGGAAGCTGCAATATACTCGGCCTCTGTCGTCGAATCAGCCACCGTATCTTGCTTGGAACTCTTCCAGCTCACTGCCCCACCATTGAGGCAGAAAACAAATCCGGATTGCGATGCGGAGTCATCTTTATCTGTTTGAAAACTAGCATCGGTGTAACCCTTTACAACGAGCTCATCTTCGCCTCCAAATATTAGGAACATATCCTTAGTTCTTCTCAAGTTCTTAAGGATACCCTTTACAACTGTCCAGTGATCTTCACCGAAGTTTGATTGGTACCTGCTCGTAACACTTAGAGCAAAAGAGACATCTGGGCGCGTACAAAGCATAGCATACATGATGGATCCTATGGCTGAAGCATAAGGAATCGCACTCATCCTCTTTCGCTCATCAGGTGTCGTAGCACACTGACTCTTGCTTAGAGTAACGCCATGTGACATTGGCAAGAAACCTTTCTTGGAATCTTGCATATTGAACCGATTCAATATCTTGTCAATGTACGTGTCTTGGCTTAATCCAATTAGCCTTTTTGATCTATCTCTATAGATCTTTATCCCCAGAACGTAAGCCGCCTCTCCTAAATCCTTCATCGAAAAACTCTTTTTCAATGAGGTTTTAACGGCTTCAAGCATTGGAATATCATTTCCGATCAGCAATATGTCATCTACATATAGGACCAGAAACACAAGTGCGCTCCCACTAGCCTTTTTGTAAATACAAGGCTCTTCTTCATTCTTGATGAAGCCAAACCCTTTGACTACTTCATCAAAACGAATATTCCAACTCCGAGATGCTTGCTTCAATCCATAAATAGACCTGTGAAGCTTACATATTTTCCCAGCATTTTTAGGATCAACAAAACCTTCAGGCTGTGTCATATACACATCCTCGCTTAGATGTCCATTAAGGAAAGCAGTTTTGACATCCATTTGCCATATTTCATAGTCATAATACGCAGCAATTGCTAGGAGAATCCGAACAGACTTTAGCATTGCGACGGGCGAGAAAGTTTCCTCATAGTCAACACCTTGAATTTGTCGGAAACCTTTCGCCACCAATCGTGCCTTATAGATGTGAACATTTCCATCCATATCTAACTTTTTCTTAAAAATCCACTTACAATCGATAGGTCTCACACCGTCAATTGGATCAACCAAGTTCCAAACTTGATTGTCATGCATGGATTTTAATTCGGATTCCATGGCCTCAAGCCATTTGTCGGAGTCGGGTCCCATTATTGCTTCCGTGTAGGTCATGGGCTCATCATTTTCCATCAATAATACGTGGCGCTCCTCCGTGATAAGGAGGTTGAGCTTGTCAGTTGCGCGACGTGCCCTTATAGACCTTCGTGGGGCTGGTGCCTCAACTACAGGTTGTGCAACATCTTGCACTTCCCGTGGCTCTTCAGTGGGTGCTGAAACAGTTTCGGGTGTTTCCTGAATTTCTTCAAGCTGCACCTTGCTCCCACTAAATCCTTTTGAGAGAAACTCCTTTTCTAAAAAAACACCATTGCGAGCGACAAACACTTTGCCTTCCGCTTTATTGAAAAAATAGTATCCTTTGGTTTCCTTAGGATACCCCACAAAGAAGCATTTGTCTGACTTTGGAGTGAGCTTATCTGACATCAAACGTTTGACATAAGCCTCACATCCCCAAACTTTGAGAAAAGATAATCCGGGACGTTTCCCAGTCCATATCTCATATGGTGTCTTCTCAACAGACTTACTTGGAACCCTATTCAGTGTGAACGCAGCAGTTTCAAGAGCATAACCCCAAAATGACAATGGAAGATCGGCTTGGCTCATCATCGACCTAACCATGTCCAACAAGGTTCGGTTCCTCCGTTCGGATACCCCATTCCATTGAGGCGTTCCAGGCGGAGTTAGCTGCGGAACGATTCCACATTGCTTCAAATGATCACCAAATTCAAGGCTCAAATATTCACCTCCACGATCTGATCGCAGAAACTTAATTGTCTTGCCTAATTGATTTTGTACTTCACTCTGAAATTCTTTGAACTTATCAAACGATTCAGACTTGTGCCTCATCAAGTAGATATAACCATATCTACTAAAGTCATCAGTAAAAGTAATGAAGTACTGAAAACCACCTCTGGCTATTGAGCTCATTGGTCCACATACATCGGTATGTACAAGTCCCAACAAGTCACTTGCCCTCTCACTATGACCAGTGAAAGGCGCTTTGGTCATCTTCCCAAGTAAACAAGACTCGCACGTGTCAAATGATTCAAAATCAAATGAGCTCAACAAACCATCTTTATGGAGTTGTTCAATGCGCTTCTCATTTATATGACCTAAGCGACAATGCCAAATAAATGTGGGATTCAAATCATTTGGTCTAAGCCTCTTAGTATTAATGTTACAGACAGATTTATCCTCAAGATCAAGAACATATAATCCATTCACCAATGGACAATGAGCATAGAAAATACCATTGCAAAATATAGAACAACGTTTGTTCTCTATTACAATCTTAAAACCATCAACTTCTTCCAAACATGAAGAAGAAATAATGTTCTTGCTCAAAGCAGGAATGCAATAACAATTATTTAATTCCAAAACTAATCCGGAGGGTAGAGACAAGTGGTAGGTGCCGACCGCCAACACCGCAACCTTTGCGCCATTGCCGACATGAACGTCCAACTCGCCTCGTGCAAACCTTCTAGTCTCACTTAGACCCTGCAACGATTTGCAAGTGTGAATCATCGATCCAGTATCAAATACCCATGATTCACTAGAAGATAATGCAATATTAATTTCTATAACATTTATACCTGAAGTGGAAGTCTCACTTCCCTTCTTCTTCTTCTTTTCTTCTAAGTACTTCTTGCAGTTCCTTGACCAATGTCCCTTTTCATGACAGTGGAAGCATTCATCCTCAGAAGTGGGGCCAGGTTTGGCTTTAGGTGCTGGCTTTTGCTTAGAGCCCGAGGACTCACCGCTAGGAACCTTTTCCTTGCCTTTACCCTTGGGAGGCGTCCAACGCTTCCTCTTTTTGTTCCCATTCTGAACCATCATCACATGATTGGGATTCTTCTTAATGCTCTCCTCTGCTGTTTTTAGCATCCCATGCAATTCACTCAATGTTTTCTCCAAGCCATTCATCTGAAAGTTCATGATAAAAGGCTCGTAGCTCGCCGGGAGCGACTGGAGAATGACATCAGTAGCCAGGTCATGGTGAAGTTCAGAACCAAGTCTGTCCAAAGTCTCGATGTAACCAATCATTTTGATCACATGAGGACTGACCGGACTACCTTCTGGCAGCTTGCACGCAAACAAGGACTTCGAGATGTTGAACCTCTCAGTCCTGGCTTGGTTCTGAAACATCCCACGTAGCCCCTCGATCATAGTGTGAGCATCCGTATGCTCATACTGCTTTTGCAGATCAGAGGACATAGTGGCGAGCATCAGACAGCTGACGTCAAGTGAGTCATTGCAGTGTTTCTCATAAACTCTGCGTTCAGCAGCAGTGGAACCATCAGGGAGATCATCAGGATATGGTTGCTCAAGAACATACTCCTTTTTCTCTTGCCTGAGAACAATTCTCAGGTTGCGGTACCAATCAATAAAGTTTGTTCCATTCAACTTTTCTTTCTCAAGAACAGATCGCAAATTGAAAGTGGAATTGTTACTGGCAGACATGATCTACAACATTAAAATAAAGCAAGATTTTAGCACTATGTTTATGTAAAGACTTTCATTAACTAATTTAACAAAAGACAACCTACTATATCAAAGTCATCTTCCCTCTAATGACATATAGTGGTTCAAGATCCATAATCACTAAAATCCTAGTGAGCTTTGGCATCACGGCTAGAAAAAAATAGTGACATAGGTAAGCAACAGATTGCTAATCATATCTCTATACGACTCTTGTTTGTCGGGTGGCATCCAATGCCCCGGCCCCAACACTATGCCTTAAAGCCCAAAACTTTTTTGATAGCTTTGCTGAGTTAACCAATACTGTGCTTGTAAATGTCCGACATCCACCCTATACAAAATGATAGCTGAGGGTACTCTACTTTGGTAAACCTACCACACAGCGATCAAAAAATTATAGGTGCAGCTATTGGTAAAAGGCATGAAAAAAAAACTCAACTTTTCTGAGGGGAGCTATTCTACCATGACAAAACATCCACCATATGTAAAGCATGAAAGAATAGTATGACAGGAAAGTAAACATCACAGGCATATAATCATATTATATTGTGAATAGTATGGCCTCTTTCATCACAATGGGCTCCATCGCCATGGCTCCAATGTGACCTCCATTGCCATCCGTCCTGTCTTGTGGTGATCAACATCGCCATCATGCTCGAAGCCTCCATGGATAGATACTAAACTATTACATCTAATAGCTAGTGAAATAATTACATGAGGATTCAAACATCACAAGTCGACACGCAGGTCGTTATACAATAATGGTGCAACCTCAACCCGGTTGTGTTAACTTGCGACACGCAGGCCGCACAAATTATCACATACATCATCACATGACATTGAGGCCATACCATTCACATCACACCCTACAAAAACAAGTTAGGCGTACGACGTGTTCTACCAAAGTAGCGCTTAGGAAGCCGCTATAACTGGAAAGCAACGGCGGTCCCCCGCGGGTCTCAGGGCAGCGCCCTGAAAACCTCACAGAATTACATAGATCGCATCTATGGAATCCCTATGAAAATCTCATCGGAGTGATCGCATCACCTCAAATCCGAGCCATTCATAATGCCTCAATTTTCACTAGGTCAATCACATTGACCGTGCAACTTTTGCACTTGAGAAGACTGCATCTACACATGACCTCGATCTGTTGGTTCAATCTACTGACTATGCACACAGTTAGTCCCTTGTGGTGATTCCAGCCGGTAGGGACATGTCGTATGCACAACAGAGAATGAACACAAACTAATCTTTTTGGTCACATGCCGCAATCATCTTGCTCCTATTTTAACCCCTTATGACCAATTGATCCAATCAAACCGTGCAAGAGTAATAGATCCAATCTACTACAACAACATATCACATATATGCTAATGATCCAGACCAAAAACTACGCAAGATGGCTCTGATACCACTGTAGGGAAACGGGTAGGCTACGCTAGCTAATCTACCGCGTACATCCAAGAAACTTGCGAGTAGGAGATCATAGATCGTTACCACTAGACGCACAGCGCAGCGGAAGAAGTCGCGCGTCGGTGTGGATGAAGTAGTCGATCACGTCCCACGAACCGAGCTCCTCGTCCTTGATCCCAGCAGCCGATCAGCGCAGCAGTCGCAGCAGCGCCTCTACGGAGTCCACACGTACGGGGATGAAACGCCGGGCGTCGGTGTGCTAGCACCGTGCGCACGGCAAGGGCGGCGGCCGAGAAGGGAGGGTGCGACTAGGAGGGGAGGCGCGACGACTGATCATTGGCGCCCCTAGCCCCTCCCACATATATATAGGGCGTACCAAATGGGCTTCTATCTCATAGGCTCATTAGTAACCCTAATCCCTTTTTGGATCAATATCCTCTTGGGCCTTTAATCCGTATTGTGATGATGGGCTCTCGGGCATATCACCAACAGGATGCCCTCGCACCGCGTCAGCCAGCCCCACCACGAGCGCTGCCAAAGCACAGCACCCTGACCATGCGGACGAAGCCGCTCGCCTTCTGGAGTCCTCCCAGCCTCGCCATCAACCCTGCGCTTCTCCCCACTGCGACTGGATGAATGCCGCGTGTCCCGGTGCGGGCACGGACGCCCAAGATGGCCGGCGCCCTCTGGGAACCCTACCTCCGTGAGCATAAAAAGGAACTGGCCTGCCCTTACCCTCTCCCTCCTGCCCGCCGCCACATACCGCTCTCCACCTTCTTCCCAGCAACACAGTGACCGTGACTGCTGCCCCAACCTCCGCACGGTGCCCTCCTCCATGCCATGTCCCCGGCACCTCGGTGCAGAGCCTCGTCGAGCCAGCTGAGACCGCAAGTCAACCCATGTCGCTTCGGCCAAGCCCCGCTGGCCGTGAAGGACACCGACCACCGCGACGCAGCTGCGCCCCGACTGGTCGTGGGCACGCCGTGGCCGCGCCCCGGTCTCCCTTAGTCCAAGTCCGCCTCCGCCTCGCCAAGCTACGACCGCGCCTCCGCCTCGCCAAGCTACGACTGCGACGCCGCAGCCGAGCAGCGCCACCTCCACGATGCAGTACCACGGTCCGTGCCTCCATCGCCTCGTCGCGACGCGACGTCAAGTCCACGCGCGTGCACCCCGCCGTTCCTGCTCCGTGGCCGCACCAGCGTCCACGCCACGACGTCGCTGCGCACCGCCGCATCCACCCCGCGCCACCTTCTTCCTCACTGGAGCATGCCCCCAGCCGCTCAGCCTCGTCGTCACCTCGCCACCGCGACGTTGATCAACACCACCAACCACGCGCTGGGCCGTCCTCACCCACAGCTAGGCATGGTGACCGCTGCCTCGGCCCCCTCTGCACCGAACCGCGTTCGCTTTCCATCTCGCCAAGCAGTGGAGCACCACCACGATGCAAAGCCGCCCTCTCCGTCGGCCGGCAGCAGCACGGCGACCTCGCTGTTGTGCTCCACCAAGCCATGTACCTCTGCTACCCCACCCATGCCAGGGAAGCAGTGGCCACCGTCGGGAAGCTGTGAGCTGTCGTCGACCTCGCCACCACACCACCCTGCTTACCTCAACGTGCGGCAGCAGCAGCACCTTTCCCTATGTCATCTGAATGTGCAGCAGCGCCTTCTTTGCGACCTTGCCGCCGAGCCGCTTTATTTATTGCCAGTGAGCTCCATACCCACCAAAGCCTCCTCTTTCTATTTGCTGTTGTACTCGTCGCCGTCATCGAACTGAAATCAGCCTTCGTGCCGTGTGCTCTTGACATCGCAGGGATACTGGAGCCCCATTCTGCTGGGCATTCCTCTACGTCGCTAGAGAACAGCAACACCACCTCGCCCGTCCATCTTTGTGTCCGGCCTTCGTGCCATGGATGTTTGCATGCAGGGAGGGGTACGCCTTGTTTTCTCCTTGGCATGGCTGCCCCGTACTGCCCCAACCGGAGCTCCGCTGCCTACCGGATGCATGCTGCCACGTCTCGGACAACAGCAAGCCGCAGCCAGCTGGAGCGCTCCACCACAGTCCTCGCCTTCAAGGTTGGCCTTTGAACTTAGCCGACGCCATCCACGACATCAGCAAGCTCTTACTTATTAACTCCTTATCTATCATCTATACTTGCTCATGCACTTGACACTTATCTATCAATATCAATTGTCTACATATGTTCATGATCATCTTCGATAAATGCATGTGTCGTGCCTTGGTGCTGGTCTACCTTTTGTGCTTGATGTCTCTTTTGTGTCGCTACGGACATGTGCTGCTCCGTTTATTCTTGTGCGTTTGTGTTGCCCCTTTTGTGGACCATGCCTTCGAGCCGGTTGGGAAGCGATGTGCTTGTTCGTTGCGATCGCGAGTTCACCTCGCCATGGCCGTAATGCCAAGCACGTCCCTTCTCTCTTGCTTTAGTTGTCTTCATCGGATTACGAACTTGAGCTCCTATCTACGTCCCTAGGATGCGGTCACCGTGGACTCGATGTCAATATTGACGCAGTTCTTACCCGCATGTTTCGAGCCCTCCGTGACCAACTCTATTGGGATAGGAATTAGGGGACAACCTTTGTATGTCGACGGATGCCAACTGGTGTAGGTTGAGCCCATGGCCGTGAGTCGCCTCGCCATGGCCACCGGGCTCTACCTCTTTTGTTCGCTTGTTTTATCCTAACCAACTCGTATGCTCGTACCACTTTGACCATGACATTTCTTGGATCTAGTGATGACAACCGCATTGCTATGAGCCGTAAGAATAGCCTTGTGCCGTTTAGTTGCACGATCATGGTTGTCACGCCCCAAAATTTTTGATTTTAGGTTGTGCGTAGAAAACATAAATTAAAATAAATGTTTTGATATTTGGATAAAATTTCCCAAGTTTAGTCTACGATAGCATCAATTAGTTATTGAAAAAAATAAGGATCTTTAAATTTTTTTTCTAAACTAATTAGATGGGCTTAGTTGATGTAATTTTTTTTCCATGGCTTGACTATGTGTTGTGAGTGCGTAGAGTTTCCAAAACACGTTTACAAGATGCCCCATCCGCACACTCGCGACGACTTCTTCAACCATGAGATCAGAGAAGTGAATCATTATGACCGGCTGGTCAAGCTGATCGGCGCTCCTGGGCTGCAGATGTGTCCGATCGTCGTGCAACGTCGACTCCACCATCGGATGCCCTTCAATGCCCGACACCTCATCACGGCAGGCTAGATACATGCCTGATGCTGGAGCACCGCGACGACGGTCTGCTTCAACACACACAAGCGTGGAGTCCGTGCAGCCATTCAAACCAATTATAGAAGTCATGAAGATATTACGGCTTCATGTGCCTGTACGTGCATCTTTTCAAACAAACAAGCAAGGTCAAATTGTGGTGCATCAATGGATTGTCACGTGAGTTGTTGAGCGACGAGGCCATGCCAAGAGTTCAGGGTGAACACGTATGAGTCGTGATACACAATGCCTTGTCCGATTGAAGTAAATGTGGAAAGAAAAATATAATATAATATATAAAATAATTAATTATAAAGCTAGTCCATCTCAGCCCAAACTCTTTCCCTCTCTCTTTCACATAGAGACTTGTTTCTATCGTTTTTCATCAGGCTTGCATCGAATCAAACTTATCCAAAATGTATTATATCATCCTTTGAAGGCAGCCCAATAGAAATCCAGCTTGGCTTGGCAGCGCTACATCTCCTTCCTGCAATATATGCCTGTATGTCTCCAACTCGGCTTGACTATAAAATATGATGCCCCGGCCTGCCTGCTAGCCCTGTTTTCCAAGCCCTAACTGACCAACGCACGCCGCCGCCGCCTCAATCTTATCCCATCGCTAGGAACTTCACCGCCGCTGCAGTGGGATCTCCCTCTCCATCGCTTCTCCGTTGCGGCCAATGGTTCAAAGAGCCTCCCGTGAATGTGAGCAACGCATCTCTGTTCTCTGTCTCACCCTCTCGCAAATTCTCTGATCCACGGTGTACCCGTTGCTTGCCAGGGAGCTTGTGTGTGCAGACACCGTCGCGACCTCATCGCAAACGAAGTCCGGCAATCCGAGCTCACGCCTCAAGGCCGACTTCAGGTGCTGTAGAGCCGCTCCAGCCATTGGGCTTGCTGTGTCTTGTAGCCGGAGATCGACTCCATGCCGTGCGTGTTCTGCTCTGCTCAGAATCCTACAGGGGTAAGTCATCACCGTGGATGTGTTCCTTCGCCTTGCCGTCGAATCTAATCATCATCTTCTGCTTGGCTTCCCTATGCTAGCTTGTGCTGGCCACCGCCGTTTGATATTGGCGAGCAGCTTGGTCGACTACGTCGCTGCTGCTTGTCCGGTCTGTGGATGTTGCTGTCGCTAGCCTTCACAAGCAGAACTCACCATCACGTACATGTAAACAAAAGGCCAGCAAGCAGATGCTATTTCTTCCATCGCCTTGACACAAGCGTCATGCATGCTTGATTAAAGCAGTCGGCCATGCATGAACGAAGCCACGTCAGGCATGCTATGCATATGTCTTGCCACCAAGTTTCCCGTGCTCCGTCGTTACGGTGTCGACATGCATGTTTTCGCTGGCTGCCGATGCGCTTTTATGGTCGTGGAAGCTGCAGCCACCATCGCAGCATCTCCATGAAGCCGCATGATCAGTACTTTGCAAAGCCATCGTTGCCATGGGAGGTGTGACCTGTGTGCTGCCCACTTTCTCCAAGATCAGTCGATGCCAATTTCGTCGTCATCGAGCGTTGTTAATTTCTGCCATCGACAATCGCCGGTGAGCTTTTCCGTCTAATCCTCTTGCTCTCAGCTGTCCGCTCTCACGTTCGCGTATATCCATATTGCCTCTGTTCCAAGTCGTTCTCATAGCGTTAGCTTCGTAGCGACGTGCTAGGCAAGATAGTGCAAACGTTCTTCATATCAAATATTTATGACTTTATTAAGTTAAATATTAATTTGATCAATATACATGCAACTAGTTTCTAATTAAAAGCAAAATAGGTGTTAAACTCTGATATTTTATACATATAAATATTTATATGATTTAATTGCTATCATCAATGTGATTTTAAATTATAATTTGTCTAGCTGAACCCACGTCATATACAGTTACAGTTTAATTTGATTAAAGGATACATACAATCTTGATTAGGCCATATTTTCTCCGTTTTGACTCCGATTTGACCCGTTCAAATTGCGTTAGGTTCGTATTTGCGAGCTCTACATGTTGGTAGTATTGTACAGTAGGTTTGTGACAATTTATTTTCGAGTTTATATTAAAGTAATTATCTATATATAGAAAATCTTAGAAAATTCATAACTTTCACGTTTTAACTCCGAATTTGGTGATCTTTGCGTCTGTGTGATCGTAGAAACGTGTAGAAAAGTTTTATAAACTTTTATTACTGTTTTGTTATTGTTGGTGTACTGTTCTAATTGTATCTCTTTGTTTGCTTCGTGTATGTTTGATTGGATGCATGTGTGTTGTTGATTGATGATCGAGTATAGACGGTGAGCAATTTCTTGACGATCAGGAGTATTATTTTGAGCCAGACCAGCAGTATCATCAGGAAAGCTTTGATTAAGGCAAGTATAACATGGGACCATCCTTGTTGCCTATTCACTGAAATTATTATACATATGCATGTGTCTTCCTTGACAACCATAGAGATTATAACTTAGCTATTGATATCTTGTTTCCTTGTCACCTATGGGTTATGCATTTGGGTAGCTACCGCTAGCGCTTAATTATGAACAATGATCTTGTAATTTGACTAATGGATTATGCAATCAACCAATTAAGATGATGTTATTTCTGTTGAAAGGGGGCTAGAGCATGTGGGTTATTTTGATGCTCTAGTTACTCTCCGTAAGGACTTACCTGTAAGTGATAACCGGGACATACAGTACAGCTGTGAGGGCTATATGGCTCTGGCTCTAGTTGTTCAAGAGACCTTTTCTAGCTTGTTAGAGGTTACCTTAAATGGCGTAAGAATGGCTTGCCACGTTGGGTGTAGTACGAGCCCCTAGCCTAGTGTGTATAGGCTGCGGTTGTTGTGCCACAGGGAAGGGGGGTTCTACATCTGCCTGCCGAGTGAATCTAATGGCCCTAACTTGTTAGACGAACTTTTGGATGGCTTTATATGGTTTCTTGTGCTTAGGGATTCATGACCCCTTAGCATATGAAATCATGACTCACAGTGAAAGTGTACACCTCTGCGCAGAGTTAAAAACTGGTATACTAGCCGTGCTCACGGATACGAGCGGCCTTGGAGATTCTTACAGAATAGTTGATCACCATTATTATATCATGCTTAATTATTGTTGATTATTATTATGCTCATGTTAATGCTATTCATTATCCTTATTACAATTGATCATTGATTCATTAATGGGATTTGGATTACCTTGATGCTACTCAATTGCTAATTATATGATGATTAAAAGCTAAACGCAGTTAGACAGTGTCTAGCCTTTTTGAGCCTCATGAACCCTGTGTTATATTTGTTGAGTTCGACATGGACTCACTCTTGCTATTTCCCCAACACTCCAGTGTGTAGTAAGATGCTACTCGGAAAAAGGACAAAGGTGTAGTGGAGTTTCCAGAATTCTAGTAGAAGTGCTAGGCATATGTTACCCCCAGTCAGCCGTCCCTGAGAAGAATGGAGCCCGAAGTTTAGTCACCGTTCCGTGATACTCTGATGTAAGTGTTAATATAGCTATGTATACGTTATATAATAACATTGTTTCTGATACTTTTTCATTCTGGCATATGTGTGGACTTCCTGGGCACACATATGATTAGCCTGGTTTTGTTCTTTAGAAAACCGGGTGTGACAGAGTGGTATCAGAGCGGTGTTGACTGTAGGACGTATGCCAAGTAGCACTGGACGTATTCTAAAACTTATTTTACGATAAAACTATTTTGTCATCCCTTGACTCATTGATTTTGACTATTCCTCTTCCTTGTCCTGTTGTATCCTCTCCTTGATAGCTTTCTTTTGAGCTAATATTTCTTACTCCCTTGGATTTTATTTTATGTTGTTTTTACTAAAAGTTTTCTGATCTTACCTTGTTCAAAAGTTTGATGGCCTTTCATCATCTCCAATGTGCCAATAGGATGACCACCATTGTTGATGAAGCACGTGTAGTACCGATGATATGATGTGTGCTTGTTGTGCTTGATGTGTTGCTTGTGTGTTGTTCTTGTTCTCGTGTTTCAAATGTGGCTTGGAAGGTATAAGTCTTGAGGAGTAGCTCGATCCATATTAAGTGGGGTAGTGTCATCTTCTATCCTACTTAATTTTCGATCAATCCTAATTCTTGTTGTCTTTTCCCTGTATCGTCCTTGCTTACTCTTGGTTTCTATGCTTTCTACTTTATCTTAACCCAATGGAGGATAAACATATAATGGACGCATCAATAGCAGCAAGCCTTAGAGAAAGTGTTGCCTTCAATGACATCGCCAGGTGGAACCAAATCTTTGTTAAGTGGGGTAGTGTCCGCTACCATCATCAATCTCAAGCGACGAGGTACAAAGAACTCAAGATCAAACCTTATCTTTCTTGTCATCTTTTGGCTATCCTCGATTCATGTCTTATATCTCATCAACATAAATCAAAGAAGCGTGAAGACTTGAAGATTAGTGTTATCTATCTCTCTAGTCTCTCTTAATCTCGTTTCTGCCTTATCCTGTTTTTTTTAGAACAGTCTGTCTTTCTTAGTTTATACCTATATTTTTGGATGCCCAAAAATCATGGATAAATTCTGGACAATAGTAGACTTCAATATGTTTCTCTGACCGCAAGAATCACCCTCATAGCTATTTTGGATTGGGAGATACAAAAATCACAAGACGATGCAACTGTGCTGTCTGAAAATTGGAACAGAATCTGTTATGTGCTGTTTTCGACTAAGTCATCTACAGAATTTGGAAAAGTGTTCTATAAGAAAGTTTCAGGAAATTTCATAAGCTTTCCAACAGTGTATAGAACATCTCAATTGGATTTCTGGAACTCGAGATATTGTTATTTTACTAGACTGTTACTATCGGACTTCGCCCAGAAATTTTCTGCATTACTTCCTTATCTTGTATAAGTGAGTGTATCATTGGATATCTTTGAATCTCTTTGGGATGCTAGAAGGACATGATAGTAGTTATCACTCGGAAACAAATACAATCTATCCATGGGTGTTCTCCAATTGATCTCTTCTTAAGATGGGTTGTCAAACTAAAGACGATACAAGATGGAGGTTTTATACGTTCTATTTTCGTCACGTGAAAGCATCAGCTATCTACATGATTGTAAAGTCACTATCGAGCACAGGTATCCTTTCTCAGAGTGGTAACCTGTTAGAACCATCTACAAGGATCGTAAGGGTCTAAAGGAGATATTTACAAAGTTGGTTTTGAGCTTATGGCATCATCATTGGATTATAGTTGATCAGAGAAGCGTGAAGATTTGCAGATCAACTTTATCTTTCTCCCTAGTCTTTCCGAATCTCGGGACGAGATTCCTGTTAAGTGGGGTAGAATTGTCACGCCCCAAAATTTTTGATTTTAGGTTGTGCGTAGAAAACATAAATTAAAATAAATGTTTTGATATTTGGATAAAATTTCCCAAGTTTAGTCTACGATAGCATCAATTAGTTATTGAAAAAAATAAGGATCTTTAAAATTTTTTTTCTAAACTAATTAGATGGGCTTAGTTGATGTAATTTTTTTTCCATGGCTTGACTATGTGTTGTGAGTGCGTAGAGTTTCCAAAACACGTTTACAAGATGCCCCATCCGCACACTCGCGATGACTTCTTCAACCACGAGATCAGAGAAGTGAATCATTATGACCGGCTGGTCAAGCTGATCGGCGCTCCTGGCCTGCAGATGTGTCCGATCGTCGTGCAACGTCGACTCCACCATCGGATGCCCTTCAATGCCCGACACCTCATCACGGCAGGCGAGATACATGCCTGATGCTGGAGCACCGCGACGACGGTCTGCTTCAACACACGCAAGCGTGGAGTCCGTGCAGCCATACAAACCAATTATAGAAGTCATGAAGATATTACGGCTTCATGTGCCTGTACGTGCATCTTTTCAAACAAACAAGCAAGGTCAAATTGTGGTGCATCAATGGATTGTCATGTGAGCTGTTGAGCGACGAGGCCATGCCAAAAGTTCAGGGTGAACACGTATGAGTCGTGATACACAATGCCTTGTCCGATTGAAGTAAATGTGGAAAGAAAAATATAATATAATATAATATATAAAATAATTAATTATAAAGCTAGTCCATCTCAGCCCAAACTCTTTCCCTCTCTCTTTCACGTAGAGACTTGTTTCTATCGTTTTTCATCAGGCTTGCATCGAATCAAACTTATCCAAAATGTATTATATCATCCTTTGAAGGCAGCCCAATAGAAATCCAGCTTGGCTTGGCAGCGCTACATCTCCTTCCTGCAATATATGCCTGTACGTCTCCAACTCGGCTTGACTATAAAATATGATGCCCCGGCCTGCCTGCTAGCCCTGTTTTCCAAGCCCTAACTGACCAACGCACGCCGCCGCCGCCTCAATCTTATCCCATCGCTAGGAACTTCACCGCCGCTGCAGTGGGATCTCCCTCTCCATCGCTTCTCCGTTGCGGCCAATGGTTCAAAGAGCCTCCCGTGAATGTGAGCAACGCATCTCTGTTCTCTGTCTCACCCTCTCGCAAATTCTCTGATCCACGGTGTACCCGTTGCTTGCCAGGGAGCTTGTGTGTGCAGACACCGTCGCGACCTCATCGCAAACGAAGTCCGGCAATCCGAGCTCACGCCTCAAGGCCGACTTCAGGTGCTGTAGAGCCGCTCCAGCCATCGGGCTTGCTGTGTCTTGTAGCCGGAGATCGACTCCATGCCATGCGTGTTCTGCTCTGCTCAGAATCCTACAGGGGTAAGTCATCACCGTGGATGTGTTCCTTCGCCTTGCCGTCGAATCTAATCATCATCTTCTGCTTGGCTTCCCTATGCTAGCTTGTGCTGGCCACCGCCGTTTGATATTGGCGAGCAGCTTGGTCGACTACGTCGCTGCTGCTTGTCCGGTCTGTGGATGTTGCTGTCGCTAGCCTTCACAAGCAGAACTCACCATCACGTACATGTAAACAAAAGGCCAGCAAGCAGATGCTATTTCTTCCATCGCCTTGACACAAGCGTCATGCATGCTTGATTAAAGCAGTCGGCCATGCATGAACGAAGCCACGTCAGGCATGCTATGCATATGTCTTGCCACCAAGTTTCCCGTGCTCCGTCGTTACGGTGTCGACATGCATGTTTTCGCTAGCTGCCGATGCGCTTTTATGGTCGTGGAAGCTGCAGCCACCATCGCAGCATCTCCATGATGCCGCATGATCAGTACTTTGCAAAGCCATCGTTGCCATGGGAGGTGTGACCTGTGTGCTGCCCACTTTCTCCAAGATCAGTCGATGCCAATTTCGTCGTCATCGAGCGTTGTTAATTTCTGCCATCGACAATCGCCGGTGAGCTTTTCCGTCTAATCCTCTTGCTCTCAGCTGTCCGCTCTCACGTTCGCGTATATCCATATTGCCTCTGTTCCAAGTCGTTCTCATAGCGTTAGCTTCGTAGCGACGTGCTAGGCAAGATAGTGCAAACATTCTTCATATCAAATATTTATGACTTTATTAAGTTAAATATTAATTTGATCAATATACATGCAACTAGTTTCTAATTAAAAGCAAAATAGGTGTTAAACTCTGATATTTTATACATATAAATATTTATATGATTTAATTGCTATCATCAATGTGATTTTAAATTATAATTTGTCTAGCTGAACCCACGTCATATACAGTTACAGTTTAATTTGATTAAAGGATACATACAATCTTGATTAGGCCATATTTTCTCCGTTTTGACTCCGATTTGACCCGTTCAAATTGTGTTAGGTTCGTATTTGCGAGCTCTACATGTTGGTAGTATTGTACAGTAGGTTTGTGACAATTTATTTTCGAGTTTATATTAAAGTAATTATCTATATATAGAAAATCTTAGAAAATTCATAACTTTCACGTTTTAACTCCGAATTTGGTGATCTTTGCATCTGTGTGATCGTAGAAACGTGTAGAAGAGTTTTATAAACTTTTATTACTGTTTTGTTATTGTTGGTGTACTGTTCTAATTGTATCTCTTTGTTTGCTTCGTGTATGTTTGATTGGATGCATGTGTGTTGTTGATTGATGATCGAGTATAGACGGTGAGCAATTTCTTGACGATCAGGAGTATTATTTTGAGCCAGACCAGCAGTATCATCAGGAAAGCTTTGATTAAGGCAAGTATAACAAGGGACCATCCTTGTTGCCTATTCACTGAAATTATTATACATATGCATGTGTCTTCCTTGACAACCATAGAGATTATAACTTAGCTATTGATATCTTGTTTCCTTGTCACCTATGGGTTATGCATTTGGGTAGCTACTGCTAGCGCTTAATTATGAACAATGATCTTGTAATTTGACTAATGGATTATGCAATCAACCAATTAAGATGATGTTATTTCTGTTGAAAGGGGGCTAGAGCATGTGGGTTATTTTGATGCTCTAGTTACTCTCCGTAAGGACTTACCTGTAAGTGATAACCGGGACATACAGTACAGCTGTGAGGGCTATATGGCTCTGGCTCTAGTTGTTCAAGAGACCTTTTCTAGCTTGTTAGAGGTTACCTTAAATGGCGTAAGAATGGCTTGCCACGTTGGGTGTAGTGCGAGCCCCTAGCCTAGTGTGTATAGGCTGCGGTTGTTGTGCCACAGGGAAGGGGGGTTCTACATCTGCCTTCCGAGTGAATCTAATGGCCCTAACTTGTTAGACGAACTTTTGGATGGCTTTATATGGTTTCTTGTGCTTAGGGATTCATGACCCCTTAGCATATGAAATCATGACTCACAGTGAAAGTGTACACCTCTGCGCAGAGTTAAAAACTGGTATACTAGCCGTGCTCACGGATACGAGCGGCCTTGGAGATTCTTACAGAATAGTTGATCACCATTATTATATCATGCTTAATTATTGTTGATTATTATTATGCTCATGTTAATGCTATTCATTATCCTTATTACAATTGATCATTGATTCATTAATGGGATTTGGATTACCTTGATGCTACTCAATTGCTAATTATATGATGATTAAAAGCTAAACGCAGTTAGACAGTGTCTAGCCTTTTTGAGCCTCATGAACCCTGTGTTATATTTGTTGAGTTCGACATGGACTCACTCTTGCTATTTCCCCAACACTCCAGTGTGTAGTAAGATGCTACTCGGAAAAAGGACAAAGGTGTAGTGGAGTTTCCAGAATTCTAGTAGAAGTGCTAGGCATATGTTACCCCCAGTCAGCCGTCCCTGAGAAGAATGGAGCCCGAAGTTTAGTCACCGTTCCGCGATACTCTGATGTAAGTGTTAATATAGCTATGTATACGTTATATAATAACATTGTTTCTGATACTTTTTCATTCTAGCATATGTGTGGACTTCCTGGGCACACATATGATTAGCCTGGTTTTGTTCTTTAGAAAACCGGGTGTGACAATGGTGCCCTACTAGTGGGTTTGGATTGGGGAATCGTGCCTCGCTTTTTCCAACCTTCGCCCATCCCATGACGAGTTGGATGAAAGGGTGTAGATTCCATTGTTTCTTCTCTCCTCTTTTTCTCAACCCCATCGATCCAGTGAAATGTGGGTTGAGCTCTTCGCTTGTTCGGCGTTTGTCACTTTCTTGATTCCATTCTTTGATTCTCGTCGTTGCTATGGCGAGTGGATCAAAGGAAGGTAAATTCTGTGTCTCTTCCCGTCTTTTGCTTTTGTCAAGCCTAGTCCCTTGTATGCTTGTACCTTGTAGACCATAGCGTCTCTTTGGTTCTTGCGGTGATAACCGCATCGCTGAGAACTTTAGGGATGTCCTAGTGCATTTAGTGCACCTAGGTCATGGTACCCTACAAGTCATTTGGGCACTCATGTTCTTTTGTGTGTCTCTTCTTTCTGATGTCTCGTCTTTTGCCATGATGTGTGTATTGGGAGGAGTAGACCGCTTCTCTTCTCTCTTCTCTTCACTCCTTGTTCTACCCTCTCTTGGTTCTCATCGATTATAATGGCATATGGATTGAGAGAGAACGTAACTTCTCTTGCTTGTAGTCTGCTCGGTTCTCGTCAGTCTCCATGATGCTCGGATCGAAAGTCATGAGCCTTGGTGTTTGCTTAGGATGAGCTAAGGCCTATGCCATTTCTATTTAAGCCGTACAAGTTGACACGATCGACCCAAGAAGTACTGGCAAGGCTAAGGCTTAAGCTTGTGCTTAGCAAGCAACCACTCCTGTTCCTTGGACTAGGCATTGGACATCCACCGAGAGGGCTAAAGTCGCTTCTTCCTTGGTCTTCATTCGGTGTAGTTGATCTTCTCGTGCTCAGTTGTCTCTTTTCGCAATCCTTCTAGATTTAGTGGTCTGATTGCTCTTTTGCTTGTCGCTGTATCGAGTTAAATTGCGTCGAGGTTAGCGTTGATCGGATCAGAACCTGTTGGAGGAAGGACAAGCGGATGGAGGAAAGACCATGGAGAGCAACTACAAGTACGCTGCGGATCTCAGAGTTGACATTCAACAGGTGTTCCACGTCCCACCCAACCTCGTAGAACCTATTAGACATGCTACATATAGATGCTAGTGCTTTACTTTCTTGCAATTGAACTGTGATAGGTTGCATGGTAGACTACTTGTAAGCCATTACCTTGTCGCAACCTATTCCCCTGCACACCCGCTGATAGGCTAGACGCTCGCATTCTACTTACAGTTTTACTTTCACTACGCATTATACCTATGATGTGATGCTTGGTGAAGGAATAACGTGAGTGGATAAGGCACGTGGTGCCGATAACTTGGTAAAACTAGATAATGAACTTGGGGAGATCTTGGCGTGCGTCTTGGGTGTGTGGTGAGGGTTGAGTCGATCGGACAGGATCCTACGACGAGTCTTTGGGGCAAGTCATGCCGGAGGGGTGCGACCTGGGCATCCCTCAAGCGAGGTACCTGTGGCGGGTGCACGGTGAGCAGACGGGGTGTTGGTTATCCCTGGTGGAGGTGCCATCGAGGCACGGGGTGTTGGTTATCCCCTTGAGAAGATATCCTGTCCGGTCCCCTTAAGGACTGGTATGTCTTGAGAACCAGAATCATAGGACCCTTCGTGCACACCACTTGCTCCCGATGGGCGGGAGACGATTACCCGACTAACGAGGGCGGTGCCACTACTACTAGGTTGGAAGGTGATAGTGTAGAGAGGTACGGGCATGGGAGCCCACACCCTCCTAAGACAGCGTAGTGACCTTGGGGGCCCAGTACTATGTCTCACAGTCTTAGCGTTTCGGTGGACTCTGGGGTGGCCTAGGGCTGAGTGGTAGGGTGGTACTGTACTGGTTGGGAGGCAGTCGGCATTAGCCTAGGCGGGGCACCGCCGATGATGGTGATCTTATGGATTTCCAGGTGTACAGGCTCTGCAGAGTTGATCAATCTATACGTATAGCCGCGTCCGCGGATATGAACATTCCTATGACCTACGCTTCACTTGATTAGTGAGAGGAGTCCTTTCTACCTTCTCCCTGGGTTTTGGTGTTGGATCCGGCTTTGGCCGTTGAGGCAAGGTACGAGCGGGAGTCGACCTTGCCGCCTAGAGAGTGTGAGAGTGTGGTGAGATGTGTGTGATGGGATGGGAGAACGTGTGGATGAGATGGATTAAAACTTGATGAACTATTATTATAAATATTGATGAACTTGCATAGGAAACCTATAGCCATATATAGGCTTTTTGATCTACCATTGCATTCCACTTACCACAAAAGCATACGCAAAAGCATAGGGTGGGAGACAGTGGCCAGTACAAATCATACTGATAGATTTTGGACAGGTTTGGACAAAATCTACGACAACCACGAGAACTTAGATTAGGTGGTCTCGTTCCTACGCTCGAGTTTGGTTCAGAAGATGAAGTCCACGCCGCTGACATTTTACACCAACTCTGATGATTGCCCGTGAAGGAGGAGCCTTCACCTACTGATGCACTACAACGACTCTGATGAAGACGCGTGTGTTTCCGCTAGAATACAATGTAATAGATGTGTTAACCAGTGTTTTAAAGTCTTGTAACTTGTAATTATACGATGTATGACTATGATATCAGCTGATAATTGATAATGTGATGGATTGCTCTCGTGATCTACTACATTATAAATCGTATCTGTGGATTTTCCCTTTGAGGAAAATCGAGATCATTTCAGTGCCTAGATGGATGGGTGTTGGTATTTCTTAACGCAATCACCAAGTATGAGATAGAATTCATCCTCAGTAAAGGTGCCAGGAATGAGTGATGGCAATACTTAGCAACATTACTAATAATTAGCAACATCACTAGGTAAAGCCTTGATAGTTCCTTAACTGTTTTAAATATTTATTTGCAAGCACACGGAGCTATCATTATAGCATTTCACCCAGAAGTATTCAGGGTATTATATTTATATTATCCCAAAGGAAGGCATTAATTGATTAAGAGTCTTGTATGGATATGAGCTCGATAATATACTTGCAAAGTGAACCAATGCTTAACATAGGGGTAAAGACAGTATAATCAAGATAGTGGACACACACTTGGGCATTCCATAAAGATAAAAGGAAAATAAAGAATAAAAGGATAATCCTAAGTAGAGCAGGCATGGTCTAATATAGTCATGCAAAGATTAGTTGATAATCATATAAGTTACATAATTAATTTTAGTGCTAAGTATGAAGCAGGTCGAGAGGCCACTGAGTATGGGTCTGCCAGCATCCTCATGTGCTAATTTAGACTCCTACACCCTAAACGAATGTGGGGGAATACAAGGGATGGACAGGGTTGTCACCACCTGTCGTCTACCCCTCAACCGTGGAGAAGGACAATGCATTCACCTGTCTCTCCATACCCGAGCACCATGCCCATGTATATAGAAACTACCCAAATCCCCCTAGGACTCTGACCCTATGGATCGACAAGTAAAAGACTTGGGTACACCCGAAGGCACGATGAACCACTGTTGGTATTTCTTAGCGTCACTACCAAGATTGGAGATAAAATCCATCCATGGCAGTGGCACTAGAAATGCTAGTTGGCATTTGTTAGCACTATCACTAAGATTTGGTAAACCTTAGCAATACCACTAAGAAACATCAACCACGATAGTTCTTAACAATTATAGAATTAATATCCGTAAGTGCACATATCTATCGTTATAGAATTTCACCTGAAAGCATTTAGGATATTATTTTTTATATTTACCCAAAGGAGGGCAAGGTGTATAGAGTCTAACATGGATATGAATAAGATTACATACTTGCATAGTAAACCAATAATTCATGATAGGGGTAAAAACGGTATTTCAAGGATAGTGGACACACACTTGGGCTAACCTCAAGTATAAAAGGGAAATAAAGAATAAAAGAATATTCCTAAGTAGAGCAAGCATGTTCTAATACAGCTGTGCAAAGAACAGTTGATGATCATACAAATTACATGATTAGAGCTGGAACTAAGTATAAGATGGACAAGAAGATCTCCAAGCACTGGTCTGCCAGCAAGCGCGAGAGACTTTAAAATTCCTACATAATAACCGAACATGGGGGATTATGAGGGATGGATACGGCTGTCACCACCCATCGCCCACCCCTCAACTGGGGGTACCGTCATATCCGAAGGTTCCCGTGCACCCAAGGACCGCATCCATGTACAAGGAAACTACCCATATTCCCCTAAGACTCCAACCCTATGGATCGACAAGCAAGAATATGGGCAACCCCGAAGGAACAACAAACCGCCACCTCACTCCTAGCTCTACTTCTACTCATATAAGTCATATGAATGGTTAAGCATAAAGTTGCACATGTTAAGATCATAATACACAAACTATATACTAGTTCATATGTCAAGATTATAATATGAGAACTATGCTCTAATTCTATAGCACAACTATATTTATAATATGAGAGCATGACTTTGGAATAAATTCTCTTTGTATTCATACCAAGTTTTCTCTCTTTTCTCCCTAGGAGCCAAGCTCTCCTTGATAGCTCTTGCTAGCTCCAAATACTAATAAACAAAAAGAGTACAAGTAGAGAAGTGAAGGTGTGGTGGCTCAAATGTTGTGTGTCTTGAAGGAGAACTCCACCCCTCTTCTTATAGTGGTTGATGGTCGGTTTAGCGTAGACAAATTAGGAAACGACCGGAAACTGCCTATGCATGTCGCCATGCAACCGCTAGAGCAATATGGGCCCGAGAGGTGGTGCTGGGGGTGCGAGCGCACCCTGGCTGACCCCGCTAGCCACCGCCTTGCTCCGGTGGGCTGCTGGCTAGGCTTAGGTGGCTCCCCCGGTGGTGCCGAACCTAGGTTTGGCATGTAGTTGGGCTTTTCTATTTATTTCTCTTGCGCACTTCTGCTTTACATTTTTTTGTTATGCACCTTTTCCTTTGTTTTCCACTTGTATTCAAATGTGTGCCCTGCAAAACATGTTTCTTCCAATACAAGTAGAACTATGTCAAAAGTAAATGCATATGTGTCAAAAGTTTGTTTATTTCTCCTGTTTTAGATAGTAATTGGTGGTCGGTTATTATCGTTAAAGACCACCAACAAATCCCCAAGCTTAACCTTTTCTTATCCTGAGCAAATAGCTAAGTACTTGGTTGTTGATTAAGAGTTGCTACTATGCCGAGTATATCTCATAAATGCCATTCCTATAACAAAGTATTCTTCCATAATTCAAATAAGTTGGCATTTTTATCCACCCTTTACCTTGATTCATATGGGGCGTATAGCTTTTCCAAGTTCTTGGGTGGTTGTAAGATAGAACAGTTATAACAGAATCATCAATTATTCATTCTTTGATCAACTGACTATCTGGAGGTTTTATGATTTTTTGCAAAGAAAATGTAAGTTCCTCAAATGATTCTCTTAATAGCTCAATGTGTATGAAAACCTCACCAAGGCATTTGATATTTTGCCTTCTTTTCATATCCTACCACTAAGGGCTTTGAGTGGAGCTTTGGGTACGTATGAAAGTGGGGCATACTTGCATCATATATTTTGCTAAGTCAAAAACCGGACCTCAAGGAGATGCAAGTCATACACTTTGATCAAGACGTGCCGGTGTGTGGAATTTTTCATAAAGTTCCTAATTCTAAATATTTTTGCACTCCCTTGATCATGACTCTCTTTTGGATGAATGCCTTTTTATTTGAAAGTATGGGCTATTTTTATTTCTTTCTTTTTCTTTTTTTGTTCATTCTCTTTGGTATACATTTTTTTCTCTCATGCCTTTTGGTACGGATATTTTTTCTTTTTTTCCTCTTTCTTTTTTTAGCATAGCTCATACTATTCTTTTTGGCAGATGAAATTTTTGAGAGAGAGATGCATGACAAAATGAATGAAGTACTATTTTGGTGGATGGAAAAAATATGTTTTTACGTAACTCTCAGTGTAAGAGTCAGCGGTTTATTTATGGGTGCACGTGTGTCTTGATCATAGGTGTATGACCAGAATCTCAACAAGGGTCACAATAATTTGACAGAGCTCAATGCAATAACATGTAGCATATGACTAAAGTTATGTATGTATATCATGTCACATGGCCTAGATAGGTATTCATAATCATTGAGAAACTTTGAATTTTAGCATTTTCCAAAATGAAAACTCTGGATGTCAAGTCTCTCTTAGAACAAAATCATAATAAATTCTATTTGTACCATATCATAACTCGCAACAACTAAGAAAAGGAGCATGTATTTACAATCCACAAGTTTTCAAGTTTTAGGATAAGACATTTTTAGCCAACAAACTTAAATCTTGAGAAAAACTAAATTACAGCTTAGGCACAGATGAATTATAGACATAGCAACTATTCATCATTTTAACATAGGAGAAACTAAACATTCTTAAAATATATATGAAAGTAGAATTCATATTTTTTTGGTATTTTTATCATATTTTATTTTTTGGTATTTTTATTTTTTTATTTTCTTTGCTAATAAATAAATAAATACAGAAAATAAATGCAAAAAATTTAAAATGCAAAAAAGGATACAAGGTACCTCTGTGGGGGTTCTCCCTTAAGCTAGCTCGTGGCCTATGGTCCGAGATGTGCTTGGTGATGACTCCGAGGTAGATTATTGGTTTTTATATATATTTTTATATGGTTAATTTATTCATTTCTATATCAGTAGTTTTGGTACAAAGATCAAATTAGACATCATGTAAAATTTGATCAAGATAGACAATTCAACCTAAGCACCATGTTTAATTTGAAAAGCCTATGAAAGTATGGTCGCTGAAAATCATACCCCAAACCTAATTAAAAGTACTTGTAAAGAACATGGTAGAAAAATCAAAATTTATTCAAGTGTAGATATATGATAGGTGAACTAATTGTTTTTATTTTAGCATAATTTAAAGCATAGTCTATAATTTTATTATATAAAAAATTTAAGTGACTTTTAAATTATAATAGATATAAGATAACTACCGATTTACCTTCGACAAGGGCTCACCGTTTAAATTCCAATGAGTTGGACTCTTCTCCCTTCATTTCTTGCTTGAGGATGGTACAGCAGTGTCCGGAGGAGTAGACGCAGATGATTGCACTTTCTTCGGTCTCCACACCATTTTGTTGGTCTTTGGTGGTGTGGTGGTGGATTTTGGAGCTTCTTCTTTTTGTTTCCACACCTTCTTGTCCTTTTTAGGTGGTGTGGGAACAACCTTCAGAGTTTCTTCTTTTTGCTTTGGGTTGTTCTTTTTTCGCTCTGACCTTTTTTATTTTATTTGTTTTTCTTGATGAGGTTGTCCACTAGTTGAGGTTGTATCTCAACCTCCTTTATGCCTTGTGGATTCGGCCCATACTTAATACGTATCATGGAGCATTGCTCTTTCCTGGGCCAAAAGTCAAACTTCTCATCTTTGTCATTGATGTTGAAGTGGATTTCTCCGGCTCCAACATCAATCTGTGCTCCCACAGTGCTAAGGAAGGGTCGCCCAAGGATGAGGGGAGATTCCTTCGTGGTTTCCATGTCCAACACCACGAAATTGACTAGGATGAAGTAACACCAGATTTTCATCGGAATATCTTCGGCAATCCCTACCGGGTAGCGGGCCATTGAGTCCGCTAGTTGGAGCATTATTGGCGTGGGCACTAAATGTGTAAAGTTTAACTTGTCTACTTTGGGCATCACGCTGACGCTAGCCCCTAAGTCGCACAAGGCATGATCAAATTGTTGGGTGCCAATGGAGCATGTGATGGTGGGGCACCCAGGATCCTTTTTCTTTTTTAGGTAGATGGTTGAGTATAGCAGCGCTACACTCTTCCGTCAGCTTTATAACCTCCGTGGATGGCAATGGTCGCTTGTTGTTGATGATATCTTTGATGTACTTTGCGTAAGAAGGTACATGTAAGACGTCCATTAGGGGGACGCTCACATGTATCTTTATCATCTCGACAAAACGAGCAAATTGCTTGTCCATGGCTTGCTTTCTCTTCCTTGTAGGAAATGACAAGTAGCTAGTGTCGATGAAGTCTTACAATGTCGTTTCCTCTTCTTCTTGGTCTTTTTGTGTTTTCGTTGATGAATAAGATCCTTTCTCTTGTTGCCCTTATGCTTTTCCTATTTTATTGTTAGGGTTTGGTGGATCACGAGTGGACTTACCACCCCTCGTGGTCACCACAATAACTTTGTCAAAATAATTCTCGTGTTGCCCTAGGATTTTCTCTTCATTATTAACAGGTGAAGCAGTAGCAATTTGGGCTAATTATGTTTTGATCATTTTATTAAAGCTCAACTGATTCTTAATAGAGGAAGATAGACCTTATATTTGTTAGTTAATATTTTCTAGCATTTTGTCGTTATACATCAACTATTTAGTAAACTTTCATTTATTTTTGCCTGGCCTAAGACCAGGTCTTTCAAGGTAGGTTGATTTGAATTGAAATTCAAATTACCTCCTTGCGGGTGGGACTGATTGTTCTACCCATTGTTATTTTGCTGTTGAAACCCGTTGTTGATATATGATGCTTCTTCACGGGTCTCGGGGCAGTCGTTCCCTGAGTGTTCAACCTCTCCACAGACTTCGCAAGTCACTTGCAAGTCCATGGCCTTGACGGTGCCTTTCATTGCCTCCTTGTCACCGGCACGCTCATCAAGTCTTTTCAATGACAAGTCCATTTTTGTGGCAAGCATATCCATCTCCTTCACGGTATGCATGCCTTTTTGTTGTTTTCCTTCTTCCCACCAGCTCTGATTGGCCACCATCTTTTTGATGAGAGCCGTGGCTCCATCGATGGTGAGGGCAAGGAATGCTCCTCCAGTAGTGGCATCCATGTGCCCCTTTGACATGGGCATAAGCCCCTCATAGAAGTTGTAGAGCATGAGCTAGTTTTCCATTCCGTGGTGCGGGCAGGCTTGGATGTAATCCTACAACCTTTCCCTTACCTCAGGGATGGATTCCATTGAAGTCTGCTAGAAATTTAAACCCCTCAGGGCATTAGTTTTGCCCATAGGGAAAAACTTTGCGAGGAACACCGTGGAACATTTGTCCCACGTGTTGATAGCTTCCTTCTTGTAGAACCATTGTTTTTCCTTCCCCGCAAGGGAGAAGGGAAATAGACAGAGTCTAATGCTAGCTTGTGCGACGTCTTTGATGACGATAGTGTCGCACACCTCCAGGAAGTGTTGCAAGTGTGCACTTGCATCCACACTTGGCAAACCACATAACTGGTTTGTCTGCACTATCGTGATCAGGCTAGTGCGCAACTTGAACTTTCCATTACCCGTGTTGATAGTGAGCCCAACAGGCACGTTGGCAACAGCAGGGGTAGAGTAGTCATGGAGTGTCTTGGCCATAGCAGTAGTAGTGGATGGTGCAGGAGTGACCGGTTCACTTGCCGGTGGAGTAGTAGAAGAAGCGGTACGAGCTCAGCTCTTCCTTAGGAGTGCCTCCAAATTATCGGTGTAGTTTTTTGGCAGATTGTAACCGGTCATACACTATCCTGTTTTTATCCACATAGGAAGAAAACAAGCATAGTTAGCCTGCATAAGCTATGGCTACCATTAAATGCATGTGATCATGATCATGTCCTACGAGATTCCTTTCACCTATGCTCTCCACGGCAACGGCTCTAAAAATACTTATTGACATTTTTTAGCGTCACTACCATGATTGGAGATAAAATCCATCCATGGCAGTGGCACCAGAAATGCTGGTTGGCATTTCTTAGCACTATCACTAAGATTTGCTAAACCTTAGCGACACCACTATGAAACATTAACCACGTTAGTTCTTAACGATTACAGAGTTAATATCTGCAAGCGCACACAGATCTATCGTTGTAGCATTTTACCCGAAAGTATTCAGGGTATCATTATTTATATTTTTCCAAAGGAGAGCAAGATGTATAGAGTCTAGCATGGATATGAACAAAATTACATACTTGCATAGTAAACCAATAATTCATGACAGAGGTAAAAACGGTATTTCAAGGATAATGGACATACACTTAGGCCAACCTCAAGGATAAAAGGGAAATAAAGAATAAAAGAATGTTCCTAAATGGAGTAGGCGTATTCTAATATAGCCGTGCAAAGAACAGTTGATGACCATACAAATTCCATGATTAGAGCTAGAACTAAGTAATCATGTGCACCAGCATGAATGCACAACCCTATTGCTACACCCTATGATTAATTTTAATTTAATAAAATTTTTTTATTTCCTAATGTTTTCATGAGCACAAAAATTCATAATTAAATCATTTTAACCCTATTTTAGAAGGAGCAAATTTTAGGGTGTTATAGGAAGACAAGGTAAATGGTTTCCAGCGGAAGTGGTGAGACGGTGTTGGAAGTTGGGACATTCAACAATCACACTGAATTTACCGCTAGTAGACCAAACGGTCGCATAGGGCCGGCGGTCATAATGCGTGTCTCAGTCAGCTCGGTGTTCAATACACGAAGGAATTCAACCCCACTAGCACCGCCGCATTGATGGTTCAAACATCGTGCTAGAAGTTTCATTTGCCGGTTTCATTCCTTTCAAGGCATCTCTATCGATCCAACCACTTCTGTCTTCTATGGCAGTGAAACTGGCGATAGTGATCGCTCAATCTGTATTAGTGTCTCGTCACTAGGCTCAAATAGATATTGGATGACTTTGGATTTAAGAGGAGTTGGATTGGATGATGGGGCAAATTATTTGAATGGGATTGGATGAGAGTTTAATTTTGATTGGAGCTAGTTGGATTGTTTTGATTGGATTTGATTGTCCATCCAATACCAACTGTACCCAGATTGGTAGGTTGATTCATAGCCATTCATGCACGCATCATGAGCACCCCCACTACTAGCACACAACACATAAGGAAGTTATTCTACACTGGATGCATTTAGAATACCCTGTACTTGAACCAATATAAATCCTTTTGTCACATTGCTACCCCTCTGAATCCCTACTCGAGAAACACTGACCGCTAATCGGATGACAAATCATACAACAATGTTAGGCACAACATCACAACACATCATACATAGCCGACATAATTAAAACCAACATAATTCGTTCATGATGGACATTATGTGTTCAATACAAAATGTATATACTAAAAAACTAAATGGTTCTTAAATTTCGGTAAACTAATTTAATGGATAACAAAAGTCATGGGGTGCTCCACCTTGACCCAAATGGTACCATGTGGTGATTATCTGACAAATAAAGCCTGCATTAGGTTGGGACAACAATATGTGCCCCAATAGCAGCCATGATCTTCTTTATCGCATGGCAGATCCGCTTTCCAGCATTCTCATAGGTCTCCTGTACATCTGGGTGATGAAGATTATTGAATGGCACCGGTACCTGGAAGGCTGCGGTAAGAAGACATCCTGCAGTTCCGTTGTATCCGGCAAGAGCGCTGGAGGAGTTGGCAGCAGCATGGTGATGAGCCTTGCCATGGCCATCTGGGAGGATGGCGAATCCAGATGGCAGGAGGACGATGCTTGAAGTATTGTCGCCGCCACCCATGACGGAACGAATCATGGTCTTTTCAACATGGCTATACACAACTAACGCGCGTGAGACATCGATGCTTGTCTGTTGCAAGAGCAGCATGGTGTTGTTAGCTGCATTAGTCACCTGCAGTGTAGAGTATGCCACCAAAAAAAAACAATTAGCAAGTGTCTGATGAAAGGGACATATATATAGTGATGGCAACTGATGATTATTACTTCAGGCGGACCAACCTATAATATCATCATGGCTGATGAATAGCTGTATATTATTTTAAATGTTTTACTCAAACTTAAGTGCTTCAAGTAAGGGCAAGCTAGTTTTTCTTGAAAACAAACCAATTTCTTTTCAAACCATGGTAGAGGCAAAGCGATGGGGAAAGCAAGCTGCTGGCATGCTTACATTGGGGCAGAGAACAGAAACAACATTGCCACGGATGTGGGGGCTCGTGGCAACGGAGCTCAACTCTTGCACTACGCCAGCACAGACAAAGGTATCCCACTCGCCACGGCGTTGCCCATTGCAGAGGTAGCTGAAAACACGCTCTGGAGGCGTTCCTGGCAACCACACAGTTGTGGTGGCACTCAGCACTTGGAGGGGCGGAGATGGTTTTCCATCCATGGCACCAAAATATTTCCCTAATACCATGCGCACAGCTGGCTCAAGCATCTCGGCGGTAGTGCCGCTGCAGCCACCCAACCCGGTGACAATGTTGCCAGGTTCCACAGTGGCCATCCCAGATGTAGTCTTGTAAAAGATCGCCATCATCCGCTGTGCCAGCTGTAGGAGGTTTGATCTACCCAGAGCTGATATGGTAACTGCCCCTGTGAGGTTTACAAAACAAATGATTAGGCTATTCAAATAATTTCAATGCATATGTGGATGCAAAAGTCTTTCTTTTACTTACCTGAGCAACCACCGCTAGGAACTTGGATGGAGTGCATAAGAGGCATGTACCCACAGTGCATTTGGAGTGATGCAAGCCAACGGCTTGCGCCAAAGGCCAGCCCAGACCGGAAGAATTGTCGGAAGAGGGGTGGGACAGTGGCCTCCTCGTACTGTGCATGGACAATCCATGTCACCTGAAACAGTAATGCACGGAAAATATTGAATCCTGAACATATACTCATATACTTTGTAATGTCACAACTTCTTAGAGGATAGAAACCATATACTATGATAGTATAGAATATAAATATAGATGTTTTCACTGATTAACGAAAGTCACGTACAAACAAAAGGTATGCTTACAAAATAGTATGAATATATATCCTATGATATACAACATTTATAATGCCCTTCTCCAAAGGAAAGCAAACATTTATTTATATTATCAAAACATCAGAAATCACAGATTTCGAATGAATTTGTATAACATATACTTTCATTTGACGTGTTGAAATGAAGTACAAATATTTGAGCATTGGTAATCGATTAGAAATTTTAAGACTTAGAATACTTGTTCTTGAATCTATACCATGTGCTCGAAGTTGTTTAATTTTGTGAAATTTGTTTGATGCACGCTCAGATTTCTAGTGATAGATAATTAAGCTTTATATTCTTCAATTTCATGTCAAGCAATTGATTTTGGAGTAAACTTTTTGTGTTCGTCCACAGTTGAAGGGTACAAAATGAACCTACATACAATCGAATGTTATGAAATCACAATTACCTTCGCAACAAATTCAGACAATATATAGCTACAACTACTAACTAAGCCACACATCATGTGGGCATTGCAATGTTTTGTATTCTCAATTATACTAGAGTACCTGACAATAGCCATCGCCCATGTCTTGAAGGAGGCAACCAGAGGGCAGCAACCTGCAGCTCGTATGCTTATTTTGGCTGCATTCTTGTTCATGAACTCCATGGACACCATTGATGGACACGTCCACTACAGCAAACTCCCCATTTGCAATCTGCTTGCTAATCCTCAGAAATTTCATGCTGCGAAGTGGCGAGCGTGGTGACTCCACCGACAGATCTACATTTATCTGCAGGAGCTCCATAAAATAATTTAAGATCATCAACCTCACGATCAACATATACATGTCTACATAGATGTTGCATGAGATCACCTCCTGAATTAGCCCATTTTTTCCCGAAGCGAAAGTACCACTAAAGATGACGTGGGCCCTTAGAGCTGCTACAATACCAGGGAAGGTCTTGAACCAGCGTGGCTGGAAAGTGCATCATTATTACAACGCTAGCTGAGAATGCATTATTGATGGAATGCTGGTACATGTAGATAGCTGCATCAAGCTTACCACATCAGTGAGGATGGCAATGACGTCTGAGGCTGTTCCCCTGACTATGGCAGTGTCCCTGGTGGCCTCCACAACAAACCCCTGTGGGCGGATCCCAAGTAGTCTTGGGAATCTCTGGCAGGCGTACTCCTGGCTGTTGAGCACGTCGCCACCGATGGTCGGCAGCCACAATGGCGGACCATTCCTAGCTAGCGTCTCAAACTCTTTGATAGCACATTCAACATATGAGAAAGGTGTAACCTGGTTGTTGGTGCTACTGCTATCAGCATTGCTGGACAATGGGTTCATGGAAGTAACTATTGCCAGATGCTCCAGTGTCACAGAGGGAGGAAGGTTTGCCTCCTGCATGAGCTTTGTCAGATCAGCATTGGAGCGCCCGTACATCTCCCTGAGCTTGGCATTTTCATCCAGCAGCTGCCATTTCTCTGCTGTTGGGTCACGACATCTGCCGCATGTCATTTCTTTCAATTGCTCCTGGAGTTTCATGTTCTTGGCGAGCAGCTGAGCATTTTGCTGACGCAATTTGTGGTTGTCAGTTCCATATGACTTCACCTGCATGTTTCAACTTAAGGAATTAATATTTGTAATTACTTTTCATACATATGAACATGTTTAACCTTAAATTATGAATGAAAATTAAGGGAACAAAACATTGTACAGCGAATTATAGTTATGAAGTTACTGTAAGGCTTGTACAATGCAAGGACACTTAATTAGATGCTTAATGTCATAGAATAGATGAAGCATATATAGAAGAGCCCGGACTAACTGACAGAATGGTACCAACCATTAAACATATGGATAGATAGTTAGAAAAATAAACAGATGGCTGTTTGAGCACCACTTGGCCACAATCCGTTCTCTAGTTTTTTTTCCTCAGATCTGAAGCACAAGACTCCAAAACGCGCATGAAGCTCATGGGATTATTTTCCGCCTGAGAGATCTCCATTCCCTCCACAAGAACCCTGGTTTGAGTGTTCTGTGCACCAATGCGGCATGGATTTTTTTATATAAATGAAGCTTTTATTGAAAATAAAGACAATTACATGGAGTGACACAAGTTACTGACCATAATGCCATGTCAGCGCACATTATACATGCCCTTAGAGATATACCTTAATCTGAGTGTGTCGGTTTTGAAACCAAAATTTGACCTGCATTGCTTCTATGCCAACCTTGGCAGCCAGTTCCTGACGCATTTCATGATCTGGGTGGGTACACTCTTGGAACGAACTACATCACGAAAGAAGAGATAAGCTCACATAATATATCATTGGTTCAAAAATATTCAGTGGTTTAATGTTTAGGGCGTGTGTTTATTTGTTTTACGATTCAAGTTGTTGCAGCTGCTCCACAGTGAAGCGTTTGACAGGCTTGGATGATGACCCCTTGTTGATGTTGTGTTCCTCACCACCCATAGCCTGATCAGTGTTCAAGTGGGCCTCATCTCCCACGAAAGCATCCATATCATATTCTTCCATGCCCAATGGCAGGTAGATTAACTCATCATCTCCCATGTTGACACCGATATCCTGTTGATTGTTGTTCAACTGCCCCTCGTTCTCCACAGTACCCTGATAACATGAAAAACATTAGTAAAATTGGGAAAACGAAACATTGTAGAATAAATAGTATAGATCCTATTCATAATATTTGAAAATTCAGAGGCTAACCACCATGGCAAATTTCAACATTTGATGTGATTGCTTTAAGAGATAGACCCACAAAGTAAAAAATGAATAAATAGTGGTTAGTTCCCACAAAGTAAAAAATGAATAAATAGTGGTTAGCTCTATCCATGAGAGAATTATCTTTCTTTCATATATATTTATGGTGCTGAATTTTGGCATACCTCAAAATATTTTTCATAGCATGGTATTGGTTATTAGCTCGAAAGTATTTAAGAGGTGCATGTATTCATACGAAATACATCAAAAGTAGGAAACAAAATATACACATTCAAGGTATATACTTGTGTTGAACTATGTATGCAACCTATAGAGTATGGTGTAAGAGAACTTCAGATCAGTAGTAACATATATCGATAGAATGAGAGATTGTCAATAATTTGAAAGCACAAGACAACCAAGGAGTCAATGAATTGATAAATGGACTGACAGACACTTGACATGGACCAAAACTCTTTGGACAGACGACATGGTGTGCCTATGATTATAATGGACGCTAGAACAGGAGACTGTAATGCAAAATTTTCATGAGAAGGCACCTGGAAAAGCAAAGAAAAATAAGATAAAGAGCCTAAAGAAGGAAGATGTCAGTCACTAGCATGTCAGGTACAGGAGGAGACGAAGGATCTAGCAATAAGTTTTCCTTTTCTGATGTGGAGGCGAACCTCTGCTTGTGGTTCAACAAAAAATAACATTAGAAATAAACAGCAAGCTTTGCAAACAGTTGACCAATAATAAATTTTACATACTACTCTTTTCCAGATAGGGCCAATTCAAGATCCGAGGCAGTATATATGGATTTTCTAGCATAGTTCTTCCGTAGTGACTGGCTAATGCTTAAGGTTGACAACACAAAGACTGTTAGGAAAATCTTTGCTGATTGAAGAATGTCAGTGTTAATGAAACATGTATTGCTCTTATACTTATACTGTCGACATGCTGCAACAGGGACATGCATGTTGCAGCAGTGCAGCATATCAACTTAACTGTCCCACATTCTCTTTAACGGCAGGCGCTGGAGAGTGTCGTGAATTCTACAAGTGCTGATGAATGTTATGTCCGTTTTTAATAAAATTTTTCAGTAGGGGGCAACCCCTGCTGTTACCATAAAAAAAAGCCTCTGGAAAGATCTAAAGGATAGTTTCCAAGTGCGTGATTAACAATTTTGGAAACTGACTGGTCCTAGGTACTATGTTAATGCATTCAACTGAGGACGAGTGGATCTGAGGTGGAGTCCAGTGCTTTTGTGATGCCAAATCGTTGGTAACAATTGCGCAATAGGGATCTTCCAGAGGAGATTGTGTGTTGCCTTGTTCAGAAAGAGGGCAACAGGACTACAGGAGTGAGGTGGTGGTGTTTGTAAGGGGCCAATCATTTTCTCTCTATAATGTAATGATACGCAGATCTCCTGCGTATTCAAGAAAAAAGAAGAGAGAGGGCAACATTATGTCCCATGAATTGAACTTTCTCAACTAGAAAAATAGGTCTGTGCATTGTGCATATGGACCTATTTTTCTAGATGAGAAAGTTCATATATGGACCTTGATGTACTCACAGACTTTTTCTTCACATGAGTCTACTAACAACTCGGTTGATCAATAGTTATTGAAGACCTCTCTACACACGCAAGAAAATAGAGCAACTAGTTGTATTGCAACCTCTCTTCTCACAAAATTAGAGATCTACGATTAGATGAAATCATGGACTTCTAAAAAATGCAAAGAAATACTTAGAATTTACTCCAGTTAAGTATACCTTTGATTCCAGGAGTTGTCCTCAGAACACAAGAATGATTTAGAATAGGTGCCGTGCGGTGGGATCTCCACCACGGGCTGCAGTTCGAACTTGGTGACCGAACAACTTGAGCCTTGGGGTTTATCGATGGCTCTGCCTGTGTGAGTGGCCTGGATAGAAGCTACTGAGGAATTTAAGGGTCTCTGAGGGCACAAACAAACAACAGTGAGATAGAGGTGAGACTAAACAAGAAGACTTGACTGGTCAAAGCATGCATGAAGGAATAAATACACAGCTGTAAAATGTGATAATATATTTCGTACACATTAATAAATTTACACTGCTAAATAATGCTATCTAGAGAGATTTGTACATTTATTTCCTGGATTTGATATATTGTGTGCACTTATCTCTTCATCAATCCAGCACGGCATGCTCCATTTCATAAGTGTCACAAGTAGCACTAGTTTGCAACATTTATTCGTATCATAGTGAAATATGATTTTTTTGGGGTAATGTTTAATGGCTTTCATGCCATACTCCCATTTTACCTTGAGTGCTTAATTATAACTGGTATTTGAAGCCACTGAATTTATAACTACAAAAATGAAAATATATATTTACTATGATTTTCTTTGTTCTTATATTGGAGAACCATTGTGCAACTTTGGCATATTTGTGCTAATTAACAATGTGCTAGCACAATAAGTTCCCTTTTACCTTGATTTTCGATTTCATTTTTCACTTCTGATGTGATCAAATATTTTTGGTTTCATACGTACTCAACAGTTTGATGGACTTACCAAAGCAACTAGCAAAACCTAACTCAAGTACTAGAAAAAATATCATCATAGCCATCTTTCTTTAGCTTCTATGGTATTTCTAACAGACTATAAACTATAATTTCTCAAGACCTAATACACTATTTTTTTTTTTGCAAACGGAAGGGGGACTTTTATTAAATCTTAGCACAGTACATCCCAAAATTACAAATGAAAAAATCTGAAATAAAAAATACATAATATTCTATCCAGATTCTTCCATTGTCTTCTTCCCCAATGGCTTCCCTCGAATGCCGGAGCCAAAGTATAGTCCTTATGCCGAATCCAATGACCAACCCTAAAACATTGGACATGCCGCAAGATCCAACGCTTTGAAACTAGTCCAAAAATGCATCATTGGTAGTTGCACCGTCGGGTACGACATAGGCTGCAGATTCATCACCTTGAGAACTTAAATTCCTCTCCAAGACCATCGACGATGAGATCGATGACCCGGAGTCATTGTCCTCATAAGGGGCTCCTAGAAGCACTCTCCCCTTATAGATAAAGGCCACAATTGGCTGCCTACCGATGAAATTGACGCCTGCAGTGGCAATCTCGTCGTGGCAGTCACCAAAGTCACAGTAGGAAACACGATCCTAATCAAAAATCATCTAATTTCGCCGAAAGCTTTATTGGACTAAACCCTAAACAACTAGATAGAAAAATTGTGGGAAAAAGGATGGGTCCCTCCCCTTCTTGTCCCCGGCAGACAAGTCTGAGAGGAAGGAGACGGGCCCTAGGAGTGGCGGCGACAGACGTGACAATGGCGGCGGCGGTGACTGTGTCTCTCGGTGGCTATGGCTTAGTGTGGTGGCGGTGTTGTGCTTTCACATATGGTATCTAATACACTAATTTAAAAATACATACTCAAGAATTTATGATGAATTCTTTGATGCAAATCGGCAATGATGACATGACAAGAAAAGCTACTATGGACTCATGTGATGGAGATGATGAAGGCGACAAAAGGCAACGAGGCTATGGACTTTGGGTAAATCACAGGTCCTGAGGCATAGTGGGTCAGCGTAAGGTCAAATGTGCCAAGGCTCCTATGCTTCGCATGGAGATAGGAGTGGGCGTAGCTATGACGATACCGAATGTGAACTAAAATGGCTCAGATCACATCTCACCTTGTCCACAAAATGAATTTGCCAACCGACTCTTCAAGGTTATGAATGTCTCAAGTGTTGCAATTTCTAGCTTGTACGCACCGAATTGTGGTTGACTTATACAATGGCATAACTGGCAGTATGGATTAATAGCAAAAAACACGGCCTAGAATGGCCTACAGTATCTTTCACTATAAAGTATCATTGTTGACAATAACTTGTAGCTTTGAAGGTGGATGACCTAAGAATCTTCATGTGTGGATGACATAAGCCCGCATCAGCTCGTGGAAAGAAAATATGTTTTTGACACATCTATTAAAGAAAATTCATTTTCAATAAGTTCTTGACACATAAATTAAACATCATTGGGCATGAATCTATTGACGACAAAAATTAATATAACTGACATGGGTGTCACATTGTTGCGTAACATTAATGACGCATTGGACATCAAATTACATAATATAGCACTATTTGCCTTGAATAGCAGTTCCTATACCATTAAGGTGCACGTAGGGCACATCAGATACCTATTGATGGATATGTTTACTTGTTTGATCTTTTTCTATAGCCGAAAGGTCGCATGTCATCGATCTAATTGTATTCCTCCACATCCTAGCTCCACACTCTCAGTTCCAGCAATTCTTTGTCATTTAGAAGACTATGTGCTTATTCTTATTAGCAGAGTTGGTCAAGAGATGTGGTCTTTCATGATTCAAGCAACTATATATGTGGCCTTGAGTTTTTGAGTCATGCTCATTCAGGAGTTGCTCAATGTACGACTCCATTATTACCATGACCTATTCCAAGATGCTGAAAAGTACTTGGTCCATTGCTTTATTTGTAATCCTCAGAGATGAATGTTTTCTTTTCTTTGCTCCCTAGCTTAGTGGACCTCCTCGTACACCAATTAGGTTTGTATATTTTATGTAGTACTCGATGCAAACAATCAACAACTTCCTTGGTATTGTAGCCCTCAAATAATGAATCCTCTTTATGAGAATAATTCCATTCATATCCCTTTGGAATACAGATTCTTTGGTTCAGATTGTTCATAGGATAGCCAAACTAGGATTGATTTAGCTATCCTAGTAGGAACAATGTGAACCAAGAAGTATGGCACGATATCAAAACAATGGATGAAGCTAATTTCAGATTTGTTATATTCTCTGCCAATAAATATGTAGGGCACCAAGTGTTTCACCATCCATCACCAATAAGAAATTGCATTAGAGAAATGACATAGCTCTTTTGGGGACAGTAATCTTTACATATGTTGATTGATACCCATGATTCTAATAGGCGGTCAACTACATCATTATCACATGTCAATCAGCTTAGTTCTATTTTCTTCTAATCTATCAATGAGATAAAGTTTCTATTCATGGATTAACAATTCAAGATTCTCACTTAAGAACTTAAACACCTCCTCTAGTTCTTAAGTGTTAGAGTGTAGCAATCTAGGGGAAAGTAACACTTGTCATTTTGACAACTTTTACGGTGTAGTTTTGTCATATTTCCAAAAAATACCATGTCTTTACAGAACTCTATTCCATGATCAAAGTCAAGCTACACCGTAAAAGTACCATGTCATGCGCAAGCTAGTGGTTCTCATGATCAAAGTCAAGCTAGTGCAAGTGATGATAAAGTGCAAGATCAACAACAAGTGGCTAGTTCATCATCTCAACTAAATGATCAACCAAGTGCAAGCAATCAAGTTTAAGTGCTCCAACCAACTAATGTTGCAAGAGATCATCCATTGGATTCTATAATTAAAGATATCTCAAGAGGTGTGCAAACAAGATCAAGATTGGCATTATTTTATGAACATTTCTCATTTGTGTCATCCATTGAACCAAAGAAGATAGATGAAGCTTTAAAGGATGTTGATTGGGTGAATGCTATGCATGAAGAGCTAAATAACTTCATAAGAAATCAAGTATGGGAGTTAGTTGAGAGGCCTAAGGATCATAATGTGATTAAAACTAAATGGGTCTTTCGGAACAAGCAAGATCAAGATGGGATAGTTACAAGGAACAAAGCAAGATTAGTGGCTCAAGGTTACACTCAAGTTGAAGGTCTTGACTTTAGATAAACATTTGCCCTGATTGCGAGATTGGAATCAATTAAATTCTTGTTAGCCTATGCTTGTGCCCACAACATCAAGTTGTACCAAATGGATGTGAAGAGTGCATTTCTAAATGGGTACATCAATGAGCTTGTGTATATTGAGCAACCTCTCGGTTTTGAAGATGAGAAGAAGCCCAACCATGTTTACAGGTTGAAAAAGGCTTTGTATGGATTGAAACAAGCACCTAGAGCATGCTATGAGAGATTGAGGGATTTCCTACTCTCTAAGGGATTCAAGATGGGCAAGGTTGACACCACTCTCTTCACCAAGAAGCTAGGCAATGACTTGTTTGTGTTGCAAATCTATGTTGATAACATTATCTTTGGATCAACCAATCAAGATTTTTATGAGGAGTTTGGAAAGATGATGGCAAGTGAGTTTGAGATGTCTATGATTGGCGAGCTTAGTTACTTCCTTGGTCTCCAAATCAAGCAAATGAAGAATGGCACATTTGTGAGTCAAGGCAAGTACATCAAAGACCTGCTCAAGAAGTTTGGAATGGATGATGCTAAAGCTTGGATAGTGATGCTAATGGCAACATGGTGGATCAAAAGATATATCGATCAATGATTGGAAGCCTACTCTATGTGACCGCATCAAGGCCGGATGTGATGTTTAGTGTATGCATGTGAGCTAGATTTCAAGCCTCACCAAGAGAGAGTCATTTGAAGGCAACCAAGAGAATATTGGGGTACTTGAAGCATACACAAAATGTTGGATTTTGGTATCCCAAAGGAGCTAGATTTGATTGATTGGATATTCAGACTCTGATTATACGGGATGCAAAGTAGAGAAAAGAGCACATCGGGCACATATCAACTATTGGGAAGATCACTTGTATCTTGGTCACCAAAGAAGCAAAATAGTGTAGCACTTTCAACTGCCGAAGCGGAGTACATTTCGGCCGGTAGTTGTTGTGCTCAATTACTTTGGATGAAGGCCACCTTGAATGATTTTGGAATCAAGTTCAAACAAGTGCTATTGCTATGTGACAATGAGAGTGCTATCAAACTCATCAACAATCTGATTCAACATGTAAGAACAAAGCACAAAGATGTCCACCATTATTTCATAAGAGATCACCAACAAAAAGGGGACATTTGTATTGAGAGTGTGAGCATCGATGATCAACTTGCTGATATCTTCACCAAGTCACTCGATGAGAAGAGGTTTTGCAAGAGGAATGAATTGAACATACTTGACTTCTTAAATATGTGTTGATGCACACCCATTATATGACATGCCTCTCCTTCGAACAAAGTAAGGTAAAGTTGATTGACATGTCATTCATCCATTGCTAAGGACTTTTTAGTGCATCTAGCCATTCCAAACATGTCTTAGGATCATTCATGAAAATTAAATGAATTAGATTCTTGTATGGTACCACTATTGCTTCTATGCTTGAAATGATCTAGTGGTAGCGTATAACATGTTTGTAGGCATGTGAACCTAGTGTTTGATCTAGAAAATGAGCTATAAGTGTTTAATTCAACATGGTGCATGATAACCCTTATTTGGAGGTGTGAAGAAGCTTACCCTTGGATCAAACCGAGTTAAATATCTTTTGCAAGTGATCTAGATTGAACCAAATTTGAAAAATGATCCTCACTTCACTTGGTTTCACCCCAACCTATCTAAAATTTGAGCTCACCTTTTGTGCTAATTGTTGACAAAGGGGGAGAGAATTCACAAAGATAGTAAGAGATAGGGGGAGCAAACAAATAAAATGTCATTGTAAGGGGATCAATTAAAATTTGAAGCACACAAGAAGGGGGAGCAAGCTCACAAACTTTGTGTTACATTTGTATATGCATTACATAGGTTTGCTAGCATGACACAAGTTCTTATATTCCTTATCCATGCTTGTGTGGTGTATGCTAGATTATAAAATATGATTGATGAAATGAAAACTAGCATGCTCATAATGTTGATCTCATGAGGTATCTAGTGTTTGTGTTCCAAGTGCTATCTAACTAACCATGGTGCTAAGGATGGTGTTCAAATGGCAACTCCAATTGGTATCACACTTCAAAGGTCTATTCTTTACACCTTAGCATCATTTGGTAGCTATTACTCTCCCAATCTTCCAATCCATGCATATGTGCAAGCTTTGCAATCCAAACTCTTAGCACATATGTAGGGGGAGCTAATACTACCAAATTGGGTTGATGAAACTTGTCCATAATCTTTACACATGGTAATATGCTTGGGAAAGCAACATGAATCCAAAAAGATTTAATTGAATATCTTTCTAAAAAGCTTGTCATCAATTACCAAAAAGGGAGAGATTGAAAGCCCTAGTTTGGTTTTGGTTAATTGATGGAACCTAAACACTAACCTTTGTCATGAGATGTGATATGAGCTAGATTGGTGCAATCAAAGTGAGGAGCATGGTGGCACTCATATGGTGTTGTTGATCACATGAAATGATGGAGATGGCCACATGTGATGATGATCAAGTGCTCAACTTGGAAAAGAAGAAAGAGAAAAAAACCTATGGAGATCAAGGCAAAGGTATAAATAGGGGTTTTGTTTCCGTGATCAAGACACTATAGAGGGTGTGATCACATTTAGGATAGATGTCTGTACTATTAAGAGGGGTTCTCAATTAGACAATTCGGTCATCTAGTGCCACTAGGTGTTGGACTTCATGCATTGCATTTAGGCCTAGTGCACTTCGAAGAGCAAGTGAAAATATTTATCGAAAATAATTTGAGAAATGCTAACTTGGCTCTAACATATTTTGAGAAAACACTTTGAGAGTTAGCATCACTTGCGGGGAGTAGCTAGAGTTGACGTGGATTGATTTGCTCAAAAGTTTGCAACTCCGAGAGCTAGTGGAGGTGCCTGGGTGGCACCGCCACCCCCTATCCGGTGCACGTCACCCCTGTGGCAGTGCCCACCTGGACTTGAACGTGAGCAACCAGTTCAGGGTGGTCACCACCCTAGGTGCGGCAGTGCATCGCCTAGGCCTGTCCGGTGACCAGCTAACCATGGTCAAGAGCAGTAACTTTGGTGTGGTCACCGCCGCTACCGGTGTACATCGCCACTAGCACGGCGGTGCACCGCCACTGGGTGTCCGGTGCCACCATCTTGTTTCAGTAGAGAGCAGAGGGAACTGAGGGGGCATCGCCCTGGTCATAGCCTGGGTGCGATGGTGCACTACCCTATTTATCCAGAGAGGAGGGAAAACAGAGGCTCGGCCAGGGTGGCACCGCCAAACCCTGTCGGGTGCCACCGTCACCTATCTAGTGACCAACTAGCCGTTGGTTGACTGTTGGAATTCGACCGTTGGGGGCACCGTCACCCCCAATCCGGTGACTGTACCGCCCTGTCCGGTGCCCTCGTAGAAATAGCTCCAAAGGGGTAACGACTCTATTTGCTTGTGTGGCTATAAATAGAGGGTGTGGCCGGCCTTGGCCACTCTCTTAGCACCTCTTACACTTGTGCACACCCTTTGGGAGCTGAGCAACATACTCCACTCACTTGTTTACTTGATTTCATCATTTTGAGTGAGATTACAGAGCCTCTAGTGCATTGCATTGAGTTGCATCATCTTGGCACTAGTTGGGTGATTTGGGCTGGTTGTGAGCTTGTTACTCTTGGTGTTTGACGACACCTAGATGGCCAGTGATTAGAGGATCATTGAGCGGAGTTGGAGACTGTCTCCGGCCTCAATCGGTTGCTTGTGAGGGGTCTTGTGCCTTCCCTAGAGGAGCGCCAAAGGCAACTCTAGTATATTGCTCGTGTCATTGAGCTACCTCACTTGTGGGTAGGCTCTTGTGGTGTCCAATTGTGTGGACGAGGTTCATGCAACACCTCTGTTGGTGGTTGTTATCGACAAATATTTACCACCAACATTCTACTAAAAGGAAGGAATAAACATTAATACACATATACATGTAATAATGCCTTATTTCTAGTTGTGCTCTTGAATTATCAGGAATATAGAAACAGGGACGGCAACAGGCAGAGCAGAGGAGAAAAATGCACTTTCTAGAAAGCGCACTGGGGAGAGAAGAGGAGCAGGCCACCTAAGAGTCAAACTAGGCCAAGCCCACCACTACACATCGCTATTGGGTCGAGGGAGGAGCTGCTAGACAAAGATGGGTCGGAGAGGGGCTGTCCCTGGCGCCACTCCCACCGCCTCTCAGGCCCAGCCTTCGGTGCCGACAGCATTCAAGAGGAGGATGGCGGTGTGGGGGTGTGTTCACTGTACCTGGACACGCAGGAGCCAGCCACCACTCCTATATAAGAGAAGGCACACCCCCCCTCACACAACACACACAACACACTCAACACCACACTACATTCTCTCACTCCTCACTCCCTCTAGCTCAAGGAGCTCCCTCTCTCCCTCTACCTCACTCTCACTTAGCTAGGATACATTAGGAAAGTAGAAAGATAAGTAGAGAAGCTACAAGGAGAGCTTGACTCCTTGGTGGAATATTGTTGAGAATAAAGTTGGATTCTTTCTACCTTATGATCATCATGTTCTACCATACTGTCTTGTTCTTATATTCATATAGTTGTTGCTATGAACTAGAGTATAGTCATATTGATATGTTCATGACATGTGTACTTGTCTATAGTCCATGTGTTATGAGTATTTCATATATGGTTATGTATGGTTTGTTTAGTATATTTGTGATGTGTAGATTAGTCTATAGTTTACATATCATTCATATGCTAAGCTAACCTAGGTGCTACACTCACATATGTGTCATGAGTAGAGCTACTTGTGTGTGGGGCGGTGGTTCATCATGCTTTCGGGTACATCCTAGTCTCTTACCTGTCGATCCAAAGGGTCAGGGACCCAGGGGACTAGGGTGGTCAATATATATGCGGGCGTGGTGCCAGGGTACATATTGGTAGGTGTTTGCATGCCTAGTCCATGGTTGAGGCGTAGATGGGTAGGTGGTGATAGCCTTGTCTATCCCTTGTATTCCCTCACGTTTGGCTAGGGTGTAGGAGTTCGTAAATATTCTATTCGTGGTTGCTGGTAGACCAGTACTCAGTAGTCTCCTGATCCAATACACACATACTTAGCACTACCTTGTGAGGATATATGTTAACTTAGGTCATAGCATACTAACTATATTAGAACCCTCTACTACTCATTAGAACATTCTTTTATTCTTATTCTTGAGAGTTGGGAGAACTTGACTAGATTAGGTGTAGGTGTATTTGTGTGTGTGTCCACTATCTTAAGAATTGTATGCTTACCCCTGTTATGATCATCTAGATATTATGCATACATAAGTGCTTTGCTCATACACATGTCAGACCATTTGTTATCATCGCCTTCTTTAGCAGAATATAAATAATGATACCCTGAATACTTTTGGGTGAATGCTACAACGATAGATCCGTGCGCTTGCAGACATTATATATAATGGTATAGACCTATTGGCTGGTGTTCCTTAGTATCCTTGCTATTTCTGGCACCGTTGTCAGGGATGGGTTCTAAGCTTATCCTTAGTAGCGACGCTAAGAAATGCCAACAAGCATTTCTAGCACCGTTGCCGGGGAAGGCAAATGATAACAAATGTCTGACATGGATATGTTCATAGCATACATGTGTGTATGGTAGCCATTTGCTCATATAGGATAATCTTCTATGTTTTCTTCCTTGTTGTGGATGAAAACAGGATAGTGTATGAGTGGTCGCGACTTACCGGAAAACTTCATTGACAATCTAGAGGCACTCCTAAGGAAGAAGAGGACTTGTGCCCCTACTTCCTCTACCATACCACCGACAACCGCTCCACTCATGTCTGTATTGGCTACTACTACTACCATGGCCCAAAAGTCTCTCCGTGAGTTCTCTGTTCCGGCTGTTGCCAATGTGCCTACCGAGCCCGCTGTCAACCTCGAGGACAAGAATTTCGAGACCCGTACTGGCCTGATCATAATGGTACAGGTGAGTCCATTCTGTGGACTTCCTAGCAAGGACACCAATGATCATCTACAATAGTTCCTTGAATTGTGCGACACCATCATCATCAAGGACGTAGCACTTAAGGCTATCAAGCTCCATCTGTTTCTTTCTCCCTAGTGGGGAAAGTGAAACAGTGGTTCTACAAGGACAAGGCTCCTATTGACACATGGAGCAAATGCTCCGCTGCATTCCTTGCCAAATTCTTCCCTGTGGGCAAAACCAATGCTCCAGAGGCGTGGGAGAGGTTGCAGGAGTACATCCAGCCTGTCCCCACCATGGGATGGAAAGCTGGTTGGTGCTCCAAAGTTTCTACAATGGGTTAACACCCATGTCAAGGAGGCACCTAGATGTACCTGCTAGAGGCGCATTCTGTCACTCACTATCAATGAGGCCACGACCTTGATTAAAAAGATGGTGACAAATCAGGGCTAGGGCGAGGATAGAACCCCAACTAAAACACAAAAAGGCATGCATACCATGAAGGAGGCGGATATGCTTGCCACAAAAATAAACTTGCTCCTCAAGAAGTTTGATGAGCCTGCCACCAGTGCCAAAACTGGCAATGATTGCCCAGTATGTGGGAATGTTGGCCATTCGGGCAATGATTGTCCGGAGACCCACAAAGACGCCACCTACATCAACAATGGGTTTTGCCAACAAGGAGGAGGCAACAATAATGGCTAGAGTAACCAACCCCGACCACCATTCCAAGGTAATTCAAATTTCAATTCCAATTATAATTCGAACCAACCTTCACTTAGGGATCTGGTGCTAGGCCAAGCTAAAATAAATAAAAATCTCACCAAAAAGATTAGTAATAATGATAAAATCTTATAAAATATAAATATTAAACTTGAGGGATTGTCGGCAACTGTCCAAATGCAGTTGAGCTTTAACAAACACTTAGAGAAACAAATAGCTCAATTGGCAGTTGCTATTCATGTGCCTGATTTAGAGAAGACTCCAGGGAAACCCAAACTCCAATTTGAATTAGTTAACCTTGTCTCCACAGTTAAAGCTAAATGCATATCCCAGAAAAGGCATGGCTACTTCGTAGACCCATCTTTCATCACCAAGCAAGGAGACCCAGGCCGCCTGACAATCACCATCTGCATTGGTCCACATGTCATTGAGAACACCTACTACGACCTTGGTGCTAGCATCAATGTGATGTCCAAGGTAACATTTGACAAAGTTCTAGGAGGTCCTTTAGACCCCGAAGACTTCAGAATGCAGATAGCGGATCAAACGTCACGTGAGCTAGTGGGGATAGTACATGACATACTGGTAAGGCTGCAGGACCAATACATCCCCACTGACTTTGTCATCATTGACATGGGCCCAAATGGGGAAGTTCCTCTCCTTCTTGGGAGACCATTCCTATATACCACTCATGCTGAATTGCATATAGGAACGGAGTTCGCTCATTTTCATATTAAAGATAAAACATTAACATGTCCATTCAATGGGTATAAAATGTATAATCAACCCAAAAGCAAGCGAACCGAGAAACTATTAACAGTAATTAACTATCAATTTTAAATGTCAACAAAAGAAGATAAAGGACTTAAAATGAACATCACCATAGACTTAGGGGTTTTAACTGATGATTTCCACAAGTTTTGGTGAATGTCTGTTTCTGCAGGGGGTTATCAGGAAATAACCAAAGAAGGCCCACATGTCATGTTTACATAGAGATAAAGACCCTCGCATCTGCAAGAAGACTCTAGAAGACTCGGGAAGGCACCCCCTAGAGGATGGGGCCCACCTGTTAGGTGGACAGGGTGCTCGCCCTACCCATCAGCCAATCAGGGCCGAGCTCATGGATCATGCCCGTAACCGCCTTTGAGTATCAATCTACACCGTGCATGAAGGTCGGTTTGATCCAAGGGCTCTAGTGCATTTGAGGAGGCTATATAAGCAAGGCCATACCCCTAGGTTGAAACCCTAATTCATTATTATTATTATTATTATTATTATTATTATTATTATTATTATTATTATTATTATTATTATTATTATTATTATTATTATTATTATTATTATTATCAAGAGAAAGCCATCATTAGAGCTAGGGTTTAGAGATCTCTCTCCACCAGAGAATTAGAATAGCTACTCCAATACTTCAAATTCTACATAGGTTTAGACTAGATAGATTCAAGAGTTGGGCGCCTGTGTCTAGGATTCGGATCATCGTCTACAAGTTTGGCACTATCTTGTATCTTTCTCTATGACTTTATTCTAGATATCATTATGTTTCTATTTATTATGCTCCTAGTTTGCTCTAGTTCTATATTTGATATAGTTATGATGGATGATGAGTTTATGTATAAGTTTGCAAAGCACTTAGCTCTTTTCTCGAGGGAGTTAAGTGGTAGATTACATGTAGGCGTGGTGCCTAGATGCTGTTTACCTGCAAATGCACCCTATTGGCTGGGTCATGTGGTAGTTCGCGAAAGTGACATTTCGTTGAGTCTTATATAATCCACCCCCCGTTAGTAGGACAGGCAGAATTGGTATTACATGGGAAGTCATGCTATGTTCTGGCTTTCTTCAGTGATGTTCCTTATACATAGATGAAGGACGGCACACCAACTTCAGCGGAACCATCTTGTGGAGGCGACGGGGGCTGTTCTCCACCTTGGGCAAACTCAGCATCTTCATCATCACTCAAGAATACAACCTCCTCCTTAGGTTCAAGTTCTTCTTGGGGCATATCCGGTTCCAATGCCTGATCTGGTGAAGGTGGCGGGGTTAGTGCAGTGTCTTCTGGTTCTTCCCTAAGCTCCATTGATTCATGCAGGGAACGAGGTGGAAAGTAACCTCCAGTGGTGATACGGGCAGTCTTACGGGCACGAGGCATCTAAAGAATTTAGTCCAAAGATAAGTTAGAATAGAAGCAATATTTTCACAATAGAATAAGGCGAAAGGAGCATAAAAATTAAGCAATTATCAAGTGTAAGGTGATAAGCATGAAACAAAGGAAGAAAAGGGAACTAATCACGACCATTACTAACTAGGCTTACGTCCTACAGTCAACATGGCTCTGATACCAATCTGTCACACCTATTTTTAAGGAACAAATGGAGTGCATAATCTTACGTGCGCCTAGAGATCAATCACACATAAGATGACAAATATAAATAGTATCATCACAAATGTTTATTACATAATGAATAATATCACAGAGTCTTCACGTAACTAAGCGGAAACATAAAATAATTCTTGTGGTAGCTAGCTCCATATCACAGGAACGTCAACTGGTTGACCACAAGTCTAGTATTCTTCAGGGAAGTAGAAGTAGTAGTCACTATTTGCACATTCGGGAGTCCATCCTGGGGTGTGGGAATGCAAGGGTGAGCACAAAAGTACTCAACAAATATAACATGGGGTTCATGAAGCTCAAATAGGGTAGACACTGGTTTAACTGCATGTAGCTTTTAGTTGATCATGTTTTAAGCAATTGAGTAGCAACAAGTAGGTAATGTTCCCAATAATAAACACATGTTCATGTAAAGAGAATAATGAATAGCAAGAACAAGTAAATTAATAGTGATCTCTATTCCATAAGGGTCCAAGGCCGCTCATGACCGTGACCACGGCTGATATACCAGTTTTACACTCTGCAGAGGTTGTACACTTTCACTATGAGTCATGATCCCCAAAAGTCCGAGGTCATGACTCCCCATTGGACAGATAAGTTTCACTATGAAGTCTTTCCAAGGTTCGTCTAACAAGTTAGGGCCGCTAGGTTTCGTGGCCTGCAAATGTAGAGCCCCCCTTCCGTATGGCACAATGACACGCAGCCTATACACATAGGGACAGAAGCCGCACTACACCCAACCCGGAACACACCCCTCTTATGCCATAAAGGTAACCACTAACAATCTAGAAAAGGTCCTCTTATATGACTAAAGCCAGAGCCATGTAGCCCTCATAGCTGTACTGTAAGTCCCGGATGTTCGCTTACAGATAAGTCCTTATGGAGAGGAATCTAGAGAAAACTCTAGCCCTCTTGTTCCTTGTTGCTAAAAATCATATTTTAGTGTTATTGCATATATCATTAATCAAATTACAAGATCATTATTTATGTGAGCACTAGCAAACTACCCAATGCTATAACTATAGGATTCAAGGAACAAGATCAACACTAAGGCACCCTTAACAAGGAAACACATGCATAATGAATTAAGTGAATTAAAGTAAATAGGTAACAAGGATAGTCCCATGCTATACTTGCCTTGATGTAGCTGATCCTGTTGACCTGGTTCACAATAGTACTCTTGATCACCAATGAATTGCTCACCTTCTATTCTCGATTAACACACCAACATCAATCATCCAAGAGCAATCATACAAAGCAAACAAAGCTACAATTAGAACATTACGCCAACAGTAGCAAAATAAGTTGAAGAGTTTATAAAACAAATCTACATCTCACTAGGATCACACAGACGTGAATTGCACGCAAATCGGAGCTAAAACGAAAAAGATATGATTTAAACAAGCTTTTCTTTATTAAAGTAATAGATTGAATCTAATCTCAAAATTTAAAAGTGGAGAACCTACTAAACAGTAGCACTAACATGTAGATTATGAAATTATGAACCTAACGCAATTTGAACGGATCAAATCGGAGTTAAAACGGAGAAGTTATGGCTAAAACAAGTTGAATGGCAAAACTGTAAATACTTAAAAACATATTTCGACATAACCGAACCAAAGTACGCCTTCTAAAAGAGAAAACAAAAGTCTGTAAACGCGCTTTGGACTGTGGGTTAGATTTATAGAAAACAGAGGGGCTCTTTTAGAAATCTGATAGCCGAAAGGGTATCGGCTAATATCAGCCGTCCGATTTGAATTGAATGGACGAGATTAGATGGCGAGGATGAGAGAAGAGGATTCCGGCCATGAACAGTAACATGACGGCGGCGATTTGGCCGGCGACGAGCAATTGCTCACCGGAGTTGAGCAATCCGGCACTACGGTGCATGATTTGATGAACAATTTGCACTGGGAGATAGAAGAGATGAACGCAAGCTTACCTGGGATGAAAACGGAGGCGAGGATGGGCGGTGGACGACGCTCGACCTCCAATGGCAGACGGCGGAGCACTGTGAGCACCGGTGAGAGGAATTTAGTGATAAAACCCGAGAAAAACCGAAGGAGCCTAGCTTGGCGAGATCGTAGGGACAACTCGAACACGACAGCGGCTTACAGGGATGTCCAAGTCGATGGGTTCGTCGCGTCCACTTCGGCAACGGCGGAGCTAGATGCGGCACCGCTGCGAGATCGATTCGAGACGTGGCTCACGATTATGGATATGTGGAGAGGTGATGCGAGCGCTGCTTCTATTTAAGAGAGGCTCGGCGTGCGGTGCAAGGCAACAAGACGTCGGGCGAAGGCGGACTCCATCGTCGAGTCCTACTCGGTTACGAGCAAGAGGAAGGAGACGACGCCGACAAGCGGGCCCGGGGTGGCAGCGACACAGAGAGAGAAGAGAAGGGCGAGGTGGCTTCGACTTCGGCCGGTTGGGCCGGCCCGTTTGCGACGTGCGAGAGGGAAGCTGGGTGCGCGGGCTGCTGAAGCCAAATGGGCCAAATGTGGAGGAGGGCAGCAACAGGCCATCGGGCCAAAAGCTAAGAAAGGAGAAGGCTTCTATTTCCTTTTCTTTTTCTAATATTCCAATTGCATTTTCAAATGGTTTTTGAAATTATTTCCTTCTAGAAATAAAACCAGTCATCACAAATAAAAATATGCAACAGCATGTATGCATAAGCAAGTATCTAACCTTATTATGGATTTTATTTATCAAAAATTATTTCTCTAGGTTAAAATGTTCACAGAATTGCGGAAATAAATCCAATTCTCCTATTTTTAAAATAATGCAAATTTTAGGGTGTTACAATTCTACCCCCTTAAAATGAATCTCGTCCCGAGATTCGGACGATGCTTACTCAAACAACTGTGGGTATGCTTTTCTTAAATCTTCCTCTCTTTCCCATGTAGCCTTTGCTTCCGAATACTGACTCCACTGAACTTTACACATCTTTATAACTCGGCTCCTAGTAACTCTTTCTGCTGTCTCCAATATCTTTACTGGGTACTCTTCATAGGTGAGATTTTCCTTAACAGTGAGTTCCTCTAACAGTATCTGTTCTTCCGGTACACGCAAACATTTCTTTAACTGAGACACATGAAACACGTCATGCACACCTGCTAAGCTCTCAGGCAATTCCAATTGATATGATACTTCACCACGTCTTTCCAAAATCTTAAAAGGACCGACATACCTCGGTGCTAACTTTCCTTTCCGGTTAAACCTTTTCACACCTCTCATAGGCGACACTTTTAGGTAAACATAATCTCCTACTTCAAAAGTCAATTCTCTCCGTCGAGTATCAGCATAACTTTTCTGTCGTGACTGAGCTGCTTTCAAATTGTTTCTAATCATTCTTACTTGTTTCTCAGCATTCTTAAGCACATCGGGACCAAACACTTGACTTTCTCTTGTCTGATTCCAGAACAACGGAGTTCTACACTTCCTACCATACAAAGCTTCAAAAGGTGCCATCTGTAGACTTTTCTGATAACTATTATTGTAGGAAAACTCTGCATATGGCAAACTCTTATCCCAACTAGTACCATACTGCAAAGCACAAGCTCTCAACATATCCTCCAATATCTGATTAATCCTTTTAGTCTGCCCATCTGTCTGAGGATGATATGCTGTGCTAAAATTCAGCTTAGTCCCTAATGACTCTTGAACTTTCTTCCAGTAATATGATGTGAATTAAGTGCCTCGATCTGACACTATCTTCTTTGGAACACCATGCAAACTTACTATCCTTTCCATATATAGTTCAGCCAACTTTGCACTAGAATATGTTGTTTTGACTGGTATAAAGTGAGCAACTTTGGTCAAACGATCCACTATGACCCATATTGAATCAAAACCTCTCTGAGTGCGGGGTAACTCTACTATGAAATCCATACCAACTTCTTCCCACTTCCACTCAGGTATCTGCATCGGTTGCAACAATCCTGCTGGTCTCTGATGTTCAGCTTTAACTCTCTGACACGTATCGCATAATGCAACATACTCTGCAACATCTCTTTTCAAACCATACCACCAATACTTCTCTTTCAAATCCATATACATCTTGGTACTTCCAGGATGAATAGAGTAAGCAGACTCATGTGCTTCACGTAGAATTACTTCTCTTATAGCCTTATCCTTAGGCACACATAATCGTTTTCCAAACCATAGAGTTCCTTTATCATCCAATTGGAATCCAGGTGCCTTACCTTTCGGTATATTCCCAACTATCTCCTTTATTCTATCATCTATCAACTGACCCTTACGTATTTCCTGCTCTAGTACAGGCTCTATCAACAACTCCACTGCATTATGGCAATACCCAAGTTCAAATGTTCAATCTCAGCACACAACTCATTCGACATAGGCACTACTTGTACCTCATTAGCATAGCTCTTCCTACTAAGAGCATCTGCAACAACATTGGCCTTGCCCGGATGATAATGTACCTCCAAATCATAATCCTTAATCAACTCTAACCATCGACGTTGTCTCAAGTTTAGATCTAACTGGGTGAAAATATACTTCAAACTCTTATGATCCGTATAAATATCACTCTTATGTCCAATCAGATAATGCCTCCATATTTTCAAAGCATGTACCACTGCTGCTAACTCCAAGTCATGAGTAGGGTAATTTAACTCATGCTTCCTCAACTGTCGCGATGCATAGGCCACCACTTTGCCTTCTTGCATAAGCACACAACCAAGACCCAAACGAGATGCATCACAGTAGATAGAGAAATTCTTACTCAAATCTAGCAAAACTAACATCGGGGCTGTTGTTAATCTTTTCTTTAATTCCTTAAAATTAACCTGACACTTATCAGACCACACAAACCTAGCATTCTTCTCTAACAATGCTGTCATTGGCTTAGCAAGCTTGGAAAACCCCTCAATAAATCTTCTATAATATCCAGCCAATCCCAAGAAACTACGAATTTCTCCCACATCGGTTGGTGGCTTCCAATTCAACACATCCTTTACCTTGCTAGGATCCACTGATATTCGACCATTAGAGACTACATGACCCAAAAAGGTAACTTCCTTCAACCAGAACTCACACTTACTACGTTTAGCATAGAGCTTATGCTCTCTGAGCTTTTGCAGGACCATCTTTAAATGTTGGGCATGTTCTTCCTTAGTCTTGGAATATACCAATATGTCATCAATAAACACAACTACAAACTTATCGAGATACTCCATAAATACCTTATTCATCAGGTACATAAAGTACGCAGGAGCATTAGTCAAGCCAAAAGACATTACTGTATACTCATACAAACCATACCGTGTTGTAAATGCTGTCTTTGGTATATCAGTAGCACAAATCTTCAACTGATGATAACCAGAACGAAGATCAATCTTTGAAAACACATAAGAACCTCTCAACTGATCAAACAAGTCATCAATCCTAGGCAGTGGATACTTATTCTTAATAGTTACCTCATTAAGTGACCGATAATCAATACACATTCTTTGAGAACCATCTTTCTTGTCAATAAAGATCACGAGGGCTCCCCACGGTGATGAGCTAGGACGAATAAAACCTTTCTCTTGCAACTCTTTTATTTGTTTCTTAAGTTCCTCTAATTCATTAACCCCCATTTTATATGGTCGCTTAGCTATAGGTGCAGTTCTAGGCAATAATTCAATAATAAACTCAATGTCGCGGTCGGGTGGCATACCTGGCAAGTCGTCGGGGAACACATCCGGAAATTCCTCCACAACTGGATCCTCCTGATTGACATTATCATCAAGTCGATTCACTGTGGCTGTCTGCGGCTTCTGCACTACGATCTCCACACTAATTCGATCTCCCTTCGGGGTTGTCAGGGCTACTGCCTTTTCCTTACACTGAATCACTGCCTGATTTTGCTTCATCCAATCTAGTCCCAGAATAAGATCAATCCCAGTTGTTCTCAACACTATAGGACTCACTTTGAATTCTACCCCCCTTAAAATTAAACTAACAGGGAGGCATTGGTAGGAAGCTTGCATACTTCCTCTAGGTGAATTGACTAATATGGGGTTTCTCATGGCACATAAAGGGATGTTATGTGTCTTAACAAATAATTGAGATATGAATGAATGCGAAGCTCCAGAATAAAAAAGAACAGTGGCAGGAATGGAGTGGACATCGAACGTACCGAGCATAACTTCAGGTTCCACCATCGTGGTATCTTCAGACACATGAGTCACTTTTCCATAGTATGGTACCTTCTGATTACTGTTATGCTTCTGGGGGGTTTGCTGATTGACCTTCTCAGGACAATTATAAGATAGGTGACCTTCCTTTCCACAACAGAAACACTTGGTGGGAGTATTAGGAGCACTAGTCTTCATTGGAGTGTTGTTAGGGGTACTCTGACGCTGATTCTGGTTCCCATTCTGCTGCGGAGGACGGTTGTTGCCATTCTGCGGCTGATAAGGAGGACGTTGTAGAAACTGATTACGTGGAGGAAGTTGACCACGATTCCATTAGTTAGGTAGATACCTCGGCTGATAGCCTTGTTGGAAACTAGTGCGTTGGCGAGTGTTGTTTCCAGATACTTGTCCCTGAAGCCTCTTCCTTTTGGCATCCATCTCCTTGCGCTTGTTATCCACCATAATAGCGCGATTCACTAATGTTTGATAATCTGGATAAGCATTGGACATCAGCTGCAATTGAAGACCATCATGTAGACCCCTCAAGAAAAGTCGCTGCTTATCGGCATCATTAGCCACCTCATTCGGCGCATAACGTGACAACTGTGCAAACTTATCTTGATACTCAGCTACAGGCATAGATCCTTGTGTTAGATTGCGGAATTCCTCAGCCTTCAGCGCCATCACTCCCTCAGGTATATGATAGGATCTGAAACTCTCTGTAAACTCTTGCCAAGTAGCAACGGGAGCATTGACAGGACGGCCATACTGATATGAATCCCACCAGTCTTGAGCTGCTCCTTGAAGTTGTCCCGACGCAAACAACACCTTCTGTTGATCATTGCACTGAGCAATGTTGAGCTGCTTCTCCACCGCACGAAGCCAATCATCAGCTTCCAATGGATCAGTGGCATGGGTGAACACTGGGGATGACCCTTCAAAAATTCACCACGCTTATCTCGCGCAGGTGCTCCTCCAACTGGCTGGTTTTGCTGATTGTTCATCAGAGCTTCCATCAACTGGGTCTGTATTGCCAAAAGCTCATGAATAGTAGGTGGTGGACCAACTCCACGACCACGGCCTCAACCTCGTCCTCTTCCAGACATCTGTTATCCAACACAATATCAAATCTTAGAGATTATCTCATAATAGACAGTTCTAGAGATAGCGAACGGAATCTGATAACCTTCTGGACATATTCTAATTTTCAGTAGTTTGGTAAAACAGACCTATCTCGAGTTATAGATATCCAGTAGAGGTGTATTTTACATGGTTGGAAAACTTATGAAATTATCTACATCTTTTCTTTAACTCACAAATCCAAATTCTGTCATGAAGTTAACCAAAAACAGGACCTAACAGAAACTGTTTCTGGTTTCCAGACTACGCAGAAACTTCATCTTGTCATGACTATATCTCATGATCCAGAATAGATAATAAGGTGATTCCAGAGACATTGGAAAGGTACGTGGTTCTAGTTACTCTCATAGAAATTTCAGAATTTTTCGCTGAACAGTTAATTCCGAGAATAAAAGGAAAGGCAGACTACTCCAGAAAGGACAGAACAGAGAGAAAAGGTTATCCCAACTAAACTATTTATTTTTCATACTTAAACTTAGTATCTTTAACTAGGAACTCTTGTAGGCAAGCCCACAGAGCTCCAGCACTCATTACATAGAAAAACCAACTCACACATAAGCACAATAATAACTCAACTAACCACACAGAGTTCACACGACACCACAAAACTCAACTTAACTCGACACTATTCGTACTATCGTATTATTACATAGATGGTATTCCAACTCCTAAGGACGGGCTTGATGTTCATGATAATCACAGATCGCCTCCATGCCTTGATCAATCCTTAGACCATCTATCACCTCTTGATACCTCTTGATGTCTTTCCCCAAGGCTTTAACCAAGGCTTCCAACCGACGATTCTTCACCATCATGTCATAACCAAAATCCACCATCACTCGAGGAATTAACTCCAAATTTCTAGGGTTCATCATTACCCATCCTTGCTCCGGGTCTCCACGGGGAAAATAGCGGTATTGATCATCTTGCATAACATCATGGCGGAGGTGACGAAGTCCTAAGCATGCTTCAAAGGCTGCATCTTTTATGCCATCTCCTATAGTGGCACGACGACCACTATGGGAAAAACACCGGTCCAGCAGATGAGTATCCATCTCTTCATCCTTAACGAAGATACGCACATTGCACTTCCAATAAGTAGCTTCCAAAGGATGCTTATGCTCCCAACAAACGTACTCAAACGCAGGATCCCAATCCGTGAAGTAAGCACTAAGCATACCAACCAATCGATGGTGTGAAGGTATGTCATAGCTTGACTTGTGATGAATCCTTGTAGTCCAACCCATAGGAAAGGATGGCACACCAACTTCAGCGGAACCATCTTGTGGAGGCGACGGGGGCTGTTCTCCACCTTGGGCAAACTCAGCATCTTCATCATCACTCAAGTATACAACCTCCTCCTTAGGTTCAAGTTCTTCTTGGGGCATATCCGGTTCTAGTGCCTGATCTGGTGAAGGTGGCGGGGTTGGTGTAGCGTCTTCTGGTTCTTTCCTAAGCTCCATTGATTCATGCAGGGAACGAGGTGGAAAGTAACCTCCAGTGGTGATACGGGCAGTCTTACGGGCACGAGGCATCTAAAGAATTTAGTTCAAAGACAAGTTAGAATAGAAGCAATATTTTCACAATAGAATAAGGCGAAAGGAGCATAAAAATTTAGCAATTATCAAGTGTAAGGTGATAAGCATGAAATAAAGGAAGAAAAGGGAACTAATCACGACCATTACTAACTAGGCTTGCGTCCTACAGTCAACATGGCTCTGATACCAATCTGTCACACCCATTTTCAAGGAACAAATGGAGTGCATAATCTTACGTGTGCCCAGAGATCAATCACACATAAGATGACAAATATAAATAGTATCATCACAAATGTTTATTACATAACAAATAATATCACAGAGTCTTCACGTAACTAAGCGAAAACATAAAATAATTCTTGTGGTAGCTAGCTCCATATCACAGGCACGTCAACTGGTTGACCACAAGTCTAGTATTCTTCAGGGAAGTAGAAGTAGTAGTCACTATTTGCACATTCGGAAGTCCATCCTGGGGTGTGGGAATGCAAGGGTGAGCACAAAAGTACTCACCAAATATAACATGGGGTTCATGAAGCTCAAATAGGGTAGACACTGGTTTAACTGCATGTAGCTTTTAGTTGATCATGTTTTAAGCAATTGAGTAGCAACAAGTAGGTAATGTTCTCAATAATAAACACATGATCATGTAAAGAGAATAATGAATAGCAAGAACAAGTAAATTAATAGTGATCTCTATTCCATAAGGGTCCAAGGCCGCTCGTGACCGTGAGCACGGCTGATATATCAGTTTTACACTCTGCAGAGATTGTACACTTTCACTATGAGTCGTGATCCCCAAAAGTCCAAGGTCATGACTCCCCATTGGATAGATAAGTTTCACTATGAAGTCTTTCCAAGGTTCGTCTAACAAGTTAGAGCCGCTAGGTTTCGTGGCCTGCAAATGTAGAGCCCCCCTTCCGTATGATACAATGACACGCAGCCTATACACATAGGGACACAAGCCGCACTATACCCAACCCGGAACACACCCCTCTTGCGCCATAAAGGTAACCACTAACAAGCTAGAAAAGGTCCTCTTATATGACTAAAGCCAGAGCCAAGTAGCCCTCATAGCTGTACTGTAAGTCCCGGATGTTCGCTTACAGATAAGTCCTTATGGAGAGGAATCTAGAGAAAACTCTAGCCCTCTTGTTCCTTATTGCTAAAAATCATATTTTAGTGTTATTGCATATATCATTAATCAAATTACAAGATCATTGTTTATGTGAGCACTAGCAAACTACCCAATGCTATAACTATAGGATTCAAGGAACAAGATCAACACTAAGGCATCCTAAACAAGGAAACACATGCATAATGAATTAAGTGAATTAAAGTGAATAGGTAACAAGGATAGTCCCATGCTATACTTGTCTTGATCTAGCTGATCCTGTTGACCTGGTTCACAATAGTACTCTTGATCACCAACGAATTGCTCACCTTCTATTCTCGATTAACACACAAACATCAATCATCCAAGAGCAATCATACAAAGCAAACAAAGCTACAATTAGAACAGTACACCAACAGTAGCAAAATAAGTTGAAGAGTTTATAAAACGAATCTACATCTCACTAGGATCACACAGACGCGAATTGCACGCAAATCAGAGCTAAAACGAAAAAGATATGATTTAAACAAGCTTTTCTTTATTAAAGTAATAGATTGAATCTAATCTCAAAATTTAAAAGTGGAGAACCTACTAAACAGTAGCACTAACATGTAGATTATGAAATTACGAACCTAACACAATTTGAACGGATCAAATCGGAGTTAAAACGGAGAAGTTATGGCTAAAACAAGTTGAATGGCAAAACTGTAAATACTTGAAAACGTATTTCGACATAACCGAACCAAAGTACGCCTTCTAAAAGAGAAAACAAAAGTCTGTAAATGCGCTTTGGACTGCGGGTTAGATTTATAGAAAATAGAGGGGCTCTTTTAGAAATCTGACAGCCGAAAGGGTATCGGCTAATATCAGCCGTCCGATTTGAATTGAATGGACGAGATTAGATGGTGAGGATGAGAGAAGAGGATTCCGGCCATGAACAGTAACATGACAGCGGCGATTTGGCCGGCGGCGAGCAATTGCTCACCGGAGTTGAGCAATCCGGCACTACGGTGCATGATTTGATGAACAATTTGCACTGGGAGATAGAAGAGATGAACGCAAGCTTACCTGGGATGAAAACGGAGGCGAGGATGGGCGGTGGACAACGCTCGACCTCCAATGGCGGACGGCGGAGCACTGTGAGCACCGGTGAGAGGAATTTAGTGATAAAACCTGAGAAAAACCGAAGGAGCCTAGCTTGGCGAGATCGTAGGGACAACTCGAACACGACAGCGGCTTACGGGGATGTCCAAGTCGATGGGTTCGTCGCGTCCACTTCAGCAACGGTGGAGCTAGATGCGGCACCGCTGCGAGATCGATTCGAGACGTGGCTCGCGATTATGGATATGTGGAGAGGCGACGCGAGCGCTGCTTCTATTTAAGAGAGGCTCGGCGTGCGGTGCAAGGCAACAAGACGTCGGGCGGAGGCGGACTCCATCGTCGAGTCCTACTCGGTTACGAGAAAGAGGAAGGAGACGACACCGACAAGCGGGCCCGGGGTGGCAGCGACACAGAGAGAGAAGAGAAGGGCGAGGCGGCTTCGACTTCGGCCGGTTGGGCTGGCCCGTTTGCGACGTGCGAGAGGGAAGCTGGGTGCGCGGGCAGCTGAAGCCAAATGGGCCATATGCGGAGGAGGGCAACAGCAGGCCATCGGGCCAAAAGCTGAGAAAGGAGAAGGCTTCTATTTCCTTTTCTTTTTCTAATATTCCAATTGCATTTTCAAATGGTTTTTGAAATCATTTCCTTCTAGAAATAAAACCAGTCATCACAAATAAAAATATGCAACAGCATGTATGCATAAGCAAGTATCTAACCTTATTATTGATTTTATTTATCGAAAATTATTTCTCTAGGTTAAAATGTTCACAGAATTGCGGAAATAAATCCAATTCTCCTATTTTTAAAATAATGCAAATTTTAGGGTGTTACAGTGGGAGAGGTTGCAAGAGTACATCCAGCCTGTCCCCACCACGGGATGGAAAGCTGGTTGGTGCTCCGAAGTTTCTACAATGGGTTAACACCCATGTCAAGGGGGCACCTAGATGTACCTGCTAGAGGCACATTTCTGTCACTCACTATCAATGAGGCCACGACCTTGATTGAAAAGATGGTGACAAATTAGGGCTGGGGCGAGGATAGAACCCCAGCTAAAACACAAAAAGGCATGCATACCATGAAGGAGGCGGATATGCTTGCCGCAAAAATAAACTTGCTCCTCAAGAAGTTTGATGAGCCTACCACCAGTGCCAAAACTAGCAATGATTGCCCAGTATGTGGGAATGTTGGCCATTCGGGCAATGATTGTCCGGAGACCCACAAAGACGCCACCTACATCAACAATGGGTTTCGCCAACAAGGAGGAGGCAACAATAATGGCTATAGTAACCAACCCCGACCACCATTCCTAGGTAATTCAAATTTCAATTCCAATTATAATTCGAACCAACCTTCACTTAGGGATCTAGTGCTAGGCCAAGCTAAAATAAATAAAAATCTCACCAAAAAGATTAGTAATAATGATAAAATCTTATAAAATATAAATACTAAACTTGAGGGATTGTCATCAACTGTCCAAATGCAGTTGAGCTTTAACAAACACTTAGAGAAACAAATAGCTCAATTGGTAGCTGCTATTCATGTGCCTGATTTAGAGAAGACTCCAGGGAAACCCAAACTCCAATTGAATTAGTTAACCTTGTCTCCACAGTTAAAGCTAAATGCATATCCCAGAAAAGGCATGGCTACTTCGTAGACCCATCTTTCATCACCAAGCAAGGAGACCCAGCCCGCCTGACAATCACCATCGGCATTGGTCCACATGTCATTGAGAACACCTACTACGACCTTGGTGCTAGCATCAATGTGATGTCCAAGGTAACATTTGACAAAGTTCTAGGAGGTCCTTTAGACCCCGAAGACTTCAGAATGCAGATAGCAGATCAAACGTCACGTGAGCCAGTGGGGATAGTACATGACATCTGGTAAGGCTACAGGACCAATACATCCCCACTGACTTTGTCATCATTGACATGGGCCCAAATGGGGAAGTTCCTCTCCTTCTTGGGAGACCATTCCTATATACCACTCATGCTGAATTGCATATAGGAACGGGGCTCACTCATTTTCATATTAAAGATAAAACATTAACATGTCCATTCAATGGGTATAAAATGTATAATCAACCCAAAAGCAAGCGGACCGAGAAACTATTAACAGTAATTAACTATCAATTTTAAATGTCAACAAAAGAAGATAAAGGACTTAAAATGAACATCACCATAGACTTAGGGGTTTTAACTGATGATTTCCACAAGTTTTGGTGAATGTCTGTTTCTATAGGGGGTTATCAGGAAATAACCAAAGAAGGCCCACATGTCATGTTTACATAGAGATAAAGACCCACGCATCTGCAAGAAGACTCTATAACACTCGGGAAGGCACCCCCTAGAGGATGGGGCCCACCTGTTAGGTGGACAGGGCGCTCGCCTGTCACACCCATTTATCGACCAAATGGAATGTATATCCTTATGTGCGCCCAGAGATCAATCACACATAAGTTCACAAATTATAACAGAAGTATCATCACAAATGTTATTACATCACGATATTTAAACACATAGTCTTAACACAAACGTAGCGGAAGTATAAATAAAAATCTCTCGTGGTAGCTCCAGTCACAGGTACATTGACTGGTTGACAGCAAGACTAGTAATCTTCAGGGAAGTAGGCGTAGTAGTCACTATTACCTCCATCTGTTACCCATCCGGGATTTTTATCCAAGTAAAAGAAATAAACAAGCGTAAGTACATCTCGTACTCAACAAGTGTAACATGGGGTTCATGAGGCTCAAAAAGGCATATTCATTGGTTTATCAGCATGTAGCTTTTAAATAGCATTAATTCAGTATATCAATGATATCAATGTGTCTCAATATAATCAATAAACATATGATCCATGTGAAATGATTAACGAATAGCAAAAACATATTCATTATTAATGATCCACTATTCCATAAGGGTCCAAGGCCACTCGTAACCGTGAGCACGGCTGTTATAACAGTTTTACACTCTGCAGAGGTTGTACACTTTCACTGTGAGTCGTGTTACCCAAATGCCCGGGTTAATTACTCCCAAAACACTACCAAGGTGAGCAGGCAGGGTAAACACTATGAAGTCTTTCGAAGGTTCGTCTAACAAGTTAGGGTCATTAGATTTCACTCGGCAAACAGATGTAGAGCCCCCCTTCCTGATGGCACAATAACACGCAGCCTATACACATGAGGACAGAGGCCGCACTATACCCGATTCGTCAAGCCATTCTTACGCCATAAAGGAATACCTCTAACAAGCTAGAAAAGGTCCTTCTATATGACTAAAGCCAGAGCCATATAGCCCCCACAGTTGTACTGTAAATCCCGGATTGTCGCTTATAGATGAGTCCTTATGGAGAGCAATTAGAGCATCAAAAGTAACCCCATGCTCTAGTACCCTTAAACAGTAATAAAATCATCTTTTAATGTTTATTGCATATTCCATTAGTCAAATTACATGATCATTGTTTAAGCACTAGCCAAACTACTCAATGCAATATAATGGGTACCAAGGTAAAAGATCAATCGCTAAGTCATCCTTAACAAGGAATAAATGCATAATGATATTAATTGCATATGGTGAATAGGACAACAAGGATAATCCCATGCTATACTTGCCTTGCTCAAACTGGTCCTGAAGATCTTGCTCGTAGTAAAGCTCTTGATCTCCAACGAATTTCTCACCGTCTAAACTCGATCAACCATTATCAACAACACACATCCAGAGGCAATCATGCATAGACAAACAAGACTATAATTAGAACAATACACCAACAGTAAGAAAATAAGATAAAAAGTCTTTAAAATGAATCTACAACTTGCTAGGATCACACAGACGCGAAGATCACGAAAATCGGATCTAAAACGACAAAGTTATGAATTTCCAAAGATTTCCTATAGAAAAATAAATACTTTAATATAAACTTGAAAATAAATTATCTCAAACCTACTGTACAGTTCTATCATCATGTAGAGCTCGCAAATATGAATCTAACGCAATTTGAATGGATCAAATCGGAGCTAAAACAAAAATTCTACAACTAAAACAATCTGAATGGCAAAACTGTAAATATCAGAAAACGTATTTTTCAATTACCGAGACGAAATACGTTTTCAACCGATCAAAGCGTACTCTGAGCTTTACGTTTTAGGACTGCGGGTTCTAAACTTAAAAATCACAGGGACTCTTTTACAATTTTACCAGCGAACCGGTATCTTCTAATTCTAGCCGTTGGATTTAGATCGGACGGTCCAGATTGGATCGGGGGGAACGGGGCGGCGCTCCGGCCGGATTTGACCCCGACGGCGACTTCCCGCGGCGGCGCCATGGCCGGACTTGTGAAAATGACCAAACCGAGCACCAATCGCCAAACCGAAAGTACCAAAAGAAAGAGCACATCACCGCGACCTTACCCCGCGCGAGAATGTAGCGGAAGAGCGACCGGAAGGCGACGGCTAACTCGTCAAGGCGGCGGTGGAGGTGGAGCTCCGACGGTGACCTCCCCGGAAGGTCAAGGCTAGGGTCTTAGCGGCTCAATGAGAAGCAGGGAGTCTTGCGGTTCCGTTTTATAGCCCGGAGGCGCCGCTAAGTAAGGAAGGGAGGGAGATACGCGGCGGCTTCGGATCGGAGAAGAAGGAAACGACGGCGTCCGTTTTTGGAAAGCACCGGAGGAAGAAGAAGGAAAGGGGAAAGTGTCACTGACAGGTGGGACCCACAAGTCAGCGGCTCAGGCGGGAAGGAACGCGGTCGTGCGGGACGCGAGCGCTCGCGCGGGTTGGGCCGGCGGCTGCGGCTTGGGCTCGGCCCAGGAGGAGTATGCGGGCGCGGGAAGAAATGGGCTGCCGGCTGAGCTGGGCCAAAAGCAAGAAGAAAGAAAATTTTCTTTTTTTCTTTTTCCTTTTCAATTATTTCAAAGCATTTTCAAATGATTTTGGAATCAAATTTGAATTTGAATCAAACCACTCAAACCAAAAATTCAAATGCAACAGCATGAGTGCACAAACATGTTTCTACCCTTATATTTATTTTTTTAAATTTATAAAAAAATTATTCTTATTCTAAATTTTGCATGCTTCACAAAATAAATATAAAAATCATGTTTTTCCTATTTTTCTTCTTTTCAAATTTTTAGGGTGTTACATCGCCCTACCCATCAGCCAATCAGGGCCGAGCTCATGGATCATGCCCCTAACCGCCTTTGAGTATCAATCTACACCGTGCATGAAGGTCGGTTTGATCCAAGGGCTCTAGTGCATTTGAGGAGGCTATATAAGCAAGGCCATACCCCTAGGTTGAAACCCTAATTTATTATTATTATTATTATTATTATTATTATTATTATTATTATTATTATTATTATTATTATTATTATTATTATTATTATTATTATTATTATTATTATTATTATCAAGAGGAAGCCATCATCAGAGCTAGGGTTTAGAGATCTCTCTCCACTAGAGAATTAGAATAGCTACTCCAATACTTCAAATTCTACATAGGTTTAGACTAGATAGATTCAAGAGTTGGGCGCCTGTGTCTAGGATTCGGATCATCGTCTACAAGTTTGGCACTATCTTGTATCTTTCTCTACGACTTTATTCTAGATATCATTATGTTTCTATTTATTATGCTCCTAGTTTGCTCTAGTTCTATATTTGATATAGTTATGATGGATGATGAGTTTATGTATAAGTTTGCAAAGCACTTAGCTCTTTTCTCGAGGGAGTTAAGTGGTAGATTACATGTAGGCGTGGTGCCTAGATGCTGTTTACCTGAAAATGCACCCTATTGGCTGGGTCGTGTGGTAGTTCGCGAAAGTGACAGTTTCGTTGAGTCTTATATAATCCACCCCCCGTTAGTAGGACAGGCAGAATTGGTATTACATGGGAAGTCATGCTATATTCTGGCTTTCTTCAGTGATGTTCCTTATACATAGATGAAGAGTCTTTTGTGCTATATATGATAGTGTATGTGCTAGAGTAGATGAAAGACTTAGTTGATTAGAACCTACCTAGAATTCAATCTTTTGCCTAGTCAGATGTCTACCTACCTTTATGATGAGTAGTCTATCTCTAATCTCTATGTGTGTTGTCCTCTTAGCTTATCAATTCATTATATTTATTTATCATGGCTTACCCCCTGTCAAAACAATTGACTGTGTGATTGATTCTGATAAGTAAACATGTTTTGCAAGTTCATCTCTACTTTATGTCCTTAGTTCTTTTCCTTGAGCTAAATATAAATTAATGATACCTAGAATATTTCCTAGTGAAGTGCTACAATGGTATTTAATCTATGCGCTTGTAGATCCCTTATTTATTTTCTAGAAGAGTATTTATAATACCAACACTTTTGGCGCCATGCTAGGGATGACAACCTAGTACTTAAAGTGGTGTTAGAAGTGTCAACAAACATTTCTAGCGCCGTTGCCGAGGAAGGAATAAACTATTGAGAAAAAATTGCGTAAATAGATACTTACAAAAATGAGAAATCATAACAAGGCACCTCTGCTTTGATAGGATCACCCCTATTGTTTTTCTATGTTTACATTTTATACAGGGTATAGCAGAATTGATTCTGATTCACTCAACTCTTCATCATCAGAATCGGATCAACAAAAGAAGGAGCTCGTCACCAATTGTTGAAGCTATGACAGAAAAGACCTTGCAAGAATTCTCTGCTCCACGCATTGAGAACATTCTCACCGGTCCATCACTTCAAACTGAGAATCTTGAGTTTGAGCTTAAGCCAAGCCTGATAAATATGGTGCAAGCTACTCAATTCAGTGGAAAGGTACATGAAGATGCAAGTGCTCATCTATAGAATTTTCTGGAGACTAGAAGCACCATCAGCATTGATGGAGTCGCTCAAGACATTATACTACTTCGCCTCTTTCCATTCTCACTTGTGGAAAGAGCAGTGGTTCTATGCTAATAAAGAAGACATCAACACATGGGCGAAATGTTCAAAGGCCTTTCTAGCAAAGTTCTTCCCTGTAGGCAAAACCAATGCCTTAAGAGAAAAGATTACCAATTTTTAATAGCAGAAGACAGAAACCATTTCAGAAGCATGGGAGCATTTTCAAGTATATATATCAGATTGTCCTCATCATGGAATGAAAGAATGGTTACTCATGCAAGGCTTTTATTATGGATTAATCTCAAAGACCCATGAGCACCTGGATGCAACTGCTGAAGGATCATTCTTATCGCTCACTCTTGGAAAAGCTAAGATACTTATGGACAAGATATCAAATAATCAGAGCTGGCCCCAAGACAACATTCAAAATTGTCATCAAAGTGAAGAAACCATTGAAGAAGTAAATGCGCTATCTACCAAGATGGATAATTTGCTCAACTAGCTTGATCAGTGGGCCAAATACAAAGATGATCAGAGAGCCATTGAAATAGCTTACCAGAATTCAAATACTGTCATCAAAAAGATTCCACATCAACCAAGTTGGAAATAGCAAAACATTACCCAAGGTATGAATCTAGGTAATTCTACCAAGCAACCTACTTTAAGAGAGTTAGTCATGCAGCAAACTAGAATCAATTAAGACATTAATAAAAGGCTTGCTATAAATGATAATATTTTCAAAGACATTCATGGTAAGCTAGAAAATTTCTCATCTATGGTTGAAAAGCAACATAAGTTTAATAAAAAGATTGAAGAAAAATTAGCATAGCTAGCTGCTGCATTGCTTGTTGCCACTAACCCTAAGTAGGTAAGTGCTATAACTACAAGAGGAGGAAAATCTACCACCACCTTATCCTAAAGGGACCAGAAAGGCACCAGCAGTACCAGCAGTGGTAGAAGAGGAAAATCACAATGAAGTTGAAGAATTATTATAAGAACCTCAAGAAAGGGAAATGAGACAAGATTTTCATGATACAAATTATTTACCATTTCCCCGAAGAAATAGAAGGCTGCAATCAGATGAACAGTTTGGTAAGTTCGTGGAGGTTATTCAGAAGTCATATGTCAACATACCTCTACTAGATGCTATATAGGTCCCTACATATGCAAGGTACATCAGAGACATTTTCAACAAGAAGAGACCACTGCCAACCACTGAGGTGATCAAACTGATAGAAGAATGTAGTGCGGCCATCCTCAATAAATCTCCATAGAAGAAGAAAGATCTAGGATGCCCCACTATTAATTGTTCAATTGGACACCAACATTTCAATAATGCACTCTGTGATCTTGAAGCAAGTGTTAGTGTGATACTGAAACGATCCTGCATTCCACGAAGGGAATGCCACAGATTCAACGTGTAATTGATGAACGAGTTCATGCCATTACCCAGATCTCAGTCAAATAACAGAGTTATACACAAATATTAGAGTACAAATAGAAGGTTTACATTAATTATTATCATGGCTACGCAGGGTGGAACATGCTCACATACAGCATCTAGAACAGCATCACGTAGACAGCAGTGGAAACTAGGACTCCTCGCACCAAGCTTGAGCACAGGGCGAACCCCTACTCCTCCCAGTCATCCTCCTCGTCGTACTCGGGCTCTGAGCTTGTCAAAAATCTATCAGTACACTTGGTACTGGCCACGCATCTCCCACCCTATGATGCAAAAGCTTTGTGGAACTAGATGCAAAGGGGTAAGAAAAGACCTAACTTTGGCTATGGCTCCCTATGCGAGTAATCATTATTTTAATAATATAAGTTTGTCAAATTTTAACCCATCTCATTCACACATGTTATCCCATCCCAACACATAACTCATCACCTCATCATATCTCATCTCACTCTCTCATCGGCACGGGCGACTCCCTCTCGCCCATGTCTCAACGACTAAGGTCGGAACACACACTGAAATCCCAGGGAAGGTAGAAGGACTCCTCTCAACTAGTCAAGTGAAGCTGTACTTAGGAAAGGTCCATAGCCAAAAGATTTGGCATATGTATCGATCGATCAACCAGAAACTCTGCAGAGGTTTACACATCCCACGAGATAGCTATCCTCGACGATGCCTCGTCTAAGCTGATTCTGGGCCACCTACCGATTAGGAACGGTGCCACCCTATCACTCAGAACTGGGGGCCGTGTCGGAGTACCACCAACACGCTGAGACTGTGAGACATAGTACCTGGCCCCTGGGTACTATGCTGTCTTGGGAGGGTGTGGGTCCTCGTGCCCGTACCTCCCTACACTATCCGCTAACTTCTCAGTAGTAGTGGCACCGCACCAGCAAGTCGAACGTCCGTCTCCTCCCCACAGAAGTGAGTGGGTGTGCAAGGATTCCTAAGACCCGGTCCATAGGCGTGTCAGCCCTTAGGGTGACTAAGCAAGATATCTTCACAAGGGGAAACCATTTTCCGCTCAATGGAACACCCGGCACCCCGTGCCATCACAGCACCTCCCATCCCAGGGCTTCATCCCACAAAGACACTCCACCCCGGGACCTCTCCCTGTCACATGTACCCGCTAGAGGCACCTCACATGGTGAACACCCAGGTAGCATCCTCCGGCAAGACTTGTCCTCCCAACTCGTCATAGATCCTGCTCGGTCGACTCGACCCTCACCACACACCCAAGACTCATGCCAAGATCTCCCTAGGTTCATTATCAGGTTATTATCAGGTTTACGGCACCTCGTGCCTTAACTCATACGCCTCTCACTCACCAGCATCACATCACAGATATAATGCGAGTAAGAGTAAAGCAGTAAGTAACAAGTGATAAAGCAACATCTAGTCTAATAGCAGGGTGAGCAGGTGTAAGGTTGCAACAAGGTAAGTGGCTCAAAAAGCAGTAAACTACCATGCAACCTATCCGTAATATTATGGCATAAAGTAAAGCACTACCAATTCTAAGTATTTGCATTGCGTAATAGGATCTATGAATGGGTGGGGTGTTGCACCTGGCAGGTCGTCACCTAAGTCATCGGTGTAGTCAGGGTCAAACTCCTCAGTCGGTGGCTCCTCCGGGTCTATAAAACGTGACATACGGCCGCGTTAGTGGCTCCTATAGAGATGCACAAAGAAACAACTGAAAATCTAAAGATCCAAATACACTCAAGCATAGGCCTATGACGTAGAGCTCATTTTTAGAAAAATTTGGACTCTGGTTTGGCATTTTTCTGAGCTACGGTTAATTAATTATGAATTTCTGAAGATTTAAATAATTTCTGAAAAAGAAAAATAGGTTGATATGAATAGTACGGATGACAGGTGGGGTCAGTGAACAGTGAAGCTGACCGGTGGGACCGGTCAACGTTGACCAGTCAACATTGACTAGGCCGAGACTAGGCTTGGCGGGCCGGGACAAGGCCTGGACATGAGCCGGTTCTGGGCCGGGTTGGGCCGCCCGGCCTAGACATGTGTCAAACCATGAAGAGGCCACATCATGGCTTGGGCCCAAACTGGGCTGTGAAAAGGCCAAAGGTCATGTGGTCACGGTCCTTGGTGGTCCAGCCAGCTGCGGTCCATGGACCACTCTCCTCGGCTCACGGTGGACCGCGTTCGTTGCTCCCTCCCCGCGGCTCGGTCCATGGCACACCGAGAGCACCTATTGCTGACGCTAACAACCCCTCTCTCTTGTGGCTCTGCCCCACACGGTGGCACACTCACCGACAACGAGCTTGTGTGCACGGGCGTTTCGGTGGCTCTAAGGCTTGTAGGGGCCTAGGAAGGGCTATGGCGAGGTAATAGCAGCAGCTTGGGGCTCCCATGGGGACCAGAATGGGTGGAGCGACCGCACCGCCACGGCATCTCAGGGCATGGCGACTACGGCCGGTGGCGGCGCTCTACAGCTTTCGAGGCTCCTTTCCTCCCCAACTCCGAGAGCATGGCACATTCTGAGGGATGGTGAAGCTAACTGTATCGTCCTTTCCCTCTCCGTGCCGGCGTCGGGCTAGAACTATCGTCCGAGCTCGAATTGGCCGAGCATGGCAATGGCGGCATGGCGGTACGCCATGCACGGTCGTCCCGCCTCCTCTCCTATCTTCCTCTAGGTCTTCACGCATTCCCCGGCTTAGTGAATCCTTAGCTCCGTCTCCCCTAACCTGTACCGGTCATGGTGGTGCGGGAGCGGCCTCGTCCGTCTTTTTTGTTTTTTAGCCCTTTTTTTGAAAGATTTTCTCAAATATGCCCCTGACGGAAAGATTTCAGAAAATGGACCCAGGGCTTGGCACCATCCACGCTGGCACCAAGGTAACACAGCTTGGCGCTGTTAACGTTGGCGTCAAGCCACCATGCCACTTGGCCGACGACGCCGAGCTGTCTCTGACGTGGCAGTACCTTAGCGCCGTCACCATTGGCGTCAAGCTTGGCGCCATCATCATTGGCGCCAAGCCTGGCGCCACAGACCTGATCCCATGTATATCATTTTTTATGGTAAGTGTTTCTAGGTTGTTCTAAGTGATCAAACAGAAAGTCACTGTAAAAACTCTAGAGTTAGTCACATTTCTCAATATCCAAGTCATGGTAAAATTTCAAATTTGTAAATGTCCAAGTCATGGTAAAAAAACCATTTTTCCATATGTCTACCACATGGTAGTGGGTATTCTAAAATATCCAAGCCGTAACAAAAATCCAGATTTATTTGGCTAAGTCTTTAAATTTACTATGGGATGGGGATGAAAATATGGCTAAGTCTGGATTTTTACTGTGATTTGGACATTGACAAATTTAAAATTTTACCATGACTTAGATATTGAAAAATGATTTCATGTTTTGGACTTGGATATTTAAAATTTTACCATGACTTGGACCCTAATTTTACTATAAGATGCAATTTTAAGTCATAGTAAAAAGGGCTTCACGTTAAGTCATGGAATTAGGGTCCAAGTCATGGTAAAATTTTAAATATCCAAATCCAAAACATGAAGCCCTTTTTCAATATCTAAGTCATGGTAAAATTTTAAATTTGTCAATGTCCAAATCATAGCAAAAATTCAGACTTAGCGAAATTCTAGCATAGTCAAGGGATAGTAAAATTCAAGACTTAGCCAATTTCTTGGTTGCCCATCATATGGTAAATATTAAGACTTTGCCAAAATTTTGTATGTCCATCTCATAGAAAAATTAGGGTCCAAGTCACGTTAATTTAGAGCTTTGTATGTCCATCTCATGGTAAAATTAGGTAGTCAGGATTTTTGCTGCGGCCTGGATATGTTAGAATACCAACTACCATGGGATAACATCAAATTTGTCAATGTCATGGTAAACTTCCAACATGTCCCATCTCATGGTAAATTTATAGACTTAACAAATTTTCATATGTCCATCTCATGGTAAAATTCCAGACTGAAGAAATTCTAACAGCTCGACGCCAAGATCCATGGTGCTAGGCTTGGCGCCAATGACGATGGCGCCAAGCTTGGCGCCAATGGTGATGGCGCTAAGGTGCTGCCACGTCAGCGCCAGCTCGGCGTCGTCGGCCAAGTGGCATGGGGGCTTGGCACCAATGTCAACAGCGCCAAGTTGTTTACCTTGGCGCCAGCGTGGATGGCGCCAAGCCCTGGGTCCATTTTCTGAAATCTTTCTGTCAGGGGCATATTTGAGAAAATCTTTTGAAAAAAGGGCTAAAAAATAAAAAAAGACGGGCGGCCTCGCCATGGTTAATGCACCCAAGGCGGGCGGTCTCTGTGGCATGGCACAAGCTCGGTGTTTTTGCGCTCTCGTTGCTTGGTGAGGTTGCAGCTCAGGCCGTGTATGTGCGTGAGGTGGGTGTAGCGTGTGATGGGAGAAAAAGGGTTATCCCTAGCCATCTCCAATACGGGTGTGGTGAGGTGACGCTGGTGGCGTTCAAGGCGGAGCAACGAACGACGCAGAGGGTGACAGCGTTAAGGACTCACCGGGGGCTCGTGGGGGCTAGGATAGCGATGCAGAGGCGAGTTGAGGCCATGGCGAGTCGATGCCGAGTGGGGTGGACCGCACCGTCGAGGTCGTCGATCAAGGCATCGCTCCAAGCTCGGTGGCGGAGGCCCTGGCGCCTCTGGCGCTCCGTGCGGTCCCGGCCTTCCTCTTCTCCCCTCCTCCCCCTTCTTCTCTCCTTGGTTAGGTGGATCGGCAATGGAGTTGGGAAGGGTGATGAGGCATCCAAGTGCCTCCTTTTATAGGGGCAGCAGCCATGGATGGCCCTAGAGCTCTGCCAACGGCGGACAGCAGGGATGGGACACACGTAGGGCGGATAGGTGATCCTGGCTAGGGTTTGTTGAGGGGCTTGGCGGGTTGCGGCGCTCCAGTGGGGCTTTGATTCAAAACTCCTTCGGTCAAAGGCTACCCGGTGGCGTCACTGGCCGGGCCATGGCGGAGACGTCACCCCGATGAGACGTTTGAACGGGCAGGGAGCGTCGAGCTAGGTGGATCGTGGATGTGTCCTCCATCTGGCCAACTGCACGGTAGGGAGGGGCACGAGCGTACGGCCAGGAGCGGCTTTAGCACATGGGATTCCTCCCGTGGTGTCGGTGCTCTGCTTTTTGAAAGCAGAGGATGCAGCCAGGGTGGGAGATGACGGATGGGTCCGTCGGTGGCCAGAAGGGGTGGGCGTGATGTGGGGGAGAGAGGGGCCGATCCAGGAGTGGGCTGGCCTACTAGGCCTCCCACTTGGCTGGGCGGGGGTGAAGTGGCCGAGCGGCTTGGGCATTGGGTCGGTGGGCTAGCTAGGCTGCCAGCCTGCTGTGCTGCGCGCGCATGGCGGCAATGCCAGGGGTCGTAAGCTGGGCCTGGCTAGGCTACATAGGCCGATTTGGCCTTTTCTTTTCCCCCCTTCCTTTTCTAACCTTTTCTATTTCTTTCTCCACCACACTAACTAATCCAAAGGCACCTACATGTATATACATGTGTGCCAAGTATGTATACACCCTTAGGGGTAGTCCACTAGAGTCTAGGGTTAGTGGGTCCAAGTCCAAGAGTAGGCACTTAGGGGTTAATTAATTAATTCACAATTAATTAATTAAAGCGAGGTTGTTGATTTTATTAGCAACCAAAAAGCAATAAGAGCCAACTCATATGTTGTAATTAAAATGCAATGCTTCTACCACTAAGTAGGCTCTACTTGTGCAACTAACAGGGGTTTTTCCTATATGTCACTCTCCAAACATGGATATGTTTTCAAAAAAAATTCAGTTGTGATTTTTGGGTTTCAGAAAAACTGGGATGTTACAGATACCAGCAGCAGTCTATCACAAGCTCAATTTTGCAACACTCGAACCAACATCAATGTGCTTACAACTGGTAGATCAATCAGTTCGATACCCATTGGGCATTACTGAGAACATCCCAGTCAAGATAAGAGAATTCTTTGTGCTAGTAGACTTTGTGGTAGCAGACATGAGTCTAGACTTAAAAGTGTCACTCATCCTTGGGAGACCATTTTTGAGCACTGCCAATGCACATATTGATGTCGGGAATGGAGAAATCAAGTTTACTATAAATGGGCAAGAAGAATAATTCACATTCAAGCCAAAACCCGAACTCAACTCTACTGTGAAGATGGTATGCCAGGACAAGGAAGACATATCAGAGTCATCGTCACAAGAGTTAGACACTTAGAAAGAATAAAATATATTGGGAGTCTAGTTCGGAGGACTTTAAAAAATTTGAACCCTCGCCGAAAGGTAAGTTGGTAGTTATCTGAGTTTACTTTTTAATTTAAACAAATATTTTTTCTATCACATTATCAAATCACGCCCCACATAAATAATTTTTACGGTGTGTAAAAACCTGTATCAAGAATTTACTATGGTGGCATAAAAATATTTCTACTCATGCATTTTATTTTACCTAAATGATTCTGCATATATAAATATTTATAATAGGGCCCACTCCTATAGGACTCACATGTCATAGACTCCACCTCACATACATCACATCACATTATTTCATCAACTTCCACTCACATCCACTATCTTCTCTTTTCCACCGTCCAAATCCACCACTAGTGTTGACGTTAGTTAACTCCAATTTTTAACCATCAACTACTTCAGGAAAATGTCTGAAATAATGTGTAAAGTAGGGTTATAGGGGTTTATTCTAATGAGTTCCACGAGTTGTGTTGTTCTCACTTGTTTTGCAGGATATTTGATATTTTGTCATATAAAAGTATCTCAAGTGAAGAATCTGAGCACATCATTGCAGAGAGCTCGTTGAGACGATTGAGACGGACATATCATTTGCCATATTTGGAGCACCGAAGAGGAAGTCCTCGATAAATACGACTCGAAAGACTCTAGAAGACCCTAGAACCATCATCATCACAAGACTAGGGACTAAACCGATAAGAGTCCATAGCTTTGCAAAATAATCTTTTCTAGGGATTTATCCAGAAGCTGGGAAGGAAGGAATCCACTCAAGACATGACTCATTACGTGAACGGATCAGAAAGTGACACTAGAATGACGTAGAAGACACTAGAAGGTACGAGAACGAAGCAGAAGCCCGGCGGCTCCTAGGTGGGGCTGACTGGCCCCACATGTTAGGCCGGCTGGCCTGGCTCCCCTGCCAGGTGGGTCCCCATTTGTGTGGCGGCCTCCAACCGATCTCTACGACGCATCTTGACCATTGTTTTATGTCGGTTTGATCCAAGGGCTGTGGTTCATCCCACCAGGCTATATAAGCAGAGGCAGACCCCCCCTGAGGATCCATCCTCTCATAATCATCCATCATTGTTCAATTCAGGATAGTCCCTCAAAAGGATAACCTAGAGCTCCACCAGCTAGGGCATAGCTAGAATATAAGCATAGGAATTAGAGGAGGCAAGCAACGCTTGGATTCCGGATCTAGTCACGAGGAGGCTAGGTACAACCTTGTATTTCTCTCTTGTATTCAACATTATTAATCTATTTGTGTTATTTGTCTTCTAGTTCATTGTGTTCATCTTCTAGTTTGTCTACATGTTCTTCTAGTTCATCTTGTTCATCATATAGTTCATCATATTCTTGTCTAGTTCATTGTTCTAGTTCATCTAGTTCATCATGTTCTTGTCTAGTTCGTGTTGATCCTCTAGTTCTTGTTCTAGTTTGTGTATGAGTCAAATACTTGATAGGATCTGGTATAATTCTAGATTCACAATTATAATGTTCATTGCCTATGTTGATTATATGTTTAGTATAGTTGGAGTAGTTTTGTATTTATACCCTTGTTCGTATAGCGCTCATTACGATGATCAAGGGGTGGGTGGTAGAAGTTGTGTAAGCATGGTGCTTAGACAATATCTATCTGTGAGTGCTCCCTATGTTCTGGGCCATGTGGTAGATCATGAAGGTGACTATTATAGCTTCGTTGAGTCCTCTATAGTCCACTCCCCGAATATAGGACTAGTAAGGCTGAGTTGCGGGGAGATATCTTGCTCTGTTCCTGATCCACCTTAGGAATGTCGCTTGAGTATGAATATGAGGTTACCCTGACCATGATTGCTAAATGTAATTGCACTAATTGATGTAGCTCAATGACCTATAATTAGAATAACCCTAGGAGTTAGTCTCTATTTTCTAGTTCTTTATAGAGTCACGCCCAAGTAGGAAAATGCTCGGTGGAACCCCTTTTAGAATTACCATTATCTGTTATTAATTATCCTTTATTATGATATGATTGATCCCTGTTTTGAGACTAATCTAGTGGAACTTTTATCACAAGTGTAAGTTATAGCTTTTATTCTTTATACCTCCAAGTGCCTTCCCAGTGGTAGAATTATAAATAACGATACCTAGAACTTTCCTGGGTGAAATGCTACAACGGGTGTATTTTATCTATGCGCTTGCGGATAACCTTTATTCATATTTTATAAGTGCTATGATCATAAGTACAACCACATCTTTTGGTATTGTGTTAGGGATGACAACCTGGCTTAAGCAATGTTAAGAGATGTCCCGAACATTTCTAATGCCTTTGCTAAGGAAGGGTTTGACCTACCTTATTTGTAATCATGTTAGAGATGTCAACAAGCATTTCTGGCGCCGTTGCCGGGGAAGGCAAAGGAGGCTCAGGATAGAATTTTTTCATATCTAGGAATAATATTACACATGTGATAATTGAGACACACTATTGATCTTTTACTCAAACAGGCTTACCCTGTCGTTTTGTCCCCTATCGTTTTGTCTACTTGTGAATATCTTATTACAGGGTGATGTATGTCTGGTTTTGCTCGACCGACAAACTACGTTGAGGATCCTAAGGAAATAATTAGAAAAGCCAGGGCAAAGCTCAGGAAGAAGAAACCCCCAACCACTTTGTTAGAAGAAGACCAACCAAGAAGTAGTTTGACACTACTGTTTGAAGCTATGGCCAATAAGACTCTCCGTGAATTCTCTGCTCCAACCAGTGCCAACATCAGGACTAGGCTAGCAGTCAGTGTGGGAGAAGAAGGATACGAGCTCAAGCCAGCCTTGATCATGTCACACCTGATTTTCTAAAGAACAAAACCAGGCTTGTCATATGTGTGCCCAGGAAGTCCACACATATGTCAGAATGAAAAAATATCAGAAACAATGTTATTATATAACATAGACATAGCTATATTAAACACTTACATCAGAGTATCGCGGAATGGTGACTAAACTTTAGACTCCATTCTTCTTAGGGATGACTAACTGGGGGTAACATATGCCTAGCACTTCTATCAGTCTTCTAGGAACTCCACCATAACACCATCGATCTTTGAGGCAACTTTATTAAAGTCTGGAGTGTGGGGAATAGCAAGAGTGAGTCCATGTTGAACTCCGCAAGTATAGCAACAAGGTAGTATAGATCCCATAAACTCATGATCAATGTAACATAATCAATATAAAGCATAATTGATAAGTAAATGAGCATCTTAACAAAAACAAGAATCATCATCTTTAATGTAGATGTCTCCAAGTCCGCTCGTGTCCGTGAGCATGGCTAGTATACCAGTTTATTAAACTCTGCACAGAGGTGTACACTTTCACTGTGAGTCATGATTTACCCTTTAACCCAAGGTAGCTAATCTCTTGACCCACTTCCAAGGAAGGTCGGCAGGGTTCACTATGAAGCCTTTCAAAGGTTTGTCTAACAAGTTAGGGCCGCTAGGTTTCAGAAGTCAGTCTGTGTGATATAACCAGTCCCAGGGATCCATAGTCTGCTGTTCCCCATTTGCACCACAAGGGTAACCTCTAACAAGCTAGAAAAGGTCCTCATACTGAGCTAAAGCCAGAGCCATATAACCCTCACAGTTGTACTGTAAATCCCAGAGGTTCACGTACAGACAAGATCTTATGTTGCTAAAAAGTCATTTCTCAACCATCATAGCTCTTACATTAATTAAGTCACAAGATCATGGTCACAGAAAAAGAATACACAAACTATACTTGCCTTTTACTTGCTTTACGCCCAAAGCAACTTGCTCTGAAAAGCCTCAACTTAATCTTTCATTTGCAATTTCTGGCACTCAGCTTCTGGTCTTCACCTTCGGATCTTCGGCGCTCACGGATAGTCTTTCTTCTACTCGTAGATCATAGCAACCCAGCACACTAACAAACATACAAGCAAACAAATAGGGACAACTAAGAACAACACATCAAACAAGAGAGACACTTCGAAAAAGAGCGCACTAAACGACACAGTACGTTGCTACAATCATGAAAATGCAAGAACGACGGATAACAGAGCTACCATTAAAGAGGACACGCGACTATCGAGACGATTACAACATAACGTAGAAGACCGACTATAAACTTAATGCATATTAGTTATTGAAATAAGGTGATAAACATTCTAAAGAAATATTCTAAAATTAGATTAATCAATTGAATTACAAAGCTAGGTTTAACCCTGCTTATATTTTATTTATATATATATTTTATATTATTCAAGTCATCTAAATATTTATAGTTTAGAAACATAAAACATGTGAGAAGACTAATCGAACTACTTTATGTTTCAAGGTTGAACTAATCATCTTATAATTCAAAAGACATTCAGGTTGATATTAATCAAGTTAACATTTATTTATGTAAGACCAAAATTATAAACCTAAGTTGTAATTCAAAAAGGCATTGAATAAATATTAATGAAATTGCATCTAAATTGACTTTATCCAAATCATGTTTAAACTAGACAATTTATAAAAAATAAATAAATTTTTAAGTTGACAAGTAATTATAAAAAGATCCATATTCTCCTATGTTGCTTTTATTTGGAAACCAGTTTGCGTAATCATTAATCTAATTACAAGCATATTAATCAATCTAATATTTAGCTATATATGAAAAAACATCAGACAAGAAAACATTAACACTACTGCATAGAGCGCAACTATACGAAACAAACGCAACTAAAACGGAGCAAAACAGAATTAAAACGAAGAAACGATAAAGATATTACGAACCAGTGGCAGAACCGTAAATACTTCATCTTCTACCTCCATCCATCTGAAGGGCCTCGGCCTAGGAACGACACGAGAAGGAGGAGAAATATTTAATTTACTATACAAGAGATTTCCCAAACTAGGGGCTCCTCTTACGGTAGTTTTGGTGTGATTTACCCATAGGGTAGGTACATACTTATAGGGAGGAAAACTCTCCACCTTCACATCAACTAGCAATATGGTATTAATTGATGTTGCATCGTCCACCTCCACTAATAGGCCTAAATAGACATTAAGGCCCATTAGTAAATAAATGCATTAGCCCTAGAGATCATGGGCTTTGAGCGTTGGGGTAAAATGAGAGATTTATTATTTTCGGAATTAATTAATTTCATGGATAAAATAATTCTAGAAAAGTCCATAATTATTATTTAAGCCGCGAAAAATACTCCGAAAGCTCTGAAAATTTAGGGAAAATTCTTAGAGACATTATGGAACATAAGGAACCCAGATAAAGTATTTGGAACACGTGAAAAGATATTTTGGAGCATCTAAAAATTAGATTATGCTCATAGATAAGTAGAAACAAGCTACATAAAAAGCTAGAAAAATTCCTGAGAAGTTTGTAGAGGTTGATTGACGGATGAGAAACAAGAAATTTGATTGAATAAAAATAATATATGTATATCGAAGAAGAAAAATCGACCTAAACGCATTTTGAAAGAACAACTTGAATTTATTTTGATCTTTGGTCAAAACCAAGCAATACAAAAACACAAATGCATCAGCATGTATGCACAACAATATTGCTAAACCTTCTGATAGATTTTAATTTAATGAAAAATATTATTTTCCTATATTTTCATGAGCACAAAAATACATAATTAAATCATTTTAACTCTATTTCCAAAGAAGCAAATTTTAGGGTGTTACAGATCAACATGGTGTAAGCCAACCAGTTTTGTGGAAAAGCACATGAAGATGCAAGTGCACATCTCCAACACTTGTTGGAGATCTGCAGCACATTCATCATCAAAGGAGTTGAAAGAGATGTCATACTACTCTACCTTTTCCCATTTTCACTCTTGGGAAGGGCGAAGCAATGGTTCTACGCCAACAGAGAGAAAAACACTACATGGAATATCTGCTCCATTGCTTTCCTAGCAAAGTTCTTTCTCGTAGGCAAAACTAATGCCCTACGTGCAAAGATCTCAACTTTTTAGTAGCAGTACGATGAGTTTGTCCCTGAGGCATGGGAACGCTTTCAAGATTACATATCAGAATGCCCTCACCATGGGATGGAGGATTGGTTACTCATGCAGACATTCTATCATGGGCTCACCACAAGTGCCCGTGAGAATATTGATGCAGCTGCTAGAGGATCGTTCTTGTCACTCACTATTCGTGAAGCCATCACTCTTGTTGAGAAGATAGCTTCGAACTAGGGATGAAATGAAGAATGCACTCAACCATGCAAGAGAGGAGGAATACATCAAGTCAAGGAGGTGGACATGTTGTCTGCCAAGATGGACCTTCTCATGAAGAAGCTTGACGAACGTGATCAACAAAAGAAGTCATGCACGTCCACGATTCTCGCATGACTTGTGAAGAGTGTGGAGGCACTGGCCACATAGGAAGCAATTGTCCTAAAGTCCAAGAGGATGTCAACTATATCAACAATAATGCTAATTATCGTCCTCAACAGAATCATAGATGGAACCAACAGAATCAAGGGTGGAATCAGCAAGACCTAACTACCTAGGTAACTACTCAGGTAACTACCAAGGTAACAATTTCAACCAACCACCTTTGAGAGAGATGATTGTTAATTAGAATAAAGTTGTTGATAATATGTCCAGAAAGATAGCTTCCAATGATAAAGTGCTTAAAACTATAAACAATAGAATGGATAGCTTTACTTCTGCCATAAAGAATCAACTCAACTTTAATAAGATGATAGAATCACAAATCTCTCAGCTAGCCGCTTCGGTACCTGTGGCTGAAAAAGGTATGATTCTGGGGAATCTAGAAGAATTAGAAACTACGAATCTTGTAGACATCTTCAATACAGGAGAATACTTCGTCGCACCACCTAGACCACTGAGACCTGTATGGGGAGAAGAGGGCATGCCAGAAAAGAAAGGAGATCTAGGAAGACCCATCATCCCCATCTGCATCGAAGCTCACACTTTCAACGAAGTCATCTGCGATTTGGGGGCAAGTGTCAACATTATGCCTAAGGTAATCTACGAGAAAATTCATGGTCAACCTTTGTTGTACATAACCATGTGTTTACAGCTTACAGATCAGACATTGTGCTACCCTAAGGGAATTCTTAAAAACATTCTCGTGGGAGTTGGACACTCAGCTCTATGAGTAGACTTCGTGGTGATAGAAATAGGAGAAGATGATAGAGCACCCATCATTTTGGGACGACCGTTCCTTAGCATAGCCAAAGCCATCATCTATGCCGACACCGCCAAGATCTGTTTCACCATTGGAGACACCAAGGAGAGATTCAGCTTCAAGAATTGTACACTCACAACACGAGTCCATCCTCAGCAACCGTACGATTACTTGGATTTTGACAAGATTCTAGAAAGGAAGATCCCAGAGAAGAAGTCTCTAGAAAAGAAGGTTTCAGTCAAGAAGAACGTCTACACTTATGAAGGCATCTTGCTTACTCCAAACAAGAACAACAATAAGAAGGGGAAGTGCAAAGCAAAGCAACCTGTTCAAGAACCAGTCTTGATGGTCAACACTATTGAACCACCTATTGACCCTGCTTTTCCTCTATCACACTTTGAAAAGAAGATCCTGGAGTACCTACCATCGATTGTATGATCGAAGGAAGTACCTTCTACAAGATGTTCTGCGACATCAGCTCAAGCGTCAACATCATGTCTACGGTAACATGTAAACATTTATATCATGATAGACCCTTGTGCCCAACATATTTGCAGCTGCAGCTGGTGGACCAATCGTTCTGATTTCTAGAAGGAATAGCCAAGGATGTAACAGTCAAGATCAGGGATCAAGAGGTTCCCGCTGATTTCATGGTTCTATAGTTGCTCAATACAACTTCTAGAGGATCATTTTTGCATCTTTCCTCTGAGAAAATAAGATTGATCCTAGATCAAATCTTAGCTTCTGAATCTGATAATATACTAGAAGTAGAACCTCAAGTAGCTGACCCTAATCCTTTGCTAGACATACCATCTACTTTAGCCACCCCATGTTCTGAGCCACCCAAAGAGGAAGAAATTCCATTTCCTAATTTTATGCTTGATATCGAGACTGATCTTTTTGCCGATTTTGGAAACATCTCGAATTACTATTCTATAAAGAAACCACAGAATCATCGTAAACGTTTTGGAAAATCTTTAGATCATTCTGAGGGTTCTTCTTATAAAAGCACCTCAGGAGAGCTAGTGTCAATCATAAGCAATGAATGGTTGGAAGAATCAGAGCTTTCCTCTGATGTAATCCGTTTGGATTCACCTTCTATCCCAATACTTTGCCAAATTGATTCAGACCACTTTGATGCTATCTATAATCTGGTTGTGGGTATTAATATCATGTCTGCTTCACTTGCACAAAATTTATTGAAACACATGCCGTTGACCCTAATAGTAAAATTGATGAAAAGCCCCTCATGACACATTATCCCTAGTTTGGGAGTTTTATATGTCCTACCCATCAAGGTGGAAGGAACCATGGTTCATTTAAGCTTTTATATCTTTGATACATGGGACTTTGACCTATTGATAGGACAACCCCTCAGAAGACTTATTTATGAAGGAGAAACAGGGAAATTAAACATTTGTTTTGGAAAAATTTCCAATTCTTGATGTCCATATATCACTCTCTAAACACTAGGACCGAATCTTGTCTTAAACTTGATCCGCTAGAGGAATTTAAGGCTACCTCTCTAGAATTCTTGACTGAACCAGGTCTAGAAGATGATGTTCAATTCTTCATAGAAGAAGAAGCTAACTTTTCTGATCCTGAACCTTTAGATGAGTTTGCAGAGCCACATAAACCTCCTATAGAGCTAAAACCTTTATCTACCGGTCTTAGATATGCTTTTCTAGATAATGATCTAGATTCCCCTATGATCATAAGTGATAAGCTCTCTTAGGAACAAACTCTTCACTTAATAACTATCTTAGAGAGACATCGCTCAGTTTTTGGCTACTCACTCCAAGACCTCAAAGGAATTAGTCTCGTTCTTTGCACCCATCACATTCCTATAGACCCAAATATTCCACCTTCTAGAGAACCCTAACATAGACTTAACAATGCGATGAGAGAAGTTGTTAAAAAGGAAGCTTTAAAGCTATTGCACGCCTGGATCATTTATCATGTGCCACATAGTGAGTGGGTAAGCCCTATCTAAGTTGTGCCTAAAAAGGGAGGCATGACTATTGTTAAAAATGAGAAGAATGACTTAATCTCTCAACAAACCGTCACAGGATGGCGGATGTGCATAGATTATAGAAAGCTTAATAAAGCAACAAAGAAAGATCATTTTCTGTTACCTTTTATTGATCAGATGTTAGAGCGTTTAGCCAATCATTCTTTCTTCTATTTTCTTGATAGATATTTTGGGTATCATCAGATCCCTATCCACCCCAATGATCAAAGCAAAACTACATTTACATGTCCATATGGAACTTATGCTTATCATAGAATGTCTTTTGGGCTATGTAATGCTCTAGCTTCTTTTCAAAGATGCATGACGTCTATATTTTCTTATATGATTGAAGAGATTATGGAAGTTTTCATGGATGACTCTTTTGTTTATGGAAAAACTTTTAATGAATGTCTTGAAAACTTAGATAGAGTTTTGCAAAGATGTGAATAAAAGCACTTAGTTCTTAACTAGGAAAAATGCCACTTAATGGTTAGAGAAAGTATAGTGCTGGTACACCTAGTGTCTGAATGAGCAATCGAGGTAGATAGAGCTAAAATTGAAGTAACTAAATAGATACCTCCACTTATAAATGTGAAAGGAATTAGAAGTTTTCTTGGCCATGCTGGTTTTTATTGTAGATTTATAAAAGATTTTTCATATATTGCTAGACCACTTACTCATTTGTTGGCCAAGGATGTTCCTTTTGAATTTGATGATGCATGTTTAAGATCTTTAGAAATTTTAAAGAAAGCACTCATCTCAGCACCAATCATTCAACCCCCTGATTGGTCTTTACCTTTTGAAATTATGTGTGATACAAGTGATTATATTGTGGGGGCAGTGTTAGGACAGACAAAAGATAAAAAGCATCATGCAATAGCCTATGCTAGCAAAACACTAAAAGGACCACAACTTAATTATGCAATCACTGAAAAAGAGCTCCTAACTATTGTTTTTGCTATTGATAAGTTTAGGTCTTACTTAGTAGGAGCTAAAGTAATTGTTTATTCTAATCATGCTGCTTTAAAATATTTGCTCACTAAGAAAGATGTTAAACCACATTTAATAAGATGGGTTTTGTTACTCCAAGAATTTGACTTTGAAATAAAAGATAAAAAGGGAGTAGAAAATTCTATTGTCGATCACTTGTCTAGAATGTAGTTTGAGAATCTGCAGGAACTGCCCATCAATGATTCACTCCGGGATGACATGCTCTACGGGATCAACCAATCTGACCCCTGGTACATAGATATTATTAATTTTATGGTTTCAGGATATATACCGCCAGGAGGGAACAAAAAGAAGCTTGTCTAGGAGAGTCATGTTCACATATGGGATGAACCATACCTTTTTTGAGTTTGCTTAGATGGCCTGCTCAAGAGATGTGTACCTACTAAAGAAGGAATCAAAATTGTTGAAAGATGCCATTCATCACCATATGGAGGACATTATGGGGCATTCCGCACACATGCAAAGATCTGGCAGTGTGGATTCTCTTGGCTGATAATGTATGAAGACACAAAGGATTTCATCCGAAGATGTGGACCATGTCAGAGGCATGGCAATATCAATTCAAGAGATGCCATGCCACGCACCAACAACCTTTAGATTGAGCTCTTTGATGTCTAGGGGATTGATTACATGGGACCATTCCCACCATCGAAGAAGTGCGAATACATTCTAGTGGCAGTGGACTATGTCTCCAAGTGGGTTGAAGCACTGCCATGCAAGAATGCTGACAACCTAAGCTCCAAGAGAATGTTTAAAGATATAATATTTCCAAGATTTGGAGTTCCAAGGATAGTAATAAGTGATGGAAGATCTCACTTCATCGATAAGCGCTTTAAACAATACTTGTCGAAACATGGGATACGTCACAATGTTGCTACTCCTTACCACCCTCAGACAAGTGGCCAGGCAGAGACATCAAACAAACAAATCAAGAATGTTCTGCAGAAGACAGTAAATGAGATGGGTACTGCATGGAGGGACAAGTTACCCGATGCACTCTGGGCATATCGAACAACATACAAGACACCAATTGGAATGTTTCCATATCAATTAGTGTATGGGAAAACTTGTCATCTACCTGTTGAGCTAGAATTCAAGGCTCACTAGGCTACCAAGAAATGGAATATGGACCTAGAAGCTGCTGGAGAGAAGAGAATAATGCAACTCTCAGAACTAGAAGAATGGAGAGAAAAAGCATATCATAATTCAAAGATTTATAAAGAAAGAGTCAAAAGATGGCATGACAAGAGAATTAAGGAGTTCGCCCCGGGAGATAAGATACTACTTTTAATTCTAGGGTGAAGTTCTTCGAACATGAAAAACTTTAGAGTAAATGGGAGGGACCATTCAAAGTGACAAGTGTATCATCGCATGGAGCAGTAACTCTTCAAAATGACGAAGGTACGTTATTCAAGGTAAATGGTCAACGCCGTAAATTATTTTTAGAGCCCAATAAAGATCTAGGAAACTAGATCGAGATAGATTAGCAATCGATGAGGCACTGTCAAGTTAGATTCAAGAGTGATTAGTTAAAAGATTAGTTAAAGTTTAGTTCAATTCAATTCATTCGATCGATGTAATAAAGTGCCTATATGAGATTGCAATAAAGATTTGGTTATTATTATTCTAGATATATTTGCCTTTTTGTCTCCACCATGCTGTGTATGAAGGATCATAGGAAACAAGTGTGGGGGAGGCACCCGACGACTAAACAAACAGATTTAACCGCTAAAATTAAAAATTTTGGAAAGATATAACACGAGGACCCTGCACGTCGAGGCAGAGCCCGAGAAGCCCCCTGGTCCTGTCCTTCGACCACGGTCAGGTTTGCTCTCCCCATGTTACATTTTTATATACCTTATTTTCTGTTCCAATTCATATTGAAAATTATTGAATAAAAGCATATAAATGATGAAAGGTAGATTATTTTAGTCATGATCTCAAGATAGACTCACACCATGATTTTTTCCTAGGAGTCCTGTTGTTGTTGGAAACTTAATTTATAGGGACCCCATATCACTTAAGTTGTTGTGGAATGTGAGATAGTAGATTAATGAGAACTTGATTTCTGATGCTTTGTCATTTGGAGAATTTCTTTTAAAAGTATTAAATTTAATAGCTATGCTTCTCCTCTGTGGAAAGAATAAATACCTAGTAGAGCCATATAAAGTATGAAAGACTAGCACATAAGCTACTTGCTTTGTATTGAATTTGGTCAACCCGTGTAAGACCCTTGTCGAGAGGAAGGTCATGCTCCCAAGATAAAGATCACTTACATCCACATATATCTGCTGCTCCTACCTTGGGAGTACACAAAAACATGCTTTCCGCCAATGGTCTATCCCTACACAAGGAGAAGATTTAAAAATATTATTAGGATTTCAAATAAATGCTCCAGTTTGTTCTTTTTCCTCTTCCAAGTTTATTGTATTCTAGGTATGGGACATGAGACTATGCAAAATAAATTATCAAAAGAAAAAGAGGATAAAAAAATCCTAGCATTCAAAAAAAGAAGATAGCTCATGATCCCTGCCTGAAGTCTTCATCGTGGAAAAACCTATTTAAGGAGCAAAAGTAGAATTAGGATTAGCCACCAAATATTTCCACACACATGCACATCTTGATCTAAGGGTATGACACTCCCCTCAAAGGATCCCGTTTTGACTGGGCAATACATGCAAGGTAAGTATGCTACATTCTTGAAATACCTTCAACTCCATATAAGCTTTTAGAATAGGATGCAATGCAAGGCATTAATTAAACATGCCTCAGTGAGAATCCACAAAATATCACATATAATGAGTGCCTTGAGTGAACCACATGAAGGAGAAGGTAAGCTAAGTTTTTATTTCAAAAACCTATACAAAAACTCCAAGTGACAAGGGCTGAAGGAAGAAAGGGGCTCTACTTCAAGCTGTTTCATTCTCCAACTACCCAAAGTTTTATGATAGACACATGGAATTCCACAATACAGGTATGACTAAGGAACAATCTAATGTTGATGTCATGTTCAGAGATTAGGCCTAAGGTAATCCATCCTTTTCTCGGGGACGAGTAAAAGCCTAAGTGTGGGGGAGTTTGTTGATGGTAGTTAACTATCAATTTTAACCGTCAACTCGATCGAGAAAATGCTACAAAAAGAATCACCAACATAGACTAGGGGTTTAACTGACAGAATTCCATGAGTTCTGGTGAATCTGTGTTTTGCAGGGATTAAACAGGAAAATAACCAAAGATGACCCACATGTTAGGTTTATGAAGAGATATTTAAGCTACATATACAAAAGAAGATTCTAGAGACCTTGGGAGGACGACCCACCAGAGGAGGACCCCACCTGGTAGAAAGCTAGGGTGGTCGCCCTAGACCCTAGGGCGCTCACCCTATGGGCCCCACTTTTCAGCCTCTGCTTGCTAGGTCGGTTTCCCACCGCCATTGAGGTCCAATCTCAATCGTTGATTCAAGTTAGTTTGATCTAAGGGCTGACGTTCATCCAAGGGGGCTATATAAGAAAGGTCCCTAGCCCCTGGGTCAGAGCAATCCTCAATTCATAATTCATTATTTTTAGTCAGGATTAGCCTGAGAGGGGTCTCTTGAATGGATCCTCTCTCTAGAGCCTAGCATTTAGCTTTATAGTCTCTATGTGAGATTAGAGTTATTCTTTAGATTGAGAGAGATAGAGTGGAGGGAAGAGTTGGAGAAAGCCTGGCCTATCGGTGCCTCCTCTTCGGCTTATACCTACATGATCAAGTCTCCTTATCACGAGGCTTGCTTCTGAGATTCTTCGGTAATTCAACTTATAATACTAGTAAGTACATTGTTATTATTGTTCTTTGGTTTGCAAGTTTATTTTATTCTCTTTGCATAGAGTTTAGAGTAATCATCCATAGTGTAAACATGGTGCTTGGGCTCGGGTACTCGTAGATATCCCCTAACTATCCGGATCAGTGGTAGATTGCGGGGGTGACTCATATAGCCTCGTTGATCCTTCGAAGCCTCCTCCCATCAGTAGGTTTGGTAGGACCTGTGTGCTAGGGTTAAGCATCCTCTGGGGTGTCTTCTCTCTAAGTACGTCCCCATTAGAACAGTGATCGCATAGCTTGCCAAAGGTTAGAACTAGGATGCCATAGTAGTCTTCTCTATATCCCTTATATCTCAGACCTTGTTTGTAGCTCAGGGGTTTAGCATAGACTTGGTTACTGGTCAGTCATCGCACGTTTTCTCCTTCTGGATAAATAAATAATGATACTCTAGAAATATCTCCTGGGTAAAGTGCTCACCGATATCCATGCGCTTGAGGATTATTTCTCTTTGATTCTTCTATATGCGTAATAAATATCAACAAGGATGGAGGCTAAGGTTTTCCTTACATGGTTCTCAAGGAACAACCTCAACCATTGATTTAGACACTAACTCCATGATGCACAAGAATTGAGCTTGTGGACTATTTTTGTGGGGCCTAATTGCATACTCCACGTGGAGGGACAATCCTACAAAGATAAGGGACCAGTTTCTGACTATCCTTCAGCAGTTCGTCCAATAGAGTCCTGACAAATTCTTTTGCAACACATAGGTGCATAATGATGCTGACCGAAACTAGGAGCGTGCTCTCTCTAGCTCTTTGCCTAGCTGATATAGCATTTTTCACTACCTATGTGATTGTTCAAGACGGAATTAGCTTGATAGCACAGTGTTTGGAGAAGAAAGTAGCACTTTCATTGCTGACCGGCTTTGCTGTTTCTTCGCTTAACATTGTTTTGTGAGACATAGCCTTCGTAGCTACCAAAGAGTTGTTACCTAGTCAGAGATTAACCTTTCCTACTAGTAACTAATTAGTTGTCTCCCAACACTTAAATAGCTCCAAAACTTCACTCTTAACAACAGTAGTTGTGGTCAATGCATAAATAGAGGGTTGCTATCGGAGTCAGCAGACAAGGGGCCACACCAGAGAGGGTGGATTTTGACTGTATGATCCTTAAGGATCAAGACTTGGATAGCCAGGTAATAAGCATAATGTGACGATCGAGTCTTGTCCGACTGATAACTTATCCAATATTAAGTATTATGTACTTCTCTAATCCAATGGATTGAAATAAGTTGCTCACTAGATGACTGACATCATTATAGGGATAGTCAAGCAGAGTCACTAGTCTACCACCTCTTATAGTTTGTTAATGTTTATGTTGGTGACCTATTTTTCAATGGTTTTCCTCTTAGCAACTTCAGAAGGAAGTTCAACTACACTTGGTCTGATATATGGATCTTTCGATAGGACATGGAGAGATAACCAAGGAAAAATCCCACAAGAAAGAACACATCAATGTAGTTCCATAATGGATCATGACTAGAAATCTTGATACCAGCACGTGCCGAGCAGCACAACCTTGTGTGTGCACCCCCAAGAGGCTCTCGGTTTCATCGTGGCACCATAGAATGCTAATCGTAACTCCATTACTGAATCTTCACCGAATGAGAAATTTCAAGTGGCACAGATTAGGTTATATGAGCAAGCACTATACAAAGGAGTGATGGCAAGGAAAGGTGGTCACAAGGTTAGGAGTCAACAAGGTGGTGATCCAAAGATCAGAACACAGCACAAGAGATCATAGATCAATTGCCAAAGATAACTGAGCAGGGGACTCTTGCTTTATTTTCAAGCATGCCTTGCGTCCACCATGGAAACTACCAGATAATTAATTAACATGAGATTCGGTCATGTTAGGTAGGATCATGAGATCAGGGCTAACAAATATTTAGAGACTCGAGAAGGTTGGAGATGAATTGAGCAAACTTCAAAGGCAAAACTGATATACCGATTCAAGATTAAGTTGATAAGGTAGCTTCAAGATTTGCAAAAAGATTTCGAGACCCCGGCAAAGAGAGATTACATTACACTAGCTCACATTTGGGAGAGGCACTCGAGAGGTCCAACATGGATTTGGTTATGGTCTCCACAACTGGTAAAGAACTATCATGGTCAAGGTAGGTGTTGGCAAGGACTTAACTTAGTTGGTCGATCAAACAAGGGTATTCACCAAAAGGTGCAGAACATCCACGTCATACGCAAACATTAAGAAAACTAAGCCTGGGCTTATGCATCAAGCAAAGGCATGGATGCACAACATTCAAGGGCTAACAACCACTTCTATAGGCTCAAGCTCCTAAGCAAAGGGAATCTACTTGGAGGCGATCAGGAGATTACATAACTTGAGCATTGTTCTCGGATAGTGTTCTTCAGCACTCGTATGCTCACCGAGGTCAAAAGGGGTGACAACTATGGCACTACCTAGATAACCAACATCCACACATTCATCATGGTTTTAAGCAAGCATTTGAGAAATTCAATCAAATTAGGTTAAGCAACTAATACTAAGCACAAAGCTCATGCATAACAAGCATTCATCTGCAACAACACAACACATCGGTTCTAAGTACAAGGATCGTGATGTAGGATGTGCTACTAAGCATGTGGATATGGTCAAGTTTTTAGGGACAAGATGATTTTTAAGATACATAGCAAAGGGGTTCAAAGGGTTTTAGGCATGGCCTCACCAAAAGGCACATGGACATACCATAGGCAAGAGTTAGCATTCAAGAGAACTCAGTGGTGTCAAGTTAGCAAACACACTCATAGGCTCATGTCTTATAAGTAAGGAGGGCTACTTAAAGGCAACCATGAGATGAGCACAATGATAAGGCTTGATAACACTCATGCACTCACCGAAGGTAAGAGGTTACACAAATCATGGTAATACCTAGAAAACAGGCGACCACACATTTAAGGAACTAATGTGAAGATAACTTGAAAGGAAGAACCTGACATTATATTTAAGAGAAAGCATGTGCAGGCTTCTAACAAAGGTGTCATAATAAGTTTTAGTTTTCAAAAGGTTGAGGTTTCTGCTAACTACCAACTTGCCATCTAATTCCTCTAGAAGCAAACTTACAAGGTAAAGCTAATCACACACTATCTTCAAGCATAGCCATATTCAAGCAGCATGGAACAAGGCATTTTTGTCTAGCTTTACACAAGATAGTAACATCACATTGATCACAAGTTATTTATTATTAGAATAAAGGTGAGATGAACATAGATATGCATAAAAGCAACAATCATGATGATGCATGCTTCATCCTATTCATCCTCACAAAATTGCCAGCCTAAGGCGGCAATTACATTCTGTTGGTGGCATAACATGTACTCTCTCGATATATAGCTAGTCGTTAGCTACATTCAATCTACACATTCGTGGTTAGCATACCAGCAGAAGAATTTTATTTCAGCCCAACCCCACATGATATATGAGCAGAAATAAAGGTTTGATCTCTAGGTTGAATGATCAAGAGCAACAATATATTTGAAAGCAGTAAACTAAGTACTTCCATATATATATCCCAATATATATACTTCTATATCAAAGTTACCTGATGATTAAATTTGCTACCCATAATTAAATACGCCCCATACCCCATACACACACAAGCATGCATATACAACCATATCGAAGCTAGCTCTCCCCGACTGCACGCTCACATCTTGCGGTCATACCACTTATCAACTTACCTTCTTACCTGGGCGTAGATGCGACATTGCAAAAAGTAAATTGCAGAATTTAAAACTCCCAAGTTAGTCTTACTTAAAGCAACATAGTAGTCCTTAATTGGGCCTAACTAGAGGTTGTCGCTAGCATAGTTTTGCAAATTAGTTTTGACAAATTTGCCTGTAGCTAAAGTTTTAGTCAAAATAGGCTTTTCAAAACCAAAACTTTGTTTTAAAAACTATGTATATGATAGTATTATGCTTAATCTTGCTCTGATGCCAGCTGTGATAGAACCGCCTAGTTTATAAAAGTTCAAGCACGATGGTCCCCGTTTAACACGTTGACGTGCACATACTTTCACTTATATAAACCCGGTAGTCCGCCGAGTGTCACAAAGGACCTCGATAAATCAACTTCACAACCAAGACCGTAGGATTAAGCAAATACACATCACATATACAGAGTTGCAGTGGAGAATAATATTACAAATGAGTTCACAATAATAATACAAGTTTGGGTTTCAAAACAGATTAGTGAAAATAACATAGCTTTCAAACGATTACAATAACATAAGTTCCAAATACATTACTAGCATAAGTGACATCCTCTGACAAAAGAATATAGATGAGAACACTATATGGAGTCGCCGAGCCCACCCGCGGTTAGCCACCATCTTTAGCAGGCCTAGAACTTCACCTGCAACATGGTGGGATAAACCCTGAGTACTCGAATGTACTCAGCTAGACTTACCCAACATGAGAGAAATAAAAAGACTCTCAAGGATATGCAAGGCTTATTTAGTGGAGTTGGTTGGATAGCATAACTTTGCAAAAAGAGCATTATTACCATAAGTCCTTACTTTAAAAAATTTAGTCAAGTTTTAGCATCAAGTTTAGTGAAACTTATTATGACTAACTTTGCACCTATTCTAGAGCAATCACTTGATTAATAAGCATCACAATAGTAACCATATCTAGTTTATCATATAATCATAATAACCATCATGTTCCATCAAGTATTTCTACAATGCTGACGCTAGTCGAGTTTCTCACTATCCGGGAGAGACGGCGATTCGAATCAATTCCAGCCAGCTGAGGATTTATTCCTAACACAAACCTATACTTTCCCCGTCAGGGTCGCGTCGGGTCATCTTTGGTACAACTCAGGAACTAACTTCGCGGATCCAACCAGCGCTGCACCCTTAGAGATACAATGGTAGCTAGGTTGTTCAAGCCATGCCGGCCACGGACGACGCTAATCCAAGCATGCTTCCCCATAGTCTATTAATTTGCTCCCCATACATCCTTACTACCTCCAATGTGCACACTCTTACAAAATGATTCCTGGCCTGAGTTGAGCTACTTGGCTTCGTGGTCGAAACAACTTATCCGGCCAACAAAGTGAGAGGCATGCGTTCAATCTCGATAGAAGTACCAGCAATGGTACAATTCTTAATCGACATAGGCGGGGATAAATAGGCACCCAAGACCTCCATGCCTTGTTGCTTCTCTATCACAAATACTACCCAGTCTCCATTTATTCATCAAACACATGGTTATTTTTCACAATAGCAAATATAGCCAATCGTGACCAAGTATCCACCTATATTATTGCAGGTGATAGGAAATCACCGACTACTACCAGTCGAAGCATGGCTAAGCATAGAACATCCTGCTCATACTAGTAAGGGTTCTGGTACTTATATAGAATGGACAAGGCAGGAATTATGCACCAATGGTTTCATCCAACTCCTATCACCTAATGCATCGTACAAAAGTTATACTTATGTGCATTTGTAAAAAGAGAGGGTATGAGACTTAGAATGCTCTGGGGCTTACCTTGGATCTGACATAGAGTCAATTTAGTTAGCTTGCATCATCTTGATGACATCGCTGGTCCTAGCACTTGCTTAGTCCTTTCATATTCGGGATAGGTCCACCAAACACCGTCTTCGGGTTCCACCCTAACATCACGTCTTTCAGTTCTTGTGTGATTTATCTAGCGTACCTAAATGAGATGCAAGATGCCAGTGCAGGAATATGAAGAATAGTAATATGAGATGAATCACAAAAGAGCATTCAAGACAAGCACAAGATTATGTAAGACATAGGCATCTATAATTATTTAATTAAATATCACACAACCAATTAGAGAGAGAGCAAGCACATCAAGCATGACTCAAGTTTCAAAAGGTCTCAAGTGTAATACTTAATCACCATCAAAGGCATGAGCCACACTTAGCAACACACAAAGCAAAGCAAAGTGAAGCCAACAACTTTAGGTACAACATAGATTTTGGACAGCAGTACAATGGGTAATTGTTTTAGCCATAACTAGAGTTATAAGCATTCAACAAAGGTGATCTTGGACTTTCTGGAAAGCTTATGAAATTGTCTACAAAACATTTATAATAATCTTAGGATGATTCCACATCTGTCAAGGTCAAACAATTCTGTTTCTCAAATCTATCCAGAATTTCCAAAGAGCAAACATTTTTTATGACCAACTTTAAAAAGCTATAACTCACAAACCAAAATTTAACATAAAAAAGATAAGCAAGTTATCTACAACTTTGTTATAAACAAGATTCATAGTAAACATCATTTTCATTATGCAATTAGCATGGCAACAGAAACTGTCCAAAACAGCCTTTCTCTAAAAATATAGAGCAATAAATATGTGACTCTATATAACCAATCAAATCTGGGTACAACCAATGTTACCAACATTTTATACTCATCAATAGAGCACTAGAAAACATGATGATCAAGCCCAAATAAATTATTTACATGCCTTTATTAATTTATTTGAATAATAGGGTGAATTAAGGAACATATACAAAAGTGCAGAGTAAATTCTAGAAAAATTACAGCACCTCATACATGCTCTCAATAGTCTACTGTACAAATTTTATGCCATTTGAATAAGCATAGCAACCTCTATGAAACAGACAAATTGCTATTGCAAGAAATTATGTGAGAGCAAGATAAATCAAAAGATCATCATTTTCTATGAACACATAGCCATATTATATGTTATTATGGTAGCCCAACATTATACCAAAGTATAGGAATAGCATTTTCCATTTTTACATTTTTATTTTATTTATAAACCATTTAAACCTATTTATCAAGTATTAATCAAGTTAAATCAATAACTCCATCATACTGCATCCAATGGACATGAATTTTTTACCACAGCACACACATAGCATTAGTAGCCTACAATTAAAATTTCACAGCAATTAGAGCACCACAACTCTAGATATGAATTTATCCCTAATAAACCCTAATAATCATAGATAAATAAAAACAGCAAAAACATTCTACTAGCACATATCTTATTATGACTCTACTGTATAGATCTACTCACAACGATTCCAAAATGTCTTCATTTACTATTTTTGTAGTTTTCAACTATTTACTATAATTTATTGAAGTTTCAGCCAATTTAGAGCAAAAGAAAAAGATAAAGGAAAAACCATCTTGCATAGAAGTCCCTGAGCTATCAACAAATAAAGATTCTAGCAAATAGGTCCCTATGAGCACTATTCATATGTGTCACAAGTTCACAGATAAACCCTTCCCTTTCTTCGAATTCTTGCGCCATGTCCCTACATTCGATTCAAACCAGAGGAGGACGGGAGACGTTTGGGGCCGGCTAGCTGCAGGCTCGCCAACAGCGAGCACCCATGGCGGAGCAGTGCTGGGCCACAGCACCTCTGTGAATGGGGTCGGCATGACTAGAGGTAACCTAGAGCAGCCTGGTCCCGCGCGTGCACAGGCCGTCCGCAGTGGTCGTGCGGGCGACGGTGCTCTAACGGGTGGCGCGACCGGGGAGGGGCGTAGAAAGGGGCGGCGTGCAGCAGTGAAGGCATGGTGTGGGGTGGAGAGTAGGGAGGTGCGACTGGTATTGGAAGAGGAGGAGGAGCGACAGCAGCTACGAGCGCTCATTTCGCCTCGACCATGGCGAGTGGAAGGAAGAGAGGGAGAGAGCGTGAAAGAGAGAGAGATAGAGAATGAGAGCGAGAGAGGAGAAAAAGTGGGCGCTCAGGCTCTCTACAGCGTGCACATGGGGCAAGCTGGCACACATGCGAGGGCACGAGGGGCCACACGGCATTGCGCGCCTATACACGGTCGGCCATGTCGAGCTCTAGGCATTTTGAAATTTGAAGGAACTAATACTACTGCGAAAATACAACCAAGACTCCAAAATTTGTCCCTCTGTAACTCCTAATCCTTTAGTTTTGGCACAATTTGTAGTAACCAAAGTTGTAGAGCCACGCGAGGTCTCCAACTTTGCTTAAAGTGTCGAAGTCTAATTCAGCCTTCTTTGCAAGATCCAAAGCTTCAAAGGTGGGTACCCCAAAATTGATTGCTGTTGTTTAGTTGCAAGCCGATTGAAACTCTCATCTTTCCCCTTCTCTATCTCCTTATCCAAGCACCGAAAAACTAAACCAATTGGCTAGTGTTGTAGAGCTACCAAAGTACTACAACATTGCTTAAAGGTTAAGGGTCTAACTCGGCTTGGTTCAGGAGATAAAAAGCTCCAAAAGAGGGCACATGAAACTAAATCAAGAATTTAGTTTAAGTAGTGACATTCAGAGGATTTTTGTTGTTTTTTAAATCATTTTTGAATGTCCCAATGATCTCCAACTTTGTTGAGACTTGATTCATTGTTTCCACCACAAAAGGTAGTTCAACTCATATTAAGGAATCCAATTGAGGTAGAATATGAATTTGGATGATAAAATGTCACAAATATGTCCACTTGCTGCTACCAATTAGGGACTTACAAGAATTCTAGAGAGACCAAAACAGCACTATATCCAAACTTGAGGCCACTGTTTGAGACACTCAGAAGTTGCATCAAGGCTTGATCCAAAAACAAAGTTTGTAGTACTCGACTTAAACTACAACTTCTTTTAAAGGTCAAACTTGACCACTAGTACAGGAGCTATTGTTTTACCCGGGTTAAAGCAAGATCACGATAAACCCTAAATTAGAGTTTTAGACCGATTGAGGCATTTTCTTGGCACTTGATCAACATAAACCCTTCATGACTTTTGTTATAGAGTTCAATTGGAGTCATTTGGGCAAGGTTGCAAGGTTTGGTGGACATACCATGTTTTCATTTGCTTAATGAAGCAATTTAAGCAAAAATGTAACTTATCATTTCATGTGACTTTTTGATTCCAAACCTCACGAAACTTTTCTAGTGATCAATATAGATAGAGAGTGAGGTGAGACACATGAAAGAAGCACATCTAACATTACTCAAGCATACTTTTTGAAAGGGCAACATGTAAACAAAGGTGCATGGTCCAAGTTTAAGTTGGGGCTCATTTTCATAGGTTTGACCTTGACATCTCCATCACCACTCCTGAGATCACTCTTGAGATAAGGAACTAAAGTTTCTGACTACCACTTAACATGTCATGTTTGAGCTAAAACCCACTGCTTAACTTGTGACAAGCACCTAGGGTGTTACAGCTTGGCCCTTGGGTAAGACCTTCCAGAGTCTTCTTGGTGGTAAAGGAGGTCAGCTCCAGGGGCTGACACACGGGCCTGAAAGCCCCTAGGCCCCTAAAGGCCATGGGAAGCTTTATCTTCTTGTGTCACACTCCAGACGTGATCATGTTGGAGGAGCAGTTGGCAAGGGCACGCCTAGGTAGCGATGCCAGGGAGCCCTCGAGCATCGGTAGCCCAGGGCTTGTCTTCTTGTGCCCGGGCCTTGGCTAGCATCATTAGCCAGGCAGGAACCAAGGGTTGGGCTTAGAGGTGCGGTAGATCAAGAGCCCAAGGCTTAGGGAAGCCCCTGAGCCCTAGGCGGAAGCTACGGTCGAGTTAGGCTCAGCCGGATCTCTTCGCCAGAGGGTGTGCGAGAGCATGCTCAATGGGCATTATGATAGAACCGCCTAATTTATACAAGATTAAGTATGATTGTCCCCGTTAAACACATTGACACATGCATACTATCACTTATATAGATCTGGTAGTCTGTCGAGTACCATGAAGGCCTCGAGAAATCAACTTCACACAAGATCGCACTTGATTAAGCAAATACATATCACATACACAGAGTTTGCAGCGGAAATAATATTACAATAGGGTTACAAGTAATTAATACAAGTTCAGTTTCAATCCATTAAGTTGAAACAATATAGCTTTGCAATGACTACCAAGTCATAAGTTTGAATCATATTGCTAGCTCAGATGACACCCTCCAACAAAAGTATAGATGAGAAGCAAATACAGAATAGCCGAGCCCACCAGCACTTAGTCACCACCTTCAACAGACATAGCACTTCACCTGCAATAGGGTGGGATAAAACACTAAGTACTCAATTGTACTTAGCAAGACTTACCCGACAGGAGAAAAGTAAAAAGACTCCAAGGCTATGCAAGGTTTATTTAGTGGAGCTAGTTGGATAGCATAAGCCTTTGCAAAAGAGCTTACTACATAACATAAGCCTTTAGCATCAAATTCAGCGAAGCCAATTATAGCAAAGTTTGCAAATATCCTGTAACAATCATTTGATTAATAAGCATCACAGTAGTAACCATATTCAACTATCATGATCAATAGAACCATCATGTTTCATTAGTTACTATGACTGCCAGAGCAAGGTATGACTTTCTCACTATTTAGGAGAGACGGCGATTCGAATCAATTTCATCCAGCTGGGCAATCCCAAACACACACTCGTACAAGCCCATATTAGCTCGTGTGGGTCACCATTCACTCCACTCGGCGGTGAGTCTAGACCATTTCACAAAACTCATGGTCCTGCATCCTCACATGAATTGCCCAAAGCCCAAAGCCCATAGCAAATATGGTCTTGGATTAGTCCCCTTCCTTCAATACTCTCCTCCTAGCAATGCTAGCGGTCCAAAAACTCATCTCGAATGAGCTAATCAGCTTCATGGTCAACTATAACTCAAGCCCTATTATGTGTTTGTTACCTTCAATCTCAACCAAGGTCTAACAACGAAGCGGTCCTTAAATGACACAGATGGGATCATAGAATACATGCCTAGTTGGCATCAACAACAACCATAATAGCACCAAATCTTGCCCGGTCTTTAGTTATCGATTATCACATGGTTCTATTCCACGATAGCAAATAGCCAACTATGTCCGAGTAGCCACCTAAATCTTGTGGATGATAGGAATCACCCAACTTCTACCGGTATAAGCATAGCTAAGCATAGAGTGACTTATACATACTAGTAAGGTTATAGGTACATATATTGTGGACAAGGTAAGTAATGCAACAATGGGTTTCAATCAACTCTTATAACTTAATGCACATTACAAAAGATAAACTCAAATGTAATTTTAAAAAGAGAGGTAAGAGGCTTGTAATGCTCCGGGGCTTGCCTAGGTTTGAAGCACAACGTCAGTTAGTTAGCTCTTCATCACTTTGGCTAGCATCTCCAAATAATGGTGTCCACTCGATTAGTCCTTCCATCTTAGGGATTTGTTTACCAACACCTTCTTCTAGTTGGCTCCAACATTGTTCTTCAATTCTTTGCATCATTCATCTAACGTGCCTAAATGATATATGCAAAGATGCAATACATGAATATGAAGAAAGAGTGATACATGATGTATTACAATTAGGCAACAAGACAAGCACAAGGTCACACTAGATTAAACATAGGCACTCAGGTGGATGATGGTTAACTAAACATCACACAACCTACTAAGCTACAACAGCAAAGTAACACCAAGACACTCTCATACAAGCTAGCCATACCAATCATGATCAAGGTCCTAAAAATTCGGGTACAAACATTATTTCTAATGACATGCATGCAAGACCATCTATTAGCTTAATTAGTTGATCATCATTAAACAAGTGACCAGCTAATTTAGGTAGAGGAAAACAACCCTATCTAAAGCATAAATTAACACTAACAAACATATTACTCATATCAAGTTAAAGCAATTAAACTTAGCAAAAAATCATTTTTCTGGACTGCAGCAAAGTAGGCAACTGTTTTAGCCATAACTGGAGTTATAGGCATCCAACAAAGGTGTTCCTAGACTTTCTAGAAATCTTATGAAATTGTATACAACTTTTTTATTATCATATTGAGATGATTCAACAGTTAGCTAAGCTAACAAGCACAACCTTTCAAATCTGTCCAGCATACAAGTAAAACTTGATAGGGAATTTGTAAAATTCATAACTCCCAAATATGTTGGCCTAAAATCATGAAATTTTAGGATAGCAAAGATCAGCAAGTTACCTACAACTTTTATATATGCCACAACCACAGAAAACATCATTTTCATTATGGAAACAGCTACTTAACAAGAACTGCTCATGCAGCCAAGACAGCACTCAAGTAAAATCAAGTGCATGACTTGACCCACTACAAGATCACACAAGAGAAGCTAGTTACATGGAGCATAAATTACTATCATAGGGATACTTATCATAAATCAAAGCTAATCATGAGATTCATGAAACATACGTGGCACACACATGAGGCATCCAAAGTAAAGCTAAGCAAGACTTTATAAGCTACATAAACACATGCCTTATAGTTATCACAAAAGACATTTTTACTTAGATAATTAAGACCTGGACATGGAGAAACATTCATAGCTTAATCATTTTACCCAAGAGGTTGTATCTAAGAAGCAATCAAGATCACATGCATGCATTCACCCAAGAAAGGCTTAATTAACCAAAAAGTATTTTTAGTGTTTATTAACTCAAGTTGATTATGATCATAACAAGATGGTAATTACTTTGCCATGAAACAGCAGGGGTGAATGTGTTTCATGGGCTACAATCAACTCCAAAATTACACCCAAGTCTTATTATGATTTATGTTAATTATTTCAATATTTATTAACTAATTAACTAAGCATATAATTAAGGATATAATTAAACATCATCAAATTAATCCCAAACTTTTTGTGTAGGTTGATCTTAGCATAAAATAGTTACACAAAAAGTTCCACAACTAAAGGATATTTATTTTAGCCTACAAAAATCATAGAACAAGCATTTATATTAATTAAAAGAGCTAATTTTTAAACATCATAACACTATTTATTTTCATGCTTTCATATTTTCCCTACATAGATCACATCGCGAAGAGGCTACAAAAAAAAGTTTCATGATTTTATCACACTCCTAAAATTAGTTATGAAATTCACAAGTTTCAGTCAAAAATAGAAAAAGAAAAAAGAAAAACCCTGTAGCACACTGTTCATCTAAGTCACGGTCTATGCAGTTAGCCCCCTGGAAAAGCTTCTATTTCTGCATGAAGTCCCTGGTCGCTGTTGGAGCAGAGGAGGTCATCGGGGATGGCGATTTTCGGTTGGTTGATGCTCGTTTGCAACAAGGGAGAGTTGCCGGAGAATCTTCATGCCCGGGCGCACCCGTGGGCAGTCAAAACTCGGCAGGAGATGGTTGGTAGAGGACTGGCCACATATGTCGATGAACTTGTAGTGGCGAACATTGTGGCAAGCTATGCTCTGGTGAAACCTAAGGAAGAACGAAGCAACGAGCGAGCCTAAGAGCATCAAGGGACCACGAAGAACATAGCGCAAATGAAAAGAGAGCGAGAGAACAACCCAAGACGGCTAACCACTGTGAGGAGCTCGCAGCGGCCATGGTGGACGGCTGCAGCGGCAGCCGCTGTCGGGGTCGATTGTGGCTAAGAGAGATGGCACTAGCGAGTCAAGGGGTGCGTGAGGAGTAGGCAAAGCTGTGTGCAAGAGCTATTGAAAAGAGGCAGCTCAACGGTGACGAATTTCACCGATGAAACCGAGACGGGTGGTGGTGCCACATAGAGGGAAAAGAGAGAGCGCCAACGTCGACTTTAAGGGTGAAGTCACAAAGTTTGGCTTCACCAATGGCTTCTCGGCTTGGCCACATGGACGGTTGCATGTCCATGCACGGGAAACACCACGAAGTCACGGCCAAACGATGCACAATGATGACGTGGCAGTGAGGGACGTAGAGGAGCTGCTGCCGGTGGTGTACTGTTCATGACTGATAGCCTATATTCTTCTATCTTTTTCTCTTCAATCCATGTTGAAACTTGTCAAGCTCCAATAACAAAAGTTGTTAATCCCTCACTGATCTTCATCTTTGCTTTAAGGACCAATGTCACAAGATCAACAGATTGAGAGATTTTGAATTTTGAAAACAAGGAGATGAAACTAGAAAATTGAATTCAGTTTTAGAATTTCAAAAAAAGTTTTGGATTAGCTATTTGAGCAATTAATTAGAGGTTAGTTACTAATCAAACAATACAAACAAGGTTACATTAACAATTAACAAAGATCAAACATCATACCAATTCATGGAACCAAAGTTGCCCAACTTTTATTTATAAAAATTGATTTAATAATTCACCAAAATCGAACTTAATAACTGATATTCAGGGACTTAGAAAATTTTTGGAAAACTAAAGCAGAACTGCATTCAAACTTTGGGGCTTTCATTAAATTATCAAACAATCAAACTAATCAGAAATGAGCATTCCACCGCAAAGTACACAACTTATACTAAGTATTTCATATAGACATATTTTGCAGGTTCTATATAAAATAATTATTTATTCAGCTCACAACATGCAATCAAGAACACATTGGATATTAGGGTTTTTGACATTTTTAAGCACTTTCTTCACACCTTTCCAAAAGAAACCCTAAACAACTTTTGTTCAAGAGTTAAATTAGAGTTGTTTAAACATGAATTCAAAGTTTAGTTGACATCACATGTTTCCACTTCATTAACAAAAGTGTTTTTAAACAAAGCAAAAATTATCATTTCATAAAACTTTTTGATTCGAAACAACATGCAACCTTTCATGTGACTAGAATATGTTCATGATTAGAACTACTCATGCCTATTTTGAAAAGAATTTACATTAGAACAAAGAGTTTTATCTTTGCCTTTGAAAAGTTTAAGTTAGGTCTCATTTGAAAAGTTTAACTCTACCTTTGTTGTCACTTAGGAGAGTGTTAAACTAAAACTCATAATCATCCTCTAACTGGCCTGGATTAGACTTAATTCATTGCTTAACTTGAAATTGACACCTAGGGTGTCACAGCCCTCCCCCTTAACAGAATCTTGTCCCGAGATTCAGGGCGAAAGACTTTTCAAAGGGAGAGAAGCATGTCAGCCTTTTCCCAACATCTAAGATAACACTGAGCTCCTTCCAACTCCATAAGAATGCTAGATGTAAGTTGTTGCTTGGTTGATTCTAGGTAAAAATGTGGGTAGCAGTAGCACACAAGAGATTATTAGAGACAGGACAACTTTTCGATCTTTCACGTCCTTTTGTAGCTAACTTTGTCTGGAGAATTTCCTTTATTGACTCCCATGAGGCATTATTATTCTGGAAAGATCCGAGACAACACTGTTACTTTGGTAGGAATCCAAGATAGAATTCTCTAAAGTACTTTGCTTAACATTATTCTATGAGATATAGCCTTTGTAGCTACCAGAGAGTCGTTACCTAGCTAGAGGTTAACCTTCCCACTGTGGCAACTAATCAGTTGTCTCTCAACACTAAAAGTTCCAAGCCTTCATTCTTGGTAACGATAATCATGGTTGATGCATACGGACAGTCACCATCAAAGTCAGCAGAAAAGGGGTCACACTAGAGAAAATTGATTTTGACTGTATGATCATCATGCACATAAAGATTAGGATCTTGCACAGAAAGATCATGAACACAAGGTGACCTATTAAGGAACATAACATCTCCATTGATTCTTGTTCAACTGATAACTTGGTCTAACTTTAAGTGTTCTGTGTCCTTTTATCCAACTGTGATGGCATATGCGGCTTGATTGATGGTTAGCATTACTTATAGAGACAGTCGACAGAGTCCTTTATCTACCACCTCTTGCAATCTATTAATGTTTATGTCAGTGACCTATTCTTCAAAGGTTATCCTTTTTGTAACTTTAGAAGGAACTCTGACTGCATTTGGTCTGATATATAGATCTTACCAAACATTGAGGTATAGATCAAGAGAAGATCATGAGGAGATAACACATCAGTGTAGCTTTGCAATGGATCATGATTAGAAACTATGACCAGCACGTGCCAAGCAGCACAACCATGTGCCTATAGTCCACAAGATGCACCCGAGGGATAGGGCGAGCCAGAAACTCCTGGTTGAGCCGGATCGGGCCACAACTATCCGGGAGAGACGGCGACTCGAATTGATTCCAACCCAGGCATAACTCCGAAGGCAACCTTAGATCACCTTTGGTACAACCCAGGTGCAGTCGCGGGTCCGATCAGCACTGCACCCTCAAGGATATAATGGTAGCCAGGTTATTCAAGCCATGCCTGCCCACGGATGACGCCAGGTTGCTCAGGTCATGCTTGCCCACGGTCTATTGATCCGCTCCCCACACAAACTTACTTCCTCTAGCGTGCGCACTCAAATAGAATGGGGCCTGGCCTAGGTTGCTACTTGGCTTCACGGTCGAAACGACTTATCTGGCTAGCAAAGTGATAGGCATGTGTTCAACATGACATAAGGACGTACAACAAATCGGTCCTTAACCGACACAAATAGGGATAAATAGGCACCCAAGACCTCTATGCCTTGTTGCTTCTCTATCACAATCCCACCTGGTCTCCTTTTATTTCTTAACATATGGTTATTTTCCACGATAGCACATATAACCAACGTGACCAGATATTAACTTATATCTTGCAGGTGATAGGGAATCACCTGACTTCTACCGAACTAAGCATGGCTAAGCATGTATTCAATCCTGGACCTACATAGGATTCAAGATATATTCTTCTGGACAAGAAGAGTACATGCAACAAGTGATTTCAATCAACTCCTAATACTTAATGCATCAAACATAAAGGACTCAAGTTAATATTTATAAATATAGGAGGCTTAGAATGCTCCAGGGCTTGCCTTTTAGAAACGAGGAAGTTTGGTGGTCAGGACACTCAGGAAGATCTTCTACGTTGGCTCCTCCTTCTGCCTGAACCTCCTGCTCTTGGGCTGCCTGCCACTCCTCCTGCTGCTCTGGTTTCAACTCGAGTAGTGTCACTCCTTCTGGAGAACCTATTGCATGCATATGCACATAATAAGTAACATGAATGCACAAGAGATGAAACGTAGATATGATATGATGAAATACATACACATGTTTAATCATAGCAACAAGGTAACATGGTGATAATAAGTTAACTTTTGTTGATCGAGTAGGTGCATATCTCTTCTACTTAGTTTAACTTGATTTTACTGAGTAGGTGCATATCTCTTCTCTAGTATAAGAAATATACACTCACCAAGTTGTAGCAATCTAAGGTATAGTTGTTCATCATCAACGAGAGGCTTAGAACCTATAGCTAACAACAAATTTTTATTAGCCTAAGCACCAACACAAGCATCACACTAAGCAAACAACTATAACTAGAATCTGCCATTTTCTAGACTGCAAGTAGAAGCCACTTGTTTTGGCTATAACTAGAGTTTCACACATCCAACAAACATGAAATAAGACTTTCTGGAAATTTTATGAAATTGTCTACAACTTCCTTATAATTATCTCAAGATGATTCAATAGCTAACTAGGTCAAACAAATCAGTTTCTCAAATCTATCCAGAATTTTCCAGAGAACAAGCAATTCTAATGACCAGTTTTACACAGCTATAACTCTCAAACCATTAAGTCTACAGCCATAAAAAATTAACATAAGCAAGATAAGTAAGTTATCTATAACTTTGTTATTTACAAGATTCATAGTAAACATTATTTTCACCATGCAATTAGCCTATCAACAGAAACCGCACATAGCAGCCCTTATAATTGAATTATAGAGCAATTAATAGTTCACTGCATATAAGCAATCAAAACTGGGTACAACCAATGGTATTAACAGTTTATATACATTAAAAGCATGTTAGAAAACATAATGGTCAACCCCAAACAATTATTTAATTGCTTTTAATAATTTTCCTAAATAATAAGGTGAAATAAAGAACATATATTTTTATTGTACAGTAAATTCTAAGGAAATTACAGTAGCTCCTACATGCTCTCAATGATCTACTGTACAAATTTTATGTCATTTGGATAAGTATAGCAACCTACACAAAAAATAGCAAGCTAGCAAAGCTTATAATGGCTTAATTAGTTTAGCCTAGTGAAAAATGTCAAACAACAGATTTCATATTTTTCTCATGGTCATCACAACACAACAACATTGTAGAAAAAGTTTCATGTTTATTAGTTACATATATTAGCCACAATAAATTCCACAAGAAACTAGCATTTATTCAAAATAAATAGCAAAGTCATATTTCAAATCTGTTCACTGTAGGTGCAATATTTTTCCTAGCTACAACAAGTTAGGACAAGACCAACAAAATTGGAATCACATTTTTAGCACACTCCTAGCTCAGGCTATGCATTTAACAAGATAAAAGCCATTTTAAAAGCATTTAACTAATTTAATTAAATCAGCACAGAAAAGTACTCCAAACAGCAAGTTTCATATTTTTATTATATAGAACATTTTATAACAAAGCTAACAAAATTTGGTTCACCCTATTTGGATATTCCTACAATTAGTTATGGATTTTTGAATTTAGCATCAAAATTAGGAAAAACAAATAAGAAAATCAACATAGCACTGACTGATGGTCGGGCCCCACAGTCAATGGGACCCACACGTTAGCAAGACAGAGATAGGGCACGGCGGTTGACCGGTGGTTGCTCGCTAGCAGCGGGGTCATCGACGGCGAGGTCACCACCACTACGCTCTACTCAACGAGCCGCATCGACTGGTGGGTTTGGCCGGCTCAGAAGCTCACTAGAGGTGGCTCGCCGACGGCAATGGCGGATGGCGGAGGGTGCGCGGTGGTACATTGGCATTCTCTAGCCATGGTGGGCTCGGCGAAGCTTGGTATGAGCTTCTAGGGTTTGTGGGGAATGCAAGACGCGCGAGAGAGGGAGCAGAGCGGCTCTGGTTCAGGCCGGCCACGGCGAGCTTGGAGCTCAGCGACGCTCTGACAAGGTGCACGGCGGCGAATATGGCCTAAGGCCTTTACCTTGGCTCCAACCGAGGTGCTAACGGGTCGAGGGTGTAGCATGGGTGGTGGTGAAGCTATATGCGCTAGGAATTGAGCTGCGGTGCGGGTGGTGGCGATGCTCTGAGGCGGTGAAAGCACGACAACAGCGATGGCATCGCCTTGGCCACGAGCGAGAGAGCAAGGGAGGAGCGAAGCAAATGAGCAGCAGTAGTGCATCACCCCTCCTCTTCTCCCCATGCCAGGCTAGCTGGTGGGTCCATTGACGATGTATGGACGCCACGCAGTGGCCAAGTTCTAGCGCCGGTCGGCTACCCGGCCTGTTTGAAAACGGCAGCAAGCCATTTCAGTTCAGGCACTGCCAACTGAAACCACTACCTTTTCCTCCCTCTATCTCCCAATCCGTTCGTCCTTTACAAAACTTCCCTAATCAAAGTTGTAGAGCTACATGAACTCCAACTTTGCTTATACAAGTTTGGTCTGGTTCAGCTTGGTTTTCGAACTACAAGCTATCAAAGTAGGGTACACCAAAACTAAAACGCAGTTCAGGACTTAGAAAATTGCTAAGTCCTAAAACAGCCCCCATTTTCACCTTGTGAGCCATTTTTGAGCAAGTTGTGCACTAATCTAGCTCAAGGTCATAAAACATAGTTTGTTCCTTATAAAATTTACTACAACTTTATTTTGGGTGCATTGACATGCAAACACTCTAAGCAATACTTTTAAATTGGTAAAGCAAAAGCACTCGAGGGGTTTCTAGTCAAACTAATACCTAGAAGCATAATTAAACTAAGTCATTAACATGAACATTGTTCCATCTTGCATACTAATACCTAGAAGCATAATTAAGCTAAGTCATTAACATGAACATTGTTCCATCTTGCATCCTAGGTGTGTCTATGGTGTTTTAGTGACCAAACATCAACCACTTGCATTAACCACACATAATCACAAGCATATACATGTGATAATAACATATGAAACATAGGAAACATTACTAATGAAATATAAGTTGCATGAATGAAACATTGCTCATGTAACTTATGAAACATCACTTGTGCAACATAGGAAACATGTCCTATGTAACATATGAAACATTACCCATGTAACATATGAAACATTACCCATGTAACATATGAAACATTACCCATGTAACATATGAAACATTGCCCATGTAACATATGAAACATTGCCTATGTAACATTCAATATATTATTCGCATGCCCATGCAATAAATGAATGATTGAATGAAGCTTATGCTCATGCAATGCAAGTGCACATGCAAGCTTAACACCTGGGATGTTACAACCCTCCCCCTTATAGAAATCTCGTCCCGAGATTTGAATGACCTACCATTTTTCATACAAAGTGGGATAAACCTCTCACAGATAATCCTCCCTTTCCCAAGTTGCATCACGTTCATCATGATTACTCCACATCACTTTGTGAAATTTGATCACATGGTTTTGAGTTACTCTTCCTTTACTATCTAAAATCTGCACTGGCTTTTCTTCATAGGCTAGGTCTAATTTTAGCTCAATATCTCTAGCCTCTACTCTTTCTTCTGGAACACGTAAGCACTTCTTTAATTGAGATACATGAAAAACATTGAAGATAGCCCCTCATTTCTAGAGGTAACTGGATCTTGTAGGCTACTCTTTCACTTTTCTCAATGATTGGATATGGACCTACGTATCTAGGTGCAAGCTTTCTTTTTACACCAAACTGCTGCACTCCCTTCATCGGTGATACCTTCAAATATGTATAATCACCTACTTCAAACTTAATAGTGTCTTCTTCTCTTGTTAGCATAACTTTTCTATCTGGGCTGAACAGCTTCAATATGTTTCTAGATGATACAGACTTGCCCTTCAGCTTCCTTAACAAAGTCAATACCATCCCTAGGTTTAACCCAGTTCAAAGGAGTTCTACATTTATGACCATACAAAGCTTCAAAATGGGCCATTTTGATGCTCTCTAGATAAGTATTGTTATAGGAAAACTCAGCTAAAGGTAGCCACTTGTCCTACGAACCCTTTGCAGAAATTACACAGGCTCTCAACATATCTTCTAAAATCTGATTCACACACTTAGTTTGTCCTAATGTCTGGGGGTGGTAGGCGGAACTCCTAACCAAGTTGGTGCCTAACTCCTTGTGCAAGTGCTCCAAAAAACAAGCAATAAATTGAGGCCCTCTATCAGACATGATGGTTCTTGGTACTCCATGCAAACGTACTATCTAGGACATATATAACTCAGCATAATCATGAGGTTGGTAGTCAGCTCTGACTAGAATGAAGTGTGCAAACTTGGTTAGGCGATCCACGATCACCTATATTGAATCAAAATTCTTATGAGTAGGTGAAAGTCCAATGATAAAATGCATGCTAATTTCTTCCTACTTCCAACCTGAGACAGATAAAGGTTGAAGTAGCCCAGCAGGTTTTAGATGAACTGCTTTGACTCCAACAATTGTTGCATCTTGCAACATAGGCTGTGATTTTCTTCTTCATTTTGGTCTACCAAAAATGGGTCTTCAAGTCTTGATACATTTTACTACTACCTGGATGAATAGATAATTTGGAAGAGTGAGCTTCATCTAAGATTTGGTTTCTAAGTTCCCTATCTTTTGGCACTACAAGTCTATCCTTAAACCATAGAACACCTTTCTCATCTATCCTGAAATGCTTGATTTCTTGTTCTTTCATCTTTCTCTTGATGTTTAACACACCCACATCGGTCTTCTGAAGCTTGATGATCTTGCTTTCAAGAGAACAACTGACCATGATATTTTGTAGTATGGCAAGATGTAACAAATTGAAGCCATCTTCCAATAGAGAATTGCAATGAGATTTCCGGCTTATGGTGTCTGCAACAACATTCGCCTTGCCAAGATGATAATGCACTTCTAAGTTGTAATCCTTGATTAATTCCAGCTATCTTCTCTATCTCATGTTTAGTTCAGGTTGAGTAAAGATAGACTTGAGACTCTTGTGATCGGTATAGATATAACACACACTGCCAAGCAAATAGTGTCTCCAAATCTTTAAAGCATGGACAACGACTGCTAATTCCAAGTCATGAGTTGGATAATTGACTTTATGCTTCCTCAGCTAACGCGAGGCATATGCAATGACTTGGCCCTCTTGCATAAGCACACATCCCAAACCAGTTCCTGATGCATCACAAAACACATCAAAAGGTTTCTCGATACCAGGTTGTGCCAATACAGGAGCTGAAGTTAACAAAGTCTGTAAAGTGTGAAAAGCAGCTTCACACTCCAGAGTCTACACAAACTTCTCATCTTTCTAAAGAAATCTTGTCATTGGCTTAGCTATCTTAGAGAAATCCAAAATGAAGTGGCGATAGTAACCTGCTAAACCAAGAAAACTCCAAACTTCATGAACCGAAATCGGGGCTTTCCAATCCAAGACTTCTTTCTTGCACTTTGGTTGGATCAACCGAAGTCCCATCTTTAGAAAACACATGTCCTAGGAAAGGTACTTTCTTTAATCAAAACTCACATTGCTGAACATGGCATATAGCTTATGTTCTCAGAATTTGGTTAAGACAACTCTCAAATGTTCTTCATGATCATCCGCATTTTTAGAATAGATTAAGATGTCATCAATAAACACCACCACGAATTTGTCAAGCTCAGGCATAAATACTGAATTCATTAGATACATAAGGTATGTAGGAGCATTTATCAAACCAAAGGACATGACAAGATACTCATACAAGCCGTATCTGGTTGAGAAAGCAGTTTTAGATATATCCTCAGGTCTAATCTTGATCTGATGATAGCCAGATCTCAAATCAATCTTGGAGAATATTTTTGCCCTTGACAACTGATCAAACAAGATATCAATACGTGGCAATGGGTACTTGTTCTTGATCGCTATGGCATTGAGCGGTTGATAATCCACACACATTCATAAAGATTTGTCCTTTTCTTCAAGAACAAGGCCGGACAACCCCATGGAGATGAACTAGGTCGAATAAGATCCTTTCCAAGAAGCTCTTGTAACTGAATCTTAAGTTCGGCTAGCTCATTGGGTGGCATTCTATATGATCTCCTAGAGATAGGTGCTATACCCGGCATTAGATCAATTTTGAACTCTACATCTCTATCCGGTGGTAAGCCAGGCAAATCATCTAGAAATACATCCAAAAACTCGCTTACCACTGGGACATCAGCAATAGTCAAGGTCTGGATAGCATTAGCTATGTTTTGGAGGTCAAAATCTCTGGGAAGTGGTACTAGAAAAGCATCATTCCCCTTAGGTTCCCTCAACATAATGAGTCTAGTGGAGGTGTCAATAAGAACTCTATGGCCACTCATCCAGTTCATACCCAAGATTACATCTATTCCCAACCCTGGCAATACTATAAGGTTTGCAGAATACTCTCGTTCACTTATCAAGATGCGCACATCTCTGACTATCTGATTGGTAGAGATATTATTTCTAGCTGCACCTATGCAATAGCCACCCTTGTCTACAATAACTATCTTCTGATCATGTTTGGATGCAAATGTTTGACTCATAAATGAATGCAAAGCTCCAAAATCAAACAAAACTACTGCAGGATGTTGGTTCACAAGAAACTTACCAGCCATAACAACTTCACCTGAAGTGATCTCTTCTAGGGTGGTATAGTGCACATGTCCCTGACATGCATTGGTAATTCCCTGCCTCTGGTTGTTGTTCTTCTTGGGATAGGGGCATCCTATGCCCAATGGCTAGACTTGTTGTAGTTCCAGCTTGGCATGTTGCTAGGTGGAACTCTTGAGCTTCCTTGCTCGGTGCTACCTTTGGGTAGGACAACAGAAATGGCCTTGCAATACACCTTCTGGGTCTGACTGGTCTGTACCTTCTTTTGAGGTGGCCTATACTTTGGTGCTAGAGGACGGAACTGTGGCCTTGCTACAACAGGAGCTTTTGACTGAGATGCACCTGCATCATAGGCCCTCTTACGACTCTTAGATGTTGAATAGATGTTGTTCTAATCCTCTTGAGTCAAAGCATCACTAACAAACTCATGAAAAGTAGCACTCTTGTTGTTAGCTAGAGTCTTCATCAGCTTAGGACTAAGCCCCCTCTTGAAATTGGCAATCTTTTTTTCATCGGTATTAACAAACTATGTCGCATATCTTGATAGATTATTAAAAGCATGCAAATATCTAGTAAGGCTCTTTATGCCTTAGGTAAGCCTCAAGAACTCTATATGCTTCATGCTCCTCAGACCTAGGGGAATATAGTGTCCCCTGAATGCCTCGTTAAACTGGTTCCAGGTGATCTAAGCATTTTCAGGTAGGATGGATCGATGATGACTCCACCAGATACCTACAGGCCCCTGCAGCTAGTGTGATGCGTACTCTGCTTTCATTTGTTCAGTAACCCTTATTAAACGAAACTTCTACTCAAGGGTATTAAGCCACTCGTCTACTTGAAGCGATTCTTCAGTCTCTCTAAAGATAGGTGGTTTGGTGTCCAGGAAGTCCTTGAAATCGCTATATTGGTTCAGCTCCGCCCCTTGGCGCTAATGCTGGCCATGAGCGGTGTTATGCGTATAACAGAACCGACCAAATTATAAGAATACAAGTACAAAAACAATCACCGGAGCAATTAAATTCTCATACTTAAGCTCCTATAACTCCGGTAGTCCAATGAAATCACGAGGGATTTTAAACCAACCAACATACAAGCCAAGATCGTAGTGATTCAACATAACAAGTCACATGTTACATCCATTTCACAAGTAGTTCAACATACATCGGAGTTCAACATAAGTATTACAACTCGAGTTCAAAAGTAGCGAAAGCAAAGCAAAGTAGTTTGAAACCAACATCACTCTTATTTCAAATATGTGCCAGTACCAAGGTCAACTTCCAACAAAAGCATTAGAGACAAAATAACTCATGCAAAATTAAATTACATTCATGTGAGAATTCTATCATCCAAACTTGATTATGCGTTCCGCAAAATTCAAGTATGGGGGGTGGAGTTCTTTAAAACATCTCATGCCATGTTGCTAATTTGTCTTGGTCATCTCTACCTTTATGTCATGCTTGCTCAATCGCTAACAAATACAAATTTACACAATCATGTTCCTTTGGTTCACCATACATATTCTTGTTTCTACTTGAATGAATCTTTTTAGTCTTTTAAACTTCCTTGTCCTATTATAAGTATGCTTCAGAATATTATTCAAACACAATTGTCAAAACATACTTGTATAGAATTTGGTTATATATGTGGACTAATCCTTGCAGGAAAATATTCAAATTTTATTAGGAATGTTAGGAAATCATTCGTAGAAATAAATCAAGGTTAGAGGTATTCTTCAAAATAATTTCACACATCTTTGCCTTGTTGAAATTTGAAGTAGTGGTGAATAATAAAGGCATATGATTTAAAACATGGGATACAGATTGACCTTTAACTCCTTGGCAATACTATCCTTACTTTGAATCATTTGTATACTCCTTCTGGTATGTATTGTCTACTAATTCCTTGCAGAGAAGAAATAATGAGAGGAGCAGAGGGTCTGAAGAGTGAGAAAGGAGGGCAACATATGAGACAAGATGCTCATTGTCACACCCCAAAATTTCTATTTTGGGTTGTGAATTGAAAACACTAAATAAAATGAAAGGTTTCATGAAATTTCTAAAATTTTCTAAGATTTAATTATGTTGATTATAGTTTAAACAATGAAAAATGTGATTTTCTCAAACTTTTATAATCTAATTTAATATGTTTGTTGCATACAATACATGCTGAGAGCATTAATTTTATTGTGTGAAAAATGGTTTATTAGAAATCTCGGTTAAGCTAGGAAATATTTTATTCTATTTCCAAAATAAAATATAAGTTTTGTTTGAATAAAAAAAAAGTTGTTAAACCTTGTTTTCTAGCCAATATTCTTTATATCTCAATTCAAATATATCCTTATTCTAATCTTTCTCCATCTCATCACGTTGTCACCTTTGGATTTACCTTGCCATTAATAATTCCAACATAATTTCCTTCTTCTTTTTCGTCTGGCCATTTTCTTTTGCACGTAATTTCTTCCCAAGCATTAGCCCCAACACTGCCAGAGTGGCACATGGTCATTTCCTCTTCCCAGAAATATCTTTCCCAAATCTTGCCGCATTCTCTAGCATGCACGCTGGCTCTAGTATGTAAACGTCAATGCCCAGCAAAACTGGTCTTCCACTACAGTCTTTTTAATTCTCGCCATCAATAATCGTCAACTCAACTGTAGTGGCCGTAATTCGAAGCTCCACTAGCGGTAGCATTCCATCTCTTGTCACATGACCTGTCAGCTCCCTTGCCCCATCTATAAATAGTGCCCAGTCCCTCCCTCCATCTCACGCCACTGCTCTTGATAGCCCTCCCGCACAGCTTCTATTCCTTGGCTAGTGCATCGTCATTCATCTCCGAGTTCTAGTGCTGACGCCGCTGCCGTTCATCTGTGCCCCATCGAGTTGCCGTTCGCCTGAAGCACTCGTTTCCGTCGGCAACAAGATTGTCATGTTACAATCATTTTATTTGCCTCACTTCTCTGGTGTTTGGCGACCCAAGGTGAGAAGGTTACCTACCTAGCAATCTTTTCATTTTGCTGTGTGCGCCACTTCCTGTTAGCATGCATAATTTCTTTGCTAGCTTCTTCCCATGCCAAAATCACCAATTAGATTATCAATTTCTAAGCCTAACTCATGCATGCTGACGCAACTCACAAGCAAGCATATGGAACCTGTACGCACATCTACATGATCTGTGTTGCATGGTATAACCCCTTGATGACGTCGGCTTACAACATATATTATTGTTGTCTGCACCTTGTTCTGTATCACTTCTAAAAGAAATTCTAGTCCTGTTATTCGATATACCTCCTTTTAATAAATCTAAACCAATTGCTGATAAAAAGTTCACGTTCTGCATATATCTTGCTCACGTCGATATTTCATCATGTTGTTGTCATATATGTGTATATTCTTTTTCCTTCATAAATACAATTCCAATATTCCTATATAAATATCCCTTTAGCAATCTAACTCACATTCCTTTTTATTGTTCTACATCTCGTTATCATCCTTGTTGCTAGCCCTTGATGTCTCACCATAATTCCTTTTTGTGGCTTAAATTTATTGTTCCAAAAATATTAGTTTATTTAAAATGTCAATTTTATAATTTAACCCCTAAAACTTCAAAAGCTCGCCATAACCCGTATTAGGTGTTTTTGTGCTCCCGCGATCGTAGAATCACATCTTCGTGTTAGAGTCGTTTTAGTAATGATGAGTGTATTGTTTTTAGGGTCATTTTCAGGTGCTTGAGTGTAACACTCTAAAATTTGCTTCTTTTTAAAAATAGGAAATTTTTGATTTAATTATGTATTTTTGTGAGCATTTGAATCATAGAAGTAATATTTTTTGCTAAATTAAAAGCAACTATAAGGTATAGTTACATGAATGTGCATTCATGTTGTTGCATTGGATTTTTGTATTGAGTGGTTGATTCAATTCAAAAGAGAATTCAAAATCCAATTTAAAATCTGCTTTGAAAAAAAATAGGAAAAGGGCAAAGTTCCTCCCTCCTTCTCTGTTTTCGGCCCGAGTGGCCCAGCAGCCGCTCGCGCCGGTATGCTCCAGCTCCGCCTCCCTCTCCCGCACTGGGCCGCCGCTCTGCGTCCGCTCTGGGCATAGCCGCCACAGACCCAGCTCGCGTGCGCACGCCGGCGTCCGCTTTCCTGTCACTGACACCAATGCCCCACGTGTCAAGAGCACCTTCCTCCTCACGCCGACACCGGATCTCCTTTCCAAAATCGCCGACGCCCGTATCCGCCTCCCAATCTCGACTTTCCTTGTTTTTGAGCGCCTTCGGGCTATATAAGTCGCATGCCGAGCCCAACCGCACCCATCTGGTCCTTTTTGCAGTCGCTGTGGTGCTCGAGAGCTCGGTCACCGCGAGTGCAAACCCTAGTCGCCGCCATCCCGAGCCGCGCGTCGCATTAGGACTATCTTCGCCTCCGATTTCACCATAGGTGAGTTCGCCATGTTCTGTTCTTCCTCCCCATGCTTTCCGTTTGCTGAATGATGCCCAGAAGCGAGGTATGACATTTTTCGATCATGGCGCCGCCGCGTTTGCTCGCCACCGGCGGTCTTTCCCCGCCGTCGCAGTCAGCAGTGATCGTGGGCCGTCCGATCTCGGATAGACCGTCTAGATTAGAAGATACCGGTTCGCTTGGATTTTTGCTAAAGAAACCCCGCACTTCTTTATATTAGAACCCGCAGTCCAAAACATAAAAACACGAATCCGTTTTATTCTTTTGAAAGCGTATTTTGTCTCGGTATTTCAAAAATATGTTTTCTGATATTTACAGTTTTGCCACTAATCTTGTTTTAGTCATAAAATCTCCGTTTTAACTCTGATTTGACCCGTTCAAATTGCGTTAGGTTCGTATTCGCAAGCTCTACATGATAGTGTTACTGTGCAGTAGGTTTGTAACCTTTTAATTTTGAGTTTGAATTATAGTAATTATTTATCTATAGGAAATCTTAGGAAATTCATAACTTAGTCGTTTTAGCTATTTTTTCGTGATTTTCGCGTCTCTGTGATCCTAGCGAGTTGTAGATTCATTTTAAAAACTTTTTTATCTTATTTTATTATTGTTGGTGTACTGTTCTAATTATAATCTTGTTTGTTCTGTGCATGATTGCCTATGGATGCGTGTGTGTTGGGTTTATTGTCGAGTCCAGACGGTGAGCAGTTCTTCAGTGAGCAAGAGCAGTATTTTGAAGAACCAGACCAGCAGAACTACTTTGATCTAGGCAAGTGTAACATGGGATCTTCTTGTTGTCCTATTCACTTAACCACATAAATTCATATTGCATGTGTCTCCCATGATTGTCATTAAGGATTTCCTAGTTTTTGATCTATACCTTGTCACCTATGGGGATTTGCATTGGGTAGCTTTGCTAGTGCTAATATAAACTATGATCTTGTAATATGATTAATGAAATATGCAACAACACTAAAAATATGATTTCTTTTAATTATTGTCTAAGGGAGCTAGAGCATGGGGATATTTTGCTGCTCTAAGTTTCTCTCCATAAGGACTCATTTATGAACGAATATCTGGGACATATAGTACTTTTGTGGAGGCTATATGACTCTGGCTCTACTTGTTTGAAAGACCTTTTCTAGCTTGTTAGTGGTAACCTTCATTGGCGTAAGAATGGCTTGACGAATTGGTGTGACAAATTGGTATCAAAGCTTTGTTGACTGTAGGACGCAAGCCTAGTTAGAAATGGTCGTATTAGCGTCTCGGGCCAGCTACAGGGAGCAGCTCAAACCTGGTGGGAATCATATCAGGCTACACACCCTAATAATGCTCCTCCTGTTACTCAGAATGACTTTGTTAGATATTTCAAGGCACACCATATACCAGATGGGGTGATCGAGCTGAAGCAAGAGGAGTTCCACAATCTCATAATGGGTTCAATGTCTGTTGCCGAAGACCATGATAGGTTTGCGCAACTATCTCGCTATGCTCCTGATGAGGTTAGGGATGATGCAAACAAACAACGTCTGTTCCTCAAAGGTGTTTACTATGATCTCAGATTGTAGCTATCTCGCAACACCTACCCCAACTTCTAGACTCTTGTGAATCATGCTATTGTACTTGACAATATGCGCAAGAAGCGAGACAGAAAGAGGAGAATGCAAGGACAGGGTTCTGGCAACAACACACGCCAGCGTCCTAATTCACAGCATGGCCCTCATCAGAGGTTTCAGGGACCACTTGGTTAGATGAATCGTGGCTAGTATCCTCAACGCAACCCATTCTAGCATCAGCGACAACTAAACCAGCAGCGGAGTGGTCAGCAGACTCCGTGGTAGGGGACATCTAATAATACCCCCATGAAGACTAGTGTGCCTGGCACTCCCAATGTATGCTATAATTGCGGTGAACCTGGCAATTATGCTAACTATTGTCCCAAGAAGCAGAATCAGCAGACCCCGTAGAAGCAGAACAGCCACCAGAAGCCTGCACCTAACACTAGGAGGATGAATCATGTGTCTGCTGAGACAGCATCAGTAGAACCTAAAGTTATGCTCGGTATGTTTGATGTTCATTCCACTCCCGCCACTATTCTTTTTGATTCTGGGGCTTCGCATACTTTCATTTCTCAAACTTTTGTTAAAACACATAGCATACCTTTATGTGCCATGAAAAATCCAATAATAGTCAATTCACCTAGGGGAATTATACCAGCTTCGTATTGTTGCCTCCCTACTAGTCTGATCTTAAGGGGGGTAGAGTTTAAGGTGACCCCTATAGTGTTGAGGACAACTAGAATTGATCTTATATTGGGTATGGATTGAATGATGCAACAAGAGGCAAAGATCCAGTGTAAAGAAAAGGAAGTGGAACTGACGTCACCAATGGGAGATAGAATCAAGGTTGAGGTTGTAGTGCAGAAGCAGTAGACAGCTATAGTGAATCAGCTTGATGAGGAGGCTAGTAACCAGAACCATGTTGTGGATGAGTTTTCGGATGTGTTCCCTAATGAATTGTCAGGTATGCCACCTGACCGTGACATTGAATTTATTATTGAATTATTACCTGTAACTGCACCTATAGCTAAAAGGCCATATAGAATGGGGGTAGATGAACTAGAGGAACTTAAGAAACAAATTAAGGAGTTATTGAATAAAGGTTTCGTTCGCCCTAGTTCTTCTCCTTGGGGTGCACCAGTGATCTTTGTTGACAAAAAAGGATGGTACTCAAAGAATGTGTGTTGATTACCAGTCACTTAATGAGGTTACCATCAAAAACAAATATCCTTTTCCAAGGATTGATGATTTGTTTGACCAATTGAGAGGTGCTTGTGTCTTCTTTAAGATTGATCTTCGTTCTGGCTATCATCAGTTAAAGATTTGAAATCCTGACATACCAAAGACAACATTCACTACCCGGTACGGCTTGTATGAGTACACAGTAATGTCCTTTGGTTTGACTAATGCTCCAGCATACTTCATGTACCTAATGAATAAAGTGTTCATGGAATATCTAGACAGGTTTGTAGTGGTATTCATTGATGATATCCTAGTATTCTCCAAGACTGAGGAAGAACATGCTGAACATTTGAGGTTGGTCTTGCAGAAGCTCAGAGAACATAAGTTATATGCCAAGCGAAGCAAATGTGAGTTTTGGTTGAAGGAAGTTTCTTTTCTTGGCCATGTTGTATCGAATGGAGGGATATCAGTAGATCCTAGCAAAGTGAGGGATGTGTTGAACTAGAAGCCACCAACCAATGTGAGTGAGATCCGCAGTTTCTTGGGATTAGCTGGATATTACCGGAGGTTCATAGAAGGGTTTTCTAAGCTTGCTAAGCCAATGACCGCTCTATTGGAGAAGAATGCTAAGTTTGTGTGGTCTGAAAAGTGTCAGACCAACTTTGAGGAGCTGAAGAAGCGATTGACCACTGCACCTGTATTGATATTGCCAGATCTGAGTAAGAGCTTCTCTATCTATTATGATGCATCTCGTTTGGGTCTAGGTTGTGTTCTTATGCAAGAAGGTAGAGTTGTGGCATAAGCATCAAGGCAGTTGAGAAAGCATGAATTAAATTATCCTACTCATGACTTGGAGTTAGTTGCAGTGGTTCATGCATTAAAAATCTAGAGATGTTATTTGATTGGTCATAAGAGTGATATATACACCGATCATAAGAGTTTAAAGTATATTTTCACTCAATCCGATCTAAACTTGAGGCAGCGTAGATGGTTAGAGTTGATAAAAGACTATGATTTAGAGGTACATTATCATCTAGGAAAAGCCAATGTTGTTACTGATGCTCTTAGTAGGAAGAGTTGTGCTAATGAAGTGCAAATGATGTCTATGTCAAGTGAGTTGTGTGTTGAATGTAGGCATCTGAACTTAGGATTTACTACAAATGCAGTAGAGTTGGTACTAGAACCTACTTGGAGCAAGAAATACGCAAGGGTCAGATAAAAGATGAAAAGTTGAGAGAGATAGCAGAGAATATACCAAAAGGCAAGTCACTAGGATTCCATATAGACGAGGATGGAACTTTTATGGTTTGGAAAAAGATTGTGTGTGCCTAAGGATAAGGGGTTGAGAGAGACAATTCTGCGTGAAGCTCATGAGTCAGCCTATTCTATCCATCCAGGCAGTACTAAGATGTATCTGGATCTTAAAGAGAAGTATTGGTGGGTTGGATTAAAACATGATGTAGCTAAATATGTGGCAGTATGTGATACTTGTCAATGAGTGAAAGCTGAACATCAAAGACCTGCAGGATTGCTACAACCTATGAAAATTCCTAAGTGGAAATGGGATGAAGTTGGTATGGACTTCATAGTTGGTTTGCCTCGCACTAAGAGAGGATTTGACTCTATATGGGTAATAGTTGACCGTTTGACTAAGGTTGCTCACTTCTTAACGATCAAGACCAAATATAGCAGTGCTAAGTTGGCCGAGTTATATATGGAGAGGATAGTGAGTTTACATGGAGTCCCTAAAAAGATCGTGTCTAATCAAGATACCCAATTCACATCTCACTATTGGCAGAAACTACATGAATCCTTGGGGACAAAGTTGAATTTCAGTACAGCGTATCATCCACAGACAGATGGGCAGACTGAAAGAACTAATCAGATATTGGAGGATATGTTGAGGGCTTGTGCCTTGCAATATGGTACAAGTTGGGATAAGAGTTTGCCATATGCAGAGTTTTCCTACAACAATAGTTATCAGAAAAGTCTACATATGGCACCATTTGAGGCTCTGTATGGACGAAAGTGTAGAACTCCATTATTTTGGAATTAGACAGGAGAAACTCAAGTGTTTGGACCAGATGTGCTACAGAATGCAGAGGAACAAGTGAGAATGATTAGAGATAATTTAAAGATAGCATAGTCCCAACAAAAGAGTTATGCTGACACTCGTAGAAGAGAATTGGTTTTTGAAGTAGGTGATTATGTTTATTTGAAGGTGTCACCCATGAGAAGTGTCAGAAGGTTCAACATGAAAGGAAAGTTAGCACCAAGATATATTGGGCCTTTTAAGATCCTGGAGAGACATGGTGAAGTGGCATACCAGTTGGAACTACCAGAGAGTTTAGCAAGTGTGCATAATGTGTTCCACGTGTCCCAATTAAAGAAGTGTTTGTGTATACCTGAGGAGCAGATTCCCTTAGAAGGGCTTACTATTAAGGAAGATCTCACTTACGAGGAGTATTCGGTAAAAATTTTGGAAATCACAGAAAGGGTTACACGGAGTCGAGTGATAAGAATGTGCAAGGTATAGTGGAATCATTACTCAGAAGCTGAAGCAACCTGGGAAAGAGAGGATGAACTGAGAAAGTCATATCCGTAGTTGTTTGAGTAAGCGATCCAATCTCGAGGACGAGATTCTTTTTAAGGGGGGTAGAATTATAACACCCTAAAATTTGCTTCTTTTTAAAAATAGGAAAAATTTGATTTAATTATGTCTTTTTGTGAGCATTTGAATCATAGAAGTAATAATTTTTGCTAAATTAAAAGCAACTATAAGGTATAGTTACATGAATGTGCATTCATGTTGTTGCATTGGATTTTTGTATTGAGTGGTTGATTCAATTCAAAAGAGAATTCAAAATCCAATTTAAAATCTGCTTTGAAAAAATAGGAAAAGGGCAAAGTTCCTCCCTCCTTCTCTGTTTTCGGCCCGAGTGGCCCAACAGCCGCTCGCGTCGGCCTGCTCCAGCTCTGCCTCCCTCTCCTGCACTGGGCTGCCCGCTCTGCGTCCGCTCTGGGCCGAGCCGCCGTAGGCCCAGCTCGCGCACGCGCCGGCGTCCGCTTGCCTATCACTGACACCATGGCCCCACATGTCAGGAGCACCTTCCTCCTCACGCCGACGCCGGATCTCCTTTCCAAAATCGCCGACGCCCGTATCCGCCTCCTAATCTCGACTTTCCTTGTTTTTGAGCGCCTTCGGGCTATATAAGTCGCATGCCAAGCACAATCACACCCATCTCGTCCTTTTTGCAGTCGCTGTGGTGCTCGAGAGCTCGGTCACCATGAGCGTAAACCCTAGTCGCCGCCATCCTGAGCCGCGCGTCGCATTAGGACTATCTTTGCCTCCGATTTCACCCTAGGTGAGTTCGCCATGTTCCGTTCTTCCTCCACGTGCTTTCCATTTGCTGAATGATGCCCAGAAGCGAGGTATGGCATTTTCCGATCATGGCGCCGCCGTGTTTGCTCGCCGCCGGCGGTCTTTCCCCATCGTCGCAGTCAGCAGTGATCGTGGGCCGTCTGATCTCGGATAGACCATCCAGATTAGAAGATACCTGTTCGCCTAGATTTTTGCTAAAGAAACCCCGCACTTCTTTATATTAGAACCCGTAGTCCAAAACATAAAAACCCGAATCCATTTTATTCTTTTGAAAGCGTATTTGGTCTCGGTATTTCAAAAATGCATTTTCTAATATTTACAGTTTTGCCACTAATCTTGTTTTAGTCATAAAATCTTTGTTTTAACTCCGATTTGACCCATTCAAATTGCGTTAGGTTCGTATTCGCAAGCTCTATATGATAGTGTTATTGTATAGTAGGTTTGTAACCTTTTAATTTCGAGTTTGAATTATAGTAATTATTTATCTGTAGGAAATCTTAGGAAATTCATAACTTAGTCGTTTTAGCTCTATTTTGTGATTTTCGCGTCTGTGTGATCCTAGCGAGTTGTAGATTCATTTTAAAAACTTTTTATCTTATTTTATTACTGTTGGTGTACTATTCTAATTATAATCTTGTTTGCTCTGTGCATGATTGCTTGTGGATGCGTGTGTGTTGGGTTTATTGTCGAGTCCAGACGGTGAGCAGTTCTTCTGTGAGCAAGAGCAGTACTTTGAAGAACCAGACCAGCAGAACTACTTTGATCTAGGCAAGTATAACATGGGATCTCCTTGTTGTCCTATTCACTTAACCACATAAATTCATATTGCATGTGTCTCCCTTGATTGCCATTAAGGATTTCCTAGTTTTTGATCTATACCTTGTCACCTACGGGGATTTGCATTGGGTAGCTTTGCTAGTGCTAATATAAACTGTGACCTTGTAATATGATTAATGGAATATGCAACAACACTAAAAATATGATTTTTTTTTAATTATTGTTTAAGGGAGCTAGAGCATGGGGATATTTTGCTGCTCTAAGTTTCTCTCCATAAGGACTCATCTATGAACGAACATTTGGGACATACAGTACATCTATGGGGGCTATATGGCTCTGACTCTAGTTGTTTGAAAGACCTTTTCTAGCTTGTTAGTGGTAACCTTCATTGGCGTAAGAATGACTTGATGATTCGAGTATAGGACAGCCTCTAGTCCCATGTGTATAGCCAGGAAGGAATGTGCCATGTGAAAAGGGGGATTCCTATATCTGCTTGTCGAGTGAATCTAATGGCCCTAACTTGTTAAACGAACTTTCAAATGGCTTTATATGATTTTCGGTGTTTTGGGAGTAATTAACCCATGCATTTAGAAATCATGACTCACGGTGAAAGTGTACACCTCTGCGCAGAGTTTAATAAACTGGTATACTAGCCATGCTCACGGATATGAGCAGCCTTGGACCTTCATGAAATAGATGAATATAATAATGTATTATGTGTTTTGCTATTTATTACTCATATCTACATTGATCATATGTTTATGGTGGGTTTACTGCAAACTTGATGCTACTCATATGCCACAACAATGATAAACTAAAAGCTAAACGTAGTTAAACTGTGTCATACCTTTGTTGGGCCTCATATACCCCATGTTATATTTGTTGAGTATGACATGTGCTCACTCTTGCTATCTACAACACAAACCAGGTTGGGCACACGATCAGGATTGGGATGAGGACTACCGCAACGAGTACTAGACTTGTTGTCAACCAGTTGACTATTCCTATGATGGAGCTACCACGAGAGTTATCTTTTATTTTTCCGCTGGATTTATGTAAAGACTTTATGATAATATTCGTGATGTAATAAGCAATTATGATGATACTCTCTTTTAATTTGTCAGCTTATGTGTGAATTGATCGCTAGGCACACATAAGAATATGCATTCCATTTTATCCTTAAAATGGGTGTGACATTGAGCCGGTTGTTGCTATCGATAGAAGATATGCGATTATGGTTTGGAAGGAAAAGTTGGAAAGCTGGAGCAAACAATTGGAGGCAAGTGTAACATGAGTTCCCTTGTTACTTACTAACCTTATAATCACTTTCATATGCATGTGTCTAATATGATGCAAGGGACTTTACCTAGTACTTTTGATACCCTATACTCCTTGTTTACCCTGGGTTCATGCATATGGGTAGCTTTGCTTAGCTTGCAATCACCAAATGTTATAATGTTAATCCTGATTAATGACTTATGGAATCAATGATTAAAATGGTGCTTTTTAGCAACACGGACAGAAAGGAGGGTAGAGCATTAGGCCTTTTGGGTGCTCTAGTCTGCCCTCCATAAGGACTAAATCTTAAAGCGGCCACCCAAGACATCCGTACAACCTTGAGAATCAAAGTGGGCCCGATCTTAATCGTATAGCTAGTTTTGTCTAGCTTGTTAGTAGTAACCGAAAGTTTTCAGCACAAGAGGGGGGCCTAGGTTGCAGAATGGCTTCTTGCCTGTCAAGATGTGTGCTGGGCTGCGGTTAGGGTGTGCCAGTCTTGAAGGGGGCCTCCATTCGCCTAGCTGCTGAAACCTCACGGCTACTAACTTGTTAGGGTAATTAGTAAAAGGCTTCATAGTGAGACCCTGCCTACTCACCTTGGAAGTGTTAGGGGGTCAATGGGTCCTGGGCAAATAGAAATCATGACTCAAGGTGAAAGTGTACACACTCTGTAGAGTTTGATCAAACTGATATATCAACCATGCTCACGGACATGAGCGGCCTGAATCCTTTTCGAGATAGATGGTTTGATGGATGGTTTGGGTGATGATTAATCCTGATGATGATAATTAATTATATTCACATGGGAGCTCTAAGAATAACCTAGTAACTCAGGTTTAATAAATAAAATATGAGCAACTTAAAATGCTTACCGCAGTATAGTCGAGTCAAGCCTTCTTGAGTCTTGCATAACCTCATGTTATACTTGCTGAGCATGGTGAGCTAACGCTTGTCGTTGTCACCAATAAAAATCCTAGATGAGTACTAGATGGTGGACCAAGTCAAGAGTTTTCTTTGGAGTTCCAAGGCGAGTACTCCCCTAGTCAACCGTCCCTGTGGAGTATGGAGTCCCGAAGAGAAGATATAGAATAGTTTCCGCTATGCTTTGTAATAGTTCTCAGTTTTGATGTAACTATGTTCGATATCTAATAAAGCATTGTTCTTGATATTCTCCATATTTGTCGCTATATGTGTCGTGTGGACATCCTGGACACACATATAGTTAGCGCTTGGTATTCTTTGGAAAATTGGGTGCGACACTCATGAACAACCCAAGCTATAAGGAAGGAAGGGACCACCGTAAGTCATCTACCCTTCATCACATGGTGTCATCATGCTCCAATAATGAAGGTAACATCTTAATGTAAGTGGTCATCATTTTCCTTTTGATCCTGGTATGCACATAAATGAAGACACAAACATGTTAGAGTTATAACTTTGATTGATTCAACCTGGTTAACTCAACATGATTTGTTCTTTAAGTTTGTTCATGGCACCATTCTTTTGATCTCAGTCTTAACCAAACAAGCTAAAATATTGCATACCTTATCTCTAGAAGATGATAGTCATAATCATGTAAACTTTGATACATTACATAAAGATAGACAATCCTTCCATGGGTTAAGCAACTCCACTCTTTTTGCCACAATCAAAATGCTACACTCATGCTCATGATTTTGATCTTATCACCTATTTTATAAATGAACAATGTACACAACATCAATCTTATCATGTCTAAGGCTAGAGAAGAATGAATAAATTTCTGGTTCTGTTGGTGTTTTCCCACCAACAAAGCCCATGCACTTGATCTCTACCTTGTCCTTATGAGCAGAACACATTTCAAGCAAAGTGTGCGGGGAGATGATCCCCCAAACTCTACAAGTGGAAGTTCTGAACTGGTTACAATGAGGCGCATAAGATTGTCACCAAAGATTAGCTTCAAAACATTGAACAAGGAGGAAGAAGTAGGTGGCACCACCATTAGGAGCGCCACTAATGGAGGCACCACCACAAGAATCTTCATCCTTAAGAGCAAACTGATATACTCGATTAGTAAACCACCGCAAGAAAGAGCCCAATTTGGAGGACTTCAAAATCCGAACACTTGTCATGAGGTAAAATCTATAGTTATCCATATTTATGCCTTCTTTAGCTTGAAAACATGGTCGGGCTTCTTGTCATCTTTAAAACCGGGAGGTTGCTCAACATAAACTTCTTTGTTGATGTAGCCATTGAGAAATGCTCTCTTGACATCCATTTGATAGAGCTTGATGTTGTGTGCACAAGCATAGGCTAAAAGAATTCTAATTGCCTCTAATCTTGCAACCGGTGCATATGTCTCTCCAAAATCAAGACCCTCAACTTGAGTGTGTCCTTGTGCTACTAATCTTGCTTTATTCCTCACAACCATGCCATCTTGATCTTGCTTGTTTCTAAAGACCCATTTGGTGCCAATTACATTGTAGTTCTTTGGTCTGTTCACAAGTTTCCAAACTTGATTTCTAGTGAAGTTGTTTAGCTCTTCATGCATGGCATTTACCCAATTGGAATCTTTCAATGCATCTTCTATTTTCTTAGGTTTTTCAAGTGACATAAATGAGTAGTGCTCACAAAAGGATGCTAATCTTGATCTAGTTTGAACACCACTTTGAATTCCACTAATGATTTGGTCCAATGGATGATCTCTTGCAATGCTAGTATGTTGAAGTATTGGGAGTTGATTGCTTCCACTAGCTTGACCTTGACTTGCACTTCATCATGAGAACCACTAGAGCTTGCTTGATTTATATCAATTTGCACACTTTGATTAATCATATGTATGTCACTATCATCATCAACTTGCATTGGCCTTATATCACCAATGTCCATGTTCTTCACTGCATTTGACAATTGATCTCCTCTTACATCATCAAGGTTTTGATCTTCATTTTGAGATCCTTGGGTTTCATCAAACTCAACATCATGAACTTCTTCTAAGGTGCCATTTGTGAGATTCCAAACTCTATATGCTTTGCTTGTGGTAGAATAACCAAGTAAGTACCCTTCATCACATTTCTTTTTAAACTTGCTCAATCTAGTGCCTTTCTTGAGAGTATAGCATTTGCAACCAAACATTCCAAAGTATGCAATGTTGGGCTTTCTTCCATTCAATAGCTCATATGGTGTCTTCCCAAGCTTCCCATGGCAATAGAGACGGTTGCTACAATAGCAAGCTGTGTTGATGGCTTCACTCTAAAATGAATGACTCACATTGTATTTACTAATCATTGATCTAGCCATATTAATCAAAGTTATATTCTTTCTTTCAACTACACCATTGGATTGAGGAGTGTAGGTTGGAGAGAATTGATGTCCAATACCAAGATCATCACACAATTCCTTAATTCTTGTGTTCTTGAACTCACTACCATTGTCACTTCTAATCTTCTTGATGATGATTTTAAACTCATTTTGCACTCTCTTGACAAAAGACTTGAATAGGTCATAAACATCACTCTTGTCATAGAGAAAGAACACCCAAGTGTATCTAGTGTAGTCATCCACTATCACAAAGCCATACTTGTTGCCACCAATGCTAGTGTATGTTGTTGGTCTAAACAAGTCCATGTGCAATAGCTCAAATGCATTTGATGTGCTCATTTCACTCTTGCTAGGATGTGCATTTCCAACTTGTTTACCAGCTTGACAAGCACTACAAGGTTTATCCTTCTCAAAGGTGACATCCTTCAAGCCTCTAACTAAGTCATGCCTCAAAAGTTTGTTCAATTGTTTCATTCCAACATGACCAAGCCTTCTATGCTATAACCATCCCATACTAGATTTGCTAAGCAAGCATGATGTCAATTGTGTCTCACTATCATTGAAGTCAACCAAGTATAAGCTACCATGTCTAAATCCTTTCAATATCAAATTTGATCCATCAACACTTATGACTTCAACATTATCACTACCAAATATGCACTTGAACCTAAGATCACAAAGTTGTGCCACTGATAAAAGATTGAAATCCAAGCTCTCAACTAGTAACACATTAGATATGCTCATGTCATTTGAGATAGCAATTTTACCAAGGCCCTTGACCTTGCCTTTCTTGTTGTTGCCGAAAGTGATAGCATCAAAACCACCATTTTGACTTGTATCAATTGATTTGAACATAAAAGAATCCTCGGTCATATGTTGAGTGCACCCACTATTAAGCACCCAATGCCTTCCTCCGGCTTTGTAATTAACCTACAAGATAAGATCAATTCTTTTTAGGTACCCAAACTTGTTTGGGTCCTCCAAGGTTAGTGACCAAGCTCTTTGGTACCCAAATGGCTTTCTTCTTTGAGCCCATCCATGGTGCACCAATAAACTTAGCATGAACACCATTTGTACCCTTGGTAAGTATATAGAAGGAATCAAACTTAATTGAGGATACATTAGCTTTGGATTTCTTGTTCATGCAAAGTTGCTCTATGTGACCAACTTGCTTGCAACTTTTGCAATAGCTACCATTGTTCTTCACAAAACGAGTCTTGTGAGGAGTAAAAGCGGCCTTGCCTTTCTTGGGGTTATAGCCCAATCCCTCTTTATAGAGAGAAGCTCTTTGGCTACCCAAGCACATAAGTAAGCGGTCCTCACCACCATAAGCCTTAGCTAAGGTGTGATTGAGCTCTTTTACCTCCTTCTTGAGATTTTCATTCTAACTATTAGTGTGGAGTCACAAGTGAAACCATCACTACTAGATGAGGATGATGTAGATGAGCTACATGAAGGGTTAGTGGGAGCAATAATAATAGGCTTATGAAAAGATTCATCAATTATATCACATGATATATCTATGTTGCAAGTTTTAGCCTTCTCAACATTAGTTGGCATGTTTTCACATTTTTCAACTAGAGAGGAATGAGCTTCTTCAAGCTTAGTGTGAGACTTTTGAAGCTTCTTATGGTCTACCTTTAGACTCTCATAAGATGCTCTAAGATCATCAATTTCTTGTATAAGGTTTTTCTTTTCCTTAAGCAAGCCCTTGCACTCCTTTCTAGATTCTTTAAAATGTTGGCATAGTGATTAGTTCATCTTTAGTGAATTCTTCTTCATCACTATCACTATCACTAGCATTATCATAATCACTCTCATCATCGGATGATACCTTAGCGTCCTTAGCCATGAAGCACGATGGAGTGTCGAAGAGGAAGACCTTCTCTTGGATGGCAATGCTAGCATGTCCCTTCTTCTTGCTCTTGTTGTCATCCTCATCATCACTTGAGGAATCATCACTATCCCATGTAGCAACATGAGAGTCATTCTTCTTTTTATGAGAGCTCTCCTTCTTTTCTTGCTTCTTCTTTTGCTTCTTCCTCTCCTTCTTGATAGCATCTTCATCATCACTATCATAAGGACACTTTGCAATGAGATGGTCCTTGCTATGGCATCTAAAACATCTCATGGTATGCTCATTCTTCTTGGATAAGTTCTTCCTCCTTCTTGCAAGAAAGCCCTTCTTCTTCATGAATTTCCCAAATTATTTGACAAAAAGAGCTATCTTCTCATCAATGTCATCACTATCACAAGAGCTTGAGTCTTAATCACTTGATGATTCAATCTTGGATTTGCCCTTGGATGTGGTGGCTTTAAATGCCACACTCTTCTTCTTCTCATCATCCTTCTTCTCACTTTCCTTCTTCTTATTTTTGACCAACTCCACTTTCTCATCATCTTCTCTATATGAATCATCGGTCATCACTTCTTGGAATACTTGTTGAGGAGTTGAATCCTTCAATGTAGTCCTCACTAGCACGGTGATCAATGTATCAAATCTCTTGGGCAATCTTCTCAAGAACTTCATAGAGAATTGGTTGTTCTTGACCTCCTCACCAAGTGCCTTGAGCTCATTCACAATGACTTGCAATCTATGAAACATTTCCGGTAACTCTAATCTTCTTGCATCTTGAAGCTAGAAAACTTTTCTTGCAAGATATATGCTTTAGCGGTCTTTGTGCCTTCGGTGCCCTCAAAAGTTTCTTCTAGCTTGGCCCAAGCATCATGAGCAATCTTAATGTTCTTCACTTGCTCAAAGGTCTTGTCATCTAGTGCCTCATGAAGAGCACTAATGGCAATGTCATTACATTGGAGCTTCTTCTCTTCCACTGGTGTAGGTGCTTCCGGATTAGCAACCTCAAATTTTATTTCGGTGACCTTCCACACTTCTCTATTGATTGACTTGAGGTGTGCGGTCATCTTAACCTTCCAATATACATAATTTATGCCATCAAAGTGAGGTGCCTTCTTAGTGTTGTTGATGTGCAAGCTTAATTGAGCCATTTCTTTTTCACCATAGGTTGTTAAGCCTCAAATAAACGGTGTCTCGGCTTCGATACCACTTGTAAGGTCCAAATAGCTAGAGGGGGGTGAATAGCCTATTTAAAATCTACAAGCTTCACTAAACAACCACGTTAGTATAAAAGATGGCTAAGCTAATTCTAGCACTAGCTCAACTACACTATGCAAGCCACCTATACAATTCTAGTGAAGCAAGGCTATGATCTCTAATACACACCAACAAAACTAAGTCACTAAGCTACTTACTCCTATGTGATAAAAGCTACACTAAGATTAGTACAAGAAAGTAAAGAGCAAGTGACCTGATTCTTATACCAATGATGTAGAGAAGTAATGCACTCGAAGAATCAATCACAAAGATCAACCACAAGAGAAATCCTCAATAAAGAGATGACACAAGATTTTTACCGAGGTTCACTTGCTTCCTGGCAAGCTACTCCTCGTTGTGGCGATACATCCACTTATCGGTTCATGGGCTAATTGACTAACAAGAGTCGAGCCCTCGGTGGGCACCGCACAACAGCACACAAGATGGGGATCCTCCAAGCCACGAGCTCCACTAGAGTATCCAATTTGTGAACTCCCGCGGGGAAGGATCAAGAACCCCTTACAACACTTGGTGAGGGCTCCAACAATCTTCAATTGTGAGCTCAATCACCTCCACTGCTCCAAGCCATCTACCATGTCGGGAAACACAGAAGAGTAATAAGAAATCTGCAGCAACTCGAAGATCAAGTGCCTCTAGAATGCAACTCTCAACCAATGCACTTGAATCTCACTCAATCTCACTCAAGATGTGCAACTAAGCAAAGAGATGAGTGGAGGGGTTGTTCTCTAGCTCAAAGGAAGTCTCTAGGTCTCAAAATGTGCAAGAGTTACCCTCAAACCCTGGACATCTTCTATTTATAGCGAAGGGGTACGCAGCTAGCCGTTATCGGACGACGCAGTGAAAAACGTACTGACCGGACGCACCGGTCAGGGTGACCGGACGCGTCCGGTCACTATAGGACAAGCGTGAATAGTGTGCATCAGAAGTTACCATTGCTGTGACCAGACGTGCTCTAGCATTTGACCAGACGCGCTGCACCTAGTGTCCGGTCGGAGTCCAGTAAGCTCCCACCGTGACCGGACGCGTCTGATCGCACGTGACCGGACACGCCGCGCGTCTGGTCGGCTCTACGACTAGTTCTGCCCCTCTGGGTGCCTGACCGGACGCTCTAGTTTCATGAGGGACTGGATGCGCCGGTTGGAAACCCTAACACTTGCGCGCCTGATAACTGACCAGACGCGTCCGGTCAAACCGTGACCGCGTCCGATGCAGCATCCAGTCGCCACAGTGACCACCGTTCACCTTCATTTCTTCTCCGACTTTGCAAAAGTGCTAACACCACCAAGTGTACACCACCATGTGTATGTGTGTTAGCATTTCACAAACATTTTTCAAGGCGTTATGTTAGCTCTCTACTAGATCCTAATGCATATGCTCAAGACATTGATCTAGTGGCACTTGATTCCCGAGCTAACCGTAATTGCCCCTCTTGATAGTCGGCTATGTATCCTAAACCCGGTCAATCACTTCTCTACTCATCTTAGACCAGCAAAAGAAAAAACCCTATGGTTATACTTTTGCCTTGCGCTCTTAGATCCTTCTCCTCCACTTGATCATCATGTCCATCATTTTATGTGCATTTCTTCATGATCTTTCTCATCATTTCATGCACCAAATCGTGTCGTCTTGTGGCCATCTCTCCATGCCATTTCCACCTCCATCACATGTTGCTTATGCCTAGCTCATTTCACTTGATACAATAGCATTAGCAACTTAGTGTCATTAATTACCAAAACCAAACTTGGGCTCTTAGGGTTGCATCCATGTCGTCCTTCAAGTCGGTTTGATCCAAGAGCTCATGTTGCACCCCTTGGGCTATATAAGCAGACCCTAGCCCCTCTCCCTACGGCATAAGTCATTTGAGAAGATAGAAACCCTAATCATCCTCAGAGCTCCTCTAGTTTCTAGGGCATAGCTAGTTAGGCTAGTTCTAGAGGGAGGCAAGCAGGCTTCGCTTGGATTCCGGATGTTGTCAAGAGCGTGGTTCGGTGTAGTTCTTGTGCCCCTCTCTCATTGTATCTCCATTATTTTTATATGCTTGCTACAATGTTTATAATAATATTAGTATTCATCTTATTTATATTCTTGGTTGCAATGTTTATTGTCTACTTTGATTATATGCTTAGTATAGTTGGGTTATCATCATATTTATGCTTAAGTTCGTATAGCATTCACCCTAATGATCATAGGGTGGGTGGTAGAGACCATGTAAGCATGGTGCTTATATGCTATTTACATGTGAATACACTCTATATTTTAGATCATGTGGTAGATCGTGGATGTGACACTCCCGTTGAGTCCTTTGTAGTCCACTCCCCGAGTATAGGTTGAGGAAGTAAGGCTAGGTTACGAAGAAAGGGAGAGGTTTTGTACTCAAACTTCCCTAAGTAATGCCCCTTATGTGTAGATATAATGATGATATTAGCCATGATTACTAGATGTAATTGCACTAATCAACTTATGCTTTGACTTGTAATTAAGTATGACTTAGGAATTATTCCTCTAATATTCTAACTTGACCATGCTAATGCTATAGACTGGAGTGCTCTGAGTGATTTTTCATTATCAATACTTATCATATATATATCTTCTACCTTATGACTTACCCCTATTGTGAGTAGGATCATAGTTATGGTTTACTTCTCCATTAATAGTATAAGTTATCAATATATATCCTGCCAGAGCTTCTGAAAGTCCTATGTTTGGTGTTGGTAATTAGTGATAATGCCTAAGTACTAATCCTATGCCTAAGTTGTATGTAGCATATGAGGATTAGTACATTCCAAGGTTGGTGGCAAGATGGACATGGTGATCATGATGGCCACACTTGAATTTGGACGCAACCCTATGTGATCAAGGCAAAGGTATATGCTTAAGGGTTGTGTTTTAGTAACCAAGACACCTAGTGGGTGTGGTTACATTATAGGATAGATAGTCGTACTATAAAGAGGGGAATGACGCGGCTATTGAACTCGTAAGTGCCTCTAGGTATGCATTTCATGATCATATGCATTTGGATAGAACTAATATCGCCTCTAAAAATGATTGTGAAAATGCTAACACACTCACACATGACGAAGATCACTTGGTGGTGTTAGCACGTTTGCGATGGCGGTGGAGTTTGAGTGGTAGAGAGGGTTTGGGATCCTCTCTCCCTCCCGCCGAGCTTGCGAGGCGGGATTCAGGCGTTTTCTAGAAGTTGAAATGACTATTTTCCACTACGTCGGAAGTCCGGAAAAGAAACGGAGGCGAACGGAGGTCACAAAGGTGACCGGACGCTGAACCGGACGCGGTCCTTGCATGACCGGACACGTCCGGTCAGTGTTCAGTGTCTGCGCGTTTTTTCAGTTCGATGATCGGACGCGAGGCGCGTCCGGTCACTGATGATCGAACGCGTCCGGTCGTTCAGGGAGCTTACTGGACTCTAACCGGACGCTGGCACTGTCACGTCCGGTCATTTTCTTCAGCGCGTCCGGTCATTGTTTCGTTGAGCGCTGCTCAGGCGACCAGCGCGTCCGGTCATTCTCGGGACCAGCGCGTCCGGTCGTTTCCAGCACGTCCGATCTACGCGATGAGCGCGTCCGGTCGTTGCTTCGTAGTTAGCCGTTGGGCAACCAGCACGTCCGGTCAGTTGGACCAGCGCGTCCGGTCAGTGCTTCATGACTTAGCCGTTGTGCGACCGGCGCGTCCGGTCAGTTGGACAAGCGCGTCCGGTCAGCGCGATTTCGGCTGTTTAAGTTTCTAACGGCTCTATTCGAAGGGGTACGTCTATAAATACTCGTTGGCCGGCTCAAGGCTCTCTCTCGAACATTTGACATACTTGTGAGCACTTTGAGCTAAACAACTCCCCTCCCACTCATCTCTCTTGTTTCTTTGCATATTCAAAGTGAGATTGAGTGATTCAAGTGCATTTGCATTGTGAGATAGCATCTAGTTGGCACTTGGTGGTTGATTTGCTGCGGGATTCTTGTTTCTCTTGGTGGTTGCCACCACCTAGATGGCTTGGAGCAGCTTGGAGGCGTTAGCAAGAGTTGGTGATTGTTCTTGGCCACCTCCGGTGATTGTGAGGGGTTTGTGCCTACCTCGGCGAAGCGCCAAAGGCAACATTAGTAAATTGCTTCGTGTCATTGCAACCTTTTGCCATTTGGTAGGTTCTTGTGGTGCCTTTTGAGAGGCTTGGTGTGTGACCGATTAGCCACCGAACCACGTGGTGAAGAGGGACACAACGGGGACTAGCGTGCCGGCAAGCACGTGAACCTCGGGATAAATCTTTGTGTCATCACTTTCATATTGTGATTGATTGATCCTGGTGTTCGGTTATCTTGGTATTCATCTCTTGATTATATTGATTGGTTGGCTCAATTCTTCGCCCCTCGATGATACCCTCCTAACTCTCTCTTGTATTAATTTCTTAGTTATCTTTGCTAGCGAGTTAGCTTTGCTAGAGTAGTTTCCTTGTGTAGCTTGCTAGTTGTAGTTTCCTTCTCGGTTTGACTTGTGCGGTTGAGTGCAACTACACTAGAATTGTGATTTGGTTAGGTGGCTTGCAAACACCCCGTAGGCTAAGCAAAACTCGCATCTCGCTATTTGTTTTATTGATAAACTTGTTTAGCTTGTCTTTGTAGAAAATTTTAATAGGCTATTCACCCCCCCTCTAGCCATTAAGACCTTTCAAGTGGTATCGGAGCTGTGGTCACCGTTTGTAAGGCTTAACAACCTCGGTGTAAGATGGCTCAAGTTATGTTCAGTCATGTAAATGGCAAGCCTCCATTCTTTGATGGTGTCTCTTCCTTTGATCATTGGAAAAGGAAGATGAAGCAATATCTAGGCAATATACATGAGAAGGTTTGGGATGTGACCAAAGAAGGATACATCATTCTTGATGAGGAAAACCTCACTCCCAATGACCGCATCAACAAACAATGCAATACGGCGGCACTTGACACAATCTACCGTGCCGTTGATGACAAAGTATTTGAGCAAATCAAAGATCTTGAAAAGGCAAATGAGCTTTGGATAAGGCTTGAAGAAACATATGAAGGCACTTCAACGGTAAAAAGTGCCAAACTATATATGCTCAAGGACAAGTTCTCCACATTCAAGATGAAGGATGATGAATCCATCCCGGAGATGTTCTATAGGCTCCAAGTCATTGTCAATGATCTCAAGGGGCTTGGGGAGAAGGTTGAGGACAAGGACTTCTCACACAAGTTCTTGATGTGCTTACCCAAGAAGTTTGCCACCTTGAGAAGAATGATCTTTAGAGAGGGATTGGACAAGGTCAAACCAACCAATGTGTTTGGAGATATAATGACCGATGCCCAATACAATGATGATGAAGATGAGGTAGAAGAGAAGAAGGAGACCAAGGTCAAGCAAGAGAAGCCCATTGCATTCAAGGCTTCATCCTCTAAGGGCAAGAGCAAGGTGGAGAGTGATGATGATGATCCTTTTGATGATGAGATCATGGCCCTTCTAGTGCAAAAGATGGGTCGGTTCATGAAGAAGAGAGGCTATGGTGCAAGAAAGAGAAGGGACTTCATGAAGGCAAAGGAGGTGCTTTGCTACAATTGCAATAGCCCTGATCATGTAGTGGCAAAGTGCCCCTATGAAGACAAAAGATATCATGATGGGGAGTTGAAGTTGAAGAAGAACAAGAAGGACAAGAAGGAGAAGAAAGCAAAGAAGAGCTTCACATTCAACAAGAAGAAGAAGGGTGGTGGTTATGTGGTCACTTGGGATAGTGACAACTCCGATAGTGATGATGATGAAAGCTCTAGTGATGATGAGAGGACCACTCGGCGAGCCATTGCAAACATCGCCCTCTCCAACAAGCCATCCATCTTCGACACTTCATCAACATGCCTTATGGCCAAGCCTACAAAGGTAAAATATGATGATAGTGATGATGATTCTTGTGCTAGTGATGATTGTAGGAGTGATGATGAGGAGAATGAGTACTACTCTAAGGATGATCTATTGGGCATAATAGATCAAATGAGCAAGGGCTACAAGAGGACAACCAAGAAATACAAAATCTTGGAACAAGAGCTCATTGCCAAGAGCAATGAAAATGATGTCTTGATGGAGGAGCTTGTTGCTCTCAAAAAGAGTAAGGAGTGCAAAGGAATTGAACAAGAGCTCAAAGCTCTTAGGAAATCCTTTGATGAGCTAGAGGCTTCTCGTGAGTGTCTAAAGGAAGACCACGAGGATCTTGAAATTGCTCACACTAGGCTTAAGGAAGCCCACTCCACTCTACTTGAGCTCATCAAGGAAAAGGACCTCAAGTTGGAGAAGCTCATGAAGGAAGCTAAGGAGGAGCAAGTGATTGTCACTTGTGATATTGGACTAACATGTGATATTATTGATGATTCTTTATGTGTTGGTCCTACTAATGCTTCATGTAGCTCATCATCATCCACCACAACCAACTCTATCTCTACTACTAGTGATTCATCACTTGTGGTTGAGAATAAGACTCTCAAGAGAGAGGTGGATGATCTCACCCGCGCATTAGGTAATGCCTATGGTGGGGATGCCCGCTTGCTAAAATGCTTGGGTAGCCAAAGGTTCTCTCTTAATAAAGAGGGTTTGGGCTATACTCCCAAGAAGGGCAAGGCGGCCTTTGCTACTCTAAAGCCTCGCTTTGTGAAGGGCAATGGTCGTTATTGCAATAGATGCAAGCAAGTTGGGCATCTAGAGATTAATTGTAATAAAATGAACAAGAACAAGAAAAATGCTAATGTACCTTACATTCCTTTTGATTCTTGTTATGTGCTTACCAAGGGTGAGAAAGGTGTGCATGCTAGGTTTGTTGGTACACCAATTGTGGGCCTAAAGAAGAAGGCCATTTGGGTACCAAAGAGCTTAGTGACTAACCTCCAAGGACCCAAGCAAGAATGGGTACCTAAAAGACATTAAATTGTTTTGTAGGTAAATTACAAGGCCGGAGGAAGGCATTGGGTGCTTGATAGTGGGTGCTCTCAACATATGACCGGTGATTCAAGAATGTTCAACTCTCTCAAATCAAATGATAGTGGCATTGATAGTATCACATTTGGTGACAATACCAAGGGTGATGTGAAGGCTCTTGGAAGGATTGCAATCTCAAATGATCATAGCATTTCCAATGTGCTCTTAGTTGAAAAGTTAAACTTCAATCTTCTCTCGGTTGCTCAATTGTGTGATCTCGGTTTCAAGTGCATATTTGGTGTTGATGATGTGGAGATAGTTAGTGTTGATGGCTCTAACTTGATCTTCAAAGGCTTTAGATATGAGAATCTATACTTGGTTGATTTCAATGCTAGTGACACTCAACTTTCAACATGCTTGCTCACCAAATCAAGTATGGGTTGGTTATGGCATAGAAGACTTGGTCATGTTGGCATGAAGCAATTGAACAAGTTAGTGAAGCATGACTTAGTTAGAGGCTTAAAGGATGTTACATTTGAGAAAGATAAGCTATGTAGTGCATGTCAAGCCGGAAAGCAAGTAGGCAACACTCATCCATTGAAAAGCATTATGAGTACTTCTAAGGCATTTGAGTTGTTGCATATGGATCTATTTGGGCCAACTACATACACAAGCATTGGTGGCAACAAGTATGGCTTTGTGATTGTGGATGATTTCACTAGATATACATGGGTATTCTTTCTTGGGGACAAAAGTGATGTATTTGACATATTCAAGAAGTTCATCAAGAGAGTACAAAATGAGTTTGAAACCACAATCAAGAAAGTAAGAAGTGACAATGGAAGTGAGTTTCGAAACACAAGAATTGATGAGCTATGTGATGAGCTTGGAATCAAACATCAATTCTCGGCCAAGTATACACCTCAATCAAATGGCTTAGTTGAGAGGAAAAATAGAACTTTGATTGATATGGCAAGATCAATGTTGAATGAGTATAATGTGAGTCATTCATTTTGGGCCGAAGCAATCAACACGGCTTGCTTCTATAGCAACCGCCTCTATTGCCACAAGTTTCTAGAGAAGACACCATATGAGATCTTAAATGGAAGAAAGCCCAACATTGCATACTTTTGGGTATTTGGTTGCAAATGCTATATCTTGAAGAAAGGCACTAGATTGAGCAAGTTTTAAAAGAAATGTGATGAAGGCTTCCTACTTGGTTACTCCACTACTAGCAAAGCTTATAGAGTTTGGAATTTGGCTAGTGGTTTACTTGAAGAAGTACATGATGTTGAGTTTGATGAAACAAATGGTTCTCAAGATGAAGAAGATAACTTGGATGATGTGAGAGGAACTCAATTGACCAATGCTATAAAAGAAATGGATATTGGTGGTATTAGGCCAAAGCAAGTGATTGATGTGGATGACAAAGATCAAGTGATCCAAAGTCCAATTACACAAGCTAGTGGTTCTCTAATGCAAAATCAAGCTAGTACATCATCTCAAGTGCAACAAGATCAACAAGTGGCTAGTTCATCATCTCCAACTTATGATCAACATCAACATCCAAGCAATCAAGTCCAAGTGCTTCAACCAACTAACATTGCAAGAGACCATCCTTTGGATTCTATCATTGGTGACATACAAAGGAGTTCAAACTAGATCAAGATTGACATCATTTTGTGGTCACTCTTCTTTTGTGTCAATGGAAGAACCCAAGGACATTGATAGAGCATTGAGAGATCCGGATTGGGTAAATGCAATGCATGAAGAGCTCAACAACTTTAAGAGAAATGAAGTATGGGAATTAGTTGAGAGGCCTAAGGATCACAATGTCATTGGAACAAGATGGGTTTTTCGCAACAAGCAAGATCAAGATGGAATAGTAGTAAGGAACAAAGCAAGACTAGTGGCTCAAGGTTACACACAAATAGAGGATCTTGACTTTGGTGAAACTTATGCCCCGGTTGCAAGATTGGAAGCAATTAGGATCTTACTTGCCTATGCTTGTGCTCACAATATCAAGCTATTTCAAATGGATGTGAAGAGTGCATTTCTCAATGGGTACATCCAAGAGGAGGTGTATGTGGAGCAACCTCCTGGTTTTGAAGATGATAAGAAACCCAATCATGTCTACAAATTGAGAAAAGCTTTGTATGGATTGAAGCAAGCACCTAGAGCATGGTATGAAAGATTGAGGGACTTCTTGCTATCTAAAGGATTTGTCATGGGCAAAGTTGATACAACACTATTCACCAAGAAGATTGGGAAAGACTTGTTTGTATTGCAAATATATGTTGATGATATCATATTTGGTTCAACTAATCAAGATTATTGTGATGAGTTTGGAAAAATGATGGCAAAGAAATTTGAAATGTCAATGATTGGTGAACTTAGTTTCTTTCTTGGACTTCAAATTAAACAAATGAAGGAAGGAACATTTGTGAGCCAAACTAAGTACATCAAAGATATGCTCAAGAAGTTTGGCATGGAAGATGCAAAGAGTATTACAACCCCAATGGGCACTAGTGGAAGTTTGGATAGTGACAAGAGTGCAACATGGTGGATCAAAAGCTATATAGATCGATGATTGGTAGTCTACTCTATGTGACGGCATCAAGGCCCGATGTAATGTTTAGTGTATGCATGTGTGCAAGATTTCAAGCCTCACCAAGAGAAAGTCATTTGAAGGCAACAAAAAGAATATTGAGGTACTTAAAGCATACACAAGATGTTGGATTATGGTATCCCAAAGGTGCAAGCTTTGAGCTAGTTGGATATTCGGATTCCGACTATGCCGGTGACAAAGTAGAGAGAAAGAGCACTTCCGGGACTTGTCAATTGTTGGGAAGATCACTTGTCTCATGGTCATCCAAGAAGCAAAATAGTATTGTACTATCTACCACCGAGGCCGAATACATCGCCGCGGGTAGTTGTTGTGCACAAATCTTATGGATGAAGGCAACATTGAAGGATTTTGGAATCAATTTCAAGAATGTGCCATTGCTATGTGACAATGAAAGTGCAGTGAAGCTAACCAACAATCCGATTCAACATCAAAGAACAAAGCATATTGATGTTCGTCATCACTTTATTAGAGATCATCAACAAAAGGGTGACATTGCTATTGAGAGTGTGGGCACCGAAGATCAATTAGCCGATCTATTCACCAAGCCACTTGATGAGAAGAGATTTCACAAGCTAAAGAATGAGTGGAACATACTTGACTTCTCCAACATGAGTTGATGCACCCCCATGATATGACATGCCTCTCCTTTGAACCCCAAGGTACAATTGGTTGACATGTCATACATTCTATGCTAAGGACTTGTTTAATGCATCTAGTCATAATTTACATGTTCTAGGCTCATTCATGAAAATTAAATGAATTTGAAGTTTATATGGTGCCACTATTGTTTCCATGACTTGTATGATCTAGTGGTAGCATATAACTTGTTTAAGTAGCTTGTGATCCTAAGTGTTTAATCTAGAAAACTTGTCTAAATATTTGCTTCAACATGGTGCATGATAACCCTTCTAGGGAGGTGTGAAGAAGCTTGCCCTTGGATCAAACTGAAGTATTTTATTTATGCAAGCAATCTAGGTTGAATCATAAACTTGATCCTCACCCCATATTTCAACATGATAATCTATCTAAAGTTTGCTCCTTGTGGTCAATTGGTGCCAAAGGGGGAGAAAATATTGTTCACAAAGATAGAACTCAAAGAGGGAGAAGCACAAAGGGGGAGAATTGATAAAAGAAGGGGATCAACTAAAATTTTGAGCACACAAGTAGGGGGAGCAAGCTCTTAAACATGAATGTTGCATTTCCATGTGCACTTCATATGTATGATGCATAGTTATGCATTTTGTTTTCTCTGATACATTATTTGTGTGGTGACTTGCTAGTATAATTTGAATGATGCATTGAGGTACTAGCATGAATAGGAAGTAGTTAGATTTTTCTTGCTTCATGTTTTTTCAAAGTGGTACTAGAGCCTTGCTTATAATGTTGATCTCACGAGGTTTCTAGTTATGTTTGTGTTTTTCCAAATGGAATCTAACTACATAAGGTGCTAAGATGGTGTTTATTGCTACTCCGATGGTATCACGCTTCAAAGGTCTATAATCTAAAACACTTAGCACCTATTGATAGTCAATGCTCCTATATTTTTCCTATCTAACATGTATGCTTCCAAAATCCAAACATATAGCATACATGTAGGGGGAGCCATTGCTATCAATTTGAATTCATGATCACATGTCCATAATTCTTACACATGGTAATATACTTGGACAATGTGACATGGGTTCAATCAAAATTTCATCATAACATCTTTGTGAAAGGTTTGTCACCAATTACCAACAAGGGGGAGATTGAAAGTCCTATGTTTGGTGTTGGTAATTAGTGACAATGCCTAAGTACTAATCCTATGCCTAAGTTGTATGTAGCATATGAGGATTAGTACATTCCAAGGTTGGTGGCAAGATGGACATGGTGATCATGATGGCCACACTTGGATTTGGACGCAACCCTATGTGATCAAGGCAAAGGTATATGCTTAAGGGTTGTGTTTTAGTAACCAAGACACCTAGTGGGTGTGGTTACATTATAGGATAGATAGTCGTACTATAAAGAGGGGAATGATGCGGCGCGTCTGGTCATTTCCAGCGCGTCTGGTCTACGCGATGAGCGCGTCTGGTCATTGCTTCGCAGTTAGCCGTTGGGCGACCGGCGCGTCCGGTCAGTGCTTCGTGACTTAGCCGTTGTGCAACCGGCGCGTCCGATTAGTCGGACCAGCGCGTCCGGTCAGCGTGATTTCGGCTGTTTAAGTTTCTAACGGCTCTATTCGAAGGGGTACGTCTATAAATACTCATTGGCCGGCTCAAGGCTCTCTCTCTTGAACATTTGACATACTTGTGAGCACTTTGAGCTAAGCAACTCCCCTCCCACTCATCTCTCTTGCTTCTTTGCATATTCGAAGTGAGATTGAGTGATCCAAGTGCATTTGTATTGTGAGATAGCATCTAGTTGGCACTTGGTGGTTGATTTGCTGCGGGATTCTTGTTTCTCTTGGTGGTTGCCGCCACCTAGATGGCTTGGAGCAGCTTGGAGGCGTTGGCAAGAGTTGGTGATTGTTCTTGGCCACCTCCGGTGATTGTGAGGAGTTTGTGCCTACCTCGGCGAAGCGCCAAAGGCAACATTAGTAAATTGCTTCGTGTCATTGCAACCTTTTGCTATTTGGTAGGTTCTTGTGGCGCCTTTTGAGAGGCTCGGTGTGTGACCGATTAGCCACCGAACCACGTGGTGAAGAGGGACACAACGGGGACTAGCGTGCCAGCAAGCACGTGAACCTCGGGATAAATCTTCGTGTCATCACTTTCATATTGTGATTGATTGATCCCGGTGTTCGTTTATCTTGGTATTCATCTCTTGATTATATTGATTGGTTGGCTCAATTCTTTTCCCCTCGGTGATACCCTCCTAACTCTCTCTTGTATTAATTTCTTAGTTATCTTTGCTAGCGAGTTAGCTTTGCTAGAGTAGTTTCCTTGTGTAGCTTGCTAGTTGTAGTTTCCTTCTCGGTTTGACTTGTGCGGTTGAGTGCAACTACACTAGAATTGTGATTTGGTTAGGTGGCTTGCAAACACCCCGTAGGCTAAGCAAAACTCGCATCTCGCTATTTGTTTTATTAATAAACTTGTTTAGCTTGTCTTTGTAGAAAATTTTAATAGGCTATTCACCCCCCCCCCTCTAGCCATCAAGACCTTTCAGCTTCCCTGTGGTAAAATATAAATAACAATCCCTGAAATACTCTCGAGTAAAGTGCTACAATGGTATAACTATCTATATGCTTGCAGATCCTTTTCATTCATATATCTTTATATTTTTTCTAGTCAAATAAAATGATGAAGAGCTATTTAGTATTATTCTTGTGGTAATGCTAGATAGTACCAACAAGCATTTCTAGCACCATCACTGGGGATGACAACCTAGTACAATGCTAGAGGTATAGGTAATTGATAGATGGCTACTAAAACAAGTAACAAGTTAATTAATACCAACAGCTGACTAAGGCAAGTGGTTGATGTTTGGTCACTAAAACACCTTAACTATACTTAGGAAGAAAATGGAACAATGTTCATGTGGATCACTTGCCTAATTATGCTTCTAGAGTTTAGTTTGACTAGGAGCTCCTCTTGAGTGCTTTTGTTTGACTAAACTAGAATAGTGCCATAGATTGTTTGCATGGTTGTGCACCTATAAGCAAAGTCGTAAATTTTATAAGGAACAAAAGTTGTTTAATGACCTTTAGCTAGAAATGAACAAAACATGCTCAAAAGTAGACCACAAGTTAGTTTTAGTGTTGTTTTGGCACTTAGCAAATTTTGCTAAGTTGAAACTACATAGCAGTTTCAAAGTAGGTCACTTTGGAGCACTGTAGTTTGCAAACCAAGCTGAACTAGACCAAGCTCTTGTAAGCATACTTGGTGTACTCCTGTAGCTCTACAAGTTTGCTATTTATAGTTTTCACCAAATTGAACTAGTTTGGGAGCTAGGGCGCGCAAAATAATTGGGTTTCAGTCGGTTGTCACAGAAATGAAACGGCTGCTACTGTTTTCAAATCCACCGAAGTGGCCGACCACGCATAGGAGACGGCCGCCGTGTGGCATCCGTATGTTGCCAATGGGCCCGCTCGTTAGTGTGACGTGGAGTGAAGAGTACGATGTGCCCATTGCTGCCCTCATTCACTTTGTTCCGCTCCGCCTTGCTCGCCTCGTGCTCGTCGTAGTCGACTATGCCACCACGAGCTCTCCGTTGCATGACTCCTTCGTCGCCCCACCATTCCCTAATAGCTCATGCACAAAGCTTCCCTATGCTTCGCTCTACCTTCTCCACCCAGTTGCATCACTGTTGAGCTAAGGTAAAGCGCAACCGCACGTTCCTGCCGCCATCACCATCATCGAAGTGCCACCGAGCTCCAAGCTTGTTGTGGCCAACATGAGCTTGAGCTCCTCCTCTCTCGTCCTGGGTGCCTCTCAAGCCGTAGATGCTAGAGCCCTAGCTGGTTGAACCACTACCGAGCCAACCTCAGCCTCGCATAACCCCTGAGCCACCTTGGGAGGTCCGCCTATGCACCACGAAGCCTATCACCCCTCGCCTAGCCCAGTCGTGGCCAGAGATGGCCAGTGTGCCATCGGGTAGCACCGCTATGCCGCCATGGTTGACAGCGAGCCTGCTCCGGTGCACCCTAGGTCGCAATAGCTACCTCAATCGATGTGGCTCGGCGAGAGGATCACAATGATGCTACCCCCATCTCCAGATTCCTCGCCAACGGTGAGAAATCATAGGCCATTCTCCCTCCCCTGCCTCTGTTTCGCTGACAGTGGGGTCCGTTGACTACCGGGTCCCACCTGTCACTGACTGTAGGGATTAGTTGATGTTTATTCTTTTCAAGAAAATATGTTTGAACTTTAGAAAATCATATCAATTCATAGAAAAATTGGAAAATACAAATGAGGACATTTTGGAATCCTTGTGAGTAGATCTACCTGATAGTGTGATAATATGGTAGGGTCAAGTGGAAAGTTTTTACTATTTTTATTTATCTCTTTTATTTAGGGTTTTACAAAGGGAAATTCATAACCCAAGTTGTAATGCTCCACTTGATGTGAAAATTTTATGGTAGGCTACTCAGGATTTATGAGTGCTACAGTAAAAATCTTATGATTTTTGGGTGTTGTATGTTTGAGTTAATGATTTCCTTTCAATAAATATTAGTTTCATGTGCTATTTTTCATGGTAAAAACATATAACCAATGATCCTAAAATTAAGTGGACAATGTTCTTGTATCAGGGTGAATCTAAGAAAAATATGAAATCTGTTGTTTGACACTTTTCATTATGACTACCTAATTATGTTATTATAAGCTATGCTGGCTTGTCATTTTTTCATAGGATGTTCTACTTGTTCAAATGCTATGAAATTTATGCATTAGTCTATTAGGGACATGTATGAGCTACTACAATTTTTGTAGAGTTTACTATACACTTTTGCTATATTTTTATTATTTCACCTAATTATCTAAATAAAATAATAAAGGCATGAAAAGAATTTATTTAGGGAGGACCGCTATGTTTTCTAGTGTTCATTTGATGTGTGCTAACTGTTGGTAACATTAATGGTACTCAAATTACCAGACGGTCTGGCCCATTACATGACGACGTGTGATCCAGATCATCAGGATGGAGTCTCGCGCAAGGCATCAAACCAGACTTGGGAATCAAACAAGGTCTTGGTTGGTTAGATTAGGAATCCTTATCTGGCTCTATATGGCAATTGTAACCGGCTAAGATTAGTTTCCAGATCTATAACCCTGCCTCCCGGACTATATAAGGAGGGCAGGGGACCCCCTCAAAAACATACTCTAGAGCAATCTAGCTTGTAATACATTGTTCGAGATAGCAATAACAAAGCAGAGCAGGACGTAAGGTATTACGCCCACACAGCGGCTTGAACCTAGGTAAACCCGTGTGTTGTTCTGCATCACCATCTCGTTCGTGGCTTGCACACCTTGTAACAGAACCGACCAAATTATAAAAGCACAAGTACGAAAACAAGCACCGAAGCGCTCAAATTTTCAAACTTGAGCCCATATAATCCCGGTAGTCAATCGAAATCACGAAGGATTTCAAACCAAACTGCTTACAACCAGGATCGCATCATTCAACATACAACATCATACGATACATTTCACAAGTAGTTCTGAAATAAGTTTACACCACGGAGTAGCAAATATTACAAACCGAGTTTGAAAGTAGCGGAAGCATAACACACACACTAGTTAATTAAATACTGCCAGTCTGGATGATCGACAACCCGCAACAGCATGAGAAAAGTACATAGAGACGATCACGCCCTTGTGATCTAGTCATCATCACCCGCAGGGTGGAGACACGTCTTGCAGAATCCCTGATAAAGCATGTCATCTGCAACAGGAGGGAATAAACCCTGAGTACTGGAATGTACTCAGCTAGACTTACCCGTCGAAAACCAGAAATAAGATGACACCAAGGATTATGCAAGGCTTACACAAGAGGCTAGCTTGACATAACATTTTGCATAAAGGCATAAGTAATTTAAACTCTTATCGCCTGTACTAGCAGTTATTTTTAGCATTTACCTGTCATCTATCTTAGCACCTGTACTAAACATTCACTTGAGTATAATCAAACAACATTATTATTATATCCATAGCAGGTATATCATTTCGGCAACATCATATCATTTACTTAACCATCTGTTCATTTAATGAGATCTACGTTGCCGCTGCTCAAGTCAAGTGCTCACTAACCGGGAGCGACGGCGATTCGAATCGAATTCCTATCCAGCTGGAGGGGTATTTCTAACACTCACCGCGCAGGCCCCTGCCGGGGTCGCACAAGCCACCGTTTCATATGATTCAGGAATCGCGGGTCTGAATAATGTCGCGACCCCAAGGGCGACACTCTGCCAGGTGATAGGGACTCTAACCCCCCCTTGGTCTCACGCCAATGTCCCCAAGCACATCCTTTCTCTCCTCCAAGAAGCAACCTACCATTCGATTCCCGGCCTGAATCACATTACTCGGCTTCGCGGTCGAAACGGGTTATCCGGCCAACTAAGTGTTAGACTGCGTTCAACATGACTCAAGGACGTACAGCGAATCGGTCCTTAAACGACTCAGACGGGCATAGCTCCACACCCAAGACGTGAAGTGTCTTGCGGCTGTACTATCGAACTCCCGCCCGGTCTCAATTTCATTTTTAAGCATGGTTCCATTCACGATAGCCATAGAGCCACTCGTGACTCCTTCCTACATCTCGCGGATGACCGGAAATCACCCGACTTCTACCGTACTAAGCAGGGCTAAGCATTGACACGTGCCTAAACCTAAAATAGGATTAAGTACGATATTTGGACAAGGACAGGTATAATGCAACAAGTGTTTTCATATAACTCCTACAACTTAATGCAGTAAACAATTAAAAGTACTCAAGATTGATTTATAAATCAGTAGGTTCAGCATGCACCGGGGCTTGCCTTTCAGAAAGGTCGAAGGCCGGTGATCAGGGCACTCAGGAAGGTCGTCTGCGGGCACTCCTTCGCCTGCTGGATCCTCGGGCTCCTGCTGCTCCTGGTCCTCCTCCGGAATTACAGGCTCGAATTCGAGGAGTGTCACCCCCTCCGGTACACCTATTGCATGAATGCACAATAAATACAATGGATGCATAAATGGGTGCAACATGCTCGGAATGAAATGCATTTCAGAAATAAAATACTCTATTCAAGTTATTTTATTAGTACGTGCAAATCTCTTCTCCGGTGGAGAAGTACTTACCTAATCTACCCAACCTAAGATATAGCTGCTCATCCTCAGTTAAGGCCCTAACGCCTAACAATTACAAAAGTAGCATGTCTTAGGATAACACACCATATCAATCAGCAAAACACCACAGTAAGCATTCTGGACAGCAACTACTTGTTTTTATCACAACTGGAGATTTACAATTCCAAAAGATATGATCTAAGACAATCTGGAAAGCCTAAGAAATGCACTACAATTCATTTTCAGACCTCAACTCCAAACTCCTAAGTTTTCCATGTCAAACTTCACAAGTTCCAGAATCTGTCCTCTCAAAACAGAGAGTAGCAGATTTTGAACTGCCACTTTAAACAACAGTAACTCTCAAACTACTAAGCCAAATGCTTTCAAATTTTGACACAAGCTAGTTAATCAAGTTTATTCCAACTTTGGTATTTACAAGTTTTCTAGCAACCAATTTTATCAAAGCCAAATTTAGAATTACTACTAGCTGTCCAGAAAACCTAAAATTACAAAGGTTAAACATTTATTGATGTGGCAAACATTCTTTAAGACCAAACTAATACTACTACAAGTTCACCAATGTCACAAAAACACCATAAAGTAAGGTGTGCCCACCTAGAATATTTATTTAAACCCATTTCTTATTTTACTTAATTAATTAGGTGGAATTTTAAACATATATGTAAACTACTCCAAAAATTCTACAAAATTTACAGGGGACTCTCTGACCCACAAAGAGACTACTGTAAAATTTTGAACTCAATTTATTCACAGGAACTTCCTACACAAAATTCCCAAGACAAAAAGGCTGATTTTTGTATAAATAACAAAGCATAGTCAAAAGTGTCAAACAACAGATTTCTTAATTTTCCTGGACACTATAGGGTACCAAGACACTCTCCAAAAAGTTATATGAACATTGCACATGTAGAAAACTTACAACAATTCATTTAAGTATTTCCTAGAATAACAAGATAGCATTATAACTTGGAAATTACTTAAGCACTGATGCCCAAATTTTTACCAGAGCTAGGGCTAGCATAGAGTAACCTACCCACCAAATTTCATGATTTATGGAACACTACAGCTCAAGCTATAAATTTAACAAATTTGCATGCATTCCAAAACACATTTGGAAGATCTATTAAATTCTTCAGAAAACTAAACATCACATACCAGATTTATATTTTTCTAAAATACTCCACATCATGTAGATCCTAACAAAATTTATCTCATAATTTTTGGGCAAGTAAAACCCTAGATCTTCATTTTCCAAACTTAACCAAAATTCTGTGACAAAATAATTAACTGAAATAAATTTCAATTCGAAACTGGGCCGGCCCGGTTTGCTAGCGCGGCCCAGCCAGCGCGCGGCCTGCTCAGCGCTCCCGCCCGAGCGCGACACTGACGGGCGGGCCCCCGCGGTCAGCGACCGGAGATAGGGGAGGCGGAGACCCGCGAGCTCCGACGAGCTCGAGCTCGCCGGAGAAGAGCTCGCTCGGCCAATTGAGCACCGCCTCGTGTTCTCCGTCACCCGGTGCGTCAATTGGTGCTCGTGGAATGGATGGGGATGGGGTGGAAGGGGCTTGTCACCGCGAGCGGCGGCCGGTGATGTCCGGTGGCGGCGCACCGTCGACGGTGAGGATGTACGGTGCGGTCTAGGCTCGGTACGAGCTTCACCGAAGCTAGGCGGATCCATTTTGCTAGGAAGGGAGGATGGAGAGAGACCCGAAGCACCCCGACCACGGTGAGGTCCCATGGCGGGCTCCGGCGACCTCTCGGAGACAGGGAAGAAAGCAATGCGGCTCACCTTGAGTCAAATCGCTGGCTTCGGTGGGTCAGGGAGATGGAGGGTGGTGAGGCGGAGGGATTGGCGAGGTCTAGCGGCCGGTGATGCGGTGTGGCTCGCGCTTGAGCTCACCGGAGAAGAACGGCAATGGCGGCTCGGTTTTCTCCGCTCTGGAGATGAGAGAGGGAAGGAGGAGGAGAGGATGGGCGGATGAGGTCTGGACGACCGCAGAGACACTCTTCAAGGCGCTCGGCAGCTGGCCAAGGCGCCAGGTCGCGGGTGGCGCGTGGAGGACACGCGGCGGCGATGGCCTGAAACGGTCGGCCACCTGACGCTGACGAAACTGAATCGGGGATCGGTGACAGCGATGACCGACTGACAGCCGAAGTTTGAGCTTCTACACCTCCTAATCCAGCTCGAGTTAGAAGAAGATGATAATACCAAAATTGTAGAGCTACATGAGGACTACAAGTTTGTCAATTGGAGTTTGGGCTTGTTCGGCCTAGATTTGAAACTACAGAGCTCCAAAGTGGTGCCCCTTGAAACTGAAATGCAGTTTCAGAGATCAATGCCGACTGAAACCCTAACTTCTTGACACTATATCTCCTAAACTATTGAGAACCAGGTGATGGTGATATTGACAATGTTGTAGAGCTATGTGTGGACAACAACTTTGTCAATTGGCTCTAAGACTGGTTTGGCCTAGTTTGTGAGTTACAAGTTGCTAAAGTGAGGTACAATGAAACTGAAAAGTCCAATTTCCAGACTTAGAATTTTTCTAAGTGTTGATTCCCACTCAAGCTGACTTGTGGGCCATTTTTGAGCATGCTCTGGTCATTTTCATGAGATGGCCATATTAGAACTTTTGTTCCTCATGAAATTCTCTACAACTTTACTTAAGGGTGCTCTTCCATGCAAGGTCTCTAAATTAGACTTTTTAATTGGTCAAACTAGAGCCTTCTAGGGTCAAATGGTGGTCAAACTTCTCTTGGAGGGCAATTTTGTAATTTTGGTCAACATGAACCTTGTTCCAAATGTTACCCTAAGTATAACTAAGGTGTTGTAGGTCATGATTGGCTACCTTACCTTTTTGTTACACCAACTATCAAATACTTCATGAAATAAATCAAACAAACCCTAGAATAATTACATGTGTTGCATCACATAAAATAACAAACATGAATGATGCATGCTTATGTTTATGCCATGCAAATGCAATGCAATTAAGGACTAAACACTTGAAGTGTTACAGCCCTCCCCCCTTATAAAAATCTCGTCCCAAGATTTGGAAAGCGTACCATTTTTCATAGAATTCTTTATAACCATCCCGCAAATAATCCTCCCGTTCCCACGTAGCATCACTCTCACTCCCCTGATTACTCCACATCACTTTGTACCACTTAACCACTTTACTTCTAGTTACTCGTTCCTGAGTATCGATCACTCGGACTGGCTTTTCTTCATAGGTTAGGTCGGATTCCAGCCTGATATCACCTAAAGGAACTTGTTCCTCAGGAACTCGAAGACACTTTTTAAGCTGAGATACATGGAAGACGTTGAATATGGCACTCATTTCTAGAGGTAACTGAATTTTGTACGCAACAGCTCCACTCTTACCTATGATCTGGAAAGGACCCACGTATCTCGGCGCAAGTTTCCGCTTAACACCAAAACGTTGGACACTCTTCATTGGAGAAACTTTCAGATACACGAAGTCTCCAACTTCAAATTCGAGTGGTTTTCTACGACGATCAGCATAACTTTTCTGTCTAGCTTGGGCTGCAGCCATATGTTTTTGGATGGTACGGACTTGTTCCTCAGCTTCCTCAACAAAAGCAATACCATAAAATCTTCTCTCACCAGATTCTATCCAATTTAGTGGGGTTCTACACCTACGACCGTACAAAGCTTCGAATGGAGCCATCTTAATACTCTCTTGATAACTGTTATTGTACGAGAATTCGGCTAAAGGTAACCATTTTTCCCAAGAACCCTTGGATGAAATGACGCATGCTCGCAACAGATCTTCCAAGATTTAGTTAACTCGTTCTGTCTGACCCGATGTCTGGGGGTGATAAGCAGAGCTTCTCACTAACTTGGTTCCCAGAAGGTGATGCAAGTGCTCCCAAAAGCGAGCAGTGAACTGGGGACCCGGTCAGATATGATAGTACGAGGTATCCCATGAAGCCGGACTATCTGATTGAAGTACAACTCAGCATAGTCAGTGGGACGATAGTCCACTCTCACTGGGATGAAGTGAGCTGATTTGGTCAAACGATCAACAATTACCCAAATAGAGTTATGATTTTTGACAGTAGGAGGAAGTCCGACAATGAAATCCATACTTATCTCTTCCCATTTCCAGCCTGGAATGGAAAGTGGCTGAAGTAGCCCAGCTTTCATGTGCACAGCTTTAACTCTGCAACAGGTGTCACATCTAGCAACATATGCAGCTATCTCTTTCCGCATCTTGGTCCACCAATAAAGTGGCTTCAAATCATAATACATCTTATTGCTGCCAGGATGGATGGATAACTTAGAGGAGTGTGCTTCAGACATAATATCATTTCGAAGCTCTCGGTCCTTAGGCACAACTAACCTATCCTTGAACCATAGTACACCCTCTTCATCTATCCTGAACTGTGTAGTTTCTTGCTCTTTCATCTTACGCTTAATGTGGAATATACCAGTGTCAGTCTTTTGGAGCTCAATAATTCTGCTTTTGAGAGTACAACTGACAGTGATGTTGTACAATACTGCTGGATGTAGAAGGCGAGATCGATGAAAATCAGTTTCAACTAAGGAATGACAATGAGACTTACGGCTTAAAGCATCCGCAACTACATTTGCCTTTCCTGGATGATAGTGCACTTGAAGGTTATAATCTTTAATCAACTCGAGCCATCTTCTTTGACGCATATTCAACTCGGGTTGGGTGAAGATGTATTTGAGGCTTTTATGGTCTGTGTAGATATTGCAAACATTTCCCAGCAGATAATGCCGCCATACTTTCAAAGCATGAACAACTGCAGCCAGTTCTAAGTCATGCGTTGGATAATTCACCTCATGCTTCCGAAGTTGTCGAGAAGTATATGCAATTACTCGGCCTTCCTGCATCAACACACCTCCCAAACATATGCCTGAGGCATCACAATAAACATCAAATGGTTTCTCGATATCCGGTTGTGCCAAAACCGGAGCTGAGGTTAGGAGGGTTCGCAGTTGGTGAAAAGCCGCATCACACTCAGGAGTCCAGACAAACCTGGTGTCTTTTTGCAGCAACCGAGTCATTGGCTTGGCTATTTTGGAGAAATCCGGGATGAAGCGATGATAATAGCCAGCCAAACCAAGAAAACTTCGGACCTCGTGAACCGAGATAGGAGCCTTCCATTTCAGTACTTCCTGTACCTTGGCGGGGTCCACCATAATTCCTCCATCGGACAACACATGCCCAAGGAAAGGTACTTCTCGAAGCCAGAATTCGCACTTACTGAACTTCGCATAAAGTTGATGTTCACGCAGTCTTGTGAGGACTATACGCAGATGTTCAGCGTGATCTTCCTCATTCACCGAATATACCAGGATATCATCAATAAATACCACCACAAACTTGTCCAATTCAGGCATAAACACCGAATTCATCAAGTACATGAAGTGTGCGGGGGCATTTGTCAAGCCGAAAGACATAACAAGATACTCATAAAGACCGTATCTGGTAGAAAAGGCTGTCTTTGGAACATCTTCCGGGCGAATTTTAATTTGATGGTAGCCCGATCTTAGATCGATCTTGGAGAAAACTTTAGCTTTAGACAACTGATCGAACAAGATGTCGATTCGTGGTAGAGGGTACTTATTTTTGACAGTGACTGCATTGAGAGGTCTATAATCTACGCACATCCGCAACGACTGATCCTTCTTCTTTACAAAGATAGCAGGACATCCCCACGGCGATGAACTAGGACGAATCAACCCCTTCTTCAAAAGTTCATTCAATTGCACCTTAAGTTCAGCGAGTTCATTTGGAGGCATCCTATAGGGTCTCCTAGAGATGGGAGCCGTGCCAGGCAACAACTCAATTTTAAACTCCACATCCCGATCCGGAGGGAGTCCCGGCAAATCATCGGGAAAAACGTCCGGAAACTCATTTACTACTGGAATTTCGGCCAATGCCTTTGCTTGCACAGCATGAATTTCCCCCGACAATTCAACCTTTCTGGGAAGTTGTACTAGAAAACCCTTTTGATCTGTAGGATCTCTGAGCATAACTACCCGAGCGGATGTGTCAATGAGTACCCCATTCTGACTCATCCAATTCATGCCCAAGATAACATCTATGTCTAAACCAGGTAAAACCAATAGGGCAAGCGAATAACTTCGCCCTTCTATCTCAAACTTAAGGTTCCCCACTACTTTGTTTGTGGAAATATTCCCACTTGCCGCGCTAATACAATAACCCACACCTTCAACAATATGCAACTTGTGTGCAAATTTAGATGCAAACTTAGGACTGATAAAGGAATGCGAAGCACCTGAATCAAATAGTACCACTGCGGGGTGTTGGTCAACTAGAAACTTACCAGCGGTGACCATCTCACCAGATGGAATTTCCTCAATGCTGTTATAATGGGCGTGTCCCTGACGACTACCTTGGTTGACATTTTTCTTAGGGTACGGACAGTTCCTGGACCAATGGTCTGGCTTGTTACAGTTCCAGCAAGGCATGTTGCTAGGAGGGACACTGGAGCTGCCTTGGCCCGAATTACTCTTTGGCAGAGCCACTGTATATGCCTTGCGAAACCCAGTCTTCACTGGCGCCTTCTTTTGCGGAGGACGGTACTTTGTATTCTGAGCAGGTGGGCGAGGGGAAGACCTCGGTGCCGCTGAGGCCCTTGACTGAGAAGCACTTGCCTCAAGGGCCCTTTTACGGCTCTTAGAGGCAGAATAAATAGTATTGTTGTTCTCCTGGGTCAAAGCATCGCTGATGAAATCATTGAAAGTAGTACATTTGCTAGTGCCCATTGTTTTCATCAGTTTTGGGCCGAGGCCCCTTTTGAAGCTAGCAATCTTTTTGGCATCGGTATCCACAAACTCAGTGGCATACCTTGCCAGGTTGTTGAAGGACTGCAAGTATTCAGTCAGGCTTTTGTTTCCTTGCGACAGCCTCATAAACTCTGTGTGCTTGATTGCCATAAGACCGGGAGGGATATAATTTCCCCGGAATGCCGCCTTAAACTGATCCCAAGCAATCGGGACATTGGCAGGTAGTGTGGAACGATAGTGGCTCCACCAAATTCCCGCCGGACCATGCAACTGATGGGAAGCATACTCAGTTTTCAGCTCATCAGTTAGGCGTAGCAGACGAAACTTTTGTTCAATGGTATTCAACCACTCGTCAGCCTGCAGTGGTTCTTCCGCTTCCTTGAAGAGCGGGGGCTTTGTATCCAGAAAGTCCTTGAAATCGCTGTACTGATTTGGCTCTGGGCCCTGGCGGCCAGGACGAGCCTCCCGGTTAGCCAGCTGGCGCATAGCATCCGCCAACATGCGCTGCCCTTCGACCACTGTCTGCATCAACTCGGCCGGAGTAGGTGGTGGCGGAGGGGGCGGCTGTTCCTCCTCCTCATTTCCACGACCCCGGCGTAGATTGTACGACATCTGCAAAATGCATAGCCAATGAGCACTGACGATGTGGGAAATTTGTAGATGAATTATTGCGAAATGTCAATCTGACTGTATGAATAGATTTCTCATAATAATTAAGGCACAATAATTCATCACAACCGCACAATCCATTCTAGCGCATCATTTGACGAGATCATACTTGGTAATCCAACAAGATGCTCTTTGATAAAGGCTCACTCACGGGGAGCACAACGGTTACCGGACCGTTTACGTTGCGATCTACGTGATTTTTGACCTTTTGCACGGTACTTGGATTCGATCTCAAGATTTTTAGTTGACTGTGAAAGGCTACTTCAAACTGACCACAAAGAGACTTCTCAATGAAGAGTTTCATGGTGGATCATGACTAGCCACCTCGATACCTGCGCGTGCCAAGCAGCACAGCCTTATGTCGCGCGCCATAGGAGGCCCTCGGTCTCGTCGCGGCACCGAAGGGTGCTAATCGTGACACCATCATCGAACGCAACATAATAAGACATCAAGTTGTGATCGAAATTAACAGGTTCAAACTACATTCAGGAAACATACGGTTCAACCTTACATCCCAAAGTCAAGTTATTACAAGGCCTCACTCCTTCACAGGGAGGCACAAAAGACTATCCTAACATTATAGGCACGTGATGACTACTCTAAGCATCATCCTCCGAGTCAGTGTCAAGGATCTCCCCGCCGTCCTCATCACTGACAGGCTCTAACTCCTCGTCTTCTTCTTCTTCTGGCTCTTCCTCTGGTGCTTCTGCAGGTGGGGCATCCTGTGGTCCATCAACCTCCACTTCATCATCATCCTCAGCCATGAAGATTCCCGAACCCATGTCCTCATCGACGTTGTTGTTTCGAGGCAGCAGGGGATTAAGCTCGTTGTTCAGGCGGTGCACTTCTTCATGCAGGTTGTCATTGTATTCTTCAGCATTTTCTAACTGTTGCTCGAGCTCAAACTGGCGAGCTCTCAGAACGTTCTCCTCGTGCCAGGCTTCATCCCTCTGTTCCATCACACGGACCAACATGCGTTGACAGTTGCGGTTTGCCACTGTCAACCTCTAGACTGCAAGCGTTTCTTGATCACGATCATGAATCACTTGTTCCAGTTGTTGCCGTGCTGCATCCCTAGCAGCAGTCACCTCTGCCAGCTCTGCCTTCAGCCTTTCCACCTCAGTAGGCTCAGGGCGGGGCTCACGTGGAGCGAGCTGGTGACGCGGTGCCCTGCCCCCAGTGGACTTACGAGCGGTCCTCTTGGTACGTGCCATCTGTAGCAACAAGATAAGATACGACTTAAAGTGAGGATCATTTAGGGGATACGAAATTTACTTTAGTCGGGAGTACAGAAATTTTTAAGGAGGGAGTAAATGATATGTATGATATAATTAAACATGATGCATGCACGTTTCGTACGCCCTCTCACCTTAGTAGAAACCTAAAGTTCTAACACTAGGCGGTGGCATACATACATTCTCTCATATAAGCGAAACTATCGGTCTACTCGTTACGCTGTTAGTGTACCTGCAGAAAATTTCATTGCAGCCCAACAATTCCCAATATAAGCACACAAGAAAGCAGTAATTTAAATACTTTCCATATATACATCCCCAAATGTATATACTTCAGTATCAAAGCTACCCGATATAGAGGTTCCCACAATTAAGTGCTTTTACATAGTTACATGGTTTAAACATGTAAAGATGTAAGTCACCAAAACTACTCTCCCCTAGACCGCCGGTTGGACGATCATGCTCTCACAACTCACACTTACCAGAGCGTCGAGGTAATTGATCCATACATTACCAACCAAGTGGATGGCATCCATACAATATCACGCCGTATGGACGACGAAATAAAAACAAACAAGGCCCCCAAGTTAGTCTTTATAATAAGCCACCTAAGAGTCCTTATTTGGGCTAAGGGATGTGATCACTGGCATACCTAAAAAATAATTTTTAGTGTTTTAACCCTTTTTTATAATCAAATATTTTTGTTTTTAAATACTCATATGATGTGTTTAATGTTGAATTATGCTCCGGTACCAGCTGTAACAGAACCGACCAAATTATAAAAGCACAAGTACGAAAACAAGCACCGAAGCGCTCAAATTTTCAAACTTGAGCCCATATAATCCCGGTAGTCAATCGAAATCACGAAGGATTTCAAACCAAACTGCTTACAACCAGGATCGCATCATTCAACATACAACATCATACGATACATTTCACAAGTAGTTCTGAAATAAGTTTACACCACGGAGTAGCAAATATTACAAACCGAGTTTGAAAGTAGCGGAAGCATAACACACACACTAGTTAATTAAATACTGCCAGTCTGGATGATCGACAACCCGCAACAGCATGAGAAAAGTACATAGAGACGATCACGCCCTTGTGATCTAGTCATCATCACCCGCAGGGTGGAGACACGTCTTGCAGAATCCCTGATAAAGCATGTCATCTGCAACAGGAGGGAATAAACCCTGAGTACTGGAATGTACTCAGCTAGACTTACCCGTCGAAAACCAGAAATAAGATGACACCAAGGATTATGCAAGGCTTACACAAGAGGCTAGCTTGACATAACATTTTGCATAAAGGCATAAGTAATTTAAACTCTTATCGCCTGTACTAGCAGTTATTTTTAGCATTTACCTGTCATCTATCTTAGAACCTGTACTAAACATTCACTTGAGTATAATCAAACAACATTATTATTATATCCATAGCAGGTATATCATTTCGGCAACATCATATCATTTACTTAACCATCTGTTCATTTAATGAGATCTACGTTGCCGCTGCTCAAGTCAAGTGCTCACAAACCGGGAGCGACGGCGATTCGAATCGAATTCCTATCCAGCTGGAGGGGTATTTCTAACACTCACCGCGCAGGCCCCTGCCGGGGTCGCACAAGCCACCGTTTCATATGATTCAGGAATCGCGGGTCCGAATAATGTCGCGACCCCAAGGGCAACACTCTGCCAGGTGATAGGGACTCTAACCCCCCCTTGGTCTCACGCCAATGTCCCCAAGCACATCCTTTCTCTCCTCCAAGAAGCAACCTACCATTCGATTCCCGGCCTGAATCACATTACTCGGCTTCGCGGTCGGAACGGGTTATCCGGCCAACTAAGTGTTAGACTGCGTTCAACATGACTCAAGGACGTACAGCGAATCGGTCCTTAAATGACTCAGACGGGCATAGCTCCACACCCAAGACGTGAAGTGTCTTGCGGCTGTACTATCGAACTCCCGCCCGGTCTCAATTTCATTTTTAAGCATGGTTCCATTCACGATAGCCATAGAGCCACTCGTGACTCCTTCCTACATCTCGCGGATGACCGGAAATCACCCGACTTCTACCGTACTAAGCAGTGCTAAGCATTGACACGTGCCTAAACCTAAAATAGGATTAAGTACGATATTTGGACAAGGATAGGTATAATGCAACAAGTGTTTTCATATAACTCCTACAACTTAATGCAGTAAACAATTAAAAGTACTCAAGATTGATTTATAAATCAGTAGGTTCAGCATGCACCGGGGCTTGCCTTTCAGAAAGGTCGAAGGCCGGTGATCAGGGCACTCAGAAAGGTCGTCTGCGGGCACTCCTTCGCCTGCTGGATCCTCGGGCTCCTGCTGCTCCTGGTCCTCCTCCGGAATTACAGGCTCGAATTCGAGGAGTGTCACCCCCTCCGGTACACCTATTGCATGAATGCACAATAAATACAATGGATGCATAAATGGGTGCAACATGCTCGGAATGAAATGCATTTCAGAAATAAAATACTCTATTCAAGTTATTTTATTAGTACGTGCAAATCTCTTCTCTGGTGGAGTTACCTAATCTACCCAACCTAAGATATAGCTGCTCATCCTCAGTTAAGGCCCTAACGCCTAACAATTACAAAAGTAGCATGTCTTAGGATAACACACCATATCAATCAGCAAAACACCACAGTAAGCATTCTGGACAGCAACTACTTGTTTTTATCACAACTGGAGATTTACAATTCCAAAAGATATGATCTAAGACAATCTGGAAAGCCTAAGAAATGCACTACAATTCATTTTCAGACCTCAACTCCAAACTCCTAAGTTTTCCATGTCAAACTTCACAAGTTCCAGAATCTGTCCTCTCAAAACAGAGAGTAGCAGATTTTGAACTGCCACTTTAAACAACAGTAACTCTCAAACTACTAAGCCAAATGCTTCCAAATTTTGACACAAGCTAGTTCATCAAGTTTATTCCAACTTTGGTATTTACAAGTTTTCTAGCAACCAATTTTATCAAAGCCAAATTTAGAATTACTACTAGCTGTCCAGAAAACCTAAAATTACAAAGGTTAAACATTTATTGATGTGGCAAACATTCTCTAAGACCAAACTAATACTACTACAAGTTCACCAATGTCACAAAAACACCATAAAGTAAGGTGTGCCCACCTAGAATATTTATTTAAACCCATTTCTTATTTTACTTAATTAATTAGGTGGAATTTTAAACATATATGCAAACTACTCCAAAAATTCTACAAAATTTACAGGGGACTCTCTGACCCACAAAGAGACTACTGTAAAATTTTGAACTCAATTTATTCACAGGAACTTCCTACACAAAATTCCCAAGCCAAAAAGGCTGATTTTTGTATAAATAACAAAGCATAGTCAAAAGTGTCAAACAACAGATTTCTTAATTTTCCTGGACACTCTAGGGTACCAAGACACTCTCCAAAAAGTTATATGAACATTGCACATGTAGAAAACTTACAACAATTCATTTAAGTATTTCCTAGAATAACAAGATAGCATTATAACTTGGAAATTACTTAAGCACTGATGCCCAAATTTTTACCAGAGCTAGGTCTAGCATAGAGTAACCTACCCACCAAATTTCATGATTTATGGAACACTACAGCTCAAGCTATAAATTTAACAAATTTGCATGCATTCCAAAACACATTTGGAAGATCTATTAAATTCTTCAGAAAACTAAACATCACATACCAGATTTATATTTTTCTAAAATACTCCACATCATGTAGATCCTAACAAAATTTATCTCATAATTTTTGGACAAGTAAAACCCTAGATCTTCATTTTCCAAACTTAACCAAAATTCTGTGATAAAATAATTAACTGAAATAAATTTCAATTCGAAACTGGGCCGGCCCGGTTTGCTAGCGCGGCCCAGCCAGCGCGCGGCCTGCTCAGCGCTCCCGCCCGCGCGCGACACTGACGGGCGGGCCCCCGCGGTCAGCGACCGGAGATAGGGGAGGCGGAGACCCGCGAGCTCCGACGAGCTCGAGCTCGCCGGAGAAGAGCTCGCTCGGCCAATTGAGCACCGCCTCGTGTTCTCCGTCACCCGGTGCGTCAATTGGTGCTCGTGGAATGGATGGGGATGGGGTGGAAGGGGCTTGTCACCGCGAGCGGCGGCCGGTGATGTCCGGTGGCGGCGCACCGTCGACGGTGAGGATGTACGGTGCGGTCTAGGCTCGGTACGAGCTTCACCAAAGCTAGGCGGATCCATTTTGCTAGGAAGGGAGGATGGAGAGAGACCCGAAGCACCCCGACCACGGTGAGGTCCCATGGCGGGCTCCGGCGACCTCTCGGAGACAGGGAAGAAAGCAATGCGGCTCACCTTGAGTCAAATCGCTGGCTTCGGTGGGTCAGGGAGATGGAGGGTGGTGAGGCGGAGGGATTGGCGAGGTCTAGCGGCCGGTGATGCGGTGTGGCTCGCGCTTGAGCTCACCGGAGAAGAACGGCAATGGCGGCTCGGTTTTCTCCGCTCTGGAGATGAGAGAGGGAAGGAGGAGGAGAGGATGGGCGAATGAGGTCTGGACGACCGCAGAGACACTCTTCAAGGCGCTCGGCAGCTGGCCAAGGCGCCAGGTCGCGGGTGGCGCGTGGAGGACACGCGGCAGCGATGGCCTGAAACGGTCGGCCACCTGACGCTGACGAAACTGAATCGGGGATCGGTGACAGCGATGACCGACTGACAGCCGAAGTTTGAGCTTCTACACCTCCTAATCCAGCTCGAGTTAGAAGAAGATGATAATACCAAAATTGTAGAGCTACATGAGGACTACAAGTTTGTCAATTGGAGTTTGGGCTGGTTCGGCCTAGATTTGAAACTACAGAGCTCCAAAGTGGTGCCCTTGAAACTGAAATGCAGTTTCAGAGATCAATGCCGACTGAAACCCTAACTTCTTGACACTATATCTCCTAAACTATTGAGAACCAGGTGATGGTGATATTGACAATGTTGTAGAGCTATGTGTGGACAACAACTTTGTCAATTGGCTCTAAGACTGGTTTGGCCTAGTTTGTGAGTTACAAGTTGCTAAAGTGAGGTACAATGAAACTGAAAAGTCCAATTTCCAGACTTAGAATTTTTCTAAGTGTTGATTCCCACTCAAGCTGACTTGTGGGCCATTTTCGAGCATGCTCTGGTCATTTTCATGAGATGGCCATATTAGAACTTTTGTTCCTCATGAAATTCTCTACAACTTTACTTAAGGGTGCTCTTCCATGCAAGGTCTCTAAATTAGACTTTTTAATTGGTCAAACTAGAGCCTTCTAGGGTCAAATGGTGGTCAAACTTCTCTTGGAGGGCAATTTTGTAATTTTGGTCAACATGAACCTTGTTCCAAATGTTACCCTAAGTATAACTAAGGTGTTGTAGGTCATGATTGGCTACCTTACCTTTTTGTTACAGCAACTATCAAATACTTCATGAAATAAATCAAACAAACCCTAGAATAATTACATGTGTTGCATCACATAAAATAACAAACATGAATGATGCATGCTTATGTTTATGCCATGCAAATGCAATGCAATTAAGGACTAAACACTTGAAGTGTTACACACCTGTCTACCGACAATCTACTACCTTGGGCATACCCCTCGTTAGACTACCGACTAGGTTTTGTCAACAGTGGCACGCTAGGTAGGGGGGTGTGTACTGCTTTTTAGGCGTGCGAGATGGTCATCTTCCCCGACTCCATGGACACGGCGGCAGGCCCCACGTTCACGATCGATCAGATCACCTGGACCACTGGCTCTAATGACTTTGTCATCACGGCCATGGAGGAGGTGCAAATCTGATCTGCATCAACTACTTCCCCGACACCGGCGTCGACTACGACTACGCTGGCTCCGGCTTTGCTTGCACCATCGCTGTCATCAACCACGTCGGCACCTCATTGACTCCTTCCTCGCTACTAGGGGAGGAAGCTCGACTCCACCGACTTGATTGACTCCATCGACCAGCTGGGTGGAAAACTCTCGCTTACCCTGTCTCTAGTCAATTCGCTCCAAGAGCAGTTCACTGGACAGAGCTCGAATGACTACAACAGATCTACTCGACCTGCTCGAGCCACCCGTTTTCAATGGTTGGGTACAGATCTAGTGGTCACTTCAACTCCTGAAGGACGCTCCGCTTGGCCTCGACCTCGACAACTCAACTTTATCAATATGGTGGGCTCTGATCAAGTTTCAATCCATCCCACCCAGACAAATAGCTGTTTGAGCCCCGGATCGAGCACTGCGTCCGACGAAAATACTCAAACCATGGTATTACACCATGTGAGTAGCAGTGATGAAGGTATGCTACATCCTCCGGGCTTTCCCCGAATCCCAGCTTTCCCTCCAAGTCGTGGCGCCATGATAAACATGGTTAGCCAAGATGAAGACCCACCTACCGGGGGCGAGACCGATCAACAGCGACGAGAGCGACAACAGCGCAATGCTGACCGAGCTCAACGTCGCATAGATGAAGACGTGCGTCTAGCGCAACAGCAAGCAGACCGCGACTAGCAAGAGGCTGATGCTACAGCTAGGCATAACCGGTTGCAAGGGCGCAACCTCAATGATGCTTTCGACATGGTGGGGAACAAACCAGTATTCAAAACTCCAAGTGCTAATGTGGTTGTTGCCATTGAGAGCCTGAAGCGGTTACCGGATACCCCAGAAATCCAAAACATCCGGGAGGATCTACAGGCTTATCTCCAGGCGGCTATGGTTCGGACTAATGAACGTGTCGTAGGCCCATCAGCGTCTAGCGTGACTAGTAGGAGCTGCCAACACTCTAGTCGACCCTTCAGGTCTGGTCAACGTGGCTTACGAGCACCCGCCGGCCCAGACCACCACGTAGGCAACGATGATCACATGGCTCCTGGCGTCAATCCAGGGGCTGACGGGGGCAATGACGGCAATCGTAGGAACCCTTCCCACAATGATAATCGCTAGCTCGACCACCACCACAATAACAACGATGACGACCGACACAGTGATAACCGACGCAATGACCACCGAGACCACCGTTATCGGGGGCAACAACATGGTGACGAACGAGATCGCCACGATGGCAATCACGATCTCCGTCGTGACCTCAACAACCGTGACCTATGTCCTCGCATTGAACAAAGAGCTCGAGACTATGCTTCCCATGAAACCAGTCGACGCATGGAGTACGATATGGTTCATGGTCCCCCGGGTCCCAAGCAGTTCACCAACCACCTATGACAAGTCATCTGGCCTAGAGGTTTTAAGCTCGAAAAGCTTAACCATTATGATGGTAAGGTTAATCCCGAGCTATGGGTCCAACTTTACGAGACCGCTTGCAGATCTGCTATGGGTGACGAGCACGTCATGGCTAATTACTTTCCCATGGTGGTCGGCCCGGTGGGGCACCAGTGGCTTGTCAGTCTCCCTGAGAACCAATTCGACTCCTGGTATGCTTTGCATCGGGCTTTCGTCGAAAACTTCATTGCCACCTGTGAATAGTCAGGCAACAAGTATGATCTGCAGCGCATCCACGACGCTAGGGACGAACCATTGCGTGAATACATCCGATGATTCTCGGATATGAGCATCAGGATTCCCAGGATCACCGACAACGAGGCCATTAAAGCCTTCATTACTGGTCTGCGCTACCACAATGATCTTAGGGATAAGCTCCTTCATAAATGGCCCTTAACGGTGGTCGACCTCCTTACCACCGCTAAGAAGTATGCAGATGCCGACGATGCCAAGAAGCTGCTAAACGAGGGCACCGGCAAAGCACCGTACTCTCCACAACGCGATGACTACCGCGACAACTGTCGCCGTGACAACTTTAGAGGTCGCGGCGACATCAGAGACTGCCGCAATAATAATCGTGATCGGCGTGACAACAGAAACCAGCATGGCGATCGTCGTGACAACTTCAAGGGCAAGCGTGCTCGCGATGACGATGGCGAGGTCAATGCAGTGAAGAAATTTGGGGGGCATCACAATTATGAAGAAGACTATGCTAAAGCCTTGAAGGGGTCTTGCCTAGCCCATCCTAAGTCCAACCACATGTTGGAAAATTGCAAGGTCCTCAAGGAAATCTACCGCCGCAAACAGACTTCAGAAAATGCCAACAAGCCTTATAACGCGACAGACCAGCATAACTGCAGGGACGATGACGAGGATGATCCTGACAAGAACCCCAAACACCAGTATCAGGAGCCTATGAGGCATGTTGCAACCATTGTCGGGGGTAAGGTGTCTGTTGAAAGTAAACGCGAGTGGAAGCTGCTCGCCCGTGCTTGCTTAAACGTGGCCAAGGTAGATGACCTCATCGCGGATCCAAGACTCCCCCCTGGTCACACCACGAAATCAATTTCAGCAGGGCGAATCAATGGGCCACCATCCCTGAACCAGGTCATTTCGCTCTTGTCCTCAGCCCTTGTATCAATAAAGTGCAATTTGACAGGGTGCTCATTGACGGCGGCAGTTTCATCGACATCCTGTTCAAAAATAGCCTTTTAGCATTGAACATATCTGAAGCTGACTTGAAGCCATATGACGCATAGTTCTGGGGGGTCCTGCCTGGACAGAGCTCTACACCTCTCAGGTAGATTACCCTACCCATGCAGTTCAGCATGGCAGATCACTTCCGTACTGACTACGTCAATTTTGTGGTCACTGACTTCGAGGGAACTTACCATGCTATCCTTGGCCATCCCGCGATCACCAAATTCATGGTTCTACCTCATTATAGGTACTTGGTGCTTAAGATGCCAACGGAAAAGGGAGTCCTCACTCTTAGAGGCAATGTATTCGTTGCCTATACCTATGAAGAGGATAGTTTTCACGTAGCCGAAGCCCACGACCTCTCCCTACGCATGGCGGCAACGACGATGGAGGCCAAGAAGACTCCTCCAAACCAGCTAGAAATTCCAGAGCTCAAAGCACCATGAAAATCTATCAAGTCCAAGGAGTACAAGGAGATCCAGCTGGTCGAGGGTGACTCTAGCAAGACGGCACTGATTGGGTCAAACCTTGACCCCAAATAGGAAGACGCGCTCTTCCGGTTCTTGAGAGAGAATGTAAGCGTGTTCGCTTGGAAACCATCGAACATGCCCGGTGTATCTCGAGACCAAATCAAGCACTCCTTGAACGTTGACCCCAAGGCAAAACCCGTCAAGCAGAAGCTGCGGTGGTTTAGGAAGGACAAAAAGGAGGCTATTAGGGTAGAAGTTACACGGCTTCTTGCAGCCGGTTTTATCAAAGAGGTGTATCATCTGGACTGGTTAGCCAATCTAGTTCTTGTACGCAAAAAGAATAATGAATGGAGAATGTGCGTTGACTACACTGATCTCAATAAGCACTGCCCTAAAGACCCCTTTAGCCTACCTCGTATTGACAAAGTCATGGACTCCACGGCCGGTTGTGAGCTATTATCTTTTCTCGACTGTTACTCTGGTTATCACCAGATCACTCTAAACAAGGACGATCAGATCAAGACATCCTTTATTACACCTTTTGGTGCCTACTGCTACATGACCATGTTGTTCGGGCTCAAAAATGCCGGAGCTACTTATCAGCGTGCAATACAAGAGTGCCTCAAAAAAGAGATACAAGATGAACTGGTCGAGGCCTATGTAGATGATGTAGTTGTCAAAACCAAGGATTCCCACTCCTTGATTGATGATCTGACACATACTTTTGCAGCGCTCAATCAATATCAATGGAAGTTGAACACTAAAAATGCATCTTTGGCATTCCCTCTAGTATATTACTAGGCAATGTCGTCAGTCATGATGGCATACGCCCTAACCCAGAAAAGGTGCAAGCTGTCCTTAATATGAAGCGACCAGCAAATGTCAAGGATGTCTAGAAGCTTACAGGGTGTATGGCCGCCCTAAGCCAATTTCTATCTCGATTTGGTGATAAGGGCTTACCTTTTTTCAAGTTACTCAAGGCAGGCGAGAAGTTTGAGTGGTCGGAGGAAGCAGATATTACCTTTACCTAGTTGAAGCAGTACCTTACATCACCTCTGGTCCTTACTGCCCCCAAGTCAGGAGAAGTCCTTCAACTCTACATTACCGCGACTGATCGAGTTGTCTCCACTGTCCTCGTGGTCGAGTGCGAGGAGCCCGGCCACGCTTATGGTGTTCAGCGCCCGATCTATTTCATCAGTGAGGTGCTCAATGAGTCCAAAACTAGGTACACTCAGATTCAAAAATTGATCTATGTCATCCTCATTACAACCCGAAAGTTGAAGCACTACTTTGATGGGTTCCACGTGGTGATCAAAACTGAGTTTCCCCTTGGTACTATTATACGCAATAAAGATGCAAATGGGCGCATTGCCAAGTGGGCAATGGAGCTATGTCCTTTCGACCTAGAGTTTACACACCACGATACTATTAAATCACAAGCATTGGCCAATTTCATGGTCGAGTGGATAGACTTAAGCATCCCGACCTCTCAAAGACCCGTTGACTACTGGAAAATGTATTTTGATGGCTCATTAACAATTTATGGTGCAGGAGCGGGCATATTATTCATATCACCAACCAATGAGCAATTGCGCTACGTCCTCAAGATTCACTTCCCGACATCTAACAACGCCGCAGAATACGAGGCATGTTTTCATGGTTTGCGCATTGTAGTTGACCTTGGTATCAAGCGCCTTTACGTTCATGGCGACTCGGCCCTAGTTATCAACCAGCTCCACAAGGACTGGGATACAACTAGCGAGAAGATGGATGCATACTGCAAGGAAATTAGGAAGCTTGAAGGCAAATTCTATGGCATTGAATATTCCCATGTGGTCCGAGACAAAAACTAAGCAGCCGATGCGCTGTCAAAGTTAGGATCATCCAGAGCTCAAGTACTGCATGGCGTTTTTATTCAAGACCTTTTCAAACCATCAATTAAGCAAGAAGGTGACCTTGTGGTCGAGAAGCCCTCGGACGAGCCTCTGGTAGCTATGGTTTCATCACCGACCACTATGACACTATCTCCCGCATCTGTAGGATCATCCTAGACCTCGACTAAGATATCAGACTGGCGTGTTCCATTCATCCAGTATCTAACATATGGCACCAGGTATTCTGATCGAACTAAGAATGAATGCCTTATACATCACAACAAATAGTATCTGGTGGTCGAGGGTAAGCTATGGCGCAAAAACGCGAAAGCCAAAGTATTAATGAAGTGCATTGAGCAAGAAGACGGTATTAAACTCTTGGCAGAAATATATTCTGGCACCTATGATAACCATGCCGCATCTTAGACACTGGTCGGTAAAGCATTCCGTGCAGGTTTTTATTGGCCATCTGCTGTAGCAGACGCAGAGAAGCTTGTTCGACATTGCGCCAATTGTCAGTTTTTCTCAAAAAGAGTTCACGTGCCAGTCCATGAGATCCAGATCATACTAGCCTCTTGGCTCTTTGCCTGCTGGGGATTGGATATGATCGGACCCTTCAAACCAACACCAGGTAAGTTCAAGTTCGTATTCGTGCTGATTGATAAATTTTCTAAATGGATAGAGTACATGCCCTTGGTTAAGGCATCTTCCGAAAAAACAGTTGAGTTCCTCGACCAGGTCATCCACCACTTCGGTATACCCAACAGTATCATTATAGACCTGGGGACTCAGTTTACCAGGAACACATTTTAGGATTTCTGTGATGAACGGAGCATTGTAGTAAAATATGTTTCGATGGCACATCCCAGAGCTAATGGATAGGTCGAGCGGGCTAATGGAATGATACTGGATGCGTTAAAGAAAAGGATGTACAGATAGAATGACAAGGCCCCTAGACGTTGGATTAAGGAGTTACCAGCCGTGACCTGGGGACTTCAGACACAGCCTAGTCGCAATACTGGTGTCTCTCCATATTTCATGGTTTACGGCGCTGAGGCTATGCTCCTAGCAGATATTGAATTCCGATCACCTCAGGTCAAGAACTACAATGATGATCACATTACAGAACAACGTGAGCTCGAGGTGAATAGTGCAGAGGAATGGACATCGAAGTGGTCGAGAAACAGAAATCGAGTAAGGATTCATTCTGTTGTTAGGTACTCGAGCTCTATAGGGTGCTGTATTTTTGTACTGTATATAATCATTGGATTGCTACAGGTCTGGACATCGAAGTCAGCCGGCTTCGTGAAGAAAATGCTCAGGTAACTGCTAAGCGTGACCGGCTAGCTGAAGAAAAGACTAAATGGCTACAAACACAGTAGGCCATGAAGGAAGAGAAGGTGAAACTAGCCAAAGATCTAGAGAGTAAGTATTCCTCAACATTGTCGTATCGTTCATTGAATTTTATGGTGTTAAGCTCGACATTGTCATATCTTATCAACATAACACCTTGCAGTTGTGAAGAAAAATGTCAAATTACACTTGGAGAAGATGAAGAAAGATTGCGATGACTTGGAGCTTCAAAACCAGGCTGGTGCAAAAAAGATCGAGGTGTGGTCCTAGAAATGCAACAAGCTTATGACAAAGCAAGAAACTCTGAACGGCAAATGCAAGACGCTCGTCAAAGAGCGAGAGACTTGGAAGCATGCCTATGCAGAGATGGTGAAAGGGATCGCACTAGTGCTCGACATCATTAGCCCTGACTCCACCGAGGCTAGAGCGGAGACACGAAAAATAGGCTTGGTCGAGAAATCCCAAAAAGCCTGGGGATGGCTCCAATAGTGGACGAAGGACATCAAGGAGTATGTGGGTGCACATGTACTTAGCTTGGTACGTGCCCACTACCCTTTGATAGAAATTGCTCGCCTAGAAGCCGAGTATCCTAGGGAGGTCGGGGCAGAGCAAGCTGACGAGCTACGGTCGGAGGAGATGAAGCATGCTGCAGCGATTACAAAGGACATCATCATGTGCCCAGCTATAGCCCCATCGACTAGAGGGACCATTCAATTATACGTGGGTCAAATACCCATGCCGCCATCTTTGGCTTCCAGCGGAACACATCAAGCTCCATCCTCGACCACGCCAAAGGTGGCAGAACTACCAAAGGGGCCACAGTAGGAGGAATAGACGAATAGGTCATAGGATTAAGTTTCATAAACCTATTATAAACTCGTGCCTGTAAAAAGGCGAGCTTGTAATATGTAATGAATAATACAATGTAAAGCTGTTTATGTTTTTGTGTGAAAAAATATTAAAGCTCTGTATTGTGTGCAAATTTAACTAAGTTAGAACAGTAGGGTATTCTGTTTTAGTTGTTCTGGCGTAATCGACGAGAACTAAGTGAGAACAGCGAAATGTTCTGTTTTTAATTGTTCAAGCGTAGTCGACGAGAACTAAGTTAGAACAGCGAAATGTTCTATTTTAGTTGTTCAAGCATAGTCGACGAGAACTAAGTTAGAACAGCGAAATGTTCTGTTTTAGTTGTTCAAGCGTAGTCGATGAGAACTAAGTTAGAACAATGAAATGTTTTATTTTAGTTGTTCAAGCGTAGTCAACGAGAACTAAGTTAGAACAGCAAAATGTTCTATTTTTAGTTGTTCAAGCGTAGTCGACGAGAACTAAGTTAGAATAGCGAAATATTCTGTTTTAGTTGTTCAAGCGTAGTCGACGTCATCCTGTAGGTCTGTACGGCTTTGGAGAGGCCAGTGATCCGAGTGTAAGGCTGTCATAGCCTGTATACATGTAAGAGTATGACTGGTCTAGCCAAAGAGCATCTGTCGACCACTCAAAATGCAGAGGACGGATCTCGTGCACGCTAAGAGTATGGTCAAGGACAGAGCTGCTCCGAGAACCTAAAGGGATTGGCGTACGATTGTCTCAAGAGGGTGTTATTTGTTACAGGATCAACGATATAAATAGGTGTAGTCAAAACATATATATATATATATATATACATATATAATTATATATAGGACTACGCTTGAACAACTAAAACAGAATATTTCGCTATTCTAACTTAGTTCTCGTCGACTACGCTTGAACAACTAAAAATAGAACATTTTGCTGTTCTAACTTAGTTCTCGTTGACTACGCTTGAACAACTAAAATAAAACATTTCATTGTTCTAACTTAGTTCTCATCGACTACGCTTGAACAACTAAAACAGAACATTTCGCTGTTCTAACTTAGTTCTCGTCGACTATGCTTGAACAACTAAAATAGAACATTTCGCTGTTCTAACTTAGTTCTCGTCGACTACGCTTGAACAATTAAAAACAGAACATTTCGCTGTTCTCACTTAGTTCTCGTCGATTACGCCAGAACAACTAAAACAGAATACCCTACTGTTCTAACTTAGTTAAATTTGCACACAATACAGAGCTTTAATATTTTTTCACACAAAAACATAAACAGCTTTACATTGTATTATTCATTACATATTACAAGCTCGCCTTTTTACAGGCACGAGTTTATAATAGGTTTATGAAACTTAATCCTATGACCTATTCGTCTATTCCTCCTACTGTGGCCCCTTTGGTAGTTCTGCCACCTTTGGCGTGGTCGAGGATGGAGCTTGATGTGTTCCGCTGGAAGCCAAAGATGGCGGCATGGGTATTTGACCCACGTATAATTGAATGGTCCCTCTAGTCGATGGGGCTATAGCTGGGCACATGATGATGTCCTTTGTAATCGCTGCAGCATGCTTCATCTCCTCCGACCGTAGCTCGTCAGCTTGCTCTGCCCCGACCTCCCTAGGATACTCGGCTTCTAGGCGAGCAATTTCTATCAAAGGGTAGTGGGCACGTACCAAGCTAAGTACATGTGCACCCACATACTCCTTGATGTCCTTCGTCCACTATTGGAGCCATCCCCAGGCTTTTTGGGATTTCTCGACCAAGCCTATTTTTCGTGTCTCCGCTCTAGCCTCGGTGGAGTCAGGGCTAATGATGTCGAGCACTAGTGCGATCCCTTTCACCATCTCTGCATAGGCATGCTTCCAAGTCTCTCGCTCTTTGACGAGCGTCTTGCATTTGCCGTTCAGAGTTTCTTGCTTTGTCATAAGCTTGTTGCATTTCTAGGACCACGCCTCGATCTTTTTTGCACCAGCCTGGTTTTGAAGCTCCAAGTCATCGCAATCTTTCTTCATCTTCTCCAAGTGTAATTTGACATTTTTCTTCACAACTGCAAGGTGTTATGTTGATAAGATATGACAATGTCGAGCTTAACACCATAAAATTCAATGAACGATACGACAATGTTGAGGAATACTTACTCTCTAGATCTTTGGCTAGTTTCACCTTCTCTTCCTTCATGGCCTACTGTGTTTGTAGCCATTTAGTCTTTTCTTCAGCTAGCCGGTCACGCTTAGCAGTTACCTGAGCATTTTCTTCACGAAGCCGGCTGACTTCGATGTCCAGACCTGTAGCAATCCAATGATTATATACAGTACAAAAATACAGCACCCTATAGAGCTCGAGTACCTAACAACAGAATGAATCCTTACTCGATTTCTGTTTCTCGACCACTTCTAGCTGCTGGGAGGACAGTGCGCATCTTTTCTTCATGATCAATATTTTGCTTCGCGTAACTTTCTACTTGCTGCTGTAGCTTTTTCTATTTTGCACTCAGCTGCTTGTTCTTTTTGGCCATAGTCTGCAGCATACAGGATCTTAAAAGCAATTCTTATGGATGGTACAATCACAGCTTATTAAGTTATGTGAGGCTTACTTTAACCTCCTCTAGGAATATTTTGCCAACTATTTCTACAGCCCTGACCTCATCTCCTACTGGAATCTCCACATTGTATGAGCGGGTGCCGCAAAATCTGTTTTCTTCTTCATAATGCCCAAGGATTTATTCTACGACTAGGGCGGAAGGCTTGGTTTCTTCTTCTAGTTTTGCACTTCCAGCCGACTCCTCAGTGGTCTTCCCAACTTCTGCGGTTTTTAGGACTTGTCTCTCAGGGGCCGGCCGAGGCTGTTTCGGGTCTTCTGGGGCTGTTTGTGGACCAGGAGCGGCAGTTGAAGGAGCTTGTGGTTCGGGGACTACTCTATCTGCTCTGATTTGCTCCTAGACTTGCTGCTCGGTGCTGGTTGTATTAGTTGGTGGCGGTGTCACATTGCCAGAAAGTTCTTTCGGCTTTTGGGTCGATGTAGAGCTATACAAATCAATAGCAAGTTATAAAGGCGGTGCTATTCACCAATTATGTCATACTTACATGAGTTTTTAATGACTTATAGGTCTATAGCGCGGAAAACGGTGGCAAATCGAGATTTCTTTGTCTTCTCGGGCCCGGCACCCTTCTCCGCTCCTGCTCCAGTGGTCGGGACCGGCTTAGCAACATCGCTCCTAATAGCGGCAGCCGGCCTTGGGATTTCTGTGGTCTGTACTTGTGGTTGTGGTGGCCGAGGTGGTGGTTCAGTCGTTTGCAATGGTGGCGTCAGCTCCTGTCTTCTAGTAAGTCGCTCCCTTCGACTGCTCGCTATGATACTAGAGACCTTATCGACCTCCATGTCTTCATCTTCAGGCCAATCCGCGATAACACGTCGACGTTTACTTGCTAGGTCCTCTGCTTCCTTTAGGTCAATTATCTCTTTTGGCTTTTCACTTGCAAAGGTTCCTAGTGAGGTCTGGCCCCTTTTCTTCATTGGGGTGGCCACTTGTTTCTTCCCTGCAAGTCGGCTGGCTTGCTCTGATTCATCCTCAATTTCAAGCCAATCAACTTCAGATTAATCGTCGTCCACGGGCAGCGGCTGTGCATCCTGGGCCCGTGGCATGACCTATGGCCACTCCACGCCTGGAGGGCAAGAGACGAATGCCTGTGCTCTCTCCTGTCCATTAAATTGGGTAACAAACAGCAACATGAAATTTAGAATGATAGTACACCAACTACATGGTTGTTATGCAGTATTTCAATTTCAAGGATAAACTATCAGACATCATTTGACTTACCAGTGGTGGTGGGCGTGTAAGCTTGAACGCTGGCTCAATGACTGTTAGTTTCCTGAAGCTGGGATCTTTGAGGTTAAACAGATCTTGGACCCTCATTTTCACTTCTTTCGGCTCGAGGTCTTCATTCCTCATCCTGGTCGAGTCCATGCGACCTTGGTATTCATATGCCGCATGTATTCTGGCCTGGCATGGCTGGATTCAACGACTGATAAAATTACCAACTACACTTGGTCCATCTAGCCTTGACCAAGATAGCAGTTGCACGATTGTTTCGATCTGTATTGTGTTCTGCAGTAGCTCTTTCCAACTGTCAGTTTTCTCTAGGACCAAAGATACATCGCAGTATGAGGCCTGGCTTGGTTCTTCATGAATGTAAAACCAGTGCCTATACCAGTCCTCTAATGTGGTTTTCCACGGACAGTGTAGATACTCTACCCTGATCCCTTCTCGCATGTTCAGATAGCAACCACCAGCAACATTGGAGCCGCCTCGACCTCCTTTCTTCTTCAACCAAAACAGGTGACGGAAATAGTCAAAGTGGGGTTGGAAACCACCATATGCTTCGCAGAGATGGATGAAGCAAGCAATAAGTAACATAGAATTTGGATGCAGATTGCAAATGCTGATCTCATAGTAGTTACAGAGCCCTTGCAAGAATGGATGTATGGGAACACCAAATCCATGAGTAAAGTATTCTTTAAATACAACAATTTCACCTCCTTTGGGATCTGGAAATGGTTCCAGATCAGGTGTACGCCATCCCGCCAGTTCTTAGGCATGCAGCACACCAATCCGCACCAGTCGCTTAAGACTGAGTGGGGTGCACTTCGACAAACTCCACTCCTTCTTCATGAGATCCTTTCGAACTTCGACCTCTATCTTCATCTTCTTCGTGGTCATTCTTTGATTCTTTCGACTCTTCCTTTCAACGGATGAAAAGAAAGGCGCAGCTCTTACCAGTGGCTAGGGTTTGGTGGCGGCGAGTCAAGAGGCGACGACGCGTGAGGAAATTGAGGCGATTTTATCGGTGCCTATGGCGGCGATTTTGGATTACACTATGGCGGTGGCACTGGGGCTCAAATGGGCTCTGTGATGCCAATGGCACGGCGGCGGCGGCAACAAGAAGACGATTGATTGTGGATCTACAAGTGTGAGTGAATTGAATCGTTCCCTCCCCCGGTCTTTAAGAGGCAGGGTCGATTTAGTTTCTGAAGGAATGGCGCACATGGGGCGATATTTGTGACACTGGGTCACTATTCAAAGGGTGCGTCAGAAAGGAACTGCGGCGCTGCCCACATCATCATCACATCAGATTAGACCAATTAAAAAAAGTAGCAAGAGATCTACCGAGACAGCGTGGCAATGGATTCGCTAAGACCAGTGAGCTTTGGGACCTACACCCAGACCTCTGTGTAACAACCCAAAAATCCACACACCAAAAATACCAAATACAAAATTTTTCTCAAAACTTCTATGTGATGATGAGTGTCATGTATGGTAACCCAACCTAAGAGATGCATTAGGTCTAACCCAACCCAAGTTAGCATATAAGCATGGCATGCCTTTGACTAATTATGTTTATTTAAATTCTAACAAATGAAATGTTGCATACATAGTTAACTCAAATTGTGATTTGGATTTTCTTTTGCTTTATGTTATGCTTAACAACTTTTTCTAAGAAACACACCATAAAATAATCACTATTCAAATCCAAGGACAATTGTATAAAAGAAAAACTAATTCTATATATATAACAAACTACACCAATGTGGATATACAAAATAGCTAAACAAAATTCCCTAAACACCAATGAATAAGTTACATCAGTTTGGAATTCAAATTTCAAACCAAATTTGAATTCAAAAAATGGAAAAGAAATGAAAAACAGAAAAGAAAAAGAAGAAAGAGAGAAGAAGGCCTCCCAGCCAGCTGCTCGGCCCAGCAATCCAGCCCAAGCTGCCGCTCGCGCGCTCAGCTCCAGCGCGCACACACGCTGCCCAGCTGCCGGCCTAGGCGACCGCTCACGCCCGCGCGCCCAGTTCGCTAGCTGCCGCTGCCACTTGGCCCCACACGACAGCCACACGACTTCCACGCCCGCGCGCTTCCCTGTTCCACTTGCAGCCACTACCACGCGGGCCCCGCACGACAGGGGGGCCAACAGCGTTGGCAGAGGCGGGCCAGGGGTCACGCCCGGGGCATGCCCTTGTTCCCCCTCTTGCGCCGCACCCACGCAACCACACACCACCGTAGGATGCGTCGCAGGCTTCTCCACCGATCGATCGCCACCGCCATGGAAGCCTGGCATTCGGCTATAAAGGCCTAGCCCCGATCACCCTAGCGCCCGAGCTCTCAACGCCCCGCCACCACCGGGTGGCTACCCTCTGCACACCTGAGCCAAGAGAAAGAGAACCAAGGGAGGAAGAAGGAGGGAAGAGGAGAGAAACAGGGGAAGGCGCCATCGGAACACCTTCGGAGCCGCCGGAGCCGAGGGAGACGCGGTCGTCCTCATCACGGTCGCAGGGTCGGCACTGCACGGCTTCCGGAGCTACACGGCCACAACCCGCCACTACACCACTATCCTCTCGCCCTCAACACCGATGGTGAGCCGGACGCCGCTGAGACCCCTCCTAGCCCATGGGTTCGCCTAGACCTCCATGAACGGACCGCGCCGGAGCATGAACTCTTGTTTCGGTTGGCCAAAACGGCAGCCTAGAAGGACCATCACAGCCCCCGTGTCGAGCCGATCGGAAACATGAGGAAAAAGGAAAGGAAGAGAGCAACATCGAGCACACAGCTCGAGCAAGCCATTACGGTTCACGGAGAGCACACGCTCGCCATGGATCCAAGCACGGCTGTGACGTAGCCACCGCGCTTCCTACGCCACGGTGGAGATGGCACAACCACCTTGGTTGGTTCCGCAACACCGCGGAACACGTCGCGCGCACGATTTAAGTAGGAGAGGATCACTAGAACGTCAAACGGAGGCCACACCGCGCCACGGCCGGAGCGCCGCCACCACCGCATCGACTCCACCGGGGCCAAAGCCATCAGAGGCCATGGAGGACCCCTCGAATTGCCCAACGTACTCGCGGAAGCATAGTGACGCCCACGCGCACCACAAAAGCGGCCTAAGCCGCAGCCTCGCGCCCTTCCCGCATACCGGTGGTGCTCAAGCCGCCGTTCACCATGGCCAACGCTCTAGGGAGCCTCGATTGCTACCCAGACGCCACCATCGGGCTCGCCATCGCCTGGGGAAGCTTTTCCCCATCTTAATTGGATGACCGCGCCGCCGTAAGACCACACCGGTGAGCACAACACCGGCGGGAACACGCCGGAGATGGAAGCAGAGGCTTCCCCTCGCCAGCCACTCACACATGCACCCGGTGCACGTAGACCACAGAGAGAGAGGAGAAGGGTGGACGTGGTTCATCGGAAGAAGATGCGGTCCACCGTGGACCAGCGCTCGCGTCCACCGTAAACCGAGCTTATGGACCAAGCCCAGTAGAAGCCCACGGCTACGACGTGGCAGCACCATAGCTTGCCATGTGTCCGACCCGGCCCGGCCCAGACCGGCCCAACCCGAGCCCAACCGGCCTAGTTTGGACCCGACCCGAGTTGCCCGTTGACCGGTCAAATGTTGACCATTGACCTGGGCCCACATGTCAGTGACACAGAGCCACGGGACCCACTTGATAGTGGGTGACGTCATCCTGACGTCATGCGGGACCCACCTGTCAGTGATAATACAACCAGGGGTGACGTCACGCTGACGTCACGATACTGACATCAGCAGCCCTGGACCCACATTCCAGTGACCCAAGAACCCTGGCCCCACATGTCAGCCACAGTGACGTTGATGACGTCATGATGACGTCAGCAGGACCCCACCTGTCAGCCTAGAGCCGGGACGATGACGTCAGCTAGCCACGTGGACCAACCACAGCACGACACGTGTCAGCCCAGGAATAATTCAGCCTTTTTTATTTTCAGAAATAGATTTAATCTTCGGAAATTCATAACTAATTCATACGACCTCGAAAAAATATGAAACTAGGACCAAAATTCATCTAAAATCAAGCTCTACGCAATAAACCCATGTTTAAGTGAATTTGGCTCTTTTGAATTTTCATTGCTTCTTTGTGCTATTCTATAGACGTCGCTAACGCGACTATAATGCAAACGATGCAGACTCAGAGGAGAACCTGACGGACGAAGACCGTGAGTACCATGAGGAGAACGAAGATGACTACACTGAAGGTGCCATATCCCACCCAAATCTCGTAGCACCTATTACACATGGCTAATATAGAACTGCTATTGCTTTACTCTACTTTATGGTAGGTTTTGCATGGTAGTATGCTTGCTTGAAAGCCTTTACCTTGACGCAACCTTACCCCTGCATACCCTGCTATAAGCTAGACACACGCTTATTGCTCTATAATTCCTTATTTATACTTCTACTACGCTTATACTATGTGCGTGGTGGAAACTGGTGTTACCTAGACTTTGGGGAGAGTGCTGCGTGTGTGACTTGGGTGTGTGGAGGGTGAGGGTTGAGTCGACCAACTTAGAGTATACGACAAGCCTGGGGCAAGTCTTTCCATGGGATGCTACCTGGGCACCCCTGGAAATGTATACCTGTGGTGGGTAAAAGGTATATGAGGTGGACCTGGTTGTGAACCTGTGATGGGTGGAGCCCGGGTTGGAGGTGCTGTGGTGGCACGGTAAAGGAAACCCTGATGGAGACATTCTGGCTTGGTCATCCCTAAGGACTTACTAGTACTCAGATTCACCGGGAAGCCTTACGTACCGCTCGCCCTATATGGTGCGGGACGGCTGGACTACTTGGTAGAATTTTGCCACTACTGCTAGATTGATAGCGGACAGTGTAAGGAGGTACGGGGCATAGAGGATTTCCCCCACACCCTATCGAGATTTCATGGAGACCTTGTGGACCCGGCTCATGACTCACAGTTTCAGCCACCCTAGACTCGACTTGGGGTGAACCAGGGCTGAATGGTAGAGTGGCATTATCCTAGGCTAGCAAGCAGCCAGAATCAGCCCAGTTGACGACGGTCAGCAAGGAAGGCAGATCTTGTGGTTATGTAAAACCTCTGCAGAGTGTATGGTTGATCGATCGATACATGTGCCGACTCGTCGGCTATGGACTTTTCCTGGGTTTCGCTTAAACTAGATAGAGAGATGAGTCCTTCTCTTCTTCCCCCAAAAGAGAGTGTCGGTCTTAGCCAGGGGCTACAGACTTTGAGACAGTGCCGAGAGGGAGTTGGCCTGTCGATTGAGCGATGGTGTGGAATAGTGTGGAGTTGGTGGTATGTTGATTCCAGGATCGTAACCTGGCTCGAAAAAGGGAATGGAGTGGAATGAGTGTGGGAATGGTGTTAAAACTTGATCAATTATATTATACACTTGATATACTACTGCATAGGAAGCCCCAGCCCTATAGGTTTCTTTTGAATACAACCATGTTGCATCCAAATCCACAAAGCAATGCTCATAGGGATGGGAGTGGCCAGTACAAATCGTACTGATAAGTTTTTGGCACAGGTTCTGCTGAGGAGTATAGCTCCGAGGAGTTTGATGGTTGAGGCATTCGTGCCTACGCTCGAGTTTGGCGATCTTATCTTCAAGCTGTTCTTATTAAATGCTACTTTCGTTTCCGCCAATACGGCGATATAATAATTTATGTAATTCTACACTATTTGTACTCTGATATTATCGTTGTATGGATGTGGTATTCGACTGGAATTTGGGTAATAAGATCCATCGTGGTCTTAATACACTTTGACTCTGTGGATTTCCCTTCGTGGAAATTGAGGTCATTTTAGTTGGTATCAGAGCCATACTTGACCTTAGGACAAAACCTTAGAAATGGACGATAGAATAAGACGTGAACAAACCTTCCTTCGGTTATATACCGACCCTGCATCTACTTTTATGCAAGGCTTTTCTATTAATGGACCTGCTAACACCTGATTTCCTTAAAACATGCAGATGGCAACGAACGTCGACTGGCTACCTCTGGACCACGCCAAGCTTACCCTTGACCTACGTGAGCTCGGGGGTTTTACACAGACCCTCTGCCGAGTTCTCATCACGTTAGGTGTCCCCGACGAGCTTATCAAGGTCACCTGCACGGGCAAAGCAGCTCAGGGAGGAGGAATCGAAGGACCGATTGCCACCTCAGTGGAGTTCCCAGCTAGCACCACCTTACCTTCCATCCCAGCCTTCACCGAGATGACGATAGAGGACACAGTCGAGGAGGGACTGCAAGCTATCTCACACAAGGCACTTCACAGAGTGATGAGGGACCACTACGAGCACCTGAAGACAACAGAGTTCCGTCTACTTCCCCAGGCCCTCGACCTCAACCTTACCCCTAGTGAGTAGAGTTTCGCAGCAGGCAGAGTTATCCTTGCTGAGGAGGACAGATGCCTTCGTGTCTCAGCTATTCACCTACTAGAGCAGGACAGGTACGTGACCCAGCTGGAGCAGAAGAGACGTCAGGACCAGGCCCTCTGGTGGGAGTACCAGGAGCGAGATTCGCAGGGAGCACATGAGCGAGCTAGACTACTGGAGACAATTGCCAAGCTGCAGGACGAGCTCAACCGTCGTGAGGAGGACCACAAAGCCGAGGTCACTGACTTACAGGACAAAGCAGCCGACCTAGGCAACAGGAATTGCTACCTCGACAGCAAGGTCTTGGAATTACAGAGTGAGATGGATGACAAGAAGGCCGAGTTCAACCGCAGGGGAGACAGAGAGAGATCCAAGGGGATTGGTATGCTGAAGATCCAATCTTGGAACAAGACCCTGACTCAGGAGCTAGAGGAGTTCAGGAAGAAGGCCGTTCGCAACCAGGGTCACCTGATCGAGGCACTCAGGCAGACCGAGTACCTACAGGACAAGTGTGAGAGGACTTGGCAGGCTTGGCAGAAGTCTGATAGGAAACGTCTCAGGGAAATGAAGGGTATGTGGGATCAGCTACCCAAGGAGATCCACAGCAAGACAAAGCCTAGGATAGAGGAGTTTGAGTTAGCCCTGACTTGCCTCAACCTAGACGCCTGCCCTACCCTACCTAGAGCCAAGGCTACCGAGGAGCTCACCGAGGCCTTGAAGTACGTATCCCGACTCCACAAGTCTGACGAAGAGATCGAGATCAAGGACAGTCGTATCCCAGCCACGGTGTATGAGTTAGAGTAGGTGACCCTGTGTGGTCATGAGTTATGTCTAAAGTTTCCATGAGTTGTACCCCCCTTATGAGATGATTTATGAGACTCTCTGCGTAGCACGATTCTCGCACATCTTCTAGTGTAGCTGCTAAAGATGATGCTATGCAATCAAACCCTTGTAATGAATGTTTTTGGATCTTATGGCATCTTTTGGATCTTGTCGCTTCTTTGTAATGAGTGTTGGATAGTGTAACTATTCTATTTTAAATCATTAAAATCATGTCATCATATTGAATTATAAAGCACCTTGGCACAAGCACTAAAATTTCAATGATCCGTGTTACAGATGCTGAACCGCTGATCGAATCGCCTAATGAATCGAGGGCGTGCGCCCATCCCCGAACCCAATAGGGGCCGTGGTGACAACAACCGTGGCCGTGGTCGTGGCCGTGGACGTGGAGGGATACCCTTCGACTTGGAGAATACCCCGCCACCTGTTGAGGAGAACATCCCACCGCCACCACCGAACCTGGCAGAAGTGATGGCGCAGCAGACCCAGCTTCTTGCAGCTCTTGTTAAAGGAGCCAATCATCGCCAAGGAGGTCAGCAGAATGATTTCCAGAGGAAGCTGGAAGGTCTCCTGAAGCTAAGACCACCTACCTATGATGGCACCGACCCTGACCCATTGGTAGCCGATGACTGGCTTAAGGAAATGGAGAAGAAGCTTGATCTCACTACATTCACCGACGATGAGTGTGTTGGAGCTGCCGCACACCAGCTCACAAAGTGCAGCATGTGCCTGGTGGGACAGTTTCAGTGACTCCCATGAGGACCCTGCCAACATCTCGTGGGAAGAGTTCGCCGAAGCATTCACTGAGTACCACATTCCCAAGGGTATCATGGAGGCCAAAGCTGAGGAGTTTCGCAACATCAAGATGGGAAAAGACAGAGTGATCGAGTACACTACTCGTTTCACCAACCTTTTGCGCTATGCGCCTTCCTATGTTGTGAACTCTGAAAAGGAGAAGCTGTACTATTACCGCAAGGGGCTTAACCCACACATCAAACTGAAATTTGGTGGTATTGAGAGTAACACATTACGTGCTCTGGTGGATCGCTGCATTCAGATTGAGAAGGACCGTGATGAAGCTGGAGAAGAGTACAAGGGAAGAAAGCAAAAACCTGAGGAGTCCCTCCATAGCTGTGATCGCAAGAGGATCCGCAGAGATGCACCATCCAGGGAACGCTCTCACTACAACAGGGATGACAACCCTGGATCAGGTAGGGGAAGTGGAGGCTACTTCACCAAAAACTCCCGCCCTGCTCAGGATCGTTACACCCGAGATCATTATGCTCAGGATCGTAACACCCATGACCGTTTCAACCATTCCCGCTCTGTGAATGAACGCCCAACACAGAACCACTCCGCACCAGGCAATGGAAAATGGAAGGCACCCGCGCCAACCCCTACAGGCGGTGCACCTTTCACCTGCTTCGCATGTGGCCAACCGGGTCACAAGGCCGCTGAATGCCCTCAGAATTCAGCTGTTCAGAAGTCTCAGTTCAAGGGGTCTGCTACCCGTGGACTTCTCAACCATATGAATGCCGAGGAAGCACAGGCTGCACCAGACATCGTGTACGGTATGTTTCTAGTTAATGGCAATACTGCATCAGTTCTTTTTGACTCTGGAGCAACTTGTTCATACATATCAACCAAGTTTGCACAAGAGTATGGCCTGCCCGTAACCCCACGTGAGAAGCCTATCATTACCAGCTCGCCCTTAAGAGACCTAAAAAGCACCCACATCTGTAAGGGAGTGAGTCTTACCATCGAGGGTCTTATCTTTAAAGCCGATTTAACCCTGTTACCTTCCACCAACCTAGATATCATCTTAGACATGGATTAGTTAACCATTCACCGAGGCATCATATCATGTTCCCCTAGATATGTCCAAGTGACCCACCCATCAGGCCAAGTCATTAGATGTGAACCCCAGATCGAAAGGTCCACCTCTATCCTATGTGCCCTTAAGGCAAGATTAGAATCACTAAAGGAGGAAAAGACAGTTTATGATGTGCCTGTGGTCAGAGACTATCCTGATGTATTCCCTGAGAATTACCAGGAATGCCACCGGACCGTGATGTGGAGTTCATCATTGATCTTTTGCCGGGAACAGGACCCATTGCCAAGAGACCATATCGCATGTCAGTTGATGAACTGACCGAACTCAAGAAACAGCTAGAAGAGCTCATCTCGAAGGGATATATCAGACCCAGTGCTTCACCCTGGGGATCCCCTGTTCTGTTCGTTAAGAAGAAGGATGGCTCAATGAGAATGTGCATAGATTACCGTAACTTGAACGCAATCACCATCAAGATGTCGCCATTTGAAGCTCTATATGGCAGACCTTGTAAGACACCTTTGATGTGGTCCCAACCAGGAGAAAGATCATTCTTTGACTCTGCTAAGATTCAAGATGCAGAAGGAGTTGCTCAGGTAAGAGAGAATTTGAGAATTACCCAAAGTCGATACAAGAGCTATGCGGACAAATGAAGAAGAGAACTGGAGTTCAATATGGGGGACTTCGTATATCTCAAGGTATCCCCACTACGTGGAACGGTCAGATTTCATGTGAAAGGCAAGCTTGCCCCTAGATTTGTTGGCCCATACAAGATTTGCAAGAGAATTGGAAAGCTCGCCTACAAACTTGAGTTACCTGCGGAATTGACGGGTGTACATCCCGTATTCCATGTATCCCAGCTATGCAAATGTTTAAGAGTACCCGATGAAGCAATCCCAACTGGTGCACTTGACATTCAAGATACACTTGAGTATAAAGAACATCCTATCAGGATTCTGGACAGAGATACCAAAGAGACTCGAAGCAAGACTATTCCTATGTGCAAGATCCAATGGAGCAATCACACAGAGAGAGAAGCAGCATGGGAGAAAGAGTCTGACCTCCGGCTACACTATCCTTATCTTTTCAAGGAGTACGTTACGCTTTAATCTCGGGGACGAGATTCTGTTAAGGGGGTAGGACTGTAACAACCCAAAAATCCACACACCAAAAATACCAAATACAAAATTTTTCTCAAAACTTCTATGTGATGATGAGTGTCATGTATGGTAACCCAACCTAAGAGATGCATTAGGTCTAACCCAACCCAAGTTAGCATATAAGCATGGCATGCCTTTGACTAATTATGTTTATTTAAATTCTAACAAATGAAATGTTGCATACATAGTTAACTCAAATTGTGATTTGGATTTTCTTTTGCTTTATGTTATGCTTAACAACTTTTTCTAAGAAACACACCATAAAATAATCACTATTCAAATCCAAGGATAATTGTATAAAATAAAAACTAATTCTATATATATAACAAACTACACCTATGTGGATATACAAAATAGCTAAACAAAATTCCCTAAACACCAATGAATAAGTTACATCAGTTTGGAATTCAAATTTCAAACCAAATTTGAATTCAAAAAAAATGGAAAAGAAATGAAAAACAGAAAAGAAAAAGAAGAAAGAGAGAAGAAGGCCTCCCAGCCAGCTGCTCGGCCCAGCAATCCAGCCCAAGCCGCCGCTCGCGCGCTCAGCTCCAGCGCGCACACACGCGGCCCAGCTGCCGGCCTAGGCGACCGCTCATGCCCGCGCGCCCAGCTCGCCAGCTGCCGCTGCCACTTGGCCCCACGCGACAGCCACATGACTTCCACGCCCGCGCGCTTCCCCGTTCCACTTGCAGCCACTGCCACACGGGCCCCGCACGATAGGCTCCTGTTCTTCTTCTCCACGCCATGCTCAACAACCACGCGACTGGGGGCCGACAGCGTTGGCAGAGGCGGGCCAGGGGTCACGCCCGAGGCATGCCCTTGTTCCCCCTCTTGCGCCGCACCCACGCAACCACACGCCACCGTAGGATGCGTCGCATGCTTCTCCACCGATCGATCGCCACCGCCATGGAAGCTTGGCATTCGGCTATAAAGGCCTAGCCCCGATCAACCTAGCGCCCGAGCTCTCAACGCCCCACCACCACCGGGTGGCTACCCTCTGCACACCTGAGCCAAGAGAAAGAGAACCAAGGGAGGAAGAAGGAGGGAAGAGGAGAGAAACAGGGGAAGGCGCCATCGGAACACCTTCGGAGCCGCCGGAGCCGAGGGAGACGCGGTCGTCCTCATCACGGTTGCAGGGTCGGCACTGCATGGCTTCTGGAGCTACACGGCCACAACCCGCCACTGCACCACTATCCTCTCGCCCTCAACACCGATGGTGAGCCGGACGCCGCTGAGACCCCTCCTAGCCCATGGGTTCACCTAGACCTCCATGAACGGACTGCGCCGGAGCATGAACTCTTGTTTCGGTTGGCCAAAACGGCAGCCTAGAAGGACCACCACAGCCCCCGTGTCGAGCCGATTGGAAACATGAGGAAAAAGGAAAGGAAGAGAGCAACGTCGAGCACACAGCTCGAGCACGCCGTTGCGGTTCACGGAGAGCACACGCTCGCCATGGATCCAAGCACGGCTGTGACACAGCCACCGCGCTTCCTATGCCACGGTGGAGATGGCGCAACCACCTCGGTTGGTTCCGCAACACCGCGGAACACGTCGCGCGCACGATTTAAGTAGGAGAGGATCACTAGAACATCAAACGGAGGCCACACCGCGCCACGGCCGGAGCGCCGCCGCCACCGCGTCGACTCCACTGGGGCCAAAGCCACCGGAGGCCATGGAGGACCCCTCGAATTGCCCAACGTACTCGCGGAAGCATAGTGACGCCCACGCGCACCACAAAAAGCGGCCTAAGCCATAGCCCCGCACCCTTCCTGCACGCCGGTGGTGCTCAAGCCGCCGTTCACCGTGGCCAATGCTCTAGGGAGCCTCGATTGCTACCCAGACGCCACCATCGGGCTCGCCATCGCCTGGGGAAGCTTTTCCCGACCTTAATTGGATGACCGCGCCGCCGTAAGACCACACCGGTGAGCACAACACCGGCGGGAACATGCCGGAGATGGAAGCAGAGGCTTCCCCTCGCCAGCCACTCACACATGCACCCGGTGCACGCGGACCACAGAGAGAGAGGAGAAGGGTGGACGCGGTTCACCGGAAGAAGACGCGGTCCACCGTGGACCAGCGCTCGCGTCCACCGTAAACCGAGCTTATGGACCAAGCCCAGTAGAAGCCCACGGCTACGACGTGGCAGCACCATAGCTTGCCACGTGTCCGACCCGGCCCGGCCCAGACTGGCCCAACCCGAGCCCAACCGGCCCTGTTTGGACCCGACCCGAGTTGACCGTTGACCGGCCAAATGTTGACCGTTGACCTGGGCCCACATGTTAGTGACATAGAGCCGCGGGACCCACTTGACAGTGGGTGACGTCATCCTGACGTCATGCGGGACCCACCTGTCAGTGATAATACAACCAGGGGTGACATCACGCTGACGTCACGATATTGACATCAGCAGCCCCGAACCCACATTCCAGTGACCCAAGAACCCTGGCCCCACATGTCAGCCACAGTGACGTTGATGACGTCATGATGACGTCAGCAGGACCCCACTTGTCAGCCACAATGACGTTGATGACGTCATGATGACGTCAGCAGGACCCCACCTGTCAGCCCAGAGCCGGGACGATGACGTCAGCTAGCCACATGGACCAACCACAGCACGACACGTGTCAGCCCAGGAATAATTCAGCCTTTTTCATTTTCAGAAATAGATTTAATCTTCGGAAATTCATAACTAATTCATACGACCTCGGAAAAATATGAAACTAGGACCAAAATTCTTCTAAAATCAAGCTCTACGCAATAAACCCATGTTTAAGTGAATTTGGCTCTTTTGAATTTTCATTGCTTCTTTGTGCTATTCTATAGACGTCGCTAACGCGACTATAATGCAAACGATGCAGACTCGGAGGAGAACCTGACGGACGAGGACCGTGAGTACCGTGAGGAGAACGGAGACGACTACACTGAAGGTGCCACATCCCACCCAAATCTCGTAGCACCTATTACGCATGGCTAATATAGAACTGCTATCGCTTTACTTTACTTTATGGTAGGTTTTGCATGGTAGTATGCTTGCTTGAAATCCTTTACCTTGACACAACCTTACCCCTGCATACCCTGCTATAAGCTAGACACACGCTTATTGCTCTATAATTCCTTATTTATACTTCTACTACGCTTATACTATGTGCGTGGTGGAAACTGGTGTTACCTGGACTTTGGGGAGAGTGCTGCGTGTGTGACTTGGGTGTGTGGAGGGTGAGGGTTGAGTCGACCAAGTTAGAGTATACGACGAGCTTGGGGCAAGTCTTACCATGGGATGCTACCTGGGCACCCCTGGAAATGTATACCTGTGGTGGGTAAAAGGTATATGAGGTGGACCTGGTTGTGAACTTGTGATGGGTGGAGCCCGGGTTGGAGGTGCTGTGGTGGCACGGTAAAGGAAACCCTGATGGAGACATTCTGGCTTGGTCATCCCTAAGGACTTACTAGTACTCAGATTCACCGGGAAGCCTTACATACCGCTCGCCCTATATGGTGCGGGACGGCTGGACTACTTGGTAGGATTTTGCCACTACTGCTAGGTTGATAGCGGACAGTGTAAGGAGGTACGGGGCACAGAGGATTTCCCCCACACCCTACCAAGACTTCATGGAGACCTTGTGGACCTGGCTCATGACTCACAGTTTCAGCCACCCCAGACTCGACTTGGGGTGAACCAGGGCTAAATGGTAGAGTGGTATTATCCTAGGCTAGCAAGCAGCCGGAATCAGCCCAGTTGACGACGGTCAGCAAGGAAGGCGGATCTTGTGGTTATGTAAAACCTCTGCAGAGTGTATGGTTGATCGATCGATACATGTGCCGACTCGTCGGCTATGGACCTTTCCTGGGTTTCACTTAAACTAGATAGAGAGATGAGTCCTTCTCTTCTTCCCCCAAAAGAGAGTGTCGGTCTTAGCCAGGGGCTACAGGCTTTGAGACAGTGCCGAGAGGGAGTTGGCCTGTCGATTGAGCGATGGTGTGGAATAGTGTGGAGTTGGTGGTATGTTGATCCCAGGATCGTAACCTGGCTTGGAAAAGGGAATGGAGTGGAATGAGTGTGGGAATGGTGTTAAAACTTGATCAATTATATTATACACTTGATATACTACTGCATAGGAAGCCCCAGCCCTATAGGTTTCTTTTGAATAAAACCATGTTGCATCCAAATCCACAAAGCAATGCTCATAGAGATGGGAGTGGCCAGTACAAATCGTACTGATAAGTTTTTGGCACAGGTTCTGCTAAGGAGTATAGCTCCGAGGAGTTTGATGGTTGAGGGGTTCGTGCCTACGCTCGAGTTTGGTGATCTTATCTTCAAGCTGTTCTGATTAAATGCTACTTTCGTTTCCGCCAATACGGTGATATAATAATTTATGTAATTCCGCACTATTTATACTCTGATATTATCATTGTATGGATGTGGTATTCGACTGGAATTTGGGTAATAAGATCCATCGCGGTCTTAATACACTTTGACTCTGTGGATTTCCCTTCGTGGAAATTGAGGTCGTTTCACTCTGAGCTCTGGGACCTGTAGCTAGACCTCCGAGTTCTAGGACCTGCAGCTAGACCTCTGAGCTCTAGGACCTGCAGCCAGACCTCTGAGCTCTAGGACCTGCAGCCAGACCTCTGAGCTCTAGGACCTGCAGTTAGACCTCCGAGCTCGGGGACTCGTCGCCAGACCTCCGAGCTCGGGGACTCATTCCCAGACCTCCGAGCTTGGGAACTCATTCCTAGACCTCTGAGCTTGGGGACTCGTCGTTAGACCTTCGAGCTCGGGGACTTGTTATACAACTTCCTGCTGTAGGATTTGTCTCGCTCGACTACATGTACTATGCTTGTATACAGTCGATGGACATTTGATATTCTTAGACCTTGCTCCAAGGCTCGTCTTTTGCCTTCTAGCAAGCTCGGGGACTACATCATATATGCTGCACCTGATGGTGCATAATGATCATTGGTTCTTGAGGATTCTTTTTTAGACCCTAGTATCATGTGCCTACGTCACCTATTACTAGGCTCGGGGACTAAGTGGGTACACTTCACCTGATGGTGAATTGTTTCTATTTTTCGCCCCTACGATCTGGACTTTTTCGTAAGTTACTTCCATCAAGTACGCACACTTACATTTCTTTTCAGAAATACAAGTGGGTACACTTCACCAGGAAAGAAAATTTTTCTTTTTGGACCACTATGCAATCTTCATCGACAACTGCAATCTTCATCAACAATCATGGTTTACTGGTTCCTGATCCAGACAGAACACTAGCGCATGCTCAGCTAACGTTTCAAGGTGATGTGAAGACGAACCTCGCAAGTTGAAGAAGACTAAGACAGTGTGTTGATACATAATACATAGTGCTCGGGGACTATCTGTGGGGGTATAAACCCCTATACCCTTACGGCTAGACATGGGCAGGCCCAGACCAGATGGTCCGGCCCATTACATGATGACGCGCGATCCAGATCATCGGGATAGAGTTTCGCGCAAGGCATCAAACCAGACTTGGGAATCAAGCAAGGTCTTGGTCGGTTAGATTAGGAATCCTTATCCGGCTCTATATGGCAATTGTAACCGGCTAAGATTAGTTTCCAGATCTGTAACCCTGCCTCCCAGACTATATAAGGAGGGAAAGGGACTCCCCTCAAAAACATACTCTAGAGCAATCTAGCTTGTAATACATTGTTCGAGACAGCAATAACAAAGCAGAGCAGGACGTAAGGTATTACGCCCACATGGTGGCCTGAACCTAGGTAAACCCACGTGTTGTTCTGCATCACCATCTCATTCGTGGCTTGCACACTAGTCTGCCGACAATCTACTACCTTAGGCATACCCCTCGTAGACTGCCGACCAGGTTTTGTCGACAGTAGTGAAATATTATTTTCCCTAATTTTCACTTATAGTGACTTTCCTAGACAGTTATAGAGTTAAGCAAATTACTTGGTGATGATAATGTATGCTATGAATCTTGTCTATAACAAAGTTGTAGATAACTCACTTATCTAGTTTGTGTTAAATTTTTATGGCATTTGGTCAAATGGTTTGTGAGTTATGGTTGTTCAAAGTTGGTCTTCAGAACTAGTTGTTCTCTGGAATTTCTAGACAGATTTGAGTAATATGATTGTTTGACCCTGTTAAATTGAGAACCATGCTGAAATGTTTAAAGATGATTTGTAGACAATTTTATAAGTTTTTCAGAATGTCTTGTTGCATGTCTTTTGGAGTTGTGTGACTCTAGTTATGATTTAATTACTCAGCTGTTGTCTACATGCTCAGATTTGCTGAATTGACTGAATGGCTTGACTGCTTTACATAAGCTTGATGTTGATGGTTTAGATGCTTAGGCTAATTAAAATAAGTTGTTAGCTGCAGGTGCTAGACCTCTAACTGATGATGAAAGTCATACCTTAGATTGCTAGAGCTTGGTGAGTGTGTATTCTTGTTTCAAGAAGAGATATGCACTTACTTAGTAAAGTGATTTGAATAGAACTTTGCACCTATTTGGCCAATGAGTGTTAATTATGTTATCTTATCTTGCTATTAACCATGTCCGTGTTCATGCATTCATCATGTCACTTCATCTCTTATGCATGCATGATATTCATCTTATGCGTATGCATGCAATAGGTGCGCTGGAAGGAGTGACTCTGCTAGAGTTCGAGGGGCTAAATCAGGAGGAGCATCCACCAATGGAGGAGCAGGAGGTGCAGGCACCAGAAGGAGGAGTCAATGACAAGGAGCTGCTTGAGTGCTCTAACCACCAGCCTTCCTCTTTCTTGAAAGGCAAGCCCCAGAGCATTCTAAGTTTCCTACATTTTTTCAAAATACAATTTGAGTATTTTATGATGTTGGATGCATTAAGTTATAGGAGTTCGTTGGAAACACTTGTTGCATATATATTCTCTCCTTGTCCAGTGAATACATCATGTATCCTATCTCAGTCTAGGATCGAATACTTGCTTAGCCATGCTTAGATCGGTAGTGTCAAGTGATTTCCTGTCACCTACAAGATAGGAGATGTTTGGTCACGGTTGGCTATATTTGCTATCGTGGAAATAACCATGTGTTAATAATGAATGAAGACTGGGCAAGATGTCGATAGTGAAGCAATAAGGCAAGGAGGTCTTGTGTGTGGGTCTATCCCCGTCTGTGTCGATTAAGGACTGAGGCATGGAGGCCCTCTTGTCATTTTGAATGCATGCCTAACATTTAGCTGGCCAGATAAGTCGTTTCAACCGCGAAGCTGAGTAGCTCAACTTAGGCCAAAAGTCAATAAGTGGAAGTGCGCACTCTGGAGGTAGTAAGAATGTGCTGGGGGACATTGGCATGAGTCCAAGGGCAGGTTAGAGTCCCGAGCTTCTTGGCAGAGTGTCACCCTTGAGAGTGTGGTGTTGATCGGGCCCGTGAAGTTGGTTCCTGAGTCATACCAAAGGTGATCTAAGGGGACATTGATTTGGTTTCTTGGGTTTGTGTTAGGAATAATTTCCCAGCTGGTAGGAATCGATTAGTGAGAAACTTGACGGAGCTTCTCCATTGTAGTAACACTAAATGAACTTGATGGTTAAGATGATGATGATGATGGCTTTACTATACCTAATATGGTTATTAATGTTTGTATCTTAATCAAGTGAATGCTCTAGTACAGGTGCTAATCTAGGTGACAGGTCAATATTAATAACTTGCTGCTAAGAATGGAAAGGTTACTTCTCTATTACATAAGCTTTCCTGCAAAATGTTGTCAAGCGAGCACCACTTATATATCGGCCTTGCATACTCCTAAGTATCACTTTATTTCTGGTTTATGATGAGTAAGTCTAGCTGAGTATATTCTCGTACTCAAGGTTTATTCCCTCTTGTTGCAGATGACATGCTTTATCAGGGTTACTGCAAGTACTGTCTCCACCCAGCGGGTGACAAAGACTAGATCATGGGCATGATCTCTTATGTTATTTCATCCTAATGCTTTTGTTGGCTGTGACCATGGAACTGGCTTGTATTTGAACTAAGTGTGTGTGATGGTTTAAACTATTTGCTTCTGCTACTTTCAAACATGGGTTGTAATAACTTATGTGAATCCGATGTATGTAAGCTACTTGTGAACTACTTGTGAAATGTTGTAACATGTGATGTGTTATGTTGAATCATGTACGATCTTGGCTTATCGTTGGTTGGTTTGAAATCCTTCATGATTTCGTTGGACTACTAGAGTTATATGGGTTCAAATATGACAATTTGATCACTTTAGTGATTGTTTTTGTACTTGTGCTCTTATAATTTGGATGGTTCCATTACAGACACCACCCCCGCTAGTTTCACGGATAAATAGGTCGCAACTAGTTACTTGGCTTGTCAACCCCATCCGTGACATGTGGTCTATACGGGTGGTTACTTGGACTTACGTATCCCAATACACGATCCTTACTGCTCCACGAGCTACGTCAACTAAGATCCTACACTCATGACAACCTACCCCTCGCATCAGCAAGATATCCATGTTATCATCAAGATTATCATATTAGGGATATTAGCCCTTAGCCAGATTAGTTAGGTAAGTCAAGTTGTACCCTCATTGGTTTTAGTAATTAATTATCCAGGTGTAGCATCCTACACGCACGAGTATGAGTTCCCTTCTCATGCTCGACTTCTACCATTGCTCTAGCAACTAGGCAATAAGCATTAAGCTTCCCATTCCCATTGTTTAGGTGAGAGGCTTCTGTAGATTATTAGACTAGTCTAGGTGTAGTATAAGAGTGATCATTATCCAAGACTACATGTAATGCATAACCCATAATGTGACTTGATAAGTATCCAAAGTAGGGTTCATAATAGTGGGGTGCCTGCCTGATGGTGTTGCCGTCCAGACATCTAGAAGCTGACAACGAAGACTCATGCACGTTCTTGAAAGGATACAAAAGATCATCTAAGGGATACACCGACGATCGAAACGATGGGGAGGAACATGGGTGGATAGGATTAGGTTACTACCTTAGTACTTAAGGAGAGACATCTAACTGTGGCTCTACTACTACATTGGGTATGACTAAGCTCTCTTGGTTGTAGGTTGGTTACTCAGGTAGGTTGCTTAAGCTAGCTCACTCTTCCCGTGACTAGCGAACACTCCATTCTACCGATGGACACTCCACTGTACTGGGTACTGAGATAGGTTGTCTCTAGTCTGACTCTATACTGATCAACGGACACTCCGTGGAGTTCATGGAGACTCTGATAGGTTTGGGACTTAGGCATTCTTAGGGTTCTCTGTCCACATCGGATAGTTTGGTTAATCGGCGGATGCTCTGGTACGAACTGGGTGTTCTTAGGTTGTTGGGTTACTGCTCTCTATAATTTAATGGATACTCCGCTGTGGGTGACAGATGCTCCACTATGCTAAGCTAATGGGGACTAAGGTTCCTTGGTGGTTTCCTAAGGATTAACGGACACTCCGTTGGTTTGACAGACACTCCATCACATGGGCGACAGAACCTATGCTCCAAGGAAATCCTAGGCTTCAAGCTTAGATTTGTGGAGTTGTGCATCTTGCATGTGCCAAACATTCCTATGGTAGTTTAGGTGGCTTACTAGGCTCACTATGGCTAGGTTATAAGCTAGTTTCACTAAGTGTAGCTCAAGACTTAGGAATTAAACCAAAACTCATGAGATGAGAGATAAACCTTGAGATTGAGATACAAAATCCTTGACTCTGAGATCAAGAGCTTCCATAGACTAAAGATTGAAGATCCAACTCTCCTTCCATCCAAGCTTCCATCATCTCCAACCTCCATCAAAACCACACATCAACTTCTTTGGGGAAAATCCATAAAATGGGAGCTACTCTCTTTACCTCACCATGAATATGTTGAAGAGGTTGATGGGATCGATGGGGGAGGTGCTAATGCTTCTCTTCTTCTTCCTCTTTTCCTCCTTCAATCTTCCCTTCATTCATTTCTCTCTCTAGTTCTAGGGTTTTTCCTTATTCTTAAGAGGTAGAGAGAGGGTGTTTGCAAATGAGTGGATAGGTGAGAGGGTCAGTGAGAGGGTGCTCCTTCAGCTAGTGAAGTTTCTCAACTCGTGCTGACATGTGGGTCCAAGTCCACAAATAAGAAACAACTTAATTTTTACTTAGCTCTATTCTGCCCTGACTCTTATTGGGTGGTCTAGTGTACTGGCGGACAGTCCGGTATTTCCTGTCTTTGCTGAATTGACTAAGTCATTGAATGGATGTTCTCGATGTTGAGTGTTGCGTTTTGTGGTGCAAGTCTTCACTGATGGTTGGTCACTGACTCCTTTTGATAAATCAAAATGGTTGCCTAGGTTGCAACAAACTCGGGTCATTACACGACATCCCTGTTGGAACTACCTGCTGAAGCCACCCACGCGCCGCGCCTGCGTAGGAATCCAGGAGTCTACAAGACAAAAATGGATGCCGCACATCATTCATCAATACTATCTGGGTAGTCATGATTTCAAACCACCAGACCTTCTGTGATAAACCTTATTGCTCCACTAGTGTCTGGCTAGTGAAAATTTTAAAGGATCATTCTGTCTATAGGGTGCATAAACATTTCAACAGCTGTGCATCCATCCTTTGATGGTTGTGATTGTTGATACTTCTTAATGTCTATTGGATGATTCCGCAAGCGCACAGAACTATCGCGTAGCACTTTACTCGGTGAGTACCGAGTGTCAAATTTATATTTTTCCCCACAGGAAGGCGAAAGGCAAGAATCTATACATGACTAGGATTTGCTAAGGTAGGTTCTAAGTTGATCCTAGGTAGGTGAATGATTAGTGAAGGTGGGGTGTGAACTACCTAAACTAACTACTGATATCAAGCTACTCTAGAGATAGCTAGGTGGGAGAGTGAGTGATTTATCTTTCTAGTAACTAAGCTAAACAAACAACTAGGAGAAATACAATAGTACTTTGGGGCACAGCCCGCCTACCAACTAGGAGAGTTAAATAGACAAGGTCTGCCACGAGCCCTATAATTTAATAACTAGACCTATCATGGGGGAATACAGAGGATAGACAAGGCTGTCACCACTTGCCACCTACCCCAATCTATCCGGAGGCCTAGCTATATCCACAAGTAATCTACAGCCTAAGCATCATGCTTAATCTATAAACTTATTACTTCGATCCAAGCTCCGATGAAATGAGATCAAAGCACCCTAACCAGATAGTGCAACCAATACTAACGAAAGACTACTAATGATAAGCTAACCTATGTTACTAATGCTAAACAAACAAGAACCTAAGCTCACTATGATGAACACTAATGGTTAAGTACTAGAATGTAAAGCAAGCAATACTAGAATAAAGTACTGAAATAAATACTGAATAAAGTAAATGTTAAATGAAAGAATTACAAAGGAGCTATACCAGACCCAGAAGACTCTTCCAGGCGCTGAGAGAAGCTCTGACTCCCACTCTACTCCACTACTAGACTACTATTCTATAGCTAAGCTAAGCTAGAGAGCTAAGAGAAGTTTAGAATACTTTTCTCTTGAATGAGACCTGAATGGGGTGACTTCCACCATGCACCACACCCTCTATTTATAGTGTAGAGTGGTGTGGGGGTACTTGTAGGCTGCAGGAGGCAGGGGACGCTGCCCGGCCCTCTATTCCACTGCCTTAGCATCCAACGGTGCTCATTGGCTCCCAATGGCGGTTATATGACCGTCACAAGTTAAAATTTGGACAACACGTTGTTGGAGAAGGCTTCAAGTGTATAATAATGGGCCCATGAATCCATGTGCTCCACATCTTGGCCGTTGATCAAACTGACTTGAATCAACGTGTCCTATTAGTTGAGAAGGTGCTCTCATGGATCACTGACGTGGCAGGGGGCTCATCTGGTGCCAGGTGGGGCCAGACTGTGCCCTCGTGGGGTTGGGCGATGCCTGCCTATGGGCCATTGGCCCCCTGTCATGTCCACTTGGTCCAAATGTTCATCTTTGTCACCATTTTGGCATATTTTTGTCATATTTCCTACATACAAATAATTCTACAAGTACAAGTGGAACTAGGTGAAATTTAAACATAAATCTTCATATGTGATGATGATTTTTCATGCTTTTAGGTGAAATGTTGACGGTAAAAATGGGTGTTAGTAACCGTCAACAAGCTCCCCCAAGCTACCCCTTTGCTGTCCTCAGCAAAGATGCAGGTTTAGCATAGGAGAAGTTGTTGGATTAGAATTGTGTAACAATGTAACACCCTACAAAAACTCATATAAAACCAAATACTATCTCTTGAATTGAACATGTTAGCACTTAGAAATTTCATCATCAGTCTTAGCAATGTAGGACTTATAGCTTTCACCTTGATACAAGCAAGTGCAAGAGAGTGTAGCTAGATAGATACTTTTTGCCTACTTTGGTTTAGCTCAAACTTAATGGAGGTTTTCAAATGATTTTAAAACAAAAACTTGCCTAAGTTCCTCAAATGGTACACTCAAGTCACTCAATGGTGTTTGGAATCCTTACCAAGGCCATGAATGTTAGCCTTAATTTCTATCCTAAAGCTTATGTGGAGCTCAAGGTAGGGGTAAAAGCATAGCTTACTTGAATTGAATATATTGTTAAGTCAAACACTTGGATCACAAAGGAGCAACAAATCATACAAATTGATCAAGGTATGCATGTGTGTAGCATATTTGGTGGAAGTGGTACTCCTTTGAGAAGTTTCCTGTAACATCCCATGTTTCCGTGTAATATAAAAATCCTGACTTTCAAAAAAATTTTGTTGCGATGTGTGTTGCATGCTCGTGAAGCCAACTTAAGACAACATTTTCTCCGACTGACCCTAATATCTTTCTCTCTCTCGTTCAAACTGAATTTCATGAATAACTTGTGCACCATGTAGTTTAGACGCACGGGTGAGTAGGTTCTTTGGTTGTGCTTGGAGGTAGATCCTTTTCTCCAAATTCCCTAAAGCTAAGTGGGGAATCCCTATTTAATCTCCTAACCATCTTGTGCTTGACGTGTGCAGCAGCAGTACCCAACTGCATGCTCTGCTTGTTTCATTTCTTTAGCTACGTAACCTTGAGTTCTCCAAAGCCGAAGTATGTATGCATGTATATATGTGCGTATATATGTACCAGGCCCAATCGCCATTTCTCCTCTCGTGGCCAGGCCTAACTCCTCCGTTGGCTCAGCTAGAGCACAGCACGTGCAGCAGGATCGCCGCCGCTGCCTTGGATACTGCTCGCTGCATGCATGAGAGACCGCAGCATGCTCCTGTACGTCTCCTCCTGCTGGGCCCCGCACGTCAGTCTCTTGAGGATGGCAAGCCAGATGCGGATGCCATCGCCCCCACATCGCGTGCGCTGCACGAGCCCGGTGAAGCCGCTTTGTTTCCTACTCGCGTACACGAGACGCTAGCAGCCGCCGCCGCTCTTGCATGCTCTTGTACAGGCTCCTCTCCCCGGGCCCGCTCATCAGCGTCAAGGGGGGAAAAAGGAAGACGAGGACGCTGAGCACTTCGTCGTCTTCCCCAACCGTCCGTCCTCTTCTCTGCCATCTGCGCGCTGCTCTTTTTCCTCCGGCGTCCAGCGCAAGGAACCAAGTAACCGCCTCGGCTACCCTGCGCCTACGCCAGCACGGAGCCCCACCTGAAGCCCATGTCCCGCGCAGCGACTCGCGTCGAGACACGAACAGCACAGCGCCGCGACCCCGCCTTGATCGCCCAAGACCGCGCTACCCGAGCCCTTCTCGAAGATTCCAGCAGCGCCACCTACCTGCGCTGCGGATGGACACCGCGTGTCCCCGCTGCGAGGGTGCCGCAATCGCCGCCGTTCCTGGTCCGCGCCCAGAACCCTAGCCTCGGCACTATAAAAGCCCCAGCCGGCCACCTTCCTCGGCATCTCCCACTCTCTCCTAGCCGCCGCCACCACAGGGTCTCTCGTTCCCCCTCTTCTACCTTCTCTGCCTCCCCTGCTTCCCTGCTCCTCGCCGTGAAGCGCCAGAGCGCGGCCACGGTGCTCGCAGATCGGAGCCGGCCACGCCACGACAACGGCGACGACGCCGAGCCAATCCTGCTCCGCGCCATGACCCAACGCCGCAGGAGTCCCCTCGGAGCACCCTTCGTCTAGCCTCCTGCCCCGACCACCCCAGCGCACCCGACGCTTCTCCGTCGCTCAACGTGTGCGGCATGGACGGCGTCGTGTGCGGCCACGACGACGCCACGACGTCACGCAACCAGCCCCCGAAAACACCGGTGAGCCCTTTCCCATGGCAAAGCTCCCACCTTTGCATCTTGGCTCCCTGGATCGCGCCCCCGCGGCGACTCAAGTCACCACCCTTGGCGCAGGAACGCCCCTTAGAGCCCCCTCGTCACCGGCCGGAGCGGAACCGCGAGCACACGCGGACGTCAGGCTTCTCCCAGCCTCCGCGTTCTACTCCGACAAACCCTTGGTGAGTTTCCCCAAAAAGCCCCGCTTTTCCGTCCGTCACTCCGTACCCATGTCTGCTTGCCCGGCCTTCGAGTCGGCATGACCACGGCTGGCACAGCACGACACCGCCGTGCCAGTGGTCACCCACGACCACCTTGCGGTTGAGCGGCACCAGTGCGCTCGCGCTGCACATGCACGGCGCACACACCGCACGCACGCAGCGCCTCGCTCCGCAGTCACCCCGATCACGCGCACTCGTGCCGCATGAACACCGACCGGCCTCCATGCAACCGCACTGGTGCTCTCGCACGAGCCATCCCGGCGTACTCTCACGAGCGCCGCACAAGTTTGTGCACAAGCACGCACTGCACCTTGGCCGCCACCGCCGTGCACCTACATGCGGTCGCCCTGGCCCGAAGCTTCACCTATGAGAGCACGGACCGCCTCCGTTCCTCGTCGTCACCACGACCATGGCCTCACTTTCGCCTGGCTGCACGGAGCACCACAGCCTGCCACACCCGCACCGCCTCGGCGCCTGCATGCACACCGGGGCACGGACCCCCGCAGCCACCACAGAACGGAGCGAGCCGCCGGCCATGGTCGCGTCAAGCACCTGATGGGCAGTGGAGACTTGCTTTCCCCCCTTTTGCTAATCCGGCCCGGTAGCGAGTTGCCAGCAGTCTGAGCGCCAGCACGAGCACGACGTATCCACCGCTGCCACCGTAGACTTTTGCTCGAGCACAGCAGAAGCAAGAAAACGACTGGGCCACCACTGCTCCCCCCCGCACAGGCCTAGCGGAGCCCCCTTCCTTGTTGCCTGGTTCGGGCCCGAGTGGCCCACCGGCCCACCAGCAACGCCAGGCCCAAGTTGCGGCCTGGTGGACAGCCTACGGTAGCCCATGTCTTCCCTAGCTCTTTTTCTTTTTCTGATTTTCAGAATTCCTTGCCATTCTTCATAAATTCACCACAAATACATCCGAGCTCCGAAAATTATGAAACCAGTTTCATAATTTTTCTAAAAATCTTGCTCTACCTCCCAGCTCAGTTGTCGAGTCTAGCGTGTTAGGTTTTTCACCGGTTTTTATTTGGTTCTTATCGGAGTCTTTGTTTTCTTTTGCGTAGCGGCGATTTGGAATCGTTGTTCGACGACGCGCCTGGAGGCGATGGATCCCGACGATGGGCGACCCCGACTATTGGAGACTTGTACCACTACCTCCTTGACATCGCAGGTGTCACGGCAGCACCTTACTTTTAGAGAACCTATTTAGGCATTGCAAGTAGAATTGCTAGCGCTTTATATTTATTCATTTTGCTAGTATATGTGATGCATGCTTGCCTGAGCCTTGTTTGCCTTGCTTGAAACCTCTTCACCCTGTTACCCAGCTTCGCGCTCGCACTTATATATTGTCTACCTGCTTGCTTGCATTTTACTACCATCATTATTACATATTTTACCTTGTTATGTGATGTGATGGTGGGCTGGTGATGTGGTTAATGGATCGGGGTTTGCCGTGAGGCTTTTCCCGTGATGTGGATGGTAGGTTGGCACGACAGGAGCGTTGAATCCCGAGTGGGTGGTGGTGATGAGGAGTTATGGAGATTTTTCCTTGCCTTGACCTGTTTCTTGGAGATACCGGCCAGAGTGAGAGGTTTTTACCCTGGAGGGGTGCACATGGTGCGCGGAGTGCCCCGGTCTAGTTTTGCTGGATATGATGGATATGTTGGAACATGCGTATGGAGAGGTGGTTACCTGAGAGAGGTGTACCACGTGGTGTATTGGTGGAAGGTGCTTGCTCTGGCCAATTAAGGACTGTCGTGGGTTGATGCCTGGAACACGGGACTATGTTAGCATGCACACCACAGGCCCTGTTATGGGCGGGGGCAACGCTGTTGAGTTAGTGCGGACTGAGCCAGTTCTATGGGAGTAGAGGTGCACAGGGGTACCCCCTGGGAGCACGGTGAAAAGGATGCCGACGGGTTTTCTGGCTACCCTAATCATGATCCCAAGTGTATACGTTGTGCCGTATGCGACTCCACTTGGGGGCAGACTGGTGAGGAAGGTGCTAGTTCTTGAGCGGTGATCGCTTAGACCACGACCATGGTCGATGATGGTGATCCTGATGGATTAAAGGTGTACAACCTCTGCAGAGTTAAACCTATACGTATAGCCACGATCTCGATCATGATCACCCCTGTGAACTGTTTCATACCCACTAGTCTTCCCTTGTGCTTTGCTTTTCTCCCCCGAAGCTAAGGTCCGATTTGAGGCCGTTGAGATGAGGGGCGTGCGCGGAGGCTACCTCATCGTCTAGACTGAGAGCATGAGGATGTTGTGAGGGAAGATGAGAGTTGAGTTGTGAGATGTGAGATGTGTTGTTGAGTTGAGAAGAGGTTGAGTTGAGATTGTGGGTTGGGTTATGAGAAGTTTACCTTATGTTACTATACTTTTGTTGCTCCTGCAAGCGCTAAGGATGCAAACCCCCAGTCAAACTAATAGGATCGCCAGATCCCTTGATTTCTATTTTCCACTAAAGCTCATCGGTGCTGACCATGGCCTGCACACATCTGGCGGTGTGCAGATTCTTTGCCTGCAGAGATGTTGAGGTGGGTAGTTGGTTTGCGGACCACTCTCAAGGATGCCCGTGGACTGGAGTTTCGCCAAGCTTCGCTGCTACGAGTAGAGCCTCGGTGTTTTGTTTGATCCAAACCTAGATGATGTAATAGGTTGAGTTTTAATCCCATTTTTGTAATCTGTGTTGTATGACTTTGTAATCAGCTGAAAAGTGGATGCCCGTGATAGCTGAGGTATCCTGGGACTATCACAGAGGGGCAAAAGAGTCGGGAATTCAAGTTTTGAATTCCTGGTTCGTTTCATTTCCCTTCTCTAGCTTCTTTTGAGAGGGCATGACTACTTTCTTTTTTCTCATTCTCTCTCTTTTTTTGAACACTAGAGCTTTTTTGCTCTTTTATTCTCTCACTCTTCTCTTTTTTTCCTGTAGCCCATGCCTCCCTTTTGATGTAATATAGCTAGAGAGGTAACTTTGATTCTCATAGAGCAATTGTGAATGGAATGCATATGTGGTTGCGTATTCCCAGTGTAGGGATAGTATAAATGTATGGGTGTATATGATCTTGATCAAAAAGCATGAACAGTTCTCTATTCAGATCAACAAGGCTTGAAAAAGCTCAAAACAAACGAGCTGCATTTATTGCGGCTTAATGATGCATGACTATATATGCATAAATATTTGGCTCTGGTAGGAACTTATCACCATTGAGGAACTTCTAGCAAGAGAGTTTTAGCATTTCACAAAACAAAACTCCAGGTTGTCTTGACCATTCCTCAGATAGGTTCAAAGATTTACTCTAATCATGACTACAATGCATCTCACAAAAGCCTATTATTGGTTCTAGCATTTGGAACCCACAAAAGCATTCAACTTAAGATGAACTCTAAGTTTATCATGCTCAAAACTTATGAAGTATAAGGTTGTATGACAAGCTTTTACAAAGTATCATAGAGCAACTATTCATCATCTCCAAATAGATTTTATCATCGTTTTATTAGAGCAGAGTTTCTCTCGAAGTAAATTAAAGACACTCCTCTCTACATTTTATGATCATGATTATTGAAATAATAATCAAATATGAATAAAAAGAGAGGGTTTAAGATTTTCATACCTAAGCAGGGAGAGATATCTCCCCCAAGCTTTCCTTTTGCATAGGTTGGAAGGTCTTCTAGCAACTCTTTTGATTCTTTTCTTTATTAACTAACTAAGACTACTAGAATGCAAATGACTAACTAACCTTATAACTACTAGATAACTTATTCAGCAGGGATGCTACTGAATTTTATTCATTGATATTAAATATTATTTTTTTAACATGTGTTGCTTTAATGCATATCTATCCTATCAAGCATTAGCTACTACAAACTTTATTTATTAACATAGAGTAGCTGAATGCAACTAACCTATCATGCAATGTAAAACAACTTTTATTGGAAATTCAAATGTGATGCAACTAAAGAAATGAAAGGGATAGAATACTTACCTTCGTGTCGGGTACAAGCTCACATGCCCAAAACAGTATGATCGTCTTATCTTGGCTGAGATTCTAGACAAGAAGAAGTACCCAGAGCTGCACAAGTTGATTATCAAGCATATGATGCATGGTCCATGTGGTGTGCTAAATCATGATTGCCCAAGCACAAAGGGTCATGATTCATGCAAGAATCATTATCCACGATTGTATAGCAAGGCTACCTTATAGGGCAAGGACTCCTACCCAATTTATAGCTGACGTGAAGATGAACGCCAGGCAATAGTTCGAGGGGCCGTACTAGATAACAGATGGGTCGTCCCCTACAACCCTTACCTCCTCTGACTTTTCAATTGACACATAAATATTGAGGCATGTGGTAGCATCAAGGTCGTGAAATACTTATTCAAGTACATATACAAGGGCCACGATTGTGCTTCTGTGTCTATGAGAGAAGCTAGCAAGCCTGATGAAAACGAAAAAATTGATGAGATTGAACAATATAGAGAGGCTAGGTGGGTGACCCCTCCACAAGCATTGTGGAGGATATATGGATTTGAGTTGAGCAAGAACTCACCATCTATGATGCAGCTGCAACTCCATCTTTCGAACATGCACATGGTGTCGTTTTACCAACGACAAGGTATACGAAGAGTGGTTAACCGTCTAAGTGCTAATAGGTCAATGCTCACGGCATACTTTGAGAAAAACAAATTAGATGAAAGAGCTCGTGGAATTTTGTACAATGACTTTCTCGAGTGGTATACTTGGCAACCACGTGATAAAAAGTGGCAAAGAAGGAACCAGGAATATAAGGGCTAGATAGGTCGAATCGTCTCTGCCAATCCGGCCGAGGGGGAATGCTACTATCTCTATGTTCTCCTAAACCATGTGAGTGGTGCGACCTCTTACGATGATCTAGGAACAGTGAATGGAGTGATCTATATAAGGCTTTGCTCATGAAAATACGCAGTCAAAATAAGATTGTTGTGGCTATAGCTACATCTAGCATTGCAACTTCCATATTGCCTGGAGGGAGGACTGCCCACTCAAGTTTCAAGATACCCTTAACTATTGAGGATGACACTTTTTGTAGTTTCACGAAACAGAGTGGTACCACGAAGCTTCTACGGACAGCATCCCTTATTTTTTATGGGATGAGGCTTCTATGACCAAGAGATAAGCAGTAGAGGTGCTAGACAATAGCCTACGTGATATAATGGATCGACATGAACTTCCTTTTAATGGTAAGATTATTATGTTTGGTGGAGATTCTAGGCAGATCCTTCCTGTTGTAAGGAAGGGGTCGAGGGCTCAAATAGTTAGCGCGTCACTACGAAGGTCATACCTTTGGGATTCCATGTATCACTTAAAGCTGGTGCGTAACATGAGGGCATAGAGTGACCTAGGTTTTGCTGAATATCTGTTGCGCATCGGTTGTGGTACCGAGGAGGTCAATGGTGATGGTGATGTCCGTCTTCTTGACAAGATTTGTGTGCCATATACGGGGAATGGCAATGAACTTGATACATTAATATACTACATTTTCCCGAGCCTCAATGAAAATTTGTCGAATCAAAACTACGTCACTTCAAGACCTATATTGTCTACATGAAATGACTGGGTGGACATGATTAATATGAAGATGATAGATCGTTTTCAAGGTGAGGAGATCGTGTACCATAGCTTTAACTCTGCAATGGATGACTCGTATAACTACTATCCTTCCGAGTTCCTTAGCACTTTAACCCCTAACGGTCTCCCTCTACATGTGTTAAAGCTCAAGATTAGGTGCCCAATCATATTATTAAGGAATATCGATCCTGCAAATGGACTTTGCAATGGAACGAGGCCGGTGGTCCGAGGGGTCCCAACAAAATACCATCGATACAGAAAATTATGGTGGGAGACCATGTTGGAAAACAAATCTTTTTACCATGGATTCCATTATGCCCCTCTGATGATGAGATGTTCCCATTCCAGTTTAAGAGGAAGCAGTTTCCCGTTAGGCTCAATTTTGCCATGACGGTTAATAAGACACAAGGGCAGACTATCCCCAATGTTGGTGTGTATTTGACTGAACCAGTGTTCTCTCATGATCAGTTGTATGTTGCGCTATCTAGAGCCACTGCCAAATCAAAACATCAGGATCCTTATTGTCCTACCTAGTGATAAGAAGGATAACAAAAGACAGCCAACAATTAATGGTACATACATGAAAAATATTATCCACAAAGAAGTCCTAATACCATGAAAAGATATTGTCTTAGTATTATATATCTTACATTTGAGTCTTTTGCAATTTATATTTGTCATATCTATCAGCATTTTAGGTAATAGAAAAAGTACGAGAATAATAGGAGACAAGTAGTATATGGTGGCTTGTAAGGATATTACTAATTTGGATGTTATATATCTTATATTTGTGTTTTAGAGCTAATTGTTTGTGAGAACGTAAGCTTTTACATATGTTCTGCCTATACACTTGTATGTCATCGGATTTTTTTTATGCCCGTAGCGAGGTATGGGCACCCAACTGGTCGGAAAAAATAGTGTAGTCATTGTGCCTGTACGAAAAGAAATGAAAAGGATAAATCAGTCCAATGGCCCGCTTTCCTGCGGACTGCGGTGCGGTCACACCTGTTTGCTGCTGTTCTTCTCCCGTTCACCGCTCCTGCCCGAGACCGACGCGATTCGACCGTTTCCGCCGGGGCCAGGTTTCTCGACCGTACGGGTCCAGGGCATCAGTGCAAGCAACCGCCGCCGCACTACTCCGAACTGCCTAGGTCTTCGTCGAATCGTCGGGCCCTTTTCCGGCGACAAGCACTGAGCATCCGAACCCTAATTTAAGCTATCTGGCTACTGAGCATCCGAACACCAGGTATGCCTGCCCCTACCCCACTTCCTCCTGTGCAAAACTGAGAATCCGAACCCTAATTTAAGCTATCTGGCTATCGGATCGGATCTAATCTAATTACGAGTGTATACATGTATGTATTGTGCCTACTAACTTGTTTTATTTCTTGGCAAAAAATTATCGGGTGCACATGTGTACACCCATGGCCTTTATTGGGCCCGCCCCTGCACCTTTTCTCCATCAGAGTGATTCAAAGCTCGCAATGGCACATAAGTGACATCTTGGAAACAATGAAACGTTTTGTCTATATCAATGATGATTCGTGCCGGTATTCCTACTGTGACAACCGGATATCCAATACCAAGTATACCCTGTGGAATTTTCTCCCGAAAAATTTATGGGAGCAATTCAGGTTTGTATCTGTTCTTCACTTGTTGACAATAAAGTAGTTCCATCTCCATCTTAGCCATTTCATTGCTTCAGCACCTAAGGTGGTTGCAGTTTATCCACTTTTTAGGGCACTTCCTTCAACCTAAATGACTGGAGGGGGTCTAACATAAAACATTATTCCCACCATTTGATGGAAACTGCAATTCTAGTGCCATGTTGCTTAATGAAGTGTTTTATTATATAATACAATGCATCAGCCATGCTTGTGTCTGCATATGAAAATTTTCAGTGTCATCTTGCCTGAAGGATTAAATTAGTATAAGTGCACTAGATGAAGATGCATACTAACCATAAATAGTTTACTTATTTTGTAATTAACTGGTTCAAGAACTTATAGATAGCTTTCACACTGAATATGGTGCTCTCATTTGCAACATGAGACAAAATGCTTCTTGGTCAAAGGATCGCTCTTATTTGCAACATGAGACAAAAGGCTTCTTGGTCACTTGGTCAAAGGACCTGCAGGAACACATTCTTTCTGTTTGACTAATGAATTTCGGTTCCATCAGAATTTTAATTTCTTTTCATTTCTCTAAGTATTTCAGGCGTTTCATGAATCAGTATTTTCTACTAATAGCCTGCCTTCAGTTGTGGTCCCGTATTACTCCTGTCAGTCCTGCAACTACATGGGGTCCACTTATCATCATTTTCATTGTTTCTGCTTCAAAAGAGGCTTGGGATGATTACAATAGGTATCTTTCTGACAAGAAAGCAAATGAAAGAAAAATATGGCTGGTAAAAGACGGCATCCATAGACAGGTTTTTTCTTCTCTCCATCTAATTTGCTTTAACTTCATTGAAAATATGGCCTTCTTGATCTATTGTACTCCCTCCGTTCCAAATTATGAGACGTTTTAGCTTTTCTAAATTCATTGCTTTTACTATGCATCTAGACATAATGTATATCTAAGTACATAGCAAAAACTATGTATCTAGAGAAGCCAAAACGTCTTATAATTTGGAATGGAGTAAGATGTAAGCCATTCACAGAACATTGTTTGCCAGGCCTAGCAGCTTATCGTGTTTAGGTCACCAGTCTGCACCAAAAATTCATTTTTGCCTAAAGGTGTTCAAACTGTTTTTTCAGTTCTAGAAAAGAGAACATCTAGAAATTCTTATTTGCAAATGTTTTGTAGTCTGTCTTTCCTTATCCTGTCATTGAGCTGCACTTGCCACTGCTGTCAGAAAACCAACATTGCACTGTAGGACAAAGCTTGCATTAAAAGTTTCAGAGAACTATCATAGATCTTTCTTTTTTTCCTCGAACATGGTGCAAGAGTGTTGCATATCATTTAATTAAAGAAAGAAGAGCGTACACAAGATGGACAAGGTCCCCAAAACACACACCCAAGACCCACACTGACACAGCCAGAACAATCAAGAGAAAACAAGAAACAAGTGGCCCTTTTTAACAACAGGTGACCAACTAGCTACCAAAACTAGGAGTATTATCCCCCCGCAAACGACTTGACAAGTAGCTCTTGGAATGCCTTTGGTTCAGTGAAGCACCACAAAATGCATTCATCAGTGACAGATTGAAGCATAGCCGTGACTCTTGGACTTGTACTGTTGAAGACATCATTCCGATGTTTCCAGATTTTTTCCTCAACTGCGAAGCCACAAGACTGATAAGTCAGTTGAGCCGCTTTCTAGTCTTCTTCGACATTTCCTTTACTGCCCTGAACAACGAGCTTGAAAATTTGGTAGCGGAAGTTGGAGTGATGGAGTTTAAGCCCAATCTCTGGAATATTTTAAACCTTACTTCCCGGGCAAAGGTGCAGAAGATAAGCAAGTGTTGAACTGACTGTTAAGCTTGATCACAGAGGGGAAGGAAGCAGGATGAAGAAATTCTCTCTTAGCTAGGTGATCGGCCATCCATTGAATGTGAAATGCAAGCAACATGAAGAACATGGCAAACATGCAGCAAAGCGGAGCCTAAGTCTTCCATATTCTTTTCCACGGAGCAGAACGTGTTGAGCCTAGAAAGAAAGGATTCTATGCTGACGTGTCAGTAATTGCCTGACCTACCAAGTATCCCATGGTCTGGTCTCTGCCACACCCTCTTGTAGTGGCACATTATCCCAGATGAGAAGTCACATTATCCCAGATGAGAAGAATCAGAAGATGACCCCTTAGCACAGGGACAGTTGAGATATGGATGTTTCTTAATAGGGGAGGGATATCATGTTTTCATATTGGATATTATCTGCTATCTATTTTAGAGTACCATCATCTGTTGGCTTAGTAATGTGGATTAAAAGATAGAAGATATTTTTAATGCATGGCTAGTCAAGTGATATTTTGCTTTAGAAAAAGTCCAAATTACTCCCTTAAAGTTTGGCCTATGTCCAGATACCCCCTAAAGTAACATTTGTTTGTTTCAATTTACTACCTCCAACTATTTCAGTTAGTCTAATTTACCACTTAACAGGATTTGTTATTTTTGTTTCTCCACATATAAGTTGAGTTTAATATCAAATTTTGTGATGTGACAGAGAACATCATAAGTTATGTTAGAAAAATATATCTTAATTTTTGGACACTATTTTGATAGCTTAGGAGATTTAATAATAAATTAACACTTGAGATACAATATCGTACACAACATACACAAAATATGATGTCCTCTATGACTATCATATCACAAAATTTGCCTTTTGCTTTTTACGTGTTGGAATTGGTATGCTGTAATATATTCTAAAATCCGAGTGGTCTAATAGCACTGGTATATGGAAGGATCAGAGTATTGATGAATGTGGATGAGTAAGAAGTTGTATTGTTCCTGTAGTTTTCTTCATCACCAAGGCGTACAACTATATCTGTATTTTCTAATGATGCATATGGGATTACTTGGATATATTATTGGAATATTTCAATGTGCTTTTGTTCTGTAGATCAAAGCACAGGAGATACATGTTGGAGATGTAGTGTGGCTCCATGAGAATGACGAGATACCATGTGATCTTGTTCTCATCGGGACTTCTGATCCTCAAGGCATTTGTTATGTTGAGGTAAATGATTTTTTTCTCGAACATGCAGGAGAGCTGCGTATCATTATATTAAGAAGAAAGAAAGGGATTTAGAACCTGTACAAGCCCAACACACACTCAAATTTACATAAGAAACACGCTCATCTTTGGAACACAAGAAAGGCAAAACGAAACTACCCACAAGCAGCAGTACATATGTTTGTTTGTTGCACATAGAGACATACTATTATTGGAGTTCGTATAATTTTCTGGGATGGTCGTAACCATTGCCTTGACAAAGGTAAAACACAAGCTGAACCTGACTGTCCTGTGATGAATTTACGTCTAGATTGCCCTAACCTTTTTTTTGAACCGTGAGTACAGCAAAGAGGTCAAAGAGCTGCACAAAAACTATTATAGAGATTGCCCCAACCTTACGCCTGATCATATCACAATGGACTAAAGATTTTCCATGGATGCATATTCTGATCCCACTGCTTGAGTGGTATTTTGTTATATTCCCACATAGAATCTGAACTTGATTCCATTACCTCAACTTAGAAACCAAGGACAACCAATTCCTATCATGTGGTGAAGTTCCCAGAACTTCTGTTTGCTTTACCCCCTTCCCTGCAAAAAATGCTTCTCCAATTTTCCATCATGAATCAGTTTCTTCTCCCCTGTCAGAAGCCAATGTGTCATTGACATGGCAGTACATGAATTTTCAAAGTCAGGACTGCTACTAAGAGTTAAAGAGTATCAGATATGACAGGTTCAAGAATGGATGAGCATAGCAAAGTTCATAGAGTGTTACAGATTATTGTCCCACACCTGCTCCAATGGGTTGGAGCTCTGCATGGAGAATCCAAGAGTTAGGAATTTTTGTTGGATTATGTGTGTATTAGGCCCATGAGGCTAGGCCCATGAGGCCCATGTATGCCTACCTATATAGCTACCCTTCTAGGGTTAGGCAAAATCAATTGAGACACATCTTCTAGCATGGTATCAGCAGCTTAGGTTTTCCTCTTCCCTCCCTTCCCCAGCCGCCGCCCCCTGGCTGGCGCCGCCGCCGCCATCTCCATGGCTGGCCGGCCTCCTCCTCCCCCTCCTCCCTCCTTCCACGCCTTCCCACCCCTCCCTTCTTCTTCCTGGGCGCAAATCGCAGCTCCATCCTCTGCTGCCGCCGCCCCTGCCCCTGCAGCCGCCGCCTGCCCGCCGCCTGCCGCCATGGGCGCGGCTGCTCCCGCCGCCGCCCCAGCCGCCATGGGCGCGGCTGCTCCCGCCGCCGCCCCAGCCGCCATGGGCGCGGCTTCTCCCGCCGCTGGACGCGCTGCCGCCGGCCCTGTCGCCCTGGGTGCGGTAGCCCCCGCTGCTGCGCGCGCATCCGGCCAGGGGACTGCTGCCGCCGCTCCCACCGCCGCACTCCTCCACGGCGCTGCTGCCGCCCTTGCTGCTGCGGGCGCGGGAGCCGCTACTGCGGGTGCAGCAGCCGCGGGCGCGGGCGCAGCCGGTGTAGACGCGGGCCTGGGCGCCGCTGCGGCTGAGCCGCCCGCCGATGCTCCCCTCCCCGGCGCGGGTCTGGACGCTGCCGGACATCTTCCCGGCGCCCCCGACGCCGGTGGCCTCTTCCCCGGCGCTTTCCTCCCGGTGGCGGCGGTCACTGATGCCATTCACGCCTTCCATACCCTACCACCGCCGACCATCCCCTACCCCGGTCGGGCTGCTCCTACTCTTGCTGCTGCACTCATCGCCGCCCGCGCTGCAGCTGCTGAGGGCCAGGGCTCGTGTCCGCGCCACGGCCCTTGCCTGGGAGCGTGAGCGGGATGCGGCCGATGCCCTGGCCCGTCAGATCGCTGACGTGGAGCAGCGCCTCGTTCCTCCCGTCTATAACGACCTCGGGGCTACCTCCTCCGGCTCGACGGGCCACCGCGCGTCCACCACAGCGGTCATCTGGCACGATCCGGCCGATCCGCTCGTGACGCAGCTCCACTACCAGGCCGGGGGTGTTCAGAACATCCGCCTGCTTGTCCCGGTGGTTCTCGAGCCCGAGTCGCCTTCCTACGCCCGTTGGCGGGACATGGTCCTCCTCACCCTCCGCCGCTACGCCCTTGACGACCACGTCCTCGTCGATGCCTCGGTCGCGGCCCAGATCCCCTTGTGGCTGCGCCTTGACAGCATCGTCCTCTCGTGGATCATCGGGACGATCTCCGTCGACCTCCACGACCTCGTTCGCAACACGGCGGATGCTCGTCAGGCCTGGCTGGGCGCTCGAGGGCCAGTTTCTCGGCAACGCCGAGGCCAGGGCTCTGCGGCTCGATGCGAGCTTTCGGACCTTCGTCCAGGGTGATCTCACTGTTGGCGAGTTCTGCCGGAAGATGAAAACCATGGCAGACTCCCTCGGTGACCTGGGCTGGCCCGTGGAGGACCGCATCCTGGTCCTCAATGTCCTCCGCGGGCTCAGCGACCGCTACGCCCACCTCAGGACATGGATCACCCGCCAGCGCCCCTTCCCCACCTTCCACCAGGTCCGTGACGATCTTGTCATGGAGGAGCTGACTCAGGGCCTCCAGCCTGGGCCAGCCACCGCGCCGGGATCCTTGACGGCCCTTGCGGCCACTCCACCGCGTCCGTTCGGCTCCCCACGTCCGTCCACTACGTCGCCGTCGTCCCTTCTTGGTCCTCCCTCTGGGCCGAGCGGGGGTGGGGGGGGGGGGCCGTGGCGGTCGCCGTCGCCGCGACACTGGACGTGGGGGGAGGGGGGGCGTGGCGGGGCCAACCATGCGCCGACGGCTCCACAGGGGACTCCATGGCCTTCGTTCCACAACCCGTGGTCAGGACGCATCTCTATGTGGCCTTACCACGCTCCCGGTGGCGAGCCTCGTCCACCGGTGGCCATGCTCACTGGCGCTCCACCTCCCGGTGTCTTCACTACGTCACAGTGGGCTGCACCTGCCGGCACCCCTCCTGGGGTTGCGGGATGGGACCAGGCGGCCTTGGCTCGCTCGTTCAGCACCATGGGCCTGACACCTCCTGTCGGACCGGAGTGGATCGCCGACTCGGGTGCCACCTACCACACCACCCCTGACCCTGGTATACTCTCATCTGTCCACTCTCCTTCCTCTCTTCCTTCGTCCATTATGGTCGCCAATGGTTCCTGTCTTCCTGTCACTTCTGTGGGTACCGCCGGTGCTCATGGCTCCTTTCGTCTTCCTGATGTACTTGTCGCTCCTTCTATGGTTCACAATCTCCTTTCTATTCGTCGTTTTACAGCTGACAATTCTTGTTCTGTGGAGTTTGACTCTTCTGGTCTTACTGTGAAGGATTTGGCTTCCCGGCGTCCTCTGCTCCGATGTGACAGCACGGGGCCCCTTTACACTCTTCACTTCCCGACGACTCTTTCATCTTCCTCGCCGTCCGTTTTGTCAGCTGCCTTCGCCACCTCTACCTCCTCTACTAGGCACCGGCGCCTCGGCCATCCTAGACATGATGCCCTGATGCAGCTCAGTCGTAGCTCCGACATTCCGTGTATTCGGGCTCATGCTGAGCATTTGTGTCATGCATGCCAATTGGGCCGACATGTTCGTCTTCCTTTTCATAGTTCTTCTTTACATGCGGCCCGCATTTTTGATCTTGTACATTGCGACCTATGGACATCTCCTGTTATCAGTATTTCTGGCTATAAGTACTACCTTGTGGTTGTTGATGATTTTTCACATTATTCGTGGACCTTTCCCTTGCGTGCGAAGCCTGATACGTTTTCCACGCTCCTTCACTTCTTTACTTGGGTGTCCACACAGTTTGGCCTTACCATCAAGGCCGTACAGTGTGACAATGGTCGTGAGTTTGATAACTCCACCTCCCGGGCTTTCTTCCTCTCTCACGGTATTCAGTTGCGCATGTCTTGCCCATACACCTCACAGAACGGCAAAGCTGAACGCATGATTCGCACCACCAACGACACCGTGCGCACCCTTCTGTTTCAGGCCTCTCTCCCTGCTCGCTTCTGGGCTGAGGGCTTGCACACCTCCACCTACCTCCTCAACCGTCTTCCTTCCACTGTTTGTCCCACTCCTACACCACACCAAGCCCTTTTCGGTACCCCTCCGTGGTACGATCACCTTCGCGTCTTTGGGTGTGCGTGTTACCCCAACACCGCTGCCACTTCTTCTCACAAGCTGGACCCCCGATCCACTCTCTGTGTCTTCCTCGGGTACTCCCCGGATCAAAGGGGTACCGGTGCTTTGACCTTACCTCTCGACGAGTACTCATCTCTCGCCATGTGGTGTTCGATGAGTCCGTCTTTCCCTTCTCCACCACACCCACCACCACTTCTGTTCCTGATCCACCCTCCCTCTTTCCCGCTGACACGGTGGTCCAGCCACCTTTTCCGTGGTCTCCTGCAGGTACTGCTTCGCCGCGCTCCTTGCCGGGCACCTGTCATGGCTCCCCGACGGGTCCGGCCCCGGCGTCCTCTGGCGCGGACCCGACCTCTCCGTCTGGCGCCGATCCGGGGACCACGCTTCCCGATACGGCCCCGGGGGGGCTCTGCCGGTCGCCGTCGCCCGGTGCTGCCCCGGTACCCTCTTCGCGGTACGCAGCGCCGGTACGGGTGTACCAACGCAGGCCGCGGCCGCCGCCACTCACGGTACCTTCTCCGCCGGGGACACCGACACCACCACCTCAGTCCCCGCCGGCCCGTGACGCACTGCTGGTCTACCACCCGCCGCTTCTTCACCGACACCCGCGGCATGTTCACCCGATGGTGACACGGCACGCGGCTGGCACGCTGCCACCCCGGGTCCTTGCGGCATCGACCAGCGGCGCGCCGGTCTCCCCGGTACCCTCTTCTGTCCGTGACACCCTGTTGGATCCTCACTGGCGTCGCGCGATGGAAGAGGAGTACGCCGCACTCCTCGCCAACCAGACGTGGGAGCTGGTGCCCCGGCCGCCAGGCTCCAACGTCGTCACCGGCAAGTGGATCTGGACCCACAAGCGTCGGGCTGATGGCACTCTCGAGCGCTACAAGGCTCGCTGGGTTCTCTGGGGTTTCACTCAGCGCCCTGGAGTCGACTATGATGAGACGTTCAGCCCGGTGGTCAAGCCTGTCACCGTCCGCACCGTGCTTTCACTGGCGCTAGCTCGGTCGTGGCCAGTCCATCAGCTGGACGTCAAGAATGCCTTTCTGCACGGCCTTCTTACCGAGACAATGTACTGCAGTCAGCCGGCGGGGTTCGTTGATTCCTCCCGCCCGACATGGTCTGCCGGCTCAACAGGTCTCTCTACGGCCTCAAGCAGACACCCCGGGCGTGGAACCATCGGTTTGCTGCTTTCCTGCTGACTCTGGGGTTTGTCGAGGCCAAGTCGGATACATCTTTGTTTATCTATCAATATGGAGCTGACACTGCGTACTTGCTGCTCTATGTTGATGACATTGTCCTCACAGCCTCCAGTGAGCCCTTTCTCCGCCGGATCATTGCCGCTCTTCAGTAGGAGTTTGCTATGAAGGATCTGGGTGTGCTCCACCATTTCCTCGGGGTCACTGTTGAGCCTCGTCCTGCCGGGTTACTTCTTCACCAGCGGCAGTACACTCGGGATATCCTGGAGCGGGCTGGGATGACTGACTGCAACCCCTGCTCCACTCCGGTTGATACTCAGGGCAAACTGTCAGAGGCTGAGGGCCCCCCAATATCTGATCCTACTGCATATAGGAGTCTTGCTGGTGTCCTTCAGTACCTCACCTTCACTTGGCCGGACATCACCTATGCAGTTCAGCAGATCTGTCTTCACATGCATGATCCCCGGGAGCCCCACCTAACGGCTCTCAAGCGCCTCCTCCGCTACCTCCGGGGCACGATCGACTACGACCTCCTACTTCACCGGTCCTCCTCAGCCGACCTTGTCGTCTACACTGACGCTGACTGGGCCGGGTGTCCGGACACTCGGCGGTCCACCTCCGGCTATGCCGTCTTCTTGGGCGGCAACCTGGTGTCCTGGTCGTCTAAGCGCCAGCCTGTGGTCTCTCGGTCCAGTGCCGAGGCGGAGTACCGCGCTGTCGCTAACGGCGTGGCTGAGGCCTCCTGGCTCCGGCAGCTTCTCGCCGAGCTCCACACTCCGCCCTCCCGGAGCACGCTGATCTACTGCGACAATGTCAGTGCGGTCTACCTCTCCACCAACCCCATCCAACACCAGCGGACGAAGCACGTGGAGATCGACCTACACTTTGTCCGGGATCGGGTCGCCCTCGGCGAGGTCCGGGTCCTTCATGTTCCGACCACCTCCCAGTTCGCGGACATCTTCACCAAAGGCCTCCCGTCCACGACCTTCAATGAGTTTCGCTCCAGCCTCAACATCACCAGTGGCTAGTTGTGTTTGTGGGGGGACTTGTGTGTGTTCTTTCTTCTTTGTCCAGTCTGGAACTCCGCTGAGCCGGCAGTTCAGACTGCGGGGGGGTGTTGGATTATGTGTGTATTAGGCCCATGAGGCTAGGCCCATGAGGCCCATGTATGCCTACCTATATAGCTACCCTTCTAGGGTTAGCCAAAATCAATTGAGACACATCTTCTAGCAATTTTTTTTTGGTATTATTCTATTACTATTTTGAACTTTCATGTTTTGTGGTATTTCATTAATGCTTGGTACTTTCTTTGATGCTGAGTATAGACCTTGAAACCTGAACTTGGCTATGTCGTGCCAAAACATTTATTCCTGTTAAAATCTTTAAAAGCCTTCACCAGAAATACAATAGAGAATCCTTCACCTCCACCCCCACCCCCTGGGTGTGACTTATTAATACACTGGATCGATTGTTTGATGTTACGGACATAATTTTCAACTTGGAGCCCATGGCACTGTGTTGCTTGTATTGTAGCCAATGTTCTGGGAAATGAAGTAAACTTCTTATCAATTGCTGTTAACGTAGTTGATGCCTAACTGTGTTTCCCATTGTTACTCCAGACTGCTGCTTTGGATGGTGAAACTGACTTGAAAACAAGAATCATTCCTCCAATTTCTGCTAACTTGTCAGTAGAGCAGCTAGGAAAAGTCAAGGTGAGTCTTTCTGCACTTATCCTTTGATATTTCTTATTTGTTTTCTGATTACTTCTGTTTAATTTGTGCAGGGTGTAGTTGAGTGCCCCAACCCAGATAATGACGTACGAAGATTTGATGCTAACATGCGCTTGTTCCTCCCTATAATTGACAATGAAAAATGTCCTTTGACTATCAACAATACACTTCTTCAGTCATGTTACCTACGGTACACTGAATGGGCTTGTGGAGTTGCAGTTTACACAGGTAAATACAGAATATGATACATGATGCCTTACTTATTGTGCCGAATCATTTGTTTTGCAAGTAGCGGACCTGAAGACATTGTAGCGGCATGGTTAACCCACCAATCATCCATTGCAGGCAATGAAACCAAATCTGGAATGAGTAGGGGAGCTGCAGAGCCCAAGCTCACTGCTGCTGATGCAATAATAGACAAGCTCACTATTGCAATATTCATGTTCCAAATTGTTGTTGTACTTGTTCTGGGTTATTTTGGGAATGCTTGGAAGTACACTCAGGGGCTTAAGGTGCTATATCTTTTTGATAATCAGTGTTCTGATGCAGAAAATTCACTGTAATTTGCATGCATGTTGTTGTACCAACTCTCATGGGCACTTGCTATTGTATTTTGTGATTGTAGATGATTTCATCTATAAGGAATTGAACATATAGTTATGTCATCTGTATTCTGTGATCTGATATGTCATTTTCTTTATGTAGCAATGGTATCTTATGTATCCTGTGGAGGGAGAGGCCCCATGGTATGATTTCTCGATTATCCCGTTACGCTTTGAGCTGTTGTGCTCCATAATGATTCCGATCTCCATAAAGGTATGCTTGCAGTTTGAATTGTTGCTAACTCTTTCTTTGTTTGTTAGTCCTGTTTGGTTTTCGCTTCGAGTGTACCAAGCCAAAATTTGGCAGTGGCCAAGTTAGGCATTAACAAAATTTGGTCATATACAAGATGTTTGGATTAGAACCATGCCAAAATGGTAGGAGGATTAACAAACCATTGTTTGAGTATGACATGTGGGTCACATGTTTCAAAAATAATTTAATAACTGATAGGTAATATTGATCTTGATTTGCTGATTTAATTGCATGGAGTACTACTGTGAAATTGGATTATATATTAGAGTCATGGTTCAACTGGTATAATCAATGGAATTTTAGAAATGAAGCAATCAACGCTAGGGGTACCACCAATCTCTGGCACGTCAGGTTGGCATACAATTTGGCTTCTTGGGTTGCTCGGGCCAGCGATTTGGGCGCCTGGAATGGCTGCCCATTCCATTTTTTTTGGCCTGGTCAACATCTGCCCTTCAACCAAATGATGACCTAATTTGTTTGGCATGGCCTGCTAGGGCCAAAAACAAAGCATGTCCTTATTCTAATGTACACCAATACACCATATTAAAAGTTACTGTACAATTTGTTATACTGTTTGGTTGTCAATTTTATTTAATATAGAATATTAATATTTTTTTGGCTGTAGGGATACTGCATGTACAGGATTTTTATATTGACTAATACACCTAACATGATTGAACAAATAGACTTGATGGCCTTAGACAACATCCCTACTGGAAGCGGAAAGCTGCCATAGCCTAGTGACTTGTTGAGCTCCTTCTGGCTACTGGCCTAGAAACATATTATTGGTACTATTATGCCAGACTGCCTTTTCTGGGACCTGCCAAAAAGCTCAGACATGTCCACTTGTGGTCATTGCTAGCTTGCTTTAAAGTCCAACTTGCAAAACCTTCCCTCGAGACTTGACAGATCAACAAAGGATTGAGGTCACACAACAGTGTTGCACACTAGTCTAGATTTTTTTTCCTGACTAATTGCACATATTTTATTGTGTCTGATAAAACAGCAAGTTTGCCACTACTATTGTGATCAAATTCAACTGTAACTTCATTAATTGTTCTGTGACCAAAACTCTTTAAATATGTAACATCACTTAGGGCAGCTCTAAGCATTTTTTCTCATATTTTAATAGAAGAGAGAGAAAAGCTAGCTCTTAACCAAGAGCTAAGCTCTTGCACACGTTTCAAGGTGGTGTGAGAATGTCATGTGGGGCTATCCATGTTAAAAGCTATGTGCTAAAAGTTAGCACTATTGGAGAAGTTGGCTTAGAGCTAGTAACTAGTTCTAACCATTGCGGGTGCCCTTAGAACACTACTTTCTTCATTGTGCCAATGTTTGCTCAGTTGAGAAAGTGGTATGTAATCATCAAATACTTTGACTGTAGAAACTAGAAAAATTTCAAGACATCATATTCCTCTAGAAGTTATCTGTCTGAGTGTTGAAAGCATCAAGGTTTACTTTTCTAATTTAGATACTACAGGTTAACTGTTTCTTTTTAGGGTTGGAAACAAATTCACAAACAGTCAAATTTGGAGGTTACTTTTGCTGTTTTATGTGGATAGCTGTAGCTGAAGAAGCTGAACAAACTTTCTCTAGGTCACCCGCATTTTTCCTTGATGTATTTCTCCTGTTACTATGCCTGATGTGATGATGTGTGTTGGAAGATCGAAACCAAACAGGTCCATGTTGTGCAATTTTGATGCTACAAGAGCTGAAGGTGTAAATGAATTGTTTGGGCACTTCAAGAAGTTCAGATACTGTTGTTAATAATTTTCTATACTTATACGATTTCTATTATTTTAAAATTACAAACTTTCTCTATTTTATAGCCCTCGATTTCGCTTTCGGGTACGTGTCCACCGGGACAAACGGGCCAAGATTGCGAGAACGAAGTGGTGGAAGCTTAGAGGGGAAGCAGCGCAGACGTTTAAGGAGAGGATGCTAGACGAGGGACCTTGGGAAGAAGGAGAAGATGCCGACGACATGTGGCTAAAGATGACAACATGTGTCCGGAAAGTGGCTTCGGAAGTGTTTGGCGTGAGTAGGGGAGGCAAACGGGAAGCGAAAGACACATGGTGGTGGAATGACGAGGTGCAAAGGGCTATTAGGGAGAAGAAGGAGTGTTTCAAGCGTCTCCACCATGACAAGAGTGTAGCCAACATCGAGGGCTATAAAATAGCGAAGAGGGTTGCAAAGCGAGCTGTGAGTGTAGCAAAAGGTCAGGCGTATGATGGCCTTTATCAGCGGCTAGGCACGAAGGAAGGGGAGAAGGACATTTATAGGATGGCTAGAATCCGCGAGAGGAAGACAAGGGACATCAACCAAATAAAATGCATCAAGGATGGGACAGATCGACTTCTGGTGAAGGATGAGGAGATCAAGGACAGATGGAGAGAGTACTTCGACAAGCTGTTTAATGGGGAGAATGAGGGTCCTGCCCTTGTGTTGGACGACTCATTTGACGATACCAATAGACGCTTTATGAGGAGAATTCAGGAGGCAGAGATCGGAGAGGCTTTGAAGAGGATGAAGGGAGGTAAAGCGATGGGCCCTGATGGTATCCCCATTGAGGTGTGGAGATACCTAGGCGCCAGAGCGATAGTATGGTTAACTAAGCTTTTTAACCTTATTTTTCGGTCAAACAAGATGCCTGAAGAATGGAGAAGTATATTAGTACCTATCTTCAAGAACAAGGGAGATGTTCAAAGTTGTACTAACTACCGTGGGATTAAGTTGATGAGTCATACGATGAAGCTCTGGGAGAGGGTTATCGAGCATCGCCTAAGGAGAGTGACACATGTGACCCAAAATCAGTTTGGGTTCATGCCTGGTAGGTCGACCATGGAGGCGATTTTCTTATTACGACAATTGATGGAGAGATATAGGGAGCAGAAGAAGGACTTGCACATGGTCTTTATTGACCTCGAGAAGGCATATGACAAAGTACCGAGAAATGTCATGTGGTGGGCCTTGGAAAAGCACAAAGTCCCAACTAAGTACGTTACCCTCATCAAGGATATGTACAGGGATGTGGTGACGTTTGTCCGAACATGTGATGGCGACACCAGTGACTTTCCAATTAAAATAGGACTGCATCAGGGGTCAGCTTTGAGCCCTTATTTATTTGCTTTGGTGATGGATGAGGTCACAAGGGACATACAAGGTGATATCCCTTGGTGTATGCTCTTTGCTGATGATGTGGTGCTAGTTGACGACAGTAGGGCGGGAGTTAATAGGAAGTTAGAACTATGGAGGCACACGTTAGAGTCGAAAGGGTTCAGACTTAGTAGGACTAAGACCGAGTATATGAGGTGCGATTTCAGCGCGACTAGGCACGAGGAGGGAGACGTTAGCCTCGATGGGCAAGTGGTGGCCAAGAAGGATACTTTTCGGTATTTAGGGTCGATGCTACAAAAGGATGGAGACATTGATGAAGATGTTAGGCATAGAATTTCAGCCGGCTGGTTGAAATAGCGTCAAGCTTCTGGCGTTCTCTGTGACAAAAGGGTGCCTCAGAAGCTGAAAGGTAAGTTCTATAGGACGGCGATTCGTCCGACGATGTTATACGGTGCTGAGTGTTGGCCTACAAAAAGGCGACATGTCCAACAATTGAGTGTAGCGAAGATGCGTATGTTGCGTTGGTGTTGTGGGCACACAAGGAGGGATAGAGTACGGAACGACGATATTCGGGATAGGGTTGGGGTGGCACCAATTGAGGAGAAATTGATTCAACATCGGTTGAGATGGTTTGGACATGTCCAACGGAGGCCTCCTGAGGCGCCGGTGCGTAGTGGAGTTCTAAAGCGGGCCGATAATGTAAAGAGCGGTAGAGGTCGACCTAAATTAACTTGGGACGAGTCCGTTAAGAGAGATCTTAAGGAGTGGAATATCCCCAAGGATTTAGCTATGGACAGGAGCGCTTGGAGATTAGCAATCAACGTGCCTGAACCGTGACATCTTTTGTCTTGTGCCCTTTATGTCCCTTTATGTGTCTCCCTGTTTCTCGTCTCTTTTGGGTTTCATCTCTAGCCTACCCCAACTTGCTTGGGACAAAAGGCTATGTTGTTGTTGTTGTTGTAAAATATTTTTTATTCTTGGTTGTAGGTTACTCTTGATTTGGCTAAAGGTGTGTATGCAAAGTTTATTGATTGGGATGAGCAAATGTTTGATTGGGAAACAAATACACCTGCTCATTCAGCTAAGTGCGTGCTGCAATTTATCTGTTTTTGTAAACTTTGTATTTCTTAAAGCTTATTAGATAATTGTATCCTTCAGCACAGCTATTAGCGAGGACCTCGGACAGGTTGAATATATTTTGAGTGACAAAACTGGGACACTGACAGAGAACAAAATGATCCTCAAACGATGCTGCATAAGTGATACTTTGTATGGAAATGACAACGGAGATGCATTAAACGGTTGTCCACTTACTCATTATGTTCTTTACATCCTATTAAGGGACAATGTTTATCCTTTTCTTCTATTTAGTAGGGCTTAATATGAAGCATGCTTGTTATGTGTATAGATTATGAGAAATTGGGGAGGTGGAATTGGGGGATAAGGGTACATCGGCCCTCTATAAACAGAGGAGACTGAGCTGGGCGTGATACAACACCGGTCCTATTCCTATGAGTGAGCAGTACCTGTTAACAGTACTACAGCCTGACCAGGCCACTTGTTAGGGTCCTAGCCATGACACATGCTATTTGTTTGCGCAAATGTGCCATCTCAGTGGCTGGAAATTCTCAGAGACTGGAAGTGCAGTAGTGCACACTTCACTGCAACTTGAATCTCACTCTTGCTGTCTTTCCCCTTTTCCTCATAATATAATGATATGCAGCTAAACTGCGTGTTCGAGAGAAAAAAAAATCACTTTCTGTAGTCAGTAATTATACATAACAATTTTCATGTACTCCTATTTTTTTAGGAGGGATGGAACATGGTAGTTGAAATTCATACTATACAAAGCTTTGTATAAGAAAAAATATTAAGGTGTTTATATGTAGAACGGTCAACAGTGACTTTGTAGCTTTTGTAACAACTTTAAAATTCATGATATATGTTTTCTAATGGTGCTGCTAGACTGTTAGTGCACTTCACAATGTCATGATGTTATTGGAAATGTGTTATAAATTCTATTCATGGATTTTGAGTTTTTTTTTCTCAAATATGCAGGAGAGCTGCAAATCAATATATTAAGAAGAAGAAAAGGGGTTTAGAACCCATACAACACCACACATACAGAACACTCGCACAAAAATAAGCTCGCCAATGACTACAAACAGCAAACAACCTTGACCATCAAACTAACTATCGCTGAACCCATGGGCGAGGAGATGTGAAACCCCTCGAGCCCCAGCTAAACACCAAAAAAGTAGTTCCTCCCTGATGAACTCTAAAACTCCATTCAAACTAGGCAAGATCCCATCAAACATGCAACGATTGTGGTGATTCCAGATTGCCCATGCTCCACGAATGATAATGGACTTGAGACCTTTATGGACTTGACCATCCACTTTTTCATTTGTTTTGGCCCACCAATCATCAAAGGAAAAATCTTCCGGTTGAGGGGTTAAATCTTGAAAGCCTACTTTCTGCAAGAGGATATACCATACTTGTCAAGCAAATACGCATGAGACAAGTAAATGATCAATTGTTTCTCCAGCCTGGTCACATAGCACTCAGCGATCATGGATTTTGAGTTACCATTTTCGATATTGTTATTGCCTTATTAGTAAATAACTTGTGCTCTAAATGTGCTGCCCAAACTGTTGCAGAAGCAAACCTGTTTTTCGGCCACTGACAATTCTCTCAAATTAGATGTCAGACTTGGAAATGCGATCTCAAGTAATGATCCTGATGTCATCAAATTTCTGTTGGTTATGGCTCTTTGCAATACAGTGGTTCCTATCAAAAGGCAAGTCACAGTTTCTTTTCGTTACTCTACTCTGCATGATATTAAGCTGTTCTTTATAAAATTTTCATACTTTCAGCAATGATGATACTGTGTCATACAAAGCACAATCCCAAGATGAGGAAGCTTTAGTTAATGCTGCAGCAAACCTGAATATGATGCTCATCAGTAAAGACAGCAGTACAGCTGGTTAGTGGATGATCATTGGATTGTGATGAGATTATTACACTTTCATTAAGCTGTTCGATTGAATTCTCTTCTGTTTCTTCAGAGATTTGTTTCAATGGGTCTAAGTTTCGGTATGAGTTGTTGGACATTTTGGAATTCACTTCTGATCGCAAAAGAATGTCTGTAGTGGTAAAGGAAGGGCAGACTGGTAAGATCCTTCTTTTATCAAAAGGTGCTGATGAAGCTCTCCTGCCTCGTGCCTGTCCAGGTATATGGTATAGCCATGAAAAGTGCATTATGGCATGATTCATCCCGATATTGAATTTAGCCTGTTATGCTTTGGTTTTCTCTGCGTTCTAAGATGAGTTTGCATATTATAATGTTCTTAGATTAGATATCTGTTGCTGATTCTATTCATCTTGAGGTGGCAACAATTATAGACACTTATTCAAGATTTTTCTTTTATGACATCATCAAATTTGCCTTGATAGTGCATTTTTTTGAACCTGTAGTTGTTAATATATTTTTTCTAAAAAGGTTGGTCAAAGTTAAGGAAGTTTGACTTAGGACATAGCTAAAGTGAACTATAATTTGGAACAGAGGGACTAATGGTCACGGCGTCACGCAAAATGGTCGAAGATAATGTCGGCTCAATAAACATCCTCTAGTTGAGTCATGTCTCAATACATACCAATACCTTTTTTTTTTTACTTTTTATCCTACTTTTTCTCTTGGTGGGCTTCATCTGTAACCTACCCAACTTGCATGGGATAAAAAAAGAGAGCCTATTTTGTTGTTTTAGATGCGTCCTGACATCATATGCTCTTGTACTCTAGGATCTAGGCACCTTCTGTTGGTTACTTCTATTTCAAACATAGGGGCTTTCTATTGCTCTTAGCACCATTGTTGTAGCTTCATTCTAGCACCGAAGTATTTAAGAGATTACACCAAACAATTCAATGGCTAGCCATTTTCCATTTTCTTTTACAAATATACCTATGATGCTTTGTGTTGCTTCAGTTTTATTTGAGAAAACAATTACTTATTCTAATTTGTGAACAGGACAACAAATACAGAGGTATCTTGAAGCAGTAGAAATGTATTCTCAGTTGGGATTGCGAACCTTATGTTTGGGGTGGCGTGACTTAAAAGAAAGTGAATATAAGGAATGGTCCAAAAATTTTCAAGAGGCTAGCTGCTCATTGGACAATAGAGAGGTACCTTTTCTGGTTTAACCATTTTCCTTTAACCTTATTAGTTCTGTCAATTGTCTCACCAACTCTTACTCTACTGTTGGCTAATGTTACTGTACAACAACAACAACATAGCCTTTTGTCCCAAGCAAGTTGGGGTAGGCTAGAGATGAAACCCAAAAGAGACGAGAAACAGGGAGGCACATAAAGGGACATAAATGGCACAAGACAAAAAGATGTCACGGTTCAGGCACGTTGATTGCCAATCTCCAAGCGCTCCTGTCCATAGCTAAATCCTTGGAGATATTCCACTCCTTAAGATCTCTTTTAACGGACTCGTCCCAAGTTAGTTTAGGTCGACCTCTACCGCTCTTTACATTATCGGCCCGCTTTAGAACTCCACTACGCACCGGCGCCTCAGGAGGCCTCCGTTGGACATGTCCAAACCATCTCAACCGATGTTGAATCAATTTCTCCTCAATTGGTGCCACCCCAACCCTATCCCGAATATCGTCGTTCCGTACTCTATCCCTCCTTGTGTGCCCACAACACCAACGCAACATACGCATCTTCGCTACACTCAATTGTTGGACATGTCGCCTTTTTGTAGCATCGATCCTAAATACCGAAAAGTATTCTTCTTGGCCACCACTTGCCCATCGAGGCTAACGTCTTCCTCCTCGTGCTTAGTCGCGCTGAAATCGCATCTCATGTGCTCGGTCTTAGTTCTACTAAGTCTAAACCCTTTCGACTCTAACGTGTGCCTCCATAGTTCTAACTTTCTATTAACCCCCGCCCTACTGTCGTCAACTAACACCACATCATCAGCAAAGAGCATACACCAAGGGATATCACCTTGTATGTCCCTTGTGACCTCATCCATCACCAAAGCAAATAAATAAGGGCTCAAAGCTGACCCCTGATGCAGTCCTATTTGAATTGGAAAGTCACTGGTGTCGTCATCACATGTTCGGACAAACGTCACAATATCACTGTACATATCCTTGATGAGGGTAACGTACTTAGTTGGGACTTTGTGCTTTTCCAAGGCCCACCACATGACATTTCTCAGTACTTTGTCATATGCCTTCTCGAGGTCAATAAAGACCATGTGCAAGTCCTTCTTCTGCTCCCTATATCTCTCCATCAATTGTCGTAATAAGAAAATCGCCTCCATGGTCGACCTACCAGGCATGAACCCAAACTGATTTTAGGTCACATGTGTCACTCTCCTTAGGCGATGCTCGATAACTCTCTCCCAGAGCTTCATCGTATGACTCATCAACTTAATCCCACGGTAGTTAGTACAACTTTGAACATCTCCTTTGTTCTTGAAGATAGGTACTAATATACTTCTCCATTCTTCAAGCATCTTGTTAGACCGAAAAATAAGGTTAAAAAGTTTAGTTAACCATACTATCGCTCTGGCGCCTAGGTATCTCCACACCTCAATGGGGGTACCATCAGGGCCTATCGCTTTACCTCCCTTCATCCTCTTCAAAGCCTCTCCGATCTTTGCCTCCTGAATTCTCCTCACAAAGCGTCTATTGGTATCGTCAAATGAGTCGTCCAACTCAAGGGTAGGACCCTCATTCTCCCCATTAAACAGCTTGTCGAAGTACTCTCTCCATCTGTCCTTGATCTCCTCATCCTTCACCAGAAGTCGATCTGTCCCATCCTTGATGCATTTTATTTGGTTGATGTCCCTTGTCTTCCTCTCGCGGATTCTAGCCATCCTATAAATGTCCTTCTCCCCTTCCTTCGTGCCTAGCCGCTGATAAAGGCCATCATACGCCTGACCTTTTACTACACTCACAGCTCGCTTTGCAACCCTCTTCGCTATTTTATAGCCCTCGATGTTAGCTACACTCTTGTCATGGTGGAGACGCTTGAAACACTCCTTCTCCCTAATAGCCCTTTGCACCTCGTCATTCCACCACCATGTGTCTTTCGCTTCCCGTTTGCCTCCCCTACTCACGCCAAACACTTCTGAAGCCACCTTCCGGACACATGTTGCCATCTTTAGCCACATGTCGTCGGCATCTTCTCCTTCTTCCCAAGGCCCCTCGTCTAGCATCCTCTCCTTAAACGTTTGCGCTGCTTCCCCTCTAAGCTTCCACCACTTCGTTCTCGCAATCTTGGCCCGTTTGTCCCGGTGCACACGTACCCGAAAGCGAAAGTCCGTCACCACAAGCTTATGTTGAGGGACAACACACTCCTCAGGTAACACCTTACAATCAAAGCAAGCACGTCTATCCTCCCTCCTTGCAATGATAAAGTCGATCTGGCTCGAGTGTTGTCCACTACGAAAGGTTACTAGATGAGATTCCCTCTTCCTAAAGAGGGTGTTCGCTATCAACAAGTCATAGGCCAGCGCGAAGTTCAAAACATCCTCCCTCTCTTGATTCCTACTACCATACCCGAACCCCCCGTGCACCCGCTCGAAACCTACATTAGTCGCACCAACATGGCCGTTGAGGTCTCCTCCTATAAAGAGTTTCTCGCTGATAGGCACGGTACTAACCATGCTATCAAAATCTTCCCAAAACTGCCTCTTGGTGCCCTCGCTAAGACCTACCTGAGGGGCATAGGCACTGATCACATTCAGAGCTGAATCTCCAACTACCAGCTTGACCAAGATAATCCGGTCGCCTTGCCTCCTAACATCAACGACTCCATCCTTAAGGCTCCTATCGATCAAGATGCCTACACCATTTCTACCCGATGTTGTCCCCGTATACCAAAGTTTAAAGCCAGTATCCTCCACCTCCTTCGCCTTCTGTCCCTTCCATTTAGTCTCCTGAACGCATAGAATATTTACACGCCTTCTAATTGCTGCATCGACTAGCTCTCTTAGCTTACCCGTTAGGGACCCTACGTTCCAGCTACCTAGACGAATCCTAGTTGGCTCGACTAGCTTCCTTACCCTTCGCACCCGTCGAGGGAAGTGCGAAGACCCTTGCTCATTTTTCACTACACCCGGGCGTAGATGTAGCGCGCCACTAAGGTTGCGACGGCCCGACCCTTGCTCATTTTTCATCGTACCCAGATCACAATACGACGCGCCACTAAGGGGATGACGACTCGGCCCTTGCCCATTTAACACCACACCCGGGTTCCGATGTAGCGCGTCGCTAAGAGGGTTACGCCCCAACGAATCTCTTGTGGGTTTCAAATCCATGAGAGTGGCTGTTTTTTTACTGTTGGTTCGCCAGACCTTAACACACCCTCCTCCTTTACCCGGACTTGGGACCGGCTATGTTGAGACTGTTGGCTAATGTTACTGTACTTCATTATATACAGTTTAAAATTGCTGAAGTTTGTCACAGCTTAGAGCGAGACCTTCATATTCTTGGTGTTACTGCTATAGAGGATCGTCTTCAGGTATACCTTGATCATTAATTACTATGTCTAAGACTAACAACCAGTGGAAACACCTATAGCAATTTTACACTTGCTACCTTGCCTCATAGATTCTTCTGGTTGGCAGGATGGTGTGCCTGAAACCATTAAATTGTTGAGAAATGCTGGAATTAATGTGTGGATGCTAACTGGTGATAAGCAAAATACAGCAATTCAGATTGGCCTTCTCTGTAACCTCATAACCTCTGGTACTGTACTATTTGCGAGACATTTGGTGTCCTTTAAATTTAACCAGTGGCCATTTGCAACTAACAATACGAGTTGGCTTTTGCAAATGTTTTCTCCACTGGTCTATTGCAATTTCTTGTCCTATCACAGCATCCCTTTGACATTACTCTGTTGTACCCAAATGCCGAGCTCTAAGTTACTCCCTCCGTCCCCAAAAGAATGCAATTCTGGAACAGTGTCACGAGTTATTATATCAACTTTGACCAATTATAGATAAAAAATATAAATATTTATAATACCAATTAAATATCATTAGATTAATTACAAAATATATTTACATAATAAATTAATTTGGAGTCATAAATGTGAATACTATTTACTAGAAACTTGGTCAAACATGAACCACTTTATGTGGCACGCAACCCATAGTTGCATTCTTTCTCGGACGGAGGTAGTACAAATAGATGATACTTTTTCAGAGTCTTCTGTTAAACTTGGTGATATATGAGTAAAAGAAATTTAAAAAGTTACCATCTTATTTGTACTCTGCATTCTAGCTTAGTGACATTATGCATGAAATAGATGGTGAGTAATTGTTTGGTTGTTCCAGGTTGTCATCACATGGTGGTTCCAGAGAAACTCATGTAACAGCTGTGCATATTTTCATTTTACTGTTTTTGATTGTGGGACCACACGTGCCTGAACCGTGACTTGGGGCTCATGTTGGGTTTCAACTCTAGCCTACCCCAACTTGCTTGGGACTAAAAGGCTTTGTTTTTGTTGTTGTTGTTGTTGTTGTTGTTGTTGTTGATTGTGGGACCACACACAGACCTATTTTGTGATATATAAGCACTAATGCATCTGATATCTTTCTAGTCATGAAGTTATATTCTTCGCATGAGCTGTTTTGGTCTGCTACATGGTTTTACTACTTGATGTTAACTATTTAGTAAGTTTTTATTTTACATTTATCGACCTGTTAGCGAGATCATCACTTAATATCTCACTCCTTCAGAGCCCAATAGTCAATTGTTGTCTATCAGTGGGAAAACTGAGGAGGACATACTAAGAAGCCTGGAGAGGGCATTATTAATTATGAAGAATACATCCGAAACCAAGGTATATATATATATATATATATATATATATATATATATATATATATTGGATTCAAGTAATTAGAACTTCAACAAGCATTTATCACCCCTTTCTGCTTTTCAGAATGGATATTCAGCTTTAGCACGAGTCAGTCAGATGCAGAAATGATGCCTTGCATTGAACATACTTCCCTTTCCTATATGTAGGCTCTAGAGGATTTTTCCCTGTCCTGTATTCTGTTTGAACTATCTGAACCATATTTGTACTGTATTTTTTAGAATGTTCCTCTTGAGCAAACAAAGAAACTGAGACTATGTTCGATTCTAGATGATGGATTCTTTGTTTGTTAAGCTTGAGTTGAGTGCCTCCTCTTAATATGCTTATGCAGGACCTTGCATTTGTTTTGGATGGTTGGGCACTAGAAATAATTTTAAAGCATTCCAAGGAGTCTTTTACTAGGTTGGCGATGCTGTCAAAAACAGCAATATGCTGTCGGATGACACCTTTGCAGAAAGCACAGGTTTACCTTTTGTTGTTTATCATCTTTTTTTTAATCTTCCATTTGACTTGTGCATCAATCCTTAACAAGTGAATGGTCATCAATCTGCATAGATCATGGTTTTGTACCAAGATATTGGATGGCCTGTTACAGAGAAAATAATGTAGGGGAGACCGCTAGGTTGAGTATTGTGCATCCAGCTTAATATATTCTGTTCAGAAGTACAGAAGTCTTGTAATGGACCTTTGTCTGTTTCTTTTGATCTATCTTGAAACATGACATATGGTATTGTTATATAGCTGTTGGTTGGATAAAATTATGTTGTTTGCATTTGTGCAGCTTGTTGCTATCCTAAAATCGGCTGGCTACTTAACTCTAGCAATTGGCGATGGTGGTAATGATGTTAGAATGATTCAAGAGGCTAACATTGGAGTAGGGATTAGTGGTAGGGAAGGACTGCAAGCTGCAAGAGCTGCTGATTATAGCATTGGGAGTAAGCATACTTCTAGTTGGCACAGATAAATTCTATTTACTTCCAAATATCCGGAAACCTGATTTGATGGTTTTGCTAGCTGGTACAGAAATAGCATATTAACCAGCTTCAAACAAGTGCAGACTCCTTTTTTGTCCATTCTCGATGCATTAGTGATTTCAGTCTTGCTTATCCATCCAAAAAGGGTACCATTTGCAAGATGAAAATGGTTGCAATTATCCTTTTATTTTATTACCCTTTATGCACTTCACCTCCAAATTTCATTATGTATTATTCTCTTTTTGCAGAGTTCAAGTTTCTTAAGAGGTTGATACTAATTCATGGGCGCTATTCATACAATCGAACAGCATTTATTTCACAGTACTCCTTCTACAAGTCACTTCTTATATGCTTTATACAGATTCTGTGAGTCTGTTCCTTCTAATGCTTGTGCCATTGGCTGCATTTTTCATTACAAGCTTATGCTACTGCTTGGCACTTTGGCATGGGCTTTGTGGGTACAACTGCTCACTTGAGTCCCCTGTTAGGTTTGCCTTTTTGTCGGGGCTATCTGGGACTAGCTTATTCAACTCAATTAGCTTGATGGCTTATAACGTTTTCTATACAAGTCTACCCGTGATGACTATAATCTTTGACAAGGATATCTCTGAAAGAATAGTTATGCAGTACCCCCAGATTTTACTGCATTCTCAAGCTGGGAGGTAATATAATTTTACCTTTAGTTGCCTTTGATATTTGTGGTAACTTCTTGTAAACATACCATAAAGCTTTGTGTGCATAAGTTTTGCTCATATGAGTAGTTCCGTCATCTTGCCAGGCTTTTAAATCCCACTACATTTTGTGGATGGTTTGGGCGCTCACTATATCACGTAAGATAATGCATCTCTGTTCATTTGTTATTTTTTATCTGGAATTGGCACATCGCACATCTTATTGAGGTGCAACTTTGGGATTATTGAAGGTGATCAGGGAGTTATTCCATTCAAGTATCTTGTTCTGGTAGCAATTAGTGCAATATCTGATATGCACATTACTTGTCTAATGATTACCTTCTTACTTTACAACTTTTGTTCTTTGATAGACATGGGCATGCAGATGCACTTATGGGTAGATATATGAATCAATTAGTATTATAAGTATATGCTGTGTACACGATTGCTTCATCACTGCGTCTAGTGCAAATTATAATTCGATCTTTTAATCTTGCTGTATGTGAGATATGAATTTGAATGACCTCATTTGTGCCTTCCAGTCTTCCACTGCATAGGCCTGTAGATGCATTTTGATTTTTATTCTCTTTCATGAAACTGTTATTGTTCAATTTCAGGCACTCGTTGTTTTCTTCATTACAATATGTGCCTACTCAGATGAGAAAAGTGAGATGCAGGAACTCTCAATGGTAGCACTGTCCGGATGCATTTGGTTACAGGCTTTTGTTGTAACAATGGATACAAAGTAAGTTTTCATCAGGTTGCAACGGATACATCAGAAATAATTTATTCATGTAGATGAAATGTTACTGTTCTGCTTATTTCCTTCAGCTTATTTGGTCCTCATGTGTCTAGACTGACATTGTCTTCTGGGTCTTCAGTTCATTCACTTACCCACAAATCTTTCTCATCTGGGGAAACTTTGTGGCCTTCTACATGATCAACTTAATACTCAGTGCCATCCCAAGTCTTCAACTGTACACAATCATGTTCCGTCTGTGTAGCCAACCTTCATACTGGATCTCCATGGCTGTAAGTCCGACTATTGTCTAACCATACTTTATACCATCACAACAACAGCATTGGCCTGACCGTTATTCATTCCACTTTCCACCGAATGATGGAAACATCTTGTCCCTCCCAGCTGACGGTTGCAGTAGGAATGGGACCAGTGGTGGCTTTCAGATACTTTAAGAACCTTTATCAGCCAAGCGACATTAACATACTTCAGCAGATCGAGCAGAGCAATGGATCCATCCAAACTTCTGGAAATCTGGAATCGGCGAGAGCCAATCTCACTAATCTACTGACTGGTTCGCGTAAAATCAGGGATTCTAATTATCACCCTCTGCTTTCAGATTCTGCGGAGTCTGCAAGGTGATCCCTTAGGCGGCAGCTAGAACTGACTAGGCTTACCGTACTAGCAAGACAGTCATACAGACGACAAAAAGTGAACTGTAACGGAATTATGCTTATTATACTCAAAATATTTCATCAGGGTCAAGCTAATAATTGGTTTATTCATGTACTGACGTAACTTTGGTTCCCGTCAGATGTAGTACGTCCATGTAGCAATATTGCCTTTGTTTCTCAAGTTCTCATGCAACGGAATCAATCAAGATTATTGCTTAGCATCTTGACAGTGTTAAGTTTCCAAGCTGCGGATAATTCGACCATATTTCTCAGTCTGCCCTGTGGCACCGTCTGCCCTGTCGGCCTGTTTGTATTGCTGCTGCTTTGGGGGTAGGCACAACTCTCAACTCTCAAGCGTCCGATTTTGACTGTAGGAGCGCCTGTCTGAAATGCTTATCCGACCCTAAAGCACTCGAAATCTAACGTCTAGGTGCTGCTCTCGAATCTAATGTTGGCGCAGGCAGCTTTCCCACACTGCCATCCAAACAGACCCGGGCAAATCTTCTATGCCAACGGCCCAACTTTCCGCTGCAGTCAGTGCCCCGGCTTGCGCGGCGCAGCGGTTGATGTCTGGAAACAGAGGTGCCCGCTGCCCGGTCTACCACGACTCCCGCCTCGCTGCGCCGGCCGCCGAGGCGCCGAGCCAAGTAACTCCCGTCCTGACCCTAACGGCGAATTCACCCCGCGGACCTCGCGGCGTCCGCTACATGCTCGACGGAATGCCAGGCAAGCAGGGTCCAGGTTTCTCACTCCCTCGTTTTTCTGCTGCCTTTTTTCTTATGGGTCTTGTGCCTGGCACCCGTCGCTATGGCTGCGCCTGTGCACACGATACCCAAGTTGTGTTTGTATAGACTCGGTGGGTTCCATTGTATTTTCACTCAAACTAATGGTATCCCTGATGCTTGAACTGAGTCCATTTGTCGTAACTAAAACATACTATTCCCTGCAGAAGTGGCAGATTGAACAAATTGGCGTTTCTTTGTCATGGATTCGTTTTTCCTTGTTGACACCTTCATGGAGTTTATATGCTACAGGGAAGGGTTGGATCTAGTACATACAGGTGACTATCATATTCACTAGTTGGTCAAATAAAAATTTCACACATTTCCCTGTGCCATGTATACATTTTGGATCACGGATTTCAGTATGGCCCTTTTATCTGTAGTATGCAAGGAGGTGCAAAAGGCCTGCAGGTACAGCACCACACGTTTGTAGGTCAGAACAAAGGATCATGGGCTCCACAAGATAATGAATCAACTGAAGAACTTGAAGCTGGCTCTGCATTTACATGAATTTATATTTCAGAAGAGGAATGGCCATGCATCTCATCCTGTTTTTTCTTGTGGTCAACCATGAAGGTAGGTTGAACATCGAGATTGATCTGTGCTTTCCTCAAGAAATATTCTCATATGTAAAGTCACCCAAAAGATTGCTGGTTTGATTGCAAGATGTTGTATCATCAGGAATAAAAGTGTCTGCCCTATTTATCAGAGGGTTCCACTAAGCTATATGTGTCCGTTTTCTACAAGGGTATAATTGAACACTTCAAGAAAACTTACGGCTTACAAATAAACATGCTGACTGAATTACAGAATACTATTTCTATTATTTTGGTCATACCTTATATTGCCGAGCAGTTAATAAATACAATACAAAAGTCTATATGTTTTGAACCACTGTACCATCTACCAAGATGTATGGAACATGGACAACCTTTGGCCAATCCAACCCATCTTTGGATACCCTAATAATCAGATCTGGAGTACAGTTATCAATTACCAACTTCTGAAGCTTTGGAGGCAGAGCATCCGGCAATGAGTGTAGGTTGTGCAATCTACAAAGTTCTAGTTCCTCGATTGATGGAAACACAGCCAAGGAAGAAGGAAGGTGATGCAACGTGAGGCTGTAGTGAATGTGGAGGCACTCCAGTGAGGTCAGTTGCTGAAATCACAGGTCTTGCTCCTCCGAGAAATGTGTGGGTACGTTGAACATTGTCAGTTTGAGAAGTGATGATAAGTTTCCCATCATCCTGAAGTAATCTCCATTCATCAAGCTGTCATCAGTTCTGAGGTGGGTTAGAAGATTGGCACCTTGCTGCTGCTGCTGCTGCTTCTCATGCAAATTTCGTCCAAGGTTAGCCGAGACAGAGGAAGCAGTATCACTTAGGAGTTGAGGACAGCCCTCCACTCGTGTGCTTCGCAGTTTGCAAAAGCACCGGAAACCATCAGCCAAACGTAGGCCTTCACATTTTATGAGCTCAAGATTTTCTAGGGACTTGAACTGATGTGCGGACAGTACAATGCTGTATTGACAGTACTCGATATTCAATGTTGTTAGGCACACCAAGACTTGTAAACAGTTTGGTAATTCCAGGATGTAGTTTCCAGACTTGGAGATCTTCAGCTCTTTCAATGCAGACAAGTGTGGCAGCCGTGGGAATTGCCTCGGTGATAAGCAGTTTTCTAGATGAAGTTTCTTAAGGCATCCAAGGAACAATGATGACCCATAAACATGAGCTGCTGCTGTTGCTTCGTCTGGTTCTGTCCAATCCTCCCATTTTTCTAACCAGTGAAATTCCAACTCTTCAAGTGATGGGAAACCACCAAAGGATGTGCCATCAACATGCTTTACCGACAGTAGCTTTCTTAGACTGAAAAGTTTGAGCAAAGGGAGATGGCCTAACGGTGGAAGGGTAGACAAGCTGCGGCAGCTTTCAAGATGTACATTTACGAGATTGGCCAGGTTATCCAGCTGCAGCACCCAGTGAGGAAAAATTTGGTCCTGGTAGAATTTGATGGTTAGTTCCTGTATGTTTGGGTGTGGCTGCAATCCTTGAAGAACAAACTTGGGCACCTTTCTCCCTTCAATCACCATGCTGCACAGGTGTTTCTTGTCCATCATTCTTGCTTCCATCGCCTCCTCCTTACTTCTCACGTTCTCGAGGCCGCGAATGCATAGTTGTCCAGTGATCTCCTGCATGTTCTTCAACTCTCTTATCGTGAATGCTTGCCCCTTTTGAGCAATGAAGCTATTCAATCCTTGAAGTTCAGTGAGCTGTCCAATCCCTGGAATATTTGAGAGTGCTGAATTATCTACAAACAGATGTCTCAGGTTGCTCAGCTTGGTGATATTTTGTGGTAAGCTGTCAGCATCATATCCCCGAAGATGCAAAACTTGGAGATTAACTGGGAGATCCTTGAACTTTGTGATCCTTAAACTGGTGCCTTGGTCAATTTGTTTAACATCGGCTTCTTTCAGTGGCGTAAGGATGCTAGGCCTCTTAGCCAGGATTTGTAGCTCTTCCAAGTTCATTTCTGCAACAACAGTGGCTATCTCTTCCCTTTCGTTGGCTGCTTGTGCTTTGGCCGCAATTTGGATTGCTTGAACATCGCAGTCAAAAGCATGCTTCAGATCACCTCGGAGAGAAAGAACACTGTTGGGTCCTAGCATCTTAAGCAAGAGGTACGGGTAGTGTGGTATCGCCATGAACTTGGCTAATGTTGGTCGCCAAGGATGGTGTGATATGATGATTCAAAGTTTGCAACCTCAAATTTGATGAACTCAGTACGGTAGTTCGCGGGAGTTACAAACGTGACTGGCTGGGTGATTTGTCCGAGTGGCATAGCGGCTTTGCTAGGTACTATTTTGTAGAAAGGAACACTTGTTGGAGTGATCATCCCGGCAAGTTCTAGTCCCATCTTCCTTAGCATATCTGAAAAGATGATGTTGAGTCTAGCTCCTTCATCGATCAAACACCTTTATGACGGCCATACCAGCAATGGTTGGATCCAAAACCAGTGGGTAGTGGCTAGCGTTTCCTATGCTAGTCCACTGATCCTCTCTTGAGAACTGGATTGGATACTGCAACCAATTGAGGTACCTAGGAGTAGCCGGTTCTGCTGCCATGATAGTTCAAAGAGCCAGCTTGTCTTGATGCTTGCTTCTAGAACCCTGGACCAACGAAGATTACTGCCACCATCCCCTTGGACTTCTAGAATCCCTTGTCTTCATGATTGTCTTCATCTTTCTTCTGGTTATCTTCTTTTCTGTCTCCTTTGTTACTCTTTCTCATGTATCGATCAATGAATATATGCCAATCTCTGGTTGTGTGATTACCATTTGGGTGCCATATGCAGTGCATGTTTTCGATATCATTAAACTTCCTAGATTTGAAAATTTTCTTTTCTTTGTCTGCTACAACCACGGTGTTGTCGGGCCCATGTTTCTTGTCTTGATTGTCTTCATCTTTCTTCTGGTTATCTTCTTTTCTGTCTCCTTTGTTACTCTTTCTCATGTATCGATCAATGAATATATGACAATCTTTGGTTGTGTGATTACCATTTGGGTGCCATATGCAGTGCATGTTTTCGAGATCATTAAACTTCATAGATTTGAAAATTTTCTTTTCTTTGTCTTCTACAACCACGGTGTTGTCGGACCCATGTTTCTTGTCTTGATACCCATTATTTTGATGATTTTGTCTATTCGAGTTGTCTCGGTTGTTCCGTTCTAGAAATCTTTCTTGGGTCTTCTCCGCAGTGATCATCCTTTCCACTGTGCACTTGAATTCTTCATTGCTTCGTGGGTTCTCTTTGCAGAAATCTTGAAATTGCCACTTGGCTAAAATTCCATAGGAGAAAGCTTCAATGACTTCTTGTTCGATGATGTTGTGAGCTTGAGCACGCAGCTCACCAAACCGTTGATAATAGTCTCTGAAACTTTTGCCTCCTTTCTGCTTGAGTCCTTTTAGTTCCACATGAGTGATAGGGTGCACGATGATGCCTCCAAAATTTTCACAAAAGGCTCTCTACAAGTCTTCTCAGCCCCTGATTTATCCAGGGCTTAGCTTGTCAAACCATTAGAGCGGCATGGTTTCCAGTGCCATGGGGAAGAAGAGTGCTTTGATGTCGTCATCACCACCAACTAGTTCGATTGACAAAGAGTAGATCATGAGCCATTGCTTAGGTTTGGTCCTGCCACCATATTTGGAGTGGTTGGAAGGCTTGAATTTGTGAGGTAGCCGTACTAAAAGAAGTCGATTTGCAAAACAAGGGAACTTGTCAGGTACTCCAGCTTCTCTGTATTCGGATTTAGCTCCACCTTCCTGCCAGCTGTTGATTCGGTGCGAGTAGTTTCGAGGAGCTAAAGGAATAGGAGGTCTAGTCCTGTTTTCCCTTATTTTCTCAACTCGAATGCTTTGATTCTTGTCTCCCCTGCTTCCTTTGTTGCTACTCCCATTTGGACCTAGCCTGTCAAAAGCTGATCTTTGTTGACTATGGTTATCCTGCTTCTGCGAAACTGACCTGGCGAGTTGTTTTGAATTGGTCCTTCCACCCTATATCCATAGAGCTATTGATTGGAGAATTTCTCTAAGGTGCTCTTGCTCCTCATTGGGATGAGAGATAGCTTTGAGTTCTTCAACCAATTCTTGAATTTTGGTGTATGGAGAGTTTTGTGTCCTCCCGGCCATGCGCCTTTCTTCGGCTTCTTGCTCTGATTTTCTTCTATTGTACTCGGCTAGATCAGATTCATATCTGGCCCAGGCTTCCTTGTGCTACCAGGCACGACGTCGGCGTCCCTGCTTCATCTTATTCATCCTCTCTCTGGCTTGTTTCTAGCTTTTAGTTTCACTATCGTGCCCCTGGGCGAAGGGTGATATATTGGATCAGATTCATCTAATGACCTGATGTTGAGTGTTTCTAGAGGGACCAATGGTGATAGGGGATGATGAACCATGAATACTTCTTGTGTATGAAGCATTCTGTTGTTGATGCCAGTTTCCATACTATCAGAGTTGTTGAGGACTTCAGTAGAGGTTTCAGTGTCGTAGATTGAATCTCCTTCTTGGTAGGGTAGAATCATCGTTGTGTCAACTAGCCGTGTACTGTCATCTCTAGGAATAGAACCTGGCCAGTGGATGATGTAATCTGGAGATGTTATAGTCAGTATGAGGCCTTCCTAAGCTCCTGTTAGTGGCACCCTTCACACCAGACTGGTTGATCCTTGGAGTAGGGCTTGATAAGACATTGCCATGTTATGGAGTCCAAATAGGAAAGGATCTGGCTTCTTGAAGGAATTCTGAAAGTATCTTGAGTTGAATTCTTAATGGACTGAGGCCATGTTGTGGAGTCCTAGCAGGAAAGAACTCAGTCTATCACAAAAAGAACCCGGATAAGACTCCATCTCGGATGTGGAGCCTGAGTTTGAGTCAAAATTAGTTGGCCACAAAATCTGAGTCAGAACAAACATCGCGAGCCACGAGAATCTTCGGCGAGTTGATTTGTCATAGTCGTCGAAATAGCGAGGTCTTCATGGCGAGTTGAATCTTCAAGGAGAAGGCCTTGGAGCTTGCCATCGTCGTCTGCCTCACAAATCCATGATCTAAAGATGAAGGTTGATTCCATCGAGAAGATCATGCTGTTGAGGTCCGTTGAGCTCTCAGATGCAAATTCGTTGAAAGCCCCTACCTGATGCACCAGCTATCGATGTTTTACCACCAATAGCCTATCATGGGAGTACCTGGGATAGTTGTTCGAGCTTTGGCGTATGCTGAACTCGATGGTTAATGCAAGAGACCGTCGATTTATATTGGTTTGGGCCCTCGTAATCGAGTAATAGCCTTTACGTCTAGTTGGCGTTAGCCTTTGCGTTAGATTGATTGTTATGATTGTCTTGTTACAGGGGGTGCCCATAGCCTCTCTTTATATAGGTAGAAAAGGCTATGGTGCAGTTACAGTCCTAGTCAGATCTAAAGAAGGTGTCCTGATCTAATTACAAAAGGTGCTTTCTATTAGGAGTCTGGCTAGTTTGACCTGTTCTACTCGGAATTGGTGTCATCTGTCATCATGCCTCTTCTGCTTGCCGGTAGGCCAGGCCAGGGCCCATTGCCAGTAATTGTTCTGATGGGGAACCCTATGGGTCCTGTATCGACAAGTAGATCTCCACACCGACATCCACATACTCAATCACATGGAAGTACGAGGATGAAATGTCCTAATGGCTAGAGGGGGTTGAAAAGGCTATAAAAATTCTACAGTAGCACTAAAACAAGTGATTAGTATAAAAGATGGCGAAGCGAATATTGCGCTAGCACTACACTTGTGTTGCAAGCCACCTACCCAACTCTAATCTCTATGATCTCTAGTATACACACAAGGGCTAAGTCACTAAATTACACCTAAGTGAGCAAGCTAGCAAGAGAACTACAACTAAAGAGCTACACTAACTAGCTACAACTACCACAAGCACTACACAAGGTAAAGGCACAATGTAATACAAGAGAGTGGTAAAGAGGTATACCATGGCAAGTGATCAATCAATGAATACCAAAGAATGCAAAGGAGACAAATGATGACACAATCAATTTTTCCTCCAAGGTTCACTTGCTTGCCGGCAAGCTAGTCCCCTTTGTGATGATTCACTCACTTAGAGGTTCGCGCACTAATAAGCACCACACATCTAACCCACAACCGGGTGCCGCACAGCCAACACTAGAGTTGCCTTTGGCGCTCCACCGGGGAAGGCACAAGAACCCCTCACAATCATAATGATCAGAGCTGGAGACAATCACCTTCCTCTGTTCGATAATCCACCAATCACCGGGCCGTCTAGGTGTCGGCAAACACCAAGAGTAACAAGATCTTCACTAGCTCAAATCGCCCAACTAGTTCCACAAGATGCTAGACCATTAAGCAGTGCGCTAGAGGCTATCCAATCTCACTCAAGATGATCAAATCAAGTGTGCAAGTGAGTGGAGTGGTGTGCTCAGCTCTCAAAGGGTATATGTAGCTATTAGAAGTACCAAGAGGGTGGCAAAAGTAGGCCACCACCTCTATTTATAAGCCCACAAACAAATAGAGTCGTTACCCCTTAGAGCCAGCTTCTGCGAGGTCACCAGACACGGTGCTGGTGGCACCGCCCTAGGTGTGGTGGTGCCCCCCAACGGTCGATTCCAACGTCTAGTTTGATTGGCACATGGTCATAGATAGGTCCTGGTGGCACCACCATAGGGAAGGCGGTGACCAAGCCTGGCCAGCCCCCGAAGACTAGCCTCTGGAAAAAATGGCAGTGCACCACCCTCAGGACGATGGTGACCATGGCGGTGACCAACCCCATTTATCCTAGTCTCTAGATAAAAATGGCGGTGGCACCGCCCTGCCTACGGCGGTGATCCAGCGGTGCACCGCCCACACGGCGGCGATGAACACTAGATGCACCGGTGCTCACTTCTCCTTTGATGTTTCACGGCTGAGTCTAGGTGGGCATCACCCTAGGGTGGCGATGCCACTAGATAGGGTGGCAGTGCTCCACCCGAGCACCTCCCTCTTGGCCTCCTTAGCTGGTCACTGCCACAGGGGTGGCAGTGCACTGGATAGGGCATGGCGGTGCCCTTGGGGCAGCACCACAATGCTCGGCTATGCCTCCTTTTCTTCTCCTTTTTCATCACCTTTGCAAATGTGCTAACACTCCAAGTGTTTCACTATCATGTGCAAGGGTGTTAGCATTTTCTCAAATAATTTTTCAAAGGTTAATCACTTTCTCATCGATTGTGCACTAGGCCTAAAGTGCATATGCATGTTTTCCAACACCTAGTGGCACTAGATGATCGAGTTATCCAATAAGAGCTCTTCTCTTAATAGTACGACCATCTATCCTAAATGTGACCATACTCTCTATAGTGTCTTGATCACCTAAAACAAAATAGCCCTATGGATATCACCTTTTCCTTGAGCCTATTTTGTTTTTCTCTTTCTTTTCCAAAATCCAGAGCTTGATCATCACATGTGTTCACACCATCACCATGATCTTCATGTCATGTGGCCATCTCCATCCTTGAGTGCCACCTAGCTCCTTCACTTGGGTTGGACCAAACTATCTCAAATCCACACTTAGAGCATAGGGTTAGTCCAAATAGGTTTCATCAATTAACCAAAACCAAACTAGGGCTTTCAATCTCCCCCTTTTGGTAATTGATGACAACCTCTTCAAAGATATAAAATAAGTTCAAATGAATCATGTTGCTTGCCCAAGCATATTTACCATGAGTAAAAGGATTTGGACAAGTTTCATGAACACCCATTGGTAGCATTTGCTCCCCCTACATATGTGCTAAGAGTTTGGATTGAAAGCTTGCACATATGCATATATTTGAGTTGTGGGAGAGTAATATCTACCAAATGATGCTAAGGTATAAAAGATGGACCTTTGAAGCATGATACCAATTGGAGTGCACCAAATATACCATCCTTAGCACCACTGCTAGATAGATACCACTTGGAATTACTTGCAAAATATAAACGCTAGATACCTCGTGAGATCAACATTATAAGCAAGGATCTAGCACCACTTGTGAAAGTAAAGCAAGTAAGCAAGGCATATCTAATTATCATCTATGCATGCTAGTTTTTCATTTCATCATTCAAACCTACAACTAGCATACACCACACAACCATGGAATTTTAATTTAAAACTTGTGCCATGAAAGCAAACATATGAAATAAACATTCAAATGCATCAATCAAGTTTATGAGCTTGCTCCCCCTACTTGTGTGCTTAAATTTTAATTGATCTCCTTACTTTCGTATTTCTCCCCCTTTGTCATCTTTTCACTATCTTTGTGTATTACTTCTCCCCTTTATCAGCAATGACCACAAAGGTTCAATTTTAGATAGGTTAAGATTATCAATGTCAACAAATGGGGTGAAGATCATTTTCCCAAAATTGGTTCAATCTAGATCACTTGCCAAAGGTATTTAACTTGGTTGGATCTAAGGACAAGCTTCTTCACACCTTATTTCAAGTGTTATCTTGTACCATGTTGAGTTAAACACTTATAGCTTATTTTCTAGATCAAACACTAGGTTCACAAGCCCACAAACATGTTATATGCTACCACTAGATCAAGTCAAACATAGAAGCAATAGTGGTACCATATAAGTATTAAATTCATTTGATTTTCATGAATGAGCCTATGAATGTGAGAAATGACTAGATGCACTAAACATGTCCTTAGCAAAGAATGTATGCATGCCAATCAACTTTTACCTTGGTTTGCTCAAAGGAGAGGCATGTCACATAAGTGGGGGTGCATCAACACATATTTGAGAAATCCAATATGTTCAACTCATTCCTTAGTTTCCAAAACCTCTTCTCATCCAATGGCTTGGTTAATATGCTGGCAAGTTGATCTTCGGTGCCTACACTCTCAATGCAAATATCTCCTTTTTATTGATGATCTCTTATGAAATGGTGGCGGACATCAATGTGCTTTGTTCTTACATGTTGAACCGAATTGTTGGTTAGCTTGATTGCACTCTCATTGTCATATAGTAATGACACTTTCTTGAACTTGATTCCAAAATCATTCAAGGTGGTCTTCATCCAAAGTATTTGTGCACAACAACTACCGATGAATATGTATTCAGCTTCGGCGGTTGATAATGCAACACTATTTTATTTCTTTGATGACCATGAAACAAGTGATCTTCCCAACAATTGACATGTGCCCGAGGTGCTCTTCCTTTTAACCTTGCATCCCGCATAATCCGAGTCGGAGTAACCAACTAGCTCAAACTTTGCACCTTTGGGATACCACAACCAACATTTTGTGTGTGCTTCAAGTATCTTAATATTCTTTTTGTAGCCTTCAAATGACTATCTCTTGGTGAGGCTTGTAATCTTGCACACATGCACACACTAAACATGACATCTGGCCTTGATGTGGTCACATAGAGTAGGTTTCCAATCATAGAGCGATACAACTTTTGATCCACCATGTTGCCACTTGCATCACTATCCAAATTGTCATTTATTTTCATTGGTGTACTAATGGCCTTTGCCTCATTCATGCCAAACTTCTTGAGCATGTCCTTGATGTACTTGCCTTGACTCATAAATGTACTATTCTTCAATTGTTTGATTTGAAGACTAAGGAAGTAACTCAACTCTCCAATCATGGACATCTCAAATTCATTAGTCATCATCTTCTCAAACTCTTCATAAAAGTCTTGATTGGTTGATCCAAATATGATGTCATCAACATAGATTTGCAACACAAACAAGTCCTTGCCTATATTCATGGTGAAAAGAGTGGTCTCAACCTTATCCATAATGAACCCTTTTGACAGTAGGAAGTCCGTCAACCTCTCATACCATGCTCTAGGTGCTTGCTTCGAGCCATACAATGTCTTTTTCAACTTGTACACATGGTTGGGCTTCTTGCCATCTTCAAAACCGGGAGGTTGCTCAATATATACTTCTTTATTAATGTAGCCATTGAGAAATGCACTCTTGACATCCATTTAATAGAGCTTGATGTTGTGGGCACAAGCATAGGCTAGTAAGATTTTAATTGCTTCTAATCTAGCAACCAGGACATATGTTTCTCCAAACTCAAGTCCTTCTACTTGAGTGTAACCTTGTGCTACCAATCTTGCTTTGTTCCTTACTACTATCTATCTTGATCTTGCTTATTTCTATAGACCCATTTGGTTCCAATCACATTGTGGTTCTTTGGTCTTTCAACTAACTCCCATACTTGATTACTTATGAAGTTATTCAATTCTTCATGCATAGCATCCACCCAATCAATATCTATCAATACTTCTTCTATCTTCTTTGGTTCAATGGATGACACAAATAAGAAGTGCTCACAAAATAATATCAATCTTGATCTTGTTTGTACACCTCTAGAAATATCTTCAATTATAGTGTCCAATGGATGATCTCTTGCAATATAAGTTGGTTGGAGTATAGGAACATTGCTGCTTGCACTTGCTTGATCATTAGATTGAGATGATGTACTAGCCACTTGATCTTCATCATTGTCATGAGAGCCACTTGAACTTGCTTGATTATTGCACATTTGAGTTGGATAGCACTTGCACTTGATCATCACATCATCTATCACATGCCTAGGCTTCAATTCACCAATATCCATGTTCTTCATTGCATTTGAAAGTTGAATGCCTCTAACATCTTTAAGATTCTCGTTCTCATCTTTGGAACCCTTGGTTTGATCAAATTCAAAATCATGAACTTCTTCAAGAGTATCACTTGTCAAATTCTAAACTCTATATGCTTTGCTAGTGGTTGAGTATCCAAGTAAGAATCCTTCATCACACTTCTTGATAAACTTGCTCAATCTAGTGCTTTTCTTCAATATGTAGCATATGCAACCCAAAACCCAAAATATGCAATGTTGGGCTTTCTACCATTCAAGAGCTCATAAGGTGTCTTCTCTTTCAATGGATGACAATATAGTTAGTTGCTACAATAGCAAGTCGTGTTGATTACTTTGTCTTAAAAGGATTGACTCACATTGTACTCACTAAGCATAGACCTTGCCATATCATTGAGTGTTATATTCTTCCTCTCAACAAGGCCATTTGATTGTGGAGTGTACTTGACCAAGAATTGATGTCTAATTCCAAAGTCATCATATAACTCATCAATTCTAGTGTTCTTGAACTCACTACCATTGTCACTTCTAACTCTCTTGATGGTTGTTTAAAATTCATTGTGCATCCCTTGACAAATGATTTGAATGTTGCAAACACATCACTCTTGTCCACTAGAAAGAATGCCCAAGTGTATCTAGTGTAGTCATCCACTATCACAAAGCTATATTTATTTCCACCAATGCTAGTGTATTATGTTGGCCCATTGGCACACCCCCCCATTGGCGGTGGCCATCATTTGGGATGGCTGGGCAAGCACGGCGTGACATCGAGGGCTAAACTCTCGGCCTGCTGCTTGAGGATGATGTGGAGGAGTTGCTTTGCCTCGTCCAACCGCTCATTAGTCTTTGGGTCTGGTGTGTCAGAGATGTCTTCGAGATGACAAGTGGTGGCTGCCATGTTGTACGCTGCGCGAGGAAAGCAGAGGTCGCTGGGAGCCCCTTTGCATGTGTTGTCATCATCGCTGAGAGGGCACGTGGCTTCCTGCTGTGCAAAGTCTTGCCTTTGACACTCAAGCTCTGCCTTGACAGCCTCTAAGTCTACCTTCTCCTGAAGGTAGGCTGCATGGCTGCGGGGACTCTGGTCTAGCGGCATGAGCTCGGGCGCCTCCTTAGGCTAAACTTCGTTGTCAATGTGGTAGCACATGCATGGAGGGTCGTTGAAATGTCCTTGATTTCCACGAAGGGAAATCCACAGAAACGAAGTGTAAAATGACGAAACATTCCGTCATTTTACCCAAATCTCAGCGATACATAAAGTCATGCACGAATATCAGAGTACAAAAGGCAGTTTTACATAATTTATTCTCTTCACCTCGCAGGGCGGAACATACTCACACAAGCATACGGAACAGCATCCGACGTAGATAGCAGCGGAAAAGATCTTCTAGATCCAGCTTGAGCGTAGAACAGACCCTCTAATTCTCCCAATCATCGCCCTCGTAGTCGTACTCAGGCTCGGAACCTGTCAAAAATCTATCAGTACACTTGGTACTGGCCACGCATCGCCCACCCTATGCTTGCAATGCTTTGTGGAAAGTGGAATGCATTGAGGGAAGTAGAAAGAGACCTACTTAGGCTGTGGGTTTCCTATGCAAGTAGTTAATATTTTAATAAGATATTCCTTAGTTTTTATCTCATCTTAGTCACACATTTTCCCAATCCCACCACACACAACACATCTCATCTCACTCTCTCTCTAGGCGACGAGATTGACTCCCGCTCAGATCTCGTCTCAACGGCCAAAGCCGGAATCCGACACAGAACCCGGGGGAAAGGTAGAAAGGACTCCTCTCATCTAATCAAGTGAAGCGTAGGTCATGGGAATGTCCATATCCGTGGACGCGGCTATACGTATAGATCGATCAACTCTACAGAGCGTGTACACCTGGTAATCCACAAGATCGCCATCCTCGACGATCCGGCTCATCTAGGCTGATTCCAACTGCCTTCCAACCGGTACAGTACCACCCTACCACTCAGCCCTAGGCCACCCCGGCATCTACCAAAACGCTGAGACCGTGAGACGTAGTACCGGGCCCCCAAGGTCACTACGCTGTCTTAGGACGGTGTGGGTCCCCATGCCCGTACCTCCCTACACTATCACCTTCCAACCTAGTAGTAGTGGTACCACCCTAGTCAGTTGGGTAATCGTCTCCCGCCCATCGGGAGCGAGTGGTGTGCACGAATGTCCCATGGTTCCGGTTCTCAAGACATACCAGTCCTTAGGGTGACCAGACAGGATGTCTTCTCAAGGGGGAGACACCGTCTTCCCCGTGCCACGACAGCACCTCCACCAGGGATAACCAACACCCCAGTTCACCTCTCAAATATACCCACCACAGGTATCTCTCGTGTGGGATGCCCAGGTCGCACCCTTCCAGCAAGACTTGCCCCAAAGACTCATCGTAGGATCCTGTCCGATCGACTCAACCCTCACCACTCACCCAAGACGCACGCCAAGATCTCCCTAGTTCTTTAGTCAGGTTTATCAAGTTCTTGGCACTATGTGCCTTATACATATACGTCTCTCTCTCACCGGCATCACATCATAGATATAATGCGAGTAAGAGCAAAAGCAGTAATATGTAACATGCGAGCATCTAACCTAATAGCAGGGTGAGCAGGAGTAAGGTTACGACAAGGTAAAAGGCTCAAAGTAAAGCATCTACCATGCAGCCTATCATCAATAATAATGTACAAAAATAAAGCGCTAGCAATTCTATATTTGCATGCGTAATAGGTTCTACGGAGATGGGTGGGGCGTGGCACCTGGCAGGTCGTCACCCAAGTCCTCGCTGTAGTCGGGGTCGTACTCCTCAGTTGGCAGGTCCTCTGGCTCTGTTAAACGTATCGTAGAGCTGCATTAACGACTCCTATAGAGGTGCACAAAGAAGCAACAGGAATTCAAAAGATCCAAATGCACTCAAACATAAGCCTAAGATGTAGAGCTCATTTTAAGAAAAATTTAGAAACTGGTTTGGTATTTTTCTGAGTTAAAATGAATTAGTTATGAATTTCTAAAGATTAAATGATTTTCTAGAAAAGAAAAAGAAAAGGAAAAACCAGGCAGTGACACGTGTCACGCTCTGATTGGCCGAAACCGATCGAGTCACTGACAGGTGGACCCGTTTGACTGGTCAACGGTCAACGGTCAACTCTGACCGGGCCGAGACCGGGCCTCGGTGGGCCTGGGCTGGGCCGGATATGGGCCGAACTGGTCGGGCTGGGCCCGCCACGTGTCAGACGCTGGTGCGGCCACGTCGCCCATTCGGATTCGCAAACGGGCTCGGGCTGGTGAGCTCGGCTCACGGTGGTCTCGTGCGGGCGGTCCACGGGTCTTGAACGCGGTCCACGGTGGACCCGGTCCATCTCTCCCCCTTCCCTTCTCTGGTCCTTGTGCACCAGGTGCACCGAAGGCACCTAGTCGCTTCTCTGCTCCTCTTCCCTTGTTTCTTTTTTTTCCCGGCCGCGCTCTCACCGGCGGCGAGCAGCCGAGCTCGCGCTCTGAGGGCTCAAGGGCAAAATTCGTTGGCCCGAGGGCACCGTGTGGTCTCATGGAACTCATTAGAGGGGTCAGCAGTGCGGATTGGAGTGTCTAGGGGGCTTGTTCATGGTGGTGGCGGCTCGACCGGTGCGGTGAGCGGCGGCAAGACCTCCACGGTGACTTGGCTCAGGTGATAAGGTCTCCTACCATTTCACGGCCGCAAAAGGAGCACGATGGTGAGGTCAAGACGACGACATTGAGCTCCAGCAGAACCTCCCGCGGTGGTGGTGGCTCGACGGCTCCGACCGGGCGGAACACCGCCGATCAGGCCTCCGGGGATCCCTCCTTCTCTCAAGGTGCACATGGTGTGTCCCTCGCCAAGGCGATTCGATCTAGCTCCTCCCTTTCTTCTCTACTGACTTGATTTGGAAGGAATGACCTCGCCATGGCCGTGCGCTGGCCATGGCGAGCGCGCTCTAGACGCTGCTCGCGGTGGCGCGTTCCTGCTCCCCTGACGTTCGGTACCATGGTGCTTGGTTTTGAAACATGAGTGCGGGCGTGTACATGTCCTTGTGCGCCTTTTCTCCCTTCCTCTATTGCCCAGCATACCAAAAGCGAGATCTCGCCATGGCGGGGTGTGTCCATGGCGACTGTGCGCGGTGCAGGGGCGTGTCACGGCATTTCCGAGCTCTGAGGCTTGGCCCGGCCAACGGGTGTGCGCACAAGGTGTGCGTGAGTGAGCGATCAATGCATGAGGGCCACGAGTTTAGATGATCCACGGTACTAGCAGGAGAGATGGTTCTATGCCAAGCACAACCGGCGGCGAGCGGGGCGAGACGGTGGGCTCACCGTAGGTGGCGATGACGAAAGGATATCGGTGCAGAGGTGATTCGGAGCAGTGTAGAGTTGGTGCCGTGCAGGGAGAACCGCAACATCGGCGTGGTTGTTCGGTCGACGCTCCGGGCTCCGGTGGCTCCTCGGCGGCGGCTGGTGGCTCCGGTGGCGGCCTTTTCCCCCCTTTCTCCCCTTCTTGAGATGTAGTGTGTGCGGTGGTACCACCAGGGCGGTGGCGAAAAGATTGGAAGGAGCTTGGGCACGACACAGGGTGGAGCTTTATACCCCGTGCTCGCCCATGGCAAGGCGGACGGTGTGATGGCAATCGGTAGGCACGGAGGGTCGATATGCTGTCCTGGGCTGGACTAGGGTGATTGGAAGAGGCGTGATTCGAATTGGAGATTCCATAATCGAATACCACAGACGGTTGGCGGTGTCAGGCAGTGTCAGGCGGTGTCAACCGATTTCGCGGCCATGGCGGCATCGGCTTCACGCGCGCGGTGCGTGTTTGGCGAGGGCCAGCGACTGGCGTGCGGGACCGGGTTAGTGGCTTGGCGCGCATGGCTGGTAGAGGGGGCAAAGGGAATCTTCCCTCGCGCGTTGCGTGTCCCTGCTTCCCCTCTGATTTCCGTTTGGGCGAAGCAGAGGAGCCGGTCGAGCGGGAGGAAGGGGATGAGCCGTGGGGCCCGTTGGTCAGCGACGCAAGGGGATGGAGGCGCGCTGCTCTCTGGCGCTCGACGCGGGCCGAGGCGTGTGCGGCTTACCGGGTCGCCCATCGCGCGGTGAGCGTGTGTGCGCGCGAGTGTGGTGTTTGGCGAGCGGTGGCCTGCTGGGCCGGCCCACGCACGGTTGGGCGCGCACTGTGCGACTTGGGCTGGCTTGGCAAGCTGGTTTGGCGGGGTTGGCTGGGCCACATAGGGTTTCTTTTCCTTTTCTGATTTAAATATCAAGCTTTTCTATTTATCTCTCCTTTATTCCCATTAAGCCAAGGCATGTGTATGCATACCAATATATTGCCTCCACTTGGTTAACACAATGGGGCCCACAAAAATATACTTTTGGTTTTCAACTATTTGATAGGTTTATATTTCTATATTTTATTTACTTAGGCAATTAATTCAAGAATGTTGTTGCTTTTAATTCAATCCAAAGAACATAAAGTCCAACTCAAGCATGTATGGTTAAATGCAAAGATGTAGTTAGCTAAATTAGGTGCTACTTGTGCAACTAGGTTAGGTTTCCTATATGACACTTCACCAAACATAGGTTTATTTTTTAAAAAAAAAATTTATGGTTGTGATTTTTGTTTCCTGGAAATTCTGGGTTGTTACAGTCCTCCCCCCTCATAGGAATCTCGTCCCAATATTTAAGGTGTGGCATACCTTTCAAAGAGGTAGGGGTAAAGCATCCGAAGTTCGGACTCTTTCTCCCAAGTAGCTTCTCGTTCTGTGTGGTTACTCCACTGAACCTTGCACATGGGTATCACTGTGCTTCTAGTTTCTTTCTTAGCTCTGTCTAAAATTAAGATTGGGTGCTCCTTGTACTCCAAGGTGTCCTGGATATCCAGTGCTTCTGTGTGTACCTCTTGTTCTGGCAACTGCAGGCACTTGCGTAGCTGAGATACGTGAAACACTGGGTGTACTCCTGTTAACTCCTCGGGCAACTCCACCTTGTATGCTAACTTGCCAATCCTCTGACCAATCCTGTAAGGTCCCACATACCTAGGTGCCAACTTTCCCTTCACATGAAATCTGATGGTACCTCGGAGTGGGGAGACTTTGAGATAGACATAGTCCCCGACCTGAAACTCGAGGTCTCTCCGACGGTTATCTGCATAACTCTTCTGTCGGCTTTGGGCAATCCTCAGGTTCTCTCATACTTGGGCTACTCCTTCTTCGGCATCTTTGATCTTTGCAGGACCAAAGAATGATCTCTCTCCCACTTCTGACCACATCAGAGGGGTTCTACACTTTCTGCCATACAAAGCCTCAAACGGTGACATCTTGAGACTAGCCTAGTAGCTGTTGTTGTAAGAGAACTCTGCGTGGGTCAAACTTTTCTCCCAATTGGTTCCATACTTCAAGACACAAGCTCGGAGCATATCCTCCAAAATCTGATTAACTCTCTCTATCTGACCATCTGTCTGTGGGTGGTATGCGGTACTGTAGTCAAGTCGAGTCCCTATAGCCTTGTGGAGACTCTTCCAGAACTTGGACACGTATTGCGTACCACGATCAAGACACTATGCTAGTGGGGGCTCCGTGGAGTCTGAGAATGTGCTCGACGTACAGATCTGCTAGCTTCTCAACTCTGTAGTTAGCCCTCACAGCTATGAAGTGAGCTACCTTGGTCAGTCGGTCAACGATCACCCAAATCGAGTCATGGCCTTTAGGAGTTCGAGGTAAGCCTACTATAAAGTCCATGGATATGCTTTCCCATTTCCACACCGGAACATCCAAGGGTTTAAGCAATCCGGCTGGTCTTTGATGCTCAGCCTTGACTCTATTGCAGATGTCGCATCGCGCGACATGCCCGGCAATATCTGCCTTCATGTTCTTCCACCAGAACTGTTTCTTTAGATCAGCATACATTTTGGTGCTTCCCGGGTGAATACAATACTTGGAGTCATGACCCTCATCCAAGATTTCTCGCCGCAAGGAGGAATTAGACGGTACACAGATTCTATCCTTGTACCAGTACACTCCTTGCTCATCCTCCCTGAACTCGGGGCACTTGCCCTTCTTCATGAGTTCTCGGATTTCCCAAATTTCAGGACACTCCAGTTGAGCATTGCGGATCCGATCCTTAAGGTTGTATTGCACTCGAAGCTCGTTCAACATACCCCTGGGTAGGATTTCGAGACGAAGTTCGCCCATTTCCTAACATAGCTCAGGTGGTACGGCTTCCATGGACAGATTGTGGCAATAGCTCTTTCGGCTCAAGGCATCAGCGACTACATTAGCCTTTCCCGGATGATAGTGAATCTCCAGGTCATAATCCTTTATAAGCTCAAGCCATCGGTGCTGTCTCATGTTTAGATCTTCTTGAGTGAAGAAGTACTTCAGGCTCTTGTGGTCGGTGTAGATATCACACTTATTTCTGATCAAGTAGTGCCTCCATATCTTTAGGGCATGCACGATAGCGGCAAGCTCCAGATCATGGGTTGGGTAGCGTTGCTCATGGTCCTTCAACTGTCGGGACGCATAGGCAATGACCCTTCCACTTTGCATCAGAACACAACCAAGTCCCTGTCTAGATGCATCACAATAGACCACGAAGTCTTTCTGGATATCAGGCAAGGCAAGAACAGGTGTGGTGGTAAGCTTCTGTTTCAGAGTCTGGAAGCTGTGCTTGCACTCGACCGTCCATTCAAACTCATTAGTCTTCTTTAGCAGGTTAGTCATGGCTTGGCTATCTTTGAGAAGTTCACGATGAATCTGCGATAGTACCCAGCTAAACCAAGAAAACTGCGGACATCGGTCACATTGCGGGGTTGTTCCCACTCTTTCACAGCTTCAATTTTTATGGGATCTACAGCAACTCCCTCAATAGTGAGTACATGACCAAGGAAAGCAACTTCTTCAAGCCAAAAGTCACATTTGCTGAACTTGGCATATAGCTGATTTTGCCTCAACTTCTCCAAAACCACTCTCAAGTGTTGCTCATGTTCTTCGGCGGTGGAAGAATAGATAAGGATGTCATCAATGAACACCACTACAAACTTGTCTAGTTCGTCCATGAATACCTTATTCATCATGTTCATGAAATAAGCCGGGGCATTAGTAAGTCCGAAGGACACCACTGTGAACTCATATTGCCCGTATCTGGTGACAAAAGTTGTCTTAGGAATGTCGTCGGGTCTGATTTTCATCTGATGATACCCGGACCTTAGATCGATCTTAGAAAAGAACTTAGCATCTTTCAGCTGATCTAGGAGATCATCGATCCTGGGTAGAGGATATTTGTTTTTTACTGTTACGGCATTCAAGTTCCGATAGTCAATGCACATCCTCATGGATCCATCCTTCTTTTTCACGAACAAAACAGGGGAACCCTAGGGTGAATCACTGGGTCTGATGTATCCCTTATCTGACAACTCCTTGAGTTGCTTCTTTAGCTCCTCTAGCTCATCGACTGACATGCGGTAGGGCCTTTTAGCAATAGGACCGGTACTAGGCAGAAGGTCAATCACAAACTCCACATCCCGATCAGGTGGCATGCCTAGCAACTCTTCAGGGAACACGTCAGGGTACTCATTCACAACGGGTACCTCCTCGATTGTCTTGGCCTCTAGGGCACACAACTTAGAGACTGTTTTTCCCTGATTTGGCTTACAGCGGATTATGTGTCCACTTGAGTGTGTGATCTCCACATACCTTGGTGAACAAGATATCACTCCTTTATGTTGTGTCAACCAATCCATTCCCAGTATGACATCTAGTCCCTCAGATGGAAGTAAGGTGAGATCGGCTAGAAAAGGGTAGCCCTCAATGGTGATACTCACTCCCTGACATCTCTTGGTGCATAAAATGCGACCCAAAGGTGAACTAGTATCAATGGGCTCCTTGCGGGGAGTCACAGGTATGCTATGTTCTCGTGCAAACTTAGTGGAAATGTAAGAACAAGTAGCTCCAGAATCAAACAAGACTAAAGCTATAACTCCCTGTACCAAAAACATACCGTACACCACGTCGGGAGCGTCCTGGGCGTCCTCCGCGGTCATGTGGTTGAGACGACTACGGACAGCCCCAGCAACGTTCTTGCGCGGAGCAGCAGGTGTAGCAGCCTGTCTTGTCTGGGTCGAAGCAGGCGGTGTGCCTTTCTTGACAGGGCACTCAGCGATCTTGTGACCGGGCTGGCCACAACCGAAACAGGTGAAGGGCGCGCTACCTGTGGAGGTAGGCGTAGCGGTCCTCCATGTGCCAGCTCCCTGAGTGGGGCGATTTGGAGCGGGTCGGCTCTGAGCGGGGCGGTGGTAGTTGGCGGTGTAGGTACCACCTCCACGGCTCGGAGCGGTCACTGCCCCCTGAGTATAGCGAGAGCGGGGCAGAGGAAGCACGTGAGCACGTGGCCTCTGCGGAGCCGAGCCACGAGTGGAACTCTCGAACCGGCGCTTCTTCTCCTTGTGGAGGGCGTCTGCCTCCAGACGGTCCCTCTCCATCTCTAGCACCTTGTTGACCATCTCACGAAGGGTGCGACAAGCATGACCTGAGAGGGACACCTTGAGACGAGAGTTCAGCCCCTTCTTGAAACAGTACATCTTCTTCTTTTTGATATCGGTCTCACCTGGAGCATACCTCATCATGCGGGTGAAATGAGTAGTGTACTCCTGAACCTTCTGGGAGCCTTGGGAAATGTTGCGAAACTCCTCTACCTTGGCATCCATGACGCCCTCAGGCACGTGTTGCTCACAAAAAACCTCGGCGAACTCCTCCCAAGAGATACTCCCCGGGTCCTCGTGGGCGTCGCAGTAGCTGTCCCACCATGCGCGTGCAGCGCCGGTGAGCTGGTGGGCGGCTACCCCCACACACTCCTCGTCAGTGCAGGTGGTGAGGTCCAGCTTCTTTTCCATCTCACGGAGCCAGTCCTCAGCGGCGATGGGGTCATCGTCGGCGGTGTCGAAAGTAGGAGGCCTTAGCTTGAGAAAACCCTCCAACTTCCGCTAGAAGTCGTTGGGAGGACCCCCATGGCGGTGAAGCATTCCCTGAGCCAGTGTCTCCAAGAGGCAGGTTTGGCGGTCCATCACCTCCGCCAACTGTGGTGGTGGCGGTGGTGGTGCTTCTTCCCCAAGATGCTGGGCGGCACCCGCCCCCAGTGCAGGCTCCTCTGGTGCAGGCTCCTCCCCAACACCGAAGGGGACTCCCCGGTCTCCTCCATGGCCTCGACCACGACCACGGGCCATAGGCACGGGGGAAAGCGAGCGGTTGTTCAAACGAGCGGATCGGCGACAAGACATCTCTCTGCAGGGTCAGATCGTTGTTTAACACACACATTTTTTTTTGATGCATGGTTAAGCAGTTTATCAATTTAAAAAGAGATAGCTATCCAACACTCATACAAAGATGCAATAAGAACCATAAGATGCGATAAGATCCAAAACATTCATTACATTAATTTATTACATAGCGATATCTCTAGTAGCTACACTGACAGATTCGCGGGAATCGTGCTACTCGCAGGCAGCTCCAAAAGTGGGACATCCTACATTACTCCTTAAGTGCATCATTATAACTCTGGCCACACAGGGCTCAACATGTCTACTACTACCTTATTACATGATTATGTGAAAAAGGTGACTACTCCTGTCTGGGAGTGGCGGGTGGTGTAGAAGGACCAGAAGTGGAAGCCTTGGGAGTGCCCTCCATGGCACGAAGCTCGTCGTCGGAGTGGTGGATCCTCGCGACGTAAGTGAGAGCGTAGTCCGGCATCTCAGTCCTCGGAACCTCTGAGTATCCCTCAGTCAGGCAAGCCTTGAAGTTGAGCTTGGTGGCCTCAACGTGGAAAGGCTGTATGTGCGGTTTCTTGCGCATCCCAGGTAAGAAGACGTCCTGAACCTTTCCGATCTCCTGGACACGCTTACGATCAGCGTCGATCCAAGCCTGACTGATGCGGTTCACCTTGTCCTGAAGATACTCGGTGCTCTTAATGTAGTGAACTAAGTGGTGCATGTTGTAGGTGGTGGTGACGGCAGCCTCCACAGCTAGCTTTTCCATTGTGTTGCAACGGGCTTCCAGGGCAAGCTTCCTAAAGCCACGCTGCTTCTCCTTCTCGTGGAGCTCTCTCAGGGTAAGCCTCTAACGCTCAATCCGATCCTCACACTCAAGCACCTTGGACTCAAGATAGTCATGGTGAAGCTCAGCCTCCCTAACCTTGTCCTTGAGATTGGCGATCTCCTTGTGAAGTGACTGCTCACGGTTCTCATAGAAGGTCTTCATCCTATCAAAGCCCATGCGCTCCTCCTCGAGCTTGCCGACCATCTCCCTCTCCTTGTGCTCCACCTTGAGGAACTCCTCGTCGCAATGGAACAGGAGGTCTCGGTGGCGGCGGTTCTGCATCTCTACATCCATGATGTAGCGATCCTGGGCGATGATGTACTGTGCGGAGGCCCTCAGACAGGGGTTGACCTCATCGCGCGCAGCACGATCTGTAGCAGTGATCTGTGGCTCTGAGAACCTATTCAGGTCCAGAGCGGCAGGCAGTAGGCGGTATGAGTCTTGAGGTAGTCGTGTGCGTCACGCATCACACTGCGAAGAGCTGTGCGTGAGACGGACTATACGCATGAAGCAATAGAGTTCTCCACCTCTAGTGTCTCGAAGGCACGTAGTACGGGTACGAACTCACTGGCGGGGACCTTGAGGTGGACCACGATGTGGCCCTTGAACCCGTCGGGTCCAAGCTCACCTCGGCACACATACTCGATCTGCTCTGTGGGAACGCCTAGTGAGTCCAGCACGTCGTACAGGATCGTGGCAAACCCACGGTAGGCCAGTCCATCCATAGGGAGCTCGGCAATAGGGGCCATCTGCAAATTAACCGTAAGACGGAGTCAGTACCTTGTTGTGCATGTAGTAACTTGAGTATTTCAGAGTGAAACTTGGTAAGACAAGGCGAAACACTGTAACTCAGAGTGATACTTGATGAATTCTTAGGTGATTCAGGGTGGAACGGAGCGATGTGATAGGTAAGGTAGAATGAAATATAGGTAAGAGAGTGTGAAATTGAGATAAGCCATGCACGAAAATGTAGCACGGTCGGTAATATAACCGAAAGTGTCAAGATCTCTCCTAATTCTATTGTCCAATCCTATGGGTCCGTCCTAGGGTCAGCATGGCTCTGGTACCAACTGAAACGTCCTTGATTTCCACGAAGGGAAATCCACAGAAACGAAGTGTAAAATGATGAAACATTCCGTCATTTTACCCAAATCTCAGCGATACATAAAGTCATGCACGAATATCAGAGTACAAAAGGCAGTTTTACATAATTTATTCTCTTCGCCTCGCAGGGCGGAACACACTCACACAAGCATACGGAACATCATCCGATGTAGATAGCAGTGGAAAAGATCTTCTGGATCCAGCTTGAGCGTAGAACAGACCCTCTAATTCTCCCAATCATCGCCCTCGTAGTCGTACTCGGGCTCGGAACCTATCAAAAATCTATCAGTACACTTGGTACTGGCCACGCATCGCCCACCCTATGCTTGCAATGCTTTGTGGAAAGTGGAATGCATTGAGGGAAGTAGAAAGAGACCTACTTAGGCTGTGGGTTTCCTATGCAAGTAGTTAATATTTTAATAAGATATTCCTCAGTTTTTATCTCATCTTAGTCACACATTTTCCCAATCCCACCACACACAACACATCTCATCTCACTCTCTCTCTAGGCGACGAGATTGACTCCCGCTCAGATCTCGTCTCAACGGCCAAAGCCGGAATCCGACACAGAACCCGGGGGAAAGGTAGAAAGGACTCCTCTCATCTAATCAAGTGAAGCGTAGGTCATGGGAATGTCCATATCTGCGGACGCGGCTATACGTATAGATCAATCAACTCTGCAGAGCGTGTACACCTGGTAATCCACAAGATCGCCATCCTCGATGATCCGGCTCGTCTAGGCTGATTCCAACTGCCTTCCAACCGGTACAGTACCACCCTACCACTCAGCCCTGGGCCACCTCGGCATCCACCGAAACGCTGAGACTGTGAGACGTAGTACCGGGCCCCCAAGGTCACTACGCTGTCTTAAGAGGGTGTGGGTCCCCATGCCCGTACCTCCCTACACTATCACCTTCCAACCTAGTAGTAGTGGTACCGCCCTAGTCAGTCGAGTAATCGTCTCCCGCCCATCGGGAGCGAGTGGTGTGCACGAATGTCCTATGGTTCCGGTTCTCAAGAGATACCAGTCCTTAGGGTGACCAGACAGGATGTCTTCTCAAGGGGGAGACACCGTCTTCCCCGTGCCACGACAGCACCTCCACCAGGGATAACCAACACCCCAGTTCACCTCTCAAATATACCCGCCACAGGTATCTCTCGTGTGGGATGCCCAGGTCACACCCCTCCAGCAAGACTTGCCCCAAAGACTCGTCGTAGGATCCTATCCGATCGACTCAACCCTCACCACTCACTCAAGTTCAACATTAATGGACGAGAAGAACGCTTCCCATTTAGACCGAGGCCTGAGTTGAACCTAAAAGCAAATATGATAAGTGAAGGAGATGATCAGTCATCAAAAACATCATCCTCTGGGCAGGATGACACCTTTGAAGAGTCCGGTTCGGTGGACTCTAAAATTTCAAACGCTCACCGAAAGGTAACTCGGTAGTTATCCATATTTACTTTCTTGCATAAGTAATTTCTTTAGTATATTTACTTTTTGATTTTCTACATTTATATGAAAACAAAATAAAAAATATATAAAAACAAAAATCTATGCCCCATGTAAATAATTTTTATGGAGTGAAAACCCGAAAGAATTTTTACCGTGGTGGCTCAAAATTGTTGTCCCTAATTTTCCATGCAGGTTTGTTTCATGAAAGTAATTTTATTCTCTACATGGTAAATTTTTTTCTCACCTTGGGCCCAAAGACTCCATGGGATCTACCATGGAATTTACCTCATATTCTTTGCCTTGCCACCATTCCTGCTGCATCGTATCAAATTTGCGTACAAAGGGATGAGAATTCAGCTTGAGAATACAGTAGAATAGAATAGGAATAAGGACCACAAGTGGGGCCGACCGGCCCCATATCCTAGGCCGGCCAACCTGTCTCCCCCTCCCCTATAAATTTCCATCTCCCGTTGCCTTCTCCTCTCACACCTCAACCTTCCTGCCTTCTTTTCCTAGAGAGTTGTAGCTTCGAGCTGCTCTGCTAGATAAACCATTGGAAAGGAAGAAAGTTTTGAAGAGAGAAGGGAAGAAATACTGGAAATTAGAGTTCTGAGACTAGGCCTAAAAACAAGTTTAGAGAAGAAGTCCTATAAAATCTGTTTTTAGAAACTCTCTAGTAGGCTAACTCTCGGACAACTAACTTCTGGACAGCTGACTCATAACTGATTACCCTAACCTATATTTGCAGTTCCTTTTGTGTGTTTGTCTGCTCCTTGTGTGATAGGATGTCGTTCCTCAGTTTCAGGCATCTGACTAGGAGCCAATCCAAGAGGGCTAGTTCTGACATGGACACAGACACACCTGCTTCGTCATCAAGAGCCTCCCCAGCCTGTCCTTCTGTCGATGGCACCATCAATGAGCTCATGGCGGAGAGGGATGTCTAGCTACGTGGCCGAACGGAGAAGGACAAATTCCAAAATATCAAGGATAGGGCATACAAGTTGACGCCGGTGTACCATCCTCAACTCCTACAAGACACAGGTATGGATGTTGAGTTCAACACAATCTTTGCTGCAATAGGCTGGAGGAATCTTGTTCCAATAAATGAACCGGGTGTTAAGCTGCTCATGATGGAATTTTTGTGCACCTTGCAAATTCTTGAGGCTAGGACTGGGGTGAGTTTTCTCATGTTCAATAGGCACTTTACTTGCACCTACAGAAGACTTAGCGATTTGTTGGGGTCGGATTGTGTTCTTGACTTCAATGTTGCTCTTCCTGATTTTCAAAAAGAGCAGTTTCGGAAAGAAATTTCTGATAAAGATATTTGCCATAGACCTAGAAATAGTGATCTTCAGCTACCGACCTTCGGTTTTATTCATAGATTTATTTCTTCGACTCTATTCCCTAGACTTGAAACCTAGACCATTAGGGAAGACGAGTTAAAGATACTTTTTGCAATTGTGAACAAACAGAAGACCTCCCCTGTTGTAGCCATGATGCACCAATGGTTAGAATTTTTTGGACCTATCAAAGGGGATATTGAATGTACATCTTTGATTTTTCGCATTGCCATTAGATCGAGGTTGACAAATAACTGCATTGTTTCTCACATCTCTAAACCTTGCTCAATGATGGATTTAGATTTCTTTAGGTAGGCTCAGATTTTAAAGAAAACAAACAATACAATTTTTATGAGGTATCACGGTATGATTATTGAGATCCTGCTTCCTAACCCGGGGCTCAGAATCTATGCCATCAGAGACTATCTTGTTGGTTTGCAGCCTTTACCCCTGAACAGGAGGAGTACATCTGCCTGACTTGTGAACACGCCGCCCAAGCACTACTACGGGGGCAGATCCAACACCAGAAGGGCCCAGATACACTGCATACACTGATCAACCAGGCACATCAAGACAACATCATCTATGGGCACTCTCACCATCACATCACTCATCAGGATCTTCTCAAGCAGATTCTAAAGAGGGACACAGAAGGTCCAGATCACGTGACTCTCAGCCCAGACGATCTGTAGATCGTTCTGAACCATCATGAAGACATCAAGAGCCACCTAGACACTCTATCTCAGGTGTAGAAGGGCAATTGGCTCACCTAAACCTTTGAATGGACACCATCTCTAAAGAACAAGTCAATTTTAACCAGAGACTCACTGATTAGCAACAGTGGAATGCCCAGTTTGGTGAGCCATGGATAACATCTAGCAAAATTAGGCTAGAGATGGACGGAACTAGGATGCCTTCTTCTCCATCCCTTAGTTTTACCCATACCGGCCGCCGCCGCAGTAACACCCCTTGGGAGAGAGTTCCCAAGGTCTCTTCTTCAACAACATTTACGACACCGATAACAACAAGCTTAGGGGAGAAGCCCCCAAGTTCTCTTTCCTACCTAGCTTGAGATAGGAGATCTCAAGTGCATCGCCTTTCGGGAGGTAACTCGAGAGCCAGGTATCCTGTAAAGCCCTAGTAGTTATCTTATTGTGAGTATTACTATAGGTTGTTTAATTTCTATTTAGATAATGAAAAAAACCAAATAAAAAGAGTGTTTCCTTTCTTTTTAATAAAAAGATCAAAACCTAAAAACTTGAACTAGAAACCATAATAGAAATGATGAATAGTTGCTCTGCCTAAATTCCTTTAAAATACCTAGTATTTTGCCTTGAATTCTCCTAAGTTTTGGATATGACTGTTCTGATTTGAGAATCTATCCTGAATCTAAAACTTATGGTTGGTGACTGCTTAATCTAAGTCTAGGTAATTGACGGATATGATATAAAAAAGTCTGAGCTCCTATTATCTTATTCCTAGAGATACTTTAATTCTAGAGATTTATATTTTTGAAAACATAAAATTATCACATGATGAGTTTCTGTATGATAAGAGCTTTGATTCCTACCATAGCCTTATATACATGATTGCTAGACTAGGAAAACCAGCTCATAGGCTACTTGTTTTGTGTTGAGTTTGGTCAACCCATGTTAGACCCTTGTCGAGAGGATGGTCATGCTCCTAAGATCAAGAAAATTACACACACAATTTGCACCCCTGCTACTTCTACTCTAGAAGTACGCACCACCATATTTACCCATTTAGATCCACTCAAAAATGTTCTACTCCTACATTGGGAATGAACACCAAAAATATGTCCCATAGGTTTTCCTTGTCTGCTACCCACATTCCCAAAATAATGCTCCAAGCTGTTATCATTAATCCTCTTAGAGTTTTTATTAGAGATTGGGCTATTTTGCTTGTCTAAAAAAAGAGAAAGAAAGAAAAAAAAAAGAGAAAGAGAGAAGCCCCATGTTTTTCAAAGTTCCAAGATGAGAGAAGTTACCTTTTGTAAAGGAGCACTGTAGAATTAGTCTTTCAACCCTTCTCCCTTCTACAAATATTCTCTATCATATTGTTCATTTGAAACCACACATGCATGTCTTGATCTAAGGGTATGGTCTCCCCTCTGAGGATCCCATTTTGACTAGGCAATATATACAAGGTAAGTATGTCATATCCTTGAACTACCCTAAGCTCCACATAAGCCTGTAGTTATAAGGGAGAGAAGAGGCAAGGTACAATGTTCAATTGCCTTATACTAGAAATACCACATATCTCGAGAGGAGAGAAGGCAAAACACCATTATTGCCTTGGAAAGGAATCCACAAATACCACAAATGAGAGACTTGAAACGATCATGCAAAGGAATCTCTGAGTTTTATTTCAAAAACCTTACAAAACTCCACAAAGAAGGTTGATCAAAGAGTTTGAGATAGTGCTTCACTAGACTATTCTGTCTTTCAATTACTCAAGACCTAAGTGATGGGCAATAAGCTCTATGGTTGAAGGTAATATAGGTAAGTTTAAAAGAATGAGCAGTCTATCCATTGTTTGGTAGAAGAATTCTTGTTTGAAATACATGTATATTTTCAAGGTGTGAAAGTATTGCAGTAACTCCTGAGCTGTTATGATAGTTTGCTAAGGGACTAGCAAAGGTTAAGCTTGGAGGAGCTTGTTGATGGTCCTTAACGTCAATATTATACCTTCAATTAAAGCACAACATAACGGTAAAAGGATTATTAGTGCATAGTTCTAGGGTTTATTCTGACAAGTTCCACGAGTTGTGTTGCTCTCACCTCTTTTGCAGAATTATTGATATTTCACCACATAAAAGTGTCACATCCTAAAATTTCTGATTTTAGGTTGTGCATAGGAAACACTAAATAAAATAAATGTTTTAATATTTGGATAAAATTTCCTAAGTTTAGTTTATGATAGCATCAATTAGTTATAAAAAAATAAAAAAAATAATAAGAATCTTTAAATTTTTCTAAACTAATTTAACGGCTATTGTTTGATGTGATGTTTGCTCGTTAACTCTTGTGTGTTAAGAGCGAACAAAGTCTTTCAAAATACGTTTAGTGGATCGATTTTTCTTCTCCAGCACGTCTTTATCTTTTTACGCAATCAATATTCCTTGTTTCTCATCTTAAGTTCTCATTGTGAGTTTCCTAAAATCTTTTCTTTATAACGTAAATTATTCCTTTCAGTTTCTCATGTGTCAATCAATCTCAGTGAACTCTTCGGGAATTGTTCTGGCTTTCTCTGGAGCTAGTTCACGCTTTTTCTGCGAGCGTTATCTAATTTTTAGATGCTCTAAAATATCTTATCATGAGCTCCAAATACTTTATTTGGGTTCCTTATGTTTCATAATATCTCTGAGAATTTTTCCAAAATTTTTGGAGCTTTTGGAGTATTTTTCGTGGCTTAAATAATAATTTTAGACTTTTCTAGAATTATTTTATCCATGAAATTAATTAATTCCAAAAATAAATAAATATCTCATTTTTCCCAATGCTCAAAGCCCATGTGCAATAATCCTAATAAATCTCAAAGACCCATACATTTATTTACTAATGGTCTTTAATAATTAATTAGTTCTATTAGTAAAGATGGAGGGTGCAACATCAATTAGTACCGTATCGCTAGTTGACGTGGGGGTAGGGAGTTTTCCTCCCTATATATACGTACCTACCCCTTGGGTAAAAGCACAACAAAACTACCATGGAGGAGCCCCTAGTTTGAGAAATCTCTCATGTAGCAAATTAGATATTTTTTTTCTCCTTCTTGTGTTGCCCCCAGGCTAAGACCCTTCAGATGGGTGGAGGTAGAAGATAAAGTATTTGCGGTTCTGCCACTGAAGAAGTATGGTTAATTAGCGCTGAAGACGAGGAGCTGAGGACCGACAGTCGAAGCAAAAGGACTTGAGACCAGAAGATAGCAACTAAAGATTCTGAGCAGCTAACTTTGGAAAAAGACAAGTATAGCATGTGATCTCCTTGTTGTTCTATTCACTTTAATCACATAAAATCGTATTGCATGTGTCTGTATTGAATTGCTATTAAGGATTTTCCTAGTTTTTGATCTATACCTTGTAACCTATGGGATTTTGCATTGGGTAGCTTTTGCTAGCGCTGAACATAAACTATGATCTTGTAATATGATTAATGGAATATGCAACAACACTAAAAGATGACATTTTGATTACTGTTTAAAGAGGGCTAGAGCATGATGCTATTTTTCTTGGTGCTCTAGTTTCTCTCCATAAGGACTCATCTGTAAGCGAACATCCGGGACTTATAGTATAACTGTGAGGGCTATATGGCTCTGGCTTTAGTCAAGTATGAGGACCTTTTGTAGCTTGTTAGTGGTAACCTTCATGGCGTAAGAATGGCTTGACGAATCGGGTATAGTGCGGCCTTTGTCCTTATGTGTATAGGTTGCGCGTCATTGTGCCATTTGGAAGGGGGCTCTACATCTGTTTGCCGAGTGAATCTAATGGCCCTAACTTGTTAGACGAACCTTTGAAAGGCTTTATAGTGAACCCTGCTGACCTTCCTTGGTAGTGGGTCAAGAGGCTGATCACCTCGGGCGAAAGGGTAAATCGCGACTCACAGTGAAAGTGTACAACCTCTGTAGAGTGTAAAACTGGTATATCAGCCGTGCTCACGGTCACGAGTGGCCTTGGACTCTTACGGAATAGATGATCACTAATGACTATAAATGTGTTTTTGCTATTCATTATTCATCTTTACATTGATCATATGTTTATTGGGGGATTAATGCAAACCTGATGCTACTCATATGATAAAAATGTGATGATTAAAAGCTAAATGCAGTAAACCAATGTCTATCCTTTTTTGAGCCTCATGAACCCCATGTTATATTTGTTGAGTTCGACATGGACTCACCCTTGCTATTTCCCCACACTCCAGTGTGTAGTGAGGTGCTGCTTAGAAGAAGGATGAAAGTGTAGTGGAGTTTCCAAAAGTCTTTTCGAAGTGCTTGGCATACGGAGCCCCCAATCAGCCGTCCCTGTGACGTTGGAGCCTAAAGAAAAGATTAGTGACCGTTCCGCAACACTCTGATTGTTGTAAGTGTTAATATAGTATGTTTCTCACTTTATATAAACATTGTTTTGATATTTTTATTCTATTGTTGTATGTGTGGACTTTCTAGGCACACATATGACGAGCTTGGTTTTGTTCTTTGCAAAATCGGGTGTGACAGAGTGGTATCAGAGCCGACCTTCGCAGCCACGGGCGCGTGCGGGCCAGGGGCTGGACATGGGTTCATTACGCGTGTAGGCTCTATAGAGTGCACGGCGTAGCACATGTGCCAGCACTAGGCGCACGGTCATGTGTGCTAAGAGGGAACGTTCTTGGTTATCGATTGCCTGATTATGGGTATGTTGGGCCTGACGAGGACGTCGGGTTCTTTGAGTAGGGGGGTGTATGTCACACCCGGGCCAATTTGGAATATGGCCCATAGTGGCCCATGCGAATGTTATGAGATATTGTGGAGTGTTTAGTCCCACCTTGGTTGTTTAGAGTGGGATAGACCAATATATAAGGCTTCTAGAGTCCATCTCACCATCCTCGGGTTAATCCTTTTACGCGAAGCGAGGACGAAAGCGTTAGTGGGATGGTGGTAGGTGTGATTCATTCAGCGTGCAGAGTGGATCTGAGCCGTTTGGACTCTGGGGAGTTACAGAATGGTATCAGAGCGATGTTGACTATAGGACGTATGCCAAGTAGCACTGGACATATTCTAAAACTTATTTTATGATAAAACTATTTTGTCATCCCTTGACCCTTTGGTTTTGACTATTTCCTCTTCCTTGTCCTATTGTATCCCCTCCTTAGTAGCTTTCCTTGAGCTATTATTTCTTACTCCCTTGGTTTTTGTTTTATGTTATTTTTACTAAAGTTTTCTGATCCCACCCTGTTCAAAAATTCGATGGCTTTTTCATCATCTATAATCTGCCATGTAGGATGACCACCATTGTTGAAAAAGCATGTGTAGTGTCGATGATTGTGTTGTGTGCTTGTTTTGCTTGATGTGTTGTTTATGTGTTATCCTTGTTCTCATGTTTCAAAGGTGGCTCAGAAGGTATAAGTCTTGAGGAGTAGCTTGATCCAAGTTAAGTGGGGTAGTGTCATCTTCTATCCTACTTATCTTTCAATCGATCCTAAATCTTGCCATTTTTCTCTTACACTGTCCTTGCCTACCCTTGGTTGTCATGTTGTCTTCTTTATCTCATCTTAATGGAGGATCAACACATGAAGGACTCATCAATAGTAGTAAGCCTTAAAGAAAGTGTTGCCTTTAATGACATCGCCAGGTGGAACAAGATCTTTGTTAAGTGGGGTAGCGTCTGCCACCATCATCAATCTCAAGTCACGAGACAAGAAGATCCAAAGACCAATCGCTATCATAATATCATATTTTGTTAGTCCTTGCCCCTTAACCAGTCTCACCTTCTTGCCATCAATCTTTACTTTTTCTTATCAACATTTGACAACTTTTGACCCTTGTCCTTACATCTTATAAATCTTGATTCAAGGACCTACAAAGACTTGAAGATCAATTTATCCTTCTCACTGGTCTCCCTGAATGGTAAAACGGAAAACCAGTCTTTACCTTTCTTCAACCAATGTTAATCTGTCACTTTTTCATGATGTCTCATAAATTTTGAATCGAGGAGTTATGAGTACCATAAGATCTATCTTTATCTTTTGCTAATCTCCACCCTTGTTTTTACACCTTATAAAGTGAAGACTCGATGATCAACCTTGATCTATCTTTTCAACCTCCTTTGATCTTCCTTTCCACCTATGCTGACCTTCAATCCTTTGACACTCTGTCATTAGCTCGAATCAATCTTAACAATCAATCCAATGTTCTCTTGTCAACCATTGATAATCCTTGACGCTTATATCAGAACTTGTCAAAAGTTTCAAAATATTCTTATTGGTCTGCTTTATCTCTCTCCCAAGACTCTTCGAATCTTAAGACGAGATTCCTGTTAAGTGGGGTAGAATTGTCACATCCTAAAATTTCTGATTTTAGGTTGTGCATAGGAAACACTAAATAAAATAAATGTTTTAATATTTGGATAAAATTTTCTAAGTTTAGTTTATGATAGCATCAATTAGTTATAAAAAAATAAAAATAATAATAAGAATCTTTAAATTTTTCTAAACTAATTTAACGGCTATTGTATGATGTGATGTTTGCTCGTTAACTCTTGTGTGTTAAGAGCGAACAAAGTCTTTCAAAATGCGTTTAGTGGATCGATTTTTCTTCTCCAGCACGTCTTTATCTTTTTTCACAATCAATATTCCTTGTTTCTCATCTTAAGTTCTCGTTGTGAGTTTCCTAAAATCTTTTCTTTATAACGTAAATTATTCCTTTTAGTTTCTTATGTGTCAATCAATCTTAATGAACTCTTCGGGAATAGTTCTGGCTTTTTCTAGAGCTAGTTCACGCTTTTCTGCGAGCGTTATCTAATTTTTAGATGCTCTAAAATATCTTATCATGAGCTCCAAATACTTTATTTGGGTTCCTTATGTTTTATAATGTCTCTGAGAATTTTTTCCGAATTTTTGGAGCTTTCGGAGTATTTTTCGTGGCTTAAATAATAATTTTAGACTTTTTTGGAATTATTTTATCCATGAAATTAATTAATTCCGAAAATAAATAAATATCTCATTTTTCCCAATGCTCAAAGCCCATATGCAATAATCCTAATAAATCTCAAAGGCCTATACATTTATTTACAAATGGTCTTTAATAATTAATTAGGCCCATTAGTAAAGATGGAGGGTGCAACATCAATTAATACCGTATCGCTAGTTGATGTGGGGGTAGGGAGTTTTTCTCCCTATATATACGTAACTACCCCTTGGGTAAAAGCACACCAAAACTACCGTGGAGGAGCCCCTAGTTTGGGAAATCTCTCGTGTAGTAAATTAGATATTTTTTCTCCTTGTATCGCCCCCAGGCCGAGACCCTTCAGATGGATGGAGGTAGAAGATGAAGTATTTGCGGTTCTGTCACTGAAGAAGTATGGTTAATTAGCGCTGAAGATGAGGAACTGAGGACCGACAATCGAAGCAAAAGGACTTGAGACCAGAAGATAGCAACTGGAGATTCTGAGCAGCTAACTTTGAAAAAAGGCAAGTATAGCCTGGGATCTTCTTGTTGTCCTATTCACTTTAATCACATAAAATCATATTGCATGTGTCTGTATTGAATTGCCATTAAGGATTTTCCTAGTTTTTGATCTATACCTTGTCACCTATGGGATTTTGCATTGGGTAGCTTTTGCTAGCGCTAAACATAAACTATGATCTTGTAATATGGTTAATGGAATATGCAACAACACTAAAAGATGACATTTTGATTACTGTTTAAAGAGGGCTAGAGCATGATGCTATTTTTCTTGGTGCTCTAGTTTCTCTCCATAAGGACTCATCTGTAAACGAACATCTAGGACTTACAGTACAATTGTGAGGGCTATATGGCTCTGGCTTTAGTCAAGTATGAGGACCTTTTCTAGCTTGTTAGTGGTAACCTTCATGGCGTAAGAATGGCTTGACGAATCGGGTATAGTGCGGCCTCTTTCCTTATGTGTATAGGTTGTGCGTCATTGTGCCATTTGGAAGGGGGCTCTACATCTGTTTGCCGAGTGAATCTAATGGCCCTAACTTGTTAGATGAACCTTTGAAAGACTTTATAGTGAACCCTGCCGACCTTCCTTGGTAGTGGGTCAAGAGGTTGATCACCTCGGGCGAAAGGGTAAATCACGACTCACAGTGAAAGTGTACAACCTCTGCAGAGTGTAAAACTAGTATATCAGTCGTGCTCACAGTCACAAGTGGCCTTGGACCCTTACGGAATAGATGATCACTAATGACTATAAATGTGTTTTTGCTATTCATTATTCATCTTTACATTGATCATATGTTTATTGGGGGATTAATGCAAACCTAATGCTACTCATATAATAAAATTATGATAATTAAAAGCTAAATGCAATAAACCAGTGTCTATCCTTTTTTGAGCCTCATGAACCCCATGTTATATTTGTTGAGTTCGACATGGACTCACCCTTGCTATTTCCCCACACTCCAGTATGTAGTGAGGTGCTACTTAGAAGAAGGATGAAAGTGTAGTGGAGTTTCCAAAAGTCTTTTCGAAGTGCTTGGCATACGGAGCCCCCAGTCAGTCGTCCCTATGACGTTGAAGCCTAAAGAAAAGATTAGTGACCGTTCCATAACACTCTGATAGTTGTAAGTGTTAATATAGTATGTTTCCAACTTTATATAAACATTATTTTGATATTTTTATTCTGTTGTTGTATGTGTGGACTTTCTGGGCACACATATGATGAGCTTGGTTTTGTTCTTTGCAAAACCGAGTGTGACAAAAAGTATCTCAAATGACAAAACAAAACACACCATTGTGAAGATCTCGTCAAGACAATCAAAACGGACATATCATTTGCTATATTTAGAGTCCCGACGAGAAAGTCCACGATGAATACGCCTAGGAATTCTCTAGAATACTTCAAAACCATCACTAAGCAAGAGTTTTATGGACTAACATGACAATTTCCATAGCTTTGGTGACTTATGAATTTTCAAGGATTAAAACAGAATAAGCCGGGGAGGAGTAGGAGCCAAGGAACCAAACCAAATCAAGTCAGAATTTCATAAGAATTGATGGGAAGGTTCTAGAGGACACCAAAGGACATAGGAACAAAACAGAAGCTCGACGACTGACAGGTGGGGTTGGCCAGCCCCACATGTCAGGCCAGCTAGCCTGGGCCCACAAGGAAGTGAGCTCTGCTTCGCATGACAGCCTCCAACCAACCTCTATGATGTATCTCGACCATTGTTTCAAGTCGGTTTGATCCGAAGGCTGCGGTTCATCCCTCCGGGCTATATAAGCAGGGGTAGACCCCTCTCTGAGGCATCAATCACAATCATCATCAGTTGATCTCTAATTCAGAAGGCTAGAGAGAAAAGCTAGGGTTTCCAATTAGAAGATTAGAGCTCTACTTCAAGTTTAGGGTTAGATCTAGCTAGATACAAGTAGAGTTGAGCGCGGCTCAGGATTCCGGATCGACGTCAGGAGATTTGGTAATTCTATCATTGTATCTTGTAATTATGACTTTGTTCTACTTCAATATCATTATGTTCTTGTCTATTTTGTTCTTAGTTTATTCTAGTTCTATCTTTGATATAGTCTTGATTGATAATAAGTTTAGGCATAAGTTCGTAGAGCGCCTAGTTCAACTCCGGATTAGATTAGGTGGTAGAAGTAATGTAGACATGGTGTCTAGATTATATGTACCTACGAATGCACCCTATTTTCTGGGCCATGTGGTAGATCATGACGGTGACTTTTATAGCTTCGTTGAGTCCTCTGTAGTCCACTCCTCGAATCTAGGACAAGTAGAACCCAATTACTTGGGGAATGATTGCTCTATTCTTGAATTCCCTAAAGTAATGTTCCTCATGTTTAGATGGAAGATTGATTATGCTATAGATGATAAGGAGTAGATTAGAAAACCCTAAGACTTGGTACATAGGACATAACCCTAGGAATTAAATCTCTAACCGTGTCGCTTTAGTCTGTATCCACTTGATCCTATGAGTTCTCTCTAATTATGGATTTCCTATCTTATCTCATTATCATTATCATTATTATCAATATCATTTGCCTTACCGCTGTTTATATAGAAGTGGTTAATTGATTTATATCTATAGTATGTATTTGTAATTCTTATAGCCATATCAATTTTCTCTTTTAAACCCTGTTTAGAAGCTCCCAGTGTTAGAATTATAAATAACGATACCTGAAACTTTCTTGGATGAAATGCTACAACGGGAGTATTTTATCTGTGCGCTTGTGGATAACTTTTTATATTTTAAGTGCCATGATTATAAGTACAACTGGATTTCTTACGTCGTGTTAGGGATGACAACCTAGCGGGTGCGGCGTAAGAGATGCCAACAGCCACCATCTCAATTAGAGCTCCATAGTTTAGAGCATAGCTACATATGATTAGAACTAGAAGGAGGCAAGCATTGCTTGGTTTCTGGATATGTCAGAGATTGCTTCGTAATTTCCTCGCTTTATATTTTCGTTCTTGTATTATTCATCTTGTTCATTGCTACTATGAATATGACTTTGGTCTATTCTGCTATATTGGATATGACTTTGCTCTATTTGCTTATATTCTCAATTATAATGTTCTTAGTCTACTTTGATTATATGTTTGGCATAGTTGGATTAGAATTATGTTTATGCATAGGATCATATAGCGCTTGTTCATTGCATCCATGGGTAAGTGGTAAATATTGTGTAGGCGTGGTGCCTATACCGTATTTTCCTACGATTGCACCCTATATTCCTGATCATGAGGTAGATTACGGGAGTGACAGTCTTGTTGAGTCCTTTGTAGTCCTCCTCCCGAGTATAGGGCCGGTAGAACACAACTATTAAAGGGAAGTGACTGTTATGTTCTTCATCTTCCTTCATAATATCCCTATGCATAGATGTAACCTTGTTCTGCCATGATTGCTAAATATAACTGCACTAATCACTGTAGGCTAGACTTTATAGTTAGAATAACATAGGATTTATCCTCGTAGTTCGTCCTAATTTGTCACACCCGGTTTTCTAAAGAACAAAACTAGGCTAATCATATGTGTGCCCAGAAAGTCCACACATATGCCAGAATGAAAAAATATCAGAAACAATGTTATTATATAACGTATACATAGCTATATTAACACTTGCATCAGAGTATCGCGGAACGGTGACTAAACTTCGGGCTCCATTCTTCTCAGGGACGGCTGACTGGGGGTAACATATGCCTAGCACTTCTACTAGTCTTCTGGAAACTCCACTACACCTTTGTCCTTTTTCCGAGTAGCATCTTACTACACACTGGAGTGTTGGGGAAATAGCAAGAGTGAGTCCATGTCGAACTCAACAAGTATAACACAGGGTTCATGAGGCTCAGAAAGGCTAGACACTGTTTAACTGCGTTTAGCTTTTAATCATCATATAATTAGCAATTGAGTAGCATCAAGGTATTCCAATTCCCAATAATGAATCAATGATCAATTGTAATAAGGATAATGAATAGCATTAACATGAGCATAATAATAATAGACAATAATTAAGCATGATATAACAATGGTGATCAACTATTCTGTAAGAATCTCCAAGGCCGCTCGTATCCGTGAGCACGGCTAGTATACTAGTTTTTAAACTCTGCGCAGAGGTGTACACTTTCACTGTGAGTCATGATTTCCAAATGCATGGGTTTGCAAGGCCCAAAACATCAGAGACCATATAAAGCCATTCAAAAGTTCATCTAACAAGTTAGGGCCATTAGATTCACTCGGCAGGCAGATGTAGAACCCCCCTTCCCTGTGGCACAACAACCGCAGCCTATACACACTAGGCCAGGGGCTCGCACTACACCCAACGTGGCAAGCCATTCTTACGCCATTTAAGGTAACCTCTAACAAGCTAGAAAAGGTATCTTGAACAACTAGAGCCAGAGCCATATAGCCCTCACAGCTGTACTGTATGTCCCGGTTATCACTTACAGGTAAGTCCTTACGGAGAGTAACTAGAGCATCAAAATAACCCACATGCTCTAGCCCCCTTTCAACAGAAATAACATCATCTTAATTGGTTGATTGCATAATCCATTAGTCAAATTACAAGATCATTGTTCATAATTAAGCGCTAGCAGTAGCTACCCAAATGCATAACCCATAGGTGACAAGGAAACAAGATATCAATAGCTAAGTTATAATCTCTATGGTTGTCAAGGAAGACACATGCATATGTATAATAATTTCAGTGAATAGGTAACAAGGATAGTCCCATGTTATACTTGCCTTGATTAAAGCTTTCCTGATGATACTGCTGGTCTGGCTCAAAATAATACTCCTGATCGTCAAGAAATTGCTCACCGTCTATACTCGATCATCAATCAACAACACACATGCATCCAATCAAACATACACGAAGCAAACAAAGAGATACAATTAGAACAGTACACCAACAGTAGCAAAACAGTATAAAAAGTTTGTAAAACTCTTCTACACGTTACTACGATCACACAGACGTAAAGATCACGAAATTCGGATTTAAAACGTGAAAGTTATGAATTTTTCTAAGATTTCCTATAGATAAATAAATACTCAATTATAAACTCGAAAAATAAATTATCAAAACCAACTGTACAACTACACTAACATGTAGAGCTCGCAAATACGAACCTAACGCAACTTGAACGGATCAAATCGGAGTTAAAACGAAGTTTTTATGACCAAAACAATTCTAGTGGCAAAACTGTAATTTCTTGAAAACGTATTTTTGATTAAACCGGGAGAAAATACGCTTTCAAAACGCGAAAACGTATTTCCAGCTTTACGCTTTGGATGGTGGTTTGATTACTAAAAAGTTCAGGGTCTCTTTAGAAAGATTACCCCGCGAAGGGGTATCTTCTAATCCGAGCCGCTGATTCAAAAACGGACGGCTCACATGCATCTTCAACCTCACAGTGAACATCCGGCCTCCTTCCTCAGGTCTGGCCGGCGGCTTCCCCATGTCCGGCGGCCCCTCCATGGCCGGAGATGGTGAACCTCCCCACCGAGACCACCATTCGAGCCCGCGTTTGATCCAACGAAAAGAGAAGCTTCGCGCGAACTCAATCTACTCAATAGAACTAACCACGGTAAGCCATACGCAACGCGCGGCCACAAGAGGGCGGCGGCACCATTACCGGCCACTGTGAGCTCCGATTCTACGGTATAAAGCACAAAAGCTCCAATGGAAAGCATGGGGAGTAAGAGGAGAAGACGACAAACTCATCCAAGCGAAGAAATCGGCCTTGAATCCACCCTAGAACCCCCTAGCCGACCGTCCGCCCACCTCCACCAACTTGAACCCTAAAAACCCTATTTCACGTGATAGAACTCGCAACTTAGGGGGAAAACAGAAAGAGGAGGGTCACGGCTTCCTATTTATAACCCCAAAACACCGAATTCGGGTAGGAGTCCCTAGCTAACACGGCAAGGAACGGCGGCTTCGTAGTGTCCGGTTCGGTCACGAGGAAGAAGATGACCGACAGGTGGCCCCCACCCATCAGCGAAAGGAAAGAGGGAGAGAGGCCGCTGTTGGGCTCGGCCGGACTGGGCCGCTGCGGTGCGGTCCGGCCCACGCGGCCGCAGGCGCGGAGGAAAGCAGGCCGCCCTGAACGAGCCGTCGGCCACCAGGCGGAAGGTAAGTTGTTTCTTTTTTTTATTTTTCTTTCTTTTCTTTGTTTACTTGTTTTCAAAAATATCTCAAATAAAATTTTCTAATCCAAAATAAAATAAAATAAATCCACACCACATAATAAAATAAATGCAACAGCATGAATGCAACACCAAAAATTCTTTTTAAAATTTTAATTCCCTTTCTCTAAATTATTTAAAATTTATTACTCCTAAAATTTGGGTGTTACATAATTCCATGCTAGTGACTATAGACTTAAAATATTCTATTGAGATGCTTATCATTTATTATGTGACTAAGTGCTTATGAGTTATCAATCATTATTCATTTATATATATTTATCTTGTGACATTTACCCTGTATGAGGAGATAGACAAAGACATGGTTACACTCTCCATTACCACATGCAGTGATGCTCATTGCTCATTATCCTTAGCTTTCCCTTCCCATGGGTAAAAATATAAATAACGATACCTGGATGACTTCCAGTTAAAATGCTACATCAGTATTATATGTGCGCTTGCAGATTTCATATTTAATTTTAAAGGAGCATTTGCATATTTAGTACCACACCTATGGTGCCATGCTGGGGATGACAACTTGGCTTAAATGGTGTTAGAGGTGTTGTTAAGGCATTTCTTGGTGCCGTTGCTAGAGTGGAGTCAAAACCTTCATTCTTAGTAATAGTGTTAAGAAGTGACAACAAGCATTTTTTGCGCCATTGCCAGGGAAGGTTGATTTAGCTAGTCACAAAGGATAATGAGTCATCACTTGCATCCACTAATGTGATCGAGAAACCATCATTTTCTCTACTCATACAACTTCACCCTTGTCTTTTTTCTATTTATATATCATATGTAGGGTAATGTATGAACAGGTTTGACCTTCCGGATAATTTCATCGATGATCCAGAAGCATTAATCAGAAGGACTAGAGCCAAGCTAAAGAGAGTTCAATCGTCGTCATCATCTTCTCAGCTCAAAGATCCGTCTGACCCGGAAGACACTCGGACCGTATTCTAAAGCTTAACACCAGAGTTTGACGCCATGGCGAACAAGTCACTTCGTGATTTCTCAGCTCCAACTACAGACAACATCTGGACTGGACCTGCTGTGGACATTGATCGATCATTTGAGCTTAAGACTAGACTCATCAATATGGTGCAAGCTAGCCAGTTTTGTGGAAAGGCACATGAAGATGTTAGTGCTCATCTCCAACACTTTTTAGATATCTGCAGCACTTTCACTATCAAGGATGTCCCCAGAGATTCCATACTACTTCGCCTCTTCCCATTCTCACTCTTAGGGAGAGCAAAGCAGTGGTTTTATGCAAACAAAGAAAAGAATACTACGTGGGCACTCTGCTCCACCAATTTTCTAGCAAAGTTCTTTCCCATGGGTAAGACAAATGCTCCGCGTGGGAAAATATAAAGTTTTCAGCAACAACATGATGAGTCTGTCCTAGAAGCTTGGAAGCGTTTTCAAGATTACATCCTAGAATGTCCTCATCATGGAATGAAGAATTAGCTACTCATGTAGACCTTTTATCATGGGCTCAACAATAGCACTCGTGAGACCATGGATGCTGCTGCTGGAGGTGCACACTTATCACTTACTATCTCTCAAGCCATAGCTCTTGTGGAAAAGATGGCATCCAACCAAGGTTGGAGTAAAGAAAGAACTCAAACCCGCAAGAGAGGTGGAGGTATGCACCAGCTCAAGGAGGTAGACATGTTGTCTGCCAAAATGGACTTGCCGATGAAGAGGCTCGATGAGAGAGTCGGTGAGAGTAAAGAAGTCATGCACATTCATGATTCTCACATGACTTGTGAAGAATGTGGAGAAACTGGGCATTCAGGGAACAACTGCCCAGAGTTACAAGAGGATGTGAACTATGTCGACAACAACAACAACTACCGTCCTCAACAGAATCAAGGTTGGAATCAACAGCAAAGGCCTAACTACTCAGGTAACTACTCAGGTAATTATCAAGGTAATAATTCTTTCAATAATTTCAATCAACCACCTTTAAGGGAGTTAGTCCTTAATCAAGGAAAATTAATGGATAAACTGTCTAAGAAATTAACATCCAATGATAAAATGCTAGAAACAATCAATAATAGAATGGATAGCTTTTCTAACGCCATTAAGAATCAGCAAAGCTTTAATAAAATGATTGAATCACAAATACAACAACTTGCTACTGATGTTCCTCCCGCTAACCAAGGTAAGATTCCGGGACAACCAAAAGAATTAGAATCTATAAATCTTATAGACATATTTAATGCAGGAAGCTACTGGAGTGATCCTTCGACAAGAGGATGGAATGATGAAACTATGCTAATCAAGAAAGGTGATCTAGGAAGACCGGTCATTCTGTCACACCCAAAATTTCCTATTTTGGGTTGTGCATGAAAAACACTAAATAAAATAAATGATTTCAATATTAGAATAAATTTATTAGATAAGTTAAGTTGCTACTAATTTAAATATAGAAAATTGTGGTTTTAAACTTTTTCATATTAATTTGATAATGTGGTGTTTGTGTGATGCTTGTCTTTGGTGTTGGTGAGTGCTATTATTTTCAAAATATCATAGGATGACGATTACTTCTCGTCGGAAAACTTTTTGGCATTTTCTGGATTTAAAATTTCAATTTTCGTGAGCTTAATCTTTACTATTGATCTTTTCATTAATCTTTCCATGAGCCCAAACTTATTTGGTTGAGTTCCTTATCTCTCCAAGAGTCTCCAGGATTTTTCCCATGATTTTTCTGAGCTCTAGACTATTTTTCATGGCCAAAAAGGTAATTTTAGATTTTCTGGAATTATTTTATTCGTAGAATTAAAATAATCCCGAAATAAAGAAAATCCGAAAAGTTTCCAAACCCTACGACTATATATATGCCGGTGTAGCTCTCGACGCCCTGGTTTTAGAAGTACAACCCTTATCGCGAGCCGCCGCTCGTAGCTCCCTCCACCTCTCGCCGAAGTTCTTCATCTACAGCTTGCGTTCCGACGAACTCTCCGACGAGCTTTTCCGGCCAAACCGTCGCGTCCCGACGCCAGCACCACCACCAAGAGGCAGCCCTCGTCGTTCTCTACACCGTGGTATATCCGTTTGCACGAATCCATCGCCATTTCATTGAGTTTCCATCTTGTCTTGCTTCTCTCCGGCGAGGTTCCACCATGGCTGACCGGAGCTTCTTCAAGCCCAAGGTAGAAGATGATACTATTTACAGTTTTGCCACTAAACTTGTTTTGATCCTAAAATCTTCGTTTTAACTCCGATTTGACCCGTTCAAGTTGCGTTAGATTTATATTTGCGAGCTCTATATGTTAGTATAGCTGTACAGTAGGTTTGGAAAATTTAATTTTCGAGTTCATATTAAAGTAATTATTTATCTATAGGAAATCTTAGAAAATTCATAACTTTCACATTTTAAATCCGAATATCATGATCTTTACGTCTGTGTGATCGTAGTAATGTGTAGAAGAGTTTTACAAACTTTTTATACTGTTTTGATACTATTGGTGTACTATTTTAATTATGTCTCTTTGTTTGCTTCGTGTAAGATTGCTCGGATGATTGTGTGTTGATGCTTGATGATCGAGTATAGACGGTGAGCAGTTTCTTGACGATCAGAAGTATTATTGAGTCAGACCAGCAGTATCATCAGGAAAGCTTTGATCAAGGCAAGTATAACATGGGACCATCCTTGTTACCTATTCACTGAAATTATCATACATATACATGTGTCTTCCTTGACAACCATAGAGATTATAACTTAGCTATTGATATCTTATTTCCTTGTCACCTATGGGTTATGCATTTGGGTAGTTATTGCTAGTGCTTAATTATGAACAATGATCTTGTAATTTGACTAATGGTTTAAGCAATCAACCATTAAGATGATTTTATTACTGTTAAAACGGGGCTAGAGCAAGGGGTTATATTGTTGCCCTAGTTACTCTCCGTAAGGACTTACCTGTAAGTGATAACTGGGACATACAGTATAGCTGTGAGGGTTATATGGCTCTGGCTCTAATTGTTCAAGATACCTTTTCTAGCTTGTTAGTGGTTATCTTAATTGGCGTAAGAATGGCTTGCCACGTTGGGTGTAGGACAGCCTCTAGTCTATGAGTATAGCCGAGAAGGAATTGTGCCATTTGAAAAGGAAGATTCCTACATCTGCCTGCCGAGTGAATCTAATGACCCTAATTTGTTAGACGAACTTTTTAATGGCTTTATATGGTTTTCAGTGTTTTGGGAGTAATTAACCCATGCATTTGGAAATCATGACTCATAGTGAAAGTATACACCTCTGCGCAGAGTTAAAAACTGGTATACTAGCCATGCTCACGGACACGAGCGGCCTTAGGGATTCTTACAGAATAGTTGATCACCATGGTTATATCATGCTTAACTACTGTTGATTATTATTATGCTCATGTTAATGCTATTCATTATCCTTATTACAATTGATCATTGGTTCATTAATGGGAATTAGAATACCTTGATGCTACTCAATTGCTAATTATATGATGATTAAAAGCTAAACGTAGTCAAACAGTGTCTAGCCTTTTGTGCCTCATGAACCCTATGTTATACTTGTTGAGTTCGACATGGACTCACTCTTGCTATTTCCACAACAGCCCAGTGTGTAGTAAGGTGTTGCTCAGAAGAAGGATAAAGAGGTAGTGGGGTTTCCAGAAGTCTTTCAGAAGTGTTTGGCATATGGAGCCACCAGTCAGCCATCCCTGAGAAGAATGGAGCCTGAGGTTTAGTCACCGTTCCGTGATACTCTGATGTAAGTGTTAATATAGATATATATGCATTATATAATAACATTGTTTCTGATATTTTTTTTATTCTGACATATGTGTGGACTTCCTGGGCACACATATGATTAGTCTGGTTTTATTCTTTAGAAAACCAGGTGTGACAGAGTGATATCAGAGTGGTGTTGACTGTAGGACGTATACCAAGCAGCACCTGACGTATTCTAAAACTCATTTTACTATAAAACTATTTTATCATCCCTTGACTCATTGATTTTAACTATTTCCTCTTCCTTGTCCTATTGTATCTCCTCCTTGATAGCTTCTTTTGAGCTATTATTTCTTACTCCCTTGGATTTTGTTTTACGTTGTTTTTACTAAAAGTTTTCTGATTCCACCTGGTTTAAACATACGATGGCCTTTTATCATCCATAATCTTCCCTTAGGATGACCACCATTGTTGAAGAAGCATGTGTAGTATCGATGATGTGATGTGTGCTTATTTTGCTTGATGTGTTGCTTGTGTGTTGTCCTTGTTCTCATGTTTTGAAGGTGGCCTAGAAGGTTTTGACTTGAAAATTAGCTCAATCTATGTTAAAGTGGGGTAGTATCCTCTCTTGACCTACCTAACCTTTGATCAATCCTAATTCTTGTTGTCTCTTTTCTATATCGTCATTGCCTACCCTTGGTTGTCATGTTATCTTCTTTATCTCATCTTAATGTAGGATCAACACATGAAGGATTTATCAATAGCAGCAAGCCTTAAAGAAAGTGTTGCCTTCAATGACATCGCCAGGTGGACCAAAATCTTTGTTAAGTGGGGTAGCATATGCTGTCAACAACAACAATTCCTGAATATCTCAAGCGACGAGGCACAAAGAACTGAAGATCAAACCTTATCTTTCTTGTCATCTTTTGGCTATCCTCGATCCATGTCTTGTATCTCATCAACACAAATCAAAGAAGCAAGAAGACTTGAAGATTAGCGTTATCTATCTCTCTAGTCTCCCTTAATCTCGTTCCTACCTTATCCTATCTTTTCATAACAGTCTGTCTTCCTTAGCTTATATCTCTATTTTTGGACACCCAAAAATCATGGATAAATTCTGAACAATAGTAGACTTCAATATCTTTCTCTGACCATAATAACCACCCTAATAGCTATTATGGTTTGGGATTTATGAAAATCACAAGGTGACGCATCTGTGCTGTCAGCAACCTGAAATAGTTTCTGTTATGCACAGTTTTTGACTACCTTAGCTGCAGAATCTGGAGAAGTGTTCTATAAGAAAGTTGTAGTAAATTTGATAAGCTTTCCAACGGTATAAGCTACAATATCATCGGATTCCTAGAACTCGAGTTATAACTGTATCTCTGCACTATCATTTTTCTGCTCGTGAGGAAATGCAGGTTACTTGTTCTAGCATATGCTCATGAATCTCTTTGAGATGGTAGAAGGACATGATGGTAGTTATCACTCAGAAACAAATATAATCTATCCATTAGTGTTCTCTAGTTGATCTCTTCTTATGAGGGGTTGTCGAACTAAAGACGATACAAGATGGAGGTTTATATGTTCTATGTTGTCACTTAGAAGTATGAGCTATCTACATGGTTGCAAAGTCATTATCGAGCGCATGTATCTTTTCTCAGGGTTGGTAACCTATTGGAGCCATCTACAAGGATTGTAAGGGTCTAAAGGACACCTTTACAAAGTGGGTTTTGAGCTTGTGGCATCATCATTGGATAATAGTTGCTCAGAGAAGCGTGAAGATTTGCAGATCAACTTTATTTTTCTCCCTAGTCTCTCCAAATCTCGGGATGAGATTCCTGTTAAGTGGGGTAGAATTGTCACATCCAAAATTTTCTATTTTAGGTTGTGCATGAAAAACACTAAATAAAATAAATGATTTTAATATTTGAATAAATTTATTAGATAAGTTAAGTACCTGCTAATTTAAATATAGAAAATTGTGGTTTAAAACTTTTCATATTAATTTGATAATGTGGTGTTTGTGTGATGCTTGTCTTTGGTGTTGGTGAGTGCTATTATTTTCAAAATACCATAGGACGATGATTACTTCTCATCGAAAAACTTTTTGGTATTTTCTGGATTTAAAATTTCAATTTCCGTGAGCTTAATCTTTACTATTGATCTTTTCATTAATCTTTCCATGAGCCCAAACTTATTTGGTTGAGTTCTTTATCTCTCCAAGAGTCTCCAGGATTTTTCCCGTGATTTTTCTGAGCTCCGGACTATTTTTCACGGCCAAAAAGGTAATTTTAGATTTTCTGGAATTATTTTATTCGTGGAATTAAAATAATTTCAAAATTAAGAAAATCCGAAAAGTTTTCAAACCCTACGACTATATATATGCTGGTGTAGCCCTCGACGCCCTGGTTTCAGAAGTATAACCCTTATCGCGAGCCGCCGCTCGTAGCTCCCTCCACCTCTCGCCGAAGTTCTTCATCTACAGCTTGCGTTCCGGCGAACTCTCCGACGAGCTTTTCCGGCTAAACCGTCGCGTCCCGACGCCAGCCACCACCACCAAGAGGCAGCCCTCGTCGTTCTCTACACCGTGGTATATCCGTTTACGCGAATCCATCGCCGTTTCATCGAGTTTCTATCTCGTCTGGTTTCTCTCCGGCGAGTTCCACCATGGCTGACCGGAGCTCCTCCAAGTCCAAGGTAGAAGATGATACTATTTACAGTTTTGCCACTAAACTTGTTTTGATCGTAAAATCTTCGTTTTAACTCCGATTTGACCCGTTTAAGTTGCGTTAGATTTGTATTTGCGAGCTCTATATGTTAGTATAGCTGTACATTAGGTTTGGAAAATTTAATTTTCGAGTTTATATTAAAGTAATTATTTATCTATAGGAAATCTTAGAAAATTCATAACTTTCATGTTTTAAATCCGAATTTCATGATCTTTACGTCTGTGTGATTGTAGTAACGTGTAGAAGAGTTTTACAAACTTTTTATACTATTTTGATACTGTTGGGGTACTGTTTTAATTATGTCTCTTTGTTTGCTTCGTGTATGATTGCTCGGATGATTGTGTGTTGATGCTTGATGATCGAGTATAGACGGTGAGCAGTTTCTTAACGATCAGAAGTATTATTTTGAGTCAAACCAGTAGTATCACCAGGAAAGCTTTGATCAAGGCAAGTATAACATGGGACCATCCTTGTTACCTATTCACTGAAATTATCATAAATATGCATGTGTCTTCCTTGACAACCATAGAGATTATAATTTAGCTATTGATATCTTATTTCCTTGTCACCTATGGGTTGTGTATTTGGGTAGCTATTGCTAGTGCTTAATTATGAACAATGATCTTGTAATTTGACTAATGGAATAAGCAACCAACCATTAAGATGATTTTATTACTGTTGAAAGGGGGCTAGAGCAAGGGTTATATTGTTACTCTAGTTACTCTCCGTAAGGACTTACCTGTAAGTGATAACTGGGACATACAGTACAGCTGTGAGGGCTATATGGCTCTGGTTCTAGTTGTTCAAGAGACCTTTTCTAGCTTGTTAGTGGTTACCTTAATTGGCGTAAGAATGGCTTGCCACATTGGGTGTAGGACAGCCTCTAGTCTATGAGTATAGCCGAGAAAGAATTGTGCCATTTGAAAAAGGGGTTCCTACATCTGCCTGTCGAGTGAATCTAATGACCCTAATTTGTTAGACGAACTTTTTAATGGCTTTATATGGTTTTCAGTGTTTTGGGAGTAATTAACCCATGCATTTGGAAATCATGACTCACAGTGAAAGTGTACACCTCTGCGTAGAGTTAAAAACTGGTATACTAGCCGTGCTCACGGACACGAGCGGCCTTGGGGATTCTTACAGAATAGTTGATCACCATGGTTATATCATGCTTAACTACTGTTGATTATTATTATGCTCATGTTAATGCTATTCATTATCCTTATTACAATTGATCATTGGTTTATTAATGGGAATTGGAATACCTTGATGCTACTCAATTGCTAATTATATGATGATTAAAAGCTAAACGTAGTCAAACAGTGTCTAGCCTTTTGTGTCTCATGAACCCTGTGTTATACTTGTTGAGTTCGACATGGACTCACTCTTGCTATTTCCACCACACCCCAATGTGTAGTAAGGTGTTGCTCAGAAGAAGGATAAAGAGGTAGTGGAGTTTCCAGAAGTCTTTCAGAAGTGTTTGGCATACGGAGCCACCAGTCAGCCGTCCCTGAGAAGAATGGAGCCTGAAGTTTAGTCACCGTTCCGTGATACTCTGATGTAAGTGTTAATATAGCTATATATGCGTTATATAATAACATTGTTTCTGATATTTTTTTATTCTGACATATGTGTGGACTTCCTGGGCACACATATGATTAGCATGGTTTTGTTCTTTAGAAAACCGGGTGTGACACATTCCAATCTCCATTGGAAGTGTGAACTTCAATGAAACTATCTGTGACTTTGATGCAAGCGTCAACATTATGCCCAAGGTAATTTATGAAAAGATGTTTGATTATCCTTTATTGTACACAACTATGTGCTTGCAGCTCGCACACCATACACTCTGCTATGCCTAAGGAATTCTAGAAGATATATGTGTACAAGTTGGCATCTCGTATGTTCTTGTAGACTTCGTGGTGGTAGAGACCAATGGTGATGAGAAATCACCTATCATTTTGGGATGACCATTTATGAACACCGCTGGAGCTATCATCTACGCCAACACAACCAATATTTGCTTCAACATCAAAGGGAAGAGAGAAACTTTGTCCTTCAAGAATCAAGTGCTACAGTTCTCTGTACATCCACAACAAACTTATAAGCCAAAGAAGAAGAACAACAAGAGGAACAAGAGCAAGAGCAAGAATAAGAAGCCACAATAGACGAAGACAGTGAGCATGATCACTATAGTCCACAGGGAGCATGACCACCAACTCAAGTCTCCGCATCTGATCAAGAAGGACGATCCAGGCACCCCAACCATTGAATGCACAATTAATAGATGCTCTTTCTAGAAAGCTGTCTGTGACCCCGAATTGGGAGTGAACATAATAGCCAAGGTAACTTATAAATTATTATATGGTACTATGCCTTTGTATCCCACCTATACACGGCTGCAGATGGTGGATCATACATTTTAGTTTATGGAGGGGATATCAAAAGACATCCCAGTACAGATTGATGACCACTTCATCCCCACTGACTTCCTAGTACTGGATATGGGAGAAGACGAGTACGATCCCCCGATCATCCTTGGAAGACCATTTCTCAACACTACAAAAGCTATCATCTACATTGGATCAGGAGAAATGCATTTCCACTTCCCCTCTCAGCAAGTACGTCGCTATTTCAATGACAATTATATAATTGAGGACAATCCCAAGAAAAACAGATCAAGGAGGAAGCACCATAACCAGAAGAATCAAACCCCTAAGGATGTATGGGCTGACTATGAAGGAGAAGTATCAAGGTATGAAGACCGATATCTTGAAGAGGAGATTTCTCCTAAGGGGGAGGCCGATGCGCCAACAGAAAGTGTACCAGTCACTGTGGAGAAGAAAGAACAAGCACCTCCCTCAAGGTCAACCCCACCAAAAAATAGGTATAGAAAGTAAAGCTAAAATTAGTTTTGGAGACAATACCAGAAGAAGAGCAGCCGGTGGCACCGTTCGAACCTTCCGAGGTGCCCTGGGATGTTTGAGTGAACAAGGGGTCCTGTTCGGAGGACTTAAATCATCGAACACCACGCCAAAGAGGTAAACTTGGTAGTTATCCATATTTCTCTTTTCCACATTGCATTATTTTCCTTAGCATATTTACTTTCCTTAAATTGCATAATTAGTTACACTTCATTTCTACATAAGAAAAGAAAATAAAGATATCATGCATTTGTATTCTGAAAATACTAAGCCCCATATGAATAAATTTGTGAAAAACCCCATAAGTATATTCACCGTGGTGGCATAAAAATAAATTAAATATGCATTCATCATAGTTTCAATTTTTCTGCATAATATAAAATCTAAAAAGTACAAAAAAATATTGATAGAAAGATCCCGCTAAAGAGACCTATATGTTAAGAAGGTTCTAGATAATCAAGGCTTAGAGGTTTATCACTAACACTTAATTCATTTCACAAGCTTTGTTGTCTATTAAGCCTTATAGAATTTGAAGGATCGAGAAAAGCCAATAGGCAGGAGGATGATCTGTCCTCTGTCTGGAGAGCTGTCTCAGCAGTCATCAACATTAACACTCCAAGAGAGGAAGAACACATCTGCTGCCTGTCAACCACATCAAGAGACTACGTCAACATCTAGATTGGAGGAGAGCATCCCCCATGTGTCCAGATAAGTATTTTCTTACTTATATATATAATAAATAAATAGATGCATAACCTTAGTAAAACCAAATAAATACTTTTCTCTTATATATTTTTGTGTGATCTTTGAGTTTGCTAAATAAAACGTAGGAGAGTGCAAAGTTTTACCCTGTTAAAATGAATCCCTAGAATAAACTCTTATATGGAGATGATGAATGGTTAATCTGCCGTAATTCCTTTCAAGTACCTAGTTTTCAACCTCGAACTCTCCTGAGTTTTAGGATATAACTGTTTTAATCTAAGATTTGCTCTGAACCTAAAACTTGTGGGTAGCAAATACTTGATCTAAGTCTAGGTAGTTGGTGGACATGATATGGGAAGGTTTTGAGCTGTTCTTTATCTTGTTCCTAAAGATACTAAAGTTCTAGAGAATTTATCTTTTGAAATTCAAAATTCCGCATGATGAGTTCCTATATGACGAGAGTTTAAATTCCTACCATGGCCACACATACATGTTTACTAGACTAGTAAAAACTTCTTTAGATTTGTTTGCTGCTTGTGAGCATTGAGTATGGTCAGGCTGTGTTGAGCCCTAGGAATTAGTCATGCAATTAAAATCAAGATTCACGTGCACTCTTCCCATTTATGCTGCTTCTACTCTAGAAGTATGCATCCACATATATTCCATTTAGACACATCCCAAAATTGTTCTACTCCTACACTGGGAGTAAACAAACCAAAAATATCCCTTCATCCATTGCTAGCCCCTTTTGTTGTGCAATAAAGCTCCAGATCTATGTTACTACCTCTATCAATATTTTCAAAAGAGACTTGGGAATTATCTTATCCTATGGTTTGAAAAAAAAGGAGAGAGAGAGAGAAAAAAAATTGAGAAATAAAAGAAAGAGAGAATAAAAGAGGACAAATGTCCCAACTTAGAGATTTTCCAGCAACCCAAGTTCTCCCCAAATTCTTCAAAGTTCAAGAGAGGTATGAATTTTCCTTCAAGGAGCAAAAGTAGAATTAGATGTTCACCATTATCCCTTTACCCCTTCATTTCTATCTACCATCATTACTACTACCACTATATATATCCACTTAACCAAATATTTAGGACCACACATATGCACATCTTGATTTGACTGTATGGCCAAACTTGTTCCTCTAGATCCATGGTCTAACTATGCAATAAATGTTTGCAAGTATGTATTCCTTGTCTCCCCACCTATGAGCTCCACATATAAGCCTATTAGAAGTAGGATGAGAGAGAAGGCATATTATCATGCCTAATGCCAAAAATATCACATATCTTGAGAGAAGAGAGAAGGCATACACTATAAATGTCTTAGTAAGGATCTAGAAATACTACAAAGGAGAGACTTGAGAGGGTCATACATAGGCATCTCTGAGTTTTATTTAAAAATCTTGCAAAAACTCTAGAATAATAGTTGATCAAAGAGCTTGAAACATGGCGCTTGACTTGACCATTCTGTCTTTCAACTCCTCAAGATACAAGTGACGGTTACAAGCCCCATGGTAGAAGGTAATATGAGTAAGTTTGAAATTAGAATAGTTCATTCTACTCTGGAGGAGATTTTTTGTTTCAACGCATGTGTACTTTTAAGGCGTGAAAGCATTGTAGCAACTCCTGGTCCATCACTGAGTTTATCTTTGCTCAGGGATGAGCAAAGGGTAAGCTTGGGGGAGTTTGTTGATGGTAGATAAGTGTCATTTTAAACCATCAACCTAACATGAAAAAGGACTTAGACATAAATATTATCTAGAGATAGGGGTTACACTGACAGAATTCTACTAGTTTTGGTGAATGTCTATTTCTACAGGGGGTTATCAGAAAAGAAACCAAAGGAGGTCCACATGTCAGATTTACATAGAGAGAAACACACCTACGTATATAAAAGAAGACTCTAGAAGACTCGGGAAGATAGCACCCTAGAGGTGGGGCCCACCTGGCAGACCCCCAGGGCGGTCGCCCTGGCCTCAAGGGTGGGCACCCTACCCCCTCAACCAATCAGGTTGAGTCTCGTGGATCATGCCCCCACTGCCTTTGAGGTTCAATATTAATCATTGATCAAGGTTGGTTTGATCCGACGGCCGATATTCCTCGAAAAGGGCTATATAAGCAAGCCCCCCTAGCCTAGGAGAAACCCTGATTCATTGAAGTCTACAATCAAGAAGAGTTCATCCTCTGATCAAGCCCTAGAGCCACTATCTTAATTAGAGCTCCATAGTTTAGAGCATAGCTACATAGGATTAGAACTAGAAGGAGGCAAGCATTGCTTGGTTTTCGGATATGTCAGAGATTACTTGGTAATTTCCTCACTTTCTCTCCTACTTTTATATATTCGTTCTTGTATTATTCATCTTGTTCATTGCTACTATGAATATGACTTTGGTCTATTCTACTATATTGGATATGACTTTGCTCTATTTGCTTATATTCTCAATTATAATATTCTTAGTCTACTTTGATTATATGTTTGGCATAGTTGGATTAGAATTATGTTTATGCATAGGATCGTATAGCGCTTGCTCATTAGATCCATGGGTGAGTGGGAAATATTGTGTAGGCGTGGTGCCTATACCATATTTTCTTGCGATTGCACCCTATATTCCGGATCATGAGGTGGATCGTAGGAGTGACAGTCCTGTTGAGTCTTTGTAGTCCTCCTCCCGAGTATAGGGCTAGTAGAACACAACTATTAAAGGGAAGTGATTGCTATGTTCTTCATCTTCCTTCGTAATATCCCTATGCATAGATGTAACCTTGTCCCACAATGCTAGACTTTATAGTTTGAATAATATAGGATTTATCCTTGTAGTTCGTCCTAATTCCATGTTAGTGACTATAGACTTAGAGTATTCTATTGAGATGCTTATTATTTCACTACAAGAAATCCTCTAATCCGTGACGGATTCTGCGTGACGAATTTTGAGATCGTCACTATCATTGCACTATCACCAGCAATCCCGTGACCGAACCTGGTGGATATCCAGCCCATGGCCCGACACCAGCTCGTATATATAAACCAGCTTCAAAACCTAATCCCTGCTCCGCTCCCTCCTGTCACCAGCTGCCCCCCGAACATCTCACACGCCCATCCCACCCCACCCCCGCCGGTGGCTTCCACTCCCATCCGGCAGCGCCCCCGTCCATCCCGGTGGCCGACCTCCCACACCGTGATGACGGCGCGCTCCCCATCCAAGATGCCGCATGGCAGAGGGCCGCGGGATCTCGGCCCCAAGCGGCGGGGTGGCCGGAGAGGTTGTCGTAGCCGCCCCACTGGAGCGTGCGCCGCCGTCCCCTGGAGCACCGACGGTGGGTGCATGACGGGGCTGCCTCGCGCAACGACGGCGACGGTCCCTCCCCTTCGTCCAATGGCGGCGTCCCTCCCCATCCGTGATGTCCCTGCCCAACCCCACCAATGGCTGCGACGGTGGGCACCCTCGTGGATCTGCACTAGCCCACTGGCGATGGCAATCTTTCCTCTCCCAATCGCGACGGCAGCGCCCCCGGTCATCGCTCTGACCCATGCCCTCGTCGAGTCGTCATTGAGTTCGGTCGATAAAGGAGGTGCGTGCAGCATTTGGGCATAGGCCGCTGATGAAGCTGTTGCCGACGCTAAGGTGAGTCAGATCCACGATGAATCAAAGGTTGTTTCCACATCTGGCCCCTCAGCCCCTCTCTCACGCATATTATCCATCTATGCAAGGAGGATCCCGCTATGGGGGCTAAGCAGCCCAAATCCATCGTGGATGTCTCAGATCCACGCTATGAGGCACGCTTGTTGCAGATTTGTTTGTTGCAAGGAGGATCCACACTACGAGGGCTCAGGAATCAGGATATGTGCAAGGAGAAAGAGGTGTATAGCATAGAGGCTAATTTGCACCTATAGCATACTGCTGTCTTGTACTATAGAAGAAATACTAGTAGTATTTTTTTGCAACTTAGAAATACTAGCAGTCTATGTGAATCTTTATTTGCACCTAATAGCATAATACTATCTGTTGCTCATCATATTATGTGATAATTAACAGTGAATTTAAGAACAGTATTATATATGTATGTTCAGTCATTCATTCAGTCATACAAAAATAAAAACAACATTATACTACCACAGGTAGTAGATAATATGTACAACAGTTCAGATCGAGGCAAAGTGGAATACATCTCCTAGTACTTGATTTCCAATTTTCATTGCTATAGCAATCAGTAGTACATATTATAGATAGTTCATTGTCAGTAGTACAACTCTAATTCTTGGACTTGTTAGTTCGGTGGAGAGAGAAAGGTGAAGGTGCCACTATCTAATTCAGTAGTACATATATAGATAGTTCATTGTCAGTATTACAACTCTACTTCAGGAGTAGATATATAGATAGTTAATTGTCAGTAGTACTACAGAAGGACTGTGGTACTTGTTAGAGCATGTCCTTCCATGGATACTTGATGCAAATTTCAGTGCTAATTTCTGTGCATGAATAAGTAGTCTCGCTCATATTGCCTGATGCATACAGTAGCTACTTTCAGCAATCATTTTCTGATGCAAACAACAGTAACAGTGACCATCCAGTATTGTCATACTATCAATCATAATTATTTTTGCTTGCTTTACTCACATATGCCATGGATACTTGGTGGTATTTTCAGTGCTAATTTCTGTGCACAAAGAACAGGTGCTAATTTGAGCACAAATTGATGAACCTGATGACCAAATATTAATGCCTTGATCATTCGTGTTGCATGATGCATCCAGGTTCTAGCCACGGCTCGCTGCTTCTAGGATCAGATGGCTGCACACATCCAGGGGGCTCCAGATGATGCATCTTTTTTACATTCATTTCATATCATACTTGGTTGTGGTACAGTAGTGAACTTCTTTTATATAATTGCTGTGGCTGTTTAAAAATATCAAGTTCTTACTGCAGCCAATGGGGCAGAGTGTTGATTGATAGTTTGTATTAGTGCAGCAGTTCTGTGGCACCTGTGGCTACTTGTTTCTTTAATTTTTGTATCTGCTTGTGTGAGCCTACAATTTCATTAACTACAGCAGAACAACAGCAGTTCTAATTTTTGTACCTTAAAACTTTCAACCTTTGTCTTATTTTCTTTTTCTCGAGTAAGTTAGCAGTTTGCTTGTAGCAGTCATTCTGTCCAGCTACTTATTTTGTTTTTTCTTTTGTTTATATGCAGGTTGCAGCTTTGCAACAAACAAGACAAGTGAGGGACATGGTAGCTTGGCCCTTCCTGACTGTTTTTTTGCGAGGTGTAGTTCTGCTTTGTGAGTTTGTGTTGAAAATTAGGATGAGACTAGAAGAGATGGTGATTTTGATACCACTGATGACATCAATACCCTTTGTCCTTTGCTTTTTAATGGAGGAGGTCATTCCTTAACCGTAGTTACCTTCAAAATGATTCACATACCTGCATACTGATTCTTTCTGACTATATTGTTTATTAGTTATGACTTAACACAGAATAGAGTACTATAATATTCTGCTCATAAAGCAAACTATCACAACTAGGCAGCCACCACTCTATTAAAATGAACAATAAACTGACCTGAATCTTGCTTTCATAAGGATGCGTATTTTTTAGCTGCAATTAGCACATCTGAGCAGTTAGCATACTTACTGTATTTACGAGGGAACAAAAGTCAATAACTAGCTATAACTCTATTCATTGTTTACTTGTGAAACATTTGATAGTTTTGTTCTAAAATTTCTGTTTATTGTAACAATGCAGGAAACTGAGCCTGCGGGTGACCTTTGGACATTCAGACATGTGAAAATGAGCCTGCGGATGACCTTCGGACATTTAGACATGTTTACAGATCTCATATATCTTCCTGTATGTGATGGTTCATGTGTTGGAACCTGCATGTGATATAGTTCATGTGTTGGAAATAATTGAAGATTGTTGCAGATGTCTTATATAGGTAGTGCTATTAGGTGTAGGTGTTTTACATAGGAAGTTGTGTTGATAGAATATGATATACTTTAGTTTTGGTCATTACTGGAAAGTGACGATGTGTAATTATGTATTTGCTATGTTAATTTAATATATTGATATGGTCTTTAATATGGTGTTAAATGGGATAAAACCACAATGTAAATGGGTTGAAAACAGATTAAATGGGCTAAAGCTAGATTGTAAATGGGCTGAGAACAGACTAAAAAATGGCCATCTTTGATATTAGCTTGTTAATAAATGGGCTAGGATGGTGACGTCATCATCCATTGTGGCAACTCATTCGTGACGGTTATTTTTCGTCACAGAAAATGGACTTGGCCTGGGCTAACTAGGCTTTGGGCTCAACGGTGACGATTTAAGATCGCCACTGATTTTGTTAATCTGTGACGGTTTTCGATAAATCGTCATGGAGGTCAATTCATGACGCTCAATCCATGACGATCTCCGAAACCGTCACAGATGATGCATAATGACGGTTTTTTGGTGATCCGTGACGGAAATTTTTCGTCATGGATTAGCAGGATTCTTGTGGTGTTTATTATGTGGCTAAGTGTTTATCAGCTATCATTCATTATTCATTTATATATATTTATCTTGTGACACTTACCCTGTATGAGGAGATAGACAATGACATGGTTACACTCACCATTACCACATGCAGTGATGCTCATTGCTCATTATCCTTAGCTTTCCCTTCCCATGGGTAAAAATATAAATAACGATACCTGAATTACTCCCAATTAAAATGCTACATCGGTATTATCTCTGCGCTTACGGATTTTATATTTAATTTTAAAAGAGCATTTGCATATTTAGTACCACACCTCTGGTGCCATGCTAGGGATGACAACTTAGCTTAAGTGGTGTTAGAAGTTTTGTTAAGGCATTTCTTGGTGCCATTGCTAGAGTGGAGTCAAAACATTCATTCTTGGTGATAGTGTTAAGAAGTGCCAACAAGCATTTTTAGTGCCGTTACCGGAGAAGGTTGATTAAGCTAGTCACAAAGGATAATGAGCCATCACTTGCATTCACTAATGTGTTAAGAAGTGCCAACACCCATGGTCCAACAAGACACATGTACGATTCTACCCACTACGGGATGGGATCCACGACAAAGGCCTTAACTTAGAGGCCATCTAGACCGATGGGAGCCATGATCCTAGAACTCGAGATCGTGGCCACCAACTCCACAAGCTAACTAGGCAATCGACGATCTAGTGGCGACTACCAACTCATGTACGATGCCCCTAGATAATCAGGAGACGATGACGAAGACCATGACAGAGACCACATCGTGGAGGGCTACTGCTGAACCACCATTGTGCCTACAGTGCCGCCACGGGTGGCACAATAGCACCACGCCACACCTTACCACAACATTCTAACACCCTAGGTGTTTGTCACCACTTAAGCAATGGGTTTGAGCTCAAACATGACATGTTAAGTGGTAGTCAGAAACTTTACTCCCTATCTCAGGAGGGGATGGAGATGTCATGGTCAAACCTATGAAAATGAGCCCCAACATAAACTTGGACCATGCACCTTTGCTTACATGTTGCCCCTATCAAAAAGTATGCTTGAGTAATGTTGGATGTGTTTCTTTCATGTGCCTCGCATCAATTTCCACCCCACATTGATGATTGGAAAAGTTTCATGAAGTTTGGAATCAAGAAGTCACATGAAATGATAAGTTATATTCTTGCTTGAATTGCACTATTAAGTGAATGGGGATATGTGAGTTCAACCAAGTCTTTCCACCTTGCCCAAAGGACTCTAATTAAATTCTACAATAAAAGTCATGAAAGGTTCATGTTGAGCAAATGCCAAGAAAATATCTCAATTGGCCTAAAACCCTAGTTTGAAGCCTTAACATGTTGCCGCTTTGACCAAAGTAGAACTATAGGTTCTGCACCTATTTTGGTGTTTGACCTTAAATAAAAGTTGTAGTTTAGTTGGTTTGCTACAAACTTTCTTTAAGGAGCAAGAGCCAGAAAAGCTTGGAAATAGGTCTAATAGGGGCTCGAAGTTTGAATCAGTTGTTGTTTTTCAGCCCTAGAAATATTTCTGAGTCCTTGAAGTGACAGCAGTGAGTTATCTTCTTTGTGATATTTTATCGTCCAAATTCATATGGTAGCTCAATTGGATTCCTTAATGAGTTGAAGTGCCTTTCATGGTGGAAACAATGAATCAAGTCTCATCAAAATTGGAGTTCATTTGGATCTTCAAAAATAGCTCCCAAAACAGCAAAGGTTTACTTTGTCACTAAACGGACATTAACATGTTGGCATGTTGTGTTCTTGCATTTTCATTAAGTAACTTGAGTTGGTCCTTTTACAAAAGTTGGAGTTTATGTTTAGGAGAGTAGCATACAAAAACTTGGATCAAGTTGGACTCAGGTTTGACCAAGTTTTGTTCCTTGCATTTAATCGCTGTCAACTCACTAACATTGTCAACTTGAGTATTAATTAGCCACTGTTGTAGAGCTCTAATGGCAGTGGCCCCATAATGAAATTTGTAGAGAATCAAGAGTACAACAAACTTTGTTTTGGGCCCATGGACCAAATTGGCCCGTAGATTGCCCAAATTAGTCTCCCACATCAGCCACATCGTTGCCCGCCACCTATTTGGGAGATTGCCTCAATGGGCGACACGTATCCAGGACGTGGCCTCCATACATGAGCTCGCCTTGACCATTGTTGCCACGCACCCCTGCCCTTCCTATGACAATGGTGAGAGGCCGAGACACCTAAGTGCCCCTACCTTGCTCTACCTCGCTCCCCACACTTCCCTGGCCCTTCCTCGCGCTCCCTCTCGCTCTCGCCTTACCGGCATGGGCAACCGCCATGGTCGGGCCAAGCTCCTACCGTCGCCGCTCCCTGCCATCTCTGACTAGCCATCCTCACATCCCTCTACGCCTGTCTCATCATGCTCCTCAGCCACCACGCGGGCGTCCTTGCCAACCACCTGCTCCCACGGCTAGCTGCCAGCCCACAGCTGCCGTCGACTTTGTCGCGCTGCTGCTACGCCACTGCTGCTCACAGCCATGAGGCTACGGCCAGCCCTAAGCCTCCCTATGGCTAGCCTCTGCGCCGCTGCTCCCCGCCACCGGTGAGCCGTGCCGACCGGAGTCGGCCAGCCCGAGCTGATGCCGTGCCGACTGGAGTCGGCCAGCCCGAGCCGTTGCCATGCTCTGCTCTGTTTTCTCGACGTGAAGGAAGAAGGGTAAAAGTGTAGATAGAAACTCTTTTGTGGTCCAGTTGTGAATCTTGTGACTCATATGAATAGTGTCTTCAGGGACCTATTCTTTGTGGTTTTATTTGAGAAAACTGCAGGGTCCCCGATGCAAAGTGCTTGTCCTTTATGGTTTTTCTTTTTTTCTTTTTCACATAAATTGGCTAAAACTTTGGAAATTCATAGTAAATGATAGAAAAATCATAAAATAGCAAATGAGGACTTTTTGAAATCCTTGTGAGTATATCTATGCAGTAGACTTATAATATAATATGTGTTAGTAGAAAGTTTTTGCTATCTTTATTTATTCTTGTAAAGTGCTCTTAGAAATGCTTTTAAGTTGGACAGATGCATATCTTGAGTTATAGAAGTCCAAAAATTGTAATTCCAAATAGGCAATTTTAGCTTGCCTTGCTTGTTATTTTTATATCTAGAGTTGTGGTGCTCCAATTGCTGGGAAATTTTGATGGCAGGCTAATGATGTTATGTGGGTGCTGTGATAAAAATTTCATATCCATTAGATGCAATATGATAGAGTTATTGATTTAACTTGATTGGTGCTTGATAAATAGTTTTAAATGCTTTATAAATATTATAAAGTTGTAAAAATAGAAAATGTGTTCCTTTACCTTGGTTGAATGTTGTTATGTCATATTCATACATAATATGGTTACATGTTTACAGAAAATGTTGAGTTTTGATTTATCTTGCTTTCACATGATTTCTTGCAATAGTGATTTGTCTTTTTCATAGAGTTTGCTATACTTGTTCAAATGCTATAAGTTTATACAGTAGCCTATTGAAGACATGTATAAGCTACTGTAATTTTTGTAGAATTTATTGTGCACTTTTGATGTATGTTCATAATTTCACCTAATTATCTAAATGAATTATTAAAGGCATGAAAAGAATTTATTTAGGATTGGCCACTATGTTTTCTAGTATCCTCTTTATGTATTTAAATTGTTCATAACCTTGGTTTTACCCAGGCTCAAGTTTGCAACATTAGTGAAATGTATTTTGTTTTCTATTTTTCTAGGAATGACTTTTGGTACAGTTCCTGTTACCATTAAGATGATGCTTGCTGTGAATCTTGTTCATAACAAAGTTGTAGATAACTCACTCAACTAGCTTGTGTTAAATTTTCATGGTATTTGGCCAAATGGTTTGTGAGTTATGGCTGTTTGAAATTTATAGTCAGAAGTGCTTGCTCTCTATAATTCCAGAACAGAACTAAGAAATTGTTATGTTTGACTTTAATAACTATTAAATTAGCTTGATATGTTTATTAGAAAGTTGTAGACAATTTCATAATCTTTTCAGAAAGTCTTATTTCATATTTTTTGGATATGTATAACTCTAGTTATAACCAAAATATGTAGCTGATGTTTGCAGTCCAGAAAATGACAGATTCTAATTATAGTTGTTTGCTTTGTGTGTTGCTAAGTGTGGCTCATGCCTTGGATGGTGATTGAGTTAATACACCTGAGATCTTGTGTAACTTGTGTACCATGCCTAAAATACTTACTATCTATTTATAATAAGTTATGTGATGTTTAGTTAAATAACTTAAGTAGCTATGTCTTGCATAATCTTGTACTTATCTTGAATGCTCTTATGTGATGCATCTCATATTTCTATTTTTCATATTCATGCACTTGCATCTTGCATCTCATTTAGGCATGCTAGATGAACCATGTGAAGGATGTGATGTTGGAGCCAAACCTAAAGATGGTGTTTGGTGGACCTATCCCGACCCTTCAGTCGGGAGAACCTTCTTCTTTATATATGCTCTGGCCCCGAACTCTATATAAGGGCAGCTAGGGCATCCTTCCCATAATCTTGAATCTTACACATTCTTCAACTCATTCACACCGTAGTACGGCTCATGGAGCTTCCTTCAGGCAGTCTATCTCCTAGGTCTAGCTTTCTTACCTCTTCCACCATTCTTGTACCCCATTGTAAGAACTTCAGAGCATTCAAGCGAGGAACACGCACTTGATCATCTCTGAGACTAGACATAGAGCTCCAACCTAAACCAGTATAAATCCTCATGCCTTTTAGACGCTACCATCGTCTTCCAAGAGCAGCGCCATGTTGGTATTTATTAACGTGAACAAAAAAGATCCGCAAGCGTACGGATACCGTTGTAGCTTTCACCCGAAGGGTTTTAAATATCGTATACACAGGGAAACGTGTAAGTCAACTACGTGTTCTAACTTAACCAGAAAAGGTGAATGAGTTGGAAATATAAATAAGGTGGGAACAACTAAAGTGAAAACAAGACTAAAACGTAAGAGAGGATCAATCTAGTATGGGGTCGATAGTAGGAGTATAGAGAGGATAACTCGATCAGGGTTTCTACTTCTAATATGGGCAGTCCACATCTTCTACTATTCAACTAGGGAACTACTATGGAAGACCACAAATAGAGTATGAATCTACCACGTAATTATATATCCTGCTAGGCCTACAGACGGGAGGTGGACTACAGAGGACTCAATGAAACTATCACCTTTGTGATCTACCACCGATCCAGAATATAGGGTGCATCTACGAGTAACCCTAGTCTAAGCACCACGCTTACACTACGAAGTATACTCTAACCTAGTCAACTAGATTAAAACGCTCAAAAGAGACTCGCAAACTAGAAGAATAATATAAACACGAATCTTACTTGAATCAGAAGTTGATTGCCAGAGCCTGAGCCATATCAGGAGCAAGCCCACGTAGAGCTCGATCCTGCCGAAGTACAAGTTATTGAAGAGGCACTAACAGGACAGCACCCCCTCCGAACTCCTCCCTCGCCCTCCATCTCTCTACTATCTAGAAGACTAGATCTATTTTAACTTGGGAGTTGAGAGGACATCCATTCAAAGGACACCTCTCTTTTCCAAACCCTAGATTTTCTCTTAAAGATGATTATGATGATGGATTGAATGAATTCCTCTTGGAGGGGGGTATGGGGCCTCGTTTATATAGCCCAGAGCATGGAACCGTGACCCTTGGATCAAACCGACCTTCACGTGGGGTTAGGATGCATCCTTGGAGGCGATTGAAGTAGCTTGCAAAAGAAGGAGCCGAGGGGCGGCGGCCAGGGGCCAGTCGGCCCCACCTGGCGGCGCCTCGTGGAGTCCTCTGGTGTCCTCTAGAAGCCTCTTGCATATTCGTGACGTGGGGATTAGACCGATTGATGTGGGTTCCTTTTCGTGGAAATATCAATTCCTGAATTATTCTGATAACCCCCTGCAAAATATAGATTCACCAAAACTCATGGAATTTCATTAGTTGACACCCTAAACCTATGTTGGTGATCATTTATTAGCCCTTTATATATTTATTTTAACCCTTTATTATGGTAGATAACCATCGTCAACAACTCCCTCAAGCTTACCTTTTGCTAGTCCCTTAGCAAATATGCATAATGGATCAGGAGTTGCTACAATGCTTTCACGCCTCAAAAGTACATATGCGTTCAATCAAGAATTTTCCTCCGGATTAGGTCTAACCACTCTAACCTTCAGACTTACCCATATTACCTTTAACTATGGAGCTTATTAGCCTTCACTTGGGTCTTGAGCAGTCGAAAAGTAGAACAATCAAATCAAGCACTATGTCTCAAGCTCTTCATTCAACTATTATTCTGGAGTTTTGCAAGATTTTTAAAATAAAACTCAGAGTATATTTTTGTATGACTCTCTCAAATCTCTCAATATATGTAGTATTTCTGGATCCTCTCCAAGGCAAAGTGAGATTTACCTTATCTCATCCTACATCTAATGCTTTATTTGGAGCTTATAGGTATGGAGACAGCGTGTTCATACTTGCAAAGCATATTTTGTAAAGTCAAATATTAGATCCACAGAAATGAGGCATACGATCAAATTAAGAAGTGCATGTGTATGGATCAACGAGTGGTTTATTTATGATGAAGGTGATAGTGGATCTAATTCTACTTTTGCTCCTTTGAAAGGGATTTTGATCTCTCTTTGAATAATTGAAGAACTTAGACTAAGAGATATTTTGGGCTATAGTTTTTTTAGAGAGGCGGGCATTGTAACAGAACCGACCAAATTATAAGAGCACAAGTACAAAAACAAGCACCGAAGTGCTCAAATTTTCGAACTTGAGCCCATATAATCCCGGTAGTCAATCGAAACCACGAAGGATTTCAAACCAACTTGCTTACAACCAGGATCGCATCATTCAACATACAACATCATATGTTACATTTCACAAGTAGATCTGAAATAAGTTTACACACACGGAGTCGCAATAATCACAAACCAAGTTTATAAAAGTAGCAGAAGCAAACACACGCCAGTTGTTTAACTACCGCCAGTCTTGTTGATCAACATCCCACAAAAGCATCAGGAAAGTACATAAAAGATGATCACCCCCAAGTGATCTAGTCCTCGTCACCCGCAGGGTGGAGATAATTTTTGCAAAAGCCTTGGTAGAGCATATCATCTGCAACAGGAGGGAATAAACCCTGAGTACTGGAATGTACTCAGCTAGACTTACCCGTCGAAAACCAGAAATAAGATGACACCAAGGATTATGCAAGGCTTACACAAGAGGCTAGCTGACATAACATTTTGCATAAAGGCATAAGTAATTGAAACTCTTATAGCCTGTACTAGCAGTTATTTTTAGCATTTACCTGTCATCTATCTTAGCACCTGTACTAAACATGCACTTGATTATAATCAAACAATTATCATCATTATATCCAGAGCAGGTATTAATTGTGGCAACATTGTATCATTCCCTTAACCACCAGTTCATTTAATGAGATCTACGTTGCCGCTGCTCAAGTCAAGTGCTCACTAACCGGGAGCGACGGCGATTCGAATTGAATTCCTATCCAGCTGGAGGGGTATTTCTAACACTCACCGAGTCACGCCTGGCGAGGGCTGCTCAGGTCATCTTTTGTACAGTTCAGGAATCGCGGGTCCGAATAATGTCGCGTCCCTAAGGGCGACACTCTGCCAGGTGTACATAACGCTTGCTAATTATGTTACTATAAGTGGTTGACATGTCTCACAAAGGAAATTGCACATAAGGTACTTATGTTTTGCACACTACTCACTTCTCACTTCATATGAAATATAAACATATGTGGCAATGTTTCCAAAGCATGTTTTACATATTATAAGCTTATGCATGAAATGAATGATGCTTGCTTATGCTTATGCAAATGCAATGCAATTAAGGAGCTAAACACCTGAGGTGTTACAGGTATCTAAGTACCCATTGTTTTGTTAGGACACTTGTCCATGTTTTACTCTCTATATATTTCTCTTTCTTCTTTTTTTATAAATATATAAGCCCAGAACATTCTTGTCTATAATGAAAGATTGAGAGATAATAATAACCTAGAGCAATAATAACTGGGGCTTATGAAATGTATGGATAGGTGACAAAAATTCTATAAGACATGTGAGTGGTGTTCTCTCCTAGTGTAGGAGAAAAAATATATTTGGTGGATCTAAAGGCATGTTGTTGCATACTTCCAGAGTAGAAGCAGCATATTTGAGTGGAGTGTACGTGATCTTGATTTTAAAAGTATGATAAGCCTCTAAGGGTCAACAGAGCTCGACAATGCTCAATGCAAGTACAAGTAGTAAAAAGTATGAATGGAGTTTTCTATCCTATGTATGGTTGTGTTAGGAATTTTAAGCTTTGTCATATAAGTACTCATCATGGTATTTTAAGATTTCAAAAGATAAAATTCTCCAGAACTCTAGCATCAGTAGGAGCAAGATAAATAGCAGCTCAGACTTTCTCATATCATACTTCTCAACTACCTAGATTTAGATCCAGCATTTGTAACCCACAAGTTTCAGGCTCAGAGTTTATCTTTAGATCAAGACAGTTCTACCCAAAACTCAGGAGAATTTGTGTTTGAAAACTAGGCACTTGAAAGGAATTACGACAGAACAACTATTTATCATTTCCATAACAGAGATTATTCTGAGTGCTCTCTATTCACAAACTGATTCAAGCAAACTTGACACACTCTAACTAACATACATTATTACAAAATAGCACAATATAAAACAAATACTCGACTAGATAAAGTAGACACAATAAAAATCTATAAATATTAAAAAGTATGTCTCCTGATCATAATTATGTAAGTGTGAACCTTCATATGCTCACTATTTTTTTCTTTCTTTTTGAATTTATTTATAAAAAGAAAACTTTAAGAGGGTAAGGATACTTACCTAGAATACACGGGGGTGTCTTCCCCCAAGCTAAATGTTGACGTAGTCGTTCGATCTTGCAATGTAGCAGACTGGCAGTGGAGATGACGTCTTATGTTAGAAATTGATTGATGTTGATGACTAATGAGACAGTGCTCCAACAATGGATAGAGCATCCACTTGCTTGTTAGCTCTTTTTGGTCCTTCAAATCCTGTGAAACTCAAATAGATAACAAAACTTGTAGAACATATTAAGCGTTAGTGGTTTGGCCACTTAAGCCTCAGTTGTCCAAAGCTTTTCTTCTAGGTATAGTTTCAGTGGGATTTCTTTCTCAATATTTTTGTATTTTTATATTTTCTATGATACAAAAGAAAATGCAATAGGATGAATGCATGCATATTTATTTTTATTTTTATGCCACTACGGTGAATATTCCTATGGGTTTTTTACACACCACAAAATTATCCACATGGGGCTATATATATATATATATATATATATATATATATATATATATTATAATGCAATGCTAATGCAGAAAAGTAAATATGCTAAATGAAAATAATTATGTGGAAAAGATAAGTATGGATAACTACGATTTTACCTCCCGACGAGGGTTCATTGTTTTAAGTCCTCTGAACAAGACTTCTCACCATATTCATTCCTTAGGTAAATCATCTGGTCTCAGAGGTGGAGACCTTGATAAATGCACCTCTTGATATGGTGTTACCCATGTTCTTCGTTCGTCCAGTAGCCGTTTGAAATGAAGCATTAATTGTGGAAGTTGACAGCATCTTGCTCAGTGTGCATGTTCTTATAGATCCAGGACCTTCACTTTGTAGAATTTGGGAGAGTTGACAAACTCATCCATGTTTTGTTCAAAGTGTGTCCTGCTCATAAAGACAAGGTAGAGATCAAGTGCATGGGCTCTGTTGGTGGAAAAATACCAACAGAACCAAAAGTTTTGTTTGTTCTTCTCTAACCTTAGGCATGGTGAACAATTTAAAGTTGAAGTTATGGGTGATAAGATCAGAAGATTAGCATGAGTGTGAATATGCAATATTTTTAGCTCATTTGGTTAAGACAGTGAGATCAAGAGAGTAAAGCTAAGAACAAAGATTAAAGAACTGAACATGTTAAGTTGATCAGGTTGGATCAAGCGAAGTTATAACTTAAACATGTTTGGTTCTTCATTTATGTGCATACTAGGATCGAGAAAAGCTTTTTGAATAGTGATTATGTACCTCAAGATATTACTTTTGTCATTGAAGAGTGATGGTACTGAACCACCCTGTGGAAGCTTCTCTTGCCCAGCTGGTTCTACTCATGAATGGCTTGTCTTCACCATCTTTTTGTTCTCCTGATCTTGACATTCTTGTCGGTCCTTGTGCTCCCCTCATTGTCTTGAGAATTTCTCCATGATGGTCTTTGTCTTGAAGGGGCTTGGTGGATATTTGTTCACCTTCTTCCATGGAGTGAGTGCTTTGATTATAGATCTTATTTCGTGGCACTCACCTTCTTGTTCCATGGATCTCTTCATGATGCATGAGCTATGTTTCCCCTGTGTTTGTTATTCCTTTGATCTTTTTGCTCCACACCTAAAAAGGTTAGTGACAAGAGTACCTGAAGGAATATTTTTACAATTATATCTCTATGCTCGTTTCACAAGGGCAGCGTAGCAGAAAGGTGAATACTCGTGTTAGGATCTAAAAAGTGCTAGTTTTAGGACACTAAGCTTGTCCTTGGGAAACCTTCAAAATGTGTTTTGATGAAGTGGGTTCCCCTCCAACACCAACCTTAAGAGCACAACGAGATATGTAATATTTATGATAAATATATGCATCTACAACCACCCTTTTGAAATTTTTATAAACAGAAAGAGTGAGGGGGTTGAAGATCTCGAATGTGGGGAGGTTGAAGAGACCAATTGAATTGGGAGATGTCTCATATGAACATGGATTTAATAAGGTGATTATGGAATAGATTCCATGCTCATTGATGTCATCTTTGTCTCCAATCTGAATGTTTAGAATTTCACTTGGATTGGTGACTCTTGAATTGGCCTCGTCTAGGGCTTCCTCTATAGATGGATGAGTATCATCCTCAAAGTCAAAGGGAGTTAAAAACTCACCATTTGAGTTTGAGCCAAGATTAGATTCTATTAAGGCTTCTTCCTTGTCCATCCATTCTACACATTCCTGCCAATGTCGTAGCATCTCTTCATCATTCATGTGGTCATTATGAGTCCTATGGTTTGGTTGTCTTAATGGATTTCTAGGATCATCATGAGACTTAGGAGGGAGAGCATACAAGGGATCATCGGGGTCAATGATGGATTGAAAAATGGGTTGAGGTAAGTCATCTAATGTGGGCATAGAAAGGGATAAGATAGAATAATTTCCAAATTTGCTTGGCTCTCCTTTTATGGCATCACTAGACATGTCATCCTTGCATTTCTTCCAATGTGCTCTATGGGAGAAAGATAGTTGAGAACACTTTTTTCTAGATGCCATTCTATTTTTATATTGATCTACTAGCATCTTACAAAACTAGAAGTCTAAGCTATCATCATTACGTTGGAGTATTGATGTCTTAGGATTGACAGTTGAACCTCGGGATTGAAGTGGTTGTGACTTAGCTATCAAAACTTCCTCTTTTTGTTCAGGAGAGAACTCCTTTTTCTTGGAGGGCTTAAAATGAATTTTAGTCCAGCGAGTGGCTTGACTAGTAATTTTTTCAAGCATGACCCTTGCTTCACTTGTAAGCAAATGAAGAAAAGCTCCTCCAGAGGATAAATCAAGAAATTCCCTAGAATCCTTGCTAAGACCTTCATAAAAATATTGAAAAAGTATTGGGTCTGGAATAGCAAGGTCAGGGCCAATGAGGGTAAGGTCAATAAAGCGATCCCATGATTTGGCAAGAGATTCTTCTTCTAGTTGTCTAAAAGTTAGAACCTCTTTCTGAAGGTCATTCACTTTGGAGATGGGAAAGAATTTTGATAGAAATTCATTGCATAGTGTCTTCCAATCTCCTTGCGCACGTTCTACATTGAGTTTATACCAATGTTTAGCTTTTCCCGTTAAAGAGAATGAAAATAGCTTCCATTGGATGGTCTCATCGGACATGCCCTTTATGCGAATGAGGTCACAGATCCGCTTAAACTCTCGTAGGTGTGAATATGGGTTTTCCTCAATTTCCCCATGAAGGTTTTTTTCTAAACAAATTCTATGAAATCTGGGCTTATCTCAAAACCAGATGCTGTGATAGGCTCAGAATGTTCTGGTGGTCTAAGGTGTGTGCCCGTAGGGTTAGCATATTGATAGATAGGAGTGTTATTATCCATGCTAACAAAAGCTGAAAGGAAAAAAGAATAGAAGGGATGAGGTGAAGGATAAAAAGAAAGAAGGTATGAGAAAAGATTTTTTCTTTTTGGATAATATAAAAAGAGTAAAGATAAGAAAAGAGATTTTTTTCTTTTATGTATATATATATATATATATATATATATATATATATATATATATATATTTGTTTTTGAAAAAGTTTAGGCTAGGTTCGTAGTCAATTCAGCAACTGTATCCCCGGCAACGGCGCCAGAAAACTTGTTGGTATTTATTAACGCGAATAGAAAAGATCTGCAAGCGCACGGATACCGTTGTAGCTTAGTGGTGAGTATTCCCGCCTATCACGCGGGCGACCCGGGTTCGATCCCCGGCAACAGCACCAGAAAGCTTGTTGGTATTTATTAACGTGAACAGAAAAGATCCGCAAGCGCACGGATACCATTGTAGCTTTCACCTGGAGGGTTTTAAATATCATATTCATAGGGAAACATGTAAGTCAACTACGTGTTCTAACTTAACCAGAAAAGGTGAATGAGTTGAAAATATAAATAAGGTGGGAACAACTAAAGTGAAAACAAGACTGAAACGTAAGAGAGGATCAATCTAGTATGGGGTCGATAGTAGGAGTATAGAGAGGATAACTTGATCAGGGTTTCTACTTCTAACATGGGCAGTCCACATCTTCTACTATTCAACTGGGGAATTACTATGGAAGACTACAAACAGAGTATGAATCTACCACGTAATTATATATCCTGCTTGGCCTACAGACGGGAGGTGGACTATATAGGACTCAACGAAGTTGCCACCTTCGTGATCTACCACCGATCCAGAATATAGGGTGCATCTACGAGTAACCCTAGTCTAAGCACCACGCTTACACTATGAATAATACTCTAACCTAGTCGACTAGATTAAAGTGCTCAAAAGAGACTCGTAAACCAGAAGAATAATATAAACATGAATCTTACTTGAATTAGAAGTTGATTGCTAGAGCCTAAGCCATCTCAGGAGCAAGCCCACTTAGAGCTCGATCCTGCCGAAGTACAAGTTGTTGAAGAGGCACCGACAGGTGTAAGGTCCAAATGGCTAGAGGAGGGATGAATAGCCTATTTAAAACTTCTACAAGAATTACTTAACCACAAGTTAGTACGAAAGGTGGCGAAGCAAAAGCACTAGCTCTAACTAATTAAGCAAGCCACCTACACAAGTCTAGTACAAGGCTATCCACTAAACACAACAACAACTACAAGCTAGAAACAAGAAGTAATACGAGAGAAGAGCTTCGAGTGATTATACCGCCATGTAGAGATGAGAAGTACCAATCATTCAATCACACAAGAGAAATCCTCAGGAAGAGAATGACACAAGAATTTATCCCGAGGTTCACTTGCTTCCCGGCAAGCTACTCCCCATTGTGGCAATACACCCACTTGTCGGTTCGTGAGCTAATCGACTATCAAGAGTTAAGCCCTCGGCGGGCGTCGCACAACCGCACACAAGATGGGGATCCTCCAAGCCACGAGCTCCACTAGAGTATCCAATTTGCGAACTCCCACGGGGAAGGATCAAGAACCCCTTACAACACTTGGTGAGGGCTCCAACAATCTCCAATTGCGAGCTCAATCACCTCCGCTACTCCAAGCCGTCTACCATGTCTGGAAACACGGAAGAGTAACAAGAAATCCGCAGCAACTCGAAGATCAAGTGCCTCTAGAATGCAACTCTCAAGCAATGCACTTGAATCTCACTCAAGATGTGCAACTAAGCAAAGAGATGAGTGGAGGGGTTGTTCTCTAGCTCAAAGGATGTCTCTAGGTCTCAAAATGTGCAAGAGTTTCCCTCAAACCCTGGACATCTTCTATTTATAGCGAAGGGGTACGCAGCTAGCCGTTACTGGACGACACAGTTCAAAACGAGCTGACCGGACGCACCGGTCAGGGTGACCGGACGCGTCTGGTCACTACAGGACAAGCGTGAACAGTGCGCATCAGAAGTAGCCGTTGACGTGACCGGACGCGCTCCAGCGAATGACCGGACGCGCCGCTCAACTGACCGGACGCGCTAATCACACAGCACCGCGAGCCCGCGAAGCAACGACCGGACGCGCTCCAGGCAACGACCGGACGTGACAGAGCCAGCGTCCGGTTAGAGTCCAGTAAGCTCTCTCAATGACCGGACGCGTCCGATCGCGTGTGACCAGACGCGCCGCGTGTTCGATCGACCTTGCGAACTTCAGTTCCCTCTGGGTGCCTGACCGGACGCGCCGGTCCCGCGAGTGACCGGACGCACCGGTTGCAAACCCTAACACTCGTGCGCCTGACTACTGCGTTGAACTGACCGGACACGTTCGGTCATACCATGACCGCGTCCGGTGCAGCGTCCGGTCACCTCTGTGACCTCCGTTTGCATTCGTTTCTTTTTCGACTTCCGGCGCAGTAGAAAAAAAGGCATTTCACTTCTTCAAAAAGCGCCGAATCCCGCCTCGCAAGCTCGGCAGGAGGGAGAGAGGAACCCAAACCCCTCTCTACCGCTTAAACTTCACCGCCTTCGCAAATGTGCTAACACCACCAAGTGTACACCACCATGTGTATGTGTGTTAGCATTTCATAAACATATTTCAAGGCATTATGTTAGCTCTTTACTAGATCCTAATGCATATGCTCAAGACAATGATCTAGTGGCACTTGATTCCCGAGCTAACCATGATTTCCCCTCTTGATAGTCGGCTATGTATCCTAAACCCGGTCAATCACTTCTCTACTCATCTTAGACCGGCAAAAGGAAAACCCTATGGTTATACCTTTGCCTTGCGCTCTTAGATCCTTCTCTTCCACTTGATTATCATGTCCCTCATATTATGTGCATCTCCACCATGATCATCATTTCATGTCCATGCACTATCTCTTTGTGATCTTGTGGCCACCACTCCTTGCCACATACACCTTCATCACATGTGTTGCTTATGCCTAACTCAAAACACTTAACACATGGCATTAGCAACTTGGTGTCATTAATTACCAAAACCAAACTTGGGCTTTCAACAGGTCAGCACCTCCTCCGAACTCCTCCCTCGCTCTCCATCTCTCTACTATCTAGAAGACTAGATCTATTCTAACTTGAGAGTTGAGAGGACATCCATTCGAAGGACACCTCTCTTTTCTAAACCCTAGATTTTCTCTTAAAGGTGATTATGATGATGGATTGAATGAATTCCCCTTAGAGAGGGGTCTGGGGCCTCGTTTATATAGCCTAGAGCATGAAACTGTGGCCCTTGGATCAAACCGACCTTCACGTGGGGTTAGGATGCATCTTTGGAGGCGGTTGAAGTAGCTTGCAAAGGAAGGAGTCGAGGGGCGGTGGCCAGGGGCCGGTCGGCCTAGGGTTGAGGCCGGTCAGCCCCACCTGGCGGCACCTCGTGGTGGCCCTCCCTGTGGAGTCCTCTGATGTCCTCTAGAAGCCTCTTGCGTATTCGTGACGTGGAGATTAGGCCGATTGACGTGGGTTCCTTCTCGTGGAAGATATCAATTCTTGAATTATTCTGATAACCCCCTGCAAAATATAGATTCACCAAAACTCGTGGAATTTCGATAGTTGACACCCTAAACCTATGATGGTGATCATTTATTAGCCCTTTATATATTTATTTTAATCATTTATTATGGTAGATAACCATCGTCAACACGCGACAATCGTATAAATTTACTAGTTTAGTTTACAAAATACCGACAGTGGGTATGACAGGTGGGGCCAGGTGAGGTATGGTGTGGACAGCACAACACATGCATGGGACAGGTGTCGTCTGGTTTCGATGGACAGTCTGCCGTGACGACGGACACTCCGTTAGTGCACGAGTTGACTAAAATTATTCTAAGTCTGTGAGATGTCTTAACGGACGGTCCAGTGGTGTTGACGGACGGTCCGCCAAAACAACAGTGCTCGGTTTTAGTTAGTATAAACACAAGTCAAATTCTAATTTACACTCAAAATACATATGATGCTCAGCAGGTTTAGAAATATTTACCAAGTTTTTGAAAATGTGAATTTTTAGATGCATTTTATGCTCAATATGCTTGTGAAAAAATTATCATGGTTTTTGGGCCGTCACAAAAGTATACCTCAATGGAGCTCCATCCATCCTAGACTAGAGGTTGCCTTTTAGCAACCCACACCACGAGAAACTCCCGAGAGTTCATTCTTCTTGAGTACCTTTCTTGCCAACTAATTTAATGTTTTTAGTATAAAATCAATCAAAGCGCAAGATTAAGTTTTTCAATGACCCAATTCGGGGAACGAGTGTTAGCTCGTTTGGTCAGGCACTCCAGGTGTGAGGCCGGCCGTCTGGGTTTGAACCCGCGGTCCCGCACGATTTAAGCCTTCTTAAAGGCTAAGGGAGTAGCGACCCCTTTCTAAAAAAAAAATGACCCAATTCACTTTTCAATGAACCAATTCACTCCCTCCCCTTTTTATTTTAAATAAAACATGCCATAGTATGGATTACGGAGTAGTGTGAAGCCCCACCCCTGTCGGCTGTCGCCCGCCGCATGTATGCTCCGCAGAGCCGCGCCGTCCCTTGCTTTCTGGAGGCCGCGGCCGCAGGCCAACCATGCGGGCCGGAACCTGGCCGCGCGGCTCCCACTACAGCCTCTTTCCCACACCTCATCGGCAGTACCAGACCGCGCCGCGCAGCAGCGAGCCGCGCCCGCGCAGGTATCCTTCCCTCGCGGCCGCACCCGCACCCGCGACTTGTTCGACGGAACGCGGCACCGGGATGCGGTCTCCTGGAACGCCGTGGTCTCTGGCCACGCCAGACGCGGTAACGTCCCCGACGCGCTGGGTACCGCGGCGCGGATGCATAGCTCGGGACTACCGCTCACGGAGGCCACCTTCGCGTCGGTGGTCGGCGCATGCGCACGCGGGCGGATGTTCCGCGCGGGGACGCAGGCGCACGGCCAAGTTATCAAGTCCGGGTGCGAGGGCTTCACGGTCATCGGGGCGTCCCTCCTCGACTTCTACTCCTCGTGCTTCGACCTCCGTGCAACTCGCGCTCTCTTTGAGTCTCTGCACCCGAAGAACGAGCTGCTGTGGAGCCCGATGGTTGTTGCGCTTGTGAGGTTCGGCTTGCTGGCTGAGGCCTTGGACTTGCTTCAGATTACACCAGCGCCACGTGATGTGTTTGCATGGACTGCTGTCATATCTGGCTATGCTAAGGGCACAGATCAGTGCTGTGGAACGGCGCTGCAGCTGTTTGTGAAGTTATTGGCTGATGATGGTGTCATGCCCAGTGAGTACACTTATGACAGTGTTTTGAGAGCATGTGTGAGGCTGGGAGCATTGGATTTTGGGCGATCTGTTCATGGATGTTTGATCAGATGTGGGTTTCGGTCTGAGCAGTTAATCACTAGTGCTCTTGTTGATCTTTACTGCACTTCTGATGCTTTGGATGATGCACTGCTGGTCTATAATGACTTGGATAGGCCATCCTTGATCACATCCAATACACTGATTGCAGGACTTATATCCATTGGTAGGACAGAGGATGCTAAGATGGTATTCTCACAGATGCCAGAGCAGGACTCAGGTTCCTACAATCTGATGATTAAAGCATACGCTATGGAGGGAAAGCTTGAACATTGCCGAAGGATGTTTGAGAAGATGCCTCGGAGAAACATGGTGTCCTTAAACTCCATGATGTCGGTATTGCTCCAGAACGGAAGGTTGGAAGAGGGGCTGAAGCTATTTAAACAGATTAAGGACGAGAAAGACACAATAACATGGAATTCTATGATTTCAGGTTACATTCACAATGACGAACCTTCAGAAGCTCTGAAGCTATTTGTAGTCATGTGCCGGTTGTCTATTGGATGCAGTCCGTCTACATTCTCTGCTCTATTGCATGCCTGTGCAACTATTGGAACTCTTGCGCAAGGCAAAATGGTACATGCTCACCTCTGCAAGACTTCGTTTGACTCCAATGGTCATGTTGGAACAGCCCTTGCTAAAGATGTCAACGGGGACCCGATCCCCGATTCCCCGCGGGGAATTCCCCTATTAGGGGACGGGGATGGGGCTAAAGTGCCCCCCACGGGGATTGATCTGGGAGAAAATGCATCCCCGTCGGGGATAGCGGGTCCGGGGATGGTTTCCTCCTCCCCGTCCCCGTTCCCCGCCAACCCGCCCCGTTAAAGCATCGAGCGCGCGCGTCAACCAGGGCACTGGCCCATGTAAAGGCCCAAATCTGCCAACCAAGTATATATATTCGCCACAAACCCTAACTCCAACCTTATCCATTCGTCACTCTCCAGGATTCCACACATCAGCTGCCGCCACCAAGCCCGTGCCCCTGTACGCGCCCGCCCGCCGCCACCAACCACACCGGTGAACCTTCCACCGCTGGTCATCTGTGTGTGCGCCAGCGCAAGTAGCCCAAGACGCCTCTCGTCGGAGCCGCTGCGGGAGAGTGCAAGGCCGGTGAGGGGCACCATGGCCGTGCTTTATCTAGGCGGTGGTCTCAATAGCAACGGCGGATTCCACAAGCCCCACCGCCATGGCGACGGCAGCGAGGGGCACCGTTGCGGCGGCGTCGAAGGCGGGAGACAGGATGGGGACCTCGGCGGTAGTGGCAAAACACCACAAGCGCGGCGACCATGGTGAGGCAACAACAAACTTCATTCGTCAAGACAGTAGATGCCAGATTTTACATCAAGACAAAAGCGTGCTAGAGTTTTTTTTATTGAGATTCAAATGAGTTTCAGATCTTGGTGGTGGTGGATGTGTTGTGATTTATGAATTTGTGAATTTTTGTAACCAATCTATTTGTATGCCACTGAAAGGAATTTGTGAATACGATGAACGGGGATGGGGATCCCCGCGGGGATTAAATCCCCGCACGGGGACGGGGATGGGGAAAAAGTCTCCCCCGTGACCTTTCGCGGGGACGGGGACGGGGAATTTTTGCCCCCGCGGGGACGGGGATGGGGAGGCGATACCCGACGGGGAATTCCCCGTTGCCATCTGATATGTACTTTAAATGTGGTTGCGTGGTCGATGCACGATCTGCATTTACTTATGTCACATCGCCTAATGTTGCTTCATGGACATCTCTTATTAATGGTCTTGCACAGTATGGTCACTGGTTGGAGGCTCTGTTACAATTTGGGAGGATGCTGAAGCATCATGTCAGTCCCAATGAAATCACTTTTCTGGGTCTCCTTATGGCTAGTGCTCGTGCTGGTTTGGTTAACAAGGGGATGAAAATCTTTTACTCCATGGAAACCTTTGGGCTAGTTCCAACTGTGCAGCACTATACTTGTGCTGTCGATCTCCTTGGTCGGACTGGGCGTACCAGAGAAGCAGAGAAGTTCATCAATGAAATGCCTTTGCCAGCAGATGGTGTAATCTGGGGAGCCCTGCTTACTGCTTGCTGGTATTCGATGGACCTAGAGATGGGTGAGAAAGTTGCCCAGAGGCTGTTTTTCATGAGCACAAAACATAGGTCTGCTTATGTCGCGATGTCTAACATCTATGCTAAATTGGGGAAATGGGAAGATGTTTTGAAGGTAAGGACACGGCTGAGGAGTCTAAATGCGAAAAAGGAACCAGGCTGCAGTTGGGTTGAGATCAAGGATATAGTTCATGTATTCCTTGTGGACGACCAGAATCATCCTGAGAGAGATACTATATATTCAATGCTAGAAGGTTTAATATCTCATATATCATTACATTTAGAACCTGATGATATGGGTATTCAAAGCCTGAATTATTGATTTGCTCCTTTATTAAAAGAATGGCTTCAATGGTTATGGATAATTTCTCCTTTATTCAAATCGCTGGAGATGGTGTTTGTGCCTTTGTGATCACCAATGATTATGGATAATTAGGCCTTTCTGCGTGACTGGAAGGCTGAAAACTAGGAATGACCTTGAATGCACACAACTGATAATATTGGCTGCTTCCTACATTCCTGGATGTAAGTTCTGCATCTCCCGAAGATTGATCTAGATACAAGTTACTGTTGGAGATGGGATAATAAGCCAGAACACCAGTGCATTATTAGTTAAATTACATTAGGACTAAACCCATCCTAGTTCCAAACTCAAAGTAATTGAGCCTTTTAACTGACTTTGTTAAACTATTCACACCTTTTAAAGTAATGCTTGTGATATGGTTCATTGAATGTCTAGTGGAAACATTCTGTTTTATTTATTCGGTGAGATACTTTTTTTCTCATATATTGTGCCCTGATTTAGGTATTCCTGATGAAAGCAAAGAAAACAAGGGGAGTAATTTTGATATTACTTGAAACATCAAAGGAAAAGGTTTGTCTAAGGATTGGACGGAAGACTCCAAACCTTGGGCGGGAATGGATCTTCCTTGTAATGATGTCAACCATCTCCTATTCAACTTTTCAACCACAGTCTCTCTAGGTGACGGCGCAAAGGCTCGCTTCTGACACAATAGCTGGCTTGATGGAGAAGCACCCAAGTACCTAGCCCCAAATCTCTTTTGGCTGCGAGGAAAAATAGAACTGTGCAACAGCTGCTTCGAAACAACAATTGGATTCTCTCCCTGAGAGGACACATCACCACCACCACTCACATTGAGGAATTTGTCTCTCTTTGGATTAGGATCTAGGACGTGCACTTGGTCCGAGGCGTCAAGGACTCCATCTCCTGGAATGGACGTCGGATGGTAATTTTAATAGAACCGTCCAATTTATAAAACTACAAGTACAATAGCAATCAACGGAGTGATCAAACCATCGTACTTGAGCCCATATAAACCCGGTAGTCCGATGAAACCACGAAGGATTTTAAATCAACCAACATACAACCAAGATCGTACATAATTCAACATAACAAGTCATATGTTACATCACCGTTCCCAAATAGGTCACAAGTATCTCACGTACATTGGAGTTCACATAGTTATTACAAACCAAGTTCAAGTAGCGGAAGCAAAAAAGTTCAAGTAGCGGAAGCAAAGTAATTTGACATCAACATCATACTTAAGTTCAAATACATGTCAGTACTAAGGTCACTTTCCAATAAAAGCATCATAGAGGAGATAACTTAGAATAATCATGCCACATGATCTAGTCCTTATCTACGGCAGGGTGGAGGCAGTTCTTACAGTATCCATGGTATATCATGTCATTTGCAACAAGTGGGAATAAACGCTGAGTACGAGAGTGTACTCAACTAGATTTACCCATCATAAACCAGAAATAATATGACACCAAGGAGTATGCGAGGCTTTATTAGTGGAACTGGCTTGACATCAGTTTGCATAAAAGTCATTAGTTTGGCTACACATTTTATAATTCGGTCATCAAGTTAATTATAGCTATTTTATCTAGATTAGCAACTAACATGTGCCAAACATGTTGTGTACAATTACATCATCACATTAGTAACCATATCAGGTATAGCATTTTCATATCAACTGTAACCATTGTATTCCATCAAGTTACTACGATGCCGAAGCTAGTCGAGTTTCTCACTATCCGGAAGAGACGACGATTCGAATCGATTTCAATCAGCTGGGAATTTATTCCTAACACAAACCCAGGTAGACCAGATCAACGGTCACCTTATGTCACTTTTGGTACAACTCATGTACAATCACGGGTAGGACCCACGCCACATACCCAGGGATACTACGGTAGCCAGGTCGCTCAAGCCATGCCTGCCCACGGTCGACGCCAGTTTGCTCAGGTTATGGTTGCCCACTGTCTATGAATCCGCTCCCCGCAGTGTGCGCACTTCAACGGAACGTGTACCTGGCTTGAGTTGAGCTACTCGGCTTTGCGGTCAGAACAATTTATCTGGCCAGCTAAGTGAGAGGCATGCGTTCAATCTCGACAGAAGTTTCGACAATGGTACGGTCCTTAATCAACACAGACGGAATCACTATAAGTCACAACACCACCAACGTATAAGAATCCACCTGGTCTCCATTTATTTCACTTCACAAGGTTCTTTTCCACGATAGCAAATATAGTCAACCGTGACCAGGTATTCACCTATATCTCGCAGGTGACAGGAAATCACCCGATTTCTATCGGACTAAGCATAGCTAAGCATATGTTCAATCCTAGACCTACATAGGGTTTAAACAGAGGGGCTGCTCATACACATAGTGTTCATCTATAGTAACACAAAGCAACTCATAAAGAAAAAAGCCACAAGCTTAAGTTAAGTATTTTCTGAACTACATCACAATAGTCACTGGTTTTAACTCTAACTGGAGTTTTATAACTCCAACAAACATGATACAAGACTTTTTGGAAAGCTTATGAAATTGTCTACAACTTCCTTATAATCTTCTCCAGATGATTCAATGGTTAACAAGGTCAAACAATTCAATCTTCTAAATCTGTCCAGAGAGCAAGCAATTCTGGACAACAACTTCAAATAACTATAACTCCCAAATCATATGGCCTAAAACCATGAAATTTTAGGACAAGTAATATGATGAAGTTGCCTACAACTTTGTTATAAACAAGATCCACAGCAACCCTCATCTTCTTTATGAAAACAGCACATCAATAAAAACTATCTCTGCAGCCAAGTAATTGAAATTGGAGGCAATAATTAACTAACTCCTCACAACTAAGTCATTTTGGGCACAACCACCAATACTAACAGATTTCATGTATTACACACATGCTAGAAAGTATCATGGTTAGGCCCAATTAAATTATTTGAAGACATTTATTAATTTCCTTAGATAATTAGGAGAAATAATGAACATATATCGAAAGTGCACAGTAATTTCTGAGAAAATTATAGTAGCTCAAGAATACATTCAATATACTACCACAAAATTTTCATAATTTTTGAGTGAGTAGAACAGCCTCTACAAAAATAACAAGCAACACATGTTTATAAAGCCATTATCAAGATTAATTAATACATTATACAAAAATATTATTAACAGCAAGTTTTATGGTTCTATTAGATAGAGCATTTTCTAATGAGGCTAACAAAATTGGTTTCATCTTATTTAGATCTCTATAGCTCTAGATATAGAATTTACAAGATTAAATTCAAGTTTGAAAAAGAATAAAGAAAAAGATTAAGGCCCCGTTTGGTTACGGTTTGTTAAAGTTTAACACCCATCACATCAATGTTCCCTCGAATGCATGGAGTACTAAATGTAGACTAATTGCATGCATGTCGGCACAGATTAGGAGTAATTTACGAGACGAATCTATTAAGCCTAATTAATCTAAAATTGGAAACTTTTTGTCAAATAAGACGAAAATGTTACAGTGTTTGTTAAACTTTAACACCCCAAACCAAACACCCCCTAAACCTAAAAGGAAAACACTTCTAGCACAGAGGACCCTGGACTAATCATAAATCAATATGCACAGTAAGACACTATTCATTAGAGTCATAGGTTTCACAACTGGACCGGAGAAAAGTTTCTATTTCCATTCGTGCCTTCTTCTTCCTTCTAAAGTAAGCAGAGGACGGAGACGAGGACGGGCTCGGGGTCGGCCGCCAGACAAGGGAAAGCCGGCGGCCACGGAGGGCGTCGCGGCTCTGCAGCGGCCAGCCACGGCTGCGCCTAGCCCTGGCTCGGCTGGCTGCAGCCAGCAGCAGTCTGGCCGCGGTAGCAGGGTGCACCGACGGCGATGAACTGCTACAGAGGAGGGGGCTGCCGGTTAGAGCTCAGGCTAGGGCTTGGGCAGTAGAAAAAGGAGAGGGTCCAGGCGAGGTTGGAGCGGCTGCTGGTACTAGGAATCAGAGGACAGCGTGGTGGTTACGGTGGATTTGCGGACGGCGGCGGTGCTGCTCCTAACTGCTGCTGTTCTCGGCAGTGGAGAAGAACAGGCAAGGGAGAGTAAGAGCAGGCAAGTGAATGTGGGAGGAAGGAATGGCGAGAGAGAAAGAGCGAGCGCAGAGGCGACCCGGTTTTCCTCCCTCGGGCGAGCGCGTGCGTGGACAGAAGCCTGGCGACATGAACGCCGGAGGCAACGCCCTGCCCTGGTCGGCCACGCCAATTGCCCCAGGCTAGTTCAAAAATGCCTGAAAACCAACTGAAACCCTCATGTTCTGGACTCGCTATCTCCTAAACTGAGCGTTGAATACTAACCCAATTGCACAGTGTTGTAGAGCTATATGAGGACTACAACTTTGCTTAAAGGTTTGTGGTCTAACTCGGACTATATTGGAAGATAGAGAGCTGCAAAGTAGGGCTCATGGAAATGGAAAACCGAAAGTTCAGTTATCCACACTTGGCAAAAATTTTGGGGTTTCAAAAACAGCATTTTTGGTAAACTTGTGAGCTATATTTGACTAGGTTAGGCATTGAATTAGCTCATGACCCTTAAACAAAGTTTGTTCTACATAAGATGGACTACAACTTTTATTTAGGGCCCACTGCCATGCAAACACTCTAAGCTATTAGTCCAGTTAGGTCAAAGTAGCACCATGAAAAAGGTATTTCAAAGCAAAGCAACACTTAGAAGCATTTTTTGACCAAGTCATGAATATGAACATTATTCCATTTTTCATCCTAAGTGTGTCTAAGGTGTTTTAGTAATCACACACAACCACTTGCGTTAACCAACCATGAGCACAAAGCATATACATGTGTAATCAAGCATCACATGTGATAACATATGACCTATACAACATATGAAACATATGAATGCTATATATGAAATATAGGTCTCATTACCAATGAAACATAAGTTGCAGGAATGAAACATTGGTCATTTAACCTATCAAACATCACTAGTGCAACATATGAAACACTATCTATGTAACATATGAAACATCATTTATGCAACATTCAAAATATAATTCACATGCTCATGCTCATGCATGATGCTTATGCTCATGCAATGCAAGTGCAAAAGTGCAAGCTTAACACCTAGGGTGTTATAGTAATTACTCCACTCGCTCAGCTTACCAGGTCCAATTCAAAGTCTCCTTTACAAAATTCCCGAGAGACAACATCTGGAAAGCACATGCAGAAAACAAGTGCAAAGTCTTCACCTAGATCTCCAATACATGGGAAACTTGTAATGGTAGACAACTTGCAGAAAAGAGGATGACGGCACCAGGCAGTGACGGAGCTAGGATTTTGGCATAGGGTATGCCGCACCAAAATTCTCATATCCAATTTGGCAAAGACCTATTTAGCAATTCGATATACAGTAGCAAAATTTGCCTCATAATTTATAATTTTTTCTATCTGATCAGCCTAGGGTATGCCGCACCATACCCGTGCCACCCGCTGGCTCCGTCCATGGCACCAGGATCACTGTGTTCTATGCAACGGACCCTTGGAAACCGGCCTTCATCTATGTGTTTGTTGCCCCTTTGCCAAGGTGGTTTGGAACCAAATCCTCACATGTCAAGGGCATCGGTGCTCAAGGTAGTAGGCCCTCGACTACAAAGCTCGTAGCTTGGGTTGGTAATGGTGTAGGGTTTATCCCCTGGACGCCCTATGTTGAAGGGGATGAGATTAAGATGAAGGGGATGAGATTAAGAGCAACAGAGGCTGATTATAGGGTATATATAGGACTGCCCAACCCCTAGGCATTAGCCACAAGCTCCTTGGTCCTCTCCCCCATTAATCATCCTTAATCTCTCATTAATTCTATCCTTTCCCCAGACTACTAATTGTCATTAACTATAGCTGGTGCCCCCTTGGAGACTGCCTTGGCTATGTCTCAAGCCCTTGAGCGCCTTTGATATTGGTGCCCCCACATGACATCTCCCTTTCCCTTGACAAGCAGCTCGTCCTTGAGCTGGAAGGTTGGAGAGCGATCGATGAAGCTATCGATGTCCTCCCAGGTGGCTGATGCAGTTGGAGGGATTTCGGCGGACTTCTTCATGAGCCAGCAGACCGGATGGTCCTTGTGCCAAAAGGACATGGTGGAGGCCGCAAAGTCCCACATGATTGGGCCGAGTGTGGCTAGCCATTGGGTACCCAGCACCACGACACGCGCTCGCCACTAGCCATCGTGATGGACGCAGAGCTACAACAGACCATAGGGAGTCTGGTGCGGCCGGCAACCTTCTCGGTGATGAGGTTGTGCGTCGAGCCTGAGTCGATAAGGGCGTGGACGTCGACGTCGCCCAGCTGGAGGCGCACTTGCGTGGTGTTGCTGGTGTGGACACCAGTGATCATCTGGAGCAACATCGGTGGTGTCGAATTGATGGGGTCATCAAAGGCGGCGTTAGTGTCATCATCCACCGCTACTAGGTCCAACAAGAACAGGCGATGACACACTTTGTTGTGACCATGCCCAAACTTTTCGTTGCAATTGAAGCAAAGTCCTAGCTGGCTACATTCTTCCATCTCGGTCATCGATAGGTGCCTAACGGGGCGGCCTTCCACCGTGACGGTGGTGGCTGTAGCAACCGCGGCAGGTGGCGGAGCCAGTAGAGCGAGACATGGTGACAGCGCCGTGAGGAGGCCCTGCTGCTGGTCGTGCGGTAATGTGGAAGGCGGCGCGACAGCGGTAGCGCACTGTTCGTGCAACTCTAGCTTGCGGGCGAGACTCATGGTGAGGATGAGAAACTTAGGGTTGTGGATTTCCACATCATAGCTGAGTGGTGGTTGGAGCCCGACCGTGAAGACCTGGATGCGCTAAGCCTCCATCAACGGCCTGACTCAAAGCAGTGCTTCGAAGCAATCCTGATATTCGTTGACAGAACCAATCCGCTTGCACGCCATCAGCTCGCCAAGCGGGTTGGAGCGGATGGGCGACTCGAAACGAAGATTCAGCAACTCGCAGAAACGGCGCCAGGATGGGGTGCCCTCATCTTGTTGCACCTAGAGGAACCACATCTGCGCCCCGCCCTCCGGGTTGTAGGACGCCATCCAAACTTGCTCCTCCACCGCGATGCGCTGCTGATAAAAATATGACTCACATCAATTGATGAATGCGAGCAAATCAGACTTCCTATCAAATTTGGGGAAGTCGAGCTTTTGGAACTAGGGCGGCCGATCACCCAGATGGTTGCCTTGGCCAGGACCTTGGGAACCTAAGAAGGATGTTGCTGGTCGCTCCTGTTGCAGGGCCGCCACCTGACTCTAGAGGGTGCTGATGGAGGCGTTCATGGAGGTGGTCAAGGCTTGGATCATCTTAGACAGATCAACTGTTGATGGTTCGTGTAACACCTCAGGTGTTTAGCTCCTTAATTGCATTGCATTTGCATAAGCATAAGCAAGCATCATTCATTTCATGCATAAGCTTATAATATGTGAAACATGCTTTGGAAACATTGTCACATATGTTTATATTTCATATGAAGTAAGAAGTGAGTAGTGTGCAACACACAAGTACCTTATGTGCAATTTCCTTTGTGAGACATGTCAACCACTTTAGTGTAACATAATTAGCAAGTGTTATGCAACACACTCATGCAACATGTGCAACATGAGCTTGCAACATTTGGGTGAAAGTATTGAATTACTTGTTCCAAAGTATGTGACACTAGGAATTTGGTGTAACTAAAGGGTAGAGTAGCCAATTATATCTCACAACACCTTAGTTATACTTAGGGTCACTCATGGAGCAAGGTTCATGTTGACCAAAATCACCAAAATGCCCTCCAAGGTGTAGTTGACCACCATTTAGCCCTAGGATGCTCTAGTTTAACCAATTAAAAAGTCTAGCTTAGAGACCTTGCATGGAGGAGCACCCTTAAGCAAAGTTGTAGAGAATTTCATAAGGAACAAAAGTTCTAATATGGCCATCTCATGAAAATGATCAGAACATGCTCAAAAATGGCCCACAAGTCAGTATTAGAGGCTGTTTTGGGACTTAGCAATTTTGGCTAAGTGTGAAGCTGAAAACCGTTTCACTGTACCTCACTTTGGCAACTTGTAACTCACAAACTAGGCCGAACCAGTCTTTGAGCCAATTGACAAAGTTGTTGTCCACGCATAGCTCTACAACATTGTCAATATCACCATCACCTAGTTCTAAATGGTTTAGGAGTTATGGTGCCTGGAAAAAACGAGTTTCAGTCGGTTAGCTAACTGAAACTCGGTTTCAGTTTCTGGGTACCTCACTTCAGGGCCCTGTATGTCACTAACTAAACCAAACCAGCTCATGATGTCTTTTATAAACTTGTAGTGCTCACATAGGTCTACAACTTTGCTAATTGGAGGTGTCACTAATTCGAGCTCGTTTACGAGTTAATCAACGTCAAACATTCGCTGTCAGCCCACCACGCCGGGCTTCGTTTAGTCGACCGTCACCGACAGCTTCGTGTCGTGGCGCTCGGACAGAGCTCGGTGGCCGCGTGGCGCTCGCGCCCTGCCGTCGCCTCCACATCGCACGCATGCGCGCGGGCGTGAAGTTGGGGCCGCCACCTCAACCCCCACCACTCGCGCTCACCATTCCCTCCTCTACTTCCTCCTCCGCGCGCAGGCGGTGACCAGAGAACCGGAACGGCGACCGCGTTCGAGCCTTTCTCCCAAACCGCAGCTCCATTCGCCAAACCGTCTAGACCACCGCACCCCCGTGAGCCCCTCCACCTCCTCGCCCTTACCGAACCCTCGCTATCGCTTCAGGTGAGCTACACTGCGAAGGCGGCTCCACCGGGCCGCCATGTCCGCCGCCGTCGAGCTCGCATGTGGCCATGCCATTCGGGCCCCCCCCCTATCCTATCTCCTCCATGCTGTAGGTATAGTTAGGTATGCTAAAGCTCATAGGGTAGGCAAATTGAGCCGGGATGCCGGCGACTCATTGGAGTTGGTCGAGCCGCGGCCGCACGCCGCCATGACCACTGCCATCCTCTCTGGCCGCCATAATCCTAGCAATTGAGGGTACCCCTAGGTGCGCGAGGTTGAGGTGAACGCACTGGTACCGTAGCTTCGCCGGAGGCGCCGTCATCGGCGAGCTAGAGCTCGCCGGAGTCGCGGCCGTCTCCGCCCCTCCGTCTCTCTCTCTGACCGGTGGGGCCACCTGGTCAGTCACGTACGCGCGCGGGCGGGAGCCATAGCAAGCCGCGCGCGAGAGCGGGCCGCGCGCGCGAGTTGTGGGCCGCGTCTTTCCCGGGCCGGCCCAGTAACGAATAAGATTTGTTTGATTTTTATTTATTCTGTCACAGTTTTGGTTAAGTTTTGGAAAATGTAGATCTAGGGTTTTACTTGCTCAAAAATCATGAGATAAATTTTGTTAGGATCTACATGATGTGTAGTATTTTAGAAAAATATGATTTGGTTCTGTGATATGTAGTTTCTGGGATATTTAAATAGGTCTTTGAAATGTGTTTTAAATCACATGCAAACTTGTTTAAATTATATCTTGAGTTTCAGTGTTCCAAAAATTATGAAATTTGGTGGGTAGACTAATTTATACTTGCTCTAGCTCTGGTAAAAATTTGGGCAGTAGTGCTTAAGTACTTTTCAAGTTATAATGCTATCTTGTTATTTTAGGAAATATTTAAATGAATTTTTGTAATTTTTCTACATGTGCAATGCTCATATAACTTTTTGGAGAATGTCTTGGTACCCTAGAGCGTCCAAGAAAATTAGTAAATCTGTTGTTTGACACTTTTTACTATGCTTTGTTATTTATACAAGAATCAGCCTTTTTGGCTTGGGAATTTTGTGTAGGAAGTTCCTGTAAATAAATTTAGTTTAAATTTTTACAGTAGACTCTTTTTGGGCCAGAGAGTCTCCTGTAATTTTTGTAGAATTTTAGGAGCCATTTACATATATGTTTGAAATTCCACTTAATTAATTAAGTAAATTAAGAAAGGGGTGTAAATAAATATTCTAGGTGGGCACACCTTACTTTCTGGTGTTCTTGTGACCTTTGTGAACTTGTGGTAACAGTAGTTTGGTCTTATGGGATGTTTGCCACATCAATAAATATTTAATCTTTGCAATTCTAGGTTTTCTGGACAGCTGGTAGTATCTTTGGGTTTGACCCTTAATAAAAGTGGTTGCTGTAAAACTTGTAAATACCAAAGTTGGAGTAAACTTGATAAATTAGCTTGTGTCAAAATTTGGGAGCATTTGGCTTAGTAGTTTAGGAGTTATTGCTGTTTTAAGTGACAGTCCAGAATTGACTGCTCTCTGTTTGGGGAGGACAGATTCTGGAACTTTGGAATTTCGACTAGGTAAACTTTGGAATTAAGTGTTGTGGTCTGAAAACGTTTTGTGGTGCATTTCTTAAGCTTTCCAGATTGTCTTAGATCATATCTTTTGGATTTGGGAATCTCCAGTTATGTTAGAAACAAGTAGCTGCTGTCCTAGAATGTCTTACTGTGATATTTTGGGTTGGATGTGGTAACCTAAATAATGTCACTCTTGTGTTTGTTAGGTGTTAGGGCCTTAACCGAAGATGAACAACTATATCTTAGGTTGGGTAGATTAGGTAAGTACTTCTCCACCGGAGAAGAGATTTGCACGTACTGATAAAGTAACTTGATTAGATTATTATATTTTATTTCTGAAATGCATTTCATTCCAAGCATGTTGCACCTTTATGCATCCATGATATTTATTGTGCATTCATGCAATAGGTGTACCGGAGGGGGTAACTCTCCTCGAATTCGAGCCTGTGATTCCGGAGGAAGTCCAGGACCAGCCGGAGCAGCTAGAGGAACCAGCCGGCGACGAAGCTCCTGCCGAAGATCTACCCGAGTGTCCTGACCACCGGCCTTTAACCTTTCTGAAAGGCAAGCCCCGGTGCATGCTGAACCTACTGATTTATAAATTAATCTTGAGTACTTTTAATTGTTTACTGCATTAAGTTGTAGGAGTTATATGAAAACACTTGTTGCATTATACCTGTCCTTGTCCAGATATCGTACTTAATCCTATATTAGGTTTAGACACGTGTCAATGCTTAGCCCTGCTTAGTACGGTAGAAGTCGGGTGATTTCCGGTCATCCGCGAGATGTAGGAAGGAGTCACGAGTGGCTTTATGGCTATCGTGGATGGAACCATGCTTAAAAATGAAATTGAGACCGGGCGGGAGTTCGATAGTACAGCCGCAAGACACTTCACGTCTTGGGTGTGGAGCTATGCCCGTCTGAGTCATTTAAGGACCGATTCGCTGTACGTCCTTGAGTCATGTTGAACGCAGTCTAACACTTAGTTGGCCGGATAAGTCGTTTCGACCGCGAAGCCGAGTAATGTGGTTCAGGCCGAGAATCGAATGGTAGGTTGCTTCTTGGAGGAGAGAAAGGATGTGCTTGGGGACATTGGCGTGAGACCAAGGGAAGGGTTAGAGTCCCTATCACCTGGCAGAGTGTCACCCTTGGGGTCGCGACATCATTCGGACCCATGATTCCTGAATCATATGAAACGGTGGCCTGTGCGACCCTGGCAGGGGTCTGCACGGTGAGTGTTAGAAATACCCCTCCAGCTGAATAGGAATTCGATTCGAATCGCCGTCGCTCCCGGTTAGTGAGCACTTGACTTGAGCAGCGGCAACGTAGATCTCATTAAATGAACTGGTGGTTAAGGGAATGATACAATGTTGCCACAATTCATGCCTGCTCTGGATATAATGATGATAATTGTTTGATTTAATCAAGTGTATGTTTAGTACAGGTGCTAAGATAGATGACTGGTAAATGCTAAAAATAACTGCTAGTACAGGTTATAAGAGTCTCAATTACTTATGCCTTTATGCAAAAATGTGATATCAGCTAGCCTCTTGTGTAAGCCTTGTATAATCCTTGGTGTCATCTTATTTCTGGTTTTCGACGGGTAAGTCTAGCTGAGTACATTCCAGTACTCAGGGTTTATTCCCTCCTATTGCAGATGATATGCTCTACCATGGTTTCTGCAAAAATTGTCTCCACCCTGCGGGTGACGAAGACTAGATCACTTGGGCGTGATCATCTTTTATGTACTTTCCTGATGCTTTTGTGGGATGTTGATCAACAAGACTGGCAGTAGTTAAACAACTGGTGTGTTTATGCTTCCGCTACTTTTATAAACTTGGTTTGTAATAATTGCAACTCCGTGTGTGTAAACTTATTTCAGAACTACTGGTGCAACGTAACGTATGATGTTGTATGTTGAATGATGCGATCCTGGTTGTAAGCAAGTTGGTTTGAAATTCTTCGTGGTTTCAATTGACTACCGGGATTATATGGGCTCAAGTCCGAAAATTTGAGCACTTCGGTGCTTGTTTTTGTACTTATGCTCTTATAATTTGGTCGGTTCTGTTACAGCTGGTACCGGAGCATAATTCAACATTAAACACATCGTACGAGTATTTAAAAACAAAAGTATTTGATTATGAAAAAGGGTTAAAACACTAAAAATTATTTTTAGGTATGCCAGTGATCACATCCCTTAGCCCAAATAAGGACTTTCATGTGGCTTATTATAAAGACTAACTTGGGGGCCTTGTTTGTTTTTGTTTCGTCGTCCATACGGCGTGATATTGTATGGATGCCATCCACTTGGGTGGTAATATATGGATCAATTGCCTCGACGCTCTGGTAAGTGTGAGTTGTGAGAGTATGATTGTCCAACCGACGATCTAGGGGAGAGTAGTTTTGGTGACTTGCATACTTACATGTTTAAACCATGTAATTACGTAAGCACTTAATTGTGGGAACCTTTATATCGGGTAGCTGTGATATTGAAGTATATACATCAGGGGATGTGTATATTGAAAGTATTTAAATTACTGCTTTCTTGTGTGCATATATTAGGAAACTGTTGGGCTGAAATGAGGTTTTCTGCAGGTACACTAACAGCGTAACGAGTAGACCGATAGTTTCGCTTATATGAGAGAACGTATGTATGCCACCGCCTAGCGTTAGAACTTTAGGATTCTACTAAGGTGAGAGGGCGTACGGAACGTGCATGCATCATGTTAATTATATCATACATATCATTTACTCCCTCCTTAAAAATTTCAGTACTACCGACTAAATTAAATTTCGTATCCCCTAAATGATCCTCACTTTAAGTCGTATCTTGTTGCTACAGATGGCACGTACCAAGAGGACCGCTCGCAAGTCCACTGGGGGCAGGGCACCGCATCACCAGCTCGCTCCACGTGAGCCCCGCCCTGAGCCTACTGAGGTGGAAAGGCTGAGGGCAGAGTTGGCTGAAGTGACTGCTGCCAGGAATGCAGCGCGTCAGCAACTGGAGCAAGTGATTCGTGATCGTGACCAGGAAACCCTTGCAGTCCAGAGATTGACAGTAGCAAATCGCAACTGTCAACGCATGTTGGTCCGTGTCATGAATCAGAGGGATGAAGCCTGGCACGAGGAGAACGTTCTGAGAGCTCGTCAGTTTGAGCTCGAACAGCAGTTGGAGAATGCTGAAGAATACAATGACAATCTTCATGAAGAAGTGCACCGCCTGAATAACCAGCTTAATCCTCTGCTGCCTCAAGACAACAACGCAGATGAGGACATGGGTTCGGGAATCTTCATGGTTGAAGATGATGATGAAGTGGAGGTCAATGGGCCCCAAGATGCCGCACCAGAAGAAGCACTAGAAGAAGAGCCAGAAGAAGAAGAAGATGAGGAGTTAGAGCCTGTTAGTGATGAGGACGGCGGGGAGATCCTTGACACCGACTCTGAGGACGATGCTTAGAGTAGTTATCACGTAGCTATGATGTTAGGATCGTCTTTTATGCCTCCTGGGGTTGGAGTGAGGCTTTGTAATAACTTGACTTTTTGGATGTAAGGTCGAACCCTATGTTTCCTGGATGTTTAGTTGGAACCTGTTAATTTCGATCGCAATTGGATGTCTTATTGTGTTGCGTTCGATGATGGTGTCACGATTAGCACCCTTCGGTGCCGCGACGAAACCGAGGGCCTCCTATGGCGCGCGACATAAGGCTGTGCTGCTTGGCACGGGCTGGTATCGAGGTGGCTAGTCATGATCCAACATGGAACTCTACCGTTGAGAAGTCTCTTTGTGGTCAGTTTGAAGTAGCATTTCGCAGACAACTAAAAATGTTGAGATCGAATCCAAGTACCGGGCAAAAGTTCAAAAATCGTAGATATTAACGTAAACGGTTTAGTAACTGTTGTGCTCCTTGTGAGTGAACCTTTATCAAGTACATCTTGTTGGATTCCCTCTCATGATTGCGCCAATTGATTCGCTTGATTGGATTGTGCGGTTGTGATGAATTATTGTGCCATGATTATTTTGAGAAGTCTATTTCATGAAGTCAGTTTGATATATTTACAATAATTCATCTACAAACTTCCCACATCGTCAGTGCTCATTGACTATGCATTTTGCAGATGTCGTACAATCTTCGTCGGGGTCGTGGCAATGAGGATGAGGAACAGCCACCCCCTCCCCCACCACCTACCCCGGCTGAGTTGATGCAGACCGTGGTCGAAGGGCAGCGCATGCTGGCAGATGCTATGCGCCAGCTTGCCAACCAGGAGGCTCGACATGGCCGCCAGGGCCCAGAACCCAATCAGTACAGTGATTTCAAGAATTTTCTTGATACTAAGCCCCCGCTCTTTAAGGAGGCGGAGGAACCACTGCAAGCTGATGAGTGGTTGAATACTATTGAACAAAAGTTTCGTCTGCTTCGCTTGACTGATGAGCTAAAGACTGAATATGCTTCTCACCAACTACATGGCTCAGTGGGTATTTGGTGGAGCCACTATCGTTCCACATTGCCTGCAAATGTCTCGATTGCTTGGGATCAGTTCAAGGCCGCATTTCGTGGGAATTATATTCCTCCAGGTCTTATGGCTATCAAGCACACAGAATTTATGAGGCTGTCGCAGGGCAATAAAAGCTTGACTGAATACCTGCAATCTTTCAACAACCTGGCCAGGTATGCCACCGAGTTTGTGGATACCGATGCCAAGAAAATTGCTAGCTTCAAAAGAGGCCTCGGCCCAAAGCTGATGAAGACTATGGGCACTAGCAAGAGAACAATAACTCTATCTATGTTGCTTCTAAGAGTCGCAAGAGGGCACTTGAGGCAGGTGCTTCACAGTCTCGAGCTCCAGCTGCCCCGAGGGCTCCTCCTCGCCCTCCTGCCACAAGTGCTAAGTTCTGTCCCCCGCAAAAGAAGGCGCCAGCGAAGACTGGGTTTCGCAAGGCATATACAGTGGCTCTGCCAAAGCGTAATTCGGGCCAAGACAGCTCCAGTGTCCTTCCTAGCAACATGCCTTGCTGGAACTGCAACAAGCCAGGCCATTGGTCCAGGAACTGTCCTTACCTAAGAAGAATGTTAACCAAGGTGGTCGTCAAGGGCACGCTCATTATAATAGTATTGAGGAAATCCCATCTGGTGAGGTTGTCATTGCTGGTAAGTTCCTAGTTGACCAACACCCTGCAGTGGTATTTTTTGATTCAGGTGCTTCGTATTCCTTTATCAGTCCTAAGTTTGCATCAGAGTTTGCACACAAATTGCATACTGTTGAAGGTGGGGATTATTGTATTAGCGCAGCAAGTGGGAATATTTCCACAAATAAAGTAGTGGGGAATCTTGAGCTTGAGATAGAAGGACGGAAGTACTCGCTTGCCTTAGTGGTTTTGCCGGGCTTAGACATCGATATTATTTTGGGCATGAATTGGATGAGTCAGAATGGGGTACTCATTGATACATCCACTCGGGAAGTTATGCTCAGAGATCCTACAGATCAAAAGGGTTTTCTGGTACAACTTCCTAGAAAAGTTGATTTGTCTAGGGAAGTTCATGCTGTGCAAGCAAAGGCGTTGGCCGAAATTCCAGTAGTAAATGAGTTTCTGGACGTTTTTCCTGATGATTTGCCGGGGCTCCCTCCGGATCGGGATGTGAAATTTAAAATCGAGTTGTTGCCTGGCACGGCTCCCATCTCTAGGAGACCTTATAGGATGCCTTCGAATGAGTTAGCTGAACTTAAGGTGCAATTGAATGAACTTTTGAAAAAGGGGTTGATTCGTCCTAGTTCGTCGCCGTGGGGATGTCCTGCTATCTTTGTAAAGAAGAAGGATCAGTCATTGCGGATGTGCGTAGATTATAGACCTCTCAATGCAGTCACTGTCAAAAATAAGTACCCTCCATCACGTATCGACATCTTGTTCGATCAGTTGTCTAAAGCTAAAGTTTTCTCCAAGATCGATCTAAGATCTGGCTACCATCAAATTAAAATCCGCCCGGAAGATGTTCCAAAGACAGCCTTTTCTACCAGATACGGTCTTTATGAGTATCTTGTTATGTCTTTTGGCTTGACAAATGCCCCCGCACACTTCATGTACTTGATGAATTCGGTGTTTATGCCTGAATTGGACAAGTTTGTGGTGGTATTTATTGATGACATCCTGATATATTCTGTAAATGAGGAAGATCACGCTGAACATCTGCGTATAGTCCTCACAAGACTACGTGAACATCAACTATATGCAAAATTCAGTAAGTGTGAATTCTGGCTTCGTGAAGTACCTTTCCTTGGGCACGTGTTGTCCGATGGAGGAATTATGGTGGACCCCGCCAAGGTACAAGAAGTACTGAACTGGAAGGCTCCTATCTCGGTTCACGAGGTTCGGAGTTTTCTTGGTTTGGCTGGCTATTATCGTCGCTTCATCCCGGATTTCTCTAAAATAGCCAAGCCAATGACTCGGTTGCTGCAAAAAGACACCAGGTTTGTCTGGACTCCTGAGTGTGATGCAGCTTTTCACCAACTGCGAACCCTCCTAACCTCAGCTCCGGTTTTGGCACAACTGGATATCGAGAAACCATTTGATGTTTATTGTGATGCCTCAGGCATAGGTTTGGGAGGTGTTCTGATGCAGGAAGGCCGAGTAATTGCATATACCTCTCGACAACTTCGGAAACATGAGGTGAATTATCCAACGCATGACTTAGAACTCGCCGCGGTTGTTCATGCTTTGAAAGCCTGGCGGCACTATCTGTTGGGCAATGTTTGCAATATCTACACAGACCACAAAAGCCTCAAATACATCTTCACCCAACCCGAGTTAAATATGCATCAACGAAGATGGCTCGAGTTGATTAAGGATTATAACCTTCAAGTGCACTATCATCCTGGCAAGGCAAATGTGGTTGCGGATGCTTTAAGCCGTAAGTCTCATTGCCATTCCCTAGTTGAAACTGATTTTCATCGATCTCGCCTTCTACATCCAGCAGTCTTGTACAACATCACTGTCAGTTGTACTCTCAAAAGCAGAATTATTGAGCTCCAAAAGACTGACATTGGTGTATTCCACATAAAACGCAAAATGAAAGAGCAAGAAACTACACAGTTCAGGGTAGATGAAGAGGGTGTACTATGGTTCAAGGATAGGTTAGTTGTTCCTAAGGACCGAGAGCTTAGAAATGATATTATGTCTGAAGCACACTCCTCTAAGTTGTCCATCCATCCTGGTAGCAATAAGATGTATTATGATTTGAAGCCATACTATTGGTGGACCAAGATGCGGAAAGAGATAGCTGCATATGTGGCTAGGTGTGACACCTGCTGTAGAGTTAAAGCTGTGCATATGAAAGCTGGGTTGCTTCAACCACTTTCTATTTCAGGTTGGAAATGGGAAGAGATAAGTATGGATTTCATTGTCGGACTTCCTCCTACTGTCAAAAATCATAACTCCATCTGGGTAATTGTAGATCGTTTGACCAAATCAGCTCACTTCATTCCAGTTAGAGTGGACTATCGTCCCACTGACTATGCTGAGTTGTACTTCAATCAGATAGTCTGGCTCCATGGGATACCTCGTACTATCATATCTGACCGTGGTCCCCAGTTCACTGCTCGCTTTTGGGAGCACTTGCATCACCTTCTGGGAACCAAGTTAGTGAGGAGCTCTGCTTATCACCCCCAGACGTCAGGTCAGACGGAACGAGTTAACCAAATCTTGGAAGATCTGTTACGGGCATGTGTAATATCGTCCAAGGGTTCTTGGGAAAAATGGTTACCTCTATCCGAATTCTCGTACAATAATAGTTACCAAGAGAGTATTAAGATGGCCCCATTCGAAGCTTTGTACGGTCGGAAGTGTAGAACTCCACTAAACTGGGTAGAAGCTGGTGAAAGGAGGTATTATGGTATTGATTTTGTTCATGAAGCTGAGGAACAAGTCCGTACCATCCAAAAACATATGGCTGCAGCCCAAGCTAGACAGAAAAGTTATGCTGACCGTCGTAGAAAACCGCTCGAGTTTGAAGTTGGAGACTTCGTTTATCTGAAAGTTTCTCCAATGAAGAGTGTCCAACGTTTTGGTGTTAAGCGGAAACTTGCGCCAAGATACGTGGGTCCTTTCCAGATCATAGGCAAGAGTGGAGCTGTTGCGTATAAAATCCAGTTACCTCCAGAAATGAGTGCCATATTCAACGTCTTCCATGTATCTCAGCTCAAAAAGTGTCTTCGAGTTCCTGAGGAAAGAGTCCCGTTAGGAGATATCAGGCTTGAGTCTGATTTAACTTACGAAGAAAAGCCAGTCCGGGTGATAGATACTCAGGAATGAGTAACTAGAAGCAAAGTGGTTAAGTGGTATAAAGTAATGTGGAGTAATCAGGGTAGTGAAAGTGACGCTACATGGGAACGGGAAGACTATTTACGGGATGGTTATAAGGAATTCTATGAAAAATGGTACGCTTTCCAAATCTCGGGACGAGATTTTTATAAGGGGGGAGGGCTGTAACACCTCAGGTGTTTAGCTCCTTAATTGCATTGCATTTGCATAAGCATAAGCAAGCATCATTCATTTCATGCATAAGCTTATAATATGTGAAACATGCTTTGGAAACATTGTCACATATGTTTATATTTCATGTGAAGTAAGAAGTGAGTAGTGTGCAACACACAAGTACCTTATGTGCAATTTCCTTTGTGAGACATGTCAACCACTTTAGTGTAACATAATTAGCAAGTGTTATGCAACACACATGCAACATGTGCAACATGAGCTTGCAACATTTGGGTGAAAGTATTGAATTACTTGTTCCAAAGTATGTGACACTAGGAATTTGGTGTAACTAAAGGGTAGAGTAGCCAATTATATCTCACAACACCTTAGTTATACTTAGGGTCACTCATGGAGCAAGGTTCATGTTGACCAAAATCACCAAAATGCCCTCCAAGGTGTAGTTGACCACCATTTAGCCCTAGGATGCTCTAGTTTGATCAATTAAAAAGTCTAGCTTAGAGACCTTGCATGGAGGAGCACCCTTAAGCAAAGTTGTAGAGAATTTCATAAGGAACAAAAGTTCTAATATGGCCATCTCATGAAAATGATCAGAACATGCTCAAAAATGGCCCACAAGTCAGTATTAGAGGCTGTTTTGGGACTTAGCAATTTTGGCTAAGTGTGAAGCTGAAAACCGTTTCACTGTACCTCACTTTGGCAACTTGTAACTCACAAACTAGGCCGAACCAGTCTTTGAGCCAATTGACAAAGTTGTTGTCCACGCATAGCTCTACAACATTGTCAATATCACCATCACCTAGTTCTAAATGGTTTAGGAGTTATGGTGCCTGGAAAAAACGAGTTTCAGTCGGTTAGCTAACTGAAACTCGGTTTCAGTTTCTGGGTACCTCACTTCAGGGCCCTGTATGTCACTAACTAAACCGAACCAGCTCATGATGTCTTTTACAAACTTGTAGTGCTCACATAGGTCTACAACTTTGCTAATTGGAGGTGTCACTAATTCGAGCTCGTTTACGAGTTAATCAACGTCAAACATTCGCTGTCAGGCCACCACGCCGGGCTTCGTTCAGTCGACCGTCACCGACAGCTTCGCGTCGTGGCGCTCGGACAGAGCTCGGTGGCCGCGTGGCGCTCGCGCCCTGCCGTCGCCTCCACATCGCACGCATGCGCGCGGGCGTGAAGTTGGGGCCGCCACCTCAACCCCCACCACTCGCGCTCACCATTCCCTCCTCTACTTCCTCCTCCGCGCGCGGGCGGTGACCAGAGAAGCGGAACGGCGACTGCGTTCGAGCCTTTCTCCCAAACCGCAGCTCCATTCGCCAAACCGTCTAGACCACCGCACCCCCGTGAGCCCCTCCACCTCCTCGCCCTCACCGAACCCTCGCTATCGCTTCAGGTGAGCTACACTGCGAAGGCGGCTCCACCGGGCCACCATGTCCGCCGCCGTCGAGATCGCACGTGGCCATGCCATTCGGGCCCCCCCTATCCTATCTCCTCCATGCTGTAGGTATAGTTAGGTATGCTAAAGCTCATAGGGTAGGCAAATTGAGCCGGGATGCCGGCGACTCGTCGGAGTTGGTCGAGCCGCGGCCGCACGCCGCCATGACCGCTGCCATCCTCTCTGGCCGCCATAATCCTAGCAATTGAGGGTACCCCTAGGTGCGCGAGGTTGAGGTGAACGCACTGGTACCGTAGCTTCGCCGGAGGCGCCGTCGTCGGCGAGCTAGAGCTCGCCGGAGTCGCGGCTGTCTCCTCCCCTCCGTCTCTCTCTGACCGGTGGGGCCACCTGGTCAGTCACGTACGCGCGCGGGCGGGAGCCGTAGCAAGCCGCGCGCGAGAGCGGGCCGCGCACGCGAGTCGTGGGCCGCGTCTTTCCCGGGCCGGCCCAGTAACGAATAAGATTTGTTTGATTTTTATTTATTCTGTCACAGTTTTGGTTAAGTTTTGGAAAATGTAGATCTAGGGTTTTACTTGCTCAAAAATCATGAGATAAATTTTGTTAGGATCTACATGATGTGTAGTATTTTAGAAAAATATGATTTGGTTCTGTGATGTGTAGTTTCTGGGATATTTAAATAGGTCTTTGAAATGTGTTTTAAATCACATGCAAACTTGTTTAAATTATATCTTGAGTTTCATTATTCCAAAAATTATGAAATTTGGTGGGTGGACTAATTTATACTTGCTCTAGCTTTGGTAAAAATTTGGGCAGTAGTGCTTAAGTACTTTTCAAGTTATAATGCTATCTTGTTATTTTAGGAAATACTTAAATGAATTTTTGTAATTTTTCTACATGTGAAATGCTCATATAACTTTTTGGAGAATGTCTTGGTACCCTAGAGCGTCCAAGAAAATTAGTAAATCTATTGTTTGACACTTTTTACTATGCTTTGTTATTTATACAAGAATCAACCTTTTTGGCTTGGGAATTTTGTGTAGGAAGTTCCTGTGAATAAATTTAGTTCAAATTTTTATAGTATACTCTTTTTGGGTCATAGAGTCTCCTGTAATTTTTGTAGAATTTTAGGAGTAGTTTACATATATGTTTGAAATTCCACTTAATTAATTAAGTAAATTAAGAAAGGGGTGTAAATAAATATTCTAGGTGGGCACACCTTACTTTCTGGTGTTCTTGTGACCTTTGTGAACTTGTGGTAATAGTAGTTTGGTCTTATGGGATGTTTGCCACATCAATAAATATTTAATCTTTGCAATTCTAGGTTTTCTGGACAGCTGGTAGTATCTTTGGGTTTGACCCTTAATAAAAGTGGTTGCTGTAAAACTTATAAATACCAAAGTTGGAGTAAACTTGATAAATTAGCTTGTGTCAAAATTTGGGAGCATTTGGCTTAGTAGTTTAGGAGTTATTGCTGTTTTAAGTGACAGTCCAGGATTGACTGCTCTCTGTTTGGGGAGAACAGATTCTGGAACTTTAGAATTTCGACTAGGTAAACTTTGGAATTAAGTGTTGTGGTCTGAAAACGTTTTGTGGTGCATTTCTTAAGCTTTCCAGATTGTCTTAGATCATATCTTTTGGATTTGGGAATCTCCAGTTATGTTAGAAACAAGTAGCTGCTGTCCCAGAATGTCTTACTGTGATATTTTGGGTTGGATGTGGTAACCTAAATAATGTCACTCTTGTGTTTGTTAGGTGTTAGGGCCTTAACCGAAGATGAACAACTATATCTTAGGTTGGGTAGATTAGGTAAGTACTTCTCCACCGGAGAAGAGATTTGCACGTACTGATAAAGTAACTTGATTAGATTATTATATTTTATTTCTGAAATGCATTTCATTCCGAGCATGTTGCACCTTTATGCATCCATGATATTTATTGTGCATTCATGCAATAGGTGTACCGGAGGGGGTAACTCTCCTCGAATTCGAGCCTGTGATTCCGGAGGAAGTCCAGGACCAGCCGGAGCAGCTAGAGGAACCAGCCGGCGACGAAGCTCCTGCCGAAGATCTACCCGAGTGTCCTGACCACCGGCCTTCGACCTTTCTGAAAGGCAAGCCCTGGTGCATGCTGAACCTACTGATTTATAAATTAATATTGAGTACTTTTAATTGTTTACTGCATTAAGTTATAGGAGTTATATGAAAACACTTGTTGCATTATACCTGTCCTTGTCCAGATATCGTACTTAATCCTATATTAGGTTTAGGCACGTGTCAATGCTTAGCCCTGCTTAGTACGGTAGAAGTCGGGTGATTTCCGGTCATCCGCGAGATGTAGGAAGGAGTCACGAGTGGCTTTATGGCTATCGTGGATGGAACCATGCTTAAAAATAAAATTGAGACCGGGCGGGAGTTCGATAGTACAGCCGCAAGACACTTCACGTCTTGGGTGTGGAGCTATGCCTGTCTGAGTCGTTTAAGGACCGATTCGCTGTACGTCCTTGAGTCATGTTGAACGCAGTCTAACACTTAGTTGGCCGGATAAGTCGTTCCGACCGCGAAGCCGAGTAATGTGGTTCAGGCCGGGAATCGAATGGTAGGTTGGTTCTTGGAGGAGAGAAAGGATGTGCTTGGGGACATTGGCGTGAGACCAAGGGGGGGTTAGAGTCCCTATCACCTGGCAGAGTGTCGCCCTTGGGGTCGCGACATCATTCGGACCCGTGATTCCTGAATCATATGAAACGGTGGCCTGTGCGACCCTGGCAGGGGTCTGCACGGTGAGTGTTAGAAATACCCCTCCAGCTGGATAGGAATTCGATTCGAATCGCCGTCGCTCCCGGTTAGTGAGCACTTGACTTGAGCAGCGGCAACGTAGATCTCATTAAATGAACTGGTGGTTAAGGGAATGATACAATGTTGCCACAATTCATGCCTGCTCTGGATATAATGATGATAATTGTTTGATTTAATCAAGTGCATGTTTAGTACAAGTGCTAAGATAGATGACAGGTAAATGCTAAAAATAACTGCTAGTACAGGTTATAAGAGTCTCAATTACTTATGCCTTTATGCAAAAATATGATGTCAGCTAGCCTCTTGTGTAAGCCTTGCATAATCCTTGGTGTCATCTTATTTCTGGTTTTCGACGGGTAAGTCTAGCTGAGTACATTCCAGTACTCAGGGTTTATTCCCTCCTGTTGCAGATGATATGCTCTACCAAGGTTTCTATAAAAATTGTCTCCACCCTGCAGGTGACGAAGACTAGATCACTTGGGCGTGATCATCTTTTATGTACTTTCCTGATGCTTTTGTGGGATGTTGATCAACAAGACTGGCAGTAGTTAAACAACTGGTGTGTTTATGCTTCCGCTACTTTTATAAACTTGGTTTGTAATAATTGCAACTCCATGTGTGTAAACTTATTTCAGAACTACTGGTGTAACGTAACGTATGATGTTGTATGTTGAATGATGCGATCCTGGTTATAAGCAAGTTGGTTTGAAATCCTTCGTGATTTCGATTGACTACCGGGATTATACGGGCTCAAGTCCGAAAATTTGAGCACTTCGGTGCTTGTTTTTGTACTTATGCTCTTATAATTTGGTCGGTTCTGTTACAGTTCGGCCATGGGTCATATGGAGGCGGCTAAGGTGGATGGTGCAGCTGAGGTGGAAGGCATGGTGGTGGCTGGAGGGGGTAGTGGTGGCACAGTAGCGGATGAAGCCAATGCCAGGTTGTCAAGGGCGTCGATGCTCAAGGTAGCAGGCCCTCGACTACGAAGCTCGTAGCTTGGGTTGGTAATGGCGAAGGGTTTATCCCCTAGACGCCCTATGTTGAAGGGGATGAGATTAAGAGCAACAGAGGTAGATTAGGAGATAACTTGTTTCTTGATTGCCTTCTCATAAGCTGATTACAGGGTATATATAGGACTACCCAGCCCCTAGGCGCCAGCCACAAGCTCCTTGGTTCTCTCCCCATTAATCATCTTTAATCTCTCATTAATTCTATCATTTCCCCAGACTACTAATTGTCATTAACTACAGCTGGTGCCCCCTTGGAGACTGCTCTAGCTGCGTCTCAAGCCCTGGAGCGCCTTTGATATTGGTGCCCTCACATGACATCACATGGCACTATGATGAAGTACTAGGACAGCAGCATGCCCTGGTGGGAGAAGATCGCTAGCAGAGTGCCTTCAGGAGATCGAAGACGATTCAATGGCACAGAAATTAACACCTTCTGGAACTTATAAAAAGAGAGGAACAGGCGAATATTCAACATCTCATAAATAGTGTTGCAAGTGGCCGTAAGGATCAAAGATGACATTGAGCAAAGAATGAGAGCTTTCGGCTAGAGGGGGTTTTCATCTTTGAGAGAGCTTTTCCTTTTCCTGCCCTAGGGTGTGGTTTTTTTCCTTGTTTTTGTTTGTAAATAAAAAACTCTTTATCCCTATCTTAATTGAAAAGCAGAGCTCCTACCAAAGCTTTTAAAAAAGAAAGGTTTGTCTAACTTTATATTTGCCTGAATGTTTTTGCACTCCTAGATGTTTACTCTTTATTACTGCAGAGTACCTGCAACCTAATTTAGGTTCAACACATTTGCTTACATATGTTTAGGAAGGGGAAAATATGTGTGTTTAGGTCCATAATTTTGGTTTAGGTTAATGTTGATCCAAAATTGTCAGTACTTATATTCCAGAATTTTCTGATTGCCTGTAAATAGTACTGCAACTTCTAAATTAACAACTCACAAGGTTGTTTCCATTCCAGTACCAGTTATGCGACAACTACCACTAAATTTTGATCATTTAAGCTCCCAGCAATGTGGTTAAGCTGTACTCAGTTGCATATTTTCATGATTGGGACCTTTGATTGCCATGGAGGAACAACTTGAGTGACAGCTGAATGGTCAAGTCCCAGAAAACTGCAAAAAGTTGAAGTTAACTGATACATATGGCTGCTATGGATTAAAAAGATTTTGGGGGTTCTAGAATTATTAGAAGGCACAATCATCGACACAAGAGATGATGTCCAGCGAAGTTTTGCTGTTCCTGAAGTTCTCAGAGCATGAGCAAGTCAGCCATCAACACTTTAACATATGAGATGACAGCTTTTAGGGTCTGTTTGGTAGAGCTTCACTCCTTAATTCTTAGCTTCATCTCCTTGATTCTTTGAGTGATTCTAGTTAATTCCTATGAGGGAGCAGGGTGGGGAGTATATGAGAATTGATTGTGGTGGGTTTTGAATAGGGAGCGGTGAGAAGCTTTTTTTTGCTCCTAGCTTCTAGCATAAATAGAGAAGTGATTTTTGTGTACTCCCCACCTGAATTTGTGCGAGATTTAACTGTTTGGATGGGGAGAAGCGATTCTCTGGAGAATCTGCTCCATGGAGCCTTGCCAAACGGATGACGTCCTGGAGATAAATTTATTAGAGTTGATCTCAGGCTCAATCAACAAGACCGATAGTCTGTTCGCTTGAGATTATCAGCCAGATCAGTCAGCCGTTCAGCAGTGTTTTTCTCTAAAAAAACCCAGCCAGATTGGCCAGATTTCAGCCCAAACGATAAGCTGCGAGTCCTAAGGGGCTATGGCCCACCAGGTGCCCTGATCGTGGGCACGTCATGACCGTAAATGGCCTGGTCCCAGGACACCCCGAGCCTATATAAGTCAGGGAGACTCGTTCTCCCTAAGCACGTTGATTAGTCTTAACCCTAACGATCAAGGGAGGCTCAGGAGTACAAGCAGGCATCCGACTCATCACCAACGCCACGCCTGCTGTACAAGCAGGCACGGGACATCAGCGGCCTTTTGGGCATCTTCCAATTAAAGGTCAGTAATCAATTAAGTCTAATTAATTATTAATCACAGATTAGGTGTTCATGTATTAGGCTAAGTAAGATCCTGTGAATCATAAGTTTTAACAAAATTTGGTTTCATCATTGGAGCCTATGAAATTTGAGAAGAGTGTGGCATACCTCCATCCTTGAGATCTAAGTCAATCCTACAACTCAATGCAACCCTCTGGTCCTCTACATTGCTGATGATGTGCCTATTGATTCTTGTATGGCTTGAAGTTAAGTTTTGCTGCAGTCCAAAATATGTTACGAAATACTACTGCTGTTCTATCTTTACATTATTGTTGGCCATATTGAGATGTAAGTCAATTGTACAACTGAATCCAATCCTTGATTTTGTCGTGTGGCTTAGCTTTAAGTTTTACTGTAATGCCAACTATGTTATGAACTTCTGCTGTACTAAACTGTACTAAACTTTACAGTTAACACCATATAGGATTTTTTTTAAATGCATTTATTTACTAATATGAAAGATATTTACCTACTGTTCAAAGCTATTCAAGGGCAGACAATCGAAATTGACCTTTTCTTGTGTTTCCAAATTCTTGCAAAATTCACCCTTTTTTTCAAGAAAGGAATTCTTAGGTCATTTCAGCACAAGGGATGGTAATCCTTTTTTATTGAAATTATCTCATGAATATAGATGGTGAGTGGTCTCCCATTCATCATTCTTGGCATCTTGTGGAGAACCAATTTACCGTGTTTTCAAAACATACACCTAGGAGTTTACTCCCTTCGTTCAAAAAAATAAAATAAAACCTCCTTTGCCAAGGTTAAAAATTTCGAGTTAAACTGAATTTTATAAAAAAAATTGTACTACCTCTATCCCAAAAAGATGTAATTATGGGTTGCGTGCCAGTTAAAGTGATTCACGTTTTACCAAGTTTCTAGTAAATAGTATTCACATTTACGGCTTCAAATCAATTTATTATGAAAATATATTTCATAATTAATATAATGGTATTTATTTGATATTATAAATATTTGTCATATTCTAGAATTGTATTGTTTTGGGGACGGAGAGAGTATCAACATTTGTATCTTTAAATAGATTTATTACAAAAATACTTTTTCCGTTCTAAATTATAAGTCATTCCAAGAATCTTATAGAGAGTTAAAGCATCTCAGGTTTGACTAAAATTATAGAGATAAATACAAACATTTATAACATCAAATAGGTATACTATGAAAATATATTTAATGAAAAACCTAATGTTACTCAGTTGGTATCATAAATGTTATCTTATTATATAAATTTGGTCTAACTTGATATGCTTTAACTCTCTATTATTTTTAGAATGACTTATAATTTAGAATGGAGGGAGCATATTACATGATTAATCTAGTAATACTTACTATGAATTATAAATATTAATAGTTTTTTTATATATTTGATCAAGTTTGGAATTGTTTGAAACTTTGGGAAGTGATATTTTTGTTTATTTGAACGGAGGGAGCAAGTTTGGAATTGTTTGAAACTTTGGGAAGTGAAATTTTCGTTTTTTTTAACAGAGGGAGCATCTAAAGATTTGGTTTTGCAAAAATAAAAATATCATATCTCTTCTCTAAAAGACGAAATGAGGGCCGAGCTCAGGCCACGTCGCTCGTTTTTCCTCCTCCGTCGGATGTTGATCGGACGTTGAGTGTGAGCATAGCAAGATTGCGTCCCCTCCGCCGTCGTCGACTTCTCCAGAATCACTCGACCGTCCCTGGTGTGAGCTCCCTCCGCTACACCACTGCCCGCGCCTCCGACCACCTGCACGGCGGCGTCCTATAGGAGCTGTTGAACCAGGGCTCCTGTCCTGTACTTCCTATCGCTCGCGTCAAACGCCATCGGCACTGCTTTGCGCTCGAAGCAGCTACTGACCGACGCCCCAGGCATCTGCCGCTACCGCCACGGGCTCAGTTTTTCCTCAACCGAAGCCACCCTCCCCGCAGCCGTGGCCGTCGCCGCTTCCCTCCTCGCAGCCGCAGCCGCAGCCGCAGCCGTTACCGTGAACAGGAGCGTGCAGAACTCTAATCTCCCCGCACCGGCGACACCCAAGCCGAAGGGGATGGCGGCCACGACGCATTCTGGCCACCTACAACGACCTTCGCCGCATCGGCAGCACCCACCACCGACCGGACGCTGGACTCGACGTGGGCATGGATGGCATACAGGAGGTGTTCGATGGAATGCCCATGAGGTAAACAAAGCGTGCTTGCTTGTATGGCCGTGCTTGCTAGCTTGACTGTTTCATACATGCATGCTGTAATCTCGTAGTGTGGCCAAGCTCGAGATGATTGATGGTACGTATTCTACATACGGTGACAGTGACCCGATGCAGACTTCAGGGAGCAGATATGCAGATTTGTCCTGGCAGCGAGCAAATGCGGTCGTGCTGCTGCTCGACAAGAAATAAGATTTTGCAGCAAAAGTCCATTGTCTTCAGCATTAAGCTGCTGGTTTGCTCCTTTGATTAGTCGATTCTATCTGCATCCTTGTATTGTTTCAAAAATTTCCTAAATCTAATGTCCTGCTCTTGCACTTCCCATCTGCCTCCCTTAGCTACATAGCATTTAACATTTCTAGCTTTCATCAAGGGTCAAATATTGTGCACTTAGCAGGTAATATTGGACCAAAAAGAAACGTAGAAAGATGGTACTCGCCTTGTGCAAGCTTTTGGGGATTTTTTTTTTTGGATCGATAGAGCTAAAGACCACAAATATTTTGTTTGCATTTTCAAGCATCAAAAGCAAATAAATTTAGATGGAACATCTGGACCTGCCCAAACTCTTGTAGGCCAAATTCAAATGTGTGGAAGAGATTATGCTGTATGCTTACTACCTTCAACTTAATATGGCATTGACATCTACGGTGGATTAGATTTTGAATGTTTCAAATCAATGTGCATAAAAACCATTTGAACCAAGGAGTGTGCAAGGGCAAGTGTTCTAAGGTAGAAACAAGAAGAATATTTCTTTGTCTCTGCAAGGTATAAACAGAGGCAATCTTTTAGCTGTCACTACTGGAAAGGATATGAGTGGAAGTGTTGGTTCCATTCCAATTTGGTATTTCCTCTGATAAATCACTATTCTGTAATCAAACAACTATGTGTTTTCCTTTCCCACGACTATTTATGACATTACTTTGAGATGGCCCTAGAGGATGCCGGCTACAAGTTCCATCGAATCTACTCCCATCCAATCCATTTTATCACGTCAGAAATCCATTTTGAAGATGTTAGCTCAATCAAGAATCAGTCGTTTCCAATCTTTTGTGGCATATACCCAAGTGGGTATCGATCTCAAGTTCTCAACATTGTAATCAAATTTGAAGCATGGACCCCACTTAACAAGAAGCTATCATGTTACACATTACATTTTATTTACTTTGGTAAATATCACTGCCTTGGTTAATGCTTGCACCATCGTTTTTTTCCTAAGATAAGGTAGCTTTTTATTCGATAAATATACTTCAACTGAGAATCTGGTATGATTTATATTATAGAGATTCATGTAAGCTTGTCTCAAAAAAAAGGAGAGAGAGAGAGATTCATGTAAGCTATCAACCTTATGTATACGCTATTTCTTTTGTTCTAATAAATCGCTTAAATTTATGATGACGAGTTACCTCACTTAACAATGGTAATTAACAGTTGTTGTTCCTTAGTAAATCTCATTGCGTACACACCAGTGACAAGTTCATAAATAAAAAAGAGATTTTTTACGGTGCTTGGAGAGGAACCAGCAGTTCCACCAATCCATTTTTTTTAGCGGATGGTTAGTATAGTAATTTAACAACTGGACACTCAGAAGTCAGAACGTACTCCAGAACATGTTGTTGGCCCCCCGGATCGCCGACTTTGGGATGCCAAAGCTCATGGCCAGGGACTCCTGCCGGGTTCTGACCACGACCAGGGGAACCGTCGGCTACCTCGCACCGGAGTGGATCAGCAGGATGCCCGTCACGCCCAAGGTCGACATGTACGCCTACGGGATGCTGCTGCTGGAGAACTTGTCCGAGAGGATGAACTCACAGGAAGAATGGGGCAGTGGCACTGCCGCACTGGTGTACATGGGCTTGCCGAGGATGATGGTGTATTGGTGTTGTCTACTTCCTGATCCTGGTCGGACGCAAGCTTCTCCAGGGGATGTGATGAGTCTCGGAGATCGTAGATTGAGAGCCTGTTTAGTTCACGAAAAGTGAACCCAAAAAGTGCTATAGTATCTGTCACATCAAATTTTGCGGCACATGCATGGAGTACTAAATGTAGACGAAAGAAAAAACTAATTACACAGTTTAGTTGTAAATCACGAGATAAATCTTTTGAGCCTAATTAGTCCATGATTGGACATAAATTGTTAAATAAAACAAAAAATGCTACAGTAGCCGAACCCAAACTTTTTCACCAACTAAACAACCCCTGAGTGGCGACGCCGTCCCCGATGAGGTGGAGAGGGTGTGCAAGGTCGCCTGCTGACACATTCAGGACAACAAAGCTGACCAGTTGACGATGACGATGAGCAAGGTGGTACAGATTCTCGAGGGTCTTGCTGAGCTCGGCATGCCGCCCACCCCCGTACCCGCTCGTGGACACCGCGTTTCCCTCGAGCACGCGCCTGGCTGCGCCTCAGCTTGGATCGCCGCCTCGCTGGCAGCCGTACGTGCCCGCCCGCAACAATGCCGAGCGGCGAGCGCCCAGACCCCGCCCCCGCTCGTGGCCGCCGTGGCTCGCTGGAGCGCGTGCCTGGCCGCGCCCTCACCTGCGATCACGGGTCTTGCCGCGCCACGAGCGTCACCGCGCTGCCGCGGCAAGAGAAATCAGATCACAATTTTGCCCTTTTACGTTTAGTTAAAGATTTAGAAAAATAAGTTTCGAGTCCACAGGATTTCGGTTTCGGTCCATAACTTAAGTTCCTCTTACTCAGTACCGCTACTTCTCTAACCATCCAATCAAGGGGTATGGATGACCCGTATTTTCTCTAAGCGCTGTAAAAAATCACAATAAAAAAACATTTATACAGTGACATGTAGAATACCTCACTCTATACTCAATGTTTTTTCTCCTACCGATACAGGGCCAAAATTAACATCAGTGAGCATTGTGGACAGCTAGAGACATCAAGAGGCTGGTTTAGGGTATATTTAGTTTCCGAAATATTTTACGAAATACAACTATAGCACTGCTGTAGTACTTTTCGTTGTTATTTAGTAATAAGTGTCCAATCATGACCTAATTAGGCTTAAAAGATTCGTCTCGTGAATTTCGTCTAGACTATATAATTAGTTTTATTTTTTATCTACATTATGTGTTTAAAGATTCGATATGATAAAAAATATTAAAATATTTTATAAAATATTTTAGAACTAAACTGGGCCTTAGTCCAGCAGGGCGCAAGCGTTTGCTGCGCCTGTTTTTCTAGGAATAGCAGTCTCTGGAAGCATCCACGGCCTTCGAAACCTCTCCCGCCTCGCGAGTCGCGACTCGTCTCCGGAAGCATCCACCAAACACCTGCCCCCCAGGTCGCGCAATCCACTCCCAGAAGAAGTCTCCAGAACCGCATGCGCCCCTATAAAATGGTGATCTCGATCGACCTCGCTCGAGTTGCGAGCGATTCGCAGAGTAAAAAAGAACTCACAATCACATCAGCAGGGGCACGCACAAGCTAGCTGACCTGCAGCATTCTTTGGCTGATTGGTTGATCTCTGACGGCGGGCGAACCGATGGCGGATGACGCGTTCGACCTCCCCAGCGCCGGCGTGGTGGAGGAGATGATGGGAGGCCTGGAGGAGGACGAGGCCATGAAGGACCTCGACGACGCCGGGGTGGACGCCGATGAGGACTATTTCCCGCCGACGATGAAGGTCGGGGAGGAGAAGGAGATCGGGAAGGAGGGGCTCAAGAAGAAGCTTGTTAAGGAGGGCGAGGGGTGGGATCGCCCCGAGACCGGCGACGAGGTCGAAGGTACGTACGTGTTCTTCCGTCGTTAGTTTGTTCAGTCGGCCGACGTACAGGTTGCTTGCTCTCGGGACGGAATTGGCCGGCGCAAGAACAGAGTAGGAAAATGGAATCAGTAGCCGTGATAATCTAATGCTCCTAAATCTAACTAACTATTTAAATTTGATTTGATAATCATTTAAAGCGCATCAATTCTGGTGGTTTTGACTTTTGAGAACCGGATTACCCAAATGATGACAAAGAGCGATTGTTTCAATTGACATGTTTGACCAGTTCAGTTTATACAAAAGTAACTTTTGAATCTGTTCGCTGCAGTGCATTACACTGGCACTCTTTTGGACGGAACAAAGTTTGATTCGAGCCGTGACCGTGGAACCCCGTTCAAATTCAAACTTGGACAAGGTGCGTGAAAGCAGCTTCAACAAGTATGATATGATATGATGACATCGGTCATCAGTTCTGTGGTAATTTGTTGGCATGCATGTTATTTTGCTGCAGGGCAAGTGATTAAGGGATGGGACCTGGGCATCAAGACCATGAAGAAGGGTGAGAACGCTATCTTTACTATTCCTCCGGGGCTTGCCTACGGCGAGACGGGTTCGCCGCCCACCATCCCACCCAATGCCACACTCCAGTTTGACGTTGAGCTCCTGTCATGGGCCAGCGTCAAGGATATATGCAAGGACGGTGGAATCTTTAAGAAGATCCTCGTTGAAGGCGAGAAGTGGGAGAACCCCAAGGACCTTGACGAAGTTTTTGGTATGATGTTATTTGATATACTGTAGCCACTAAGTGCTGGTTGTTTGAGATGTGGGTTTTGACACTTCTTGCTCAATTGATTCCTGCAGTCAAGTACGAGGCAAGACTCGAGGGTGGAACTGTTGTGTCCAAGTCTGATGGTGTTGAGTTTGCCGTCAAAGATGGTTTGTATCTTGGAACTTCGACCTTTTTTAATGTACGATTGTGCTATCAGCTCTGAATCCTTCATTCTGTAACTAACAGAATTGACACTGCAGGTTATTTCTGCCCGGCGCTTTCGAAGGCGGTGAAGACAATGAAGAAGGGCGAGAAGGTTCTCCTCACTGTCAAGCCACAATGTAAGTCTTTAAGACATTGTAGAGCCTAATTGTTTGATAGCCAAATTTTAGTTACCAAAACTTGGGCAAGCCAAGGTTTTTGGCCAATGTTTGGTTTGTCGCCAAAATTTGCCAATATTTCACATTTAACTTGTTAAATCTGTGGCAAGTATTTTTGCCCAACTTTTGGTTGCCAAATCTCTTTGGCTTGGAAATTTTGGAAGCCAACCAAGCACTTTTTGGGAGCAACCCTCATTGATATAGTTAATATATTATGTGTCCAATGTGATGATCAGATGGCTTCGGGGAACAAGGAAAACCAGCTTCTGGAGATGAACATGCAGTGCCACCAAATGCTGTGCTGCATATAGATCTTGAGCTGGTCTCTTGGAAGACTGTGACGCTAATCGGAGATCGCAAGAGGATCTTGAAGAAAGTCCTAAAGGAAGGCAAAGGCTATGAGCGTCCTAATGATGGAGCAGTAGTGAGAGGTACATGCTACCAAGTAATTCATGCATTCCTTGTCACCCTTCCTGCAGGTTGTGGGTGCAGTGTTCTGTAAGGCTAACATATGTTCTTGTCCTTAAATAGTGAGGCTTATTGGCAAATTGGAGGATGGTACTGTCTTTGTAAAGAAAGGGCATGACGGTGAAGAGCCTTTTGAGTTCAAGACAGATGAAGAGCAGGTTATTGAAGGGCTTGACATAACGGTGGTTAATATGAAGAAAGGAGAGGTTGCGTTGGTCAGAGTACCACCTGAACATGCATTTGGATCTGTTGAAACAAAGCAAGATCTAGCTATTGTTCCTCCTAATTCTACTGTGTTTTATGAAGTGGAGCTTGTTTCCTTTGAGAAGGTAAGGTTGAAATTGCTTTTACTCGTCTGTTTATCATGGTTGCTATTGCTGATCATATTGTAATGATAATTTATGCCTTTTCTTTCTTTATTAGGAGAAAGAATCTTGGGACTTGAAGACCAATACTGAGAAGATTGAAGCAGCTGCCAAGAAGAAAGATGAAGGGAATGTGTGGTTTAAGATGGGCAAGTACGCCAAGGCCTCTAAGAGATACGAGAAGGTAAAATGGCAGCGTACACTCCATGCAAAATATCTCTTACTTTCATTGGACGGACCATTACTAACTACAGTTTCCCTTTGATCAGGCTGCAAAATACATCGAGTATGACAGCTCTTTCAGTGAGGATGAGAAGAAGCAATCTAAAGCTCTGAAAGTGAGTTGCAAGCTCAACAACGCAGCCTGCAAGCTGAAACTGAAAGAATACAGAGAAGCAGAGAAACTCTGCACAAAGGTATTGTAGGCTCGCCCTTTGCCATCAGATGTTATAAAAAGCATCGATACTGACTTTGAGCTCTGGCATTCAGGTTCTGGAACTCGAGAGCACAAATGTTAAGGCCTTGTACAGAAGGGCGCAAGCATACATCGAGCTTGTTGACCTAGAGCTGGCAGAGTTGGATGCGAAGAAAGCGCTGGAAATTGATCCTGACAACAGGTACGATTTGTGCCAACTGAACTTCTGCCAACTTCAGATCATTGCTTCAGCATGGTGAAATTAACTCCTGACTGTTTTCCCAATCAGGGATGTGAAGCTGGTGTACAAGACCCTGAAGGAAAGGATGAGAGAGTACAATAGACGGGACGCCAAGTTCTACGGCAACATGTTTGCGAAATGGAGGAAGCTTGAACAACTGCAGAAGGTGCCCGGGAAGCAGGAGCCGCAACCGATGGCCATCGACAGTGCAGCATAAGAGCTTTGCAACCGTTTGCCATGCTTTATTACTTATACCGCGGGATCAGAGGGGAATCTCCTTGGCCATTTTTATCGTTCGTCAGTGTTTTCTTATTTTCGTCTGCTGTGTGATTTTATCGCGGTGTGAGTGGTGATAAGAGATTGTATGCTGCCTCTATGGGATCAATCTTTAGAGGCACACATCAGATGATGTCGTCACTAAATAACCTGTGCCGATGGTTCTAAGTCCGAGATGTCAGGATATGTGGTTAAAAAGTTGCACAACGGGCTGGATCCAATTTGTACTCCCTTCGTACAAAAACTAATCTAAAATTTGATAAAAAAATCATCCGTAGTATGTTTTTATAGTAAACTTACTTGAAATATAAATGTTAATGCTTTGACATTATGAAACACGAGATGTGTTCTTATTATTTTGGATAGTCCATTTGACCTCCAGAAAGTTTGGTTTTCCTTATCTTCAAAACAAATTTCGTTCTCACGTGTGGAGCCACAAAGGAAATACGACGCGCCCATCGCATACGGTGCTATAGATGGACTCGGTGATCTCACGAAGGACGTGATATGATCAAGTATAGTTGTAGGTTTGTTTGTGTACACATTGTAACATCCCAGGTGTTAGGTTTGCAGTTGGCACTTGCATTGCCTGAGCCTAAGCATCATTTGTTCATATATGAGCATGGGACATATGTGATGCTCTAGTGCAACATGTGAAATAGAATGTGCTTTGAAACATCTGCAACTTCTCTTTGAAACATATGCAATATACTCTTGTTAATTATGTTTCAATGTGTGTATGTAGATGCTCATGCTTGGTAATGCAAGTGAGTGTTGATGTCACTTCTTTCATATGTCTCACATCACTCTCTATCTATAGTGACCCCTGGAAAAGTTTTATGGAGTTTGGAATCAAAAAGTCACATGAAATGATAAGTTATATGTTTGTTTAGATTATAACTAAAACATGCCTTACATCCCAGGGGAACTAGTGTTTATGCAACATACAAATGCAACATGTGCAACACCTCTTGGACACAGGTGGAACAACCTAGTGGAACATGTGTAGCATTTATCTTGAAACAAACACAGAAAACAATTGAAACATGGTGATGAAACAACTATAGCAGCTCACTTGAGTTCTATGTTTCAATGCATGTGAGACCTACACTTTTGTGCAACCTATCCATGGTGTGTATGTTTGGCCTCTGAAACACCTTAACTACACTTAGGACACTTAATGAAACAATGTTCATGTTGATCATTTTGCCTAAATGTGCTTCGAAGTGATGGTTGACCATGTATGGACCTTATAACCTTTTGTTTGACCATTTCAAAAGTGTGACCTAGAAGCTTTGTGTGACTGTACACCCTTTTACAAAGTTGTAGAGAATTTTATAAGGAACAAACTTTATTTAAGGGTCAAGTCATGAAAATGTGTGGAACATGCTCAAAAAGGGCCCACATGTCAGAATTAGGGTTGTTTCCAACACTTAGCATTTTCTAAGTCTAGAGTTCATCGTCGTCGACATTGGCGTCTCACGTTCTCTGAATTTTGTTGAGTAACTCTAGTGGAGCCAAAAATGAAAGTTGGAAACAATTCATTGGAGAACAACATGTAAAAAGTTGGGATCAATTTGACCAAGTTTGGCATTGTAAAATCCCAAAACCGAGCCCTAGCTTAACATGTTGACACTGGTAATTTGGTGACTGATTATCTCCTAATCTACAACTCTAATGACTTTGCTCCCTAAAGAAAAATCATAGAGCTTTGAACGTGCTTCAAACTTCGTTAAAGGCCCATATCCAAATTTGGCCCGTAGCAGGCCCAAATAGGAGCTCCAACCTATCCACCTTGCTGCCTGCCACGTAGTTGATGAAATGCCTCAATGGGCGCCGTGCGTTCGCGACGTGGCGTTCATGCGGAGTCTGCGCTCCACCATGGCCGACGCCCGTCCCTGCCTCCTCACTCGCAATGGGGAGATTCCGAGCTGCCCCAGACGCCCCCTCACTCGCCATTCTCGCTGCCCTACTCGCCCTCCTCGCCTGTGCCAAGCACGGCCGCCGTGCACCGCCATTGCCGGCAGTCACGCTGCACGCCATGGACGAGCCACCGTACCCTTCCCTGGCCCTAGTAGAGCCTTGCCACGTGTGCTCCATGGCCGACCGGTGCCCTGTGATCCGCCTGTGCCGACCGCTGCACCCCGCAACGCCACAGCCGTAGACCGTTGCAGGTGGAGCAGAGCTCGCTGCCGCCGTCGCTCTTGCTCCTCCATGCCCCCTCCTTGCTCACAGACACCTCTCTGGGCCTCATGCGGGCCTGGGCTGGCCGCACCACTGCCGCTCAGTCGCCGAGCTGGACCTCCGTGCTGCCGCCGCGGCGAAGCCGCTGCCGTGCCTCCTGGCTCGCGTGGCCAGAGGGCCACAGACGGTCGCAGGCCATGCTACGGGTGGCCACAGGTGCGCCTCACTGCCACGCAGCTCCCGTGCCGCTCCTCCGCCGCCGACGAGCCGCAGCCCGACTTTTCCCCTCGCCGGAGCCCCCCCCCCCCCCCTCCTCTGCTCCGTTCCAGGGAAGAAGAAGGGGAGACCCGGTGTACCTCCTTTTCTTAGGATGACAGGTGGGCCCAATTGAGTAGCAGGTCCCCCATGGCAGTGCAACAGGTAGCAAAGAGTGGGTACTGAATCTGGTGCGCCTAGCAAATTAACTAGCATTCGGTTTTATAGTAATTTGAATTTCAGATTTTGTGTAAATCTTCTAAATTCCATATCTCATGCTAGAAAACTCTAAAAATGGCAAATGTGGACTTCTTGGAAACCTTGAGAAAATCTCTATGTAATAGAATCATAAAATATTACATGTTTGTAGATGCTTTCTAATGTATTTATTTAAGCTTTAAAAATGCTCTAAAAATGTCATTAAACTTGACCAGAGCAAGATCTAGAGTTTTAGATATCAAAAAATAGTGATTCTTGTTCTGTTAATCTTGTGATAATATGTATTAACTAATAAAAATATTAAACCTATTAGTTGTTCACTGTTTCCTTAGGGTTTTGATTTAATCTTGCTAATTAGGCATTTCTTGCATATGTTGTTTGGGAAATTCATAACTGATGATGTGATGCTCCAAATGATGTGAAATTTTTATGGTAGTCTTGTCATACTATGGATGTACTGTGGTAAAAATGTCATGGTCATTGCTTACGGGATGATCAAGTTATTGATTTAACTTGTTTATAGCTTGATAAATAGCTTATAAATAATATATAAATGATAAAATGGAAAATATTATTCCATTACTTTAGTATGATGTTGCTCTATCATGTTGATTCATACTATGGCCATGTGTTCATAGAAAATATTGAGTTTTAGGTTTAACTTGCTCTCACATGATTTATTGCCATAGCTATTTGCCTTTTTCATAGAGGTTGGTATATTTGTCCAAATGACTTGAAATTTGGATAGTAGACTTTTGGGAGTATTTTTAGGACACTGTAATTTTGGTAGAATTTATTGTACACTTTGAATAGGTGTTCATAATTCCACCTAATTATCTAAATAAATTAAGAAAATATATTAAAAGAATTTATTTAGTATTGGACACTATGTTTTATGGTGTTCATTAGTCATGTGTTACATGTTGATAAAGTTGGTTTTATCCAATTATATGTTTACAACATATGTTAATAATTATTTCTTGCAATTATTAGTTTCTGGACAGTTCTGTGGGCAATGTAGATTACCCCATGTTAATGATGTTTTCTGAGCACCTTGTCTATATCAAAGTTGTATATAATTCATGTATCTATCTTGTGTTAAAATTTAGTGGAATTTGGTCAAGTAGTTTTTGAGTTATAGATGTTTAAAGTCAGGTCCCAGATTTAGTTGTTCTCTGTTTGGAGCAGACTAGATTCTGTAGTTTTATCTTTCTGACCTATTAAACTTGAGAAGTAGGCTTAGGTGATATTAAATGAAATGTAGAGAATTTCATAAGATTTCCATAATCTCTTCTTGAAAGTCATTTGGATTTAGGGATCTCCAGTTATGATTGATTTACTGAGCTACTGTATGTATGTCCAGACAGTGACAAAATTTAGTTTTAGTGCTTTGCTTAACTTTGCCATGCTAGTTTGTGAAGTGACTCATATCTTTGATGATACTTGGGTGGTACCCTGTGATCTTATGAGACTTGTGTCTTGATTGATGTGCTTGCCCTCTTCTATGTTATGCCTTAAATGAGGATTAAGTTAATTAGCTCTATGTGCTTATGTGAACTTTGGTATGCTTACTTGATTACTTTGTTTATTGCACTTCTATGCATTCATACATATGCATTGTTGCACCTCATTTAGGTATGCTAGCTGAAGCACGTGAAGGACCTAATGAGGAGCTAAACCCAAAGACGGAGTTGGTGGATCCATCCCGAAGATAAAAGGATCGGACAAGTGCTAGATTGGAGGATGCTCGCCAAGCGGGTTTCATCTGACGTACTCTAACTTGAGTCGGATCCCAGGCAAGTCCCAGAGCATTATAAGCCTCCTACCTTTAAAGCAATTAATTCTATACATGTTATAAGTATTGTTGCATTAAGTGGTACGAGTTGGTTGAAAACCCTTGCTGCATTGATAACACTTCTTGTCCAGCAATTCAAACCTTGAATCCTTTGTAGACATGATCGTATCTATGCTTAGCCCTGCTTAATTAGACCGGTAGAAGTCGGGTGATTTACTGTCACCTGTGAGATATAGGGCTTTATCAGGTCATGGTTGGCTATATTTGCTATCATGGAAAAGAACCATGTGTTAATAAAATGAAATGAGACCGGGCGGGATGACGATAGTGAAGCAGCAAGGCATGGAGGTCTTGGGTGTAGATCTATCCCCATCTGTGTCGGTTAAGGATCGAGACTTGGAGCCTTCTATGTCATTTTGAACGCATGCCTGACATTTAGCTGGCCGGCCTGAGCTTGCCGACCGCGAAGCCGAGTAGCTCAACTCAGGCTGCGAAGTCGAAAAGTGAAAGTCGCCTCGAAAGGAATGTAAGGTCCTAAATGGCTAGGGGGGTGAATAGCCTATAAAAAATCCTACACAAGCCACTAAGCAACCTTGTTAGAATAACAAATGGTGTAAAGTGAGTTTTGCTTAGCCTACGGTTGTGATGCAAGCCTCGTATCCACAAGTCTAGTAGATTATGATCTCTAGTTCACACAAGGGCTATGTCACTAAACTTACACTAGTGAGCAAGCTAACAACTACTAGCAAAGGCTACCACTAGAGCTACACAAGATAATCTAGTAAATGTAAATGCGAGAGAGAGGATTGTGAATATTATACCGACGGTGGAGAGAAGATGTTGCCAATCACCAAGATGATATACAATCAATCAATATTGACAACAACACAATATGAAGACCAATCACAGGGAGACAAGAGACACAATATTTTTGTTCACCCGGTGTTCACTTGTGCACCGACAAGCTACGTCACCGGTTGTGTCGACCAACACTTAGATGGTTTCTTGGTGTGACCCTCAAGTCACTTGCCCCTCAAGGCACGTCCCGCAAGGCACCGCAAGACACCACTCTCAAGTGAGGTAACTCAATGACACACGCAATCCACTAGAGTTGCTTTTGGCGCTCCGCCGAGGAAAGCACAAGAACCTCTTACAATCAACCGGAGGTGACCAAGAACAATCTCCTTCTCTTGCCAACGTCTCCACCAATCTCCAAGCCGGCTAGGAGCGGTACTCTTCAAGAGTAACAAGAAATCCATCGGCTAAACCACCCACAAGTGCCACTAGATGCCCTCAAGCTATGCAATGCACTTTGGGATCACTCAATCTCACTTTTGATTTGTAATCAAGCAAGAGAGATGAGTGGGAGGGAGAAGCTCTAGCTCAAAGGATGCACAAGAGTGTTAGAAATGTCAAGAGGCCTCCCCAAGGGCCGGCCAACAAGTATTTATAAGCATCCCAAATAAATAGAGTCGTTGTACCCTTTCACTGGGTGCTTTTCGGGACGACCGGACGTGCCGGTCGAAACTCACCGGACGCGCTGCACCATGTCCGATCGCCCTGTGTCGTCCACGTGTTCTCCCAAATTCAACTGCGACTGCTCGAACCTCCAACGGTCACTGCGCGCCAACGGTCAAACGCAATCGACCGGACGCGCCGCTCAAACGACCGGACGCGCCGATCGCACTGCACCGCGAGCCCGCGAAGCATCGATCAGACGTGCTCCAGACAACGACCGGACACGACAGTGCCAGCGTCCGGTTGGAGTCTAGTAAGCTCCCTCAATGACCGGACGCGTCCGATCGCGTGTGACCGGATGCGTCGCGCGTCCGATCAGCTTTACGCCACGCGCTACACTTCTGGGTGCCCGACCGGACGTGCCGGTCCCACGAGTGACCGGACACGCCGGTGCGAAACCCTAACACCCGCACGCCTGACTGCTGCGTTGAAGTGACCGGACGCGTCCGGTCAAATCGTGACCGCGTCCGGTGCAGCGTTCGGTACCGTTCTCCTCCGTTTCTTTTCTGACATCCGGCGTAGTAGAAAATAGGCATTTCAAGTCCTCAAAAATGCCTGAATCCCGCGCTCGCAAGCTCGGCGGGAGGGAGAGAGGGATACAAACCCTTCACTACTGCTCAAACTCCATCACCTTCGCAAATGTGCCAACACCAACAAGTGATCACCACCTTGTGCACGTGTGTTAGCATTTTCATAATCATTTTCAAAGGTTTTCCAGTTAGCTCACTAGGCCCTACATGCAATGCACTTCATGATTTCACCTAGTGGCACCCGTGCGTCAAATAACCGATAAGACTTTCCATCTTAATAGTTCAGCTATCGATCCTAAACCACTCACACACTCTATGGTGTCTTGAGTGCAAAATAAAATGGCCTTATGGTTATACCTTTGCCTTGAGCCCATTTTGTTTTTCCAAAAGATATGATCCACTTCATATCATCACATGACCATCTCGATCCATCGACCTTGACTTCACTTGCTCTTCACCATTGCATCGGTCCGTCAACGTCAAGTCTTGCTCAAGCTTCACCATCGCATGGTCCTTCGCTTCGAAGCCTCGACTTGCCCTTCACCTTCACAACCGGTCCATCGAGCCAAGCATCATCTTGGTCTTCATCATCTTGGTCACATGAGTCAATGTCATGTCTCATATTCAATGACCACCTTTATCTAAATCATCCACTTAGATACAAAGGTTAGTCCTAGGTTTCATCAATTAGCCAAAACCAAACTAGGGACTTTCAATCTCCCATTTTTTGGTAATTGATGACAACCCTCACAAAGATGATTTTGATAATAAAAGTTTTCAACTTGTCATACTTGTCCAATCATTTTGTTCATAAGTAAAGTTTGGACAATTATCACAAGCTCAGTTCTAGTAGCATTAGCTCTCCCTACATATGTGCATAGAGTTTGGATTGAAAGCTTTGCACGTATGCATGGATAGAAGTGTTGAGAGAATAATTCTACCAAAATGATGCTAAGGTGTAAGAAATGGACCTTTGAAGCATGATACCAATCAGAGTTGCCTTTTACACCATCCTTAGCATCATGAAGTAACTAGACATCCATCACAACTCAAGAACCCCGTGAGATCAACATTATATGTAAAGGTTCTTGGACCACTTATAAAGCTTTAGGCATGTCTAGATACAACGTGTAAACTATTCCTATGCATGCTAGTAGATCATTTCATCATTCAAGTTCTATACTAGCATTGCACCACATAAGCATGTATATTGAATTTAAAATACATGTGCAATGAGCAAGTCATATGAGAATGCACAAACAAATGCAACAACTTTGTTTATGAGCTTGCTCCCTCTACTTGTGTGCATCAAAATTTTATTTACCCCTTTATCATGTTGAATCATATTTTTCTCTCCCCCTTTGTCAACAACTTACCCAAAAATAGGATCAAATTTTAGAGAGAAAAACAATGTTTGATGGAGTAGGTTAAAATTTATCAAATTTGGTTCAACCTAGAACACTTGCCAAAGATATTTAATTCGATTTGAACCAAAGACAAGCTTCTTCACACCTCATAATAAGGGTTATCTTGCCTATGTTGAATTAAACATGTATAGCAAATCTTCTAGATTCAACACTAGGTTTGCAATCTCACAAACATGTCATATGCCACCACTAGATCAAAACAAGCATAGAAGCAATAGTGGTAACATATATCCATCAAATTCATTTGATTTATCATGAATGCTCATGCATACCACTTATTATGTCTACATGCTCCAGCAAGTCCTTAGCATAGGATGAATGACATGTCAATCAACTTTACCTTGCAATATCGAAGGAGAGGCATGTCAATAAGTGGGTGGGGTGCATTCAACTCATGTTTGAGAAATCAAGAATGTTCAACTCATTCTTTAGCTTGCAAAACCTCTTTTCATCAAGTGGCTTAGTGAGAATATCGGCAAGTTGATCATCGGTGCCAACACTTTCAATGGAAATATCTCCCTTTTGTTGATGATCTCTAATAAAATGATGTCTTATGTCAATATGCTTTGTTCTTCCATGTTGAACCGGGTTTTGTGTCATCTTGATTGCACTTTCATTATCACATAGCAATGGCACATTCTTGAAGTTGAGGCCATAATCCTTCAAAGTTGATTTCATCCATAGCAATTGTGCACAACAATTCTCCGCACTCACATATTCGGCTTCGGCGGTAGAGATTGCCATACTATTTTGTTTTTTTGAGGACCATGACACAAGTGATCTTTCAAGTAATTGACATGTGCCACTTGTGCTCTTTCTATTGATCTTGCAACCCCCATAGTCAGAGTCTGAATATCTAATCAATTCAAACTTTGACCCCTTGGGATACCATAGTCCAACATCTCTTGTTTGCTTTAAGTACCTCAATATTCTCTTTGCGGCCATGAGATGACTCTCTCTAGGTGAGGCTTGATATCTAGCACACATACAAACACTAAACATGACATCTGGCCTTGATGCGGTGACATAGAGTAGACTTCCAATCAAAGACCGATATTCCTTTTGATTCACCATTTTGCCATCAAGATCACTATCCAAATTGCCATTTGTACCCATTGGAGTTGAAATTGGCTTTGCATCTTGCATTCCAAACTTCTTCAACATGTCCCTTATGTATTTCCCTTGACTCACAAATGTCCCATTCTTCAATTGCTTGACTTGGAGACCAAGGAAGTAGCTAAGTTCACCAATCATAGACATTTCAAACTCTTTGGCCATCATAGCACCAAATTTTTCATAATAAGCTTGATCGGTTGATCCAATGAATAGATCATTCCCAATCTTCTTGGTGAATAGAGTTGTATCAACCTTGCCCATCTTGAATCCCTTAGAGAGAAGGAAATCCCTTAACCTCTCATACCATGCTCTAGGTGCTTGCTTTAAGCCATATAAAGTCTTTTTCAACTTGTACACATGGTTAGGTTTCTTGTCATCTTCAAATCCGGGAGGTTGCTCAACAAAGACTAACTCATTGATGATTCCATTGAGAAATGTACTTTTGACATCCATTTGATATAGTTTGATGTTGTGTGCATAAGCATAAGCCAATAGAATCCTTATTGCCTCCAATCTTGCCACGGGAGCATGTCTCATCATAGTCAAGACCTTCTACTTGAGTGTAACCTTGAGCAACTAGTCTTGCTTTATTTCTCACCACAATGCCATCTTGATCTTGCTTGTTTTTAAACATCCACTTGGTTCCAATCACATTGTAGTCATTTGGCCTTTCTACCAATTCCCAAATATCATTTCTTGTGAAATTGCTAAGTTCTTCTTGCATAGCCATGATCCAATCGGCATCCCTCAAAGCTTCTTCTATTTTCTTTGGTTCTATGGTTGACACAAATAATGCATGCTCACAAAACATAGCCAATCTTGATCTTGTTTGCACACCACTTCTAATATCACCAATAACACTATCAATAGGATAATCTCTTGCAATATGTTGTGGTTGGAGTACTTGCACTTGATTGCTTGAGCTTGGTTGATCACTTGATGTATCTCGATGAGATGAACTAGCACCATGATCTTGCACTTGAGAGTCACTAGCTAGCTTGAATGGAGAATTGAGCACTTGATCTTTATCATCATCTTGAATATCAATTACTTGCTTTGCTCTAATGTCCCCAATGTCCATGTTCTTCATTGCTTCCACCAATTGAGTTCCACCAACATCATCTAGATTCTCTTCTTCATCTTGTGACCCATTTGTTTCATCAAATTGCATATCATGGACTTCTTCTAGAATGCCACTTGAATTGTTCCAAACTCTATAAGCTTTGCTTGTAGTTAAATAACCAAGTAGGAACCCCTTATCACATCTCTTATCAAACTTTCCCAATCTAGTACCCTTCTTCAAGATATATCATTTGCAACCAAACACTCTAAAGTAAGAAATATTTGGCTTTCTTCCATGAAGTAGCTCATATGGGGTCTTCTCTAACAATGGATGACAATATAGTCTATTAATGTAGTAGCAAGTAGTATTAATTGCTTCATCCCAAAATGATTGACTCACATTATACTCATGAAGCATTGATCTACCCATATCAAGCAATGTTCTATTCTTTCTCTCAACTAGGCTATTTGATTGTGGAGTGTACTTGACCGAGAATTGATGTCCAATGCCATAGTGATCATAAAGTTCTTCAATTCTTGTATTCTTGAACTAACTTCTATTGTCACTTCTCACTTTCTTGATTCTAATCTCAAACTCATTGTGAACTTTAGTGAGAAAGGTCTTGAAGATGTCAAACACTTCACTTTTATCACTAAGAAAGAATACTCGTGTGAATCTTGTGAAGTCATCCACTATGACAAAACCATACTTATTACCACCTATGCTTGAGTATGTTGTTGGGCCAAATAGATCCATGTGCATCAAATCAAATGCTTTGCATGTGCTCATTGTACTCTTCTTTGGATGTGAGCTTCCAACTTGCTTCCTGGCTTGACATGCACTACAAAGCTTATTCTTCTTAAATTCAACATCTTTCAAACCATTGACAAGATTGTGAGTTGTAAGCTTCTTCAATTGTTTCATGCCAACATGACCAAGCCTTCTATGCCAAAGCCAACCCATGCTTGATTTGGAGATTAAGCAAGTTGTCAAAGAGGTTTCTCTAGAATTGAAGTCAACTAGGTAGAGATTCTCATATCTAAAGCCCTTGAATGTCATATTTGAACCATCCATACTAATGACTTCCACATTATCAACCCCAAAGATACATTTGTAACCAAGATCACATATTTGTGCCACGGATAGAAGATTGAAATCCAAGCTTTCAACTAGCAACACATTGGAGATACTCAAGTCATTTGATATTGCAATCTTGCCCAAGCCAATAACCTTGCATTTCTTGTTATTGCCAAAAGTGATAGAATAAACACCACTATCATTGTCATTGATTGAGTCAAACATTCTTGATATACCGGTCATGTGTTGAGTGCACCCACTATCAATAATTCAATGCCTTCCTCCGGCTTTGTAATTGACCTACAAGCAAATCAATGAAGCTTAGGTACCCATTTTTGCTTGGGTCCTTATAGGTTAGTAACTAAGCTCTTTGGTACCCAAATAGCCTTCTTCTTTGGGCCAACAATGGGTGTACCAATAAACTTAGCTTGCACACCCTTCACACTCTTGGTAAGCACATAGCAAGAATCAAAAGGTATAGCATTAACAAGTTTCTTGCTTTGGTTCCTTTTATTGCAATTATGCTCTAGGTGCCCAACTTGCTTGCATCTTTTGCAAAACCGACCATTGCCCTTCACAAAGCTAGGCTTTGGAGTTCCAAAGGCCAACTTGCCTTTCTTGGGGGTGTAGCCCAATCCCTCTTTATTAAGAGAGAACTTTTGGCTACCCAAGCACTTAAGCAAGCGGGCCTCACCACCATAGGCCTTGCCTAGGGCGTGAGTGGGCTCATCCACCTCTCTCTTGAGAGTCTCATTTTCAACCATTAGTGAGGCATCACAAGTGAAACCATCACTAGTAGTGGAGGTAGAGTCGGTGATGGTGGATGAAGAGCTACAAGAAGGGTTAGCATTTGACGTGATGATAGGTTTATAAGAGGATTCATCAATTATATCACATGTAACACCTATATCACATGATACAACAACCTCCTTCTTTGCTTGTTGCTCAAGTAGCAATGAGTGAGCTTTTTCAAGCTTGGAATGAGCCTTACCAAGATCCTCATGGTCTTCCACTAGACTCTCATGAGTGGTCTTAAGCTCACTAAGAACTTTCTCAAGTATTGCTACTTTCATTGAAAGCTTCTTACACTCTTTGTCCTTGGCAATAGCTATGTCTCTAATTTGTTGCATCAAGTCATATAGTTGTTCTTTAGTTGGTTCATCATCATCATCATTTTCATTATCATTATCATTATCATTATCATTATCGTTATCATTATCATTATCACTATCATGAACATATTCCATTTCACTTTCATCATCACTCTCATCATATAATACCTTAGTTTCTTTGGCCATGAAGCATGAAGAGGATGAACCAAATAGTGAGGGCTTCTTGTTGATAGCAATGGAAGCAAAAGCCTTGTTGGATGATGATTCTTCTTCATCATCATCACTTTCCCAAGTGACCACATAGGCTCCATTTTTGCCCTTCTTGAAAGTCATCTTGGCTTCTCTCTTTTTCTTCTCAAACTTGCCCCTCTTGTTGTTCTTCTTCTTGTCATAGGGACATTTGGCTTGAAGATGTTCGGTGCTATCACAATTGAAGCACTTCCTTTGTTGCTCATTGCTCTTGAAATTGTCATTTCTCTTTTTGAAGCCTCTTCTTTTGATAAACAAATTGCTAATATTCTTGACAACTAGAGCAAGTGCCTCATCATTAATTTCCAATTCTTCATCTTCTTCATTGTCATCTTCTTCTTGAATTGAAGCTTTGCTCTTGGAGGAGGTGGCCTTGAATGTCACAGTCTTCTTCTTCTTTTCTTCCTCCTCCTTCTCATCAATATCTTGATCATACTTGTCAAAGGTCAATACCTCTCCAAGCAAATCATTGGGCTTCATTGCATCAAGTCCATCTCTTTGTAGCATCATGATCAATATTTTAAATCTTCTTGGTAAGCTCAACAAGAACTTGTGATAAAAATCTTGATCTTGTGTCTTGTGCCCTAAGCTCTTGAGATCATTCACAATGACTTGCAATCTATGAAACATCTCTAAGATTGTTTCTTCTTCTTTCATCTTGAAGTTCTCAAACTCACTCTTGAGCCCATATAGCTTGGCACTCTTCACAACCTTAGTGCCCTCATATGTTTCACTCAACCTTGTCCATACTTCATTTGCTAATTCTAAATCCTTGATGCCCTCAAATACTTTTGTGTCAATACCATTGTAAAGTGTATTGAGAGCCATTCTATTGCATGTTCTATTTGCTCTATCTTCATCGGTGAGATGATCGGGATCAATTATAGCAAAATCATTCTCGGTGACTTGCAATACTCTCTCATGAATAGAACCAAGGTACATTATCATTTTTCTCTTCCAATGAGCAAAAGAACTAACACCATCAAAGAACGGTGGCTTGCCCCCAACATGATTGAACACAATTTGAGCCATTTTTCACACCGAATGATGTTAAGCCTTGATTAAAACGGTGACCACGGCTCTGATACCACTTGTAAGGTCCTAGATGGCTAGAGAAGGGGTGAATAGCCTATAAAAAAATCCTACACAAGCCACTAAGCAAACTTGTTAGAATAACAAACAGTATAAAGCGAGTTTTGCTTAGCCTACGGTTGTGATGCAAGTCTCCTATCCACAAGTCTAGTAAATTATGATCTCTAGTCCACACAAGGGTTATGTCACTAAACTTACACTAGTGAGCAAGCTAACAACTACTAGCAAAGGCTATCACTAGAGCAACACAAGATAATCTAGTAAATGTAAATGCGAGAGAGAGGATTGTGAATCTTATACCGACAGTGGAGAGAAGATGTTGCCAATCACTAAGATGATATACAATCAATCAATATTGACAACAACATAATATGAAGACCAATCACCGAGAGACAAGAGACACAATATTTTTGTTCACCCAGTGTTCACTTGTGCATCGACAAGCTACGTCACCGGTTGTGTCAACTAACACTTAGATGGTTTCTCGGTGTGGCCCTCAAGTCACTTGCCCCTTAAGGCACGCCCCGCAATACACTGCAAGACACCACTCTCAAGTGAGGTAACTCAATGACATGCGCAATCCACTAGAGTTGCTTTTGGCGCTCCGCCGAGCAAAGCACAAGAACCTCTTACAATCAACATGTCGGTACCAACAGTACGGGGGTACCCGCACCTACCGCCAAAAAACTAACACGACCGAAACCGCAATAAAAGATAGCCCGCCTCGACCGCGTATCCAGTCAGTCTCGTACGAGGCCCGCTCGACGGGGCGCCTCGACCACGCCCTGGCTCCGACTCGTACGAGGCCCGCTCGACGGGGCGCCTCGACCGCGCCCCGGCTCTGACTCGTACGAGGCCCGCTCGACTGGGCGCCTCGACCGCGCCCCGGCTCCGACTCATACGAGGCCCGCTCGACAGGGCGCCTCGACCGCGCCCCATCCCGTGCCGTAAGGTACCTCGACAGCGCTCCGACCCGCGCGAGACTCGACCGCCCGCTGGGGAGAACTCCGACTCGCGTGAGCCCGGACCAAGCACCTCGACCCCTTTTCTTTAACTACCCTAGGACAAAAGTCAAAGCATTCAATGCGGTTACCTACTACCACCTACCGGCATGGCTGCGCCCAGGATCAATGTGGGAACAATACCCGTGTCAGATCTCACTGTTTTACCGCCTACCCCGTGATGGGAGGTGAAACCCGTCACTATACCCACCTTACCGCGCACTGTTCACCATCAATCACCCTCGAGGGAGGATAAGACAAGGCCCGTTCTCCGCGATATCGGGGGTTCGGCCTTATCCATCCGACCTCGACCCGGCCTCGACCCAACCTCGATGCTCGACTTAGTTCAAAGGACGGTATGGCATGGCGCTCTGGGTCATTTCGCCATCTTGTCTCCCACAACGTCAGGGTGTCCAGGGATGGCCGGCCATTCCCAAGACACGTCGCTACAGTCAACTCAACAGGAATCGACAAAACATCACCTCAAGGCTCCCTGTCGTCTTGGCCTTCTCTCACCCTATAAAAGGGCAGGCTAGGGTTCAACGGAGGAGGGGGACGAAGACGGAACGAAAAAACAAAACAAGAGATCGACATCTCAAGCAACCACCTTTTTCCTCTTTTCTCTTTGAGACTTAGGCTCGACACCCTCTCTCGTATGCTTGTAACCCCTACACGAGCACCTCGGTGCAAGGAAATACAAACCTCTCCCCCCCCGCTGGACGTAGGGCCTTCTTTTGCCCAAACCAGGATAAATCCCTGTGTGTTCTCCTTGCATCACCATTCAGAAAAGAGACACGCAGCATTTACTCGTTGGTTTAGGACCCCCTCGGGTCCGAACACCGACAGTTGGCGCGCCAGGTAGGGGATCGCTGCGTGCAAACGTCGCTTTCTCACCTTTCTTCCTGGATGGCTAACCCCGAACGCCCTATCCCGTTGGCCACGGTGATCTGGTTCGGGAGTTTGGAGTTCATGTCGCTCGGCTCTAGCTACGACATGGTCCTACTTCCACCCAGGCACCCAACCGACGAGGACTACGAGCTCTCCCAGCCCGGGGGAGTGATCCACCGGCACCGTCGCTCCAGGCGGGCGCAGGCCGCCCGACGACGACGAGCCCGGCACAACCACCGTCTTCACCTCGCGGAGGGCGATGGGGTCCCCCGGTCCGGCACCCCCCAGCCAGGCGCTAGCCTAGATCTCCTTTTGGAAGGTTTGGGAAGAACGAGCTTGGCTGAGGGTGACATGCTGACAGAGAATCCCGCCGCTCCCCTGTCCGGTGAGACACCACTGTCCGGAGCATCCATTTCAGCACGGGCAGCGACATCTTCATCACCATTCCCGTTTGGGCTAGACTCGGCTGCCCGGGTGTACGCATCCTCCATAAGCACCCGCATGAGTGCTTATGAGGAACTCCCCGGGCACCATCTACGCTCCACTCTGGACCTCGTTGCATCCACACCGGCTTCTGATTATCAGGACTCTACGGAGACACCGGAAACAGAGCCCCATGTGACTACTTCTTTACGTCGCCGCCTCAGTGATGATTGGCAACGGCCACACATTCCCCTGTCATATTACTACTTTGGCGCTCCTGACTCTGACTTGGCTGACGACACCTATGATCCGACCCGTGAGTGCTTCAACATCGACGTTGAAAGCACTTCGGAATCAGAGGACGAAGAGCCAGTCGAAGGAAGGCACACGCCACCTCATGACGAGCTTCCTACCGAGCGAGACGAGCCTTAGTTCCTTGCGGATCAAGGAGCGCAGCTCGAACAGATTCGTGAGTTGCAGGACAGGCTTGATGAGGAACAGGAAAACCTGGATCTACTCCAACAAACCCTCGAGCGTGAGCGTGCGGAACACGCACTTGGCGGAAGAGCTCGCGAGAGAGCTCGCGACGTCAACCGTCGCATCGACGAGGACCGGGCGGTCGACCCCCCGGTTTTTGCCTGAGCCAGCCAGAACGTCGTCGCCGCCGCCATGCTCCTCCGCAACATGCCCGAGCCGTCAAACCTCGATGCCCGTCGGGCTCGAGATGAAATCCGAGAACTCCTCAAGACCGCTGCCATGCAGCAGGCCGAGAGTTCTGCCTCGAGGCGACGCGAGGCAGCCTCGGAGCGGATCCTCGAGCCTTCCCGATAGGAGAGAGAAGCCTCGGTTCACCCCGAGCCTGCCCGGCGCAACCGGGTAGCACCGGCCCTTGAGCCCACCGGCAACGACCGTGAACCTCGAGACACCCGTGGCAACATCGTCGAGCGCCGCACGCGCAAGCACGGTGACGGTGTGGCTCAAGGCTACCACGTCCACAGGGGCGGACGCTACGACAGCTCGGAAGATCGTAGCCCTTCACCCGAGCCCCCGGGTCCTCGGGTCTTCAGTAAGGCAATCCGTGAGACGGTGCCCCCGGCTCGGTTCCGCCCCCCCCCCCATGACTGTCACCAAGTACAACGGCAAAACCAAACCTGAACTTTGGCTCGCCGATTTCCGCTTGGCGTGTCAGTTGGGCGGGGCCACCGACGACCGGGTCATCATTCGACAACTCCCCCTGTTCCTCTCCGACACCGCCCGAGCCTGGCTCGAGGATCTCCCACCTCGACAGATCCACGACTGGGACGATCTCGTGAGGGTGTTCGAGGGAAATTTCAAGGGGACCTACATGCGCCCCGGCAACTCGTGGGACCTTCGGAGCTACAAGCAGAAACCAGATGAATCCCTCCGAGACTACATCTGACGCTTCTCCCGACAGCGTACCGAGCTCCCCAACATCACCGACTCTGACGTAATTATGGCCTTCCTCTCCGGCACCACCTGTAAGGAGTTGGTCCGAGAATTGGGCCATACCACCCCACTCACTACCAACGGATTGATGGACATCGTCACCAACTTCGCCGCCGGCGAGGAGGCGGTTGGTGCAATCTTTGGCGGCGACCCGGAAAGGGGGGAGCAGAAGGTCGACGATCCCGCGAGTTCCACCCGGGGCCCCAAAAGAAACAACCGCAAGAAGAAGAAAGGCCAGCAGGGCAAGCTCAAGGCCCCGGCCGACGAGCTTGTCGCTGCTACCGAGCACAAGAAACCTCGAGGCCCCCCCGGCGGGGGCGTCTTCGACAAAATGCTCAAAGAGTCGTGTCCCTACCACAAGGGACTCACTAACCATAACCTCGAGGATTGTCACATGCTGCGCAGGTACTTCGGGGGTGCCGGCGACAAGAAGGACGACAAGAAGGAGGACCCTAAGGGTGACGACAAGGATGGGGAATTTCCCGAGATCCACGACTGCTTCATGATCTACGGAGGGCCCTCGACCTGCCTCTCTGCGCGCCAGCGCAAGTGAGAACGGCGCGAGGTCTTCTCCGTACAATCGGCAGTACCCCGCTTCCTTGATTGGTCCGCGGTGGCCATCACTTTCGATCGTGACGACCACCCAGACTACGTCCCCAACCCGGGGGTCTATCCGCTCGTTGTTGACCCTGTCATCACCAACACACGCCTCACCAAGGTGCTCATGGACGGCGGAAGCAGCCTTAACATCATCTACTCCCAGACCCTCGACCTCCTGGGGGTCAACAGAGCGCGCCTCCAACCTAGCGTCGGGAGCTTCCACGGAGTCGTGCCAGGGAAACGGGCGGAACCCCTCGGGCGGGTCGATCTGCCTGTTTGTTTTGGCACACCGGCCAACTTCTGAAAGGAAACTCTCACTTTCGAAGTGGTCGGATTCCGTGGAACGTACCACGCTATCCTGGGGCGCCCATGCTACGCCAGGTTCATGGCAATCCCGAACTACACCTACCTCAAGCTCAAGATGCCAGGCCCAAATGGTGTCATCACTGTAGGGTCCTCGTATGAACATGCCTACGAGTGCGACGTCGAGTGCGTTGAGCACGGCGAGGCTGTTTTGGAGTCGGTGATCTTGGCTGCAGACCTCGACGGTCTCGCCAATACGATTCCCGACCCAAAACGCCATGCTGGCAGCTTCAAGCCTACCGAAGACGTCAAACTTGTACCCCTCGACCCCGCTGATCCCAAGGGAAAGGCACTGAACGTCAGTGCCACCCTCGATCCTAAATAGGAAGCAGTGCTCGTCGATTTTCTTCGCGCAAACGTCGATATCTTTGCGTGGAGTCCCTCGGATATGCCGGGCATACCTAGGGAAGTCGCCGAGCACGCCTTGGAGATCCGGGCCGGATCCAAACCGGTGAAGCAACGCCTGCGTCGCTTCGATGAGGAGAAGCACAGGGTCATCGGTGAGGAGATACACAAACTGTTGGAGGCCGGGTTCATCAAGGAGGTTCATCATCCCGAGTGGCTAGCTAATCCTGTATTAGTTAGGAAAAAGAGTGGGAAATGGAGGATGTGCGTAGACTATACCGGTTTAAATAAAGCATGTCCGAAAGTTCCCTTTCCATTGCCACGCATTGACCAAATCGTTGATTTCACTGCGGGATGTGAAACTCTCTCATTCTTAGATGCATACTCCGGCTACCACCAAATCAAAATGAAGGAGTCCGACCAGCTCGCGACTTCATTCATCACCCCATTCGGCATGTATTGCTATGTTAGGATGCCCTTCGGTCTCCGGAACGCGGGGCAACGTACCAGCGATGCATGCAACATGTTTTCGGAAAGCACATTGGGCCGACCGTCGAAGCTTACGTCGACGACATTGTGGTCAAAACCCAACAAGCCGACGATCTGGTCAGCGACCTCGATGTTGCATTCAAGTGCCTCAGGGCAAAAAACATCAGACTCAATCCAGAAAAATGTGTCTTCGGCGTCCCACGAGGTATGCTTTTAGGGTTCATCGTATCTAAACGTGGCATCGAGGCCAACCCTGAAAAAATCTCTGCAATAACTAGGATGGGCCCCATCCGAGATCTAAAGGGCGTATAGAGGGTCACAGGTTGCTTGGCGGCACTCAGCCGTTTCATTTCGCGCCTCGGCGAAAAAGCACTCCCTCTGTACCGTCTCTTGAAGAAATCGGACCATTTTTCCTAGAACCTTGAGGCTGAGGAGGCTCTCACGAAACTCAAAGCCACCCTCTCTAACTCACCGATCCTCATCCCTCCAACCCCGGGGGAACCACTCCTACTCTACGTCGCCGCGACATCACAAGTAGTCAGTGCTGCCCTGGTTGTCGAGCGGGCCGAGGAGGCACATACCTTGCTCGTCCAAAGGCCGGTCTATTTCGTTAGCAAGGTGCTCTCAGAAACAAAGTGTCGATACCCACAGATCCAGAAACTGCTATATGCTGTCAGCTTGATGCGGCGCAAGCTCCGACACTACTTTGATGCGGCGCAGCCAAATGGGCGGTCGAACTCATGGGTGAGGCATTGTCCTATGCGTCGCAAAACGCTATCAAGTCACAGGTGTTAGCAGATTTTCTGGCTAAGTGGACTGACACACAACTCCTCCCTGTACAGCTTCAGGCGGAGCTGTGGACCATGTACTTCGATGGGTCATTAATGAAAACGGGAGCAGGCGCGGGCTTGCTCTTCGTCTCACCCCTCGGGATTCACATGCGCTACGTCGTCCGGCTTCATTTCCCTGTGTCTAACAACATCGCCGAGTACGAGGCACTCGTCACGGGGTTGAGAATCGCCGTCGAGCTCGGGGTCCGACACCTTGACGTCCGAGGCGACTCCCAACTCGTGATTGATCAGGTCATGAAGAGCTCGAGCTGCCACGACCCCAAGATGCAAGCCTACTGCCAAGAAGTACGGCGCCTCAAGGACAAGTTTCACGGCCTCGAGCTCAACCACATCGCACGCAAGTATAATGAGGTAGCTGATGAACTGGCAAAAATCACGTCCAGTCGAGCCACGGTTCCACCAGACGTCTTCGCAAAAGACCTTCAGCAGCCATCCGTCGACCTCAGGCCCGACGGGGGGGTCGACGGGGCTTCACTCGACCCTCCACCTGAGGCAGAAGCCCCCTCGACCGGGGCTGAAGCCATGCAGGTGGAAGACCTAACGCCACCGTCCGACCTCGAGCCTGACTGGCGCGTCCCGTACCTCGACTACCTTAGCCAAGGGGACCTCCCCTCGGATAAGACTGAGGCTCGACGGATCGCACGCCGGGCCAAAACTTTTGTGATCATGGGTGACAGCAGAGAGCTCTACCGTCGTAGCCCTACCGGTATCCTCCAACGTTGCATCACAAAAGAGCAAGGCAGGAATCTGCTCGGCGATCTTCACTCGGGGGCTTGCAGTCACCACGCAGCACCTCGAACCCTCGTCGGAAATGCCTTTCGACAAGGATTCTATTGGCTGACCGCAGTCTCCGACGCTGTCAAGCTAGTACGCTCCTGCGAGGGTTGTCAGTACTATGCGAGACAAACCCATCTTCCGGCACATGCCCTGCAAACTATCCCCATCACATGGTCGTTTGTCGTTTGGGGGCTCGACCTTGTCGGACCACTGAAAAGGACAACTGGCGGCTTCACCCACTTGCTCGTCGCAATCGACAAATTCTCCAAGTGGATCGAGGCCCGCCCTATCACCAGCATCAGGTCCGAGCAAGCTGTGCTCTTCTTCACTGACATTATTCATCGCTTTGGGGTCCCCAACTATATCATCACAGACAATGGCACCCAGTTCACTGGCAGAAAGTTTTTGGATTTCTACGACAACCACCACATCCGAGTGCTCTGGTCAGCCGTGGCTCATCCAAAAACAAACGGTCAGGTGGAACATGCCAATGGCATGGTCCTACAAGGCCTGAAGCCTAGAATCTTTGACAAACTAAATAAACATGGCAAAAGATGGGCTGCCGAGCTACCCTCGGTCCTGTGGAGCCTGAGAACAACGCCGAGTCGAGCCACGGGGTTCACTCCATTCTTCTTAGTCTACGGGTCTGAGGCTATGCTACCAACCGATATAGAATACGGATCCCCAAGGTTGAAGGCATACAACGAAAGATATAACGACGCCACAAGACAGGACGCCCTCGACCAGCTCGAGGAAGCCTGAGATGTGGCTCTGTTGCATTCTGCCAGGTACCAGCAGGGTCTCTGACGCTACCACGACAGACACGTCCGCAAGCGTGACCTCAACATTGGCGACTTGGTGCTACGGCGGAACCAGAACACCAAGGGACAGCACAAGCTCACACCACCATGGGAAGGGCCGTACATCATCGTAGAAGTACTAAAGCCAGGCACCTACAAGCTATCCAACGAGAAGGGCGAAATCCTCACCAACGCCTGGAACATTGAACAGCTACGTCGCTTCTTTCCTTAAAAAGCCTCGAGGCTCTGTATTTTCTTTTTCGTCAATAAAGAATACAGCGATGTTCAAACTTTCAATTCGTAATGAGGAAGGATCGACCCTGCACTCCTAGAGTCGACCCTCCCTCGGGGGCTGCAAGGGGGGAACCCCCGGTCCCCGAAAAAACTTATGCTCTTTTTTAAAATTTAAGAACCGCTTCTTAGATCGACTTCGCTGAAAGAGCACCCTAAGGTTCGAGAGGGCTCTCGAGTCTGGAGCATCACCTACGCCTCCGAGGCTACGGTACCTCCACTCACCCCTTACACCTTTTAGAGGTACGCCTTCACGATAGGAAGATCTAAACAACGGTTCCTAAATTTAAAAAAGAACATACCCCCTGTCGCTTAGATCAGGCTCTCACACGATTTACAAGGCCGCAACATCACCCTGAAGCTCGAGGGCAGTTGAGCCGCGAGATCACTTACGCCTCCGAGGCTACGGTACCTCCACTCGCTCCCTTACGCCAAAGGATGCAGCTGCGTGCTAAGTAAATCACGCGAGAACACGGTCCGAGCGATAAAGGGAAGAAAAGCTCTAGTAAAACTAAATCAACCACGAACCGGTTTATGTTTCAAGTTTTTAAGGCCTCCGCGGCCACCACGACCAAAATTCGAAATACTAACTCATTACATGGGCCTTCATGCCCAGATTTGGCTCATAGGCCCTCGTTGTCGGCAGGCGGAACCACCTCGGCTTCAAAAAGCGAGGCCAGACGGCTTCCAGGCTCTTCGACGGCTTCAATCAGCTCCACGCAAGCATCCTCGTTCTCCTCGTCTGTCCGATCCGGGTCTGTGATGAAACCCTCGGCGACGAGCTTCATGTCAAACACAAACCCTGAACGGACGACGGCCAGCGCCCTCTTCATGCCGTGATGGAGGCCGTCCCGTATCTTCTCCCGGGCAAGGCGGCCCAGCACCACCATCCGGTGGATGAAGGAGTTCCCCGAAACATCTTCCCCGGTGTCGGCGTCGGGCTCGACCCCCAAGCCGTCACACACGGTGGTGATCGCGCCCTGGAGAAGTTGGGTCCTCCGGATCTCGGCTTCGAGGAGGCTCTGGAAGGAGTTGGCAGAAGATTGGGCCTCTCGATTCTCTCTCTCCAGCTCTGAAACACGACAAACAAATTAATACCCAACGCGGGGCCTTCAACATCGTGGCCGTGACAATCACACTTACCCTCGATGTGGGTCTGCAGGCCCACGACCTCGTCACGAAGCCCCTCGCACGTTCGCTTGAGCCCCAGGAAGGCGCTGTCCTTGTCACTGATGGCTGCCTTTAGCGCCTCGATCTCCTGCCGAGCAGACTCGAGAGCTGCGTCCTTCTCTTGGACGGCTCCCTTCAGCGTCATGATCTCGACGTTGAGGGTGTCGCGCTGAAGGCTAACCTGGGAAACATTCTCCTCGAGCTCCTTCACCCGCATGGACAGGGGCTCGAGATCCCTGTGGGCCTGGGCAGCCTCCTCCCGAGCCTTGTCCATGCCAGTGCGCATCACGGCCTCGGCCACCCGTGCCTGCATCGCTTCTTCTTTCACCACCGCGTACGCGACGCGCAGCTCAGCCATCTCGGCGTTCCGATCGGATAGCCGTTTCTGGGCCTCCTCGACCAGAACCCGTTGCTGGGACAGCGCGCCCCACACGCCACTCTCGTCTCGAATGAAGAGCGACTTGCGGCGGGAGTACTCCTTCAGCTCCTGAATGCAATCCGAAAAGGTCACAAAGCCGAGGGAAAAAGACACCAAGAAAACCACGAAGAAAATCGACGGGTCGATCATACCTCAGTGGCATCCCCTATACTCCGCACGGCACCGGACGCCACTCGGAGCAACCGATCAAGGTGCCGGCAGACGTCCTCGAGGTAATCCCATCGGTGCACTTCATCTTTGTCGCTCAGGACAAAGATGGGCTCGGCTTCGGGGTTCGTAGCGTCCCTAAACTGAAGGGACGCCCCCCCACCTCGGCAGCTCCGTCTCTACCCACGCTATCGCCAGCGCAGCGATGTCGGGCCACGACGAGGATGACCCGGTCGGGGCGTCTCCTGGTCCCGCGGAAGGACCGGCCTCGCCCGCAGTATCCACCTCTCCAACGGCCGTTGAGGCACCGGCCTGATCCGCGACCTCACCCCCCTCGACCCCCATCGCTTGTTTTCCCTTGTCCAGGGGGATGTCGTCGAGGGTAAGGTGAGGGCGGGCACCAACGACCGCCGGCGCCTCTGGAGCCGCCGCCTCGACCGACGACGGCTCCGGTACCCGCGCCTCGACCGTTGGCACCTCCGGAGCCGGCGCCTCTTCTTTCGGTGCTCCGGGATAGGGGCTCGACCGCCCCGCCCTCCACCATGCCCGCTGGCTCTGCCAACGGGTCTTGTTGCGGCCGCGACCCCCTCGCTAGGGCTGCCTCTTGCCCTGACGCCGACGCGACCTCCTCCATGGTCACGTCAGCACCCGCCCGCTCCGTGTCGTGGACGGGTGCCTCGCCCGTCGCGACCGCAACGGCAGCCTCGGCCATCCCCAACGACCTGTGCCCCGCCTTGACCGTATCGAGCGCCGCTACCTCTGCCGGTTTGGACCCCTCAACAGCAGGCTCTGGGCCAGCAACCACCGCGGTGTCGGCTGACCCCTGCCGTTGTCGCAGGCGCCCCTTCGCGGCCTCGACCTCCCGGACCCAGGCCGCATCCTGCTCCGCCGTCCGATTGAGGACAACGGCGCTGGCCCGCAGCGACTTCACGGGGGTAAGCCCCATCGGCTTCGCCTTCCGCTTTAGCCTGCAAAGTGAGAAGAAACGTCAGCCAACGGATCCAGAGAAAGGCAGGACAACCGAGCAGAAATGCTTACCCGGAAATCGGCACCAAGGGCCTCAACCCCGCGCGACCTGAGCCTCCCGGGACGGCTGATGGTGGCCTCACAGCGGCCTCACCGGCAGGCCGAGTGCTCCTAGGAGCCCTGGCCGACGCATCGCCCTGCGCCTTCTGTGCCTCCGAGGCCAGCTGGCCTCGGGTTCTTACGCCTGCCGACGCCGCCGCCGATGACGACGCCGGTACTGCCATCCTGGCCCCTGCCCGAGCCTACGGGGCCTAGGCTGGTGCGGACGTCCCTGTTGACCCCTCTCGCCGGGTCCGGGGTAAAGCGGCCCCTCCCATCGAGGGGCCCGTCTCCTTCTCCGCCTTCTTCCCCTCGGGCTCCTCGACCACGACGACCGAGGAGGACGCCCCCCTGATGGGCTCCAGCAGGGGGTGAATGTCGGGAAGGTCCTTTAGCCCAGTCGCGATCTCATACCGCGACAGGGCATCGTCGTCTTCGCCGCTGCTGTCGTCGTCCTCCCCTGAGACCGTCTCGGAAGGCGACGGCGCCAGGGGGACCTCGTTGATGGTCTGCTGGCGCCGAAGCTTCTTCAACGCCTCCGCCTCTTTGGCCTTGCGGATCGCCCGCTTCTTGGCCGTCTCCTTAGTTTGCTTCTTCTCAGAAGCATGCTGGCGTCGAGCCTCCCAGGCAGGCCGGTCCTCCAGGACTGGCGGACGCGTTTCCCGCAACGCCGACAAATCCTACACGCTGGTCTCGACCACATTAGCGAAATCCATAGATAAACGAAAATAGCAACACCTCAGCCCCGGGATACGTACCACGGACTCGAACCCTTCGGTAGGCCTCGTGGGAACCCGGTTGGCCTCCTCCACCTTGAAGTTCCCAACCATCCGGCGCGCTCGCCGGAGGACCTCCTCGAGGGCGAGGGATTCGTGGGACATCCGGGTCCCCTCCAGATTTGCCTCCGGAGTCATCTGGTCTAGACGGAGACGACGCCGGCACAGCGGCATCACTCTGCGGCGATGGAAGGCCGCGGCCACCACCGCAGCCATCAAGCCCCGAAGGCGAAGCTGCTGCAGCGCCGCTAGCAGCGGGTCCAGGCGCGGCTTCTCGGCCTCCAGCACCCCGTATGACCAGCGCTCCTCTCGAGCGGTCAACACGCGGCCGGTGTACCTCGGCAACTGATTTCCATCATTGCGGAGGTAGAACCAACCTTCGTGCCACCCACTGTTCGAAGAGATGAGGCGGGCCGGGATGTACAGATCCGCCCGACCCGACCTCACCTGCAGCACGCAGCTCCCCACTCGAGCCGCGCACAGGACGCCCTTCTCCCCCGCCTTCTTGGCAAAGAGCTCGGCCTTGAAAAGGTGAAGCCACAGGTTCCACTGCAGCTCCACCCCAAGGTAGCCCTCGCAGACCGCCGCGAAGATGGCGGCCTGCGCGACGGCGTTGGGGGAAAGATGGTGAAGCTCCACCCGGTAGTGGTGGAGGAGCGCGCGCATGAAGACCGACGCCGGCACGCCAAACCCCCGCTCGTGGAAGCAGACAAAGCTCACCACGTACCCTTCAGGGGGCACCGGCTCCCGGTGGGCAGGGGGAGGCGCCATCCACTCCGGCTGCGACTGGCTCGTCCTTGGCCGCAGCAACCCGTCCTCCACCAACTCTTCCAACCTCCTCTCTATCACTGAGGAAGCGGTCCAGTCATCGGCGGGGAGGATCTGGCTCTTTCCTGCCATCGGTGCTGTCGGAGGGGGGATGGATGGAGAGGATGCGGTGGCGGCGATGACGCGGGCGGAGAACGCGATAAGGCAAAGATTGTCTAAGGCAGAAGATTGCAGGAACGCAAGGGACCGGTGGGGAATGCGGACCCCTAGGCCTTAACTTTATATGCCCAGGCGGAAGCCCAACGGTCGCGTGAGAAGGTAGGAACAGTTTCCCGCATTAAATGCGCTCACCTAACCGTTTCCTTACATCTCGCAGGAGTCGGGCACGTGGCCGTCCCCCACGTCGTGACCACACGCCACGTCGCCCACTACTGCGCCGATCTCACCTCCCCAAAAGACGCGCCCGGCTAACGGACGAGGGAGGGATCCGCGGACGAATATCCCCAGGTATGTGGAAAATGGGCCCGAAGCCCGCAATAAGTCTCGAGGGAGCGAAAGTTGGCCCTCGAACAGGGTTCGACAGCTGCCCTCGAGTAACAGAGTTAGGGACGACCTAGGGTGCACCCGTACATGGCCAAGGGCTCGAGCCACGCTCTCGAGGCACCCCAGGACATATTCGAGGCCGAAGGAGAAGGTCGTCGTAGGAATCCCTCCGGGGGAGGCATCGAGCCCTCGAATCCTGTCGAAGGGAATCGAGATCCACACGACCACTTCTTGGCATCTTTGAGGGCGCCTCCGGGCCACTAGCCGACCCCTAACGAACGGGGCACGGGCTCTCACTCGAATTCCCCCGCTAGCAGCTCACCGGAGATCGTCGGAACTCGTGCCCAAACGAGGGTAGTACGGCGTTCTCCACCCCTCCTCCTTTCTTCGGAAAAGGAGCATGAGGGTCGCAAAAGACGGCCAGGACTCTGATCGACCTCGTGCGCACGAGGCTTGGGGTCCCGACCGCAGAAACGGGCCCCGAGCCCGGAATAAGCCTCGAGGGAGCGAAAGCTGGCCCTCGAACAGGGTTCGACAGCTGCCCTCGAGCAACAGAGTTAGGGATGACCCAGGGTGCGCCCGTACATGGCCAAGGGCTCGAGCCACGCTCTCGAGGCACCCCAGGACGTATTCGAGGCCGAAGGAGAAGGTCATCGTAGGAATCCCTCCGGGGGAGGCATCGAGCCCTCGAATCCTGTCGAAGGGAATCAAGATCCACACGACCACTTCTTGGCATCTTTGAGGGCGCCTCCGGGCCACTAGCCGACCCCTAACGAACGGGGCATGGGCACTCACTCGAATTCCCCCGCTAGCAGCTCACCGAAGATCGTCGGAACTCGCGCCCAAACGAGGGTAGTACGGCGTTCTCCACCCCTCCTCCTTTCGGAAAAGGAGCGTGAGGGTCGCGTAGCAAAAGACGGCCGGGACCCTGATCGACCTCGCACGCGCGAGGCTCAGGGGCTTGACCGCAACGAATCGTTCCCCAATCAAACGCATACAAGACCTCGGAGGAGTCTCAATACTCCACCGAGGCCTCGGGGGCTACACCCGGCGGGTGCGCTCGCGCGCCCCCGACGGAAAAAATCACGGCGCTACGACTCTAGTTCTGACCAACCTCTGGGAGAGTGATCACACACTCACCCAAAGGCTCAGGGGCTACTGTCGGTACCAACAGTACGGGGGTACCCGCACCTATCGCCAAAAAACTAACACGACCGAAACCGCAATAAAAGATAGCCCGCCTCGACCGCGTATCCAGTCAGTCTCGTACGAGGCCCGCTCGACGGGGCGCCTCGACCACGCCCTAGCTCCGACTCGTACGAGGCCCGCTCGACGGGGCGCCTCGACCGCGCCCCGGCTCCGACTCGTACGAGGCCCGCTCGACGGGGCGCCTCGACCGCGCCCCGGCTCCGACTCGTACGAGGCCCGCTCGACGGGGCGCCTCGACCGCGCCCCATCCCGTGCCGCAAGGTACCTCGACAGCGCTCCGACCCGCGCGAGACTCGACCGCCCGCTGGGGAGAACTCCGACTCGCGTGAGCCCGGACCAAGCACCTCGACCCCTTTTCTTTACCTACCCCAGGACAAAAGCCATAGCATTCAATGCGGTTACCTACTACCACCTACCGGCATGGCTACGCCCAGGATCGACGTGGGAACAATACCCGTGTCAGATCTCACTGTTTTACTGCCCACCCCGTGATGGGAGGTGAAACCCGTCACTATACCCACCTTACCGCGCACTGTTCACCATCAATCACCCTCGAGGGAGGATAAGACAAGGCCCATTCTCCGCGATATCGGGGGTTCGGCCTTATCCATCCGGCCTCGACCCGGCCTCGACCCAACCTCGACGCTCGACTTAGTTCAAAGGACGGTATGGCATGGCGCTCTGGGTCATTTCGCCATCTTGTCTCCCACAATGTCAGGGTGTCCAGGGATGGCCGGCCATTCCCAAGACACGTCGCTACAGTCAACTCAACAGGAATCGACAAAACATCACCTCAAGGCTCCCCGTCGTCTTGGCCTTCTCTCACCCTATAAAAGGGCAGGCCAGGGTTCAACGGAGGAGGGGGACAAAGACGGAACGAAAAAACAAAACAAGAGATCGACATCTCAAGCAACCACCTTTTTCCTCTTTTCTCTTTGAGACTTGGGCTCGACACCCTCTCTCGCATGCTTGTAACCCCTACACGAGCACCTCGGTGCAAGGAAATACAAACCTCTCCCCTCCGCTGGACGTAGGGCCTTCTCTTGCCCGAACCAGGATAAACCCCCGTGTGTTCTCCTTGCACCACCATCCAGGAAAGAGACACGCAGCATTTACTCGTTGGTTTAGGACCCCCTCGGGTCTGAACACCGACACAACCTGAGGTGGCCAAGAACAATCTCCTTCTCTTGCCAATGCCTCCACCAATCTCCAAGCCGTCTAGGAGCGGTACTCTCCAAGAGTAACAACAAATCCACCAGCTAAACCACCCACAAGTGTCATTAGATGCCCTCAAGCTATGCAATGCACTTTGGGATCACTCAATCTCACTTTTAATTTGTAATCAAGCAAGAGAGATGAGTGGGAGGGAGAAGCTCTAGCTCAAAGGATGTACAATAGTGTTAGAAATATCAAGAGACCTCCCTAAGGGCCAGCCAACAAGTATTTATAAGCATCCCAAACAAATAGAGTCGTTGTACCCCTTCACTGGGCGCTTTTCGGGACGACCGGACGCGCCGGTCGAAACTGACTAGACGCGCTGCACCGCGTCCGATCGCCCTACGCTGTCCACGTGTTCTCCCGAATTCAACTGTGACCGCTCGAACCTCCAACGGTCACTGCGCGCCAACGGTCAAACGCAATCGACCGAACACGCCGCTCAAATGACCGAACGCGCCGATCGCACAGCACCGTGCGCCCGCGAAGCATCGACCGGACGCGCTCCAGACAACGACCGAACGCGACAGTGCTAGCGTCTGGTTGGAGTCTAGTAAGCTCCCTCAACGACCGGACGCGTCCGATCACGTGTGACCGGATGCGTCGTGCGTCCGATCAGCTTTACGCCACGAGCTACACTTCTAGGTGCCCGACCGGACGTGCCGGTCCTGCGAGTGACCGGACGCGCCGGTGCGAAACCCTAACACCCGCGCGCCTGACTACTGCGTTGAACTGACTAGACGCGTCCGGTTAAACCGTGACCGTGTCCGGTGCAGCGTCCGGTCACCTCTATGACCTCCGTTCGCCTCCGTTTCTTTTCTGACTTCCGGCGTAGTGGAAAATAAGTATTTCAAGTCCTCAAAAACGCATGAATCCCGCACTCGCAAGCTCGGCGGGAGGGAGAGAGGGACTCAAACCCTTCTCTACCGCTCAAACTCCGTCACCTTCGCAAATGTGCCAACACCAACAAGTGATCACCACCTTGTGCACGTGTGTTAGCATTTTCATAATCATTTTCGAAGGTTTTCCAGTTAGCTCACTCGGCCCTACATGCAATGCACTTCATGATTTCACCTAGTTGCACCCGTGCATCGAATAACTGATAAGACTTCCCCTCTTAATAGTTCGGCTATCGATCCTAAACCACTCACACCCTCTATGGTGTCTTGAGTGCAAAACAAAATGGTCTTATGGTTATACCTTTACCTTGAGCCCATTTTGTTTTTTAAAAGATATGATCCACTTTATAACATCACATGACCGTCTCGATCCATCGACCTTAACTTCACTTGCTCTTCACCGTTATATCGGTTCGTCGGCGCCAAGTCTTGCTCAAGCTTCACCATCGCATGGTCCTTCGCTTTAAAGCCTCGACTTGCCCTTCACCTTCACAACCGGTCCATCGAGCCAAGCATCATCTTGGTCTTCATCATCTTGGTCACATGAGTCAATGTCATGTTTCATATTCAATGACCACCTTTATCTAAAGCATCCACTTAGATACAAAAGTTAGTCCTAGGTTTCATCAATTAGCCAAAACCAAACTAGAGACTTTCAAGGGAGCCAGAGGGTCCAAGGGCAGGTGAGCTAAAAGTCCTGAGCATCCTGGCCACTGGTATCCCCGAGAACGCGGCGCTGTTCGGGCCCACCCTGAGTTGTACCAAAGGTTATCTACGGCCGCCTTTAGCGGGATTTGTCGGGTGAGTGTCAGGAATACCCCCTCAGCTGAGTTGGAATCGATTCGAGTCGCCGTCTCTCCCGGATAGAGAGAAACTTGACTGGTTATCTCCAGCGTAGATACACTAATTATAATGATGGTTCGAAATTGATGATAATGATGATGGCCTTATTATACCTGCTATGGTTAATATTGTTTGCTCCTAATAAGTGAGTGCTCTAATACAGGTGCTAATATAGTTGACAGGTTAATGATGATTAACTTGATGCTTAAGCATTAATGATTACTTATCTGTATTAAGCTTTTACGCAAAATGTTGTCAAGCTAGCCCACTTTATATTAGCCTTGCATGATCCTTGGTGTCACTTTATTTCTGGTTTTTAATGAATAAGTCTAGTTGAGTACCTTCTCGTACTCAGGGTTTATTCCCACTTGTTGCAGGTTGTGATGTATCATGGCGCCTGCAAGAATTGGATGGCTCCTGCCGTAGTGGCGGAGTGTGATCGTGGGCATGATCCTTCTGAGTTATCTTATCTCTAATGCTTTTGTTGGAAGTCGACCTTGGTACTGGCATGTAATTAAAATAAGATTAATGTTAGTTTCAAATTACTTTACTTCCGCTACTTTTCAATTTAAGCTGTAATAACTATGTTGAATTCCGACGTATATTGAACTACTTGTGAAATAGATGTAACATGTGACTTGTTACGTTGAATCAGTACGATCTTGGCTTGTATGTTGGTTGGTTTGAAATTCCTCGTGATTTCATTGGACTACCGGAGTTATATGGGCTCAAGTGCGAGAATTTGATCACTTCGGTGATTATTTTTGTACTTGTGCTCTTATAATTTGGACGGTTCCATGACACACATGGTGTGCGTATGTAGGATTGATGTGAGTTTGTACATGAGCAGATACTACAACTGTATCCAGATGAGAGGCATAAAAAAATGACTCCTGAACTCTTCAAGATTTGCCTCCTTTGTGATTTTGCCAATCCTTAACTTCAAGATTTGACTCCCTCAAAGTTGATAAGTCCATTTGACAACTTCAAGATTTGCCTCTCTCAAAGTTGATAAGTCCATTTGACCTCCAGAAAGTTTGGTTTTCCTTATCCTTCGTCAAAGCGATTCTTGAACTTAAAGATTTGTCGCCTCTGCGTGATTTTGTCGATCCTTAACTTCAGATTTGCCTCGCTCGAGTGGTTTTGCATATCGCTCGAGTGGTTTTGCATACCGGTTTCAGTTGACTCGAGTTCATGTGGACATGAAGATGTGGCCTAGCTGCTGACTAGAAGGAATTTTTCATTTTTAATCCTTTTTTATTTAATATTTTAATAATAATTGCTCCTAAATTTTTTTTGTGGATTTAGCGCTGGCGCGACCAAATAACATTGTCGGTCACATACATTGGCGCGGCAGCATCCGCTACGTTGGATGCCGTTTTCGACGTGAAAAATGCTATCACGCCACTTTCACTGGCGCGACAGTATTATTCTGTCGCGTCACTAGGAGTAGCGTGACAAGACCAAACTTTTAAAAAATTATGACTCTGTGATACGACATCAGATGAAGATGAAATTTATATCAAAATTATAGCTCTCGATAAGATCTACGACTTTGTAGTTTCGAGTTTTTTCATTTAAGGATGTTAAAATGCTCATAAAATAATATAAAATTTCAAGAGCATAATAACCGTGTACAAATGCTCGTCATATTAGAAAAATAACATCTTTTTTATATGTTATCAAATGAATATACTTTTTACATAAAAATTGTAGCTCTAAATGAGCTCTACAACTTTGTAGTTTTGAGTTTTTACATTTGAGGTCGTTAAGATGTACGAATAAATAATATATAATTTCAGCAGCATAATAATCGCGTACTAGCGCTTGTCCCATTAGAAAAATAATATTATTTTTATATGGTGTTAAATGAAGATACATTTTATATCAAAGTTGTAGCCCTTAGTGAGATCTACAAGTTTATAGTTTTGAGTTTTCGTATTTGATGTCGTTAACATACTCTAAAAACTAATACAAAGTTTTAGCAGCATATTAATCGTGTATCAAAGCTTATATTTTTAGAAAAATCATATATTTCATATTTGATGCTACGTAAAAATACTTTTTCAATAACAGTTATACATCTCATTGAGATCTTCAACTTTGGTATAAAAAGTACCTTCGTTTGACATGATACCAAAACGATATTATTTTTCTAATGCGACAAGCGCTAGTACGCGATTATTATGCTGCTGAAATTTTATATTATTTTTTCGTGCATCTTAACGACCTCAAATATAAAAACTCAAAACTACAAAGTTGTAGATCTCATTGAGAGCTACAATTTTCATATAAAAAATATCTTCATTTGATAACATACAAAAAGATATTATTTTTCTAATATGACAGGCCCTTGTACGTAGTTATTATGCTCCTAAAATTTTATATTATTTTTTGAGCATATTAACGTCCTCAAATGAAAAACCTTAAAACTACAAAGTTGTAGATCTCATCGAGAGCTATAATTTTTATATAAATTACATCTTTATCCGACATCATATTAAAGAGTTATGGTTTTTCAAACGTTTGGTCATGCCACTCCCGGTGGCGCGACAGAACAATACTGTCACGCCAGTGAGAGTGACGTGACAGCGTTTTTCACGTCGAAAATGTCTTCTAACGTGGCGGATGTTGCTGCGCAATGAATATGACGCGCCAACGTTATTTGGTCGCCCCAGGGACACTGAGGCAACTAAAAGGATCAAATCCGCCAAAATTTTTTAGGAGTGATTATTATTAAAATAATAAATAAAAAAGATTAAAAAATAAAAATTCTAGAACTATGACTTAAAAGTCCCCACATTTTTCCGGAATTTTTTTCAGAATAATATTATTTAAATAAATAATATAGATTTAGGTGTTACTTTTAACAAATAGCAAATCTAGAATCTTATCGGCAATTTATTAGCCGGGGGCTCGTCGGCAGCTGGCAGCTTATGGTGCGCCGGCGCCCACAGGGCTCTTCCGAACTGACTTGCCCTTTTTGCAGCTCATTCAAATTAACTTGCACGCTGACTTGGCCACTAATCCAAATCCCAGGAGGCTTGGCTTGTTCTGGTGTATCAGCCTAATCAGCTGTGCTTATTCAGCTGTGGCTATGGCTATGGCTGTTTACAGCTGTGTACAGTGTAGTCCATTTTTGCAGCCAAACCAGCAGCTGCAGGCTGCAAGTAGTGCACCCTATAGTTGTAGCGAACACCCCATATATATTATTCTCAGTGTTTTAAATAGGTGTTCAGCGGTATATCTTTAAAAGTATATCTCTAAAACAATAGCGGAGCTATATTGGGCTATAGCGGGATATAGCAGCCGTACATGAACACAAATAGTGATACCGTGTCTCAAAAGGCTATAGCGGGCTAGCAGGATATTTAAAACAATTACTATTTTAATGTTCTGCAAGTTTCTGCATACTCGGTACATTTTTTTTACTGATCCAAAATAAATGTTCTATGGATCTCGAAAAATCTTCAAACTTTTTAAGTAGATGTTAAAAATTAAGTGCGACCCATTTTGTTTGGATCAGGCATTATAGCTCCTGTTTTAAAACTAAATTCTTCCCGTGATACTATATTTTTGAGTTCTTGATTAAGTAGTTTGGCTAAAAAATGTTCCCAAATATTCTAGAAAATTCATATAAAGTCATGGTTTGAAAAGTAGTATTTTATCAACTAATTTAGAGTAAGGATCGACTAAGGATAATTGTTAGTCAGAGTTAAAAACTAGCTAGCTAATTAGATTTCTTGTGGTGAATCCGCCGAGTAAGTCCTCAACTTATCGCAATTTTCTAAATTTATTTAAGAATTTAACGATGCTTATTTTGTTTGGAGAATAGAGACCTTTTAAATTTTGCTGAGGGGAGGAGCCAGCGGAGCAGTAGTTTTTGGGCTTCTTTTGTCCCCACTACAGTACTACTACAGTGAAAAGTTGGAGCCGGAAAGAGTCCCTCCAAACGGGGCCTAGATAATTTCATATGAGACATGAAAGATTAAGTGATATTCTTTTCAAACCATGAGTTTACATAACTTTTTTTTCTAGATTTTGAGGATATATGGTTGTTGGGCTAAATAACTTAACAAAAGTTCAAATATAAAACTTGAAGACTGCAAAAGTTATCATATATATCAATTCTGAGGAGGACCGAGCATAGCTCGGGTGGTTCGCTCCCCAGGTGCGGGAGCAGCCGCTCGCGAGTTCGAGCCCTGGCTGGGCCGAATTACGCGCGCCTCGCTGGGGACTTTTCCCCTGAGGGAGCCGGGCGGTGTGTGTGAGTAGTGTGTGCGTGCGTGTGTGTGCCCGGTGGACGCGTTCCGAGAAATCTGGGGCAGTCTCATATGTACTTGAGCGTGCAGTCAGTATAGGTGTCCAATATGAGTCTTATATGATATGCCAGTGCTCCGGGCGGTGTTCAAAAAAAATATCAATTCTGAGATTTTTTTACATCTTATTTGAAAACCTACAAAAGGTCAAGTTCTTTTGTTTTAGATCAACAGAAAAATATTCCTATAAAAACAATAAAAAAACAGGTGAGAATTGAGATGTAATTCTCAATTTTTTATTTGAATACTTTGTCCATGGTACGAGACGTCAAGTCGCTTTTAACATTAGCTCTACCGTGTGAAGCTGTGTGCACTTGTAATCTCCGTACAGTAGCCGATAGGAGCTAGCACCGGAACAAATCGCTTATAAACAAGCCGACAAGAACTAGCCGGCCCTCAAAAATTTTACAGGCTTCATATCGGCTATCAGTAAGCCGATAGGCATCCATCTATGCAATTTAGGTATTTTGCCACCTAATTTTGCTAGAATCAATTTGTTGGGATGCCCTCACAAAGGCCAAACTCCGTGGATAGCCCATGAGCCTTTCCCATCTGCAAGTCGATCAACGTGGCCTCTCCTGGTACTACTCCTCGATGTCTTCATTATCAAGCTTCTGACCAAATTGTCGCAGGCATCAGCCCCTTGATTCACGGTTGGCGGCCACACCACAAGCACGATTGGTGTTATCTCGTAAGATTACAAGTCCTTTGGAGTATAGACTTAGTGTGCACAAGCATCGGGTAGCAAGAGGTTTTCAAACCTCACTAAGCACTAAGCCTATTTTTCGAGCTGGCCCAAAGGCAGTATGAAATTGCCATACTCATAGTTTTCCGAGCAATCATCTATAAGGTTCCAACCCGGGAGTGATGGTCGCCTATTTCGAGACTTGCGAGTTAGAAACTCGTCTAATATTTCCTCACATGATGAACTAGGCTACTTGTAAGACTTGTAGTTCTCATATGTAGTTGAGACTGTGTACTTTTCAACGTGTTTGTGGACCGCCTGCTATAGCTCCATGTGTTTGGTTTGAGGTTGTGGAACTGCTTCAGGATCTTCCGTCGGTAGGGGAGTAGTTGGCTCCTCAACAATGCTTGCTTCTAGCAATAGGGAGTATGCTCTTGCGAATCTTTTGCCAGAGGGGAAGTGGATGGTCTAGTGTGCCCTTGTGGAGCTTCTTAGACTTTTGGCAATGGCATAGTGTGCTCTTGTGGACTCGCTTCAGGATGGTTGGTCTACATAGGAGTAGTTGGCTTGTTGTGGTTCTCAGGATGCATGGGAGGCGATGAGGGCTCTGAAGTTATCGTGAGGATGATGTCAACCCCAATTTCAAAGTATATGAAGTTATTCTTGGTGTCTCCTAGATACGTGCCATCCTCAGTGTCTGTCAGGGTGGGATTGCATTGAAACACGCGCCCCAATATTGTCTTTCTTGTGGCCTCCTCTATCACCAGCTCATGTGCCTGCCCATCGGAATAATCAGTGAGCACGACGTATCGGTGACGATGTGGTCCACCGGGAACCTCTAAACTCCTCCAGTCGCCGATGTGCTCTGCCCTTGGTTCTGCTATATATTTGTGGCACCACGCTAGGTTGGCATAGCAATTGTGATCTCATCTCCACTATCATGGGGTCAATGCTCGTCAAGACATTAGCAATCTTGCCCATCATGATCTCCTTCATAGTTTCCTCCTAGGTTCATTGCACGAACCTTTCCTTGTATCCTTGCCCTGTATGAGCTCGAGTTGGATGACCATGCATCCACGTCCTTCCTACCCATTCTCGAGGACATGCATCAGACATTGCCTAATGCGACCGAAAGCTTGTCCCTCTCCTTGTGAGGGTTGAATGACCCACTCTGCTCGCCCACAACGATCGTCAGGATCTTCACCTTCGCTTCCTCGGCTATGGTTTATAGAATTTAGTCTTGCCCTCCTGCAGCTGTTTCGGCTTGCGTTCTTTAAGGAAATCCCTTGTCCTCTCATTGAGGCCCTCATACTCGATCGGCCACCTGGCCTCAGCTACCGCCTTTTCTTCCTCTTGCTATATCTTTTTCTTTGGAGCATACCTTGTAGGGCCGAGGTGGTAGGGGTACATGTTCATCTTCGCTAGCTTAGAGAACTTCTTACCCTTGGACATAGATTCATCGCTTGTATTTACACTGGAGATCAAAACGCAGCACCATCCATTCCTTCGGGCAACCCTCATAGATATGCTCCTTTGTCGCCTTCTTCATCTCTTTGAAGTTGTCTAGCTACCTAGGGGTCCCATACAAAAGGTCATTGCTCTTGTTGAGGCGGCGCTGCATCTCCACAAAAAACTTCGCATCCTTGGGGGTCATCCAAACCTACATCATCACCGTCGCCATCCACATCTTCGATAAAACTATCCAGCGTGAAAAAATCATCACCATCAACGCTGTGATCGGCTAAGGTTTCACCATAATCCTCCATCATGCCAGATTGATGGTCTGCCTGCACCGATGTTCCTCTAGATGCAGCAGTCACACGCTATGAAATTTCCAAACCATGTAGCCTTGAACAAAACCCCACCAAATCAAGTGAGATTTGACTTCATAGTTGTCAATCATCTAGACATGCTCGTTCTTGTAGTGAGAACACAGACATATGATTCACTTCTGATTCTCACTTAAAGCATGCTTCCGAACGTTCTTCATCACTTATTCCATGAAAGAGGGTGCTAGCCTTGATATGTTGTACATCCACTGTGACCCCATCATAACCTTATAGCGAAAAAATATATCATAGACGCATCAATATATAACATGATGAAAAAAATATATCTTATCTTTCCCTCACACACAAACAAAAAATATATGAATGCCTTTAATTATGGAGATAAATATATCTTTGTTTTCTCTCACACAAACAAAAATAGACATGCATGGCACAAATAAAACCAACATGATGAACCAGATCTAGATTGAGTTATATCACATGCACACATCTCTAGATCTAGATGTAGCTATACCAGCATGCATGAACTAGCACCATAAATCCTCTCTCTCCTCCTGCCATAGATATAGATCTAGACCACCACAAAAAGCATCAAAAACTTTGAAAAGAGCATAAAAATAGGATATGAGAGCGCATACCAAGCTCCTATGACCACCTCCCTCAAAGAAACCAAGATCAAATCCTCCCCCATTGAAAAATGAAATCTTTACATAGAAATAGAGTAGAACACCCAGTCAAAATAAATGGGGGAACTCGTGGAGGAAGAAGATGGGATGGTTGGGCTGCTGTATTTATAGATATTTATTAACAGCCACCTCTGTTAATCATTAACTGAGGCGGGCAATTTAGAAATATTCCTCTGTTAATCATTAACAGAGGTGGAAGACTTAGGAAGTTCGTCTATGTTAAACGATTAATGGAGGCAGAAGTCTTACGTGGCTCGACCCTGTTAATGTTTTAATGGAGACGGGTTTATTAAAGTGTCCGCCTCTGTTAACAGACCATTAATGGAGGTGGTCTCCTTAAGACGCCCATCTCCGTTAATAATTAATAGAGGCAGGCATTTTTCCCTGGGCATGCCCTCCATTAACAGAGGTGACGCCTTTTTGTGCCTGCCTCTATTAATCTTAGGGGTTGTCTCCCAAAATCTTTTTAGTAGTAGTGATATGTTGATGTTTGAAATATGACCTTTGGATGAGAATTTGTTTGCTTAGTTTGAGATTTACACAGCACTAGTGCTAACTTAATCCTTGCACTATTCATGACTAGTTCTTGCTTTTGAGGTGAACTATTTTTACATAATCTTGAAAACTTGATGAAATGCTTTTGCTCTTGGTGCTTGTGACATAGTATCACTTTGAAATTTTGTGTGCCTTTGAGCTATATTGTTTACTCCTCATAGTGCTTTTGTGGTGTACTTGAGAAGCTTTGTAGGATTGCACCCCACATTGTGGTATTCATGCTTTGGAGCTTGTGATTGAATTGGTACCAAATGCTTTTAAGTTTGTCCTTAAATTGGTATCAAGTCCTTTTGTGCTTTCCTTGGTTGGTACATCTTGATCATTAATATATTTTGAGCTGTTCTTGATGATTGTGTTGCCAACAAGGGGGAGAGTATGTGCAAAGACTACGCACTTCATTTAGATTGCCACAAGGGGTAAGCAAAAGGTGGTTGCACAAGTGAAGGGGGAGTTTTGCATTCATATGATAAAAAGAGTCCACAAATTGAGAGGTAAAAGCATTTCCTCTTCTTGAGGAGCCTTTTCATTGTTTGAGTATGCTTTGTTCATGGCTGCGTTGAACTTTTACCTCTTCTTTAGGAGCTATGTTTTTTTGTGCTAGGTCTTTTTGCTTCTTCTTGAGGGCTAGTATTTTTACATACTCGACACATATCTATATAAAAGTTGAAGGTGGTTAGAAATTGTTCCTAACCATTTTTTATAGTTTCATCCCAAAGACCCTCCCTCGAGAAGGTAAAGATGGACATTTTTGTAAAAATAATAGTATAATGTATACACTTGAGAACACAAATTCACATTCACCTCTATAAGCAAACATACTCACATTATACACATAGCTATCAGTTCTTTAGAATGTGTAACAATTTTGAATGGAGTGAGTAGAATAAAATCTATTGGACAATTTTCTCACACCAATTGGCACTGGCGCAAACAGAGTGGAAACAGTAAAATTAGAGGGAATGTAGAACAAGAACACTTATAAAGATGGACCGATGGCTGCACGAGAAGAGCCATGGGCCTACACAAGGATGAAAACGGACGGGATGAATCCCGTTTCGTCCGCAACCGTATACCGTTTTTTCGTCCGAAAACGGGACGGAGTAAACGGAAACGGGACCGAAAACGGTAGAGCATTTGTCTGTCCGTATTTGCGGTATCCCGTTTTTAACCGGGATATCCCGTTTTTCGTCCCGTTTTTCTTCAATACGGGATGGGCCTGTTGGGCCTGTTTTTTTTTTGAGGAGATGTTGGGCCGTTGGGTCATGAAAGCACATGCCTGAGTTGCTTTTATTTTTCTTTTCATCTGTGTGGACATGTCACATATATATTAAAGTCATCATCTTTTTGTTTTGGTAGAGTGCACAGCAGTGTGCCAGTGTCCGCCCTTTCATCATCTGATAATTCATTCATCTACGAGCGTATTTATGTGTGGGCACTGGGCAGTATATATTTTATATGCGGCATACATGTTCCGGCTTAAGTTTCCGCTTACCGTTCGTTTCCGTCTATTTTCTGACCGTATTTACCCGTTTTCGTATTACCGTTTATCCCGCTACCATTTTCGTTCCCGGCTGTCCGGCTCCCGCTCCCGTTTCCGTTTAAAAATATGAAAATGAAAACGGTAGAGCAATTTTCCGTTCGTTTCCGTCCGCTTTCATCACTAGGCCTACAGCCCTGAAAAGCAATGCTGCTCACCGGTGCGCGTGCTCAGCTTATTTCCGAGCTTTGGGCTGGTTTAGTTGCAAAAAGTTTTGTAAAACGATACTGTAACACGTTTCGTTGTTATTTGGTAATTAGTGTCCAATTATGATCTAATTAGGCTTAAAAGATTCGTCTCGTCCATTTCGTCTAAACTGTGTAATTAGTTTTATTTTTTATCTATATTTAATGCTTCATGCATGTGTTCAAAGATTCAATGTGACGGGGAATCTGAAAAATTTTGCAAAATTTTCTAGGAACTAAACAGAGCCTTTGATTGGCTGCTTTTTGGTCTAGGTCCCACGTGTTTCGGTCAGTGGACCACACATGCATGCGGGTAGCCGGCTCAAAATACTCTGGGTGTGTTCACTTCGCGAAAAGTAGCTGAAAAATTATTGTATCATCTTTTATTGTTATTTGGCAAAATTTATCCAATTATGGACTAACTAGGCTCAAAAGATTTATCCTGACATTTACAAATAAACTATGCAATTAGTTATTTTTTTACCTACATTTAATGCTCCATGTATGCGTTGAAAGATTTGATGTGATGTGTTCTTGGCTCTCCTGTAGATGGCAGGTCGGCTCGTTCAGCCTGTGCACAGTCCCTCTCGGCCTCAATCTATTTGTCTCGGATTCCCTTCTACCTTGCGTCTCCATGGGCATCTCCATCTCCCGTTGTCCCGCCGCCGCCGCCGCCTTCTTGTTCCTAGGATGTCGCCTCCAGCCCTCCACCACCGCCGCCGCCGTCGCCTTCTGCCTACGACGCTGCCACCGCCCCCATCGGACCACGCCACATCTGCACGAGCATGCACTGGGAAGTGGGAACCCTATCTCCTCCTTCCCCTCTCTCTCTACCCACTCCTCCCTCTCTCTCTCTGACCTCCTCTCCGCCTCTCTCTCCCCGCCGTTGTTGCGTGAGGAGCTCTCTGCCGCACCTCATCCGTCCTCTCTCTATATAGAGGAAGAGCCACATTCTTGACCGGTTATTTCATATGTACGTCTTCAGATCTAGGATTTTTTCTTCATGAACGTACCTTTCCTGATGAACTGATTTGCTTATATTCCTATTCGATTTGATAATATAGCTTTCTGTAGGTTTTGATTCACTTCGCTTTCTCTATAGGTTTCTGATTTGTTATCTACTCTATCTATTTAGCTATTACGGGCTCATTTAGTTCACTTCCCAGCGGACAATGGGGTCCAAACCTTTACAATCTAGTGGTTGGTGGCTGGGTTTTAACTTTCTCAGTGACGGACTATCATTATCATAGAACCAACTCATGAGTTCATAAAATCCCTGTTCTTCATCATAGCTGCAATATTTTTTGGTCTCACCATGGCCCAGCCGATTGGTCAATGTCAGATTAAGTGATGCAGAGTTGGATAGGAGTATAAGACATGTCAATTTTGTTTGAGGACATGTCAATTTCGTTTGATTTCGTCATGTGTATTACTGCACGTAGGTTCTAATGCTGACCAGATTAGCCAATGTAGCTTTTGGTTATGTCTATTTGACCATCTGTTACTACTAATGCAATACTGATAAGTTTCTCTGTCTTTTTTCTGTAATTACAACTAGGCTAGCCTGGTTTCTCTTAGGAGCACAAGGTGATAGTTTTTTAATTAGCATCTGCCCCAAAAGGTACGCCCCTCCCCACTCGTGCCCTTTTTCCAAATTTGAAATTCGTTGTTCGTAGTAGTTCTCTGAGTTCTGGCATTCCGGGTGTAAGTAATTATCAGAAAAAAAAAATATTGACATCTGGAGCAACATTATGCACAATGTAGTGTAAACAGGCTTTTGCTTTCGTATGGAAATGATTTTCAAATAGATATATACCATCCGATGCACTGATCTATGTGCTATCTTGTATGGCCAGGCCAGTTCAGAATATATAATTCGATCTATTGGTTACATGTCCAACATGTTGATAACAGCAGAAAACTATGCTGCACGAATTTGCTATATTCAAAGAAAGTTAGTTAGTATTAACATTGATTAAAGCAGCTATTCATCGCAAGCACAGGTCTCAGTTAGAAAAGGTGTTTTCAGTTGTTAGTTAGCTATAGGGATTTAAAGTACCCCCTTCGTTCCAAATTATAAGATGTTTTGGCTTTTCTAGATACATTGTTTTAACTATGCATCTAGACATAGTGTATATCTAAGTGCATAGCAAAAGCTATGAATCTAGAAAGCCAAAACGTCTTAAATTTGGAATAGAGAGTATTTCAGATTATATCTAAATTTGACATATTTTTTTTAACAAAAACATCGACCATGGAGAGAAGATGTCCTGGCTGGTTGTGTCTTGAATCTTGAGTGAGGGAATACTGAACCCTGGCTAGCTGGAAAGCTTGTTGAAACCTGTTCTCAGGGAGGTAACCATGCAACCTGTGAGCACCGGGATTCAATGCTGGGTGGGCAGCCTCTGTGCTGGAGGCTGTTCTAACTGAGCTATCACTTGTTTCTCAACCTAATTATAACTTTAAAGGGCACTGCACTTCCAAATTAACTGGTGTATCAATCGAGTTGTTATCTTTCAACCAAGAAACCGGACACACTATTACACTCATATATCCATGATCCGTCTTTAAAATCATGAATACGAGGGGTAATGCTCTTCTATAAGTTGTGTTCACCTACACCTGTCTGCTTATAAATTCATAAGTGAGGATATGCAAAGTATTTATAACTTAGATATAATGCTGATATAATATCAGGGCCTCAGGTGATGTTACATAGATGCATATTAATAGAAATATGTGAATGAACCATATAACTGCTGAAGCTTGGATGCTAACTTGTGGGTGATTCTTATTTTTTTATCATGTGTTTCTACAGGATCTGTAAAGAACATTTTCTAATGTTTGGCATTTAAGTATTTGTTGTAGCTCCAAATTGATATGTGTGTATTTCTTATGCTCACTCATGCATCCTGTGACCTACTTGTGGTTTCAACTTAATAAGGTGTTTTCACTTTTCACTTCTTTTGTATGTTCTTTTTTCCAGATGGCAGCTTCCGAATGAGCAACCAAACTACTTGGCGTCAACAGCCAATGAAAGGCGGCGAGATAGGACCCCACCTCCCATGGACCCTGAGAAGTTGAAAGCCGTAATTGCTGGATACTCACAAAGTATATTTTCTTGACTTCTCAAAAATTTGAGTTCAAGTGCTCTTGAAGGTCTTCTGTTCTCATTTTGGATTGTTACAGTCGGGAAGGCATTCATTGCTGCAACCTTTTTGGTGTTTGGAGGAGCAACAGCTGTGATGTTTGTACACAGCAGATAAGCTACAGTTGCATTCAGTAAGTCATGTAATCTGAACAACATATCTGAGGGAATGTAGGACCTTTTAACCAAAAGAAAAGTACAATGTACCAGAATTTAAATAATAATGCTAAGCTTGTGCCTAGAGGGTAGAGCATGCTCTTCATTTGCTTTGTTTAAACTCACTGAGTTGTGTTAGGGTTTTGTTGTTGTTTATTCATTGTTATCTCTTGATTCCTACCTTTTTTTGTTGTCTTCACTCTTCAGTTCTTGAATGCTTCACTCTTCAGTTCTTGAATGCTGCTGTCTTCATTTGGAAATTGCTGTCTTCATCCGAACAACAGACTCTTGTTGCACAGGGACAAGAAAAATGAGTCCTAGCATTCTTTAGTGATCCATAATCATGCAGAGTTAGTGTGGAACTTTTTATTATTTAATCCTAAGTAACATCCTCCCTACCACTCTGAGTGGCAATGGGACATAGGAGCCTTGCTAGACTATGTTCTGTTTGCCACTCAACCATGGAAAGTGAAGTTCAGTTTTAAAAATAAGGTCTGAGCTATATGTGGAACAACAAAATTTTGTGCCACCAATGAGCCGTAGCTAACAAATTCATGCTGGAAATAGTTTGCCTAGGAGTTTATTGTTGAAATAAGCTGTGGATATATTTATGTGATGAAACTTTGGATGTCAGCCTTGAGGCTGTCAAGGGGTGCTTAAGTTCAATGGTAGTGATATTAGTCTCAAAAATTGTAAATTTGAAATATCATGGTTTCATATGGATAATGTAATGATAAATCAAGTTTCTCCTTTGCTGTTATACTTGTATGAACTAGCCAAATTGAATTTCTTTTTCTCATGGACAAAACATGTTATTTAACAAAATCTTGAACATTTAATATTAACTCAATCCTAAACAGGAGGAGCAATGAAGAAGATGAAACCTCCTGCATTCAGGACAAAAAAAAATCCTAGTGTCAAGTAGCCCCGCTGAAACAACTCTTGTTTCTCCTTTCAGGTAGATGACGTTAAAACTAAAGGAAAAGATGCACTGCAGCCACGAGCTGATATGATTAAAGAACAAATAGCTCCATTGAGAAACTGAGTAAGTGAACTTCCGCTATTCTTGTTCTGGCTAAACAATTGTTTATTGTATTTTCCCTTAAGCGCATTCTACTTCAGTTTTGTTCAAGTTTGCTTTGGGGCTGTCAGCTGTGGATTACTGTGGGTGTGGGTCTGTGACAATATTGATGGACTACTGTGGGTGTGGGTCTGTGACAATATTGATGGACTATTCCATGCATTGTAACTGCAGGCTGAAGAAATGTCCTGAAAATGGCATTTCGAAGGTGATAAAGAAGCTAAGGAGAAGTCTGCCATCATTAGAGAGCTTTCAAGAGCTCTGGGCTCCAGGACTCCCCCTAGTTGATCAACAATGACATACGGATGTTGTAAATTCACCATTATCAAGTCATCCACTTTGTTGTATGCATCCTTACCGTTTTCCATATGTTTGTGTACTAGGATCGTGCCCGTGCGTTGCCACGGGAAAAATAATAGCATACTAATTCCAATTTGAAGAAATTATACTTGAAGAGCGATATCTGTGACATTACGTTATGCAGTTACTCCATGCTTTGTGCAATAAGGTGAGTAAAAATCTGCAGTACAACTGCTAATTTATCAGAACTGTAGTTAATCCTAGTGGCATCAATAAGACCGACTCCAACAATGTAACCCAAACCCAAAATGGGTTATGCACAGTGGTTTTGGCTACTACGAATGCCCTTCAACAGGGGACCCAAACTAGCGACGCATTTTGGGTAGGAGGCAATGGGGAACGCAAAAATGCGTCTTCTCTTTGGAAGACGCAAATCTTTGGCGGAGCTTGGCGTGGGCCCGTAGGCGGAGCTTGGTGTCGCTGCTCGGTGGGGCACGGCTGGTGGAGCGCCGTCGTCGGGATGAGGCGGGGCACGGCCGTCACGGCTCGGCAGGGCGAGGCGGAGCACGGCGTCGCGGCTCGGCGGGGCGAGGCAGACCCGGATCCCCCGTCGCCTTCCGCCCCGGCTGCGGCAGCGGAGCGGACGGCCGGCAGTGGTGCACGGCGGCGCGCGTGGGGAGGCAGCCATGGCTGGGCTCGACCCCGGCCCAGACATGGCGGCGGCGGTGGCTTGTTGGGTGCGGGAGTGGGGAAAGAAGGCTCGAGGAGGGGCGATGCGTTTGGGTTCTGTGTGGTTGTTGGAGAGGGCTGAGATTTTAGGTGCACAAACTATTCCTGTGCGTGACCCAAAACGTAGAATGGGTGTGGTGTTTGGGTATTCCTTGTTGGAGACAGTCTAAGTCAGATACATCTGCCTCTGGCTCCTCCAACACAAATTATAGTAATTCAGGTGCATCGAATAAAACCAACTAAGCGAACCTCAAATAAGAAAACTGATGACGTTGTTCTAAATTATCCTCAAATAAGACAATGCTTCAGCTCAAATAAGAACAGGGTGAGCCTGTTGAGTAGTCGCCACGCGTCGCCATCTCATTGGAGTCAGGACCAGGTACGGACCCATCCGCGCCCATTTTTTTCCAACTTTTTAAACGTCACATTTTTCTCACATCTCCCCCTCACGTGATTTTCAACACTCAACAAAGCAAGGCACGAACACAAAACTAGGTGGTTTTCGTTGTTCCTTGATATTTCTTCAACAACAACAACATAGCATTTTGTCCCAAGCAAATTGGGGTAGGCTAGAGATGAAACCCAAAAGAGACGAGAAACAGAGAGACACATAAAGGAACATAAATGGCACAAGATAAAAGGAGGTCACGGTTTAGGTACGTTGATTGCCAATATCCAAGCGCTCCTATCCATAGCTAAATCCTTGGAGATATTCCACTCCTTAAGATCTCTCTTAACGGACTCGTCCCAAGTTAGTTTAGGTCGACCTCTACCGCTTTTTACACTATCGGCCCGCTTTAGAACTCCACTACGCACCGGCGCCTCAGGAGGCCTCCGTTGGACATGTCCAAACCATCTCAACCGATGTTGAATCAATTTCTCCTCAATTGGTGCCACCCCAACCCTATCCCGAATATCGTCGTTCCAGACTCTATCCCTCCTTGTGTGCCCACAACATCAACGCAACATACGCATCTCTGCTACACTCAATTGCTGGACATGTCGCCTTTTTGTAGGCCAACACTCAGCACCGTATAACATCGCCGGACGAATCGCCGTCCTATAGAACTTACCTTTCAGCTTCTGAGGCACCCTTTTGTCACAGAGAACGCCAGAAACTTGACGCCATTTCAACCAGTCGGCTGAAATTCTATGCCTAACATCTTTATCAATGTCTCCATCCTAAAGTAGCATCGACCCTAAATACCGAAAAGTATCCTTCTTGGCCACCACTTGCCCATCGAGGCTAACGTCTCCCTCCTCGTGCCTAGTCGCGCTGAAATCACACCTCATGTACTCAGTCTTAGTCATACTAAGTCTGAACCCTTTTGACTCTAACGTGTGCTTCCATAGTTCTAACTTCCTATTAACCCCCGCCCTACTATCGTCAACTAGCACCACATCATCAGCAAAGAGCATACACCAAGGGATATCACCTTGTATGTCCCTTGTGACCTCATCCATCACCAAAGCAAATAAATAAGGGCTCAAAGCTGACCCCTGATGCAGTCCTATTTTAATTGGAAAGTCACTGGTGTCGTCATCACATGTTCGGACAAACGTCACCACATCCCTGTACATATTCTTGATGAGGGTAACATACTTAGTTGGGACTTTGTGCTTTTCCAAGGCCCACCACATGACAGTTCTCGGTACTTTGTCATATGCCTTCTCGAGGTCAATAAAGACCATGTGCAAGTCCTTCTGCTCCCTATATCTCTCCATCAATTGTCGTAATAAGAAAATCGCCTCCATGGTCGACCTACCAGGCATGAACCCAAACTGATTTTGGGTCACATGTGTCACTCTCCTTAGGCGATGCTCGATAACCCTCTCCCAGAGCTGCATCGTATGGCTCATCAACTTAATCCCACGGTAGTTAGTACAACTTTGAACATCTCCCTTGTTCTTGAAGATAGGTACTAATATACTTCTCCATTCTTCAGGCATCTTATTAGACCAAAAAATAAGGTTAAAAAGCTTAGTTAACCATACTATCGCTCTGGCGCCTAGGTATCTCCACACCTCAATGGGGATACCATCAGGGCCCATCGCTTTACCTCCCTTCATCCTCTTCAAAGCCTCTCCGATCTCTGCCTCCTAAATTCTCCATACAAAGCGTCTGTTGGTATCGTCAAATGAGTCGTCCAACTCAAGGGCAGGACCCTCATTCTCCCCATTAAACAGCTTGTCAAAATACTCTCTCCATCTATCCTTGATCTCCCCATCCTTCACCAGAAGTCGATCTGTCCCATCCTTGATGCATTTTATTTGGTTGATGTCCCTTGTCTTCCACTCGCGGATTCTAGCCATCCTATAAATGTCCTTCTCCCCTTCCTTCGTGCCTAGCTGCTAATAAAGGCCATCATACGCCTGACCTTTTGCTACACTCACAGCTCGCTTTGCAACCCTCTTCGCTATTTTATAGCCCTCGATGTTGGCTACACTCTTGTCATGGTGGAGACGCTTGAAACACTCCTTCTCCCTAATAGCCCTTTGCACCTCGTCATTCCACCACCATGTGTCTTTCGCTTCCCGTTTGCCTCCCCTACTCACGCCAAACACTTCCGAAGCCACCTTCCGGACACATGTTGTCATCTTTAGCCACATGTCGTTGGCATCTTCTCCTTCTTCCCAAGGCCCCTCGTCTAGCATCCTCTCCTTAAACGTTTGCGCTGCTTCCCCTCTAAGCTTCCACCACTTTGTTCTCGCAATCTTGGGTCGTTTGTCCCGGTGGACACGTACCCGAAAGCGAAAGTCCGCCACCACAAGCTTATGTTGAGGGACAACACACTCCCTAGGTAACACCTTACAATCAAAGCAAGCACGTCTATCCTCCCTTCTTGCAAGGATAAAGTCGATCTGGCTCGAATGTTGTCCACTACGAAAGGTTACTAGATGAGATTCCCTCTTCCTAAAGAGGGTGTTCGCTATCAACAAGTCATAGGCCAGCGCGAAGTTCAAAACATCCTCCCCCTCTTGATTCCTACTACCATACCTGAACCCCCCGTGCACCCGCTCGAAACCTACATTAGTCGCACCAACATGGCCATTGAGGTCTCCTCCTATAAAGAGTTTCTCGCTGATAGGCATGGTACTAACCATGCTATCAAGATCTTCCCAAAACTGCCTCTTGGTGCCCTCGCTAAGACCTACCTGAGGGGCATAGGCACTGATCACATTCAGAGCTGAATCTCCAACTACCAGCTTGACCAAGATAATCCGGTCGCCTTGCCTCCTAACATCAATGACTCCATCCTTAAGGCTCCTATCGATCAAGATGCCTACACCATTCCTACCCGATGTTGTCCCCGTGTACCAAAGTTTGAAGCCAGTATCCTCCACCTCCTTTGCCTTCTGGCCCTTCCATTTAGTCTCCTGAACGCATAGAATATTTACACGCCTTCTAATTGCTGCATCGACTAGATCTCTTAGCTTACCCGTTAGGGACCCTACGTTCTAGCTACCTAGACGAATCCTAGTTGGCTCGGCTAGCTTCCTTACCCTTCGCACCCGTCGAGGGAAGTGCGAAGTGCGAAGAAACCCCCACTGTTAGGATTTTTTATTAAACCAAAAGGAACCAACTGTACAAAAGAGACACAACAAAAAAACAGCAGCAAAGAAGGAAACAGGGAGCCTGAGGAAGGCTGGGCCAAACTATGTACACAAATCTATCTAAGAAAGGAAGAGAGCGCGCTTGTTTTCAGAGATCCTGTGAGCTTGTAGGCGAGCTTCATCAATGAAACCTGTTTTCCAAGCAACGAAGGATGGTTGGCCTCTACTAAAAATGAAGTTGTTTCTTTGCTTCCAAATTTGCCAAGCACTGATGGTAAAAGCTTCCATGAAAAAAGGGTTTGAGAACCCCTCCTTTGCTTCTAACAGCATATGAAAGAAATCCATCGCAAGGTTCCACTGAACACCAAGGTGCTGCCAACAAGCCTGACTAAAAGGGCATGTGAAGAAGAGATGAAGAGATGTTTCTTCGACATTCTGATTGCATAAGACACAATTATAGTTGTTTCCTTCAAGCTTGTGCTTCTTCCTCTTGAGAATATTCCTGGTATTGAGTCTGTCCATCAGCAATAACCAGGTGAACACCCTAAGCTTGTTGCAGCATTTGGACTACCAAATCCATAGGAAAGGAGCAGGAGGGGACACATGCTTGTATGGGAAATTGTAGAACTTAGAAGAAGAGTATGTACTACTTCCCCACATGTAATGCCAAGAGTCCTTTGAATCTTCCTGTACTTAAATGTTTTCTATGAGTTCCTGGAGCTGTAAGTATTCCTGATAAGCTTGTTCAGATAGAGGTAAGTGGAATTGAGAATCCAGCGTGTTACTTGTAAGAAACTTTGCAACTGAGATGTTTTTGTTTTTTTGCATATGAATATAATCTAGGAAATTTATCCTGTAGCAAGTTGTTGTTCCAGACATCAGACCAAAAAAGAACAGTGGAGCCATTTCCAAGTGTACAGCTTGAAATACCTCTAAATAAGTCACAAAGCTTCAGTATGTCTCTCCACCAAAAGGAGCCTTTATCAGTTGATGCATGTGGTATTTGCCCATTTGAGTAGTAAGAGCTCCAAACAAGTTTAACCCAAGGGACATGTAACACCCCAGGTGTTTGTCACTCACTAAGCAGTGGGTTTGAGCTCAAACATGACAGATTAAGTGGAGATGAGCCTAAACTAAAGTTGGAGGTTGCACCATTGCTTTACATATAGGCCCCTTTTCAAAATATATTCTTGGGTGGTGTTATTGCAATATCTTCAGGTGTCTCACCTTAGTACCTATCCATATTTATCCCTGGAAAAGTTTCATGAAATTTGAAATCAAAAAGTCACATGAAATGATAAGTTCCATTCCTATTGGAATTTGCACCATTAAGTTAATGGAACTATAGATCATCAACCAAATCATGAAAACTTGCCCAAATGACTCTAGATGAACTCTACAACCAAAGTCATGAAGTGTTCATGTTGAGCAAATGTCAAGAAAATGCCCCGATTGGCCTAAAACCCTAGTTTAGGCTTTATCGAGTTGCTACTTTGACCACAGTGGAAGTTTAACTTCTGTACCAGTTATGAGGGTTGACCTTAAACAAAAGTTGTAGTCCATCTTATGTCGAGCAAACTTTGTTTAATGGTCAAGAGCTAGTTTAGCCTCTAACCTAGTCAAATAGAGCTCCCAAGATTCAATAAAGTGCTGATTTGGAGCCTCAAGAAATTGGCTAAGTCAAAACTGTGTTTCAGTTTCAAGTACCCTAGTTGGGAGTCTTGTATCTTCCTAACCAAGCAGAACCAGTCCTTGACCCTTTAATAAAAGATGTAGTTTAGTTTATGTGCTGCAACCTTTGTTTAAGGACCTAGGTCTAAATTTATTTTTAAGTTTGTCAAACAGAGGCTTGAAGTTTGAATGTTCTACAGTTTTCAGACTTGAAAATATTCCAAGTCTAGAATCCATAGGCATCGACGATGACATTCCGCGTTCTCCAAAATTTTGTGAGAAACATGTTGGGTCCCAAAATAAAAGATGGAGTTTACATCTTGGTGAAGAGCATGTAAAAAGTTGAAATCAGTTTGATCTTGTTTTGCCCATCAAATTTGGATTCTTGGTGATCGCTGTCAATGTGCTGACACTCTCCAATTAAGGCCTAATTATCCACTAATCCGATAGTCTAATAGCCAAACATCCTTAATAGATCTTGGAGAAGAACCTGCAGGCAACAACTTTGCTTCTTGCTGCATGGCCCAAATCCGAGCGTAAATAGCCCATAAACGTGTTCCAACCCGGCCACTTCGTGACCCACGAGCTGCTCGGGAAAATGCTTGTACGGGCAACGCGTGCCAGAGCGCGTGGCAGCCATGCCTAGCTCGCGCTTCCTCCTCTTGCCGCGTGCTCCTCCGCGTGTCCGCGCCTCTGAGCCAAAGAGGAGAAGCACCAGAGTGCCCTCCCCATCCCTCTCCACTCGCTTGGCCTTCTCGCTCGCTCAGCTCACCGTGGGAGAGCGCCACCGCCATTGCCGAGCCGCTTGAGCTCCATGGAAGCTGCATTCTTCGCTACTTTGCGCCTCTTCATCCCTAGCCATCAGCTCCAGTGGCCTCACCGTCTCATGACGCCCCTGACACGCCCCTCCCCGGCCTCGCCTCACCGTCGTAGCGTGCGGCCACCGGTGCCGTGGCCGTCGTGGACGCTGGTGTGTGTGGCCATGAGGCCTTGAGCCATCACCGCCCGAGCTGCAGCCACCATTGAGTTCCCGCGGGTCCCTTGGTACTTCCCCGCTGCACCACTATCACCGACGAGCCTCCCCGCCGTCCACAGTCCGCCACTGTCGGAGCACCGGCCGCCGGCGCCGCCCGCCTCCATGGCTAGCTAGTCGGGGGTCACCTCAAGCCGAGCTGAGCGGTCCCTTGGGTGCGCGCAGGCCAGGGCATCCCAGCACCACCGCTCGCCGCCGGCGCCGCCTTTGTTGCCGGTCGAACCGGCCTCCTCCCATTCAGCTTCACGGCTGTTCAGTAATGCGAACTGGAGGAAGAAGGCAGTGGGAGTACGACATGTGGGTCCCGCCCGATTTCATTTGGTGCCCGAATTTACAGAATTTTCTTTTATCTTGTAAAATCTATATCTCATATTTGGTAGCTCCAAAAATTATGCAATTTGTTTTGTTGGAATCCTTGTGAAGTGTTCTGCATGTTAGGGTAATCAGTTGTGCCATGCATGCATGTGTTTGTGCTGTAGAAATTCATTAGTGAAAAGTGGTTTTGAAAATGAATTAACTTGCTTTCATCAATATCTGGAGTTTTAGAAGTCCAAAATTAGTGATTTCAATTTTGTTGGTCTTCTAGTAATATGCATTGTCTAAAAAAATATAAAACTTATAGGTTATTTTCGGGTTTTAAGATGTTTTACCTAGATCTTGTTAAATGGAAAATAAATGCTTGTTTTCCTTGTTATTTTTATATCTTGTGTTGTGATGCTCCAATTGATGTGAAATTTTTATGGTAGGATTTTCATGCTATGGATGTACTATGGTATAAATTTTATGGTCATTGCTTACTGTATGCTCAAGTTATTGATTTAACTTGTTTATAGCTTGATAAATAGTTTATAAATAATATATAAATGATAAAATAAAAAAATGTTGTTCCATTACCTTAGTATGATGTTTCTCTATCATATTGATTCATAATATGGCCTTGTGTTCATAGAAAATATTGAGTGTTAAGTTTAACTTGCTCTCACATGATTATTGCAATAGCTATTTATCTTTTTCATAGAGGTTGATATACTTGCCCAAATGGATTGAAATTTGGACAGTAGACTTTTGAGAGCATATTTAGGCCACTGTAATTTTTGTAGAATTTATTGTACACTTTTGATAGGTGTTCATAATTCCACCTAATTATCTAAATAAATTAAGAAAACGCATTAAAAGAAATTATTTAGGAATGGACACTATGTTTTCTGGTGTTCATTAGTCATGTGTGACATGTTGGTAAAGTTGGTTTTGTCTAATTATATGTTTGCAACATAAGTTAATAATTATTTCTTACAAATAAGGTTTCTGGACAGATCTTGGAACTTAGCAAAGTTCTTCATGATAATGTGCTTTGTTGTGAAACTTATTTATACAAAAGTTGTAGATAATTTATGTATCTAGCTTCTGTTAAAATTTGGTGGCAGTTGGCCATGTGGTTTAGGAGTTATAGCTGTTTAAAGTTGGGTTACAGAATTGCTTGCTCTCTGTCTTGATAGACCAGTTTCTGTGTTTATGTAAATTCGACATGTTAAACTTTGGAATCATGCTGTGATGATTATAAATGAAATATAGATAATTTCATAAGTTTTTCATAATATCTTCTTGCAAGTCATTTAGAGTTGTAGATCTCCAGTTATGATTAAATTACTCAGTTGTTGGTCTGATGTCCAGAAGGTAGCAATTTCTAGTTCTACTACTTTGATTAACTTTGTCATGCTTGGGTATTGAAGTGTGACTCATATATTTGATGATACTTGGGTGGTACCCTGTGATCTTGTGAGACTTGGTTCTTGATTGATGTGCTTGCCCTCTTCTATGTTATGTCTTAATGAGGATTAAGTTAATTAGCTCTAGGGTTTATGTGAACTTTGGTATGCTTGCATGATTACTTTGTTTATTGCACTTCTATGCATTCATACATATGCATTATTGCACCTCATATAGGTACGCTAACAGAAACGTGTGAAGAAAATGACGTTGGAGCCAAAATCGAAGACGGTGTTTGGTGGATCCATCCCGAAGGTAGAAAGATCGGATGAGTGCTAGATTGGAGGATGCTCGCCAAGCGAACTCATCTGACATACTCTAACTTGAGTCGGATCCTAGGCAAGCCCCAGAGCATTATAAGCCTCCTACCTTCAAAGCAATTAATTCTATATATGTTATAAGTATTGTTGCATTAAGTGATAGGAGTTGGTTGGAAACCCTTGCTGCATTATATTATTCCTTGTCCAGATATATGAATCCTTGAATCCTACATAGACTAGGATCGAGTAGATGCTTAGCCCTGCTTTAAGCGGTAGAAATCAGGTGATTTTCTGTCACCTGCGAGATATAGGGATATTCATATATGGCACGGTTGGCTATATTTGCTATCGTGGAATGGAACCATGTGTTAATAAAATGAAATAAGACCGGACGGGATGACGATAGTGAAGCAACAAGACATGGAGGTCTTGGGTGTGAATCTATCCCCGTCTGAGTCGTTTAAGGACCGATTCGCTGTACGTCCTTGAGTCATGTTGAACGCAGTCTAACACTTAGTTGGCCGGATAAGTCGTTCCGACCGCGAAGCCGAGTAATGTGATTCAGGCCGGGAATCGAATGGTAGGTTGCTTCTTAGAGGAGAGAAAGGATGTGCTTGGGAACATTGGCGTGAGATCAAGGGGGGTTAGAGTCCCTATCACCTGGCAGAGTGTCGCCCTTGGGGTCGCGACATCATTCGGACCCGCGATTCCTAAATCATATGAAAAGGTGGCATGTGCGACCCTGGCAGGGGTCTGCACGGTGAGTGTTAGAAATACCCCTCCAGCTGGATAGGAATTCGATTCGAATCGCCGTCGCTCCCGGTTAGTGAGCACTTGACTTGGGCAGCGGCAACGTAGATTCAATTAAATTGAACTAATGGTTAATTGGATCACGATGGAAAGGTTGCCTCAATTTATACCTGCTATGGTTAATATTGTTTGCTCCTAATAAAGTGAGTGCTCTAGTACAGGTTCTAATATAGATGACAGGTTAATGATAATTAATTCGATGCTTAAGCATTAATGATTACGTATCCATAATAAGCTTTTATGCAAAATATTGTCAAGCTAGCCCACTTTACATCAGCCTTGCATAATCCTTGGTGTCACTTTATTTCTGGTTTCTGAAGGGTAAGTCTAGCTGAGTACCTTCTTGTACTCAGGGTTTTATTTCCTCACTTGTTGCAGGTTGTGATGTATCATGGCGACTGCAAGAGTTGGTTGACTCCTGCCGTAGTGGCGGAGTGTGATTATGGGCATGATCCTTCTGAGTTACCTTATCTCTAATGCTTTTGTTAGAAGTCGACCGTGGTACTGGCATGTAATTGAAATAAGATTAATATTAATTTCAAATTACTTTGCTTCCGCTACTTTTCAATGTAAGTTGTAATAACTATGTTGAACTCCGATGTATATTGAACTACTTATGAAATAGATGTAACATGTGACTTGTTATGTTGAATCACTACGATCTTGGCTTGTATGTTGGTTGGTTTGAAACCCCTCGTGATTTCATTGGACTACCGGAGTTATATGGGCTCAAGTGTGAGAATTTGATCACTTCGGTGATTGTTTTTATACTTGTGCTCTTATAATTTGGACGGTTCTGTTACAGGACATCTTTCTGATTATAGAATTTATCAAGATGTTTGAGAAGCAGGGCTGAGTTTTGACTTTTAAGGTTTATGATCCCAAGACCTCCTTTCTTCTTTGGCTTACAACACTTTTTCCATGCTACTAAAGGTTTCATTTTAGCATTACTATCAGAACCTCTCCACAAGCAGTGCCTTCTTGCCCTATCGATGTATTCCAAGACCGCAGCTGGAACATGAAGTGAGCACATAGCATAGGTGGGAAGGGATGACAATACAAAGTTTACTAATTGAAGCCTTCCTGCATGTGTAAGAAAATTAGATGTTGTTGTGAGCCTTCTTTCTGTTCTATTCATGAGTGGAGCATAGTGCTCAACTCTTGGCTTTGTGGTACCCATTGGCAGCCCCAAGTAGGTAAAAGGAAGGGACTGAATTTTATAGTCAAAAACACCTGCAAGCATTTGGGCCTTTTCATTAGTCATGTTGAGGGGGACGAGGCCGGACTTTGCATAATTGACTCTTAGCCCTGTGGACTGGGAGAAAGACTCAAGTAACCCCTTCAAAGTGAACAGTTCTCTCTGTGAAGCCTTCATGATTAAAATTGTGTCATCTGCGTATTGGATTATTGGGTAGTCAGCTCCCTCATGAGAAGGTATGGGCAGTTCAAACAAACCTTGATTATGTGCTTTATTAACTATACAGTGCAGTAGGTCGGCAGCCATGAAAAAAAGCAGTGGAGAAAGAGGGTCTTCTTGCCTTACTCCACGCTTGCACTGGAATTGTTTGCCAGGTACTCCATTAAGAACAATAGAAGAGGAACCTGTGCCTAGGATCGTTTGTGTCCATTGTCTCCATTTGTCATCAAATCCCAAGTGTTTCATCATCTCTAGAATGGTGTTATGCTCCACAGTGTCAAATGCCTTGGTGAAGTCCAATTTTAGAACAACAATCTCATTTCTTGAATGTTGGCACTGATAAATATACTCGTACGTCCAAGCCAAGCAATCTTGAATTGTTCTAGATTTAATAAAATCATACTGGTTTATATGTATCAAAGAGAGGATAACTGATTGCACCTTATCTGCCATCAACTTAGTGATTATTTTTAGCACACAATTCAGCAAAGAAATTGGCCTAAAATCATTTACTCCTGTGGGGTTGTTGACCTTGGGGACTAAGGTAATGAAGGAGCTGTTAATGGCCTGAAGGTCCAGATCACCATTAAAAAAATCAAAACAAAGAGTATAGAAGTCTTCTTTTATTATATGCCAACAAGTTTTGATGAAAAAACCATTGAATCCATCAGGTCTAGGGGATTTGTTAGCAGACATTTGCTTAACTACGTTGTCAATGTCTTGTGTTGTGAATGGTGTTGATATGTGATCCATGTTATCGTCTTCCTGCACTAACTGGTCTAGATTGTATTGCATGGTGGGTTTTGATGTGCTGCCCATTCTGCCCTTATACTCCTCGAGAAGGATGGCAGCCTTTTCATGATGGTCAAAAACATCCCTTCCGTCCTCTGCTACTAAGCTTGTGATGGTGTTCAACCTGTACCTTTCTATGGCAGCAGCATGAAAGAAACTTGTGCTTTCATCCCCAAATTTAGTCCATCTAATGGTGTACCTCTTTTTCCAGTATTCCTTTCTATATTTCAAGAGTCTGAGTATGTGCTGCTTTAGGATGATCCTGAAGTTGTGTTCCTGAGTGCACAGGGGCCTTTGTTCTTCCAAGGTGTCCAAGATTTCTAGGATAAAGTTACAATCTTTAATTGTGCCATTGAGATTGGATAGGCTCTTACTCCATTTTTTTAGAGCTGCTCGCAGAAGCTTGAATTTGGCAGAGATCCTGGTAGCACTATTAGTTGCTCTAACATTGATGTTCCATATTGACTGAACCAACTCTAAGAAGCCCGGGTGCTCAACCCAGAAGTTTTCAAATCTGAAAACTTCTGATTTTGGTATTGAGGTACCAATTTGAATTTTGCATGGTGTATGGTCAGAAGTTGGCCTTGCCATTGGTAGCATTAAAGTGTTGGGATAAGTGGAAATCCAGTTCGAGGAGGTGAAAACCCAGTCAATTTGTTCTAGAAGAGGTACACTTTGCATGTTGGTCCAAGTATAATTTCTTCCCTTTAATGGTATTTCCAAAAGACCCAAATTGTTGATTACTTCATTGAAAACCATGATGTCTTGCATGTTGCCCCCATCCCTGTTTCTGTCAGATAGGCTTCTGTAAAAGTTGAAATCACCAACAATCATCCAATTTTCCATCTCGTCAATTTGCAGATTATTCAACCAGTCAACAAAATCATCTCTGGCTTGGCCTTGGCATGGTCCATATACTGTAGTGAGTAGCCAATTTTGACCATTGTGGACAGAGCTGAATCTAACCGTGACTGCAAACTTGTTGTTATGAATTACTTGTCCTGTGAAGATAGAACTGTTCTAGCCCATGAGGATGCCCCCTGAGGCTCCTTCTGAGGGAGAGTATTCAAATTTGTTGAAACGTTTAGGCGCTAGCTTTTTGATAAAGCTATGATCGCGTTTAGGCGCTAGCTTTTTGATAAAGCTATGATCGAAATGGCCTCTTTTTGTTTCTTGGATACAATAGACTGAGCATGCACTTTCCTCTATTTTCACTTTGATCGCATTGCATTTGTCATCTGAATTATGTCCACGTATGTTCCAGTTCAAAATGTTCCAGTTTCTACTCTGATGGCTGCCTTGGTTGTTATAATCCATGGAAATTGAAGTGGTGTGACTGAAGGTACCCCAACCATAGGTAGGCCACCATAGTATTATGACAGAGCCATATTAGAGCAAGAAAACCACCATTCAGAGAGTAGCCACAACACCAAAGATGGGAGGCGTTATTAGGATAGCCATATTGGCACCAGTCAAAATAAGCCAAATCTAAATCTGCATAAGAGATAACACCGATCTGGCACGAGCAAGTCTGTGGACTACCAGGACAATAACAAAGAAGATTGCAAGTCCATCCACCAGAGGTCTTGCACCAACAAAACAACAGACACGTCCAAAACAGGTTCAGAGCAGACTTTTTGTAGTAGCTTGACACAGGACATTCCCTGTGGAAATAGAAATCTTGGGGGGTACTATCCATTAATAACTGGTGGCATGTTCTCCAGGCTACTCCTCCCTTCACTGGTTTCAAGCTCTATTCTTGATGCGATGAGTAGCTCTGCCATCACCTTCGAAGGAGCAATCCGGCACTTCTGGGTAGCCACCTTCTGAATTTCAACAATAGGAATTTTAGGGTAAGTACAACCCATTTCAGCACACTTCTTTAAGTCAGATAAGCCAGGAAAATCGACGCCAGGGCATGTATGAGGAAGTAAAATTTTATCCATGAGAGAAGATTGCGAAGCAACTCTCTTGCCCTTAGTTTTGCTTCTGTTGGTGGGACCCTTTGAGGAGGATGCTTGTTCAGGTTTGTGGCCATCAAGAGCAGTGTTCAGTCGACTACTTCTTCTGAGGTTCTTGACTGAAACAGGAGTGTTGCACTTTCCTTTCTTAGTGTTCTTGCCACTGTTTTCCTGTGCATCAAGATGGTCAGTGTAATCTTCCGCTGGTTCAGAGAGAATAGGAGTTCTTTTCTGTTGCAGTTGATCATTTTCCTTCTCAGTCCTTCCTCTGAGCTTCTTTCTGCAGTACACTTTTGTGATTGGAGTTCAGGTGAAGGTTGCTACGAACTGCCGCCTATCTTCCCTCATATCAGGGGTACTATTGTTGACAGGTCCTACTCCAGAAGTGCTGGCCCGACCAAGAATGGACATAGTGATATCAAGCGAGGTAATGCCCAAAGCAGCTAGGTCAATGTGTATGATGGAGCCAGGAATAGCCAAGCTGCCTAGGAGTCTTGAACCTTGGACGTTAATCTGATTGGTCATCCTCTGCCTCAAGCCTTCAAGCAGGAAATTGGTGATGTCCTCTCTCTGAACCCTGACAGACACAACAGCTGGGGAAGCACACACCATTTGTAAGTTGTTGCTCTGAGAACCAATTTTGCGGTGGCCATTTTGAAGAATGACGTTCTGTTCCTCAACAGGCTGATCTTCAACAATGATTTCAGTGCTCTGTCCTTCCCCCATATGGAAGTGTTGAGAGTCAGCAATCACCGACGGTAGAGCTGCAAATTCACCGTCAGGAACAGGATTGAATTGAGAGATGCAACGCGTGAGGGAGCCTTGGACAGTATTGAGTACTGAAGGGTCATTAGGAGCATTGGGGTTAAGCGCCCATTCAATGGCAGAATTAGATGCTATTGTCATCTCCTCGTTTGAAGCGAGGGATTTTTTTCCCAGAGGCAGCTTACTGGGCTTTGGAGCCCATTTGTGCCAAAGGTCCAGACGCCTTTTGACACAATACTTGGCTCGATGGCCATAATTATAGCAATACAAGCATCTAAAGGCACTCGTACAGTCTTTGATGAAGTGATCTGCACTCAAACATCTGAAGCAGACGCGATGAAGGCGATTGAGAGTGGAGCTGAGAAGGTCACCTCGGTTAGGAGGCAGCTCAATTGACTCCTGGGATGGCTTCTTGCTGGCTTGGGGATGAGACCCATCATTAATCATTTCAACCAGTTGAAAGTTGGCGGCCTGCTCAATGTTGCCGGCTTGATAAATGCTGGCGGCTCGATCAGGAGGGTTGTTGATGTGAAGATCTCTTTTGGGATTTTGAAAGATGCCTTGGTTCGGAGTCCCCTCTGTACTTGGCGTTGAGGAGCTAGCACTCTTGCTAGTACCAACAGGAGCACTTTGAGCAATACGAACATCAAGCTCACCATTGACATTGGCCTGACAGGTTTCGGGGGATGGCATGCGCTCAGAATCCCTTCCAAAACTAGAGGCAACTGTGGAGAAGACCAAATCACTGCTGGGAGAAATAGTGATAGGACAAAAGAACTTGCCAATCTTGATGACCGGGCCAATCTCAGTAGGACGAGATTTCCGAGCTGGGGAATCTTGAACGAGCTTACTGCAGAAAGAAACATTCTTAGAAGTCAATTTGCGCTTATTTTTTGGGCTAAGCACCGTTGTCCAACTAGCTCTCTCTTCTTTCTCCCAACGCTTCTTCTCCAGTTCCCAATTATCACCACCGTCTCGCCACAAGTGGAAGTAGACGTCAAAATGAGCGGTCGTGATTCTTCTGAGAGATCGAATTAGCAAACCAACATGCTTGGAGGCGACGGATAAACGAAAGTGACAAGTCACTTTGGTAAGTAACATGAAAACCAGAGTGAGCGCCTCCCAGACAGCAGTGCAAAGCCAAAGCAACCGAATCTTCCGTGAGACGGAAAAGAAACCTTTTGAAGACCACGAGCAGGAAGAAAGAGCCATCCGGGGAGGAAGAAGGACGATGCACTGAGGAGGAAAACTTGTGCACGACCTCAGCTTCGAAGCGCTTACCCGGGGAGAAGTCCCACTCTCTGACCAACTCTGCAAGAGCAGGGTCCTGCTCGAGTTCGATGAGAGTGCCCGAAGATAGCCGAGCCATCAGGGACGACCTTGCCGGAGAGAGGCCTCCCCAGAGATGCGTCGGATGATGCAGCCGGGGATCAACAGCGGCGGGGAAGACGCGAAAGGAAAGGGGCGGCTGCTAGATCGGAACGGGAGGGCGAGATGGCCGGCTGCGCCTGCGCGGGAATCGCGCGAGCTAGACTGCGCGCTGGTCGGTGACGCAGGCGCGCGCGAGCTAGGCTTGACGCGGGCCGGCGGCTCGGGCGAGCGCTAGCGAGGCTGCGCGCGGGCCGGCGACACGGCGGGCAGCGGCCGACATGAGCGACCGCATCCTCGTGCAGGCTTTTCAAATAACCTTCACAATAAATTTTTAATTAGCAACTGGATGTCTTGGTAAACTGATGTGATGGTGTTGCGCTATTTCACATCAACAAGATCATTCGGCACTTAACAAGATGAAGACTCGTTTTTTTACACCATGCAAGAGCATCAAATAGATTCCGTCGAATGATTTTATCCCCTGATAAAAGCTATGCTGACAAACAAAAGCTAGTTACCCTTAGGACCATGGGAGAAAATTCATGTTCCTTTGTTTTTATATAAAATTTGATTCTTGTAAAATTCATATGCGATTCTTGTGAATTTCCTACGTTTTAAAAAAAACATTATCATGTGGGATCTTGTTTTGTAGATAAATCACAAGAAATATTATAGTGAAAACAAATTACAAATCAGATATAGGGTTAAACAAATATTAGGATTTAAAGCTTACTTATTGGAAAAAAAAATTATACCTATGTGCTCGCATGCAAATGCACTCCAATTCATTCTGGAACACCAAGTAGTCCCCCATGCAGCCGTGCCTATTTGGAATCATGCGGACTAGTACGTTGCGCACGCCCTTGCCCGCGGTGTACGTATTTACAACTAAAATTCATGAAGACATGTGAATTTTTGATAGGGTAAGCAACCAATTATAGCAATGGAAGAATAATGTAATACAAGATATTAGTTTTAGAAGGTGTTCAAACATACAGTGTCATAGAGGACCATTAATGCTGATAATCATAGACATTACATTTTCATATCGTACAAATATGGAATCTGTTCTGAAATTTTGGAGCCCCACAATGCTCATATATGTAGGCAAAAGTGCTAAGGTCCTGTTCTGGTCCTAAATGTTGACAACATCAGTGATGTTATATTACAGTTTTGAACCTGTAATATGCATGGAACAGGTTGTTAGGTCAATCAACATAGATGGTATTGCACTGTTAGCAGTGTGTTTCTGAATCTGTGAGGCATAGAATAGGTTGGTAGCTCAATATCCTGCAATTACAAGAGGCCAGCTGACCAGCCCCCGTTTACTAAGAGATCAACCGATTAGTGACATTTGCCTAGGTGCTTCATTCATATAGGTCGCATATATTCCGAAAAACTAAACCATCGAGGTAAAAGGGCGAGCCATCTGATTTGCACAGGGTCTATTCAGAGTTGCAGATTAAAATTCTGGGCAAGATAAACACACTCTACAATTTCCAACATTTCAGTTGTCTGCTGCTTGGCTAAATCAGATTGAACAAACAGTGAGGATGCTGCTTATCTCGTTGCTTGCGACAAGAAAGATGGGCAAAGGGGCAGCAAAAACAAACCTCAGAGGAACTCATAGCAGTGCTTATCTCATCCCAGGATCAATTTGAAGCGATCTGTGAGCATTGAAAACCACAGGATCAATGCGCATACAGAACCCGAAGCGAAGGGATATGTAGCATTAGAGGAGGATGCATAGGGAAAATAGACGAAGAGCAGCTGCAATTATATTGACATATCGTCGCGAAATCCAATACATTTACGAGACAAACAGTAGATGTGGGATCATGGAAAACTCTGGGAACTCTAACCATAAGCCAAGGATGCAAAGAAAATCCGAGGAAGAAGACAGAGAAATAGTCGGAATGGCTAAAACAAAGACGGAATTGCTGGGATGGTTTGTCATCCTTTTTTTTGAAATCAAATCTGAAGCCTATCGTTCAAAACCAGAGGATAAAAGGGGAGAGTCAACATTTTATTGAGATTGGCATTACATGGAAGAATAATAATAGAGGAAGTTGGATTCATTGTCATACTGCATTTGGTATACTGAGTAATAGGCCACTACTCATATATGAAAAAGAATGTTTGCTGCTTAAAAGATTCTTTTTTTTTAATTTAAAATGAACTGTCAATGTGCAACTGCATGGACCAAACTTGCCTGGAACAACAAATTTTTAAGCGACATGTATTAAGGAACCTATAATTGCAGTTGTTAATTATGCACGTAGCTTAATACGAAAACAGATAAAATATGTATACCTCCCTTCAGCTGTGTGATGCACTTATGCTCCTTGATCATCACCTGCAGAACGCCAATCAATATCGAAGATAGGCACTGCCAGCCAACACCATGACTAAAGCACCAGAAGTGACACCACAAGGCATGCACACATGAGATCAAGGGCAGTGAGCATTTAGAAGTTGTCAGGTTTAAGATTGTAAAATGTAAACTAAACTAAGCAATTGTTTTCAGGTATACAATAAATTCCAGGTAACATGTAAATTAAGGAATTGTGTAAGAAGCAGAGAAGATCTGTATAGCTTGTTGAATATTGCTCGTACCTATATTTTTCTAATGAACTTGCATATATAGAAACTGAGTGACTGTTTAGAAGCTCTGAAGCTGCACAAATTTTTAATAAACAACAGTAGGTGCTGGAATCATAAAAACGATCCATATGTTATGTCAGCTCATATAATCTATAGCGATCTGCAGGTGATTTTTAGACAGCATCTGAATGAAAGTAGGGAAAATGGAGGAGTATTTCCTTTGGGTGACACAGTTTTGCTGCGCCAAGTACTCCATATCTATTTTACAATCCAGGATGTAAGTTAGATATTATATGCAAGCTTCACCTCTGCCAAATATATTTTACGCTTTTAACTAAACTGGAATGAATTGTCATAGTCATATAACCTGAGTACCCATAATTTTAATACCTGCCTTGAAAAAGTGCCAGGTCAAGTTGGAGACATTCAGCCATGACAGTTTCCCACCTTGAATAAGACAAACATATTTCAATGTGTTATCTAGACATGTGACTAAGGAGCAAATTAGGTACAGGAAAGCACGTATTCAAGTTGGGAACTATAAACTGCACATTAGCTACTAAGACTACAGTAAGAACTATTGAAACTGCAAAGGTAGACCATGGAACACATAATCTGGTTGTAGTGGGAATTTTGAAGAGAAGCTAAATAAATATGAATTGACATAGATTCAATCTATGTTTAGGAATCTGAAACCTGCATAGCACACCATTGGTTGTTGGATTACTGTTGTTCTTGCATCAAATGCCAACACACAAGAACAAGGCTTGCACTACATTAGAAAATCAGAATAGATATTTACCAGCCACACAACTGTAGTGCAAGCTTAGAGGTGCCATGTAACCACTGCAATAGAAACTGACATGATTTTCAATTGGTTCAACTAAGAATAATCTCAGGTTTTCTTGCCGCTAGACCACTAAATTTGACCCAAAAAAGGAAAGTCAATTTTGCAAAATATAGGGTTATAATAGGGATGGGTGTTTTACCATCAATTTCATACTCACTTTCTTCTGTGTTCTCTTTCCTAGCAAACACTTCAGTGGCCTCTTGCCGCGATAAAGAATGAAATCCATGGCCATTTGCTCAATTTTATTTAAGCCTGAGATCACCTGGTGACCAACAAAAAATTTTGGATGATAAGGCTGCATACATAGATCACTATTTTGTGAACAATTACCAAACTGGAAGGAGATATTTGGAAGCATTAGTTCTGATTATATTAGCAATTAGGGATAGAAATGTATGACGAATCATCGTAACACAATATTTAAATAATTTGTATATCATGTAGGTCTATAAGAGGCTATGGTGATATGCATCTTGTCAGGGTTGACATGGGTCGTAGCTGTTTTTTTAGCCTGTGATTGACAGGTTGCAAAACAGGGTGAATAAATATAGGTTGGTGGCATATGGCGTAGTCATCAGTTTTGTCCAGGATTAGCTCCCTGCGAGCAGATCCTGTGCCTGTTGGTAATATGGTTTGCAAAAATATGAATATAAGAGGAAAATGGAGGGGGAAAAGCAGAATTTACCTGAAGGTAAATAATTTTGTATATTCATGAGAGAGGTGTGAGTGACTTAGATGGTATTTGTTTCGATGGGGTTTGATGAATAACCAATTCAGGCGGAGGCGTCTACAAACTTAATAAGCAAATGCATCTGTAAGGTGTAAGCATCTGATTCTCCAGCGCATATGCTAAAATCTATGGTTATTCATAAACAGATGGACAGAACAAGGTTAATAATACATACTGAATTTCCAAGTAGTCTCAGTGCAGAGCTAGGCCTGTACTGTTGAGTTTGCCTTGTATCCTCTGAGGGAGCTGCTATAGCAAATGTGTTTGGTGGAGTAAAATTCTATGTGGGCCTTTCAATACCTAATAAAGGTTTAGGAACATAGGCTTGTTGGTCAAATCTGGACAAAGGTAATAGCTAAGGCAATATGTGTGTGCAGTTGTACATGAGGCACGGCTGGATAGGCGAAAGGGGAGGAGGAAATTAGAAAGGGCACGTGGTTATATGTATATCTTGTCATGTATGGAAATAAGGAAGCACCATGAATATTGCTAAAAAAAGAAGTTAATTCTGACACGTGGAGATTGTACTGCTGGCAATACATAGAACAGAAATATAGAGAAGAGAGAAAGGATAGTGCAATCACCGAAACAGGAACACGAATATGAATTTGTAACTGATCGCTGGACCATTTTCTGATGGTGCGTGATAACTGAACAAAGGTCACTGAGAGATGAACCTAGGGGGAAGATTATAACGAAGTATCATAAAGTTTGTGATGAATCTAAATAACTTGTCGATGGCGAGGCTGTAGTCTTGTCGTAGCAATATCCAAAAAAAAAAGGAAATGCAGAGGGCAGGACAAGGATAATGTACTCACCAAAATAAGATGACTCTGCAATTTTGATTTGTCAGTAGATCGATGCAAAATACTGACTGGTAACTGAACCGACAGGAACAAAGATTTTGTATCCAATTGGCTAGAAGGTGACCCTGGCAAGTTAAATTTGTTATGCCTTTGTATGAGGATGTGTTTCACAGCGAGGCTATAGTCTTGTCATAGCAATATCCAAAAGAAAGGAAATGCAGAGGGCAGGACAAGGATAATTTACCGACCAAAATAAGATGAGACTCCAATTTTGTTTTGTCAGTAGATCGATGCAAAATACTGAACTTGTCATGCCTTCGAACTGCACATATTTGTTCCAACGATCTGCATTTCTAATTTGGAAGCAAAGAAAACAGCAAACGCAAGCAGGACGGACCTGATGAAACAAGGAAATAATTACTATATGAGTTTACAGAGAATGTTGTTAAAAGCAGCACACTGGATCAAGAAAAATTCAGATGTAAACATGTGTCGAATAAGGAGAAGGTAAAAATAGAGAACATATATTGCACTGAATGTAAAGATTGCATGAGAAAACAAACAGAACGGGCACTTTGAAAGGCAAAACATCAATAATTCAAATGTGGAAAAACCAAAAGGTTCAGGTGGCAGGTACAGTCAGTTTATGGACTGAGAGGCTCATTGTTTTTTTTTTGGGCATCATCCTGCAGCAAGAAACAATTCAGTGTGATCCAACAACTAGAAAAACATTAAAATAGATATTCTATTCTTACTCTAGGCAGTTGGTCCTTTGTTTTTTGCATCCACAAAACCTGAGCAGATGTCAAAAATATTTCATTCATTCTAATGCATCCACAAAAATATTCTTCTTTGAACGGTGAGTTCAGGTAACTAAAATCCTACTTAATTTGAATGGCATACACCATACAAAGGACAATAACATTCTGTCTTTGCAAAATATGAGCATCGACATCCACAAAGAATAGATAGGTTCTGAAATTATTGAGCTTACTATATTCAAATAAGAATAATGTACCACATGCCTGTGCACAACATTTCCAAATAAGCAAAATCTATTTTAATGATTTCAGCTCGGTTATTTTTAGGGGCAGTTAGGCCGTAAGTCACTATAAAAGGGGGAAAAGCACTAAATAAATAGGTAGCAGCAAAACGTGTAGGCATACCGATAGAACGCCCTTGTTGCTGTAGGATAGGGCAGGTGCTACATCACATCCATGAGCACAAAATCGATGCACAGATGCCTTAATTCAATAGCTGCCCGCTCTCAGATCCAGCGGACCCGAGCAGATGAGGACCTACAGAACAAGAATTCGGAGCAGTGAGCGCCATGCATAGGCCACATCAGGGAGATGGGGAGGGAGAGAGGAAGAGAGGGGGAGTAAACCAGCGAGCGGACGGATCGAGGAAGAGCAGAGCCACGCCGACTGTCTGCAGGAGCTCGGGAGGAGGGGGGCCGCGACCGCCGGCGGTGGCCGCCCGCGACGCGCCGCCGCAAGGGGCGGACGGCACCCGCGCCGGGCGTGCCACGCCGGGCCCTGGGGCCCGCCCGCACAGGGGGTGGGGAAGGGAGCGAGGCCACCGTGATCCGCCGGCGCCGTCGCCTCGCGCACGTCGCCGCTTCGGGAGGGATCGAGAGAGGGAGAGAGAAAAGAGAGAGGGGAACGGATGGGAGGACGAGGGTGGGCTGGGAGATATTTCTTCTGCTAGATGGCCCACTACAGTAGAACGCCGGCGAGGTGACACGTAGATCATCAAATCGACAGTAAAAATTAATTCGGATGACGTAGCTACGCTGGTTGGCCGCCAGGCTTAGGCGGCTTAATAAGAAGAAAAGAAATGCAGAGCACCGGCCGGTTTGGAGTACTCTATAAAAAAAACAAGGTGGTTGGTCCCCATGTGTAGGATTGGAACCTGCAAAAACTTCAGAGGCCGCTGCCACGGTACTATTATGCCGGTTTGAGAAATTGAGCACAGCAGCTCGATTCAGTTTTGAGGACACGTGTCCACGATCCAGTACCGATGGCAGCTACCGCTCTCCCTGTGGGCAGCTACCCTCCATTGCAGAAAATCCACACAGTTTACTATAAAAATATACGACATATTTAATCTAATGATGTTTATCTCGTAACACAAATATTACTTTAGTATATATCTGGTCAAAGGTAAGATTGTTTGACTTATCGAAATACGAGACGAAGACTTATTTTAGGTTAGAGGGAGTATAAGACTACAAGGAAGAGGGTATACTCATAAGAATCAGTAAGAACATATACGGTGAACCAAGAGAATTAGCAGTTATACTAACAAATGCTAACAAAATTCTAAATCAAAAGAATTGCCAGTGCGATAAAGGTAAGTAGAATCTATAACTATGATTGAGAGGAAATATAAGTGAAGTCATACTACAAGGTAAGCAGCTTCATACTCTGTTTTTTCTAGACATATATTTTTTAGAGTATATCTACACATAATGTACATTTAGGTACATAACGAAAATTATGTACCTAAAAAACCTGAACAAAATAAAATTTGGAATGAAGGGAGTACCTGATAATTAGGTTTATAGAAGACTCATAGGAATGGATGCTTCCCTCAAAAGTCAGGTTGAAAAGTACTGTTCTCTGATTTGTTGTGAGAGAAAGACATTGTATCATGGCTGATAAGCCATGCTTATAAGTTCCGATTAAATCATATACCTCCTATAAGTTTCCGTTCTCTAAAGTATCTTTATATTATTTTGAGAGGCAATCAAATATAAATTATGTATTTTAAAATATAATTATTACTACTTTAAATAGTTTGGATCGGCACACATTGGTGATACTAAAATCCATATAGTTAGTTATTAGATAGTTTTACCCAGCACTATGAAATGTTTTACTTAGCATGGCATATTTATGTGCTAAAAAAGGAAAATGTAACACCTCAGTCTGTCAGAAGCCTCAGTAGTGTTGTTGTCGTCCCATGTTGCACATGAGTTGTAGTTGGTGGGTTTAATACCACCTTAAAAGTGAGGGTGAGCTTATAATCCTTGTGATTCCAAACGTAACATTTCCGGGTTAACTCTTTTACATGAAACGAGGACGGAAGTTTAAGCGAGGTGCTACGTGTATGGAGCTGTTTTTTTTGTTGTCTCTCTTTTGTACAATTGGTTCCTTTTGGTTTAATAAAAAAATCCTAACAGTGGGGGCTTCCCCTGCTGTTGTTCTCCTCAAAAACGTGTATGGAGCTGGGCCATATAAGCAGTTTTTGGACGTGGGGTATTACAGAAATTTGAGGAGATATATGGTTTAACAGTATGTAGTTATGTGTTAAGAACCAATATAGGATGACAACTAAAACGAATTTGGTCAAAAGAAATAAAACACTAGGTAGTTATGTGTATGGAAAAACACATATCAAGTTGAGCTAAGCTAAATTGGTCTAATTGGTTTGAGAAATGTATTAGTGTTGTTATTTAAATAATTAAAAAATCTATTTATTTATTTGTTAATGTTGACCACCTTAATTTTTCATAGTTACATGTATAATTTTCACCAAGCATTAGTTTGTGAAAAAACCCAATAAAACGGAACACGGAGTATTGCATAAATCTAGTGAGAAATGTAAATTTAAAATACTTAAGAATTTTCAAAAAAAAGTTGAAGCAAACCATATCCATAATGAATCTATGAATGTTAGATTCAAATTCCATCTAAAAAATTATTAAAAAGTTTAACCAACATGAATACCCTGTTTAGTTCCCATCCAAAAACTTTTCACCCCATCTTATCGAATGTTTAGACATATGCATGGAGCATTAAATATAGAAAAAATAACTAAATGCACAGTTTACATGGATTTTGCGAGACGAAGCTTCTAAGCCTAATTAGTCCATGATTGGACACTAATTACTATATTTATACATGTGCTACAGTACCCCGAACACTTTTCTTTTCGCGAACTAAACACACCCTAGTCAAATATATTTACACCTAGTTCCAAAATAAACACACTACGAGCCGGTATAATGGTTGTGCATAGAGTGCAAAACATGTTTGGTGCATAGGAAAAATCTTGCCTGGAATCTGGAAAAGGTGATGTACTCCATTCTAGAATAAATACATGTACCACGTTCTAGAATAAGTACATTTCTAGCATTCAAATTGTCTCATAATGAGCTTATTTTTAGATTATGGACCACCTAAATGTTACTAATTTTAGAGCTTATTTGGAGAGGCTCCATGAGCTGTAACTGTAGCACGCCACCCACCCTAATGAAGCTAGCAAGCACATCCAACGCACTCAGGTGCGGAGTCCCTGTCACATTAACACTTTAACAAAAGCGGTTTTATTCAGACACGTCCAGACAGGCTAAGGTCTGGTTATACTCTATTTAACTCATTTGACATGTATTCGGGTGGATTGGGGGTGAGAAATTGATTTATTTTTCTTTCAACCTGATTCACTTTAACACATGTAGATTGAAATGGATACACGTGTACCTAAATAAGTTTTAATTGAGATCGTTTGTGCATTCACTCTAATATTGAGCCACACTTAAATTTTCATGTAATAATTTAAGTAACCCCTAAAATTTCCATCCAAATTTCTTACATCTATTATTATTAAAAAAATAATTTAAATATTCTCCCAAATCTATATTTAAATTATCAACATCTATTATCTCAAAAAATAACCATAAAATATGTCTAATTATGTTTCAAAGGATTGTTTGGATTAGCTAGATAATCATTACTAGAGGGGCATCTGGATCCACCTACTGATTAGTTACTAATAAGTTGTTGGCATATATTAGTACCTATTAGCAATTCCAAATGTACTAATGGAACTAATAGTTATATTAGGACAGAGGGAGTATTTTAGACCATCACATCAGTACCATCCATGAGCTCATTGTACTCCCTCTGTTCAAAAACAAGTACACAACGTAGGCTCCAAATGTACTAATGGAACTAATAGTTATTTTAGGACAGAGGGAGTATTTTAGAACATCACATCAATACCATCCATGAGCTCATTGTACTCCCCTGTTCAAAGACAAGTACACAACGTATGCTATCAGTCATTGAGGAATACTTAGGCTTAGAATATTTATTAATACCATGAGGGAAAGTACCTATATATAGGTATTCTAATGATGAATCTAATTATATCTAATAAATTTTGTATTGAAATTGCATTGTTCTATAATATTAGCACAGTTAATATCTATTTAGTACTTTAGCATAGCATTGTTCTAGAATATTAGTACGATTAATATCTATTTAGTACTTTAGCATAGCACTGTTCTAGAAATTGTATTATTTTTGGGACGGCGGAAGTAGCGTCGGATGAAGACTAGTCATAGAAAATACTGCAGTTCTAAAATGTGTTCAACTGCAACAAATACAACCATAGCAACATGCCAAGTCTTAATAGCCATAATCCAAGTTACATAATACATCTAATTAGAGACGCCCATAGTGCTAAGTTATGCGAGGAAAATCTGAACTAATACAGCTCCAAGAACAATGATGTATTCAAGGCTCTTCTTGTTGCTACAGGTACTGTCATTTTCTTGTTTCCTTGCGCTTTTGCTCCAGCTTGCAGACCATTGAGAATCACTAGGTCAATATGAGATATATTTTCATTCGAAATTTGTCAGAAAACAAAATGTTAATAATATTTTAAATAACCCTATTTAAACTTAAAATTATTTGATTTCTCAAGAAGCAAGACTTTAGTTTTTTTATGGTGGGAATAATTCTTATGAGTCTTCATTTATACATTGTGTAATTTTTTATCCTCCATAGGGTACACATGAATAAATACAGTGATAATCTTGCTTCAGCTGTAAATATAGATACCCACATACATACATGTTTATAAAACATAGAAAATGATAGTAGGATTATTGGAGAGATAACGTGGAAAACGATACTCTGATGGTGACCTAATAATACTAGTGATAGTGGCGCAGCCCTGTGCACTAGTCGGCACCACAAATACCGTTACGTTTAATACTATATAAAAAAAACCGACTGTAAACAGATAAAAGCATAGAAACACCTGGGGAAAAAGAACCTAAGTCTACAGGGTTTTGCCTGCGCCCATGCACATGTAGGGCCAACTTTTTTGTTTTTGTTTTGGTTCATAGTGACAGTTGCATGTGTAAATATCAATGTATAGAGAATGATGGAATATGTATCAATATAATAAAGAGAACAATGGAATATGTAGTATTATGAGATTGAATGATTTTAGGCCCTGTTTGGTTTGGGTGTTAAAGTTTAACAAATACTGTAGCACTTTCGTCTTATTTGACAAAAAATTTCCAATCTTAGACTAATTAGGCTTAATAAATTCGTCTCGTAAATTACTCCTAATCTGTGCCGACATGCATGCAATTAATCTACATTTAGTACTTCATACATTTGAGAGAACATTGATGTGATGTGAGTTAAACTTTAACACACCAAAACTAAACGGGCCTTAGTCGTTCTGGATTCAACACACACTTCGCACAATCGATTCTGAATACTAATATTATACTAATATTATATTCTAACAAACTAACTGTCGCTCTCAATCCAAATCAATAGAAGGTAGTTTCTCATACAGTAATGTTGCACAAACATAGAGGTGCCAAGCAAGCTACATAGAACTACATATATAGAAACTTCATGAGCTGAATGATAATGCTGTGACAACAAGGGTAGTTTCTTCTAGTTCCATGCTCTTGGTTCACACTTGGACTGCTGCTTCAACTGCAGCTGTGGCTGCCGTTTCTGAACAGCTACCTACTGTAGCTTGAACTGCCGCAGCCATCTCAAGTGAACAGGCCCATAGTTGTAGCCGGCAGCTGATTCTATTAGTTAGCATGAGCTTGGAAAAAAAGGTTTAGTTGGCAGTCAAAAACAATTTGTAGTATGAGCAGTCAGTTCATTATAAAGCAATGATTGAAAAACCACAACGCTTGTAAAAATGAGCAGTCAGTTCATTATGAGCATCATTTAAGGAAACAGAGTCTTGAAGGAAATACTTTTTACATCAGCACTAATACCACAGGCAGAACAAAGATGCAGCACCAGATTTTTTACAAATGTTGTCTAATGCATCCATGTAGACATGAAAATAACAGGTACTCAAAAAGTATTGTTCTGAAGCAAACAACCTTGATCTAAAGAAAGACCTCTGGATTTTCCAATGAACTTCGTGTTGTCCCAAGCTGAAAGAGCAATGAAGTTATCAACCCTCCAAAAAAAAGTAAGTAAAACACAGAAATTGGCAAAAACGTGTAAGAAAAACATGAAGCCGACGTCCCATCTTCTCTGTAAAAGAGCACACGTGCAAATGGGAAAATAGAGACACACACTAGGCAACCCCTAGGATCAAGGAAGCGGGAAGCAGAAACTATAGTGCTAAAATTGTCATTAGCCAACACTATGTCAGAGGCCTCTTTGGCAACCTAAAACATTAGACATTTGTTTAAAAAAACACCTAAAACTAGAAAACTCGGCGCAGCATTGCCGCGCCCTGCTTGGAGTGCACCTGTCTTGGATTTTTCTGTTACACTTCCATTGCTTTGATTTAGATATCTATGTTTTAGAGCATGATTAACATTAGTAACCTTGATATCAAAGTAGTGCAGGCAGAACTCTAAGCCTGCCTTTTATTTTTAGGATTTGTGTGAAAATGTTGACATGCTTTACAACACCATTATGAATAATTGTTTGATATTTACACTAAGTCCAGTGATATCTGAAATCCAAGAAAACTAAATCAAAACATATATATAATGTACAGAGACATTAATTCATTATCTAAAATCAAACATATGCTTAGGTACAAAACAATAGAAATTTAAATTTTGGAAAATGCAGAACACTAAATCAAACATATATAAACTACAGAGACATTAGTTCATTATCTCATTTAGGTGACGGTAACAGGAACCTTGGTTATCCTTGGTCGCTCTCATTTCACAATGGATTATATCCTCCAATATGCAAAATGGAGTACTTTCTTTATGAGATTAGTTTGCAGAAATATAATTCAGTATTCAGGTAAAAAAAAGGTATAGGATTATAAGAATAGTTCCATAAAAGAGAAAGAAAATGATAACTCTGAATTGGTCAGAGTTTGGCAAACTGAGTACCTTCTCTCGAAGGCTGGCCTGCACAGGGCAATCACTAACTAACAAATAAGAAACAGAAACATTCTAATAGGATTATCTAATCTTGTCACATTAAATCACATGTAAGCAATTGCAAAAACGAACACTGTACATCTAGTCCATATATGTGCCTGCCTCATCGTACTGAGGCACAAAGTTGGAATCGTCATCATGATAATAGCACAAAGTTGGAATTGTCATCATGATGATAAAATTAATGAATGAGAAAGCGGGCTGTTATTTGTATTTAAATTTCTTTATATTAGTTTTTTTTTAAAAAGGTCATGCGTTGCTGCATGCCCAAAAAATATATGGTAGGTAACCTCTTCTGTCCTAAATCAGGTAGATCCATGATAAAACTCACTGTAACTAATTCTAATTAAAATGTATTATAAGGTCTTATGAAAACAAATAAATCTGTTTAGAACAGCATATTTAAATATAAAGTGCAGGTAAATGTACCATATGAAGGTATGATGATGGATTGATGCAAGTAGTGTTTGGATTGGTAGCAATATTGTATATGCCCTTTCATTTGAAAAAAATGATATAGATATGGTCCAGCAGCAGTACCATGCATCAATATCCATGATTGCCCCTTTGCTAACGAAATGAAGAGGAAAAAAGATGAAGAATTGAAGAGAGATTCCATTATCCACAACTGTACAAGTATCTCAAAATTACTCCAGCCCTTATATCATATATGTAGCTATCTCTCATACTCCAGCCCATTCTGAAAAATTCAGCTGAGAGGGAGGGAGGGAGAGAGAGAGCAGCAGCAAAGCAAGCAAGATGGGACATGATTAAAAAAAGGAAATATCTTTCTTTTACCAAATAATATTGCCTCAGAGAACCGGAGAACAAAGCCACCAAAAATGACAACTCATGCTAAAACATTAAAAGGAATGCATGGTTGACAGTTACAATGTAACACCCTGAAATTTTGCATTTTTATAAATTAGCTAAGTTGATTTAAATAAGTATTTTTGTGAGCATTCAAACTTAGGGAAATAATAATTTTTGCAAAATTTAAATCAAATATAAGGATAGATACATGTTGTTGTGTTCATGCTGCTGCACTCTTATTTTTGTGATGACTGGTTTTGACAAAATCTGAAAAATGATTTCAAAATTTGGTTTGAAAATGATTTAGAAAAAGAAAAAAGGAAAATCTTTATTCTCCTTCCCTCCCTCCTAATCGGCCTGCTGGCCCAACTCCCTTCCCAGGCCCGGTCGCCACCCTTTCCCCCCCTTCTCCTCATTTCGGCCGAGGTCAGCCCAGCCCAGCGTGGCCTTCCCCTTCTCCCTCCTCCTCATTCTCTTCTTGGGCCAGCCCACGTCGGAGGCAACCGCTGCCGCCTCCCCGCTCTCTTTCCCTTAGCCGCTGACCAGTCGGGCCCACCTGTGAGCCCTTCTCCCACCTCCAGTCAATTCCGCGTCGCAAGCCGCTCGGGCAAAACCAGCGCCCGCGCCTACCTCCTTCTGCGTCGTGGGAGCGTCCGCGCCTCGGCCTCTATAAAAGGGAGCCGGACTCCTTCACCGCCTCCCCCTGCTGCCCTCCCCGCTCCAGTCCCGCTCACGGTGCCGCAACTGCATCACCGCCGCTCGCCGGGATCCGCCAAGCGCGAGCCGTCGTCCCCGAGCCGCCTCCGTCCCGTTTTTTTTCGCTCGGTGAGCTTCGCCTCGCTCCCCTCTTCCTCCCCATGTCCTTACATTTTCAAATCGTGGCTTGTAGGGACGTTTTCCCGTGCTCCGGCGAGCTCCTCGCCATCGGCCATGGCAGCCACCGCGTTGGTCACCTTTCCCGCTCGCGTAAAGCGCATGGTCGGACTCGCCATCTCCCCCGCATCATCCCGATGCTCTCGCATTTCGAAACCATGGGCCGTAGGCTGATTTCTGCGCACTCCGGCGAGCTTCCGGTTGCCGGCAATGGCTGCGCTGCCGCGGCTGCCACAGTTCCGGCCAGCCAGCTGCCCCCTCATTTCCCCTCATCTAATCACGGCCGTCCAAATCAAATCCAAGGGCCACGAGCACACCGTACCCCTTCATGGGTATTCTTTCTAAAGAGCCCCTCAGGTTTCTTCTTTTTCCGCCCGCGGTCCTCGGCCAGATTGGAAATTCCCGAATTTCGATTTATTTAAATCCAAAAATAGTCCAGTCTAATTACAGAAATGCCACTGCACCATTTTGCTTATAAAATCATCATTTTAACTCCGATTTGACCCGTTCAACTTGCGTTGGGTTCGTAATTCCGTAATCTACGCATTAATGCCACTATTAGTTAGGTTTGCAACATTTAAAATTCTTGGTTAGGTTTGTTTAATTAATTTGATTTAGGAAAACTTGTTTAATTCGTATCTTTCGCGATTTAGCTCCGATTTTCATGATCTTCGCATTGACGTGATCGTAGCGAGACATAGAATATTTTCATAAACTTTTTATCTTGTTTTTATACTGCTGGTGTACTATTCTAATTATTGGTTTGTTTGTTATGCATGAATGCTCCTGAATGTGTATGTTGCCGTGTTGGTCGAGTTTAGACGGTGAGGGGTACATTGGGAACCAGGAGTACTTCGAAGACCAGCAGGACCAACAGGAGTGTGCTAACCAAGGCAAGTATAGTATGGGCCTACCTTGATGCCCTAATCACTTTAATCATCTACTCATTTGCATGTGTCTAACTTTGATAACCCTAAGGATATTCTAGCTATTTGATGACATGTTACCTTGACTCCTACGGGTTAATTGCATATGGGTAGATTGCTAGCGCTCTAACTGAACATGATCTATACGATGGTTAATGGTTCTGCGGAACAAAAGGTGAAACATGCTTTATAACAACTGATCCATAGGGCGAAGGTGCAAATGACGTTGGTCATGTTGCCCTAAACCCTCCGTAAGGACTTATCTGTCGGCAAAAGCTGGGATTGGTAGTGCAACCGTGAGAGTCACACGGCTCTGACTTTAGCTCAGTAATAGGATCTTTTCTAGCTTGTTAGAGGTTACCCAAAAGAGCGCAAGAGGGGCTTGCCATTTTGGGTATAGGACTGCCCCTGTTCTTATGTGTATAGCCGCGAAGGATTTGTGCCATAGAAAGGGGATTCCTACATCTGCCTGCCGAGGAAACCTCGCGGCCCTAACATGTTAGAGAGACCTATGAAAGGCTTCATAGTGTACCTTACCCGCTCACCTTGGTAGTGTTATGGGAGTAATTAACCCGGGCATTTGGGCAACATAACTCACGGGTAAAGATCACAACCTCTGCAGAGTGTTAAAAATTGTTATAACAGTCGTGCTCACGGTCACGAGCGGCCCGAAAAACTCACAGAATAAATGGTTACCTGTTATGTTGTTAATTCATGATGATGATGATGATGATGATGATGATGATGATGATGATGATGTTATAATGATGTTCAATGACTCTATTAATTCTAGTATATGATCATGTGGGTTAACTTGGGACCTTAAGCATAATTTGATATTAACCAATGATAAAATGTTGACTTACTAAAATGCTAAATACAGTAAACAATGTCTGCCTTTTGAGCCTCATGAATCCCCATGTTATGCTTGTAGAGTACGAAATGTACTCACGCTTGTTTATTTTTTAATACTTTGGAAAAATCCCGGATGGGTACCAGATTGTCAGAGATTGGAGCAGCTAGGCTTATGATCAACCAGTCAGTTGTCCCTGTGGAGTGAAGTCTTCACCTGAAGACCGGAGTTGTCTTTCCGTTGTTTGCTATCTAAGGTTATATCTTTTATAATAAGTATGTTATATATTAAGCATTGTCTTTTGATATTACCCTTAGTTGTAGCTATATGTGAGATTTGACTTCCTGGGCTCACATATGGTATGTATCTGGTTTTGTTCTTAAAACCGGGGTGCTACATACAACATATACAACAGGAAATTACTACCTAAACTGTTGTTCATCGAAGATCACCTAGCCAATAGAGATAAGTGAGAAGGCACAAAATCGAAATTGCAAGAGTTTAGCACCAAATTAATTACCTGAACAACAGGTGTGTAGTACAAAATATATATCTGACAGTGATAAGGAAATAGGGGAAGTGAGACCATGAAGCAATGGACTGGGTAGGTAACTGGTAGCTAGATGGCTAGCGTACCATATGGATGGGTTAGTGGACACAGTTACACTTGACCTTGCAACATGCATGCTTGAGCATGAAGAGGTAGAGCATTGTGCTGCCCATATTAATATGGTGGCCCAGGAGTTCACGTTAGGATCATGTTTGGCTCATTTTTTTTTCTTTTAACGTTTTGTGTCCTATCTGTAGTTATCTTCTTGTTTTTCAAAATATTTCATGACAATTTGAAAGTAATTTTCCCTATTTTCATTCTTTTTTGTATATGACAAATGGAAGACAAGTCATATATGAATGTATGCACCAAGACAAATAATAAACTGACTTGTGTGGTATGGTTTGGTGTAACCTTCTTCCCTATACCTATTACCAGTTTCTGACCGAATAGCTTAGTTTTTGAGATACAATTTCATTCCCAATCGACATTATCGATTCCTTTCTTTAGAAAAAGTACATAAAAGTTGGAAAAAATCTGATAATTTTTGACCGTTTCATCCCTACTACTCCATTAAAAAGCAAGTAAAGATGGATTTTTTTAAAAAAAATAATATATAATGTAATACCTTTACAAACACAAATGGCCACTCACGTTCACTCACCCTTTTAAAGGAACACAGTCACATCATACGCCTATGAGAGGTAGACAATTTCCTCCCTCCAATTACCATCAGCGCAATAGAGAGCGAATAGTAAAACTAGAGAGTGTAGAGCTAGAACACTTATCGAGACGAGACAGAAGGCTGCTCAGCTGCTCAAGAAGAGCTGAAGGCCTACGGCCATGGGGTCAGTACTGTAGAATAGTAGTGGCAACGGTTACACTTACATTTGGAAGGAGCGTATTCGTCGGGGGTCAAGGTCGTCGAGAGCCGCCGTTGTTCGGTTGGCTCGGTTCGTTCGTTTACTTGGCCGGTCTCGCCCGGTTCAGGATACGGCCAGGGCCAACCTTACCTGACTCGAAACCTATGGTGCCCATGTAACGAGTCCTAGTCATCTTCTGTTTTTCTTGGAGAAAATTGCCCAGCTCACTGACTGCCAGACTTCCCGGTTTCCACTGAAATTACTTGCTCCGTTGCAGTCAATCAAAGGAAATACATATATGCATGTGAAATAAAATTCTCGGATCAGCAGACGAACCGATCGAGATGTGTTCGATGCCTATAAATACGACCTCCGAGATGGCGGTTTAAGCAAAGCGGCAGCATATATCTCGAATTCACAGGGCTGGGGACGAGAATTTAACTGCCGCAGGAAGCCAAACGCAATGGCATCCCGCACCAAAACCGCCTGTCTCCTCACGATCCTGCGGATCACGCTACTGCTCGTCGTCTCCACCGTTATCCTGAGCAGCTCCCTTTGCCATGGAGCCCGCGAAGCTTATGCTTATGGTTAGTTATTCTGAACTGCTCTTCTAATCTTGTGGCATGATATGATCTAGCAATAATATGTGATGGTCTACTAACTGCCAAAACACTACACCACGGCTACGTACTTGCATCATTTCCAGCGTCGGCTCCCGCCACCATCCATGCCCCCGGTCGTAGTATACCGGCTCCACCGACGGGCGGAGAGATCCCACGTCGGCCCTAAAAGCTACCTCGACACGGCCGGTGAAGAAAGAGTTGGAACTAGGAGTACATTATATTGCCTAAGGTTGACGATACAACTCTCCAGGACGCACAGTGAAATGCTAAGCTGTACCTATATAACCAAAGCGTATAATACGGCCTCGTGTAATCGTATGTATTTAGTATTTTAGTATATGATGTGAATAAAACTGGAGATGAACTGCCGACCTGCATTATATACTACCTGAATTATCTGTACGTTGCCATGGGATTTGAGGAGATAATTAGAATTTTGCCATTATTAAATTTGGGCTTCGCCCATTTGCTATCCTGCAAAAGAGATTCGCAAGAATGGCATTATCAAACTCGACACACACGCTTGAATGTCATTTTCCTTTTTTTCTATCCAATTTGATCATATTTTTATTCTATCTAATCTTTTATTCTTGTGTTTACACTTACTTTCAAGAACATTATCCCTTTCTTGTTCTACCTCCCGCGCGCGCACACACACCTCTCGCCGACGGCCACATACGAGTGCCTCCCCGAGACCGCTCTAGCCCTGACACCCGAGCCTCGCCGTCGGCCACTTTCCGCAGAACCTCGTCGGAGCTCGTTGCTCGCTGCCAGAGCTCACACGGACCTCGCCGCCAGCCGCGATCACGTGGGCCATCCCCGACGCCGGCAACGTGAGCGCCACCGCGAGCACTCCTCCCCAAGTTTAATGATGGCAAAATCTATTTTTCTCTGCACACTAGAGCACTTGCAATTTGCCGAAAGCATGATTGGTGCATTTTCGAATAAGAAGCCCGTCGTAGGGTTCCTCACAAATTGACGGAACAATCTCTTTCTTTTCTTTTTTGCGAACCAAAAATTACGGAGGGATATCTGTCGGCTACTTTCGCTTCACCCGATCTCCCACTCGCCCGCCGCCAGGAACTTTATAACAGTTCTGCGACCCGGTCCGGGACTACTCCTCGGCGTGTGTGCGCTGCCACCAATCCTGGCGCACGCGCACTCGTAACATCAGCAGCGCACAATTTTCCACCGACGAGGTTGCAGACAGAAGCTTATATAACGCGTGGTTCTCTTTTCTCATGTCTAGTTTTTCTTTGGGGCCGGCCCATTAACGTTTCTTGTATCTAGATTCTGGGCCAATGAGCCAATTTCGATTCTACAAGCTATTTTTTCTCTTTCAGGATTGCGCGTTTGTGGGAGATGGTTTGACATCCATATGGAAGTAGAAGTACTATTTTTAAAAATTCATTTACCTTATGTTCCATAATATTTTATACAGGATTGATAATTCAACTGATACAGAAAAATAATAATAAAATTGGTTATCACAAAAAAAATTAGGAAAAAAGAGTACATCTTATTTGTTAACATGCAAATAGCTAATATAAAGCACATGTGGCTTCCGTTTCTTCAGTACCAAAATAGTTGTCACTAATACCCTGAAAAAAAACAATACAAGGTAAACAAATTAAACAATGCATGAAGTTATATAAACTTCATACTAGGTTCAAAATTTTCTTCTGTTAGATTAAAAAATTTGAGCGATCACATTATAAACTTTGCACTGTTAGGTTTAAAGCTTTACATTCAGAATTTATAAAACTTTGAACTTTGACGTTACAAACTTTATCCTTCTAGGTACAAAACATTGAACTATGATGTTTTAAAATTTGTGCCGCTAGGTTTAAAACTTTACGCTATGAATTTATAAATTTCAACTATGATAGTACAAGGTTCAAAACTTTACATTTAGAATTTGAAAACTTTGAACTATCACATTATAAACTTTGTAATGGTAGATTAAAAACTTTAAACATGACATAACAAACTTTGTAATGCTATGTTCAAAAACTTTATAATTATAATTTATAAATTTTGAACTATGACATTACAAACTTTATATTTTTAGGTACAAAATTTTGAACTATGACATTATAAACAATGTGCTAAAACTTTACACTCAGAATTTACAAAACTTTCAAACTATGACATTATAAAACTTTGTATTGTTAGGTTCAAAAACTTTGAACTATAAAGTTATATTCTTTCTACTGCAAGGGTTCAAAACTTTACACCTATAATTTATAAAACTTTGACCTACAACATTGCAAACTTTGTACTGCCAGATTCAATACTTTGATCTACTACAATATGAACTTTGTATTGCTAGATTTAATACTTTGATCTATCATAATATAAACTTTGTACTAATAGATTCAAAAATTTACACCCAGAATTTAAATATAATCTTAAAAACACTACAAACTTTGTGCTGCTAGTTTCAAAACTTTACACTCCAAATTTATAAACTTTGAACTATCAAACTACAAAATTTATAATGCTAGTTTGAAAACTTTGAACTATCATATTTAAAGCTTTATAATGGCAGGTTTAAAACTTTACACTCATAATTTATATACTTTGAACTATCACAATATAAACTTTGTATCGCTAGGTTCAAAACTCTGAACTATCACATTATAAACTTTCTACTGCTAGATTTAAAGCTTTACACTCATAATTTATACACTTTATACTATCACATTACAAACTTTGTATCGGTATGTTCAAAACTTTGAACTATCAAATTATAATCTTTGTATTGTTAGGTTCAAAACTTTACACTCAGAATTTATAAACTTTGAACTATCACATTACAAAATTTATATTGCTAGAATCAGTACTTTGATCTATCACATTATAATCTTTGTATTGCTAGGTTCAAAACTTTGCACTCAGAATTTCTAAACTTTGAACTATCACACTACAAATTTTTCACGGAAATGCAGGAGAGCTGCGTATCAACTAGGGTAGAAAATCATTAATAGAATGAGAAACATGTTGGCAATATGACAATGCGATAGCAACAGAATTATCTCAAAAAATATTGATAGTTCACCTTCTATCCCTATGTGTCCCATTGGAAATTTCCATAGCTTGTAGAGTCCTCACACTTACGCCAACTGGCAGTGCAAATGTTGACCTTCCTGTTGATGGTGTGCGATTCGCTACAGCGAGTCCACAACATTCTGACCTCACTTGGTAAACAATGACAGAGAAAATAAGGTTGCTTCAGCATCTGAGGTTGTAAGTAGTTTCTTTAGTATATTTTAAGAAAGAAATCAGTTATCCTATACCCTTCACTATTGGAAACAAAAAAAGAACTTCATATTCACATGAAACATAAAAAATAAATTGTATCAACCGGAAACATCAAAGCAGCACCAGCATGAAACAAGAATGTACCAGCAAGAAACATAAAGTTTAACAGTACCATGTTTTTTAAATAACTATATCTCGTGTTACAAGGAACTAGTTGTAACACTCAAAATTTTTGCATCTTTTAAAATAGAAGAAGTGGATTTAATTATGTATTTTAGTGAGCATTTAACTTAGGGAAATAATAAATTTTATGAAATTAAAATCAAATATAAGGCTAGCTACATGTTGTTACACTCATGCTGCTGCATATTTAATTATCAGATGTTTGGTTTTGCTCAAATCAAAAAGGAGTTCAAAATCTATTGAAAATAAATTTAGAAAGTTATTTCATAAAATAAAAAAGAAAATCCTTTATTTTTTCCCCTCTTCCTTGGTTTTGGCCCGCTGGCCCAACCAGCCTGCCTCCCCCTTGCTTCCGCAGGCCCAAGAGGGCACTGCCCCTCCTTTTCCCGCGCCGACCAAGTTGGCCCGCTCGCCCTCTTCTTGGGCTGGCCCGCAGGCCAAGCCGCAGCACGCGCGCTCCCGCCCTCCTTCCGCTGACGCGCGAGGCCCGCGCCCACCGTCACTGCCGCGTGGGGCTGCGGCGTCAGTCGTCTCCTACCTCCCGCCGGGATGGCCGGGAGGCTTTCCTTTTTCTTGCCGCCGCCGTGTACTCTTTCGATTCGTGTACTCCACGCATCAAACGGTGGTCGCTAGGGCAAGTTCCACTCGCGCCAATGAGCTCGGTCACCGCCGGCAATGGCGCGCCACCGTGCGGCCTTCTTCTCCGGCTGGTGTGCCGCCCCCTTCCTCCCTCTTCTAATCAGGACCGTTCGGATCAGATTCGACGGTCCAGATCGCCGGATACCCCTTCGAGGGTAAATTTTGTTTAAAAGCCCCCGGAATTTCTTGAATCAAACCCGCAGTCCAAAACGTAAATCCTGAATACGTTTTCTTCTTTTGAAAGCGTAGTTGATCTCGGTAAATTCAAGAATACGTTTTCCTTTATTTACAAGTTTACCACTGATTTTGTATTAGCCATAAAATGCTCATTTTAACTTCGTTTTGACCCGTTCAAATTCCATTAGGTTCGTATTCGCGAGCTCTACATGTTAGTGTTGTTGTACAGTAGGTTTGTAATATTTAAATTTTGGATTTGTATTATAGTAATTATTTATCTATAGGAAATCTTAGTAAATTCATAACTTCCGCGTTTTAACTCCGTTTTTCGTGATCTTTATATCTGTGTGATCGTAGCAACGTGTAGAATAGTTTTATAAACCTTTTATACTGATTTCTCTCTGTTGATGTACTGTTCTAATCTAGTCTGGTTTTCCTTGCATGGATGATCTTGGAATGCGTGTTGTTGATTGTGGTTCGAGTAGACGGTAATTGTTACACGGGTGACGAGATCTACTACTGTGATAATCCAGACCAGCAGGAGTTCTACGAGCAAGGCAAGTATAATATGGGATATTCCTTGTTGTCCTATTCATTATTTAATTAGTCATTTGTATGTGTCAATTTGCTCAACATAAGGATATCCTAGTCTTTGATTATCTTGTACCTTGTTACCGATGGGTTACACTTGCATATGGGTAGTTGCTAGCGCTCCACTTAAATACTAGGAATATGGACAATGACTACTGATTATATGCAACCCTTGTTAAAACTTGATTTTGAGAAACATGAACGTAGGGTGAGAGAGCTTGTGTATCACGATGCTCTTGGCCCTTCATAAGGACTTATTCATTGACAAAAGTTGGGACCTACAGTACAACTGTGAGATCCATATGGCTCTGGCTTTAGTCAAGTATGAAGACCTTTTCTAGCATGTTAGAGGTTACCCGAAAGGGCACAAAAGGGGTCTGCCGACTCGGGTATAGTTCGGCTCCTGTCCCTATATGTACAGGCTGCGTGTCATTGTGCCATTTAGGAAGGAGAGACCTATATCTATTTTCCACCGAAACCTAGCGGCCCTAACATGTTAGACAAATTTCTGAAAGGCTTCATAATGAACCCTGTCGGCCTTCCTTGGAAGTGGGCTAAGAGGCTGATCACCTCGGATGAAAGGGTAAATCACGACTCACAGTGAAAGTGTACACCTTTGCGCAGAGTTTAATAAACTGTTATAACAGCCGTGCCCACGGTTACAGGTGGCCCGGAAAACTGATGGAATAAATTAATCTTGGTTGATGATGTTAATAACAATGATTAATGATGATGTTTACTTATTCATGATACTGCTGTGGTTACTTGAGGCTTAAGCATAACCATAATTTAATTAATATTAAGGTGTAACTTATTAAAAGCAAACCACAGTACAACCAGTGTCAACCTTTTGAGCCTCATGAACCCCATATATCTTATTAAGTATGAGATGTACTTATGCTTGTTTATTTTCATTATTGGATAAAAATCCCGGATGGGTACAGATGGCAATGACTACGACGATTACTATGAGGACAATTAGGTTTGGTGTCGACCAGTCGACTAGATCCTATGATGATGAAGACGCCCTTGGAGTTGTTTAGTTTATCTATCAGGTCTCGAGACTTTGAGATGTTTTTTATTTATGTAATGAACTATGGTTCGTTATTTTAATAAGGCACTGAGTATGATATTTCTCCTTTATAATTTGTTCTATATGTTCTACACATATGGTTTGCATCCAAATTTTGTGGTTACAAAATATGGGCGTGATAAATTAGTATCAGAGCTCATGTCGACTGTAGGATGCAAGCTTAGTTAGAAATAGTCGTTTACTACTTATTATTTTACTTGTTCTTGTTTACTACCTTAGTCTTGTTATTTGTTAAAATCTTTATGCTCCTTCCGCTTTATTCTATTATGAAATTATTGATTCTAATCCCATCTAAAAATAAATTTTGTAGATGTCACGCACCAGGGAGACTGCTCGCAAGAGCGTTGGAGCTGGCCTTCCACCCCGTGTCTTGTTCCCTGAAGAGGCGCTAGCCCCAGAGATTGTCATCATCTCTGATGATGAAGAGGAGCCCATGATGGTGGAAGAGGAACCCATGGAGGAGGACATCGTGCTCTTAGAGAACATCACTGGGCATGAGGAGGATGATGAAGAACTTGCACCAGCTGCACCAACTCCACCACTTCCTGCATCGCCTGCACCAGCCCCAGCTGCACCTGCTACAATGGGGGAGCAGGAGATGACACCTGCTGATGAGGAAGAACCTGAAGAGGAGCCTGGGTGGACTCGTACCTACATCTACAAGCATGCTCCTCACACTGCTTACCATCACAAGCTGCTCAACGACATGCTTCAGGACTACTACGCCGACCTGAACACTGGCATCCAGTACTATTGTGCTGAGTACACTCACCCTACTGAGGCGACTTACTGAAAGACGGAGCTGACTGTCACCGTCTGGAAGGACGACAAGAATGGCAGGGTGGTGAACACTGTCCATGGACACATGTCCAAGCGTGCTGAAGCTTTCAATAGTATGGAGGACGCCGCCCGGGAGGCATATGAGTACTACCATGGCTTACGGTATGAGGCTATGGAGGCAGACCGCTTTAGGTACTTGCCCCGCTATGACGCGCAGAAGAAGGATTGGTCGGTGACAGACCCTCAGCACAGCTCTTCTACCTTGGACACTACAGTGTGGTATGCTCTTGCACTAAAGGTGGGGAACGAAGATCTCCAGAAGGAGCTACGTGGAGTGTACAAGGTCGCGAGGCGTTACCAGAAGGAGATCGACAAGATGAGGGCTCGGTTGGGACAGCCTCTGCTCTACAAGAAGATGGATGAGGACTATGACGTGCATCATGATGACTCTTAGAATTTGCGATGCCCTGTTGTAATAAAGGTCATTTAGTCGCGCCGTTCGAGTCGAGTCGCTTGCTTGGGTCATGAACTTTGATGTGTTTGATGGTTTGTTCTTGTGGTCATGCTTGAGTTGGACTTTTCCTTTGAATGCTGAGAACTCATGGGCTTGTCCGTGATTCTCTTAAGTTAAGTTTTAAGGTTTAGTTTGATGCTTAATAAAGTTTGGGGTTCACTTTATCTATCTCCAATGTTGCTTTTTTCTAGGACAGCCTGTGTTCCTTATTTAATATCTCAGTTTTGGTACGTCCAAAAATCATGAAAATTTTACAGCAGTAACTAGACTTCGACACCTTTCCAACGCATCTGAGATCACCCTTATATCTGTTCTGGTCTGGGAGTTATAACAGTTTTAAGTTGAGGTTGTTGCGCTGACTGAGAGTCTAGAATAGTCTGGGTTGTACTCCATTTTCGGCTGACATAATGACGGAATCTGAAAACGTGTTAAATAAAAAAGTTGCAGAGAACTTCTTAAGCTTTCCAACCATGTATAGCACGCCTTAATAGGATATCTGGAGTTAGAATTATATTCGTTTTACTAATCTATTGTCACTGGAATTCGCCCAGAAAATTTCAGATTTGTATCTTTTATCATTCATAAGTGATTTATAATTGGATAAACTCTAAATTTGAGCATTTGTTTTGGAAAACAGATGGTAGCCAGAGGACATGGCAGGGGCAGAGGCCGTGGCAGGAATGTCACCATGGATCCGCCCAACCCGCCTGTTGTGACAATGGAGCAGCTGATGGGGATGCAAGCTCAACTCATGCAGGCAATGATGCAGCGTATGGACAATGAGCCTGTTGGAGGACCACAATCTGTCCATGTTAGGGACAAGCGTGGTGAATTTATAAAAGGACATCCACCGGTGTTTACACACTCTATTGATCCGTTGGATGCTGACGACTAGTTGCGCACGGTGGAAAAGCAACTGGACATAACTCAATGCAATGACATGGAAAAGGTGTTGTATGCATCAGGGCAACTGTAGGGGGAAGCTCAAGATTGGTGGGATTCCTTCAAGTTTGGACGCCCTGCACATGCCGCTCCTATTACTTGGGCGGAGTTTACTCAGAGCTTCAGGACATATCATATCCCAGATGGATTGATGGAGATTAAGCGGGAATAATTTAGATCCCTGAGGCAGAAGTCTATGACTGTGAGTGAGTATCGTGATAGGTTCACTCAATTATCATGCTATGCTCCTAATGAGGTGGCTAATGACGCAGATAAGTAGCGTCACTTTCTCAAAGGTCTGAATGATGATCTTAGGTTGCAGCTGAAGATCACTACGTACCCTAACTATCAGACACTGGTGAATCACGCCATTGTGATAGACAATGAGCGTAGAGAAATAGAGGCCAAAAAGAGAAGGTTCCAAGGACAAGCATCTGGGAGTAACACCCATCTCCGTCCTAACCCACAGTCAGGCTTCCCACAGAGAAACCAAGGGCCTCCTAACCAGTGGAATAGAGGTCAGAACCAACAACGCCCTCTGTTGATGTACTGTTCTAATCTAGTCTGGTTTGCCTTGCATGAATGATCTTGGAATGCGTGTTGTTGATTGTGGTTCGAGTAGACGGTAATTGTTACACGGGTGACGAGATCTACTACTGTGATAATCCAGACCAGCAGGAGTTCTACGAGCAAGACAAATATAATATGGGATATTCCTTGTTGTACTATTTATTATTTAATTAGTCATTTGCATGTGTCAATTTGCTCAACATAAGGATATCCTAGTCTTTGATTATCTTGTACCTTGTTACCGATGGGTTACACTTCCATATGGGTAGTTGCTAGCGCTCCACTTAAATACTAGGAATATGGACAATGACTACTGATTATATGCAACCCTTGTTAAAACTTGATTTTGAGAAACATGAACGTAGGGTGAGAGAGCTTGTGTATCACGATGCTCTTGGCCCTCCATAAGGACTTATTCATTGGCAAAAGTTGGGACATACAGTACAACTGTGAGGGCCATATGACTCTGGCTTTAGTCAAGTATGAAGACCTTTTCTAGCATGTTAGAGGTTACCCAAAAGGGCGCAAAAGGGGTCTGCCGACTCGGGTATAGTTCGGCTCCTGTCCCTATGTGTATAGGCTGTGTGTCATCGTGCCATTTGGGAAGGGGAGACCTATATCTATTTGCCACCGAAACCTAGCGGCCCTAACATGTTAGACGAACTTCTGAAAGGCTTCATAGCGAACCCTGTCGACCTTCCTTAGAAGTGGGCTAAGAGGCTGATCACCTCGGATGAAAGGGTAAATCACGACTCACAGTGAAAGTGTACACCTCTGCGCAGAGTTTAATAAACTGTTATAACAGCCGTGCCCACGGTTACGGGTGGCCCGAAAAACTGATGGACTAAATTAATCTTGGCTGATGATGTTAATAACAATGATTAATGATGATGATTAATGATGATGTTTACTTATTCATGATACTGCTGTGGTTACTTGGGGCTTAAGCATAACCATAATTTAATTAATGTTAAGATGTAACTTATTAAAAGCAAACCGCAGTACAACCAGTGTCAACCTTTTGAGCCTCATGAACCCCATATATCTTATTAAGTACGAGATGTGCTTATGCTTGTTTATTTTCATTATTGGATAAAAATCCTGGATGGGTACAGATGGCAATGACTACGCGATTACTATGAGGACAACTAGGTTTGGTGTCAACCAGTTGACCAGATCCTGTGGTGATGGAGACGCCCTTGGAGTTGTTTAGTTTATCTATCAGATCTCGAGACTTTGAGATGTTTTTTTATTTGTGTAATGAACTATGGTTTGTTATTGTAATAAGGCACTGAGTATGATACTTCTCCTTTACAATTTGTTCTATATGTTCTACACATATGGTTTGCATCCAAATTTTGTGGTTACAAAATATGGGCGTGACACTAGTATATTGCCCATGCTAATGCTACAGGGCCACATTAAGTCCATAGTAATTCTACCAAATTTATAGCTAGTGATAATTTTGTCAATATGAACAAAAATGACACAAAGTTTAGCATGTCAAGACATTTGTATTCCAATGAGCAAAGATTATACATCAAGGAGAATCTGAACCATCATGGAAAAGATACTAATACATTTGATGATCCATGTTTCATGGACTTGCTAATTATGCATACCCCCGCGCAACTTTTCTTGAAAAGTGAGAATTTGAACCATTATGGAAAGATAATGGCATTACTGTGGAAGCTTCTTCACTGATATCATGGAATTGATAACATTACATGTTTTCAAAAGAGCTGACGAGTTAAGAAGACAACAGAGGAAATAAAAAACATAAATTTGAATGAACCCAACCTATAGATTTGAAAGAATTATAAGGTGCTAGCCTTCCCATGACATAGCAACCCCTAATTACCACATCAAGGAGAATCTGAACCATCATGGAAAAGATACTAATACATTTGATGATCCTTGTTTCATGGACTTGCTAATTATGCATACCCCCATGCAACTTTTCTTGGAAAGTGAGAATTTGAACCATTATGGAAAGATAATGGCATTACTGTGGAAGCTTCTTCACTGATATCATAGAATTGACAACATTACATGTTTTCAAAAGAGCTGACGAGTTAAGTAGACAACAGAGGAAATAAAAAATATAAATTTGAATGAACCTAACCTGTAGATTTGAAAGAATTATAAGGTGCTAGCCTTCCCATGACATAGCAACCCCTAATTACCTTGAAAACAACACTTCACGTCAAGACAATATGTTGTTTTATGAATAAGGAGAATCCAATGAAACTGTGCAATGCCACTTTACATCGCCAAGCAGGTCAACATCTCTCTGTTGGTTCTCCAAAGAGCTAAAACCAAATGAATGAATTCAACGGGTTGAAACTGCAATAATAAAAGAACAAATGACACTCAAGCTTAAATTATAAAACTCTTCTTTAGAAAACAAGGATTTCACCAATCCCTAGCTTATACGGAAGGCAGGATCTAAGGTCTACTACATCTGAAACAAACAAACACGAATATTCATCTAAGGTCTACTACTTGTGAAATGTGATTGCCATTAACCCAGACTCCTAATTATTGAGTGTTGATTTGTCTTCAAGTGCTAGGGTAGCCCATCTCAGATTTATAATCAAACTGAGAAATACAAAAGTTTTAGTATGTAAACACAAGTTGGTTAAAGATGTAAAATTGATATTACCATCTATTTACCTTAGGCCATTAAAATTATATAGGATCAAAAAAATATGAGGTAAAAGGAGTAAAAATATATCCTTTTGCAGAAACATGGAACCATTTCATTAGAAGCATATGTGTTTAGCAGCTCAGGTAGTCCAAATAAGTTGGATAAATCACAACGTCATGCGTGTAGTAACAAGCTCGGGTAGTCCAATTAAGTTGAAACTATCGCAGTATCATGTGTGCAGTAGGAATTATTAGCACACTCCACTTCTGATCCTTCCACAAGGCGAACAGAGAAACACAAACATGACTACAGCGGGTGTGAGAATCTCACTCTCCGAAGCTGACTTTAAAAGCGACAATGGAGCCAGTCTTAGATTTGTTGAATTGAGTACTGTGTATTAGGGTAACAAGAATTCTCTGACTCGAACAGCGAAACGTACAGGAAAAGCAAAAGAGCAGAAAGTAGTAGCAGCACTCACCCCTTTGCTCGCAAGTAGCAGCACTCACCCTTTGCTTCATGAGCTCTGGGTTGCCGATGCAATCATCTAGAATAGCGTGGAGCTCCTTATCATCCCTGCAAGCGTTCTCCAGAACCCCTGCATTACCATACCACAACATTAAGAAACAACAAGCTTCCATATGGATTTCAACAGCAATGAAAAACAATGTAACAATAATGCAATCAATTATGATTCGCCAGTAACTGAAAATAAACTGAGAACCGACCCGAATCACAACTTCAGCAACTACATTCATATGGCGAGAGCTGCGAGCGGTGGTGTCCAGGTCGCCGAGGACGTCGTGCCCGCTCTGATCACAACACAAGCGCGCGGGGACTCCCTTGTCTCATCCTACGCCACCCTGCACGGCGCGTCAGAATGGGAAGGAGTTGGTGGAGGAAGATGACGCCCCAAATTATGGATTCAGAAACTATGGATCCAGGGACGAAGAGCTAGGAAAAGGCAAGCGGACGAGGGGGCGACGCGTGCCTGGATGAGCTGGAGTCATTGAAGGCCGCCGCCGGTGATGACGTCGATGTCCTCGAAGTGGCACGACTGGCAGCCATGTCACAGTAGGGTTTGCATTCCCGGTCCTAACTGCAGCCGCCGAGTCCTGACAGGCGGCGGATTTGTCGGGTCCCCTCACTCCTCAGCCCTCAGCCCGCTCGAATTCGCCCCATCCCTGCCTCCGAATCCGCCTCGAATCGAGGCCACGCCGATGAATCCGCACCAAATCGAGGCCGTGCCGGCGACGAATCTACCTCAAATCGTGGCCGCGCTGGTGTCGACGAGCCTTCTGCATCCACGTCGACGGGAGGTCGCGGGACACCCAAAATCGATGACGGGCCGTGACGATGGAGCTTCCACCTCCACCTAGAAGAAGATGAAACCTGTGCATTGAGTAGGGAGAAGGGGAAGGGAAAAGGAACTGGGCAGTATTTTGAATTTTTTTAAATGGCCGTCGTGGCACAATGTCTTCGAGTTCAAGACAAAAAGTTACCTAAAGGGAAAGGGAACCGGACGCAGCTGAGAAAAGGGTAGCGTGCATCGGGATCTCTCACGGCGCACACGTGCCAAATAATGTTTGGGGACCCGGTCAGGCTTGTCTCCAGAAATAACTGATTGAGCGCCAGCCCACGACCGCGTCCCTCCCGCCCGCTCTCTCTCGCGACTCCACCGCTACAGTTGCGCCGCCACCCCCTCCCTCCTGCCCGCACACCCGGTCGCTCTTCGCTCGATCCGTGCGCGTTCGCCTGGGCCACGTTATTGGGCAGCGCGAAGTGCCAGGCCAGGATGACCAGCGCTGCCGACGACGCGCGCAGCCCTGGCGTCGACGACGAAGCAGGACACCACGACGCCACCACGCAGATGCCGCTGGACCGCCTCCTGCTCCGTCACGCCAGGTGCTGAGGTCTCCGCCGCCGCTGCCGCATGCCAGGCGCTCGGGTCTTCGTCGGTCCCTTCGTCAGTTCTTCGTCTGGCACCCAATAGGTTGCCCACCCCTTCTCTTCCCTTTATTCGGATCTGATGTAATTACATTTGCGCCTGATGTTCTGTGTGCTTTATTGTATTGCCTTTCTTGTAGGACATATGCGTCCCGTTAATAATCTTGATGTATCATGTGTTAACTACGATCTCCAATGGCGCATTTAGTTCAATGTCTCTTATGTCTCATCTCTGCCTTCTGTAGAATTCATTAATTAGTTGAAGAGCAATTTTTTAAACTAATGCTACATTGGCAAACCTTCAGTTTGAGAAGGCGGCAAACACAGATTGACAGCATAGGTTCAGGCAATGGTGAAGTTTCTTGTTACTATATGCATTACTGTAGTAAATATTAAGAAACACAAGAGAATTCATAAGAGACTATGCTTCAATAACCATGACAGGAAGTTCTTCACTCTCAATAAGCAATCAAATTTTCAAAGTTCAGGCCACCATATAAAATGGCAATCCATTATCCTTTAGCTACCACTAGTAATTGTGAGTTGGATGCCATTGCCATGAACGTGTTTTGCATCAACAGTAAGTTAATCACTGATCCAACTGATCAGGTCAAGATTTGGCTGGAACACAATTGTTTGTCTCTGTGCATATTATCTAGCATTTCAATTTGATTAAGTAATAACTAATAGTCAAATGATCCAAGCCAAGTTCAAGCTTTCAAGGACAAAACTGTTTCTATTTTTTTAAAAAAATCTGAAAACATGTATTAGCCTAAAAGCACCTAAAAAATGGAAGTCGACAGATAGATTTTAAATATTTTTCTTACTAAATAAAACTGGCAGAAACTACATAAATAAACAGGGAGAAAGCATTGCTCAAGATGGTCATCAGGCCATGTACTTGTGGCTATCTTTCTGCTGCATAATGGGCAAGCTTCAATCTTACCTCTTCAAGCTCAACATCCATGTCATCATTGGTCGACCATGAAGATAAGCAGATGTGCATTACTGTAATAATGACAGTTGATTGAATAACATAGTCTACCTGTAGTTTTCAGCCGCCATGGAACTTTCACTTTTCAAGATACAAAATGGGCACAACCAATGACTCCAAACTATACTATCATACTAACTCTAGTATACCTGGCCCATTCTATGCTAAGTTCTGTACATCAACGACCTTAAAGATATTTTTGTATGCTGGAGTCAGGAAATCTTGTGTTTTATTTTTTTAGGAAATCTTGTGTTCAGTTTATCCATAAGACAATCTTCAGCTTCATTTATCTGTTGCCAGTCTGTTGAGCTTCAGCCATTCATAGTTTCAGTCTTAGTTCAATTTGTCCATCAAACAAATCTTTAGTGTTGCCATCAAACAAATCTTTGGTTTGACCATCAGATGATCTGCAGTTTGGCCATTCAGTTATATGTAGCCAGCTTCTATCATTGAGTTTGATGGTTCATAGTTTTAGATTTTACAAAAGTCTTGCATCATTTCAGGCTTGCATCCCACCAAGTTGGGTACTCACGGATAGCTCCGATCACTGCTGCCTTGATGGCAACCATGGCTTGCCCCTTGACGGCAGTACCCCTCCCTGCTCATCCCTGTTCTCAATCCGGCAGGAACCTTTTAGTCTTGTAACAGGTATAGGTTCACATAGAGGACATTTCAGTCTTAATCATTTAGAAAGGAAACATTTTTCTCTATTGTCTATTTTTAAATGGGTACATATCCTAATAATTGTGCTACACTGTTTATAAATCTAGTGAGTAATACCTTCAATATTTATGTGGGTTACTTTTCAGTCTAGAGAGTAATAACACAGCTCAAAACCATTTGACAGGCTATGCAGCACCATCGATATTTTTATTTCAGTTGTCTGTTGTTCAAGCTTTCTATTCTGAATAGCTTGTGGAATGGTCAAGGATAACACTATGGACTGAAGTTATAATATGAATAGCCTGTGCTATTATAGTCAAGTATTACACTATGGACTCAAACTCATCCTGTAAAATTTGAGTTCCCTGTTCGTCGAGCTTTCAATTCTAAGTTTGATGTTACCTTCCAGTCTAACTATACAGAGAAGTTCTAGCCGCCGGAAGGAGATATATGTTTCCTATAGGATCCAATGTTTTGAGTGAAGCAAGCCCACATTAGGTGAAGCTAGATCACTGAAGTGTTATGATTTAGTGACTGAATGGTAGCAGCTGTCTATGTAGCAGCAATAAGTTGCAACCAGAATTTTGTGCATTGTTGCTTTCTTCTTATGAAAAAATTGTTCAATGACTGTATTTCTCAAAAGCAAAAGAAATCTCTTTACTTCAATGACTCTCTATTTCTCAAGAAAGTCAGGAGATCTAAATTCCTTCAAGCTGTAGATGTTGTGTTGTGCTGAGCAGATGTTATTTCAGTGTTCTTTTTTTTTAATATGCTATATTCTCTTATGAATGTTCCATAGCATAGCACAGCATTATTCTTATTTCAATTTCTGTGGTCTGTTCAGGTTCTCCTCTTCTTTGTCTCGTGCTGCATCTCCTGTACCACATTTGGTGTTAGCTGATTTGCATTCATGGTGATTTTTTATTCACTCAGACCAATCCCGGTGATCAGGTAATTGAGCTGTGCACTCAGATAATTCATAGTTTCAAATTCAGTTTGGTTTTAGGCTAGAAGGTTTTTGTTTGAGTTTGGTGTACCTGTATTAATTTTCTCTATTATTTTTAGGCTTTCAGGTTAAGGAATGAATGAATGTTCCTGCATACCAGGCTATCAGTTTTGTGTCATGCAAACTGATTTGGTCATAATAGCTTGCATATAGGTGTAGCCTACCTATATTTTCCTTAAACTACAATACATGACTGATGATTATGGATCATCTTTGCGGTACTTTTATGGCCATAGCAAGACCATACATATCTCAACAAACTCAAACTGCATGGCCTTATAATTCTAACTTCTGTCTAGAAAGAGTTAGCAGATTGTGACCCAATTCTTTCCAATAGGAAGGACACATATTATTTGTTTTATTTACATCTCTATGCTTAGTTCCTTAGATAAATAACTAGGACGGGCATTTAACTATACTGGTTCATGTTAACCTATCTGGATTTGCCACTGTTTAGTATTTGATCAAAAGGTTTTTGAACAAATGAATAATATAGTATTTGATTAAAATAAAGTGTTCATTACGGTATACTACTTATTACCTGCAATTAAGAATTTTCCAAAATGTTCATTGTGTATTTTCAGATGACTGGATGATCAGGCCATTTATCCAAATAGCCTCTAAATTTCTCTAGAAGTTTAGTTAGTGGCACAGACATTTTGAACAACACAGAATACTCTAATAAGCAAAGTTACTAAATACTTCTTCCAATTTTGTTTTTTTAGGCATTCTGACTAACTAGGAGTGCCTAATTCCAGCACATATCCTTTACATTCAGCGGGTTTTTTCATTATTGGTTATATACCAGTGAATGGTTCGATATCATGTTGTAGTACAATAATAGTGCTAAGTAATAAGTATTGTTAAGATAAATTAGTTAGTGATAAATTAGATTAATCGTGTCATTATTAACTGCTAATGGCGGTTCTTGTAGACACAGAGAGACGTTAGTGACTTAACTGACAAAACAATTGCCCATTCTGGGCATGTATATATATATGTTCACTGTTCATCATTTCATCCATCCATTTTCACATACATACAACATGTTATTAGACATGACGCTTTTCTACTTACGCTATGAGGAGACAAGAAAAGGAGTTCGCGAGAGAGGGTTGCTGGTGTTGTTGAAGGACTCGTCGGAGACAAGTTCGCTGGCATCGCTACCTTCACTGCAAGGTAAAGGATGACTCCATTACCTTCGATGAACTCCATGGTGGACACCATCATCGCTGTAGTGGAGACTGCAAAGATTAGAGGCCTTCACACGTGAGGCCTTCGCCACCACATGTTGCAGAGCGTCGTTCGCCGTGTGCTCCGCGACATCCACTAGCGGGCCCCTCCTTGTCGCTTCCTTGCGATGCACAATGGAGGGAGTGGTGCCTGCCGTTTCATGTGACGCCCGCTATCTCGACCGCTGCTCCCCCTCGGGATATGTCTAGAGCATGGCCTGTTGCTATTTGTCAAGACCATGAGCGAGAGTTCTTCACCGACTCTGCCGACCCTGCATGCTGTCGTGGAACAGAGGTGGTGGCACCAAGGCCTCGTGTCGTGGAGCCTCTGCACTCTTCAACAACCAAGCGGCTCTAGAGATGTGGCCGACCGGATTTGCCTACGATCTCGACATCGCATTCCCGTCGGCCCTCCTTCAATCCGCCCGCACTCCTACACCGACGTGGCGGCCAACTATCACCTGGGCCTACGCCGAAGTGGCCTCCCGCTGGGGAACACCCTCGAAGCCGGGTACCTCTCTTCCTCTGACCAGGAGGGGGTGGTTCCTCGCCTCTAAGTGGCCTGGGGAGGGTTGACGGAGGTGGATCTGTCATTCTAGGCTTGCAGCAATGACCCTTGTGGCGGAACTCGCTAGAGACCTGTGAGATCTGCCCCGTGAGCCAGCCTCCATGGCTAGAGCGAGGGTCTCAGCTTGAGCTCGCCATAGGAGGAGGACGAGGAGACACAAGGTGGAGACAATGGATTTCGGTGGTGGTGACCTCTAGTCATGGCAGTGGTGGATGAGCCTAGCCTTGGTGCTGTGGTGGCCGCAACAACGGCAGCTGCGTCGCAGCTATGGCTTGGTCCTGACCGGCTCTGCACTTGCGATGGGGGCTGGTGAAAATCCGACAGCAGTGGTTGGTGAAGATCTGGCTGCGGCGGCGATGGTTGGTGAACAATTCATGATCCATAGTCCTCTTGACGTCGAGTGAACCAATGTTGCTGCTGCTACTCGGAAGTAGAATCCTATTGCATAGTATCATGAAGAAATATCTCTTCATCAAGGGGTTCACATTTCCCTTTAAGATCTCCTGTTGCTAATTTGATATATGTATGTCACAGTCATCAGTAAGATTTTGGTTTAGATCACGGATAAGCCGCTGGCGAAATGTAGCACCTTCCTTCCATGAGTATATCTTCAAGTTTTCAACACTGATAGGCAATCCAAGCACAATGCTAATTATGCGTGGGGTGATCGGAAGGACCTTGCCTGGACCAAGGTTAATTAGCATTGAATTAGGGTCAATACGGTCCAATAGCCAGCATAGAAGATTCTTGTTCTTTATAGCATCGATCTTCAATCTCAGAAATTGACTGAATCCATCAGCTTAGATAGCAGCATATTGGTCAGGTTTCAACAATTGAGTGGTGAAAATAACATCTGCAGGATTGCACCTCACATTTACAATGGAAGAAAGATTGATAGCTCTCTTTTTCCTTTGTCTTGCCTGGGATAAATAACAAAAATTGAGATATAGTACAAACATCTTTGGGTTAAAAATGTAACGACCCAAGTTCGTTACAACATAGGCTCTCATCTTTGGATACCCGGGGCACAGCCCATCGAACTCCATGGACACCCTTAATGGCCCAACCATAGAATGCTATGTCCTAGCAACCAACTAACTGACGATGCACAAGTTAACTACCGGTCAACTAAGTCAACCTAGCGACCGCCAAGGGAGGATGCCAATCGAATAACCCAACTCAAGACACGTATGTTCACCAAAAGAATGAGCAAAGCCATTACAAGCCTCCACATGGACTCAAGGTCAGAGATATCAAGTTGTTAAGTTTGGATAGGTGAAACGAGAGTCTATCGGACAGTCCATCATATTCTTCGGACCATCCGATAAAGATGCAGAGACTGCAGATTGAGTGGAAAATAAGCTGTCATCCATTAAGGGGCATGGCCCACATGTCAGCATAAATTGGAGATATTTCCCAACACCTGAACCTTAGCTGCACTCACTCTCCCCTCATTTTCCTCACACACTATCTCTCTAGAAGGAAGAACAAGAGAAAGAAAGGATGAACTAGAGTGAGAAAGTGGAGAGGAAGAAGATGGAGAAAAGCACCAAGATTGCAAAAGGTAGCAAGGTCAGCACCAAGATAAAGCCCTTGGGCTTCCACAACCTCTCATCTCATGGGATAAGTCATGAGGATTACTTGATGGAAGCAATCCAAGGAAGGAATCTCTCTCTTTAGCATGGAAGCAAGGATGACAAGTGTTGGATCTTCAATCTTGATGACAAGGAACTCATCAAAAGCCCAAGCTAAGTTGTCATGCTCAATCTCCCTTTATCTTAAGGGTTTCTCTCTTAATTAAGGAATCACTACGTTGCACTAGCTAACCTAAGCCCAAAACCTTAAGTATCCTAAGCCTAGTTACCTACCTAAGCCACACTACGAATATCTGGCACACGCATGAAGGCTCCAACCCGAGATCTAGGCATGAACCCCAAGGCTCTCACCCAAGAACCCAAGAACATAGGTTATGTTGCCCATCTGACGGACTATCTGTCGATATGATGGAGTGTCCGTCAATCTTGAGTTTAGTCACCAACAACCTAAGTTCCTTTCAGAGCGACACAGCGGAGTGTTCACCACCAGCGGTGAAGTGTCCGCTGAATTGTAGAGGCACATGGCCAGAGAACCCGAGAGCACTCATCCCATACCGGAGCATCCATCACCCACGGCGGAGCGTCTGGTGAATTATAAGGAATAGTCACCTAGTAACTTGAGAGTACCCAGTTCATACCAGAGCGTCCATTAGTCGCTCAGACCATCCGATGATAACAACAAACCATAGGAATAACTAAGTCTCGAACCTACCGAAGTCTCCATGACCTCCAACAGAGTATCCGCCAGCCTATACCGAGCCAAAAATAGAGGCACCTCACCCCGTACCCGGTACAGCGGAGCATCTATCGCTTAGGATGGAGTGTCCGCCAGTCATTGAAAAAGGTGAGTTTGCTCAGGTAACCTACCTAAGGGGTCAACCACACCTAAGGAACCTAGCTACTAATGGTACAATAGTGGAGCCATAATTAGAAGTCTCTTCCCAAGCTCCTAATTAACTCCGAATCTCTTTATCTATCACACAACAGTCTCCCATCATCGGATCCTCTCTTTTCAGGTTCGGTTATCTCGTCGTGTGAGGATCGTGTGTGAGTCGTCACCACTAACCGGGTCTTTAGGAATCGACATCATTATCAGGCAGGCACTCCACTACTATAAACCCTATTTTGGATACTTATCGAGTTTCATTATGAGTTATGCATTACACATAATTTAGATAATAATCTTGTTCACTCTACACTTAGAGTCACTCTTTAATCTGTTAGAAGCCTCTCATCTAAACAATGGGAATGGAAACGCTTAATTGCTTATTGCTTAGTTGCTTAGCAATGGTAGAAGTCGAGCATGAGAAGGGAGCTCATCCTCACGCGTGTAGGATGCTACACTTGGATAAATGATTACTAAAATCAATGAGGGTACAACTTGACTCACTTTACTAATCTAGATAGGATTCACTTCACTAAAGGTTATAAACTTGGATACCACCTTGTTAACTTTGCTCATGCGAGGGGTAGGTCATTATGAGTGTGGGATCTCAAGCGACCATTTATTGGGATACGTGAGTCCGAGTAACCACCCGTACAGACCACATGTCACGGATGGGGTCGACAAGTCAAGTAACTAATTGTGACTGGTTTATCCATGAAACTGGCAAGGGGGTGACGTCGCTCAGGAATGTCTGGGACATTGACCAAGCACCAGTCGAACCTTTCATCAGACACTTGGGCTGGATTAGGGAAAGGTTGGAAGACGTGAGGCAACCCTTACCCCCGCGCAAGGGTATGGTGGTTAGTCCCGTTCTTCCGTGTGGGTACAGCTACACACCTCTGCAGAGTTTGAAAGCCTGAAGTCCTTCGGGACGGAACCATTCGGTTGTTCCTACTTTCTATACCCATGGTAGTGTTAATGATGAATCTTGATGATGATATGAATGACATATGTTGATCACTTATCTCGCTATCATGAACTTTTAATGCTAATACTTCTAATAATGGATTCATAGCATGTCATCTAAGAAAACCATATGCTTTTATGCAAATGTACAAATGCCTAATAATACTCTTTGCATCCACCAAATATCTATGTGTTGGAATTAATTCCTGTGAGTACGCAATGTACTCACGGTTCTGTCATTAAGTTGTTTTGCAGGTATGTGATAGAGCGGATAGAGCTATGGCCCTAACTACCACCGCATAGTAGCACTTGGAATGAACATTCTGATTATGCTACAAGTTAACTTCGAAGTTCATACTTGAGCGACCATTAGTGTCAGCTTTAGTTGGAATGAGTATTCCGGTCCATGGGTTGGACCGTGCCATGCAATCTATGTATTTTACTTTGGATACATTAATTTTGGAAGTAACAATTGGGTGTTATCCGTCAGTCATGTGTTGGTTTACTGTATGCCACTCAATCTGATCCTAGAGAGTGACAACCCCTGCTCCGCGCAGGTGGGCCCCCGACAAAAAAAGAAGAAGAGATGCTTGATATTCTGAGAAGGGCAGTAGCAATGATAAACAAATGCAGGAGCAGGGCCGCAGGGGATGGAGCAATGGTATGCTAATGCAGGGGTAGTCCAAAACATGAAATAGTTAATATACTATAAAGATTTGACAATAAAGTATATCATTTAGAGTTGTGATTAATGGGGAAAACTATTGATCCATATTGAGAGGACAACTTTAGAATGAGTACTATTAAGAAAAGAAAATGCAGATGCTAATTAATGATGTACACCTCTATGCCTTCACCGGAGGACACACCTGTAACACCCCAGGTGTTTATCACCAATTAGGCAGTGGGTTGGATCTCAAACATGATAGATTAAGTGGAGATGAGCCTAATCTGAACTTGGAGTTGCACCACTGCTTTACATAGAGGCCCTTTTCAAGATATATTATTGGGTGGTGTTATTGCAATATCTTCAGGTGTCTCACCTTAGTACCTATCCATATTGATCCCTGGAAAAGTTTCATGGAGTTTGGAATCAAAAAGTCACATGAAATGATAAGTTCCATTCCTATTGGAATTTGCCCCATTAAGTTAATGGAACTATAGAACATCAACCAAACCTTGCAAACTAGCCAAATGACTCTAGATGAACTCTACAGCACCTTAACTACACTTAGGGCACTTAATGGAACAATGTTCATGTTGATCATTTTGCCTAATTATGCTTCTAATTGGTGGTTGACCATGTATGGGCCCTGGAGCCCTGTGGTTTGACCATTTCAAAAGTGTGACCTAGAAGCTTTGCATGACTGTGCACCCTTTGACAAAGTTGTAGAGAATTTTATAAGGAACAAACTTTGTTTAAGAGTCAAGTCATGAAAATGTGTGTAACATGCTCAAACAGGGCCCACAAGTCAGTTTTAGGGCTGATTTCAGCACTTAGCCATTTTTAATCCCTGATTTCGGTGTCGTCGACATTGGCATTCCGCGTTCTCCAAAATTTGTTAAGCAACTTGAGTTGGTCCAAAAATAAAAGTTGAAGGTTATATTATGGAGAAGAGCATGCAAAAAGTTGCACTGAGTTTGACCGAGTTTTGACCTCCGAAGGCGAGATTCCGTGACCATTTTCAAAACGTTGACATTGCCATATTGGGGACTAATTACCCGCTAATCTATTGCTCTACAGGCCGAGCTACCTTAATCAAAGTTGGAGAGCATGAGGAGTAGATAAAACTTCATTTTTGGCCCGTTCGCTGATTCAGCCTGGAAACGACCCAAAAACACGCCCCACACCGGCCGCACCGTTGCTCGCCACCTGTTCGACGAAATGCCACGTGCGGGAGCGCGTGGCCACCATGCAGGACAGCAGCGCCCCGTCGCCCCGCCGCGTGCCCAGCCTCCTCCCTCTCGGCTCTGCTCTAATGTGGAGTCACTGAGCTCGTCGCCCTCGCTGGCTCGCTCTCTGCTGCTTTCCGCTCCCTTCCTCGTGCTGCGCGAGCGCGCTCCGCCATTGCCGAGCCAAGTCGAGCTCGTGGCCGGCCACCACCAAGCAACTACCATCAAATCGAACCACCGCACCACTTTGCCCTCCTCGCACCGCCCCCGATGCCCCCTTTTCCCGGCCGTGTTCGCCACCGAGAGGCTCCACCGACGGAGCCGCCGTGAGCACGCCGCCGGAGCTCGCGGGCCAGCCACTATGGACCACCTCACGCCAAGCCATGACCACCCATGGATGCGCCTCGACGCCGTGAACCTCCCCGGCCGCTTCCTCACCACCGGCGCTGCCCTACGCCGGCCGGCCGAGCCGGACCACTGCCTTCCCGGTTCGGCCGTCCGGAAGAAGACGACGACCGGCGCCTTTCCCCCTGTGACTCTCTCTCAGTATCTCTCTGGATGACTGACGTGCGGGCCCGGCTGAACCAGGGGTCCCACGTGTCGGTTATGAATGGCCGGGATGGGGTAAGCGTTCGGGTGCGCCTAGCAATTTCAGTTAGGGTTGGTTTTATTCTGGTTTTGAATTTTAATTTATGTTAAATCTTTTAAAATCCATATCTCATACTGGGAAAGTCCAAAAATGGTAAATGTGGACTTTTTGGAAACCTTGAGAAGATATCTATGTAATAGAGTCATAAAATGTTACATGTTAGTAGATATTTTCTGGTGTCTTTATTTAAGCCTTAAAATTTCTCTAGAAATGCTTATAAACTTGACCAGAGCCATATCTAGAGTTTTAGAACCCCAAAAATGGTGATTCTTGTTTTGTTAATTTTGTGATGACATGTACTTGCTAGGAAAAATATTAAACACACTATTTGTTCACTGTTTGCTTAGGGTTTTGATTTGACCTTGTTAAATAAAGAAAATTTCATTATATTGCTTGTTATTTTATATCTTGGGTTGTGATGCTCCAAATGATGTGAAATTTTTATGGTAGTCTTTCCATGCTATGTATGTACTGTGGTATAAATTTCTTGGTCATTGCTTACTGTATGCTCAAGTTATTGAGTTAACTTGTTTATGGCTTAATAAATAGCTTATAAATAAGATATAAATGATAAAATAGAAAATGTTGTCCCTTTACCTGAGTATGATGTTTCTCTATCATATTGATTCATAATATGGCCTTGTGTTCACAGAAAATATTGAGTTTTAGGTTTAATTTGCTTTTACATGATTTATTGCAATAGCTATTTGTCTTTTTCATAGAGGTTGATCTACTTGTCTAAATAGCTTGAAATTTGGACAGTAGACTTTTGAGAGCATTTGTAGACCCCTGTAATTTTGGTAGAGTTTATTGAGCATCTTTATGATGTGGTCATAATTCCACCTACTTATCTAAATAAATTAAGAAAATGTATTAAAAGAAATTATTTAGTATTGGGCACTATGTTTTCTGGTGTTCATTAGTCATGTGTGACATGTTGGTAAAGTTGATTTTGTCCAATGATATGTTTGCAACATAAGTTAATAATTATTTCTTGCAAACGAGGTTTCTGAACAGATTTAAGAATATTGTTAATTACCCTATGCAAATGATGTTTTCATGTCTTGTGTGCTATAACAAAGTTGTTGGGAATTTCATGATCTAGCTAAGGCTAAATTTTGGTGGCAATTGGACATATGGTTTAGAAACTACAGCTGTTCTAAGTTGGGTTCAGATTTAGGTTGCTCTCTGTCCTTCTAGGACAGATTCTGTACCTTCTGTATTTCGACCTGGTAAATGTTAGAATCAGGTTTAGATGATTATAAGTGAAATTTAGATAACTTCATAAGCTTTTTATAATGTCTTCTTGCAAGTCATTTGGAGTTGTAGATCTCCAGTTATGATTAAATTACTCAGCTGTTGGTAGGTAGCAACTTCTAGTTCTAATACTTGTTTAACTTTGTCATGCTTGGGTATTGAAGGGTGACTCATATCTTTGATAATACTTGGGTGGTACCCTGGGATCTTGTGAGACTTGTTTCTTGATTGATGTGCTTGCCCTCTTCTATGTTATGTCTTAATGAGGATAAGTTAATTAGCTCTAGGGTTTATGTGAACTTTGGTATGCTTGTATGATTACTTTGTTTATTGCACTTCTATGTATTCATACATATGCATTGTTGCACCTCATTTAGGTACGCTAGCTGAAACACGCGAAGGACTTGATGTGGAGCCAAACCCGAAGATGGAGTTGGTGGATCCATTCTGAAGATAGAAGGACCGAACAAGTGTTAGACGGAGGGAATGCTCGCCAAGCGAGTTTCTTCTGACCTACTCTAACTTGAGTCGGATCCCAGGCAAGCCCCGGAGCATTATAAGCCTCTTATCTTTAAAGCAATTAATTCTATATATGTTATAAGTATTGTTGCATTAAGTGATAGGAGTTGGTTGAAAACCCTTGCTGCATTATATCATTCCTTGTCCAGATATATGAATCCTTGAATCCTACATAGACTAGGATCGAGTAGATGCTTAGCCCTGCTTTAAGCGGTAGAAGTCAGGTGATTTCCTGTCACCTGCGAGATATAGGGATATTCATATATGGCACGGTTGGCTATATTTGCTATCGTGGAAAGGAACCATGTGTTAATAAAATGAAATGAGACCGGGCGGGATGATGATAGTGAAGCGACAAGGCATGGAGGTCTTGGGTGTGAATCTATCCCCGTCTGAGTCGTTTAAGGACCGATTCGCTGTACGTCCTTGAGTCATGTTGAACGCAGTCTAACACTTAGTTGGCCGGATAAGTCGTTCCGACCGCGAAGCCGAGTAATGTGATTCAGGCCGGGAATCGACTGGTAGGTTGCTTCTTGGAGGAGAGAAAGGATGTGCTTGGGGACATTGGCGTGAGACCAAGGGGGGGTTAGAGTCCCTATCACCTGGCAGAGTGTCGCCCTTGGGGTCGCGACATCATTCGGACCCGCGATTCCTGAATCATATGAAAAGGTGGCTTGTGCGACCCTGGCAGGGGCCTGCGCGGTGAGTGTTATAAATACCCCTCCAGCTGGATAGGAATTCGATTCGAATCGCCGTCGCTCCCGGTTAGTGAGCACTTGACTTGAGCAGCGGCAACGCAGATTCCATTAAATTGAACGGATGGTTAATTGGATCACGATGGAAAGGTTGCCTCAATTTATACCTGCTATGGTTAATATTGTTTGCTCCTAATAAAGTGAGTGCTCTAGTACAGGTTCTAATATAGATGATAGGTTAATGATAATTAACTTGATGCTTAAGCATTAATGATTAATCATCTATATTAAGCTTTTATGCAAAATGTTGTCAAGCTAGCCCCACTTCATATCAGCCTTGCATGATCCTTGGTGTCACCTTATTTCTGGTTTCTGGCGGGTAAGTCTAGCTGAGTACTTTCTCGTACTCAGGGTTTTATCCCCACTTGTTGCAGGTTATGATGTATCATGGCGGCTGCAAGAGTTGGTTGACTCCTGCCGTAGTGGCGGAGTGTGATCACGGGCATGATCCTTCTTATTTACCTTATCCCTAATGCTTTTGTTGGAAGTCGACCGTGGTACTGGCATGTATTTTAAATAAGATTAATGTTAGTTTCAAATTACTTTGCTTCCGCTACTTTTGAACTTAAGTTGTAATAACTTTGTTAAACTCCGATGTATATTGAATTACTTGTGAAATGGTTGTAACATGTGACTTGTTATGTTGAATCACTACGATCTTGGCTTGTATGTTGGTTGGTTTGAAATCCCTCGTGATTTCATTGGACTACCGGAGTTATATGGGCTCAAGTGCGAGAATTTGATCATTTCGGTGATTGTTTTTGTACTTGTGCTCTTATAATTTGGACGGTTCCGTGACAGCTGGTACCGGAGCAAGATTCAACATTAAACTTGTCGTATGTGTATTTAAAACAAAGGTTTTGTTTTATAAAATCAGTTTTATCAACTTATAGCTATATATAGGTTTGTGAAAACTGAATTCTAAATCTAAGTATGCCAGTGGTCAATTTCCTTATGCCCATATAAGGATTATTAGGTGGCTTATATAAGTACTAACTTGGGGTTTTTCATTTATGCATCTACGCCCAGGCCAAGGTATGTATGTGTGATGACTCTCCCACACTATGCTACCCGGTGTGTCAGATTAAAGGTAGCCTTCATATATGAAATAGCCATATATGTTGCTAGTTTACCTTTATGCAACATCGCACCTACGCTCAGGTAAGTGTGAGTTGTGAGAGCATGACCGTACAAACTGCGGTCTAGGGGAGAGCTAGTTTTGGTTACTAGATTATTTACATGTTACACACATGTATATATGAAGGTACTTAATTGTGGGTGATCAATGATTCGGGTAGTTTTGGTGCTACATGTATATATACAGGGGTATATGTACATGGAAGTACTTAGAATTTTTACTTCTCTGCTTTCATTGTGTGCTATATTGGGAAATGTTGGGCTGCAATGAAACTTTTCTGCAGGTACGCTAACCACGAATGCGTAAGTCGAATGTAGCTGGCGACTAGCTATATATCGAAAGAGTGCGTGTTATGCCACCGACATAGAACGTGATCGCCACCTTAGGTTGGCAATCTTGTGAGGACGAATAGGACGAAGCATGCATCTTCATGATTGTTGCTTTATGCATGGCTATACTCTTCTCACCCTTGTTCTATAGTGTGTAACTTGGGATCAATGTGTTACACTATCTTTCTTGAATAAAGCTAAATAAGAATGCCTTACTCCATGTTGTTTGAGAAAAGTGTGTGCTTAGCCTTGCTAGAAATAATTATGGTTACCTGCTTGACCTATAAATGCCCTCTAGTTTAGTCAAGGGGTGAATTTGTTGTCATACAAGTGTTTGAAAATGTTGTAGACCTCACTTAAGTAAATTGGATTCTCGTGAATGAATTAAATTGGTATTGGTCTAAGGTAACAATGTTTAGAGCCACTAGGATGATATGTTTGTGTGCTCTCTTGTTAAGTAGAACAAAGGCAAACTTCGTTTTGCTTATTAAACGTTGGCTGCTAGAGCGGTTTCTGTTGTAGTGATGCTTTTATGATCATAATGGTGTTTTCTGTAGTTATAGAGAATACCAAAGTTGTAGCTAACTTACTTATCTAGCTTGTCCAAAAATTTTATGACCCTAGGTCTTATGGTCTGAGAGTTATAAATTTTAGAAGCTTGTTGTCAAAATCTGCTCATGTTCAGAACAGATCTGAATGTTTGGTTTATTTGACCTATGTTCATATGGAATCATGTCTTGGAGATAATAGAAGAAGTGTAGTACTTTTTCTAAGCTTTCCAGAATGTCCTATAGCACTAATTTTGGTGGTCTAAATCTCTAGTTATAAGCTTATAAAGTGGAATGACAGAATCTGTCTAAATCTGGGCAGAGATGCCTTCTTTGTCTTGTTTGGCCTTGTTAGCTATAGAATCATCTTAATATGATAATAAGAAAGTTATAGACAACTTAATAATCTTTACATAAAGTTAAGGCTCAGCCTTGTTGGACCCCTAGAACTCCAGTTATGCAATTTTGAAGTTCTTGTCAGTTTTCTGTCCATATTAGTACAGATCTGAAACTTCAGCATGTTTGACCATGCTAACCTATGATTTAGCTTTTGGTATGAATAACTAATGTGTAGCCATCTTTCTAATCTTTCTAGAAAGTCTAGGATCACCTTTATGGGATGTCTACAACCTCAGTTATGGTTGAAACAAGTAACTACTGTGCTGCTGTCCAGATTCTGGGCACATGCTAAGTTGGTCTCTTTAACTAACGTTTGTTTGGACTAAACTTGTAGTGAGTTCATGCTTGAGATAAATGCTTATTTTGGGTGAGCCTTGTGCTTTATATTGGTTGCTTAAGCCCATTGTTTAAATTTTCTCAAATAATTGCTTGATTGTGATGTTGTATGTATGCTTGTTATCTTGGTAGTGCCCTAGTTGTCACCTCGTTTGTCCTCGGTGAGCATACGAGGGTCACATAGCTTTATCCTAGAACAACATTCACGTATGTAATTGTATGGTTGTTGTCTTCCATTAGGTTCTCTATCTTAGGAGCCTGAGCCGGTAGACATGGTTGCTTGCCTTGAGTGCTTGTATCCATGCCTTTGCTTGACCGAAAGACCAAAGTTTAGTTCTCCTGTATGTTTGCATGAGCCGTGGGTGTTTTCCAACCCTTTTTGTGAAGACCTTTATTGACTGACCAACCAAGTTAACTTTCATCAACGCTAGCCTTTGACCATGGTTCGTACATTGCCAGTTGTGGAGACCGTACCCAAATCCAGGTTGGACCTTCTGGTTACCTCTCCCAAAGGTTAGCTAGTGTGACGCAACGTCTCTCTGCTAGGGCCTCTAAATCGTGTGCTTGCAAATTCATTCATCTACCTTGACAACCCAATCTATGCCATTTGAAATTCCTCATCGGGTGCATGTTCAGTAATGGTGTTGTGAGTAGCAACTAATGGTGCCGCGACGAAACCGAGAGCCTCCTGTGGGTGCACACACAAGGTTGTGCTGCTCGGCACGCGCTGGTATCATGGTTTCTAATCGTAATCCATTGCAGAACAACACTTATGTGATTTTCACGTGACCTTCTTCCTTGATTGTTTTTCCATATCTTATCAAAAGACCCTTATGTAGGACTAAATATAGTAGAGCTTCCTCCTGAAGTTACTAAGAGGATAACCTTTGAAGAACAGGTCACCGACATAAATATTAACAGGCTGCAATAGGTGGTAGACATGTGACTCTACTTAGTTGTCCCATTACTGAAGACCACCATCTAGTGAGCCAAGTATCTCATCTCTATTGGATAAAAAGGACACACGACACATAATGTTGGACAAGTCATCCGTTGGATAAGAGTCGATCGTTACAATATACAAGTTTTAACCTTTGTATGCATAATGGCCATACCGTCGAAATCAACCATCTTTGGTGTGACTCCTTATCCACTGACTTCGATGGCAACCATCTGTTCTGCATCAACCATAGTTGTTGTGGTCGAGAATGAAGAATTGGAACTTTTTAGTGTTGAGAGACAACTAATTAGTTACCAATATGAAGGTTAATCTCCAGTTAGGTAACGACTCTTTGGTAGCTACGAAGGCTATGTCTTACAAAGCAATAACCAACAAGAAGTTAATCAACTAGCCAACAACTGGAGTGATACTCTATCCTCCAGAGTCATTGCGATCAAGTCAATTCCATCTTGGACAATCACATAGATAGTGCGAAGGGTTATATCAGCTAAAGTGAAGAATTAGAGAAAGCATGCCCTAGTTTCCATTAGCATCCTTGTGTCCTTAGGTGCCACAAACGGTTTGTTCATAACTCTGTTGGATGAAGTGTTGAGGACTATTCAGAAGCGGTTCCTTATCCTTGTAGGAATGTTCTCCAGGCAGAGTATGCATTTTTCCCTACAAAAGTAACTTGCAAGTTCAAAGCGTGTGCCTCCTCGGATTGGTATGTAAATTAATAGTCGAGATCTGTTGTTGTATGGCCCCTTTTGAGGTCTCACAGATACTAGTTTACACTCTTTCATTGCTTTTTCTTTCTCGTATCCCCAAGGTACGAGTAGCCTTGGTTTCTGCAAATCAATTTATACCATCGTGAATCAAAAGCAATTTGAAAAGTGTTAAACAACAGATTTCCTATCTTAGAGCTGCTGTTTGATCCTAAAAAGGAAGCCTCAACGTGAAAGTTGGCCTGACAAAGTTGTTATGCTGCAAGTCAACTCAACTTACAGTACAACTAAGTCACCAAGGAGGATTTTACTGAATCGCTTGGTGGTAGACTACTCCCCGCGGTTAAGTGAATAATTACAACTTTTATTGTCCTTAAGGCCTCGTTACATCTTTCTTTGTGAATTGTTTTCCAATGATGACATACTTTGGTACCTTATACATGTTTTTACCAAGAGGTAGCATCTGATTCAACCTAGATAACTGTTGTCTTTGGATAAAAGAATCTTTAAGATAACTGTTGGCAGAAATACGAAGCCGACAGAGTCAGCTATCACATTCAATAACCCATCGATAGACTCAGATAATATAGTGTTGTCATCAGAGAAAGAGAACTGCACACATGGAACCTCAAGTAGTTTTCCATTAGTTGATATCGGAATGTTTGAACATTTACGACCAACCTAGACCCTGTCTATTGGTTAGTCAGTATCCTATAGCCTCAGAGAATGTTTGTCATCTATGATCTCACCCTTTTGGAAGGTTGTACTCAAGCCATTTTTGGTAGAGAACTGCTTTTCAAAACCGTGTGGATATAGAGTCATTTCAATGAGTATACTTCTGAAGACTTTGGTTTGATGTAAAGTTCATACGGACTATGCTGTGTTCACTAAAGAGTCAGATCCTTGTGAGTGGTTCACTCATGGACCAAATGATCTCCGTACTTTGAGAATGCAGTACTGTGCTATCTTGGATTCCTCCCAAAGTAACAATGCTTCATCAAAGTCAATGAAGGAAATTCTTCCGACAAATTTTACCACGAAGAGTGAGTATCAGAAAGTTCCTTTGGTCAAATTATTCACCGATGTTGAAGATTTATAGCTGAACGCTATAGCAAATGTTGGGAACTTGATAACGTGTCTCTCTTCCTTAAAAGGTCTTCCATTCCGAATCTCGGGACGCGATTCTTTTAAGGGGGGAGGGCTGTAACACCCCAGGTGTTTATCACCAATTAGGCAGTGGGTTGGATCTCAAACATGATAGATTAAGTGGAGATGAGCCTAATCTGAACTTGGAGTTGCACCACTGCTTTACATAGAGGCCCTTTTCAAGATATATTATTGGGTGGTGTTATTGCAATATCTTCAGGTGTCTCACCTTAGTACCTATCCATATTGATCCCTGAAAAAGTTTCATGGAGTTTGGAATCAAAAAGTCACATGAAATGATAAGTTCCATTCCTATTGGAATTTGCCCCATTAAGTTAATGGAACTATAGAACATCAACCAAACCTTGCAAACTAGCCAAATGACTCTAGATGAACTCTACAGCACCTTAACTACACTTAGGGCACTTAATGGAACAATGTTCATGTTGATCATTTTGCCTAATTATGCTTCTAATTGGTGGTTGACCATGTATGGGCCCTGGAGCCCTGTGGTTTGACCATTTCAAAAGTGTGACCTAGAAGCTTTGCATGACTGTGCACCCTTTGACAAAGTTGTAGAGAATTTTATAAGGAACAAACTTTGTTTAAGAGTCAAGTCATGAAAATGTGTGTAACATGCTCAAACAGGGCCCACAAGTCAGTTTTAGGGCTGATTTCAGCACTTAGCCATTTTTAATCCCTGATTTTGGTGTCGTCGACATTGGCATTCCGCGTTCTCCAAAATTTGTTAAGCAACTTGAGTTGGTCCAAAAATAAAAGTTGAAGGTTATATTATGGAGAAGAGCATGCAAAAAGTTGCACTGAGTTTGACCGAGTTTTGACCTCCGAAGGCGAGATTCCGTGACCATTTTCAAAACGTTGACATTGCCATATTGGGGACTAATTACCCGCTAATCTATTGCTCTACAGGCCGAGCTACCTTAATCAAAGTTGGAGAGCATGAGGAGTAGATAAAACTTCATTTTTGGCCCGTTCGCTGATTCAGCCTGGAAACGACCCAAAAACACGCCCCACACCGGCCGCACCGTTGCTCGCCACCTGTTCGACGAAATGCCACGTGCGGGAGCGCGTGGCCACCATGCAGGACAGCAGCGCCCCGTCGCCCCGCCGCGTGCCCAGCCTCCTCCCTCTCGGCTCTGCTCTAATGTGGAGTCACTGAGCTCGTCGCCCTCGCTGGCTCGCTCTCTGCTGCTTTCCGCTCCCTTCCTCGTGCTGCGCGAGCGCGCTCCGCCATTGCCGAGCCAAGTCGAGCTCGTGGCCGGCCACCACCAAGCAACTACCATCAAATCGAACCACCGCACCACTTTGCCCTCCTCGCACCGCCCCCGATGCCCCCTTTTCCCGGCCGTGTTCGCCACCGAGAGGCTCCACCGACGGAGCCGCCGTGAGCACGCCGCCGGAGCTCGCGGGCCAACCACTGTGGACCACCTCACGCCAAGCCATGACCACCCATGGATGCGCCTCGACGCCGTGAACCTCCCCGGCCGCTTCCTCACCACCGGCGCTGCCCTACGCCGGCCGGCCGAGCCGGACCACTGCCTTCCCGGTTCGGCCGTCCGGAAGAAGACGACGACCGGCGCCTTTCCCCCTGTGACTCTCTCTCAGTATCTCTCTGGATGACTGACGTGCGGGCCCGGCTGAACCAGGGGTCCCACGTGTCGGTTATGAATGGCCGGGATGGGGTAAGCGTTCGGGTGCGCCTAGCAATTTCAGTTAGGGTTGGTTTTATTCTGGTTTTGAATTTTAATTTATGTTAAATCTTTTAAAATCCATATCTCATACTGGGAAAGTCCAAAAATGGTAAATGTGGACTTTTTGGAAACCTTGAGAAGATATCTATGTAATAGAGTCATAAAATGTTACATGTTAGTAGATATTTTCTGGTGTCTTTATTTAAGCCTTAAAATTTCTCTAGAAATGCTTATAAACTTGACCAGAGCCATATCTAGAGTTTTAGAACCCCAAAAATGGTGATTCTTGTTTTGTTAATTTTGTGATGACATGTACTTTCTAGGAAAAATATTAAACACACTATTTGTTCACTGTTTGCTTAGGGTTTTGATTTGACCTTGTTAAATAAAGAAAATTTCATTATATTGCTTGTTATTTTATATCTTGGGTTGTGATGCTCCAAATGATGTGAAATTTTTATGGTAGTCTTTCCATGCTATGTATGTACTGTGGTATAAATTTCTTGGTCATTGCTTACTGTATGCTCAAGTTATTGAGTTAACTTGTTTATGGCTTAATAAATAGCTTATAAATAAGATATAAATGATAAAATAGAAAATGTTGTCCCTTTACCTGAGTATGATGTTTCTCTATCATATTGATTCATAATATGGCCTTGTGTTCACAGAAAATATTGAGTTTTAGGTTTAATTTGCTTTTACATGATTTATTGCAATAGCTATTTGTCTTTTTCATAGAGGTTGATCTACTTGTCTAAATAGCTTGAAATTTGGACAGTAGACTTTTGAGAGCATTTGTAGACCCCTGTAATTTTGGTAGAGTTTATTGAGCATCTTTATGATGTGGTCATAATTCCACCTACTTATCTAAATAAATTAAGAAAATGTATTAAAAGAAATTATTTAGTATTGGGCACTATGTTTTCTGGTGTTCATTAGTCATGTGTGACATGTTGGTAAAGTTGATTTTGTCCAATGATATGTTTGCAACATAAGTTAATAATTATTTCTTGCAAACGAGGTTTCTGAACAGATTTAAGAATATTGTTAATTACCCTATGCAAATGATGTTTTCATGTCTTGTGTGCTATAACAAAGTTGTTGGGAATTTCATGATCTAGCTAAGGCTAAATTTTGGTGGCAATTGGACATATGGTTTAGAAACTACAGCTGTTCTAAGTTGGGTTCAGATTTAGGTTGCTCTCTGTCCTTCTAGGACAGATTCTGTACCTTCTGTATTTCGACCTGGTAAATGTTAGAATCAGGTTTAGATGATTATAAGTGAAATTTAGATAACTTCATAAGCTTTTTATAATGTCTTCTTGCAAGTCATTTGGAGTTGTAGATCTCCAGTTATGATTAAATTACTCAGCTGTTGGTAGGTAGCAACTTCTAGTTCTAATACTTGTTTAACTTTGTCATGCTTGGGTATTGAAGGGTGACTCATATCTTTGATAATACTTGGGTGGTACCCTGGGATCTTGTGAGACTTGTTTCTTGATTGATGTGCTTGCCCTCTTCTATGTTATGTCTTAATGAGGATAAGTTAATTAGCTCTAGGGTTTATGTGAACTTTGGTATGCTTGCATGATTACCTTGTTTATTGCACTTCTATGTATTCATACATATGTATTGTTGCACCTCATTTAGGTACGCTAGCTGAAACACGCGAAGGACCTGATGTGGAGCCAAACCCGAAGATGGAGTTGGTGGATCCATTCTGAAGATAGAAGGACCGAACAAGTGTTAGACGGAGGGAATGCTCGCCAAGCGAGTTTCTTCTGACCTACTCTAACTTGAGTCGGATCCCAGGCAAGCCCCGGAGCATTATAAGCCTCCTATCTTTAAAGCAATTAATTCTATATATGTTATAAGTATTGTTGCATTAAGTGATAGGAGTTGGTTGAAAACCCTTGCTGCATTATATCATTCCTTGTCCAGATATATGAATCCTTGAATCCTACATAGACTAGGATCGAGTAGATGCTTAGCCCTGCTTTAAGCGGTAGAAGTCAGGTGATTTCCTGTCACCTGCGAGATATAGGGATATTCATATATGGCACGGTTGGCTATATTTGCTATCGTGGAAAGGAACCATGTGTTAATAAAATGAAATGAGACCGGGCGGGATGATGATAGTGAAGCGACAAGGCATGGAGGTCTTGGGTGTGAATCTATCCCCGTCTGAGTCGTTTAAGGACCGATTCGCTGTACGTCCTTGAGTCATGTTGAACGCAGTCTAACACTTAGTTGGCCGGATAAGTCGTTCCGACCGCGAAGCCGAGTAATGTGATTCAGGCCGGGAATCGACTGGTAGGTTGCTTCTTGGAGGAGAGAAAGGATGTGCTTGGGGACATTGGCGTGAGACCAAGGGGGGGTTAGAGTCCCTATCACCTGGCAGAGTGTCGCCCTTGGGGTCGCGACATCATTCGGACCCGCGATTCCTGAATCATATGAAAAGGTGGCTTGTGCGACCCTGGCAGGGGCCTGCGCGGTGAGTGTTAGAAATACCCCTCCAGCTGGATAGGAATTCGATTCGAATCGCCGTCGCTCCCGGTTAGTGAGCACTTGACTTGAGCAGCGGCAACGTAGATTCCATTAAATTGAACGGATGGTTAATTGGATCACGATGGAAAGGTTGCCTCAATTTATACCTGCTATGGTTAATATTGTTTGCTCCTAATAAAGTGAGTGCTCTAGTACAGGTTCTAATATAGATGATAGGTTAATGATAATTAACTTGATGCTTAAGCATTAATGATTAATCATCTATATTAAGCTTTTATGCAAAATGTTGTCAAGCTAGCCCCACTTCATATCAGCCTTGCATGATCCTTGGTGTCACCTTATTTCTGGTTTCTGGCGGGTAAGTCTAGCTGAGTACTTTCTCGTACTCAGGGTTTTATCCCCACTTGTTGCAGGTTATGATGTATCATGGCGGCTGCAAGAGTTGGTTGACTCCTGCCGTAGTGGCGGAGTGTGATCACGGGCATGATCCTTCTTATTTACCTTATCCCTAATGCTTTTGTTGGAAGTCGACCGTGGTACTGGCATGTATTTTAAATAAGATTAATGTTAGTTTCAAATTACTTTGCTTCCGCTACTTTTGAACTTAAGTTGTAATAACTTTGTTAAACTCCGATGTATATTGAATTACTTGTGAAATGGTTGTAACATGTGACTTGTTATGTTGAATCACTACGATCTTGGCTTGTATGTTGGTTGGTTTGAAATCCCTCGTGATTTCATTGGACTACCGGAGTTATATGGGCTCAAGTGCGAGAATTTGATCATTTCGGTGATTGTTTTTGTACTTGTGCTCTTATAATTTGGACGGTTCCGTGACAACACCTGATTGTGTTTGCCTAGACTTCCTCGGACCAACATTCTTAGATTTGGCAATGTGAGGGGATTATCGGGAGTGAAACAGCATGAAGTCATCATCACTGCAGTCATCAGGAACATTATGATGTTGGGAAGAACCGGAACAACCCAAAGGATTCGGCATCACACTCAGGGATGCAGGAGGAAATCCAATATTATGCTCGAACCTACAAAAGGCAAAAAAGTAAACTGCATGAACAATCGAAGAATGAACCTTAATCAACAATAAGGGGAATTAGTAGTATAGTAAAAACTAAAACATGTAGGGACCTCTCCTGCGAATTCTCAAAAACCACCTTTAGTTTGCTTGGGATCCTATCCACAAGAAGGCGAGCAGCTTGAGTCCTACACGGATAGGAATAAATGATCCACCTTTGGTGAACAAATAAAACCTAGGATACGGTTGCATATGGCATACAACAAGAAGAGTTTTGTGCATAATAGTTGGATAGAATATAGAAATTAGGAGAGTACACTGATATAACTCAAAAGATTTTGATTGGTTATTAGAAGAGGGATTTAGTAATTAAGATTGTGCAAAAACAATACCTTCTTTGTGAGTGGTGGCAAGAAGTTGGTATACTAGGGTATTCAGAAGGGGAACGCATTTGATCTGCATACCAGAGGGAAGAGACAGAAAAATAATAAACAAAGATAAATGGGAAACCAGTAAAATACAGCCTTTCCCCTTTACACCTCTATTGTGTGGAGCTGGTGTAGAATGACTACCAGGTGAGGAGGTTAACCTCTCGTCATGTCGTAGAGGGACCTCATGCCTAACCAGGAAACCATCAAATTAACAACATCCTATAGAGGACAGCAGCCCCAACTCATTAAAAAAGAAACAAAAAAAATTGTAAACATATACTGACCGCTGTTGTGTGCTCTCAAATACAAGCCCAGACCATCACTCGGGCAACAGACCGACGTCTCGAGCGATGGCCAACCTACCGGGCACTCGAGACCCAACCTATCGGGCATTCGGGGCCCTGGTAGATACGGAGGTCCCGCAGCGTTGGCCTGACTGATGGGCGCAGGGCGCGGTCCTCCATTTCCTTGACGGGGTCACGCAGCCGGTGTGACACAACAAGACAAACGACTTCACTAACTCTAGGTGCGTAGGGCCCTAGGACCCACTCATCAGCCCCTTAGGTAGGGGCTCCTTCACAGCCAACGAGCCCTTGAGAAGGTTCACCCGATGGAGGCCAACCACTGCAGACATCCCTTGACAGTCAAAGTGTCAGTCTTGAGTGACACTAGGCGACACCCACAGTTCCTCCAACTCCATGACAAGGCTGAGGTTAAAGCTGGACGAAAAGCTCGCAACTCGATAGCTCGCTCGACTCGGATCGATAGTGGCTCGGCTCGGCTCGGCTCGTTTAATTTCTCAAACGAGCTGAGCAAGCATCCTAGCTCGTGTCTTAATGAGCCAGCTCGCGAGCCAGCTCGAGCTAGCTCGCGAGCCTAACAAGCCAAAGTTGTTGGCCTTAAACTTTTATTAGTGTTATATAACTTTATGTTTTACACTTTATAATTTGTTGATGATTGGACTTTGACTCTATAAATTTTAGATTAATTTGACTCTTTTTATTTTAAATGAATGTATGGATAATGGATGCATCATATATGGTATGGAGTATGAACCATAGACAATGTATGGTGTATAGTATTATAATATAATAGTACATATTATTTTTGTATGATTTATTAAGACTTATGAATGGACTAGTTTTATATTATTACCATTATCAAACTTTAGATAATACACATATTACATTTTTTATGTTTTAATATGGCTGGCTCGCGAGCCAAATGAGCCAGCTCGAGCTCGTAAACGAGCCAAGCCGAGCCGGCCTTCTGGCTCGTTAAGATAACGAGCCGAGCCGAGCTGGCTCGTTATCTTAACGAGCTAGAACGAGTCGAGCCAAACGAGCCGAGCTGGCTCGTTAGTCCAGCTCTAGCTGAGGTCCATCCATGTTGTGGCAGCACCCTCCTGCACCCGTCACATGAAGACCACAGATCGAAACCCTCAAACCGACTTGTACTCGACCATCCTTAGTATATAAGGGGAAGGTTGGCTTCCAAAGAGAGGGAGGCGAACCAAGAAAGCCCATTCAAGATATTAGACATTCAGAGGCCGATTGGACAGGAGAACCATTGGCCGAGAGAGCAACCAAGAGGAACAATAGTGTATTCCTCCCCCGACATCCTAGAAAGAGAGAGGGACAATTTCCTTACTCAATGGGGAGAAACCTCACCATCGACGAGCTGTAGGATAGCACCGAGTGATCCTCTGCCAAACTTCCATTGTGACCCCCTGATTTGGGAGCTCCTAAACACGAAGAACACCTCACTGCTGGACGTAGGGTCCCAATAGCCCGAACCAAGATAAACCACCGTGTCTCTCTTGTGTTTTTGAGTACCCAAGCCACCAGAGACCCACACTTCCAACATCCGATGAAACAACCATGATGCTTGCCACGGTTACCAACTAACCCATGACACCAACCTTCAACTAGATTTAATAACATGATGATCATGATGTAAATCTCAACTAAAGCGAGGGGGAAGGTCACTGTGACTATTGGATATCAACTGACGTAGCTCGTAGAGTAGCTAAGGACCATTCATGGGATAGTAAGTTTGAGTGACCACCCATTACCACATGTCGCATACGGGAGCGGTCAGTTGAGTACTTAGTGGTCACAGCTTATCGCGCAGATCCGGCTCGGGTTGTGACGCAAGCTAGCGTGGGAAGCTAGTACCTCGGTCCTTCTTCAGACCATTCGTGGATATGAAAGCCACATTTAGGAAAGGTTGGAACCTTGAGGCAACCCTTACCTGGGCACGAGTATATATGGAGGTTTGCCCTTGGTTTTCATGTGGGTATAGTTATACACCTCTGCAGAGATCTTTTTGAAAGTGTAAAGTCTTCAGGCAGATTTTTTTGGTTGTTCTTCCTTCTAAACTCAGTGTAGTTAGAATGAATAAACTTGTGTATGAGATGGAATATGAATCACTAAATTGTCATACTTGTTCATTACTTATAATTTGCCAAGTTAGAACCATGAGCGTATCATTCTTTAACCTCCTCCATGTTTTTTCGCAAACTAGAAATTCCTATTAATCTCCCTTGCATCCACCAAATATTTATGTTGGAATAAGTCTTCTAAGTACAATCATATTCACGGTACTGCTGTTAAGCACTTACATGTGCTTTAGACTTGGTGACCGCCTGAGACAAGCTTAGGTGAGGTCGAAGCCTAGCGGATTGCAGGGTGGGCGTCCCCTACAAACTATAGTTACTCTGATGACTAGTTGTCTGAGCGTAAGAGAGAAACTAGAATGTTAAGTTAGTTGGGGTAAATTGATCTAATTGAGTTCTCACTCTAATTTTTGCACCTACTATTTTTATTACAACTCTAATGTAACTTGTTAAATTATTCAGTGTTGTATGGTGATTGAGCTATGTGAGTCTTGATGATTGGTTCGTGGACTGTAACTCTACAAATGATCATGTGAGAAGAGTGTGTGATGGCAACTCTGTGGACCTCTACATTGACTTGGGAGTTAGCACCGCGTTAGTCAAAAGGATGACACATGGTGCTATCTTGGTGGGCAATGGCAGAACCCTCGCGGTTGCCGTTCATTAGGACACCATGTTAGATGCCTCGAGTAAGGGTTTTGCCCTCTTGTTGTTTCATCTTTCATCCTGTGTGCATGTTGTGTGGACTCTATCTGCTTGCTATAGTTGTGTTATATGAGTTAGAATGGCAGAAGTATGAATAGATCATAGAAACCTTTACTTACTCGTTATCCTTCCACCTTGATAAGGCCATGGAAGCATGCAGAATTACCACTAAGTCTTGGCAAATTTCAAGAAAATTATAAAATCATTTATTTTATTTAGGTTTTTCTATTCAGAACCCAAAATAAGAAATTTTGGGGGTGTGACACTCTGCATCCTGTACAAAAGTTGTTCATACTACTATTTACTTTGAGTTTGAACTTTGAACATCTTTGTGTTCACTGTTGCCTGGAACATTCCATTTGTGCACCTTTGACACGTATGATGCCATATGACACGTCCATCGTTAGGTGCTAACATCTTCATAAGACCCAATCACTGTAATAGAACCGCCCAATTATACGAGATTAAGTAGGAAATCATCCAACGGAAGGACAATTTAACAAACTTAAGCCCGTATAACCCGGTAGTCCGTGAAATCTCGACGGATTTCAAACCATTTCACATAACAGCCAAGATCGTACTAAGTTTAACGGTTACCATCATAAGTTACATAAATGTTCGCGGCATAAAATACATCGGAGTTTAAACATAGTTATTACAAACCAGGTTTGAATAAAAGTAGCGGAAGCGGTAGTTCAAATCACGCACACACACAACATTTTGAAATAAAGTGCCAGCTTGTGATCATCTCCAGCAAAAGCATCAGACTAGAAATAGCGAATGACCATTGCCCATGGTCCTAGACTTCGCCCATTGCAGGATAGAGACAGTTGATACAATAGTCGTAGTACATCTGTCCATCTGCAACAAGTGGGAACAAAGCCCTGAGTACGAGAAGGTACTCAGCTAGACTTACCCGTCATAAACCAGAAATAAAAGACACCAAGGAATCATGACAGACTTTCTGGTGGGATAGCTGACTCATTTGCAAAAAGGCGTTTTTAGCATTTAGGAAAGCCTTTACGAAAGCTTTGCATCAAGTTAAATCTTTATTAACCTATCAATTACATTTGCACCTGTACTAAAGTAACATGTAATTAAACAGGTAATGATAACCAATGCTCATTAACAACTTCCATTATGTCATAATTCATATAACTGTCCAAGTGTTCCATCAATATTACTACGATGAAGTAGCTCAAGTCAAGTGTTCACTATCCAGTGAACGATGGCAATTCAAATCGATTATTAACCAGCTGGTAAGTTATTCCTCACACAAACCTCACTCACCCGCTAAAGTGAGGTGTTGGTCGCCGAGTCAACCATTCAGGTAAAGTCGCGAGCTTGCCAGGAACCACTTGTACCCGGGGGCCGCCCGACTGCGCTTTGGCCTTATCATCGCGCCCCCGTATCCTGCCACTACTGCTCCGGTACAGTGCGTTGCGGGCAATCCACTCGGCCCGAATAATCTCCCAGTTTCACGGTCGGAAGGTACTTTATCCGGCCAGCTAAATGTGAGGCATGCATTCAACATGACCCGAGGGACAACAACGGACGGTCCTTAATCGACACAGACGGAAAACACTACAGTCCAAAACCCTGCAAGTTTTCGCCCGGTCTCAAATTCATTTCACACTTAGTTATACCATGACTTCATAGTCATTCAAGCAGATCCAGGTAACCACCTATAGCTCGCAGGTGACAGAAAATCACCCGACTTCTACCGGTCTAAGCCAGCTAAGCATTGACTCGACTGCGGATACCAGGGTAACAAGGATATAGTATAACAAAGGTAAGCAAGGTATAATGCAGCAACGTTTGCAAATAACTCCTAAACGTAATGCATCAAATTAAGTAAAGTTAATAATAACTTATTTGCAAACCGGGAGAGAAATGCTCCGGGGCTTGCCTCTCTCGAAGGAGCTCGGACGGTGATCGGGGCACTCGGGGAGCTCTTCACCGACCTCTTCTTTGGCTTCTGTCACCTCCTGCTGCTGCACCTCGAGCTGCTCCTCTAGCTCCTCGGGTAAGACGACTGGGTTCTCGGTTTGCGATCCTGTATGATGCAATGCGCGTAAGTGATTATGCAAACGTGCATCGAAGGAGATGAATGCAACGAATATGTTGAAATGCAAGGTAGTCAACATCATCCAAGAAACTATACACTACAAGCACATGTCATCTACTGTATTCTCTTCTACTACTAACATGTCAAGTTAACATATCTTATGAAATGCTTTAAAGATACACCAAAGCTTTACTAATTTCTTAATCACACTTAAAGCAACACTTGCTTAAAACCCTAAATAATAATAGGTTTGAATAGCAACATATATTTTTGATGCTCCTAAAAATCTAAGAAAATTACAGTAGCATAATACTACCCTAAACAGACTACCATAAAAATTTCATGACATTTGGATAAGTAAACTATCCTATACAAAAATGACAAGCTATAACATAAAAATGAGTATGAAATTACTTTGTACTAGGAAAAGTGTCAAACAACAGAATTAATATTTTTCCTAGGTTCTTCATGGAATATAATGACTGTACAAAATTATCACATGCATGTTTTATACAAAGTTTGCTCTCTAGCAAAAATAACAAAAATCAGCCATTAAAGGTACTTGAACTACTTCTCCAAAGTTTTCCACAGCACATGTATGAAACATATTTTTCCTAGGAAGTACATGATATAAGAAGATTAACAAACTTGAAATCATATTTTTCTGATACATATAGGATTTACTAACCATTTTACAAGATATCAGCAATATTAAGAATTAATTAAAGCTCTACAGAAAAGTATCCCAAAAATGACATGCAATATTTTTAGATTGTAGATCTGGTTCCAATGAGTTTATAGAAATTTATTTCACAATTTTTGGAGCTCAAATGAATACAAAAACATTTTCCACAATATCCTTTATTATGAAGAATAAAAGAAAACAGAAAACACTTTTTATTTTTAAAACTGGGCCGGCCCGGGGAAGTAAACCGGCCCATGGCCGTTCTCGGCCTGAGCGCGTGCGCGGGAGAAGAGGCGAGTCGGCCCGCTCGGAGACGCGGCCCACAGGCGTGGTGGCCCAGGGGAAAACGAGGGGGAGGAACAGAGGGCGGCCTCGCCGGCGCTCTGGACCGCGATGGCGTGGCGGTGGCTGACGGCCAACGGCCATCTCCGGCCATGACCCGTTCAGCGAGCGCGCGCACCATGTTCGCGAGGAGGCAGCGAACTCGAGAGAGAAGCTCAGGGGGATGGAGAGGGAGCGAGGAAGACGGTGGGCGGAGCACGAGCTCAGCGGCCCCGTCATGGTGGCGCGGCGGGAAGAGCTCGATTGAGCCTTACCGGAGGCGAACAGGGCAAACGGGGGTCCATTCGGAGGAGAGGAGAAGGTGGCGGAGATTCGTGCACGAGTAATCGAGCTGCGGTGGACTGGCGTCGCCGGAACACGGCGGCGGAGGCGGAGGATGGCGGTGGTGGGTGGCGCTCCCGCTCGAACTCTCCGGAGGAAGGAGAAAGGGAGCGAGCGAGGGAGTGAGTGGGTTGGAGACCGGATGCGCGCGGAGATTTGAGGTGAAACGCGCTGGACCACGCGCGGCCACGCGGGGTGGCGTCGCCGGCATGCGGCCGCCACGCGGCGAGCATGCTCTGCCGCGGCGACAGCGAGCCGCACGCGCGTGGGAGCGGGAGGGGAAAGAGAGGCCGGCTTGGGCCGGGCCGAGGCGGAGCGCGGGCGCGCGCGTGCGGGGTGGAGCTGGGCCGCTTCCAGCAGCAGGCCGAAAGTGAGGCGGCGGCCCGTTTAGGTTAGAAATTGAATTTCCATTTTCATATTTTCAAATAATTTCAAATAATCATTTTCAAATCTCATTTTGAGCAAGAAAAGGACCTTTTCTGAAAATGACCCAAAAACAAAAGTTGCTTAGAATTTAATTCTCTACAACTTTGCTTTTAAGACCAAAGTCCAAATCTGGATAGATTTTGATTTTTAGAATAAAAGCTAATTTAGAGAGGATTTTTGAATATTTTCAAATAACATTTTTAAAACAAATCTTTGACAAAACTTTGAGTAATTTAGTTGCTCCACAAATTTGACCTATAATTCTAAGTGATATAAAATTTGTAGTTGCACAATTTTGATGAAAGGTAATTAACACATTTAGTGTGGAATTGTCACAACATGTTATGTAATACTAGTTTTCCAACTTTGATTTCCTTAAAGATGCACTCTAACGACATATGATTATGAATGCCATGACATGTTATGCTCATGATTTGCAATGCAAATGCTTGCGTAACACCGGAGTGTTACAATCACCACTGCTAGTAGCCTTCACCGCCGCTTAGAGACTATCTGGATGGTACCACTTTCGTCAATATCGAATCCCACGCGTGAGTCCCGTGCCTTTTTACAAAGTTTTGCACAAATTTCCATTCCTGCATCTGATACTGTTGCTTACAAAGCACGCTCCCCACCCTCTGTCTTTCTCATAGCTTTTGTTCCTCATCGTCGCTCCTGCTCCCCAGTGTTGAACTGTGCAACTACCCCTACTCAGTGGCGTGCAAGCCGCCACTCACCGCCGATAAGCTAGTGCCCCATGCGGGTACGCCTCACCGGTAGGGCCCGCATGGATCCACCAGTGACCAAGCTGATACTCATCACCGTCGTGGCCGCTTGAGCTCAACCCATGAGATCCAAAGGCAATGGTAATGCTTTCGCACTTCCCTCCATCTTTCATGGATTTTTATTCCCCTCTTCACTCATCTGAGTACGAAGCAAGCTTCCATCTGATTACTAATGGAGCTCAAGATCCAATCTCCACATGCGCTCCTTCTCTGATTTAGACGACAACACCATCGCTTCCATTGCCGGCCTCGCTCCATCATATCCTAGTCAAGATGGAGGAGGAGGCCCCAACAAGAGGAACAAAGTGGTCATCCTCACATACCATGTCTTGGTCCTCATCCTCTGTAGCCTCACCGCCCGCTCCTTGTGTAGTTGCAAGTGTCTCTGTCACTCCTGGAACCGCCTCATCCTGAAATCTGAGTACCATAAGGAGCTTCCCTAGATTGTCACTAGATTCTTCTATTGTAGCTAAAAAGGAAAACACAACTTTACTAGTGTCACCGGTGAATACACCTCCTTCAGCTTCTTGCCCTTCCCCACTCATGATGTTGTGATCTCAGATTGCTGTCGCGGGCTCATCCTCTGCTGGTGCGTTGAGTTTTGCTATGTTGTCTGCAATCCGGTGACTAACAAATGGTGGTTACTGCTAGATAGCAACCATTCTTTTGGTTCAGCTCGCTTGGGGTTAGATCCGACAGTGTCCTTGCACTTCTATGTGATTGAATATGGGATAAGGGTGGGTGAGTTTGTAGGTGTCAACATCTACTCATCTAACACTGCAGCATGGATGTTTAAGCAATCTGAATGGGGCAACTGTGTTGTATGCATATATTCGAGAAGTGTGTTTCTTAATGGTTTTATGCATTGGTTGGAGTTGTCCTAGATAGTTGCTGTTGATATACAGGGAAAGACATGGAGGAAAATTCATAGGCCACGTGGTGAAGCAATCTTCATCCATGAAGCTCAGGGTTAGTTGTGTTTATGTACTGCTAGTATGTACAGGAAGTCTCAGCTTTCATTTTGGATCCTAGAAGACTATGATACTGATAAATGGACATTGAAGCATATGGTGACCATGCTAGAGATATTTGTACGAAACAATATTCAATTTGGTTATGATGTTTGTGATGTGGACTACAGAGTGATTGCGGCTCACCTAGAATGGAATTTGATTCTCCTTGTTGGCGATAACATAAAACTGATCGCATATGACATGAACCGCAAAAAAGTTCTTTTCCTACCTGCCTAGGTCATGCGCTATCCTAGAACTACTTAGAGGCTACGTCTGGAGGGACCTCACTATCTTCCTTATGTTCCCTTGTTCATGGAGTTAGTAGGAGAGCAGTAAAGTTGAATATGTTGTATTTTCTTGTTTTGATATGTCTTTCTTCGGGTAGGGAGTTGTTTTGATTCTATATACAGTCTAATTTTGGCTTGGTAACTAAAGCAATTGTATATTGAATATTATTAATGCTGCTGCTTTGTGTAGGTTGTGGAGTCTGAGTGTTTTTGAATGATTTTCCTGCAATAGCTAACGGAGGAAGAAGAGGGGTTCCATGGTGCACTGGTTACCAATCTGAAGGAAGCTTTGCCTTGGAAGCAGAGTGCCACATAGGAGCGGAGCACATCTACTTGTTTTCATTATGTAAGTCTATAGGGAGCAGACCTCTATCTACAATCTATGTACCGCTTGTGTTCGTACATCAGTTCACACAGTTGTTATGCTAGAGTGGATTGTCATTGTAAAAAGTACTCTTGTTTGTGGACATGATGTATGGATGTAATGATTACATCTATATGGTGTGTGTTCAATAACCTATTAAGGCCTAGCTGAATTAGTAAATACGTTTTTTGTAACTGTCAGATGTAAGCACTGTTGGTTGTTTTGTCTTCACCATCACCACGTACCCGTGGGTGAAAAGTGAATCACCACCAAATTGTTTAGTAATGTAACACAGACTAGAGGATCATCCTAGGCGGATCGTACTACAAGGTGATGGGTGACCATGACCTTTTAACAGACAGTTCATACGCCTAAGCAACAGTGATGTTGACCAGGACACAGACTTGCCGAACGTCAAGGCGATGGTGAAAGTGCACTGAACACAGTTAGGTCATTGTGCAATGCAATGGTGATCATTACCACTACACAGGCAGTTCAGATGCCCAAACGCTAGTGATGTTCACCTGACACAAATGTATTTGATGTGAAGGCGATGGTGAACCCGCACTACACACAGTCAGGTCTTGGTGCAAGGCGATGGTGATTATAACAATTACAGTCAGATCATTGACCAATGCGGCGGTGTTGAGGAGCCATCATAGTTGGTTCTAAACCGACCGTGATGACTTTGACTATCACCATTGAGTGTTTACTGCTGAGGACGAAAACCGGTTGCGATGGGGGTTCCAAGCTGATCGTGATAGGTCTGTATGGACTAGTGAACTCTACCACTTATGTTAGTAGAGTGGCTCATCTTGGCATGAATAGTCTCCTGGATGAATCTCTGGGTAGCTTGGGGCCATTCCAGATGTTCAAGCCCACCCCATCGCTAACTCTCCATATCATACCCTTCCTAACAAGTTCAATATTGCGGAGCACACTACGCCATGTATATGACATTCCAGACTTCTGTTTGGCTTCTAGGACCAAAGAATTAGCATAATATTTCACCTTCAAAACTTATGCACATAAAGATTCAGGGTGCTGCCATAGTCGCCACCCTTGTTTTGTGAGCAAAGCCAAATTGAAAATGTGTATGTCTCTGAATCCTAGACCACCCTCTTCTTTTGGCTTCAACATCTACTCTTAGCTCAACGAGTGTATCTTATGTTTGCCTTCCTGATGGTTCCACCAGTATCTGCATATCATTGCCCCTATATGGTCATAGAGGGGTTTAGACAGATCGAAACAGCCCATCACAAAGGTAGGTATGGCCTGTGCCATGGCCTTTATCAAAATCTCTTTGCCAGCCCATGACAGAAAATTTTCATTCCAACCTTGGATCCTTTTCCAAATCCAGTCCTTGAGGTAATCAAAGGTATCAGTTTTGCACTAGAAAGCCTAAGTACATTTCGCTCATTGTCTCCTTTTTTTACTTGAACCAGGTCGCAAACCATTTTCTTCTGTCGTGCTTTTGTATTCTAGCTAAAAAGGATAGCCGATTTTCTTTATTTATAACTTGTCTAGAGCGGTTGTTGACGGTAGTTAACATACACCATAAAACGTCAATTTACCTCACATAAAGGACTAAAATGGATCACCAACATAGACTTAGGGGTTTAAACTGACAAATTTCATGAGTTTTGGTGAATCTGTGTTTCCATCAGGATTTAATCAGAAAACCGCCAAGGGGAACCTATTCGTCTAAAGAAATTATGGAATTCTACCGCGGGAACTGCGTGGGAAGACTCTAAAAAACTCTAGGAGGCTCTCCACCGAGGTGGGGCTTGACCCACTAACATGTGGGGCTGGCCGGCCCCACCTAGAGGTTGCCCAGCCTATGGGCCCTCCATGTCAGCCTCCCGTTGTTATGTCGGTTCTCCACCACCTCCTAGGATGCATCCTAGCCATTAATTTCAAGTCAGTTTGATCTAAGGGCTAAGGATTGATGCTCAGGGCTATATATATATCAGCCTGTACCCCCCTAGGGCAGAAGCCAAGTCAGATCCTGAGAGCTGAGAAGCCAGAAACCCTAATTTCATATGTCCACAGGATCTAGAGCTAGCAATCAAGAGAAGATTAGTCCTCCATAGGATCTAGTCTTGTATTAGAGATAGAGGGATAGCGTGAGAGGGAAGAATTTAGAGGAGCCCTGGCCTGTCAGTGCTCTCTCTATGGCTTGTACCTAGCGGAATCAAGTTCTTCATGAGCTTGCTTCTAAGATTTCTCTGGTAATCGACTTCTAATTCAAGTAAGCATCTTGTTCATATTGTTCTTCAGGTTTGCGACTCTCTTTTGAGTACTTTGATCCCTGTCGCTCTTGGGTTAAAGTAGTATTCGTAGTGTAAGCGTGGTGCTTAGACTCAGTTACTCATGGATGTACCCTATTTTTTGGGTTGGTGGTAGCTCGTGAGGGTGACTTTTATAGCCTCGTTGAATCCTCTGTAGTCCACCTCCCGTTAGTAGGCCTAGCAGGAATTTGTTACTGTAGGAAACATACTTTGCCTGTGTTTTCTCTAGTAATATCCCTAGAATTAAACAATAGAAGACAAAACTTACTGAAGTTAGAACTAGAAGTCCTCAGCAGTCTCCTCTATACTCCTATTCTCTAGCCTTGGTTGTGAAGTTGGGTTAAGTTAAGACTTAGTTATCCTCATCTCCGTTCCTTTGGGTTCAATATTAAAACTGGGTTATTCTCGGTGAAGTGCTACAACGGTATAATATCTGTGCACTTGCGAATAATTCTGTGTGCCTTAATTTATACCAACAGCAGCCCTCATACAGTTGAAGAATCATCTACAGGTGCCCACAGTTCCGTTCAGTTGCTCGAATCAAAATTAGAGTCATCGGCAAACAAAAGGTGGGATATGCTTGGTGCACTATTGCAAACTTTTACTCCAGCCAGAAGACCATCCTGTTCTCCTTTCTTGAGCATTGTAGAGAAAGCTTCAGCACACAATAGGAAAAGATAGGGGATAGAGGATCTCCCTATCGTAGCCCCCTCTAAGGGATAAAGCTCTCTTATAAATCTCCATTCACTTTGACTTGGTACTTCACAATTGATACGCATTTCATGATCAAATCAATCCACAGTTCAACAAAGCCCATCTTCCGCATCATTTGACTGAGAAAACACCACTCAACTCTATCGTACGCCTTGCTAATATCTAATTTTATTGCTGCATGGCCCAAATTTCATCCTCTCTTGTTTAACAAATAATGGGTCAGCTCATTAGCTAAGTATATTATCTAAGATCAGCCTCCTTGGCACAAAGGCACTCTGATTTGGAGTTATAATATCGGGCAACACTTGTCTTAATTTATTTGAGAGTACCTTGGACACCACTTTATAGATCACATTGAATAAACTTATGGGTCTTAGATCAGTCACCTTTTCAGGCCTCTCCACTTCCGAAATAAGTGAAATGATGGTGTCATTCCAGCCATCAGGCATTTGACCACCCTGTAGCACCTCAATTACCTCCTTTATTAGTTGTTCTCCCACAACATCCCAATGTTTCTTGAAGAAGACAATCGGCATGCCATCCGGCCCCAACACTTTTAGGTTGCCAATTGCATCCAGGGTGGCCTTGACCTCCTCAGCAGTAAAGTCATCGGTGAGGAGGTTGTTCATCTCTAGCATGACACTAGGCAGCATGGCATCAAGGAGCTGCTCCTCACGCTGGTGCCACACTTGTACTAAAAAGGTGCAGAAAATAGTTAGTAATAAGCTCCCTCTTCTCTTCTTCTACAGCCCAACCCCCATTGTCCTTTGGAGTTTTCCTATCCTATTCCTCCACCTACTAGTACAAGCATTGTGGAAATAGGTTGTATTGCGGTCACCGAAACGCAGCCAATTAGTGTGTGCTCATTGCCTCCAATATAGATTGATTTGTTCCACCAACCAATCCACTTTAAAACTCTAGGCCGCCTCTCTATTCATCGATAAATGACTTATAGGCTCACGTCTCCACTTTTATAACTCCTTAGTTTTCTTTAGTCTTTTCTCCAAATCCCCGAGCACATTCACACTCCATTCTTTGAAACTAGCCGCCACCCCTCTAGATTCTCATACATACATCTTTCTCCTCCATCACTCAGCCCCAAGCATCCCCAATCACCTGCCTATAATCTTCCTCTTGCATTCAACTAGCTTCAAATTTGAAACCACTCCCACCGCCTTCACTCTTCTAAAAAGATTTGGTCACCACCACAATAGGCCTATGGTCCAAGTGGTAAGGTTTAGCATTCTTGACGCTCATTAGTGGGAACATCATTTTCTAGCCCCCATTTGCCACCGCCTGATCTAATCTTTCCTAGATGTGCAATGTCCCCTTTATTTGTTTGTTTCTCCAAGTAAAAATATCCCCTGTGAAGCCCAGATCCTCAAGATCACACACTTCCAAAGCACCTTTGAAACAATCAAGACACGCTTGCGGTCTTGGCTTCCCACCCACCTTCTCATGTTGGAAAAGAATTTCATTGAAGTCACCAGCGCATAACCATGGAAAATTATCACTATCTTGGACATTTAAGAACTCCATCAACTCCCATGTCTTAACTTCATCTTTGTCTATGACTCACCATACACTCCCATAAACCTCCACTTTGCTCCTCCAATCTCCTAGATCTCTAGACCTATGTGATTTTTTATTTGCTTCATAAAACCACATTGATCCCACTCTGCATAATGTTGCAATTCCACCCCCTTTCCTTCATAGTCCACCACCTCCATGTTTCCCATTCCTAATTTCTACTTAAAACTTCTCATCCTCACCTCATCCATTTTTGTTTTGGACAAGAAAAGAATGTTGACTTCCTTGGTATTTTGGCACCGAAGAAGCCCTCGAACTGCTGGGGCATTTCCCAACCTCTGGCAGTTCCATGCCATTATCTTCATAATTCCTCATAGGACCGGTTCACCGATCCTGCCTTCAAAATGTCAGAAATGTCCCTAGCTATCTTCACAAGCTTCCCTCCCTAGCATCATCGATATCCATCTCTTCTGCTTCCCGCCGTGATCTCTTTTTGCCATCACTAAGCAGCCCTCCCTGCTCCTTCCCGCTTTCTCCCATAGGCCTAGGTTGGCGCTTGAAGCCATGCTTACCCAGACTTGCAATCCCCTTTAATTTCTTCTTCTCTCCACTCAACTCCTCTCTAACCACATGCATGACACTATTCATGTTCACCTCCACCGCCTTCCGAGATCCTTCTTCCTCACCTGGCTTCTTGAATGGATCAACAACCTTTCCCAACTTCATAAAACAATTCTCCTCCTTTTCCCCGGCATTCCTCTAAACCGCATCAAACAAAGATTTCTTAGCGTTACATCAAGAGGTCGGGCCACCTGGTAGCTTCAGAGGACTAGACGCCCCTAACTCATCGATCCCTACCATAGGCCTTATTCAGCTTGTCTCTAGGCGCCTGCTTCCTCCAGTTGTCTACATCACTCCCCCTTCCACTACCACTCCCTCGACTACCCATCAGATCACCAGCACCTATTTCACCCCTATTCACCTTCCATGGGAGCTGAGAAAACTACCCACTTGCTCTACTACTAGCATCCTCCCCCGACTGTCTCCTCTCTTGGAAGAAACATAGATTTCTAGAAAATTGTTGTGCTTCACCCTTCTTTAACTGAGTCTCACAGGACCGGTCGGTATGGCTGATGAGGTCACATGTGTAGCAAAAGTCTGGCAGGTATTCATAACTGACGGGGCACCACAACTTTCTCTCCTCTCCTTCCTTCCCCACGTCCAGCGTGACCACCTCATCAAGGATTTGCGAATGTCCATCCCGATTTTGATTCTCAGACACTCACCGAAAGCCATATCATCATCATCCGCATCAACCTTCAACACATCATCAATCATCCCTCTGATCTCCTACCATGCTACCTTATTCATCATCCCAAGAGGTAGATTTGACACCCTCACCCAGATCGGGATCGATGTGAAGGCAATCTCATCAATCCTCTTCGCCCCGTCAAACTCAGCCAGGACAATGAGGTCTTTTCCAAACATCCACGGTCCATTCTCCACGGCCTTCCTCTTCCCAGATACCTAGAGGAAGGTGAACAAAAAATGATTCTCTCCCAGATCCTTACACTCAACCCCCTTCAAAGGACACCAAACCCTACCTAGGGCGGCCTCTAGGACATCGTCTTGGACATGTTTCTTCGTCAAAACCTTCCCCACCGCCTGAAGATCCCTACGCGCATTGGATCCTCTGCCTGATCCCCTGAACTTGATGCACTTCTTCTCTGACTCCATCATCTTCATCTTCTCCATCATCTCGATTACCTTGTCAGCACGTGACTCCATGGGATCGCCCACACCGGAAAGAAGAGCCCCCTGGTGACCACAAAAATACCAGGCTAGCTAGGTGAGGCTAGGCTCTGGAAATAGAGAGATCTGACTTGGACACTAGGCATGGATGGAAAAGTGGACTCGTGATCAAGAACCATGGAGGGATCCGATTGGGCAAGGGAACCGAGGAGAAAGAAACTTAGTCTCTAGGAAGCCCTAACTTGAGTCACCGTAGCACCGAGTACCCTCCTCAGGAGATGTACCTATTTTCATACTACCCATATTTCGACAGATTAAGGGTGTTGGCAAAAGACACATGTCATACCCTTATCCTAGAGTAAAGTTCATGGCCGCTCCTCAAACTTATGCGGGTGTATCATCCCGGTCCCTAAACTTAGAAAGTGTGTCATTCTGGTCCTTAAACTCTATTTGGGTCTCATATTCATCCAAACGGGTATGGCCCGCGTGTCAGCTCTATCACCTATCTCTCACCTCTCTCATCCTCATGGCCATGACTAGCTCGTCCACACGTGTGCCTGTGCCCTGTGGCGGTGGCAGCGCTAGTGTGGCTGCTGCTGGTGTCGGGTCACGGCAGCAGGTGCCGCCGGCCATGTCACTATCAAGGACCACGTCGAGCACCAGCCCGTCCAGCGACATTGTCACCATCCTGGTGGCTTGGCCCACTCCAACACCAGCGATTCAAACCTACGACCGCCGCGTTCCACCGTTCGAACATGTCCCTTTGCAGGAGCTGGCGAGCGCCAAGTGGATGCAACGGTAGGCGTATGTGGAGCTGTGCCGCGCCCACGGGCTCCGGGAGCACGCTGTGCGCTAGGTGAACATGATGCTGCTCCACGTCACTTGCCTTGGCTGTCCCCACAAATTCCGCGCGCGGCCACAGCCGGACGACGTGGCCCCGAGGTGGCCTGCAGCTACTTGTCCTTCGTCGTGACAGAGGGCAGCGACGCCAAGGTTGACGACGAGCCGCCCCTTGACGGCGCGGACGGCATGCTGTTGCGGCGATAGCGGCAGCTCGACCACACACCTATGCGCCGGCAGCAGTGGGCCGGTGGCGGTCATAAGGAAGAAGATGATTATTTTTTTCAAAATAGTCTCCGGTGAAGATGTAAATATTTATGTAATTTATGTGTCCTCGGAAATTTTGTTTACAACCCGCTAATCTTTTAATTTAAGCAATTAAGTCTTATCTCTGCTCACGGCCACGGGTCCATACCCGTTTGGACGAATATGAGACCCAAACAGAGTTTAAGAACCATAGTGACATACTTTCTAAGTTCGAGGACTGGGACGATACGCCCGTACAAGTTCGAGGACTGGCCATGAACTTTACTCCTTATCCTATTTCCTTTCTCGGAGGACATCTGATGGTTTTGACAGTTCATATACCTATGATTGGCTTCTTTGTTAAGAGGTAGTGTTCCGTATTTGTGTATAATATTATTTATTTTAGGATAAATTTTAGACTATAGAAAGTTATTTATTTTTTGGCTTCTTTGTTAAGAGGTAGTGTTCCGTATTTGTGTATAATATTATTTATTTTAGGATAAATTTTAGACTATAGAAAGTTATTTATTTTTTTTAGGACCGAGGAAGTATTTAGTTGAGACCTTAGTTAGAAAGTTATTTCTGTTTGATATAAAAACAACAGTCTCAACTTTTAATGCATTCATTTACATGTGATCTGTATAGTGACTGACACACGACATGTTTATACGTATGGAGTTAGTTTTTTATATTAAAGAAAGAAAAAGGCGATTAGACAGGCAACATATCTCTATCTCTATCTACACGTAAAAAGACTCTAACGTTATCATATACCCGGTGATATCAAAGTCTCGATCCATGATCACACGTCCGTGTCCGATACGGAGTCATCCCCACTCGAAGCTCACGTGTCCGCTTCCTATCCGGTTCTAATACGAAGACCGGATCCACGTATCCGTGTCTGATACAAAATCCTTAGAGTTCACATGTTCACATCCCATTACGGAGGTTCAGCAAAAAAAAAACTATGACCTCGGGGCAACGTATGGGCATGTATCTATTTATAAATAAATTTAGATGCATGTTTATGGGTTAGTATATAGTTTGTTTTAAACCGTGGGTTGAACAGTCAAAATATGGATAATACAGATGAAAAAAAGTCATTTAAGATTATTTTTCCTGAAAAAAGAAAAGAGAGATCATTTTCATAATATGGGTATCTAGTTTAGATGCAGATTATGGCCTACGGGGTTACACTTCTACCGTTGTAGTTTCCGGGATCAACGTCCTCGGGTTCGGGTTGTGTGATCGTTGATTTTTCTATACCTCCATGGCTCCATCATCAGAGGCGCCGTCGCCCGGTTGGCTCGATGTCACGATCGGTTGGCGTTCGTTTGTCTCCTTCACTGGAATCTGCGGTGCGACATGAGCATGTGAGTCGCCGTACCTGTTCTTTTCCAAGGAAAATCTCCAAGTCTCTGACTCTGACTGGGCGGCTTCCAATTCACACAAAAATTACATGTTCCGGACGCGTATTTGGAAACAAAATGGTGATGACACTGAGATGCTCCGCGTGCAGGCCGCATATCCTGCTGGGCCAGTGTTCCGGCATGGTCAGGCCGCACGCATTGACCTGCTGCTGCCGTTCTCCCGCCGGCGCACCACACGTTTCTAACGATGGAGACGCTATGATGGCAGCCGAACTCAGATTCAATTTGCCTAGTTTTATCCCCTTTTGGCTCCATGCAGCCGGCACGCAACCTGCCAAGCTAAGTGGAGGCGTCAGGCAGATCACTCCGGCTCACTGATACGTACGATTTCTTTGTGACCGATCGCCCGCCCCATACGGCTCCCTGCTACTGGCTCCTTATCCTTTCCCTGCGCAAGGACTGGACGACCCTCCTGCTGATCCTTTCCCTGCTACTGGCTCCTTATCTTTTGGAACCTTTGGCCCCGTTCGCTTACGCTAAAAAAACAAGTTGAAACATTGTTCCGACTAATTTTTCGTGAGAAAAAATCACTGTTCCAACTAAAAAAATAAGCTAAAAAATTCGGATTATAAGCTGGCTGAACAGTGGTGCCAGGAACCGACAGCGACACGCCCCATGGCTATGCACTAATGCACTGCATGATTGAAATTTGAAAGTTTGAGCCACTACTATTTATTCACCTCAGCTTGCTTTTACTATACTTGCACGAAGCTAGGAAATTAGTGTTGTCCCATATAAATTCAGAAATAAAGCTGCCCTTTTTGGATCCACCACATGCACGTTTAATTTATGTCACTATTTCGTTCGTTTTAATATACGTCCCCCTACACGATGGTAAAAACACAAATACTAATCAATCATTACATTACCTCTCATTAGCTCACTTGCTAATCGCCAGAGCAGCTTAGGGTTTGTATTTGCATACCAAATTAAAGTTTAGTCACATAAAGTATGGCCCTATATCATCTAAACATGTAGATTAATGAATTGACTAATTTTTAGGGCATGTTTGAGTCACCTAGAACTAAAGTTCAGCTAGACTAAAATTGAGGTTGGACAACTTTTTGGGGCTAAAGTTTAGTTCAGTATCCTTTGGATACGTAAATGGACTAAAAGTGAACTAATAAAAGGAATGAACACTCATAGACTTTTTAGTCCATATAAGTCCACGTTTGTCTACTAATAGAGTTGGGTTGAAACTAAAAGTTAGTTCACTTTTAGTACCCCGTTTTAGATACCTAGACCCAAAGTTTAGGCCTATGAGTATCTCCAAATATGTCCTTAGTCTACACCTCAACTAACAACTAGCTAGCTTAATGGTTGACAAAGAGAAGCTAGAGTAGCTTAATAGCTACTAGTCGTCCGTATATCCAAAATGTCATAGAACTAAACTTTAGTTACCTAATAATTTGTTTTCACTGTTCTGCTATCAATTGTGATCTCTAGTCGCTGAAATTATATAAAGAGGAGTTACGTGAACACTGACATATATTGTGGATCCAATGGATAGGAAATATAGCTTTGTTTAAGAAAAATAATAAGTTATGTTACGTAATTCTTTATGTTGTGTTTGGTTGTCCGCATCAGTCTAACCATACTTTAGTAATACGTAGCTTACTTATGCAGGCTTGTGCAACACTTATAGCATGTCCATCATTGTATCAGCTAGGGCGCTAAATTTAGTACTCTTTTCGTCCAAAAAAGAATGATTCTTGTTTTTCAAGGAGCTAAACAATTTAAACTTTGACTAAGTATGTAATATGAAATACTACATCAGATTAATTGTGAAATATTTTTTTATACTAAACTCTATTGGATACACAAATTTTAATACTATTTATTATAAACTTGATCAAACTTAAACTAGTTTGACTAACACAAACCCTATAGTTGCATTCTTTTATGAACGGAGAAAGTATAAGACAATGTACTCTACAAAAATAGGGTCTCCTCACCTCTCTACCTATACTGGAACATGGAGGTGACAACTAAGGATGAAAACGGAACGGAAATATCCCGAACCGATCGCTTTCATTTTCTATATTATGATTCCATTTTTAAACATAAAAAAATGTCAGTTTTAATTGGTTTCACAACCATTTTTTGTATTCTTTAATTGCTAAAATGTAAAAATGTACCGAACTAATCGCTTTCGTTTTCTATTTCGTAAGTCCGTTTTAGACCGTTTCCGACCGTTCTCATCCTTAGTGACAACATGCCACACAATGTAATAACCCAACACTATCCTACTAAACGTAGCTTGCAATTAAATACCGAACATTGAGAACACTTATGTTGGCTTGGGTTGTACCGCATAAAGAGATGCATGCTACTACAATTGTATTTATTTACATTTCTCTTGCACTGTCCTAATCCTGAATTATCATGAGGGAAAATGAAACCACCAAGGAAAGTGTAGTTTGGTTGGCAGGAGACATAGACTTCCAAGGAAATGCATATTCTTGACTCCTAAACCAACGAACCACCAAGATAATTGCTCATTTCTTTGAATGCTAGTATTATTTATAAATACTTTTTCCTAGTATCCCCAACTACGAAAATTGATTTTCCAAAGTTCCTATTTACACAGTAGGCTTTTGTTGTGGCCGTTGATTTGCATTGATATTATTAGCATGAATAGGCCGGCAAAGGTGGAAAAATCAAATGTGGAGTTTGGACGGACGACAGCAATGCTGGGAGGTACGTACGTACACGTGTGCAAATAAAACACCGTTGGTTGAAAACCGGGAATCACTGCATTAAAAATCGTAAACATACAAATTTGAGCCGAAGAGAACCCAAGCTACGATTAGAGTATGCACTCATAAATCTTACAAACTGAACTCAAAACCAAGTGCTTTGTGTAATCACCTCCAACTACGAGAGAGATACAGATACTCCTATGTGTAACCAAAGTGCAGGCTTCACATAAAACACAAAGGATTTGAATATTAGGAGTCCCAGCCGCGAATGAAGGACGTTCATCAGTGCTCAAGCTAGGCTAGGAGCACCTCTTCGATGAGCTTGTCCACGTTTCGCATAGACCGTCCGCCAGGCCTCGCCGCGGCCACGGCGCTGTCCCTGAGTTCGGTCACGCGCCGGCGCATCTCCTGCCCTTTCTCCCCCTCCATGGCCTCCCGTATGAGCGCCTCTACCTCGCCCCGCCGCACGTCGTCACCGATCTCCATCCCGATGCCCCACTCGGTGCGCTTGTACCGGCAGTTGGTCTGCTGCTCGGCGAAGAAGGGCCAGCACACCATGGGCACGCCGCCGCAGATGCTCTCCAGTGTGGAGTTCCACCCGGAGTGCGTCAGGAACACCCCCACGGCCTCATGCTCCAGCACCGCCGCCTGCGGGCACCACGTCGACAGCATGCTCCGTCCCTCCATCGCGGCTGCGATCTCCGGCGACAACCCGCCGGCGGAGTCGCCACCCTTGACAAGGTCCGGGCGCACGTTCCACAGAAAGGCGTAGCCGGTGTTGGCCAGCCCCCACGCGAACTCGAGCAGCTGCTCGTTGGACATCACCGTGATGCTCCCGAAGTTGACATACACAACGGAGCGCGGCGCGTGGCCGTCGAGCCAGCGGAGCGGCGCCTCCTGCTCCTTCCACAGGTTGGACCCAATGGCCGCGACAGGGCTGTCCGCCGGCACGTTGTTCCGCACCGTCAGCGGGAAAGGGCCCACGGTGTAGATGGGCGGCAGGAGGTTCGCCATGGCGTCGAGCAGCGTCGCGTCGAGCTCGTCGAAGGTGTTGATGACCACCGCCGACGCCTGCGACATGCCCGCCGTCTCGTGGATGAAGAAGTTGAGCATGATGTCGTCGGGATCCGTGGTGCGCACGAAGCTCGGCAAGTCCCGAAGCCGCAGGTCCTTGGGCGCGCCGGGGATCCAGTCGACGACGGTGTCCAGGTACCCGTCGGTGAGCTGCGCCTCGTCTTTGAGCGGGACGATGCCACGCTCGACGAGGTGGCGGTAGTGGTAGTAGCCGATGAAACCGCAGGCGCTGGCGGTCCAGAGCGTAGCGCAGCGGAGGCCGAGCTCCCGCGCGGCGCGGAGCGCGAAGGTCATGGTGCTGTCGCCGACGACGCACGTCACGGCGGGTCGTCCCTCGGCCTCGGCCTCGGCGTTGATCCTGGCGACGAGATCCTTGAACCGGGGCAGGCAGGTGGTCATCGTGGAGTGGCAGAGCGCGGGGACGTCCTGGGTGGCGTCGGCTTCGGAGAGCGGGAGGCCGTCGTCGATGGCGGCGAAGCGAAACCGCTCCGTGCCGTCGAGCGCGTTTGGCCCTCGCGCGCGCAGGTGGCGCCGGTGGTTGAACTCGTTGTTGACGAAGGTGACGTGGAAGCCACGAGCATGGAGGAGCTTGGCGAGCTGCAGCATCGGCGTGACGTGACCCTGCGCCGGGTACGGGATCATCACCACGTGCGCCTGCCGTCTCTCCCCGTCCACCGGCGGCAGCGAACCCATGATGATGACTGCTCTTGCTACTGCCTACTTGCGACTGGTGGTGGCTAGCAGGTTACCACTACCACTCCAATGTCCAAGGCTCCAAGAAGCTCGCCACAAAAGCTGCTGAGCTGCTTTGCTAGAATTGGTGATTTGCCTAGGCTAAAGCTATTCGTGTTCCACTTGAGCTCTTGCCGCCGCCATTTTTATATACATGCGTCGTCCACCGGGATGGGTCAGGGACACGCCGCTAGCTCTCACGCTTCGCGGCAGGCTGAGATGATCCGTGTGCGTTATTGCACCTTATTATCACCACGTGGTGATGCTAGAGATATGTGCCCGGCCCGTGCGCTGCACACCATTAATTGTGGCAATTTTATTTCTGTACAGTACGTACGGCGTATAATTTGTTGGGATTCTTGTACGTGCGGGACGTCGTCATCTGGACTTGTCTTCAATGGGCAGCCAGTGGTTGGCGTCGGGCAGAGGTAGTGGACAGCGTATCTTCACCGGAGCCAGAACGGGACCGCGCATCTCCGGCCGGTTCACCATTTACTGACCCACAGCATCTGTTTATTTACTCCCGATCCGAACCGAGCCACAGTATATTAGAGCAAGTATAATAGCGGGGTTTAAGCTAGCTAAACACTGAGGTGGAGAAGAGATCGAGGGGAGGAGAGAGAGGAGAAGCAAATTGTAAGCTTAACTAAATAAAACTCTGTGAGAGCAAGTAGATCGTATAAGCCAACAAGCCGCCAGCCCCATGCGGGCTACGGCTAACGGCCTGAGAGCTTGAGTCCACTAGGACCACTGTACTATTGATTCACATCAGCTTGCTTTCTAGTACGTACGTACTCCTAAATATATACTTGCACAAAACTAAGAAATTGTCACATATAAATTCAGAAAGCTGCACTTTTGATGCTAGCACATGCACGTTTTTGTTTGCCACTATTTCGTTCGCTTAAACATGCCTTATTAGCTACTCGTCCTTTCAGTTTGGCAAAAACAAATGCTAATCGATCGTGACACTACTTCTCAATCTCATTAGCTCACTACCTAATCGCCAGAGTAGGTTATACTGATTGGAACTTGCAGTCAAATTTGGGAACCTTGAGTCCTCACTCGTGAGTCGCGACGTCACCAAAATAATACATCTGCTCATAGCATGCATGTAAAGTCAAAAGTTGGACACCGAGTTCATGATTTCATGGGACATCATGACCTACCATCAATAAAGAAAAGAGAAAAATTCACGGGTGTCCCTGAACTTGGCAGCTGGTGTCACTTAGGTCCCCGAACTTTGAACAGTGTATTTCTGGGTCCCTGAACTTGCCTTCAGGTGTCATCTAGGTCTCTGAACTTGGCTTTGGGTGTCACTTAGATCCCCGAACTTTAAACAGTGTATTTCTGGGTCCTGAACTTGGCTTCGGGTGTCATCTGGGTCCCTGAACTTGGCTTCGGGTGTCATCTAGGTCCCAATGCAGACATGGCGCGGTCCTACATGTGGGGCACACATGTCAGTCGGTTATATTTCTATTTCGAGGGTACTGTAGCTATAATTTCTAAAATATTCCAAAAATTGTATCTTTTTCATATGATCTCGGATGAAGATGATTTTTATATGAAAAATGTAGCTCTCGACAACTTTCTAGTTTTGAGTTTTTTAATTTGAGATCAATAAAATGCTTATAAAAATTAAACAAATTTTCAGCAGTATATTAATCGCGTACAAGCGCTTGTCGCCTTGGAAAAATCATATCTTTTTTATATGCTGTCAAATGGAGATGATTTCTATATGAAAGTTGTAGCTCTCGATGAGATCTGCGACTTTCTAGTTTTGAGTTTTTTAATTTGAGGTCGCTAAAATGCTAAAAAATAAATAAATTTTCAGAAATTAATATACTGTTGAAAATTTGTTTAATTTTTTGAGCATTTTAGCGACCTCAAATTAAAAGCTCAAAACTATAAAGTCATAGATCTCATCGAGAGCTACAACTTTCATATAGAAATCATCTCCATTTGATAGCATATAAAAAATATATGATTTTTCCAAGGCGACAAGCGCTTATATGCGATTAATATACTGCTGAAAATTTGTTTAATTTTTTAAGCATTTTAATGATCTCAAATTAAAAAACTCAAAACTAGAAAGTTGTCGAGAGCTACATTTTTTATATAAAAATCATCTTCATCCGAGATCATATGAAAAAGATATAATTTTTGAAATATTTTAGAAATTGTAGCTACAGTACCCCCGAAATAGAAATATAACCGACTGACATGTGGCCCCCACATGTAGGACCACGCTACGTCAGCATTAGGACCTAGATGACACCCGAAGCCAAGTTCAGGGACAAAAAAATACACTGTTCAAAGTTCGGGGACCTAAGTGACACACAAAGCCAAGTTCAGGGACCTACATGACACCTGAAGCCAAGTTCAGAGACCCAGAAATACACTGTTTAAAGTTCGGGGACCTAAATAACACCAGCTGCCAAGTTTAGAGACCGCCGGTGAATTTTTCTCTAAAGAAAACATATTATTAATATATTATATATGCGGTGCTCTGCTTGCGTGCAGGATGGGGAGAAAAACAGGTCTGAGCGGCGGGCCCATTGTGTCAGGAAGAGGACGTGCTGATGATGGTTGCTGGGCTAGCAGATGGGCTTCAGCCCAAAACGTGAGTAGGCGTGGGCGCTGGCTGGCTGCCGGGCCAAGCGGTGGCTGCTCGACGTTGCTGGACCTACCATCAATAAGCTTCTTATCTCTATCTCTATCTCTATCTCTATAATACACCAGTTAGAATTAATCTATAGCCTCACAGCAAATGTCTGCTCCACAGTTATTATCTATGCTACATCTACATTCACAAATGAACCCAGAAAATATAGCATCATTGAAACAGATGCACCAGATCATCTCTCGGACATTCTCTCTCCTGGCTCAACCAGATCGGACGGCTCATGTTCAGTGTGTCTGCACCTCGTCGCCCCGCTCCACCGTCAGCCCCGCACGCCCGCGTCCTCCATCCATGGTTCGATCCATCCTGCACGCGTTTTTTTTCACAAAAAAAAGTGGTCCTCCCCTCCCCTCCCCGTCCCGCACCTGCAACTCCTTCCTGTCCCGCGGCTAGGGTTTCCCGGCCGCCGCCTCCAGCCAGGGGCACGGCCAGGCTCGCGGCCTCTAGGCGAGGTGGGGGCGTGGCTGTGGTTCGCAGGTCTCATGGCTGGGGACGAGGTGGAGGCGCGGCCCCTGCAGCATCGGCCGCCGTCATATCTCCTCCGCCTTGCGCCGCGGCTGGTGGCGCGTCTTCCTCGGCGGCCGGAGTCACAGTATGGTAGGTCGAGTGCGCTGCTGACGGGGTGGCCGTGGATGCGCATGCGCCTCCTCCTAGCCGTGCATGCGCGCCCCTTCCGCCACCTCCACCTTCGTCAGGCCCTCTCTGTCCGCACCTCCGCCGCCGGCGCTGGCGCCAACGGCAGCCCCGGCCCCGTCCGCGTCCGCATCCGCTTCGCGCCGTCGCCCACCGGCAGCCTCCACGTCAGCGGCGCCCACACTGCGCTCTTCAACTACCTCTTCGCGCGCTCCAAGGGAGGCCGCTTCGTGCTCCGCGTCGAGGACACCGACCTCGAGCGCTCCACCAGGAAGTCCGAGGAGGCCGTCCTGGCCGACGTCGCTTGGCTCGGCCTCGAATGGGATGAAGGTGCTCTCTCTCTCTCTCTCTTGCCGTTTTAGTAAAATATCTGATCCTTATGTTTGAGAGAAAATCCATAGCAATCAATTTGATCAGGATTCACAATCCTAAGGAATAACTACATTTGAAATCATCTGACAGGATCTGCAGTATTTTTTAGTACTAGCTTACATGAGTTGGACGACAAGAGAATTTATCCATTCGGGTCACACTTCTGAGATGGCCAGCACCTGCTTGCGTGTGTGTCAGTGCTGGGCGTTTGCAAGCAGCTGTTTGATGGCGTGGCGTTAAGCGGCTATGGACAGGCATTAGCAGCTGAAGCAGAGCGTCAAGTTGCTTGCTGCTGGTGTTGACCAAGTTCAGTTACAAATCTTGTTCTGCTTTCCCCTCTGTTCACTCAATTACATGTATAAGTAGTCCAATCAGCATTAAGCAATGTTGCTCTAGGTATGTAGCTTTACTGATTTGGTTTAAACATTTTGGTGAATCATGCTTTTGTTTGCCTAATTAAAGCTCCTGAATATTGATGAAGCCCATCGGCCCAGCAGTAAGGTTCGATACTCATTTTCAGAGTTGCAGTACAGGTGCTGAGTTGGAGTTGTTGAACGCCGTAGTGCTTCCAAATTCACGTGTAAATAATTCACGTTTACATTGTGATTGTCTATTTTGTGTCACTAAGAATTTTACTTGAGCTCTTCTTGAAACATTGCCATGAATTGGTGGTTGCAGAATGAAGACTTGGATGGAGTATGTTGAGTGACGTGATGAAGCCAAAGTGGCACGACAGTGGTGGGTCGAGATCCTCAGCTCGGGTCATCGCAAGGGAGACGGCGAGGAGAGGCATGAGATGGAGGGCCAGTGGTAGTGAGCTTATGCAGGTATGATCTGCATGACTGACAAGGAAACAATGTTCCACAAACTCACTAATTGATTCATGGGGACCTTGGTCTTAAATTTTTGCATTCTCAGAGTTCTTCATTGTCGTGAAACAAATTGAATTCTTGTTCAGATCTATCTATTGCATGGTATAAGACTCTGTTTGAGGGGTGTACAAATAAGTAGGAACTTCAACAAAGATATCTTTCCATGTTCCAAATATATTGGATTCAAAGTAAAATAAAAAACATCTCAGATAGGAACTATCTTTACAGAGTTGTCATGACAAGTTGATGTGCCTTTGAGTTTGTTAAATCTAAATTACTAATTTAACAATGTATTTTAGGTCCTTGTGCGTAATATACCACCAGATCCTGATGAATCAATCAGTGACCTTTAGGAATATTTCCTTGTAAGTCATTCTCGTCATCATTAACTAAGACACCACAAGTGCCAGTGCTAAGCTGTAGGTAGTTCAGAGGATTTAATGCCCTCAGCATTTCTTTGATTTTGCTCTTTATATTTTTTTTTAACTTGTTATCAGCATAATGCAAATACAGATGCTCTTTATTCATTACATCGTTGCAGAATTGCAAGGTTGTACATTCGACTTGCTGTTATGCTAATTTGAGCCAGTTCAACTTGCTGTCTTTGGGCATTGTGGAAACTGATAAACTCTATATATTTTTAGTATCCCAGTTGGTGCTCCTGGCGGCAAGTGTGTTGCACCATTCTCTTGATGGTCAAGCATTGGGCTGTTCTGTGCCCAGTCTGGCATTTGGATAAACTGCAAGGTTTGATTGTCCCAAATGTCATTGCAGCACTTTCAGAAAGTTGATCCATTAATTTGTCGTCAGCTTTTGACTCTGCTCCTTTGAGATACAGTAGGAAGAGCCCTACCAAGTTGATTCTGCATTTTCAATGTGCCGATCTAGGTATGGTCACTACTACAGTTAGTAGTTTTTTTTCTTTCATTTCATTGTGAAATAAAGATTATGAGCTGCTTGGTGGTTTAAACGCCACCATAGGTCTTTGCATTTGTGTTGAATCATATATTACTCGAGCACTTAAAAATTCGATGACAAATATTGCTTTCCACTTGCATCTCAGGTGGCTACATTGCTGGAAGTTCTACCAAATCGATTGACAGCTGATGTGCTGGAGCATTGGTATAAAAACTACATTCTGGAATCAATTTCAGCGGCCACTTCTCAAACTTTATTTTGATTTTGTTTATGTATGTACTCATGTGTCAAGGTTGAGCTGGGTTCACGAGCTTCAACCTCAAACAGATGCTTATTGATCTCTTGGATGAAATTGCACACTTGATAGATTGAGTGATACATGACCTATTATGCCTTTCCATGCATGAGTGTTTTTTGGATTAAGCTATGAAAAAAAATATCATCGTTTGGTTGTTTTCATGTGCATCCTTGAAATGAACCCGTGACGTTAGCACGGGTACTATACTAGTTAATTTAATTGAGTACTAGTGTCAAAGAAACTATTGACTAATAGGTGTGTGGCCGTGCATCGCTACGGGCCAAAAATTTCATGTCACACGAATCCGAAAGCAATAATCCATTGATCCTGGGACTATGCTATGCAAGGGTTATTCATAAAGTTCTTGTAATCAACTTTAGAGTTGTAAAATTTATTGAAACTAATTCAACTAAAAGGAGATGGTGTTGTAAAGGATCCGAAAGAGAGAGAATAATACTATATGATCATCCAGAATTATCATATGTATGGTTAATTGAATTAAAGTAACTCTTGTGAGTTGCCTCATAAAAAAAGGGATTTTACATCAAATATCCGAAATAGTCAAACAAGGCCTTCAAATTAACATCAAACCACTAAGCTCTACTACACCCTTAGGGGTCCCTTTAAAAAACAGGAGTTTCATAGGAATCGTACAAGTATTTCACATGAATGAATTCATTTTCATATAGAAAAAACACAAGAAACTGAAACAAAAAAAATCCAACATTCCAAAGGACAAAGGAAGCCTTATTGAGTTATTTTTTTTTGAACTAAACCAACTATTACCTTTAACAGAACAAGACAATACATTCTTGATTTCTTCTAGACAGTAAAGTGGATCCACTAATGTAGAGATGGTAATGCCAAAACACATAGTTTGAAAATGTTCGATAGAACTACAAAGACAGATAACATATTGCCGAAAATTCTCATCTCTGTAAGGCATGTGTAGTACACCCTAAACCATTTTTACACACTACTACGTTTCGGATAATCTTGTATAAATCTGAGGCCTTCATATCTAAGGCCTTCATGACAAAACATGGGTGCAATCTGATCAACACTTTCATAGCATACTACATTGCACACGGCCAACCATCTATCCAAAACGCAAGCAACGTGACATTATTTTGCCTTACTTTTTGTGTCCTGTGAAGCTGCATCGTCATGGCATGCTTCATCTTGAGCTTCATCTCTGATTCAACTCCATGGAGATCCAATCTCTCCCCCATGTCATTCCCTTGCTGAAAAGGTTGGTATCAATTAATAAAACATCAAGTGATGCAATGCCACAGCATGCTTTTCTTATTCATTCTTTTTTTTCTTTTTGAAAAAAACCACAACAAATTTGCATAGGCTCATAATAGTAAGTGAGAGAAGGAAAAAACATTCAATGGATGCAGATCAGATCTATAAGGCTTTCTTTTTTTTAGCAAAATTAGAAAAGGTCATTTTGCAACAAATTTCCATGTGGCGACAAACACATCAGAGTCAAGTTAGAGTGACATAATTAGTAAAAATCTACATATATATTCTTGACCAAATAATAAAAAATGATTAAATATTACGATTTCACGTTACATCATTACATATTCGTGACATGATAATAAACCGTTTTAGAAATAAACATTTTGTAAGTAACCATTTGCATGTACAGTCACCCAACTGGCACGTTACAAAGGGATAGTGCTAATCGAATTCAACTGAGCAAGAAAACTACGAGAGACACCTTTCTAATAAGCACCATGTAGATGAGCTACAGTGGCGGATCCGGACCAAGGGGCTAAATAATAGAATGCTAGAAATCATACTTAGACTAATAGATATAACAAATAACACTTAATTCAAAGTGTTCAAACAAACAATATATCATTAGTGATAGAAAGGCACCTAATAAAGTGCTTCCGAAATTAATTCAAAGTGTTCAAACAAACAATATATCATTAGTGATAGAAAGGTACCTAATAAAGTGCTTCCGATAACTAAATGATCAAATTTGTCTTTACAATTACACACCACTTGGACCGGCATCGCCAAATCTACATACCCAGACCGTGTATCACCAGGACTAGCAAGACTAGTTTCTTGGTTTTTTCCCTCTCCCAGGAAAAATAGCACCACTATCTGTTTTAAATAATCCCAATTTTAAAGACTTCATCCAATCCAATTTACAGAATCCTAGATATCTATTATTCAAACTCAGTCCAGGAGTCTAGGACTGAAACACCTGTTACTCGAACAAAGCTTTAGATAAGCAAAGCAAGATTACTGAAAGGGGAATTTGGCTAACTGATGCTGCAGCTATGTGTAGGTCATTATGTGATTCATATTTCCTTTCGAATTGAGGATATAAGAGAAACTTTGGATCATTAGACAAAGGGTTAATTAGTTGCTTATATATTTTGACATCTCAGGAGTCAAGAGCATGACACTACCACAATCCCGAATTGACTTTAGTGCCAAAAACCACCAAGGAAAGGGCTTAAACCGTAAGGAAAGGATCCTTGGCCACAAACCGTCAAGCAAATGCACTCAAGAATAGAAGACAAGGGAAATTTCCTTGGTGGTTTCAGCACTCATGGATGATTTCCTTGGAGGTATGGCCGCCAAGAAAACTACGACTAAACTTAATTTGCCGAAGGGCCAAGAAAATGTTGTAATCGCCAAGGAAAGAAGTTTTCTTGAGCGCCAACAACCTCCAAGGAAATTAATTAGGTTGCCAAGGTAATAGTTGTTTCCTTGACTGCCTTTAACCTTCAAGGAAATTGAGTAGAACGGACAGTCTAGCCGACACACATGTCTATATAGAAGTAGCAAGAGCTAACTTACATCAAAACAAAACCCAACTGAGTAGTGGCGGCTCTAGGAGCCTTATGTACATGAGAGGACGACCAGAGGGGTGCTGGGTCGTGCTAGAACCCTAGGACATGGTCATTATGGATCCAACATGATGCATGGTCCATTGGCTAAAATTAGATGTCACAGCACCTGTGGACAGAAAAGGTCTTGGGACTAAAATGACTATTGTGGCCAACTCTGAGGAGATATGAGGGTGAGGTTGGATCCGTTGAAAAGTATACTTGATAAGCTTTCCATGAAGTGCTAGAACGTCCCAATCAGATTCCGTATGAAGCCATGATGACTGTTGCAAGTTGAGACAATTCTGCAGTCTAAATTGAACTTCCTGAACGTGTTGGACTTGACTTTTTCTTTTCTTGAGCCAAAAGTGACATGGTGGCTTGGTGGAGGACATTAGGAATACTTGGACTTGGTCCCCAATCAACTTCATTAACCCTCCATGCTTTCCATACGCAATCTAACCCTCTGTTGATCCATGTAAGCAATTCTGAAAAGGAAAATGTACGAACTTCGAGGTGCAGCATTAAACCATAAAATCTATTGAATAAAAACCCCATATAGAATGGTTTCACCTCTAGTTTTGAAGTGGTTAACACTATCATATCTGAGCTGCTGAAGTCCTCATTAGCCGCCAAGGTAATAGTTGTTTCTTGGCTGCCTTTAACCTTCAAGAAAATTGTGATTTTTGTTGACTGTCATTGACCGCCAAGGTAATTGGGATTTCCTTGGAGGCTGGCCCGCCAAGGTAATTGGGATTTCCTTAGAGGTCGGCCCTCAAGGAAATGCATACTGCCAGAAAAAAAAATCTTGCCATAATAAATTCTAAGATTGTAATAACTAGAATCAATGGACACATGACATGCACATAGATCATTTTATTATGGTTCCCAACCATTATATTGATTTAAGGCATCAATAAGAATTTTATAAGTCCATTCATCATACATGCTTACATGAAGTCCATTCATCATAACACAAATCACTAATACTTTCCACTGGTACTGATATTATCAACTCTTCATCATTTCCAATCTCAGTGGTTCAATACCTTCAGCTCATGAGTTAGCAAATGACGAAACATTGCCCTGTTGTAATTTGTTATATATATCAGCTATCCAATGCTTTTGAAAGTTATGACAATATGGCAATGTTCCAAAAGGAAAAGTGAAAGAACAGATCCATATGTGATAATGATTCATAGCTTCCCTTGCACATAATTGAAAGACACATGTAAGTGTACACGCTATTCTTCCTACTATTATACATTGTAACTTTGTGCTATTCTTCCTATACTGAACTTTGTGTATCCAACTATTGAACACAATGGTTTTTGAATGGCAACTACAAACTTAGAAGATAAAGGGGTGGAAAAGATGATTACCTGGTTGTGAATGTCATGTATTATCCTCATTGTTATTGTGTCCATCCATAGCACACAATTTAACATCTTTATCTAATTCTGTACAAAAATAAGAATTTTCAAACCTGCACTCAAGGAAATCCTTAGCCCCTAAGGTAATTATAGATTCTGCTAGTGTGAGTTCATCAACAAAAGTAGGTCGTGATCTATAACCTTGAGCACGAAAAGATAACACTGATGTTGTACAGATCAAGCCATAGACTGGTCGACTGACCTTACTAGCACCAACATGTGGGCCACCAACACATGGGCGAGGATCGTTGAGGCTGTTTCTGCAACAATAATCCCATCGCGTTTGTTCAGCATAGTAGAGACATAAAAGTACAATACAGCTCCTGTTCTAAACTTGGAATTCATGGTACTACTGTCAACTTAGCAGAAAAGCATCACTAATTAAATGCAATCCCTTTAGAAATGTCCCAAAATGCATGCCGATGAGGATAAAATAAAATCAGGATAGAACACATGACTAACTCTTAAAAAAACTCAAGCAAATAACTTCTTTTAGAGAAACAAAACTCAAGTGAAGCATAGTACGGGTCTATCTGCTTGAGCATCAAGCATTCTGCAAGTATGCTTAATAATCATAAACTGAAAACTAAACATACAATAACTATATTCAAGATACAACTATATCATCTGTAATGAAACAATGGATAAGCTATGGGCAACTTACCTGAACCTTGCTGATTCCACATATGGTAGCTTTGTAAGCTAATAAAGAATGTCATAATCCGACACCCGAGTTTGTCAAAACAGTTGAGTCTATTGGATCACGCTGTCAATGATACACCATGGTGGTTCATTAGTATACGTATTTAAACTCAGATGATAAGTGAACTAGGCGAACAAGTTTCCATTAACCAGTGCTTCAGTCCCAAATCAACTCTATCCACAGCCTGCAAGGACATTGTTCAAAATTCAAATTAGTGAGGTAACTATATGTCATGGACCTCTTAGCCTACAGTGTGGACCCGATGGAGATATGGGCCGAGCCAGACATGGGCTGGATTGTTGGGCTTGTGCCAACACAAGGAACGCAAGAGCACTAGCACCAGGTTGTCGAGGACCAGAACCATGAACCGGCGGTGGCGAGCATGAGCTCGAGTTGAAGCGAGCGATTGCTCGAGGCTAGCTTAGGCTAGAGTTCCTACCCATCAGTGTATCCAGAACCTTCTAGTATATTCTAGAAAAGTAGTTCTCCTCTGAGTATCTACTGTACCAACATCTTGGTCGGTGACAATTGGTATTAGATCCATATACAGTTGCAATCCAGAAAGTTCATGACCACCATGATGACGAAGAAGATGTTGGTCGAGATTCTAGCAAAGCCAGAGGAGATTCCGCCGTCATTGTGCCACCACCGCGCTTCCTAGCAACCAATACCCAGCTGCCTTAGAAATGGAGGGGCCCGGGTGTGGCGACCCGCTCGGTGGTGGAGATGGTTCGACCGACAGCAAGCTGGGGCACTGCCGAGCAGGCAGGGGAAGACAACTGGTGGGCAGTGTTGGCTATGGGGGCGACAAAGTGCAAGGTTGGGTTGCCATCGAATAGGGATTACGAAAGGAGTGACAGGGGTGGGCAGCCGGCGGTGAGGTCGCTGGTGAGGTAGCCGGAGGCCAGGGCGACATCCGAGGTTGCGGCGGGTAGGGAGGAGGAGGAAGAAGAAGAATAGTAGGTGTCCGGTGGGTGCTAGCACAGCCGAATCCAAATTAGTAAGAGGAATTGATGGAATTAGTTGGAAATTGGTGACGATTTGGAGACATGGAAATGAGACTTGTTCTTCTTTGCCGCCATCAGCAGTTTAATTTAGCATTGTACGTATATTATCTGTATAGTTTCAGGTTGAGGTTTTCCGTCCCCTTTCTCCACGCCGGACTTAGACATTAGTTGATCTATTTGGTCCAAACATCGTGTGGCTTGTCTGTATGTGTCGCCTTCGTTATTCTGGCCTCTCCAACTCACTGGCAGTCAGCTTAGGACACTCGTGATGCAGAAGCTGGGATATTAATATATTTTCTTTTCTAAAAAAAGCTTAGGACACTCGTACTGTGGAATCAATTTGCTCTGTAGAAATAGAGGTGTATCAGAGTGTCTCACGCCCACTATTTGAGCATCGGCTTGCATGCTACGTTACTTTCTCTTTCTACGTCAGTTTTGGGTAGGTCTTGGAGTTTTTTTTTTACAACATAGGCCCTGTTTAGTTGCTATGCAAACCCAAAATATTTCCTCTTCCACCCATCACATCGAATCTTTAAACGCATACATGGAGCATTAAATGTAGGTAAAAAAATAATTAATTGCATAGTTTTTCTGTAAAGTTCGAGACGAATCTTTTGAGTCTAATTAATCCATAGTTGAACAAATTTACCAAATAACAACGAAAAGTACTACAGTAACTTTCCCCCCAAACTTCCTAAACACAGCCATAGGTCTTGGAGTTGTGCCTCCTGGTCGTAGTTATTGCCTTGCTAGCGATAAATTTTTTTTTTACTCAGTTTGGTTCGAATCGTCTACAAGATACGTTTTTTTTGTCTGACAGTCACGGTTCGATGGCTACATTGTGCTATCGCCACGGATCGACGGGCTGTTCGGCTGTCCTGCGGCTGATATGGCGGCGGATAAAGATGGCAACGGGGAATTCCCCGTCGGGGAATGCCTCCCCGTCCCCGTCCCCGCGGGGAAGAAAATTCCCCGTCCCCGTCCCCGTCAAGACTCACGGGGAAGATTTTCTTCCCATCCCCGTCCCCGTGCGGGGAATTATTCCCCGTGGGGATCCCCGTCCCCGCGTGAGTTCATCAGAATGTAACCCATACAACCATTCACAAATTCACATGAGTGGCATTCAAACAAATCAATGATACAAATAGACCTTGAATACAGAAATTACAACACATCCAGGACAACTCAGGTCACGATGCCCTCACGTCTGCACATCAAAGCTTGAATTGAACTAGTCTTCTGACAGATCCTTCACCTGTTCAGTCCGCCGCTGACACGGAGTTGCTGCTATCATGGGGATTGAGGAGCCCCGCACGGACGCCGGTGCTGCCGCATGGAGGCGCGCGCGTACGCCGCTTGCCTCGCCCTTGGAAGCCGCGAGCGGACACGGATGCTGTCGGTGTGGCCGTGCGGTGCCGCAGTGCCGCTCACGAACGCAGATGCTACCGGTGCGGGGCCGCACACGAACGCAGATGCCTTCTCTTCGGCGGCGGCTGGGAGTCTGGGAGCCTAGACATCGTGGTGGCTGGATGCAGAGTTAGGGTTAGAGATGCAAATATATACTATGTTGGTTGGATGGGCCTTCGTGGGCTGATTCATGTCTCTAAGTTGGGCAAGGCCAAGATGCATACGCGTGAATCAATCGGGGATACGGGGATCGGGGACGGGGAACACACAACCATCCCCGCCCCCGTCAGCCCCGACGGGGATCAATCTTCTACCGTTTAAATCCCCGTGGGGATAAAATTACTACCATCCCCATCCCCTAATAGAGGAATTCCCCGCGGGGAATCGGGGATCGGGGCCCCATTGACATCTTTAGCGGCGGATGATGTTTTACTGGGAGAGAAAAATACTGTATCATGATGACTGATAAGACGAGCTAATAGTTTTACGGTCTCGTTGATGCACATGTATTCATCTCAATTTATATATGCTAAAATGAATTGGAGTAGAATTAAACTAAGTTTCATTCCAATCCACTCCAACACATATGGATTGAAGTAGATCATGGGCGGAGCTATAGTGAAGCCTTGGTATTCCTGGGAATATCCAACCTTTTTTGCACAACAATAAGTATATATACATGTATACTTAGATATATAATGTATATTGGTGTTAATTTGATCATTTTCGAGCACAAATTGAATCAGCAGCCAATTCCCGTGGCCTCCTACCGTTTTCAGCTCCCAGGCCTGCTCGTAAAGGGCAAGGGGCAAACCACAGGCTGGCCCAATGGGCCAGTAAGTCCTGCCTCCCCTCTGTTCAGCGTGGAGACCCCCGAGCCCCCGACTATGACTCCGTGCGGTCTGTCGTTTCCCAATCCTCAATCCCTAATCTTCTCGCTCTTCTCCTTCTCTTCTTGAATCCCGACGACGGCGAGCAGCCAGCTGGTCGACGGTAGCGCTCCACCTCCTGACCTCCTCACCTCCACAAGTGGCTGGCGGCGGCGGGCAGTGCGAGCGGAGGGCGAGGTGGGGCCTGTTGGCCTGGCTGGGGCGTTCGGGTGTGGCTGATCGGCAGGTCGTGCGGCGGCGTGCTAGGCCGGCCATGGCCGGCTGGCGGCTGGCGGCTACCAACTGGGAGAGGCCAAGCAGAGGAGTATTGGAGCCGTGCGTAGTGTAAGTGCAGCAAGACAACAATTTGTAATTTGTTTTGTACTTTCATGCTTATCTTAAATATGAACAATTTGTTATTCTAGTGCTGTTCTGTTTTTATGACTTTAGTTATGATAAAATACTACGAACTATACTTAAAACCTATACTGCTGTGTATTGGATTTTTTTTTTCAATTGCGGGAATACCCAAGTTCAGAATCCTGGCTCTGCCGCTGAAGTAGATACACGTGTCCAACAAGGCCTGCCGTGGAGCTGCTCTTAGTTGATCATCTGATCATCGATCAGGAGCACTTTTGAGACTGCCGTTTTGACAACGATCATACTATTTCACTTGCTGGGGTGATTTTGTTCGTTTCTGTAATGCTCCAATCAGCTGAATCAAACGACGACTTGAGCTGCAAAGCAATTTGAGCCGATAGCAAGAGCCTCGAGCTGGAGCTCCTCAGCTGCGGCTGCAGCTCCTAGGCTGACGGCTGGGTCACGTACGTCCACAGCAGCAGGGCAGACGGTACTACTCCCTCTGTTCTAGAAGGTTTGTCGTCATAATTTAATTTACGTGTCGATAACTTTGACTTGATTTATAAAAAATAAGTGTAACATTTCTATCTCTAAATAAATTTATTAAAAAACTAGATTCATATATATCTATCTAATGATACTAATTATGTATCATAAATATTAATATTTTTAATATATATTTAGTTAAAGTTGTTTCTCAGGAAGCGAAAACGACAGACATTTAATAACGGAGGGAGTAAGCACTTGCTTGGGTTTGTTTCGTCCATGAAGCGGCCAAGGCCTTAGATTGCAAAAAAAATAACCTGATGAATAGTATCATTTTCGTTTTATTTGGCAAATATTGTCCAATCGTAGACCAACTAGGCTCAAAAGATTTATCTCATGATTTTCAACTAAACTGTGTAATTAGTTATTTTTTACCTACATTTACTACTTTATGCATGGATCCAAATATTGATGTAATGGAGAGAGAATAAAAAAATTCTAACTTTTTAAAGTGCATCTGAACAAGGCGCAAGTGTCCTGCTCGATCGCCACGTCCGCGTCGACAGCCGCTGCCCCCTCGCCGCGCGCGAGAGACCCGGATTCTCGCGAGCGCACTGTACTAGCCTAGCCGGTGCCATTGCCGATGCCGATGCCGATGCGTCCGTCCTTGGATTCGTGCCCCATCCAAAGGAAGGCGCATGCACGCGGTGTTACCTGGCGGCTGGAGGTGTACGCTTGTACCTTCACTGCACCAAGGCAGTTGGATGGATAAAGGCGAGTAGGTCGCCGCACGCACGCGTGCGCGCATGTGCAGAGGCGAGACGGATCAGCGGCAGGCAGGAGCCCCGGGAATGAGACGCAGGCCGGCCGACTGGCTGGCACCGACTACGTGCGTGCTCGGTGCTCGCGCGGCGGGGCGCTCGAGCGCCGGGATGTGGGCACTGGGTACAGTGGGCGGGCGCGCATGTGACCGGCGCCCGCGGCCAGATCGTGCGCACGCGCACTGGTTCACCACGTGAGCCGGCGACGCTCCCCGCGGCGGTCCGGGGGTCGCATGTCGTGCCATGTGCGCGGCATGCGTGCCCGTGCGTGGAGCTGCGCCGTGGCGTGGCTCGCCGTCACTGTTGCCGATGTGCGCGGCGTGGGCGCGCACATGGCGCCACGCGCGTGCGAGCTAAGCCGGCCAGCGAGGGCGCGCGACCCGGTCAAACATAGCTGCGCTGCATGAGGAAGGCCGAGAAGGCGAAGCACGAAGGTCTCGTTCACTTTCCATGCCAACCCAAAATATTTCCTTTTTCACTCATCACATCGAATTTTTCGACGTATGCATGGAGCATTAAATGTAGTTAAAAAAGATAACTAATTGCATAGTTTATCTGTAAATGTCGGGACAAATCTTTTGAGCCTAGTTAGTCCATGATTAAACAAATTTTATCAAATAACAACAAAACATGCTGCAGTAACTTTTCATCTACTTTTCGCGAGGTGAACACACCCGAAGCATCCTCGCTGCTGGCGTTGTGCACGCGTCCTTTGTCAGCGACACAGCTTGCTTAATTAACCGTGACAGAGCATGCTTAATGGCGTTAGCATGAATCCCGATGCAGGTATTACGATTCTAGTAGTACTATTGCCATTCAATGCTACCTATCTCTGTCTGGCATGGTCGATATATCATTTTACCTTTTGTACGATATATATAGTCGGAGGCTCAAATTTGTAATAATAAATAAATTGTTGCATGCACAAGCTGAAATAAAATTTTCTTAAGAAACAGAGAGACATCTAGTCATCAACTTAACTGTATTTGAGTATTTATTATACTTGTTACACATATACTACATCCTATACTGCCATTTGTTGCCGACAAGAAAACAAGAGATGGGCTTTTGTATCTGCAGCGACCATGGTGCAGCAAGGTGTCGGAGTCGGACCGGGCGCGTCTAACGAGCCGTTGGCGAATTAGACGACGGAGCATCACCAAATGGTGCAGCGGTTTGGATCGAGGAATGAGGTGGACTATTATATATTTTTTATAGAATGAAATAGGTTGAAGCATTGCTATCTCATTCCTCACAGGCTAATAATTAGTACTAGTACAAGAAATAAAGTTATTCCATCAAATTTAAGCAATGAACTCATGATGCACCCTACCTTATCTAGAATAGAGTGGCTCCTCAAACCAAACAACCTGCAAGTGTCTAAGCGTTGAGAGGGAAATGTGGTGGCAGGTTTGACATAGGATGGTGAGTCGGGGAAGTTGTGTGTCATCATGTGTGCGAGGACGAGATACAATACGAATTATTGGACGAGGTGTACAAAAGAGGACGAACTGAGTGACCAACGGGTTGAGATAAACTCATAATGATCTATCTATTGTTTGACTACTTCCTCATCTCAAAATAAATTAACTCCTAGAATCAAATGAAAAATAACAACAGTATTTATAGCATCGAACAAGTAAATTGTAAAATATAGTTCACAGTAGTGATATTAATTTGATGCCATAAACATTGGTGTTTTTTCCTATAAATTTGATCAAACTTAAAATCAATTCACTTAAGAAAACTCCAGAAGTCGATTTATTTTAGGATCAAGGGAGAACTTCACCCATTCTAAATATAGTTCCTCTAGTTTTATTCCGAGTCAATTTTTAAGTTTAACCAAGTCCATAGAAAATGTATTAGTATCCTCAAGTTCAAACAAATGCACTATGAAAATAAATTTTATGGAGAATGTGATGAAACTAGTTTGATGTTTTAAATGCTGCATTTTTCTGCAAACTTAGTATATGTTAAAGAAATTTGACTTAGAACAAATCTAAGTGAACTATATACTTTTATAGTTCACTTGTCTTTTCAGCCGTATTTTTTCAGCCAAAGAACAGTATTTTTCTCTCACAACAAATCCGCAAACAGTACTTTTCAGCTTGTCTTTTCACCAAAGCGAACAGGGCTGTTTTGGTTTTGTGCTAAATCAAACTTCTCTTATATTGACCATGCTATTTTAACATCTACAAGTTTAAATAAATGTAATGTCGTAACATAATTATCGGACAATTTAACGAAACTAATCTGACGCTGTGTGTTTTTCTATAAACATGTGAGTCCAATGAGATTTTTATTTGAGCTTCATCCCCATTTAATACGTGGCTATATAAGTTTTTTTTATGATATGACAACATTTCCAAAAAGAGAAGAATATCATGGAGATGAAACTATCTTGGCTCAGTTTCAAACTCTAAATGAGTTATGGAATTAAATGTCTATGAAACAATATAATCAAAGTATGCAACGAGAATAATAGGCTCATTGATGGTTCATTACATTTTATCGGACATAGAATTTTCGGAAATAATGCAATGAAACTCTTCATTAAGAATGGCCGAAGCCGGATGTTTGACCCAAAAGACCAAAAGAAAGCCAAAGTGGACAATAATTTAAAAGGGAGCAATTATTCCATAAGGAATTATATATGCATTTCACTACTACATTAAGGGGCTTCAGAGATGACTAAATGAGATTAATAGAAGCGACAGCAATGTTCGCCTCTGGTTCGGCGTTGCTGTTAATCAGAACTCCAAAGCCGGCCAAATGCCCGCCCCAATAAATTATAAAAAAAATAAAAAATAGGAAACCCAATGAGCCCGCTTCTGAGCCCAAATCTAAGCCCGTCCCTAAGCCCAAATGTGAGCCTGCCTCCATAACTGCTAACTCGCCAGAGTAGATCTCGCCGGAGCTTGTAGCAGTCCGCCGCCCTCCGCTTGAAGTAGAGCCTCCATGGACGCTCAACATGGACCACTCTTCATCGACGTGGATTTGCCACCAAGGAGTAGCGTGCCATCGGATCTAAACACGTCGAGGAATAGTGCCACTAGATCTCCACCGTATTCCACCAGATCGCCACCTCCATCGGATCTACACGCCGCCACGGGACGAGCTGATGCACGAGATCCTCCACCGTCCTACCACGTGAGCTATGCCATGGGCCGCCCGAGCACCGCCACTGTGGTGCACACGGGCTCATCGGGTTGGTCGCGCCATCTTTGGCAGGGGCACGCAAGAAATATTCGGAGAGAGGGGCGGGGAGAGAGAGAGAGAGATGGGAATGAAGGGTGGCGGTGAAGTTTTATAATCTAGGGTTTCTAAGCGGGCCGAGAGTTGGGCTGATGGGCTTGTCGCGATTTACCTCTTAAGATAGGTTCGCCTCTGAAGCCTCTTCTTAGAGGTAGACCTCTTAAGAGTCCTGTCTCTATAAATCAATTTTAGGAGACAGATAATTTTTCCTTGTCTCCTAAAATAAAACTACCACCTCTATAAAATCGATTTCGAGAGACGAACAACTTTTGGGGTTCTCCGTAAATAAAACAACCGCCTTCTAAAATTGTCAAGTATTCTAAGAGACATATATTTTGTGACCATATCTATTAATAAAACTAGTGTGTCTCGAAATCTTTTTAGTTGTAGTGTATAGGAAATGGAAACGATAGACGTTGTAGGATAATAAACGAAACGAGAGAAAAATCGTACCAAGAATGAAAAATTGTGACCTGTTACGTTGTTTAGGAAACCTTTAATTAAATCATATACTATTTGAAAGGAAAACAAGTACAGTAGGTCTCACTATAGTTATCCAATTAAGATCTCACTCTTTTTAGTGCACCAAAGTCCTTGCGTTCTCAAAATATCATTAAGGATTCATTGAACTACGTTATTCCCATAGCTAAATTCATATATCTTGTTTAAATGTGTTCTCTATCATTCATTCATCACGAAGTGGGCACCAAATTTAAATAAAATACTGATGAGCTAGAAACTTAACTTTTCCATAAAAAAAATCCAGAAAAAGGCAGTAGTCAGGTATCCTAACAGTCAGTCAGTCACTATCACTTATCTATTTTTCTTCTCTCGAATACACAAGAGCATTGCATATCATTATAATTAACAAGAAATAGTTGTTATGTTACAAGAAAGGCCGGGTTCCGACTGACTCAAGTTACAAGTAAGGCTACATTATGCTTATACATCCTATAGGCCTTCTTCCCTGTGCCGCCGCTACCCCGAGGCCGGTCGCACCTGGACTACCACTCATCCGTCATGTCCAGTCCCAACAATCTAATTTTGATTTGTTGCAATAATTGGATTTTGCATTTTGTTTGAATCTCATCATAATCATTTTTCTTTTGCGAGGAATCGTATCCATTTCATGATACAGTCATAAATAATCCAAACAGTACTGAGTTTATAAAATGGAGAAAAGAAAATTAGGGAAAGAAAAAAACAACCCTACCTGACTACAGAACAAGTGAACAACAAAGGCATGATGACAGTGACATATACACACGCATGCTTATGGGCATGGGGGAGTTTTTGACATGGAAGTGGGGTTTCTTTTTTAAAACTACACACATGATCGATTTCGATGCTGATTGCGACCTACAAAAACTCTCAGTTCCGTCGAAAAAGTACTACTAGATAGGATGAGTAGCAAATAAATACCAGATCAATCGAGTTATTGAAGGGGTGAAACCGATTTGTGCCTTACCTGTTCACAGTTCAGAGATTACTACGTGCTACTATATCACGGACACACTGAACATGCATGCAAGGAAGAAAACTAGCTGGCCTGTGTTACAGAACAGATGCAGAGCCCACAACATCTTTCAACAGAGTTACATTACATGCATGGCCTGGCTATATATTGCGTAACTCGTGCGAACTGCGCTGGTGCTTTCTGCAGCTGGAGAAATTAACGTGCACCATGACCACGGGATTGCAGAAAACGGCAGACGAGCTCGCCGTGTCGTCGAGTTCTTCCTCCTCATCGACGACGATTTCGCTGTACTGGCGCGTCGTCGTCGCCTCCCCGCCGTGGACGACGACGCCCCTCCTCCCGACGTGGCCCTTCACCCCGCCCTGCGACGTCGAACCGAAGCCGCCGGAGCCATAACTACTCGCACTGCGATAGTGAACACTGCTGGAGTAGCTGTGCTGGCCGATGTATCCTTGCGGGCGCTGCTCGAAGTGTCGCCGCGTGTCGTCCTCTTGGTCGAGCAGGCGCGGCCCGGAGGACGCGTCGGAGGCCATGGAGTCCTCCACGTCGTCGTCCTCCTGCAGCACCATCCATCTCTGGGCGGCGGGGTCGTCGCAGGGGAGGTATCGCATCCCATTCCCGTTGGAGTGGTCCAGGTAGAGCGTCCAGCCGGACTGGCACCCGCTGCTGCTGCGACTGCGTGATGGCGAGCTCTCCACTGCACCGCCGTACGCCGCCGCCTCCCTCACCCACGACGGCATCACCAAGTCTCTCTCCATCGCTCGGATGATCGATCGACGTCGTCGAGAGGATGACGACGACCCTCTGCTCCTGCTCTCTCTCTCTCTCGTTCTCTCTATTTCTCTCTCGGAGTCGGCGAGAGTAGTGCACATGCAAAGCCGTGTAGTGATGAGCGGCGAGATGGCGGAGTGAGCCAGTGAGGAGTATATGAGGAGAGTGGAGTGGGGATCTCGAGGGAGTGAAGGCTTTGGGCCTTGTTCACTTCACGATCCCAACCCAAAATATTTTCTCTTACACCAATCACATCAAATCTTTCGACGCATGCATGGAGCATTAAACGTAGGTAAAAAAGATAACTAATTGCATAGTTTGTCTGTAAATGTCAGGACGAATCTTTTAAGGCTAGTTAGTCCATGATTAGATAAATTTTGCCAAATAATAACGAAAGATGCTACAGTAACTTTTCACCTACTTTTCGCGGAGTTAACACACCCTTGTTTTATCTCCGGCGCAGGTGCGCGCAGATGGGGAGCCAGGCACAGGCAGATGGCCACCTTCTCGGTTCCTGTCCACAGGCACGGGCTCGGGTACGGGCACATGCGACATGCGTGGCGGACGTGGGAGGTGTGCACGCCAACGAGCCCTCCACTGCATGTGCGTGTGCGCGCGGCTGGGGCCTGGGGACCGGAGCCGGCAATCCGGCGAGCCGTCGGCACGTGCGCGTGCTGCCTCGACCAGTCGACCGGCTGCCATCTAGTAAATCCATATAGCATCGGCTTGGCTCCGACAGGGCAACAGGTGCTCTGGATGGATGCCAAACGGGCGGCCGATGAAATCAAGCCGTTTAACAAGGGAACTTTTTTTTTTCTCGAACGTGACATAGCATGATATTTTATTAAGATTACACGTTGCAACTGCTAGAGAACCCTCGTAGTATTAGGCCTTGTTTAGATGCACATGAAAAGTTAGAATTTTTTCACTCTCTCTCCATCACATCAATCTTTGGACCCATGTATGAAATAGTAAATGTAGGTAAAAAAAATAATTAATTACACAGTTTAGTTGGAAATCACGAGATGAATCTTTTGAGCCTAGTTGGTCCACGATTGGACAATATTTGTCAAATAAGACGAAAGTGATACTATTCATCGGGTTCATTTTTTTTACAATCTAAACGAGGCTTTAGTATAGGTTACTGACCGCCGAGTCAGTGGTAAACATGACCAAGAAAACTATAGAGAACATCGAGAAAAAGGTCGAGGGAAGGAGACCATCAACCTTAAACACCCAAACAGACTGTTGTAAGAACAAAATAGGCATCCAAACAAGCACTAAAGTAGAAGAAACCATATCCATGATGGCAAGTATCCACCCAAACAAGACGATACTAGCTTCCAACAATAACGATGGCAAAGCATCCGCCGGAGAAGAACCCAAAGTGAACTTGGTGGCAAAGCATCTACCATGGGAAACACCATCGAGACATCAGCGACAAAGCATTCGCTAGAGAAGATATCAACAGCGGCCAAGTATCCGTTGGGAAGAGACCCACAACCCACAACGGTAGAAGCAAAACATCCGTCACAAATCTGAACAATGGCAGCAAAAGCCTCTGCAAAATAGGATGACCCAAACAAGAGAAACCATTGCGAAGACGGACATGAGGCACAGACAGGCACAATAAAGAGCTCCAACATGGACCGATGAGTGTAGCAAGGACCTCGGGTGGTGGCGACGATGCGCCACAGACGACAAAAAGGACCACGGGTGGGGCGGCAGCGACGCGTCATAAACAGGGACACACCAGAGCATTGAGTCAGTAAGGGGACTAGAGGCCAACAACTTTGAATCCGGTGAGGGCCAACCAAAACTTCACATGTGGTTCTCCAAGACAATTTACCAAGGGAGGTCCATGATGCCAAAGACGCCATCATTGCCGGTCCAATGATTGGACAAGATATTCACTTGGAGGAAACCACCACTATGGGACAAGGAGGCACAAAGAAGATGCCTTCAAGAAGGTGTACAAAGTCCATAGACTTCGTCGTCAAGGCTCACGCCCTGACCTCTATCGAACCACTAGGGCACTCAAAACCAAATATAGCTCCAGAACTGCCACAGAGCATGGCACTAACGCTCCCACCACCAAGCCACAGAATGTAGTAGAGAAGTCGCAGTTCGTGACATCAACAACAAAGCCAACACCGACATAAGTTGGATAAGGCGGAAGCCGCCGTGCCACGATCGGTGGCACCCACTAGCTGCAACCAGTGGAAATGGGATCGAAGGTCCCACAGGAAGAGCCCACATCTAGTGTTGCCAACAGACTCGAAAAGCAAGAGGACCCAGTAGATCGGGTAGCCGACCAAGTGGAATCAGCCTCCCTCAACACAGATCTGGCCACCACTGCACCGATCTATGTTGCCCTCCCATCACTCAGGGAGGCAATGCAGAGGGGTTAAAGCATGTGGGATGTTCGCTAACGTGATTTCTTAGCACTGAACTTTGACATCTGCAATGGATCGACATCCACACAAACCCCCACCACCACGCCACTAGATCACCTGTGCACCTCTGCCACACCATCACCAATGCATCTCTTGCAACCAACTGCCTTGTGCAATGCCAACTTTCAATTAAGACATTTTTGGCTTGGACAAATCTTCAGATTGAGACATGACCTTTGGCGTCAAAATTTTATTTTGAAGGAATGCGATAGGCATATACCCCCACTACATATTATACATTTATAAAATAAAGTAAAAGATACAATAGGGGGTTCAAGAAACAAAAACACTTACAAAGAAGATCAACAAAACTAACAAATTTTAAAAAGTGTTGTGTCCATTATTCAATTCTTGGGAAGTATTTTCTTCTTTACTGGATGATGATGAATAACCATACCAAAAAGAAATCTAAACTTAACCGTGATATGCACTAGGATGCCTTGGAAGATGAAATCATTTCGTACCAACCAAAGACTCCAACACATAAGGATGATGATTTTCGTGAACAAAGGCACTAGAAGTTATTGCTTGATACTTTCCAACACTTGAAAAGGATGACCAAAATTTGGAGTTTGAATGTTCAAGAGAGCCCTACTAGCATGACTGCATGAGAAAAATGACACCCTATGAAAATATGTTCAGCGTGATCTTAAAAAATAACAGAATTATACAAAGACACATCCATATTTTTGGTTCAGGAAGATTGCAAGTACATAAAGAAGAAGCCGTAAGAGCGCCATGTGTTTATTTTGGCATGAGGACTTCCGAAACCATCTAAAAGCAGCATGAGTGTCGGAGTGACTAATCAAATGTTTATTAAGCTCTAGAAGAACCAAATAAGGAATTCCACCAAAGATCCTTTTGGTATGAAAAAGCAACATCCTGGAGAAGGTGATTAAGAAGGCCCAGCTGGTAGTTGTTCAAAAGCAACTTATGAGAAATGTAGATGGAAAAGGTTATTAAGCAGAGTAGCTAATTTAGCCTTGTAGCTGGAGAGGAAGCTACTTGTTTCTTGCAAAAGAATGAAGTTTTGGGAAAACGTAACTAGGTGCTTGGCCATTCCAAATATCATCCCGTAGCAGACAAGTATGCCTTTGAATTTGATAAGGAGCTTAAAAATGTCTCTTCACAAAAAAATAGCGCTTCTTAACATTGGCCTCGAAGTTGAGTTTCACATCCTTGATTTGATCTTCCGTTGCTCTGGGTTGACCTTCTCATCTCACCCTCTTCATGATGTTTTTGGAGCATACGCACCCGAAGCTTATCTTTGCATGGTTATTGTTTACTTCAGCGAAGGTCTTGATGGGCTTCAAATATGCAATGTCCTTAGATCCCTAAAAATGAATGATTAGCCAGAATACCAAGAGAAGTGTGTTTAAGGCTAAATCCAATCCCAAACACCATGCAATAGTTGACAACACTTTGACAATGGTGGGCCATTTTATGGTTCGAAAGAAAAACACCTAGGGCCTATTTGGGACACCTCCGTTAGCTCCACCAAATTCAGATCTAGATACAATTTTATTAGCCAAACACCACTAGCCCACCAACTCCATTAGTGGATATGCTCCACCAATTTAGTGAATCTGCCCCTAGATTCACTAAATTGATGGAGCATCTCAAGGGGTGCTTTACCAAATCCAGATTTGGTGGAGTTGAAGAAATTACCCACCACATCACTCGTTACACAAAATAACGGTTCAATTTCTTTTTCTATCTCGCTTTCAAGGGCTTCTTCCTCCCGTCGCCGTGCCCACCTCCACCTCAGACTTCACCATCGCCGGCGCTTGGGCATGGCCACCTGCACCCACCCTGGCCGCGAGTAGCATGGCACATGGTCGTGGTCGCCAGCGCTCACCTTGGCCCACTCCCCACCGGCCTCCCTCTCTCACTACTGTCAGCCCAGCGCCCCTCTCCCCCTCCCTTAGCACGCGCCTCCCTCACCCATTCCGGCGGCGGCGCATCTCTCCCAGTCCGGCTCGTTGTCCTAGATTTCGTTGTGCATGTGTAGGAGAGATTGCGGATCATGACGAAGCCTGACAGGCTCCCGGCCGCCCGGCGAGGTCGCACCCGCCCCGCCTGCAAGGCCGCACGCCCGCCTCCCCTCCCGCGCGTGTCAGGAGGAAGAAGACCCATGCTTCTTTTTTTTTTTGCAATTTTTAATTTTGTCCCTGACGCGTGGGACTCAGGTGAAAGTGAGATAGAGATGAAGGTGGAGCTATACCAAACACATCTAGCTCCAACACGTGAATCTCGGATCCAGATTCCCAAACAGACCCTTAGATAATAAACCACCTATTCTAATAATAAAGAAATCGAAATCCAATTAAGTTAGCGTGCTTATCTTTCTCCGTTCAAATTTTACGGGGAAATTAGTTTCATTTCTTTGCGAGGAGTTCCTGTTTTTCCCCAAACAGCACCACCAGCATTTTTTTGTTTCATATCCTTGCAAAGATACTTCGGATAAATGCAGAAACACTACTTATGATCTTCCACCGTCTTCTGGACCTGACCATTAGAAACGTGAAACAGATGGGCCGATGGTAGGCCCTCATGACAAAGTCGAAGTATTGAAAAAGAAACAACAATAGTCAATCAGTCGTGCAGCCGGAAGTTGACGAGCTGTAGTACTTTGACTCCGACAACTATAGGCCATTTTCAACTGTCCAAGCAGAAAAAGCTCATTTCAATATTAATAAGTTTTTGTTTCTAATAAATTAGAAGAAGGGAGCCACTAACACTAAAACCCGCTCGTACCAAACCCTAGCCGCCCCTAGCGGCTCCCGTACCGCCGCCGCCCGCCTCCCTCTCCCCTCCCCACTCGCCCGGCATGGATTCTCTGGCTTGCTGTAGTAAAGTCACAGGTGACTTTATCTCACTTGGATGTCATCCAATTGCCATCCAACGATTAGGAAGCTCTTCACTTTATCAGTGCTTTGAGATGCAAAAAGCTGCTCATTTAAAGCCCAATTCACTAATGAAAAAAAAACAGTTCACGGAAAGAGCAAGGACTGTTGGCAGAATTTTTCTCCCTGTGCGGCTTATCTTTTTTACATAAAAAATTTTACATGAGCCCAGATAAAAATTTGAATCCATCTTAATACCGAAACAAAGATAAAACTTATATGAAAATTATAGTTCTCGTAATATCTATAACTTTGTGGTACGCGACTTTTTCATTTAAAACCATTTTGTGTGAAAAAATTGATGCAAAGTATTTGTTGATCAATATATTTATATCGATTAGTGAACATGTCCCGAGTTCTGATCTAGATCTGGGTACTTTTAAACTGCACGTTCAGCTCTCTAAACTTGTCCTGAGTTCTTATTCAGGTCTCAATACTTCAAATTTGCGTATTTAGCTTTCTAATCTTGTCCTAAGTTATTCAGGTCTCGGTACTTTAAAATCGCGTATTTAGCTTTCTAAACTTGTCCTAAGTTCTCATCCCGGTACTAGTACATTCAAAATACACGCTCGGCTCCCTAAACTTGTATACTGTACCGTACTGGTATATCCCCTTCCCCGCCAGTCATATACTACAAAGTTACAAATATTCTTGAGGACTAGAATTTTGATATAAATTTTATCTTTATCTAAGCTTATATATAAAAAGTTTTTTATAAAAAAGATAAGCCACACAGAAAAAAGAAAATTCTGCCAACTATCCTTGCTCAGTTCGTGAGGCTTTAAATGGGCTGCTATTTGCATGTCAGCTAAGCGCTACTTCCTCCAGTTCCTAAAGAAAGTCATTGAAAATATAAAATCATAAATAACTTTTGAGTTGTTGAATTTGGAAATAGGAAAATCATATAAATAGATATATGTAAAAAATACTTTATACAAATATACATATGTCACTTTTCAATAAATATTTTTATAAAAAATAGAAGTCACAATTATGATTTGAAGACTATGTCATTGTCTAAAATGACATCCTTTTGGAAACTGGAAGGAGTAATAAAGTGAAAAGCTTCCAACAGTTAGATGACAGTTGGATGGCATCCGGGTGAGGGTTACAACAGCAAGTCAGAGAATCCACGCCGCAGAGAGAGGGCATACCAAAGGCAGGAAATGTGGCCATGTAAGTGATGAATGCAGCACCCTTCATCAGTATTGGTGACTTTTTTTATTCTTGAATATAAAACGAAGTGCACTGTTTTAGAGCTGTACATAGCAAATAAGGGGGTGTTTGGATCTATTGACTAAAATTGAGGAGGTGTCACGTGGGGGTGTTGCATGGATATTCGGATACTAATAAAAAAATAAATTACAGAATCCGCGAGATAAATTGATTAAGCCTAATTAATCCGTCATTAGCACATATTTACTGTAGCACAACATTTTCAAATCATGGACTAATTAGGCTTAAAAATTCGTCTCATAAAATAGTCTCAAATTGTGTATTTAGTTTTATAGATAGTCTATATTTAATACTCCATGCATGTGTCCAAACGTCTGATCGGACAGCGACTAAAGTTTAGAAGGTGCAACCAAACACCCCCTAATGATAGAGGATGTGTGATCGTTCAGCTAGTTGATGACGTGGAACACTGTGGTGCTATAGATTGGACTTGTATTGGGATTTTACTCTATATATAAGAGATATATAGATAAACAACTTAAAATCTGTTCTTCAATTTAATATTTCTCTCACTTTAATAATATTCTCAAAGGACATGCTTCTCCTTTCCTCCTTTTTATTTTCAACCGCAAACAGTAGCATAGCATGTAGTATTTCTGTTCCATATCCCTTCAAGATTATTTTAGGTAGTACAACACCTTTTGAGTAATCTTACGTATCCGTATATAATAATCTAAGAAAAGGGAAAAACCTGCGGTCAATGTTTACATATAGTACGTAATTTGACATTCTCTCCCGTTCAAAGTCGCATACCGGCAGGCTGGATCGATCGATCAAATGGCTCGTTTTTTTTGCCGGTCTAGCCCCGTCCGCGGTCCCAGTGTCCAAGCAACGAACTAGTAGTGTGAAGGACCTACCGCCAATACAACAACAGCGCGGCACACGTCGGTTCACCAAACACCGACGCTGCCGCCTGCAGGACGGACGGACCGACCGACCCATCGGCGTTTCAGTTTCAGGGCTGGCCCCTTCACACCTACCACTAGCGAAATTTTCAGGCGCGACGGCTCCATGCAGCTGACTCCAATTGGTCAGCAGATTTGGGTTCGGCAGAGCCACCACCAACCAGCGGGGTCAGACTTTGTGGGTCCAGATTTTGTTCCCTGTAAAGATTTCAATTGTCATTTTGCTCTTTGATTATTATATCGCGAACGACTGTTTTGCTCTTATTGTGCGAACAACAGAACGCCAATGAATCCAAAGAAAAATGTGCTCTGTTTCTGGACTAGTAAGATTGATACAAGTACATACGTACTCCGTTTTGTGAAAGCACTGAGAATGTACTCTGTTTCTGTGAACAGAGCTATAAAATGTACGAAGTTCTCTGTTTCTAACACAATATAAACTGGTTCTAAGAACGCCGAGAATTACATCGCAATATTCCAACACAAACCGGGCACAACAATGAGGTTTCGTTAAGAAACTTCATTTGTACAACTGGCAGGAAATAATTATTCGACATGGTCATGAGACAAGAGATGACAGAATGGTAGTATATATTAAATGACTCGTTGCTTCAAATCAAACAAGGAAAAAAAAAGAATGAATCCAATTCCAATCACAGGGCGTGGCCTTGCATGCCCGTGCACCACAATTATACATCTTTCTTTTCTTGGCCTAGGCGCCTAGCTCCAGACCTCGAAAAAAAAAATCATGATCCCCTCCATTCCATCCGTGATGAACTGAAGAAGAGGCAAAACTACTGTACATATATACGCCCTGATCTGCAACCTAACCTGTGGTTAGCTTCAGTTGCAGAAAAAAAAAAGCCTATTATCGCCATCGTTCATGCAACCGGTCGGCTAGCTGCTAGTATTACTAATTGCAGCAGTGCGAGGGAGGGTTGGATCCCGACTGCTTCTTGTCGCCGAACATGTCCACCACCATCTCGATCGGCCCTTCTCCCTTGAACGGCCTCGCGGAGACGGTGAGGACGTTGATGATTTGGATCAAGAAGATGAGCAGCAGCACCACCTTCGCCATCCCCATCAAGGCCGCCATGAACGTACGTCGTTGATCGTGCAGACAGGGATGACGTGATTCAAGCGGCAAGCCGGAGAAGAGAGACCAAGGGTGAGTGAGATGCCTAGGGTTACTGCTCCGGAGAAGCTAGATGCCTCTTGTTCGTTCAGGTTCTTGTTGTTGGAGCTTGGCCTTGGATGTGTTGTTGGATGCATGCCGCGGGGCTGTTCTTATATAGGTGAGGGTTTGGTGCAGGGGGCGTGAGCCTCGTCGCACTTGGGGCCCTTGACTGGTGCATATGCGCATACGTGTAGCCCCTCGCTGCCGTGTAGGAAACGGTCGCTGTTTTCCGAGTCTCGCCCTCGTACTTTTCGCCGGACAGGTTCTAACCTCTTGACCTCGGCAGGGCAGGCAGCTAAACTATCACTACTTATTATGCAGCTGCTCTGCTCCTATATATGAATGGTCGGTCAGCACCTTTGATCTTCCGAATCAAAACCGAGTGCCACGATCATCATGACTCGCTCCCTGCTGCCTCTGATCCCAAGTCAAATCTTCCTCATGCGCAAGCAAATGCATGATGATGCTTCATGGCAACTACCACTCCTGCTAAGGATTCAAGTTAGAATATGAAAAAGTCTGGTCCGGTCCTAAATTGAGAATTTGAGATGCAGGGGGGGAGGGGAGCTACTAGTGTTTGTCTGAGTTAGAATGAGAATTGTGGGGGCGGGTCAAACAATGAAATTTCATCCATCCAATCCAAGAGCAACAAGTCTTGACCAAGTACTTATGTACTCCTGTACTATAGTACTGTAGTACGTACTCCAATAGTCCAATAGTATAGTAGCGCGGCAGTGGTTTTGTCCCCGTATGCGTACGTCATCAACCTTGGACGACACGCACACACAGAGTATGTCCATGACCAACCCGTTTCACATTCTCGTTGAACGCGCGCGCAACCAAACATTGTATGTACTACATACATGCTCAAATTCTTCCTGTTTGACCAGCTGAAAAGAAATCTTAAACAAAGATTCAAACATTCAAAAGCACGCTTTTCCATTGCGTTGATGCACGTTCCGGGCCGGACTAGGCTTTTGCTCTGGTCGTCGAACGAAGCGCGAACGCTTCAAGGACTCGGCAGGCGCCCATCGGGCCAGCAGGCGGCGACTCGCGGTTCAGACGGGAAGCAGAGTCGCCGCCTGTCCACGTGTCCGCACTTTTCACTGTCCACTCTCCACGCTCGTCACTCGTCTCCGTTTTTCTTGCGCCACGCGTCCGCGCGCTGGTACATAGCGCAGCGCACGCGCGTCGAATAGTGATTGACTGGGCGCATTGTCTCGGGATATGTATAGTGTGTATATATTTACTTTTTTTCATTATTATTTGTGCAGCTAGGGTTAGTCATGGGCCTCCAATTCTCACGCTAACATCACATGAGCGTTATACTAAACTGTCGGATTCAATCAACATCACGGCCCAGTTCGCTTGGCTAAAAAGCCATGACTGAAAGTACTCTTCGCTGATTTGCCGTGAGAGAAAAACACTATTTATTGGCTAAAAAGGTACGGCTTATAAAATAAGCGAACAGAGCCCATATTTACTTAAAGATGTGTGACTCGGCAGGCGCCCATCGGGCCAGCAGGCGGCCGCGTGGGAGACCGGGGGCAAGCGGCCTCCGGCACGGCGCGCCACAGATTGAACGAGTCGCGCACGGGTTCTCCTTGTCAGTCCTCGCGTTTGAAACAGCTGTCCATACTGCCGCTGCAAGCAACAACACGCGCGAGACTTCAAACCGGGCATGCAACCGCGCGCGTACTGTACTGAGTACTGACCGACCGGCGTATATAGCAACGAGTTGGAAGCCGTACGCCTGTCTGAACTCGACGGCGTCGCCGCTATATAAAGGAGCTCCACGCCCAGGGTCTCTCCCAAACGTAGGCATCGTTCCAGTAAGCACAAGGAGAGAAACTTGGGATTGAGCTCCCAACTCCCAAGCAAGCTCGCCCTGCTGCCTGACGCTCATCTCTGACTGACTCCATAACCCGCCTTAGTACGTGCTTCCTTCGACTTGCTTCACAGTTCAGAGTTCAGACCGTATCCATCAGACCATCACTGATCACCGCAGAAGCAACAACAATGGCGACGACGGTGAAGATGGCCAAGGTGGTGTTGCTTCTCGTCTTCTTGGTGCAAGTTATGAGCGTCCTTGCCGCTGCGGCGAGGCCCCTGGAGGGCGACGCCGGCACCGGCACCGGCAGCTGGCTGGAGAGCGGCGTCGGGATGCTCACGCAGTTGTTGCTTGGCGCTAAATCGTCGGGGTCCAACCCGCGCACGCACTGCTGCTGATCAAGCGCGCCTGCACTGCACCCCTGACCATTTCTTCTTTTGATTCATTCAAACGATGCATGGAGGCCATGGACACCAACCAAAACGGAGACGTGTGGGACCATGCCTCTGCACTCACCAGAGTTATATATATATATATATATATATATATATATATATATATATATATATATATATATATATATATATATATATATATATATATTCAGTAGCCAGCAACAAAAATAAGTTATTTTGTAGACACTTCCATTTACGATAATTTTATATACAAATTTACGATACTATCAATACATATTTACGATAGTTAGGTTACTATAACACATGAGAATATTTACTGTAATGTTATAGTAACTCACATAGTAAGGAGTTATTATAATCTCGTAAATTAGCATAGTAATTATCATAACTCAAGTGGCTACAGAATAAGTTATTCTGTAGCCAGCTGCAGAGTAGTATATATATATATATATATATATATATATATATATATATATATATATATATATATATATATATATATATATATATATATATATATATATATATATATATATATATATATATATATATATATATATATATATATGATCCTTTCTTTTCAATGCAACATTCATTCGTTTCTATTATTGCCAAATAAACAGTTCGATGGCTATTTGCGTAATTAATTATCAGCTCGATACCGTGAATTCTTTACACTCCTGTTATCATCGATAAATTGTTGATGACGCGTCTACAACGCGGGCAGCTGTAAATATTTGCTACTTCGTCCCACAAAAATATCATTTTCACTTTCCGATAAGCCAAACATTTTTAACTTTGATCAATTATAAATAAAAAAATATTAACATTTATAATGCATAATGAGTACCATTAGATGGATCACTTAATATATTTTTATAATAAATTTATTTAGTAGTATAAATATTGCTAATATTTTCAATAAAACTGACCAAGTTTAAAAAGTTTGACAAGCACTTATCCCATAGCATAATTATTTTTGCGAAGAATGGAGTAGATCCCAACATAGACTATGCGTCTATGGACCTCATCACTTTGCACTCTGCAACTTTTTTCTGAACCCACTCTTTTTTTTGCCAAGATTTCTCAACCCCACTATAGGGTCGAGATGGCGGACTAGAGAGGGGTAAATAGTCCTTTACTAAAAATGATCATGTCGATTAATCGAAACAAATGCGGAATTATAACTATCGGTCTAGCCAAGACTACGCCCCTCTACCTAAATTCTCAAGCACCTTAAAAGGATCCTAATTAGGCAATAAAGGTGCCGGTCTTGCTAGAGCTCACCTAAGCAATTCTAGGAGCAATGTCACACAAACATATGCAACTAGTACTTTGGCAACCGGGGGAGCTCCTACACAAACTAGTAAGCAAAAACACAAAGCTCCTAAGCTTACTAGCAATACTCAATAATAAGGCTACACAAGCCAAATTAGAAAGCTTAAATACTTAGCTACACAACCTAAGAAGATAACTAATTTACCATAAAAGTAAACTAGTTACACAAGGAAGCTACTTCTATGCTATACAAGCAAGAAGGTAACTAGCAAGCTACATAAGCTAACTAATTACAAGAGCAACTATACAAGCACAATATATGAAAGTAAATACAAGCTTGTGTATGGGGAATGCAAACCAATAGGAAGCAGAGTAAGGTTGACATGATAATTTTTCTCCCAAGGTTCACGTGTTTGTCAACACGCTAGTCCCTGTTGTGTTGACCGCTCACTTGGTGGTTTGGTCGCTAATTGGCATCACCTGGCAAACCCACACGTTGGGCACCGCAAGAACCTACCCTAAAGTGAGGCTAGCTCAATGACACGCTCTACTAGTGTTGCTCTTCGCGACTCCCATGGGGTGAGCACGATACCCCTCACAAATCCTTCTCTGGAGCAATGTACAATATTCTTGCGTGCTTCACAATGGAGAACTTGCCACCAAGTCGTCTAGGAGGTGGCAACCTCCAAGAGTAACAAGCACCACCGGCTTACAACTCGAACACCTAGTGCCACTCGATGCAATATCTCAAAGCAACGCACTAGAATCACTTCCTCGCAATCGAATCAAGCTCTTGCAAGCACAAGTGAGTTAGAGGGCATTCAAGAACACCTACACAAGCCACCAAGGCATGAGGGTGCTCAGCAACCAGCCCAAGGCCGGCCATCACTTCTATTTATAGCCCAAGGGAGAAAAGAGTCGTTGCCCCAAATCCTCCCTGCGTAGGGTCCGGACCGGACCCTCCCTGGCCAACTGGACCATCTTTAGTCAGGGTCCGGTTGCCTGGATCGCGCCACATGTCTTCTAGATTCAACGCTGACCGTTAGGCTCCAACGGTCACTTCTGCACGCGCTCAAACAGACCGGACTAGACGCGCCGCTCAACTCAACCAGACCCTACTCCACTGGGAGTCCGGTCATGAACAGAGCCATCTAGAGAGCGAAATTCACTCCGAACTAGGTCCGGTCCAACCGATCGGACTCCAGTGCTGAGTCCGGTCACACCGCAGAATGCCACGACACCAGCGACTCCACAACTGGACACTCACACCCGGGTTCGGTCCCGTTCTCCTCCTGGGTCCAAAGAAGCCTGTGCTGCTGCTAGCACCAGAGCCAAGCGACCGGACCTGAGTCCGGTCCAGCGTGACTCCAGGGTCCAGTGCAAGGCCAACCACGCCCGAGACCAAAAGACAGCGACCAGACCCGCGCCTGATGAACTAGAGCCTAAGCTATGCAGAGTTCGGTCGCCCTGATCACCTCCAAATCTTGTCCAAGTTGATCCATTTCAACTCCAACAACTTTTCCTTTGTAAATGTGCAAACACCACCAAGTGTACAACACCATGTGCTTATGTGTTAGCATTTCACAAATATTTTTCAAAGGATTAGTCAATTCACACTAGTAGAAATATGCACTTCTATGACAAAAATCTTAATGATGAATCTAAAATGGTCATAGAAGATCACTTTTTATGATGAATATTTCCGTTTCATCATAGATCAGTGGTGACGATCCTCAAACCCTCCCTATCTATGATGAAATCAGATATCATCACAAAAAACATCATGAAAGAGCACAGGGTTTCGTCATAGATCACTCCCGCGACTGTTCCTACTCATCTGTGACGATCTTCTTTAAAATTGTGACGAACAGGGCTTCGTCATTGAACTAATTACACATCTGTGATGAATAATATTCAATCTGTAACGAATGGCACTTCATCATAAATCTCCACATGTTCCTTTCTCCATCTGACATGTACATGTGGGACCTATAGTTACTCATCCATGACGCTAGCAATTCGTCATAAAGTCTCCACTCGGCCTTTCTCCATCCCAAGTGTACCTGTGGGACCCTTCTCCATCCGATGTGTACCTATGAGACCTGCAGTTACTCATCTGTGACACTTGTAATTCATCATAAAAGTCTCTGCATGGTCCTTTCTCCATCTGATGTGTACTTGTGGGACCCTTGTCCATCCGACCTATGAGACCCAACGGCTTACGTGTCATATGTACTTGTGGGACCTTTCACCATCTCCATCCGACCTGTGGGATCCGACGGCTTGCGTGTCACGTGTACCTGACAGCTTGCGTGTCACTTGTACCTTGTGTGCCGCTGGGGTTTAGTAAAATCTAATTAAAAAACCATGAGACCTAGGAGTCGAACCTAGGACCTAAAGCAAGGAATGGACCGTCCTCACTATTGATACTTCTTAACGACAAGTGGAGGGATTCTATAAGCGCACAGAACTATCGCGTAGCACTTCACTCGATGAGTACCGAGTTATATTTTCCCAAAGGAAGGCAGGAGGCTAGTTTATATATGATCGTTAGGATTGCTAAAGGACGAGCTTGATCTTATCCTAAGTGGTTGAACGAAAATTGTGATTGTGAATGAACTAATTAATGGGTACACAAATAATCAAGCAAAACTAAAGGTAGGATAGCTAGGTGGGTGAGCGAGCAATTTATCTTAAGTAACAAAGGGTAAACAAATGACTAGGAGGAATGTGCTAGTACTTTAGGGCACAGCTTGCCTACCAACTAGGAGAGTTAAATAGACAAGGTCTGCCATGAGCCCTATGATTTAATAACTAGACCTAACGTGGTGGAATACAGTGGATGGACAAGGTTGTCACCACTTGCCAACTACCCCAATCTATCTAGAGGCCTAGCCGTATCCACAGGTAATATATAGCCTAAGCACCACGTTTAATCTATAAACTTACTACTTCGATCCGAGCTCCGATGAAATGAGATCAAAGCACCCTAACCAGACGGTGGAACCGGTACTAACAAAAGACTACTAAACAAAAGATAACCAATTGTTGACGGTCACTAACACCTGTTTTGACCATCAATATTTCACCCAAAAGCATCATAAAGTGAGGTAAACCATCATCACATGTGTTGAATTTTGTTTATAATTCACCTAGTTCCACTTGTACATGGAGTATTTTTTGTATGTAGGAATTTTAGCAAAATTTGTGCAAATATGGTGCAAAATATGGACAAAGGAGGCAAGTAGACGTGGTAGGGGGCCTTGGGCCCACTTGGCCACATCGGCCAGCGCCACCAAGGTGTCGCTCGGAGCCCCACCTGCCCCTGCCACGTCACTAATCCATAGGAGAGGTCCTCCAAGCCTTCTCCACCATTGATCTTAAGTCAGTTTGCACCAAGGGATAGGATGGAGTGGCCTTGGATCCATGGGCCCACTACAAGGACTTGGATCCCTCCAACCGACCTTGGAACTGCCTTACCTGTGAAATTTTGACATGTGCAGACTTCACAACTGCCTTTGGGAGCCATCTATCGCTGTAGGATCAAGAGCAAGGGTCGGCTGACGCCCCTTGGCGCCGCCCGGCGGCCAAGTTTGCTCCACCGACCTACTTGATGCTCTATAAGTACCCCCACTGCCTCTCCACACTATAAAAGGGGCAGTGGTGCTTGGTGGAGAAGTGCCCCATTTATTTCCAAGCTTCTCCAAGCTCTCTAGCTTAGCGTAGCTCTAGAGTAGTAGTCCAGTAGTGGAAGTAGAGCAAGAGTGGAGCTTCTCGGAGTCTAGAAGAGTCTTTTGGGTCTAGTATATCTCCTTTGTAATTCCTTCATTTAGCGTTTACTTTATTTAGTACTTTATTTTCAGTAAATTATTTAGTATTATTGCTTTTCTTAGTTCAAGTTCTAGTTCATTATAGTTCATCATTAGTGAGCTTAGGTGCTTGCTATCGATATTAGTATCATAGGTTTTCTTTTGTTTAATAGTCTTTCGTTAGTACCGGTTCCATCATCTGGTTATGGTGCTTTGATCTCATTTCCTCTGCGCTCGGATCAAAATAGTAAGTTTGTAGAATAAGCAAGGTGCTTAGGTTATAAATTACCTATGGATATGGCTATGCCTGTGGATAGATTGTGGTAGTTGGCAAGTGGTGACAACCTTGTCCATCCTCTGTATTCCATCACGTTAGGTATAGTTATTAAATCATAGGGCTTGTGGCAGTATTTAACTCTCCTAGTTCATAGGTAGGCTGTGCCCTGAAGTACTAGCACATTTCTTCTAGTCATTTGTTTACCCTTTGTTGCTGAAAGATAAATTGCTCACTCTCCCACCTAGCTATCCTACCTCTAGTTTAGCTTGTTTAGTAGTTTAGTCATTAGTTTACACACAACCACCAATATCGTTTAACCACTTAGGATACAATTAGGCTTTCCTTTAGCAATCCTAACTAATAAATATAAATCAGCCTTCCTTTGGGAAAATATAAATTTGACACTTGGTACTCACCAAGCGAAGTGCTACGCGATAGTTCTGTGCGCTTGCGGATTCCCTCCACTAGTCGTTCTTGATGGTAGTTATTGTTCATCATAAATCATCAACATAACTATAATAAATGCTTGAAATGGATCACTGTCGGTGTTTGATGATCGGCAACTCATCACAGGGTTACCCAGGACGATTGTTTGAGGGGCCGGCGAACCTAGGAACTCGACGGTAACGCAAGGGACAAGCGATTTATACTGGTTCGGGCCCTCGCAATTGTTGACGGTAGTTATCTACCGTATTAAACCATCAACATAACTTGAATAAATGCATAAAATGGATCACCAATAGAAACTTAGGGGTTCAAACTAACAATTTCCACAAGTTTTGGTGAATCTGTATTTTCTGCAAGGTATATCTAGAAAACCAGAAAGGGGGTCAAAACGTCAAAAGGAATTAAACTTAACAGCGATGAAAACTATTCTAGAAGACTCCAGAGGACTCTAGAAGGCAACCCCTGAGGCAGAGCCTAAGAGGCCACTAGGTGGGGCCAGCCGGTCCCACCCAGGTGCCGCCCGGTCCCTGGCAGTGGCCCCTGCCTGTTAGCTTCTAGAATGTTCCTCCACCGCCTTCCTAGACTGCACCTACACCATTCTTCATGTCGGTTTGATCCAAGGGCTCACGTTGGACCCTCTGGGCTATATAAGGAGACCCCAGCCCCCCTGAAGCATCAAGTCATTTAAGATCAAGTCATCCAGAGCTAGAAACCCTAATATCCTCAGAGCTCCTCTAGTTTCTAGGGCATAGCTAGTTAGGCTAGGTCTAGAGGGAGGCAAGCAGATCTTCGCTTGGATTCCCGACATCGTCTAGAGCTTGGTTTGGTATAATTTTTGTACCCCTCTCTCGTTGTATCTCCATTATTTTATATGCTTTGGTACAATTGTTAAGACAATATAGTATTCATCTTATTAATGTTCTTGGTTGCAATGTTCATTGTCTACTTTGATTATATGCTTAGTATAATTAGTTTATCATTGTGTTTATGCATAAGTTCGTATAGCATTCACCCTAATAAGGTACCATTGGTGAGTGGTAGAGATCATGTAAGCGTGGTGCTTATATGTTATTTGCCTGTGAATACACTCTATATTCTGGGTCATGTGGTAGATCACGGATGTGACACTCCCGTTGAGTCCTTTGTGGTCCACTCTCCAAGTATAGGTTGAGGAAGTAGGGCCTAGTTACGAAGGAAGGGAGAGGTTTCTGTACTTAAACTTCCCTAAGTAATGCCCCTTATGTGTGGATATAATAATGATCTTAGCCATGATGACTAGGTGTAATTGCACTAATCAACATATGCTTTGATTTGTAGTCAAGGATAACTTAGGAAATTATTCCTCTAATATTCTAACTTGACCATGCTATTGCCCTTGGTAGGAGTGCTCTGAGTGATTTACTTATTATAATGCTTGATTAGTACACATGATATACATCTTATCTTGTGACTTACCCCTGTTATGAGTAGAGTGATTGGTTATGGTTTATTTCTCCATCAATGTTATAAGTTATCAATACATGTCCAAAGCTACACTTTCCCTGTGGTAAAATATAAATACGATAGCTCGTATACTCTTAGGTGAAGTGCTACAATGGTATAATTATCTGTCCGCTTACAGAATCCTTTTCATTCATATCTTTATATTCTTTCTGGTCACATTAAATGATAAACATCTACTTAGTATTATTCTTGTAGTAATGCTAGCTAGTACCAACAAACATTTTTGACACCATCACTAGGGATGACAACCTAGTTTAGTAATGCTAGAGGTGTAGAAAATTAATAGGTGACTACTAAAACAAGTGAGGAGTTAATAAATACCAACAAGCATTTCTAGTGCCGTTGCCGAGGAAGATAGCTAGAATAGGAAGTATTGATAAACTTGTATAAATTGATGTGATTGAAATAGCTATTGACCTCTGCTCAAACAGGCTTACCCTTGTTTTATCTACTTGTGTATCTTATGCAGGGTAATGTATGATTGGTTTCAACCTATCGACAAACTTCATTGACGATCCAGAAGCGCTACTCAAGAGAACTAAGGCTAAACTTGAGAGAGTACTAGCTTTAGAGTTGGAGGATAGTCGTATAAGGCGAAGCCTAACACTAGAATTTGAAGCCATGGCTAACAAGAGTCTTCGTGAATTCTCTGCTCCAACTATAGCCAACATTCGTACTGGACTTGAAGTCAATGTTGGAGACAATGGATTCGAGCTCAGGCCTGCTTTCATCAATATGGTGCAAGCCAGCCAGTTTTGTGGAAAGGCATACGAAGATGCAAGTGCACATCTCCAACACTTTCTGGAGATCTGCAGCACCTTCACTATCAAGGGAGTAACTAAGGATGCTATTCTACTTCGCCTTTTCCTATTTTTACTCTTGGGGAAGGCAAAACAGTGGTTCTATGCCAACAAAAAAGAAAAACCACATGGGATAACTGCTCCACTGTCTTTCTAGCAAAGTTCTTTTCCATAGGCAAGACTAATGCTTTGCGTGGAAGAATCTTAAGTTTTCAGCAGCATCATAATGAATCTGTCCCTGAGGCATGGGAATGCTTTCAAGACTACGTATCAGAATGTCTTCATCATGGGATGAAGAATTGGCTACTCATGTAGACCTTTTACCACGGGTTAACCACTAGTACCCATGAGACAATGGATGCTGCTGCTGGAGGTGCTTTTCTGTCACTTAACCTTAGAGATGCAACAACTCTTTTTGAGAAGATGGCCTCCAATCAAAGCTGAAATGAAGAACGTACTCAGCCTCACAAGAGAGGAGGAGGAATGCATCAACTCAGGGAGGTAGACATGTTGTCTGCCAAGATGGACCTGCTAATGATGAAACTTGAAGACTGAGTTAGTGAGAAGAAAGAAGTCATGTACATTCATGATTCCCGCATGACTTGAGAAGTGTGTGGCGATACTAGGCATTCAGGGAATAATTGTCCTAAAACTCAAGAGGATGTGAACTACATCAATAACAACAATTATCATCCTCAACAGAATCAAGGATGGAATCAGCAACAGAGGCCAAACTATCAAGGTAACTTTCAAGGTAATAATTATAATAACTTCAATCAACCACCCTTAAGAGAATTAGTTGCTGGTCAATCTAGACTTGTGGATCAGATGTCTAAGAAAATAGTTTCTAATGATAAAATCCTAGAGAACATAAGTGCTAGAATGGATACTTTTGCTTATGCAATTAAGAACTAGCATAGCTTTAATAAAATGATAGAATCACAAATAGCTTAGCTGGCAGCTGTTGTTCCTCCATACGACAAAGGTAAGATTCTAGGGCAGCCGTAAGATTTAGAAACTGTAAATCTTGTTGATATTCACAATGCAGCTTTCTACTACACTCAACCATCAGAGGAAATGTGGATAGATTATTCTCTCCCTGACAAGAAAGGTGATCTAGGGAGACCTATCATTCCTATCTCCATTGGACCTCATATCTTTCAGGAAGCTATCTGTGACTTCGGAGCAAGTATCAACATCATGCCTAAGGTAATTTATGATAAGATTCTAGGAGATCCTTTGTTGTACACAAATATGCATTTGCAGCTTGCAGATCAGTCACTCTGCTACCCCAAAGGAATTCTAGAAGATGCCATCATTCGAGTGGGACAATCATATGTTCCCGTAGACTTTGTGGTTCTAGAAACAGGTGGAGATTCGACGGCACCCATCATTTTGGGCCGACCTTTCCTAGGCACCATGAAGGCCATCATCTACGCGGACATCGCCAAGATTTGTTTCACTATCAAGGATAAGAAGGAGAAGTTCTCATTGAAGGACCGTATACTATATTCTCCCGCTCATCAACGGAAGGCATACTTGCCCGAAGAGACAACAGCAGTGACTAAGAAGAAGAAGAACAGAAGGAGGAAGAACAAGACCAGCCAGTCACCTGAAGAGACAATCAACATAATTAACACCATCTGATCGGAGTACGACCACCTCTTTGCTCCACCATTTCTTGCTAAGAAGGATGACCCTAGCGTACCGACGATCGAGTGTACCATTGGTCAGAAGATCTTCCGCAAGACTTTTTGCGATGTTGGATCGGGTGTCAAGATAATGTCAAAGGTAACATATGAATATTTATTTGATAACGAACCTTTGTACCTGCCATATATGCAGCTATAGATGGTGAACCAATCAATCCGATTTCTAGAGGGCATAGCAAAAGACATAATGGTCAAGATTCAAGATCACTATGCTCCCGCCGACTTCATGGTCCTAGATATGGAGGAAGAAGATGATTCACCTATTATTCTGGGAAGACCGTTCCTCAATACTACCAATGCAGTCATCTACGTCGGATTTGGATAAATCCACTTCCAGTTCCTAGGAGAAAAGGTACGCTATTACTTTAACAGTTAAACTACTTATGAGCAGTCGAAGAAGACCCGCTCCTAGAGGAGATGTCGATCATCCCACCGATAAGAGGATCAACTCCCTAGGAATGGATGGCAGGATTATGAAGGAGAAGTTGAGAAGGACTTGTGTCAATCCTGATTGAACGAATGGAACGATGAAGAGCCTGAAGCCCCACCAAAGATGAAACCACTCCGCCAACATCAAGCTCACAGACTAAACAGGTATGGAAAGAGAAGATAATATCATCACTATCACAAGAAGAGCAGTCATCTGAGTCTCCATCACTGAGATCAGATGATGCACCTAAAAAGCAAGTACTCTCTCCTACCTAATCCAGTCCGGAGGACTTTAAAAATCCAAACCCTTGTCGTGAGGTAATATCGGTAGTTATCGATATTTACTTTCTAGCATTGCATTAATTATTTTCTTCTAGCATATTTACTTTTCTGCATTTGCATTGCATTAGAGAAAGGAGAAAAATAAAAAGATTACTTTATTTCATATCATCAATATTGCATATTAGAAAAAAGGAAGAAAGTTTCTTTACTACATTCCAACATTGCATCATATAAAAATCCTAAACCCCATGAGAGTAGGTCTACGGTGTGTAAAAGCCCATGGAACTATTCACTATGATGGCATAAAAATAAAAATAAAAATAAAAATTATCATGCATACATATTTCCTTTATGTATTATAAAAATAGAAAATCCAAAAAGATACTAAATAGATCTCCTGCAAAAATTTTGTCACTAGAAAATCTGTCTAAACTCATAAGAAGAATAAATTCTTGTATGGCTGACCAGTAACCCTTATTCCTAATCCAAGCCTCGAGTTTTTTATATTCTTGTTGGAGTATTTTGCAGGATGGTACAAATGATCAAGAGTAAATTCATTCGGCTGTAGACATCTCATCCTATTCATAGGTGAGAAGGACCACCGCCAACAAACCATGCTCTAAGAAGGATCACTCAACATTCAACAACCAACCACGACAACATCTAGGTTGGGGGAGGAGCATCTCGCATGTATCTAGCTAAGTATTTCTTCCCTTTTGGTACTATTTTTGAGTTTGCTATATGGTTGCTAAAGAAATAAAAAGATGCATAACAAACCAAAACAAAATAAACATTTATCCGAGCAAGTTATATCGATATAGTAAGGTGTGATTTAAAAACTTTGAAAGCAAAATAAAAAGTGTGTTTAGTTTTCTATTCTTTAGAGCTAAATAAATAATGGAGTCTAGGTAAGCTCTTGCATTGGAAATGATGAATAGTTGCTCTGTCATAATTCCTTTCAAGTACCTAGTTTTCAGCCTTGAATTCTCCTGAGTTTTGGATATGACTGATTTGATATAAGAGTTTACTCTGAACTTGAAACTCATGGGTAGCATATGCTTGATCTAAGTCTAGGTAATTGACGGATATGATATGAGATGGTCTGAGTTGTTGTTTATCTTATTTCTAGCGATACTAGAGTTTTGGAGATTTATCTTTTGAAAACATAAAATCTATCATGATGAGCTTCTATATGACAAAGCTTGAATTCCTATCAGAACCATATATGATGTTTAGACTAGGAAAACCTTTCACTCATACATGTTGCTTGCTATTGCATTGAGTTCAGTCAAGCTTTGTTGATGCCTTATGAGAGGTTTGTCATGCTCTTAAAATCAAGATCACGTAGACACCATCCACATATGCACTACTCCTACACTAGGGGTAGGCACAAAAAACATGCCATTCCATCTAGATCCACCCAAAAATGTTTTACTCTTACACTAGGAGTAAACACCAAAAAATACCCTATAGGATATACCCCAAATAAATGCTATAATTTCTTGTTGTTATCTCTTAAAAGTTTTGTTGTAGAGAAGAGGCATGTGGCTATGCAAAAGTTATTCATGAAAAAAGGAGAGAAAAATAAAAGTATTAGAAAAAATGGATAGGTGTCCGAGATATCTAAAACAATGGGTACTCAGATGCCCGCCTGAAAAAAGTGATGAATAAGATAGCCCACATTTTCTTGCAAAGTTGTTTCCAAGTTTTAAAAGAGAGATATGATTTCAAGGAGTAAAGAAGAATTAGGTTAGCCACCATATATATATCGACCCTATACCACATGCACATCTTGATTTGATTGTATGACTTAACTCTCTTTGGATCCAAGGTTTGACTTTACAACATATGTGTTGTAAGTATGCTCTTCCATGCTATCACCATTCCTATGAGCTCCACATAAGCATTAGTTGTAGGAAGAGAAAGACATAATATCATCATTGCCTTGGAGAGGATCCGCAAATACCACATATATTGAGAGATCTGAGAGTGTCATACAATGAAAGCTCTAAGTTTTATTTTGAAAACTTACAAAAACTCTGAAATAATGGTTGAGCAAAGACTTGAGACATAGTGCTTGACTTGATTGTTATGTCTTTCAATTGCTCAAGACCCAAGTGAAAGCTAAGAAGCTCCATGGTTGAAGGTAATATGGGTAAGTTTAAAAGTCAGATCAGTTTATTCTAATCTGGAGGAGAATTTTTGTTTGAACGTATGTGTACTTTTGAGGCGTGAAAGCATTGTAGCAACTCCCGATGCAAATTTGCTGAGTCTAGCTTTGCTAAGGGACTAGAAAAGGTTAAGCTTGGGGGGAGCTTGTTGATGGTAGTTATCTACCATATTAAACCACCAACATAACTTGAATAAATGCTTAAAATGGATCACCAATAGAAACTTAGGGGTTTAAACTAACAATTTCCATAAGTTTTGGTGAATCTGTATTTTCTACAGGGTATATCTAGAAAACTGGAAAGGGGGATCAAAACATCAAAAGGAATTAAATTTAACCACGACCAAAACTATTCTAGAAGACTCCAGAGGACTCCAAGAGGCAACCCCCTGAGGCAGAGCCCCACCCAAGTGCCGCCCGGTCCCTAGCAGTGGCCCCCGCCTGTCAGCTTCTGGAATGTTCCTCCACCGCCTCCCTAGACTGCATCTACGCCGTTCTTCAAGTTGGTTTAATCCAAGGGCTCATGTTGGACCCTCTGGGCTATATAAGGAGACCCCAGCCCCCCTGAGGCATCAAGTCATCCAGAGCTAGAAACCCTAATATCCTCAGAGCTCCTCTAGTTTCTAGGGCATAGCTAGTTAGGCTAGGTCTAGAGGGAGGCAAGCAGATCTTCGCTTGGATTCCCGACATCATCTAGAGCTTGGTTCGGTATAATTCTTGTACCCCACTCTCATTGTATCTCCTTTATTTTATATGCTTTGGTACAATTGTCAAGACAATATAGTATTCATCTTATTCATGTTCTTGGTTGCAATGTTCATTGTCTACTTTGATTATATGCTTAGTATAGTTAGTTTATCATTGTGTTTATGCATAAATTCATATAGCATTCACCCTAATAAGGTACCATGGTTGGGTGGTAGAGATCATGTAAGCATGGTGCTTATATGTTATTTACCTACGATTACACTCTATATTCTAGGTCATGTGGTAGATCGCGGATGTGACACTCTCGTTGAGTCCTTTGTAGTCCACTCTCCAAGTATAGGTTGAGGAAGTAGGGCCTGGTTACGAAGGAAGGGAGAGGTTTCTATACTCAAACTTCCCTAAGTAATGCCCCTTATGTGTGGATATAATAATGATCTTAGCCATGATTACTAGGTGTAATTGCACCAATCAACGTATGCTTTGACTTGTAGTTAAGGATGACTTAGGAAATTATTCCTCTAATATTCTAACTTGACCATGCTATTGCCCTAGGTTGGAGTGCTCTGAGTGATTTACTTATTATAATGATTGATCAGTACTTATCATATACATCTTATCTTGTGACTTACCCCTATTATGAGTAGAGTGATTGGTTATGGTTTATTTCTCCATCAATGTTATAAGTTATCAATACATGTCTAAAGCTACACCTTCCCTGTGGTAAAATATAAATATGATACCTGGTATACTCTCAGGTGAAGTGCTACAATTGTATAATTATCTGTTCGCTTGCAGAATCCTTTTGATTTATATATTTATATTCTTTCTAGTCACATAAAATGATAAACATCTACTTAGTATCATTCTTGTTGTAATGCTAGCTAGTACCAACAAACATTTCTCGCACCATCACTAGGGATGAAAACCTAGTTTAGTAATGCTAGAGGTGTAGATAATTAATAAGTGACTATTAAAACAAGTGAGGAGTTAATAAATACCAACAGTGATCGAGTAAAAGCCTTACGTCCAGTCGGCGTTTGCCTTTGCGTTGGATTGATTGTATGATTGTGTGTCCAAGGGGTGCCCCTATCCTCTCTTTATATATGGAGAGAAGGCTGAGGTGCAACTCTAGTCCTAGTTGGATACAATTGAGGAGTTCTAGATCTATTACAGAGTCTAACTTTCATAATATTCTGACTAGGTCGGTCTTCATTGCTTGATGTCCATGCCTTCTTGGTCCGTGTCCTTCGATCTTGACCGTGAGCTCGGGACGGGCCCCTAGATAGAAGTCGACCTGATACAGAACCCTATAGGTCTCGTATTGACAAGCCCTCGAGCAATTCATGGTTAAACTCAAAAACCTTTTTGTTCCTCCAGGTTCTTCCGGGTAGAAACAAGGTTGATTCAGGTAATTTTCGAAGAGAAACCCTGAAATGTTCTTATAAGAACTTCTGAGTGGAGTGCACTTTTTTGTAAAAAAGTGTATCCAATAGGTGTAGCCCCCGAGCCTCTTGCTATTTGGAACAAAAAGTTAGAGGGTCTTTTCTGCAAATTTCCTAGGAAAAAATAAAAAACATTCCCTGAGGACATGTACCCTGTAGCCCCGAGCCTGTGTTCGAGTACTTTCTTTGAATTGAAGTAGTCGGATGTCGGATTTGAAGTAAATAAATTCGGACGTGCAGGAATAATAAATGCCCACCTACTTGTCAGAAAAGCAGTTGAGCATTAAAGTCATTGGAGTCACGGGCAGCATAGTAACGGGATATCCATCTAAATATGCCACTCGATTCACTGTAGCTTCTTGTGCGTACGTATTGTACCCATCTGATGCAGTCTACAAACACCTGACCCACCCTGAGTGATCTTGACACAGTGATGTTGAAATAGACATAGTCCATGTAAACCATACTGGGCCTATAAATACCCTCCTGGTGAGCATGAGCATAGCAGTTGAGTAGAAGCAGAAAACTAGCATGTCATGACCATGAATACGATAGTGTGTGAAGTAGATCAGCCCCGGGCATGTACAAAAAAGTTTGCAGAGCTTGTAGTGAGTAGAAGAAGTCTTGTAAAAGAGACTAGAGATAGACTAGTCCCGCAGCGGAATACCACCATGTGGTCTGTGAAGGCAAGTAGAAGAAACCTTGTGATAAGGAACACGTTCCATCATCTAGTAGTCCCATGTCAGTTCTTCTATTTGGCTTGTTCACATTTGTTCACTAGTGATCAATTTCTGGTCCAAGTGATCATGGTGGAAGGGGCTTGGGTAGACAGATGCCTGTAGATGTCGCCCAAACCTAGTAGGCCAGGAAGTATTGCACCGTTGACACCAGTCTTGGATGCACTGCATTCCCACAATGAAATAGTGGTCCGAGTAGAGTGTGTTCTACGTTGTAGCAACTAGGACCTTTGTTGTAAATTAGCTAGCCTAGTGGCCAAATTCCATTGGGTTCCTTGTTGCTAGTTGAATGGTTGCTTGTACCGAATTCGATGGGTCTTGTAAGATATGTAATCTTGTATCCCTTGCTAGAATAAAAAATTCTATTGCAAAGTAGAATCTATGCTTGTAGGAGTTAAAGTCGAGTAATATATAGATCATCCGGGTACTTGTCAAGGTATTCGGGTAAATGTTGAAACCGTCCAGGTGCTTCCGGAGTCCCTAGATGAAAAATGAAAAATCTTCGGGTGCTTTTGGAGTAGCTGGGTGAAAAGCTAAAACTATCCGGTAAATCTTTGGATTATCAGATGCAATCAGCCAGTCATACCAGGTACCCGAGGATCCTTGTAAGGGGATATGTATGGAAACAAATCTGCCCGTTGCTCCGCAGTATGAAAAGGCATGCCGATGTCACGTTAGTTGCCTCATCCATTAAATGCAGAAGGGAAACCGTCATGCCTCTCTGAGTGGCATGATTATCGAACCACGTGGGCTCTAAAAATCTTTATAAAATCAAACTTGCCCCGTTCCTCATTTCTCCACGCCACATTATGCCATCTGCCAAAACCCTAACTTATTTAGCCTCTGCCTCCATCCTCGGTGGCCTCGTAGCAACCTTCGCCGTCGCTCAGCCTAGGCAATCAGTTTTTACCGATAGATCGGTTTGATTTAGTTGGTTTTAAAAAACTTCGGTTTGAGCAAACTAACAACCAATCGGTTGATCAGAAAGTCAAAAACCGACAACATCGGTTATAGTTTTGCAGTTCGGATTTTCGGTTTCAACCGAACAAAACCGAGATCCTCGGATCCACAAACCCGCCTCCAATTCGGTCTGCCACCTTTGTCTCCCATCCAAGTCAGTGGACGCATCACTCTGTTGCCGCGTTTCGATGCGAAGCCATCGCCGCATGCCTGCTGTCATTAGCCTGTCGCCTCTGTCCTTGTCCGGCAAACGCGCCGCTGTGACCTTCTGATCCGACTGCTTTCATCCGCCACCTCCGTCTCTGTCTGATCTGTAGCCGGTGGCCAGCGGTCGGTACACCGTAGCCGCCACCGGCTTGATGGGTGGCCGTGCACCTCTGAGGCTGAAGCTCCAAGGAATATGGTTTGGAGTGGTCTGTGCCTACGTGTCGATGTGCGGTGTGTATTGGGCGGCTGGGACTTGGGAGTTCCTGTGCTTGTTAGGCTCTAGAGACTTAAGGACTTAAGTATGGGCCATCTTGGGCTAGGCTTTTGGCTGAACACATGCTGGCTGCTGCTCTAACTCGCTGATTGCTGAAAGTTGGTTTGCTCGGTGATCCTATACCGTAACATCAGCTTCTCGGTTTATTGGTTTGGTTGACCATGGAAATCAAAGCCAAAACCAATGACTGAACTTCATAGATACTAAAACTAAAAAAACCAACATTTCTGTTCGGTTTGGCTTGGTTTGGTTCGGTTTTTGGTTTTCGGCGTAAATGTGCTCAGTCTGAGCCGTTGCATAGCGTGTGCAATCTCATTCCTTTAGGAAGGGCACCACTATTGATGGGAAAAGGTCCAAGCACAAAGAGGAGCAGCACCAAGGTGAAGGATGTAGATTGGGAGATTACTGGAGCAGAGACCCTGAGCTCGTTGAGATGGCGGCAGCGACCAAGATCTGGCCGACGCCAACCATGAAGCTGAAGCATCCGAAGAGACTCCATGAGCAGCGCTTGCTTTCGAAGCAGAGGCTGAGCGGATGGGAGGCGGCTGGAGAGCATCGAGTGCTTGTGCTCCAATCTAGTCAGATTGTCTTATTCGTCCCTTTTGTTGAGCATGGACTTTGCCTGCCTGCTTGCCCTTTCCTTCATGGATTTCTGTATTACTACGGCATAAGTCTAAACCATCTAAATCCCAACTCCATCCTCCATCTTTCTGTGTTTGTTCATCTTTGCGAAACTTTCCTTGGAATTCCATCTTCCTTCACTCTCTTCTGCTACTTCTTCAAATTAAAACCCCACAATAGTGCCGCCAAACCCAGTGTCTTGGGTGGTACCGAGATCCAATTTCATCTCGTGAAAATAAGAGTACTTTGATTACAATCTGGTAGACTCGGTGAAGGATTAAAGAGCCAAGTGGTTTTATGCCGAGAATGTCCTACTGGCCCTGGCAGTGCCTATCGATGTTGGGCCAAGTTCAACAATCGCTTGGAGGAGGCATTGACTTCGAGTGAAACAGAGAGAATTAAGCCATTTTTGAAGGAGATAAAGGCCTTGAAAATATGAGGCCTATCTAGCGTAGGAATAGTCGCCAGCTTCATCAGGTGCTAGGTGCAACCTCTTCGGGGCAGGGTGCACTATGGTTTTAAATACATTGGGTTAGAAGATCCTACCGGATGTCCAAGGATGAGCTTTCTGAGGAAGAAATCCTAGAGAGGCTTCATAATATTCTGAAGGACGTCTGCATCATTCCTCTTCAATTCAAAGAAAGAGATGCCGACCACTAGCCAGCTGCTGTAAGTGTAATTTTATATATCTTCACTTGTTCTATACTTGATATGCATGATGTATAACTGAACTCCTATCTACTAAATGTAGCACTTGGGGCAACCTTTCAATGATCTGCCCGAGTTGCCTGTGGACAATGACCTGGAAGAAGCCGAAGCAGGGGATGGTGCCCATTTAGCCAGGGATGATGCCACAAGTGCCGCCACAGCCAACCCGGCTGAAGATGAGATTACGCAAATTGCAGACAGTTCTGCGATGCAGCCGGGTGCAGAAGCGAGTACTCAGAGCCCAAAAAGAAGTCTAGACACGAAGATTGCTACTGCTAGTGCCTCTGTGCCTAAGAGACCCTGTTGTGTATGCACAATGAAAACAGGTATCATGCTCTTAGGTGAGCATTCCATTGCATACATCAATTTGCCCGAGTATTATTAGTACTGAGTTCAATACTCATAAATAACAGGGGATCAGTGAGTAGAACTCCTCGAGGGCGACGAAGAAGAGGAAGAGAAGTCCCTTGTTCGGCATCGACGAGTCTTGTTACTTAATATAATCTATCAAAGAGCAATATAGTGACTGCTTACTGCTAATCTTTCAGATGTTTTAACTCAGTAGTACCCAGACACCGTCCTAAGGAGAGGGAGGAGCAGTCAGGCAGAAGCCACCGATGCTAAAACAATCGGGTACCGTAATAGTTCTGGGTTCTTTGAGCACACTAGGAGCGATACCCAGTGGTGGATGGATGACTGGCCCTATTGTCCGATGAAGGAGTGCATCTAGGTAAAAAATGGTAATATACTTAAAGTCTTCTGTAGGCGTCTTCTAGAGTTGTCAAAATATTAGGATTTTTGTCATACAGGACTCTAAAGACGTCAAGCCCCCAGACCAGCACACTTGGTGATCAGGTGTTGCAAGATCCACAGAGGGTCGAGCCCCAAGACTCAGAGCGCACCAAGAGTTAGCAGCTTGAAGCTGCACACGGGACCAATACCAGCGCAATAGGGCTCACTGGGATGGATGAAAACCTGGTCGACCAGCCGAGTGCCCCTCCGCCCATAGGGACAATAGAAAAGGCTATACAAGCTGATCCTCGAAACTTGGAGCTGATCGCCACCCAGGTGGTGAAGGAGTTTGATCCCAGCCACCAATTGGCCGAGCTGACGTCATCCTAGGCCGGCTTCATAGTGGGGGCGGAAACTTTTGATGAGAAATTCAAGGTAAATACCTAGCCAAATCTGTAGTATATGCATATCTGAATGTCTTATCTAGCTTAGAAACATATATCTATTGGACACAATGTATGGCAGAAAAATTCAATGCCCACACCTAAGAAGTTGAAGACCGGCTTAATGCCAAAATTACTCGTCTGAAGGAAGAGCACAACAAGAAGGAAGCTGAGTAGGCCACAGAACATCAGAACCATGAACAGGCGGCACATACCCTGCGAGCCCAGATCGGGTACTTGGAGAAGGAGAAGGATAAAGCTGTTGAAGACCTAAAGACCATGACTAGGAAAACCAAGCTCCTTGAAAATAAATGGAAGGGTATGCTCCCACTCAACATTCTTGTTGTCTCAGAGGTAACTCCAAGTAGTTTTAACTTCTTGAACCATGATTTTACTTTCTTACAGTCAAGCAGGAGGAAACCAATTGGCTGAGAAGTGATCTTCAAGCCATGACTGACACTCTGAGGAGCAAGCACAACGAGCTTGAAGAGGTAACTAAACGAGCGAGTGAAGAACTTGCCCAGGCTAAGTTAATTAGACATAGTGCTGATCAAGACCTTGTGTAGGCTCTAAAATCATTAAAGGACTTGACCTCCGAACTTGAAGCTACTCGAAAGGAGAATAGTGACTTGTGGAGCGCCATGCAGCACGTCACCAATCTCATCCAAGTTCTAGAAGACACTCGAAAGTCCTGGGTTCAATTCTTTCCATTGATACCAGAGCGCTTCAACACGTATGTGCATACATCTACCAAGGCATGTGTCCACTCAGTCCTAGCACAAATCCAAGTGCTTTGGCCAACTATTCCTCTGGAAAAGCTCATAGAAGAAATTGAAGATGAAGCAGTTGTTCAGGCCGTGGAAGAAGCTGAGGACGCAATGGAGAACCTAGCTAGCGATATTTCAAGCCAACTTGACATGACAGGAGGCTAGCCAATTGATCAGCCCCCACAGTAGAATCATAGGCCTTTGAAGAAACCTGTGTAATATTGGTTACTGGATGTAGAGAACAATGCTCATTTAGGCTGGTAGGACTTAGCCTATTTTATAAATGTTGATATAATCACCCTGATTGTCGCGTAGTCAAGATAGGACCATGTAATAACCGACCTTAAGTGCAAGAAAGCACTTGATCATATAAGGTGACTATAGAAGTGTCTTCCTTAAGGCTCACACGCTAGAAGAGCAAGTTAGTTGCCTTCTTTTGAGATAATCTATTACGGGCTTGGCATATATTTAGCATAAAAGCTAAGTACCATATGCTTTGCAATAATAAAAACTTAGTCGTAGGATGTCAGCCGACTGATTGACGTAGACGGCGTATCCTAGATTCATAGAGACACATACTAGCATGGTTAGCCAGTGATTCTCTAAACAAAATGACTTATTTTAAGCTGGAGACATACATCGGCACTAATAGCCAGGATGTCTCTCATCCAGGTAAAAATATTACCCCTACCTAGCGCGCCAGCTGTCGGTGTTTGATGATAGACAACTCGTCATGGGGTTACCCAAGATGATTGTTCGAGGAGCCAGCGAACCTAGGAACTTGACAGTAACACAAGGGACAAGCGATTTATACTAGTTTAGGCCCTCGTGATCGAGTAAAAGCCTTACGTCCAGTCGATATTTGCATTTGCATTGGATTGATTGTATGATTGTGTGTCCAAAGGGTGCCCCTAGCCTCTCTTTATATATGGAGAGAAGGCTAAGGTGCAATTCAAGTCCTAGTCAGATACAATTGAGGAGTTCTAGATCTATTACAGAGTCTAACTTTCCTAATATTCTGACTAGGTCGATCTTCATAGCTTGAAGTCCATGCCTTCTTGGTCCGTGTCCTTTGATCTTGACCATGGGCTCGGGATGGGCCCCTGGATAGAAGTTGACCTGATACAGAACCCTATGGGTCCCATATCGACAATCACCAATAGAAACTTAGGGGTATAAACTGATAAATTCTAGAAGTTTTGGTGAATCTGTATTTTCAGCAGGGATATTCTAGAAAACCAAAAAGGGGGATGAAAATGTCAAATAGAACTAAACTTAACCCTGACAAAAACTACTCCAGAAGGTTCCAAAGGACACCACACCGTGGTGGACCCTGAGGGGCTACCTGGTGGGCCGCATCTATCAGCAGCTTCCAGAATGTTCCTCCACCACCTCCTAGGATTGCATCTACACCGTCCTTCAAGTCGGTTTGATCCAAGGGCTCACGTTGCATCCTCAGGGCTATATAAACAGACCCTAGACCCTCTCCCTATAGGCATCAAGTCATTTAAGATCAAGTCACCTAGAGCCAAAAACCCTAATCTCCTCAAAGCTCCTCTAGTTTCTAGGGCATTAGCTAGTTAGGCTAGGTCTAGAGGGAGGCAAGCAGTTCTTCGCTTGGATTCCCGACATTGTCAAGAGCTTGGTTCGGTATAGTTCTTATACCCCTCTCTCGTTGTATCTCCATTATTTTTATATGCTTGCTACAATTGTTATGACAATATTAGTATTCATCTTGTTCATATTCTTGGTTTCAATGTTCATCGTCTACTTTGATTATATGCTTAGTATAGTTAGTTCATCGTTGTGTTTATGCATAAGTTCATATAGCATTCACCCTATTAAGAACCCATGGGTGGGTGGTAGAGATCATGTAAGAGTGGTGTTTATATGCTATTTACCTACAAATACACTCTATATTCTGGGTCATGTAGTAGATCAAGGTTGTGACATTACCGTTGAGTTCTTTGTAGTCTACTCCCTGAGTATAGGTCGAAGAAGTAGGGCCCAGTTGCAAAGGAAGGGAAAGCTTTGTTGTCAAACTTCCCGAAGTAATTCCCCTTATGTGTAAATTCAATGGTGACCTTAGCAATGACTATTAGGTGTGATTGCACTAATCAACGTATGCTTTGACTTGTAATTAAGAATGAGTTAGGAATTATTCCTCTAATATTCTAACCTGACCAAGCTAATGCTATAGATATGAGCGCTCTAAGAGATTTATTTATCATTATTATGAACTTGATCAATGCTTATCATGTATATCTTTTGTCTTGCGATTTACTCCTGTTATGAGTAGAGAGATTGTTATGGTTTATTTCTCCATCAATGTTATAAGTTATCAATACATGTCCAAAGCTACACCTTTCCTGTGGTAAAATATAAATACGATACCTGGAATACTCTGAGGTGAAGTGCTACAATGGTATAATTATTTGTTCGCATGCAGAATCCTTTCCATTCATATCTTTATATTCTTTCTAGTCACAGGAAATGATAAACATCTATTTAGTATTATTCTTGTAGTAATGCTAGATAGTACCAACAAATATTTCTGGCACCATCACTAGGGATGACAACCTAGTTCAAGTAATGATAGAGGTGTAGGTAATTAATAGGTGGCTACTAAAACAAGTGACAAGTTAATAAATACCAACAAGCATTTCTAGCACCGTTACCGGGGAAGGTAGCTAGCACAGGAAGTATTGATAAACTTATATTATTTGATGTGATTGAAATAACCATTAACCTTTGCTCAAATAGGATTACCCTTGTTTTGTCTACTTGTGTATCTTATGCAGGGTAATGTATGATTGGTTTTGACATCCTGACAAACTTCGTTGATGATCCAGAAGCATTATTGAAGAGAACTAGAGCTAAACTCAAGAAAGTTCTAGTTCTACAGTCGGAGGACAACCGAATAAGAAGGAGCTTAACACCAGAATTTGAGGCCATGGCCAACAAGACTCTTCACGAATTCTCTGCTCCAACCACCGCCAACATTCGCACTGGACCTGAAAGTGATGTTGGATAGAATGGATTTGAGCTCAAGCCTGCACTCATCAATATGGTGCAAGCCAGCCAATTTTCTGGGAAGGCACATCAAGATGCAAGTGCACATCTCCAACACTTTCTAGAGATCTACAGTACCTTCACTATCAAGGGAGTAATCAAAGATGCTATTTTACTCTGCCTTTTCCCATTCTCACTCCTGGGAAGGCTAAACAGTGGTTCTACGCCAACAAAGACAAGAATACTACATGGGATATCTGCTCCACCACCTTCCTAGCCAAGTTCTTTCCCACAAGCAAGACCAATGCTCCGCGTGGGAGAATATCAAGTTTTCAGCAACAATATGATGAATCTGTTCCTAAGGCATGGGAATGTTTCCAAGACTACATATCAGAATGTCCTCATTATGGGATGGAGAATTGGCTACTCATGCAGACCTTCTACCACGGGCTAACCACTAGCACCCACGAGATAATGGATGCTACTGCTAGAGGTGCTTTCCTGTCACTCACCATTAGAGATGCAACATCCCTTGTTGAGAAGATGGCCTCCAACCAAAGCTGGAATGAAGAACGTACTTAGACTCATAAGAGAGGTAGAGGTATGCATCAACTCAAGGAGGTAGACATACTGTCTGCCAAGATGGACCTGCTGATGAAGAAGCTTGAAGACTGAGTTATTGAGAAGAAAGAAGTCATGCACATCAATGATTCCTGCATGACTTGTGAAGTGTGTGGCGACACTGGACATTCAGGGAACAATTGTCCTAAAACCCAAGAGGATGTGAACTACATCAACAATAATAACTATCATCCTCAATAGAATCAAGGATGGAACCAACAGAGGCTGAACTACCAAGGTAACTTTCAAGGTAATAATTACAATAACTTTAATCAGCCACCCTTGAGAGAGTTAATTTCTGGCCAATCTAAATATATGGATCAATTGTCTAAGAAGGTAGCTTCCAATAATAAAATCTTAGAGAATATAAGCACTATTGGATGGCTTTGCTTTTGCCATTAAAAACTAGCATCGCTTTAATAAAATGATAGAATCACAAATAGCTCAGCTAGCAGCTGTTGTTCCTCTGTACGACAAAGGTAAGATTCTAGGGCAGCCAAAAGATTTAGAAACTACAAATCTTGTCAATATTCACAATGCAACTTTCTACTACACTAAACCATCAGAGGGAAGCTGGATTGACTACACCCTTCCCGACGAGAAAGGTGATTTAGGGAGACCCGTCATTCCTATCTCCATTGGACGTCACATCTTTTAGGAAGCTGTCCGTGATTTTAGAGCAAGTGTCAACATCATGACTAAGGTAATTTATGATAAGATTCTAGGAGATCCTTTGTTGTACACAAATATGCATTTGTAGCTTGCAGATCAGTCGCTCTGCTACCCCAAGGAAATTCTTTAAGATGCCATCATTCGAGTGGGACAATCATATGTTCCCGTAGACTTTGTGGTTCTGGAAATAGGAGGAGATGAGAGGGCACCAATTATTTTGGGCCGACCATTCTTGAGCACCACAAAGGCCACCATCTATGCTGACACCGCTAAGATTTGTTTCACCATCAAGGACAAAAAGGAGAAGTTCTCATTTAAATACCGCATACTATATTCTCCTGCTCATCCAAAGAAGGCATACCTACCCGAAGAGACAACAGAAGTGGCCAAGAAGAAGAAGAACAGAAGGAGGAAGAACAAGACCAGCCAATCACTTGAAGAGATTGTCAACATGATCAAAACAATCCAATCAGAGTATGACCACCTCCTCGCTCCACCATTCCTTGAGAAGAAGGATAATCCTAGCGTACCGATGATCGAGTGTACCATTGGTCAAAAGATCTTCCATAAGACCTTCTATGACATTGGATTGGGTGTCAACATAATGTCCAAAGTAACGTATGAATATTTATTTGGTAATGAACCTTTGTACCCGACATATGTAGCTACAGATGGTGGACCAATCAATTTGATTCTCGGAGGGCATAGCAAAAGACATAATGGTTCGGATTCAAGACCACTACGCCCCCGCTGACTTCATGATCCTAAACATGGAAGAAGATGATGATTCACCCATCATCCTGGGAAGACCATTCCTCAACACTACCAATGCAGTCATCTACGTTGAATCTGGACAAATCCACTTCTGGTTCCCTAGAGAAAAGGTACACTGTTACTTTAATAGTTATACTACTTACGAGCAGTCGAAGAAGACCCACTCCAGGAGGAAACGTCGATCATCCCACCAACAAGAGAATCAACTCCTAAGAATGGATGGGGGGACTATGAAGTAGAAGTGATGAAGGACTAGTTTCAACCCCGATGGAATGAATGGGACGATGAAGAGTCTACAACACCCACCAAAGAAGAAGCTACTTCGCCAAAGTCAAGCCCACAGACCAAACAGGTATGGAAAGAGAAGGTAACATCATCACCATCATAAGAGGAGCAGTCATCTAAGTCTCCATCACCGAGATCAGATGATGCACATGATAAGTAAGTACTCTCTCCTACCTAGTCCTGTCCAGAGGACTTTAAAAATCTGAACCCTTGCCGTGAGGTAATATCGGTAGCTATCCTACTTTCTAGCACTGCATTAAATTATTTTCACTTTAACATATTTACTTTTTTGCATTAGCATTGCATTAGAGAAAAGACAAAAATAAAAAGTTACTTTATTGTATATCATCATTATTGCATATTAGAAAAAGAAAAATAAAAAGTTCTACTGCTTTCCATTATTGCATCATAAAAACCTTAAGCCCCATGTGAGTAAATTAACGGTGTGTAAAAGCTCATGGGAGTATTCACTGTGGTCATATAAAAATAAAAATTCCATGTATGCATATTTTAATTATACATTATAAAAATAGAAAATCCAAAAAGATAGTAAATAGACCTGCCAATAAACTCATAAGAAGAACAAATCCTTGAATGGCTGACCGCTAACCCTTTATCTTAATCCGACCTCGAGTTTTTGGTATTCTTGTTGGAGTATTTTGTAGGATGGTACATATGATCAAGAGTAAATTCACTCGACTGTAGACATCTCATAGGTGAGAAGGACATCCGCCGACAAACCCGCTCTAAGAAGGATCACTCAACATTCAACCGACCACGACAACATCTAGCTTGGGGGAGGAACATCCCCCATGTATCTAGCTAAGTATTTCTTTCCTTTGGTTTTATTATTTTTAAGTGTGTTATATGTTTGCTAAAGAAATAAAAAGATGTATAACAATCCAAAACAAAATAAAAATTTATCTTAAGATAGTTACATATATATTGGTGTGATCTTAAAACTTAAAAAGGAAAATAAAAAGTAAGTGTGTCTAGTTTCCTGTTTTTAAGAGTTGAATAAATAATGGAGTCTGAGATAAACTCTTGCAATGGAAATGATGAATAGTTGCTCTGTCGTAATTCCTTTCAAGTACCTAGTTTTCAGCCTTAAATTCTCCCGAGTTTTGGACACAACTATTTTGATTTAAGAATTTACTCTGAACCTAAAACTCATGGCTAGCATATGCTTGACCTAAGTCTTGGTAATTGACGGATATGATATGAGAAAGTCTGACCTGCTGTTTATCTTGTTCCTAGCGATACTAAAGTTCTGGAGATTTATCCTTTCATAAAAATTCATGATGAGCTCCTGTATGACAAAGTTGGAATTCCTACCAGAGCCATATATGATACTTAGACTAGAAAAACCTTTCACTCATATATGCTGCTTGCTTTGCATTGAGTTTAGTCAAGCTTTGTTGATGCCTTATGAGAGGTTTGTCATGCTCTTAAAATCAAGATCGCATACACACCATCCACATATGCACTACACCTACACTGAGAGTAGGCGCAACAATATGTCATTCCATCAAGATCCACCCAAAAAAAATATTTTACTCCTACACTAGGAGTGAACACCAAAAATATACCCTATAGGATATACCCTAAATAAATGCTCTAAGTTCTTGTTGTTATCTCTCAAAAGTTTTTGTTGCAGAGAACAGGTATGTAGCTATGCAAAAGTTATTCATAAAAAAAGAGAAAAAGAAAAGAATTAAAAAAAATGGACAAGTATCCAAGATATCTAAAACAATGGGTACTCAGATGCCCGCTTGAAAAAAAACGAATAAGATATCCCATGTTTTCTTGCAAAGTTGTTTCCAAATTCCAAAAGAGAGAGGTGTGTTTTCAAGGAGCAAAGTATAATTAGGTTAGCCACCATATACATCCCCCATACATCCATACACATGCATATCTTGATTTGGTTGTATGACTTAACTCTCTTTGGATCCATTGTTTAACTTTACAACATATGTGCTGCAAGTATGCTCTTTCATGTTTTCTCCCTACCTATGAACTCCACTATAAGCCTTAGTTGTAGGAAGAGAAAGGCATAGCAACACTATTGCCTTGGTGAGGATCCACAAATACCACATATATTGAGAGATCTGAGAGTGTTATACAATAGAAGCTTTGAGTTTTATTTTGAAAACTTACAAAAAAACTCTGAAATAATGGTTAAGCAAAGAACCTGAGACATAGTGCTTGACTTGATTGTTCTGTCTTTCAATTGCTCAAGACCCAAGTGAAGGCTAAGAAGCTCCATGGTTAAAGGTAATATGGGTTAGTTTGAAAGTCAAATCAGTTTATGCTAATCTAGAGGAGAATTTTTGTTTGAACGCATGTCTACTTTTGAGGCGTGGAAGCATAGAAGCAAATCCTGATCCAAATTTGCTGAGTTTAGCTTTGCTAAGGGACTAGCAAATGTTAAGCTTGGGGGAGCTTGTTGACGGTAGTTATTGTTAATCATAAATTGTCAACATAACTTGAATAAATGCTTGAAATGGATCAGCAATAGAAACTTAGGAGTTTAAACTGACAAATTCCACAAGTTTTGGTGAATCCGTATTTTCAACAGGGATATTCCAAAAAACTGGAAAGGGGGATGAAAACGTCAAATAAAACTAAACTTAACCGCGATGAAAATAACTCTAGAAGGTTTCAAAGGACACCAGAGGACACCATGCCACGACAGACCCCGAGAGGCTGCTAGGTGGGGCCGCCCGGCCCCCTGTGGGCCTCTCTCATAAACATCTTCTAGAATGTTCCTCCACCACCTCCTAGGATTATATCTACGCCGTCCTTCAAGTTGGTTTCATCTAAGGGCTCACGATGCATCCCCTAGGCTATATAAATAGACCCTAGCCTCCCCCAAGAGGCATCAAGCATTTGAGATCAAGTCAACCAGGGCCAGAAACCCTAATCTCCTCAGAGCTCCCCTAGTTTCTAGGGCATTAGCTAGTTAGGCTAGGTCTAGAGGGAGGCAAGCAGTTCTTTGCTTGGATTTCTGACATTGTCAATAGCTTGGTTCGGTATAGTTCTTGTACCCCTCTCTCATTGTATCTCCATTATTTTATATGCTTGCTACAATCGTTATGACAATATTAGTATTCATCTTGTTCATATTCTTGGTTTCAATGTTCATCGTCTACTTTGATTATATGCTTAGTATAATTAGTTTATCATTGTGTTTATGCATAAGTTCGTATAGCATTCACCCTATTAATGATCCAAGGGTGGGTGGTAGAGATCATGTAAGCGTGGTGTTTATATGCTATTTACCTGTGAATACACTCTATATTTTGGGTCATGTAGTAGATCACGGTTGTGATGTTACCATTGAGTCCTTTGTAGTCCACTCCCTGAGTATAGGTCGAAGAAGTAGGGCCCGGTTGCAAAGGAAGGGAAAGCTCTATTTTCAAACTTCCCGAAGTAATGCCCCTTATGTGTAGATTCAATGGTGATCTGAGCAATGACTACTAGGTGTAATTGCACTAATCAACATATGCTTGGACTTGTAATTAAGAATGACTTAGGAATTATTCCTCTAATATTCTAACCTGACCATGCTAATGCTATAGATAGGAGTGCTCTGATAGATTTATTTATCATTATTATGAACTTGATCAATGATTATCATATATCTTTTATCTTGTGACTTACCCCTGTTATGAGTAGAGAGATTGTTATGGTTTATTTCTCCATCAAAGTTATAAGTTATCAATACATGTCCAAAGCTACACCTTTTCTATGGTAAAATATAAATATGATACCTGAAATACTCTCGGGTGAAGTGCTACAATGGTATAATTATATGTCCGCTTGCAGAATCCTTTCCATTCATATCTTTATATTCTTTCTAGTCACATGAAATGATAAACATCTATTTAGTATTATTCTCATAGTAATGCTAGATAGTACCAACAAACATTTCTAGCACCATCACTGGGGATGACAACCTAGTTCAAGTAATGCTAGAGGTGTAGGTAATTAATAGGTGGCTACTAAAACAAGTGACTAGTTAATAAATACCAATAGTCATTAAGTATCAACACCTATGATACTAATGCTAATACACAAGCACTTAAGCTCACTAATGAAGAATAATAATGAACAAGAATTTGAACAAAGCGAAGCAATAAATACTAAATAAAGTATTGAAAATAAAGTACTGAATAAAGTGAATGCTAAATGAAAGAATTATAAAGGAGCTATACTAGACCCAAAAGACTCATTCAAACTCCGAAGACAGCTCCACTCTAGCTCTACTTCCACTACTAAGCTACTACTCTAGAGCTACACTAAGCTAGAGAGCTTGGAGAAGCTTGGAAAGCTTGGAAATGAATGGGGCTGAATGGAGCACTTCTCCATCAAGCACCACTACCCCTTTTATAGTGTTTAGAGGTAGTGGCGGTACTTATAAAGGGTGGAGAAGGTCGATTGAGGTGACTTGGGCGTCGGGCGACGTAGGGGGCCATCAGCCGGTGTTGGATGTCACCGCCTTACGATCGTAGGGCCTTGATTAGCTCCCAAAGGCAGTTGTGTTGACAGCACATGTGAAGATTTGGATAGGAAGTCAGTTCCAAGGTCGGTTGGAGGCCTCCAAGTCTATGACAATGGACCCAGGGATCCATGGCCCTCCATCTTGGCCTTTGGAGCAAACCGACGTTGGATCAATGGTGGAGACGCCTTGGAGGACCTCTCCCATGGATCAGTGACATGGCAGGGGCACATGGGTTGTTGACGGTGCCTATGTGGCGCCAGCGGATGTGGCATGTGGGCCCCTAGCCCCTTACCACATCTACTTGCTTCCTTTGTGTGTATTTTTCACCATTTTTGCTAAAATTCTTGCATACAAATATTTTTTCATGTACAAGTGGAACTAGGTGAATTCTAAAGCAAAATCAATACATGTGATGATGTTTTACCTCACTTTGCTTAGCTTTTGGGTGAAATGTTGATGGTCAAAATGGGTGTTAGTGACAATCAACAAGCTCCCCCAAGCTAAACCCTAAGCTATAAGTCTCGAGCAAAGATGCGGGTTTAGCATGGTATAGGTGTTGGATCAGGAGTTGTTACTTTGTAACGCTCTGCAAAACCTTATACACAAACAAATACTATCTTTTAAATTGAACATGTTAGCATTTAGAAATCCATCATCAGTCTCAGCAATGTGGGACTTATAGCTTTCACTTTGACCCAAGCAATTGTAAGATTGTGTAGCTAGATAGATACTTTTTTCCTTACTTTGGATTAGCTCAAACTTCCTAGAGGTTTTCAATAGATTTGAAAAGAAAACTTGCCTAAGTTCCTTAGATGGTTCACTCAAGTCTCCCAATGGTGTTTGAAACCTCACCAAGGCCATGGATCTTAGCCTTAACATCTATCCTAAAGCTTATGTGGAGCTTAAGGTAGGGAGTAAAAGCATAGCCTACTTGAATTGAATATATTGCTAAGTCAAACACTTGGATCACAAGGAGCAAAAAATCATACTAATTGATCAAGATGTGCATGTGTATGGTATATTTGGTGGAAGTGGTAATCCTTTAAGAAGTTTCCCTCCTCTAGCTTTTATTTTGAGAGGGCATGGCTACTTTTATTTCTAACTCTCTTCTCTCTTTTTTTACCACTAGAGCTTTTTGCTCTTTATTCTCTCTCTTTTTTTTGTAGCCCATGCCTCTCTTTTGATGAAAAATAGCTAGAGAGGTAACTTTGATTCTCATAGAGCCATAATATATAGAAAGCATGTGGTTGCGTATTCCTAGTGTAGGAATAGCATAAGTATGTGGGTGTACGTGATCTTGATCAAAAAGCATGACAAGTTTGTCTATCAACAAGGCTTGAAAAACTCAAAACAAACAAGTAGGTTTTATAGTGGCTTTATCATGTATGAATGAACATGTATTTGGCTCTGGTAGGAATTTATCACCATTGAGGAACTTCTAGCAAGAAAGTTTTAGCATTTTGCAAAACAAACTCCTAGTTGTTTTTACCATTCCTCAGATAGGTTAAAAGATTTACTCTAATCTTGGCTACAACATATCTCACAAGAACTTATATTTGGTTCTAGTATTTGCATCCCACAAAAGCATTCAACTTAAGATGAACTCTAAGTTATCATGCTCAAAACTTAAGAAGTATCAGGTTTAAAGCTAATATGTTGCTAAGAGAGAGGTTAGTCAGATAGATTTCCTTTTCTTCCTTTTGCAATTGAGCTATTAAGGTGGGGATGTGTAGGTGGTTCATCCACGCTCAAAGGGCACTCGTATGTCCAATGTTCCAACCTCTTTCAAATAGAATAGCAATCCCAGAACCTACAAAAGATGAAGCACATTTGTTGTTCTAATTGATCCAATGCACAGTACTGGGGAAGAAAAGAATGAGTTCAGAAAGAAAAGGTAAGTCCTTGGCCGTAATTCTTCCCACATAGAGAGATAAAGAAGATGCCTCTGTACATATTCTAGTACATTATTTGAATCCTTTTGATGTAGGAACCATAGCTCAGACTGATGATCCCTCTCTCTCCTTAGATCACCCAAGGTAGAAAAAATGCCCCAAAGTCGAGAGTTCGATCCAAGTACTAACCCTCTAGTTGTGATTTCTAAAGATTGAATTTCAACTTAGAGTAAAACATAATAGTTAACACTAAACCTAAGCAACTCTTACTTTTCCATCAACAACTACTTCCAATGGCTAAGAGTAAGCTCGTCTGGACCACTCCTATGGCCCTCTCGGCTGGACCTACTCCCACCCTATCTGACTCCAATCCTTATCCAACTTCCACTCAATCATCTCCATAAGAGTAGACTTAATAGCCATTGTTAGCCTCACTTTTGGAAAACTCACAAGATTGCTAGCTTTTCATGGAACTTGTTATCAAAACTTTCAAACTTCTGCTTTCAATATGGATAAGAGACATTCTGCCCTGCCCTAGGAAGAGAGGCTATAAAAAGCTTGTAAAAAACACTCTTGCTTGGTTGGAAGGTATGGTAAAGGTAAATTGTATCTATTTTTTATATTAAAAAGAGAGTGCTAAAGGAGTCATTTACAAGTGAGTGAAGGGCCAAAAAAGCTCATTTCTTTCATTCAGGAATGGACACTAGACCAAAATGAAATGTGGGAATATCGGGGTTGGGAGATTTATCATATTGAAATAAGCCTCAACTCAACATGACTAGTGAATTCAAATTATAGTCACTTGTGGATTTCTTAAAATTGTTGTAGTGTAGTATTATGGTTTTTCAGTAAAGGCCTCGACCTGTAAATATTCATAGCCCGACTTATATGGGCAGACAATATTCACCCAGAGCCCCGTTGTGATCGCAATGCTGTTCTTGGAGGACCTTACCTTAGAGCAAAAAAGGGAATAGAAGTTAGGAAGACTACTGACGTAGGGCGGCGGGTGAGCTCAACCTCGAACCAAACAAGCAACGGATTGAGCAACTAGCATGAAAGTCGTTCAGCTAACGTGCATCCTCTTGCTCCTTAACAATCGAGGGATGAAATCTTTCAACGACTACGGAGGCGTCACCCGAGCCCAATTCCTATGGATCACTATAGAATCTTCTAGAAGCAAGCTAGGCTACCTTCTGGCTAGCTCTGCCATCTTAGAAAAATTCTTTCGCGCTTAGCTTGGTAAGATAAGCAAGCCTGGTTCTCCAGGCACTTTGGTAGGATGTGGATTGATCATGATGAGAATGGACTTCTCCGTCATGTAATGGTTTAGAAGAGTCACGGTCCAGTTCCCCGCTGGGATTTTTCCCTTCTTGACTAGATGAAGGCGATATTCATTCCATTCAGGCAGATGAGGAAGGGCAGCGTCAGGTTGACCCTGTCTTCTCTCTTGGTCGGGTCGGAGGCTAAGTTTCTCATTCAGTGGTGAGGTGTTCATAGAAAGTAAGGCCTCGCCCAACGAGTGGCAGATTTGGTTTGGATGGGGTGTCATCTCGCTTGGACACTTGGGAGATCCATAGATCTGGATAGAGTCTTTCTCACTCAGTAAAGAAGAGTACGTGCGCTACGGCTTATGCAGTGGATCTTTAGGCAACCAAATTGATCCAATTCCGATCAACAACTTGGATGGAGGTATGGCTGAGTAGCTTAAGGCATTGGTTTGCTAAATCAACATACAAGAAGATTGTATCATGGGTTCGAATCCCATTTCCTCTGGCACAGAAGTTGAACGGGTGGACAAAATTATGTGAGAGAAAGAACCTCAGATTGATGGAGTCTGCCATCGAACAGAATAGCACTACTTAGTGACTAGGAGCAGAGCACCCCTTTCTTATTCTTGGTGGCGTCTATAGCGAAGAAGACCTTCCCGAACGAGGGTCATCCAGTACCTAGCTGGCTCTTGATTCTTAAAAAAGCTCCTCCACTGCAGGTAGGATGCTCACAGATGAAGAAAAGAGACTTTAGGCAAGTGGTTCTAGTAGCTCAGCTAGTGTGGTAGAATCGCCTAATCTAATGACCTCCAAAGAGTACTTGCCTCTCATTAGACACTAAGTACCCAAGAGAGTGCATTAACTATGCAGTCCTGTCGAGCACACCGCAAGGGAGAACTCAAAAATCCACATTTTTCTATCAGGATCATAAATGAGTGAACAAAGCTTACAACATTCTTAGCTATTTCTTACGTCACTTTTCATACACCAATTGTTTATATTAGTGGAATATAACATTCTGTCAGAGCTTTTCAGTGGAAAGGAAAAAATTATTTATTTACATGGTTAAGCATTGTCATGATAAACATTTATATACATGAAATGATAACAGAATGAAGTCTTTTCTTTGTAAAACATTTTGTGAAAGCTAATAAGAACTCTAGGTCGGCATCATAAAGAAAATCCTCGCTGAGCCCACCAGGAGGGTTCCACACACAAGTGTCAGCTCAACACACACCTGCCACCTGCAATAGAGTAGAATAAACCCTGAGTACTCAATTGTACTCCGCAAGACTTATCTGACAGGAGGAAATGAAAGACTCCAAGGATGTGCAAGGCTATTTGGCTTGTGGGTTATTGCACCTACAAGAAGCATTACTAAACGTGCATCCTTATATTCAATTTTATTAGCAGTCATAATTAGTTCATTAACCAACTATTCTATGTAAGCACCTATGCTACTTCCAAGCATGTGGTATGCAATCAGAACCATTTTATCACCATCCATGTTCTAGTTCTTACTACGGTGCTAGACCATAGCCAAGGGTAACAGAACCGACCAATTATACGAAATTAAGTAAGAAAATCATCCACCAAGCAGACGATTTAGCAAACTTAAGCCCGTATAACCCGGTAGTCCGTGAAATCACGACGGATTTCAAACCAACTTACATACCAGCCAAGATCGTAATAAGTTTAGCAGTCACCATCACAAATTACATAAAAGTTCACATCACGGATACATCAGAGTTTAAACATAGTTATTACAAACCAAGTTCAAATAAAGTAGCGGAAGCATTTAGTTCAAACCACCCACACACTCACACCGAGTTCAAAATAAAGTGCCAGCTGATGATCATCTCCAACAAAAGCATTAGATGAGACGTAGGGAACGACCACTGCCCATGGCCCTAAGCTTCACCCATCGCAGGATAGAGGCAGTTGATACAGTAGTCATAATACATCTGCCCATCTGCAACAAGTGGGAACAAAGCCCTGAGTACGAGAAGGTACTCAGCTAGACTTACCCGACATAACCAAAAATAAAATGACACCAAGGATCATGAAAGGCTTCATGGTAGGGTAGTTGACTCATTTGCAAAAAGGCATTTTTAGCATTTAAAGAACCTTTTCCAGAAGCTTTTATATCAAGTTAAATCTTTATTAACCTGCCAACTACATTTACACCTGCCCTAGAGTAAACATGTAATTAAACAAGTAAGGATAACCAATGATCATTAACAACTTCCATCATGTCATATTTCATATAACTGTCCAAGTGTTCCATCGATATTACTACAATGAAGTAACTCAAGTCAAGTGTTCACTATCCAGTGAACGATGGCGATTCGAATCGATTATTACCCAGCTGGTAATTTATTCCTCACACAAACCTCACTCACCCGCTAAAGTGAGATATTGGTCACCGAGTCAACTATTCAGGTAAAGTCTCGAGTTTGCTAGGAACCACATGTACCCGGGGGCCGCCCGACTGCTCTTTGGCCTTATCATCGCGCCCTCATGTCCTACCACACCTGCTCCGGTACAGTGCGTTGCGGGCAATCCACTCGGCCCGAATAATCTCCCAGCTTCGCGGTCGAAAGGTACATTATTTGGCCAGCTAAATGTAAGGCATGCGTTCAACATGACTCGAGGCCCAACAACGGTCGGTCCTTAACCGACACAGACGGAAAACACTATAGTCTGAAACCCTGTAAGTCTTCGTCTGGTCTCAATTTCAAATTAACACTTAGTTATCCTAAGATGACATACTTTTTCAAGGAGATCCAGGTAACCACCTATCGCTCGCAGGTGACAAGAAATCACCCGACTTCTACCGGTCTAAGCAAGCTAAGCATTTCTTGACTGCGAAGACCAGGGTAACAAGGGTATGGTAGAACAAAGGTAAACAAGGCATAATGCAGCAACGGTTGCAAACAACTCCTAAACGTAATGCATCATTTAAGGTAAAGCATTAATAAAAATATTTGCAAACTGGGAGAGAAATGCTCCGAGGCTTGCCTCTTTCGAAAGAGTTTGGGCGATGGTCGGGGCACTCTAGAAGATCCTCACCGACCTCCTCTTCGGCTTCGGGCACCTCCTGCTCTTCCGGCTCCTTGGGAACTACTACCGGAATTACTTCCTGCGATCCTGTATGATGCAAATGTATAAGTGCTCATGCCTAGGTGCATTGTGGAGATGACATGTAATGATCATGATGAATGGGATGTAGATGAATAGGTTTACTTTATTGTATAAAGTAGGAATACAATTCTTCTACAAGGTAGTCCACATCATCCAAGAACATGTACTAGTGTACTACTACTACAATCACTCTTCTACCATGACAAATCACCACATCAATCTAAGATGCTTCAAAGATACACCAAAGCAAATCTTATTAACTAATCATGCATTAACAAGGTTAATTAAACTCTAGTGGAAACTATGTTTGAATGGCAACACTTCTTTTGGCAGCACAGAAAAATCTGAGAAAATTATAGTGGCTTACTATCATCTAATCTAGCATGCCACAAAAAGTTCATTACATTTGGATTACTAGAACTGCCTACACAAAAATAACAATCTAGGGCCGAAAAATGAGCATAAAAATACTTTGTACTATGAAAAGTATCAAACAACAGATTTAGCATTTTTTCTACATTTTACACAATAAACAATCACTATAGAAAAATTATTATATGAATGTTTTATTTATATTTTTCTCTCTATCAAAAATAACAATTATCAATAATCAAAAGCACTTGAACTACACATCAAAATTTTTCTACAGAACATGCATGGCACATATTTTTCCTAGAAAGTACATTGCACAAAAAGATTAACAAACTTAAAACCATATTTTTCTAAGCTTTGTATGATTTATTAAGCCTTTATCAAGAAAATAGCAATTTCATTGATTAAATAAAAACTCTACACAAAAGTATTTAAAACTTGACATGCAATATTTTTTGATCATAGATCTGGTTCTAAGAAGTCTACCAAAATTTGTTTCACAATTTTTGGAGCCAAAATGAGTATACAAACATTTTCCAAAGTATTTCTCTCCCCAAATAATAAAAGAAAAATAGAAAACATTTTTTCTTATTGCCAATGGGCCGGCCCATGGAAACCAACCGGCCCAATGCTGTTTTCGGCCTGAGCGCGCGCAGGGGGGAGAAAGGCGAGCCGGCCTGGCTTGGCCTCTGGCCCAAGGCCGTTTCGGCCCCATGAGGCCAAGGGGGGGAGATGGTCACGCCGACGACCATGGCGCCATGGCCGCGTGGGCAGCAGGCCGACAGCCATTGCCGGCCATGACCGGGCACGACGGGGTGCGCATCGGGTCCGTGAGAGGAAGGCGAACGCAGCAAGGTAACTCCAAGGGGGAGAAAAGTAGCGGGGACACTCTTCCCACGGTGAGGTCGAGCACGGCGGCGCCATGACCGACGGCGGCAAAACCGCTCAAAGCGACCCTACCTAGCTCAGATGGTGAAATTAAGGCGAGCACAATGTGTTGAAGATTGAGGTGGAGAGACGTGCGCGTGATGGAGGGCGGCGGTGGACCACCGGCAGCTAATTTTGCCAGCGGAGGTAGCGGTGGTGAGGGTGGCTCGAGCAGCGCTCGGTGCGGGGCGGAGAAACTATAGCGTGGGAAAAGGAATGGAGAAGGCAGAGAGGGAAGCGGAGCTCCTGCGGATTGAAAACGGCGAGGCGCGCACTCGTGGGGGCCACGGACGACCTAGTGTCGCCGACGAGCGGCGCATGCCGGCCATAGGGCGGCCCGTCCCTACCGCGGCCAGGACGTGGCGCGGGCGAGGCTGAGCTGGGCCGGGCTGGTTTCGCGAGAAGGCCGGGAAGGGAGGCGGTGGCCCAACAGGTGAGAAAAACGATTTTCCATTTTCTAATTTCAAACAAATTTCAAATAACCATTTTCAAATCCCATTTTGAGCAAGAAAATGGCTTTTTCTGAAAATGGCCCAAAAATGAAAGCTGCTTAGAATTTAATTCTCTACAACTTTTATTAAGGGACGAACTCAAAATTCCCAACAGATTTTGAATTGGAGAATAAAAGCTAAATAGGGAGGGTTTTTGACCATTTTCCAATAATATTTTTAAAAGCAAAATTTGACAAAACTTTGAATACCAAAGTTGCTCCAAAAATTGTGCTAACTAATTCTAGGTGATTTACAATTATAGCCACACATGTTTTAGTAGCCTAGCAAGCATAATTAGGGTGAAACAATTCTAAACAAGTGTATACAACATTCACGTTTCACAGAAATGTTTCAACTCAAAATGCACTCTACTTCACATGTGTTTATAAATGCAAATGATGCATCATGCATATGATTTGCAATGCTAAATGCCTGCGTAACACCGGGGTGTTACAGCCCTCCTCCTTATAAAAATCTCGCCCCGAGATTTGGGTTACGAACCATTTGTTATAAAAATCTTCATAAGCCTTTTGTAGATATTCACCCATTTCCCAAGTTGCATCCCCTTCATCATGATGACTCCACTGTATCTTATATGTTTTCACCACATTATTTTGAGTAGCCCTCTCTTTAGAGTCCAAAACTCGGACTGGTTGCTCACGATATACCAAATCTGACTTGAGCTTTATGCCTCGGGGTTCGATCCTTTCCTCTGGAACACGCAGACACTTCTTGAAATGTGATACATGAAAAACTAGGAATATATCACCCATTGTCTCAGGTAACTCTAACTTATAAGCTACTGGACCCTTTCTTTCCAAGACCTTGTATGGTCCCACAAATCTGGCGGCAAGCTTTCTTCGAACTCCGAACCATTTCTTCTTCATTGGCGTGACTTTTAGATAAACATAGTCACCAACTTCAAACACAAGCGGTCTCCTCCTTTTATCCACATAGATTTTCTGACGCGATTGAGATGCTTTTATATTTTACTGAATGATATGAACTTTCTTCTCGACTTCTTCTACAAAGTCAATACCATAATATCTTCTTTCTCCTGGCTCGATCCAGTTTAGTGGTGTTCTATACTTTCTGCCATACAAAGCTGTGAATGGGGCCATTTTGATACTTTCTTGATAACTATTATTGTAGGCAAACTCTGGTAAGGGTAACCATGACTCCCATGAACCCCTGGAAGATAACACACAGGCTCTTAACATATCCTCCATAACAGCATTAACTCTCTCGGTCTGACCATCTGTCTGAGGATGATAGGCAGTACTACGGATCAAACTAGTTCCCAATCCTTTGTGCAAGTGTTCCCAAAAGTGAGCAGTGAATTGTGACCCTCTGTCAGACACTATAGTCTTCGGTATGCCATGCAATCTCACAATCTTAGCAATATACTTCTCGGCATATTGAGGTGGTCGATAATCTGCCTTGACAGGTAAGAAATGAGCGGTCTTTGTAAGACGATCCACAATCACCCAAATCGAGTCATACCCTTTTTGGGTAGTGGGCAAGCCTGTGATAAAATCCATACTTATGTCATCCCACTTCCAACTAGGTACGGACAAAGGTTGCAACAATCCGGCAGGTTTCATATGAATGGCTTTCACCCTACAACATGTGTCACATCTGGCCACATAGGCTGCAATCTCTTTCTTTATCTTTATCCACCAATAATGAGGTCTTAGTTCTTGGTACATCTTGCTACTTTCGGGTTGTATAGATAGCTTAGAAAGGTGAGCCTCATCCATAAGTTTATTCTTAAGCTCCCGATCCTTGGGAACAACAAGACGGTCATCAAACCACAACACGTCATGTTCATCCACTCTAAAGTGCTTAGATGGTTCTTCTTTAATTTTCTCTTTGATGTGGAATACCCCTTTGTCGGTCTTCTAGCCTTCTATTATCTTACTCTCCAAAGAGCAACTAATCTGAATACTATGTAGCACAGCAGGATGCATCAGATCGAACCCATCTTCATATACTGGCTGCATATTCAAGCAATGTGACTTTCTACTCAAAGCATCTGCCACTACATTGGCCTTTCTAGGATGATACTGTACATTCAAGTTGTAATCTTTGATCAATTCTAACCATCTTCGTTGTCTCATGTTCAACTCTGGTTGGGTGAAGATGTACTTGAGACTCTTGTGATCGATGAAAATATTGCACATATTACCAAGTAGGTAATGTCTCCAAATTTTTAGTGCATGCACTACTGCAGCAAGTTCAAGATCATGTGTTGGATAGTTGACCTAATGCTTTCTCAATTGACGTGAGGTATAAGCAATGACTCTTCCTTCTTGCATAAGAACATAGCCTAATCTAGTTTTTGATGTGTCGCAAAACACATCAAAAGGTTTCTCAATGTCCGGTTGTGCTAGAACTGGAGCAGTGGTCAACAGTTTCCACAACGTGTGGAAAGCTGCTTCACACTCCTCTATCCACACGAACTTGTGATCTTTCTGTAGCAGACTTGTCATTGGCTTGGCAATCTTTGAGAAATCTGGTATAAAACGGCGATAGTAACCAGCTAATCCTAAGAAACTTCTAACTTCAGAAACTGTGGTTGGCGCCTTCCAATCCATAACCTCTTGCACCTTGCTCGGATCTACTAAAACTCCATTTTCTGATAGAATGTGACCAAAGAAAGAAACTTTCTTTAACCAAAATTCACACTTGCTAAACTTAGCATACAACTTATGATCTCTAAGTCTGGTCAAGACAATTCTCAGATGCTCTTCATGATCCTTCTCGTTCTCAGAATACACTAGAATATCATCAATAAACACTACCACAAACTTATCCAATTCTGGCATGAAAACCATATTCGTCAGATACATAAAGTATGCAGGAGCATTTGTTAAGCCAAAAGACATAACAAGATACTCGTACAACCCGTATCTGGTGGAAAAGGCGGTTTTTGGTATATCTTGTGGCCTAATCTTGATCTGATGGTAACCTGATCTTAAATCTATCTTGGAAAACACTTTGGCTTTGGCTAACTGATCAAATAGAACATCAATATGAGGCAAGGGGTACTTATTCTTGATAGTTACAGCATTAAGTGGCCTATAATCCACGCACATTCTCAAAGTACCCTCTTTCTTTTTCTTCACAAACATGGCAGGACATCCCCATTCAGACTTACTTGGCCGGATAAACCCCTTTTTCAACAATTCCATTAGTTGCTTCTTCAGCTCAGCTAACTCATCCAGAGGCATCCGATAAGGTCTCCTTGAAATTGGAGCTGTCCCAGGGATAAACTCAATTCCACACTCAACATCCCTATCTGGCGGAAGACCAGGTAACTCATCTGGGAACATATCTGGAAACTCACACACTACCGGAATCTGATGAATAGGAATGACTTTCACAGCACATGTCACACTCACGAGGTCTGTTCTTCTAGGAAATGGTACCCGAAAAGTACCCTCACCCTAGGGATCCTTAAGGGTAAGTACCCGACTCCTTACATCTATAACTGCCCCCCAATCCTTTATCCAATTCATCCCTATTATGACATCCAAAACTAGTCCAGGCATAACTATCAAGTTCACTCAAAACTTTCGACTACCTAATTCAAGGGTTGCCCCTCGAACCATCTAATTGGTTAAAACATCAGCCCCCGCTGAACTTATACGGTAACCATAACTCAAATTTGTGCATAGTTGTTCATGTTTTCGTGTAAATGCTTGACTCATAAAAGAATGCGATGATCCAGAATTAAATAGAACAACTGCAGGGTGTTGGTTAACAGGAAACTTACCAGCGGTTACGGGCTCTCCCTCAGGAATCTCATCTATGGTGGTGTGGTGTACCCGAGCAGTATAGGTCTGTTACTTCTTTCTGGGCAGATAAGGACAAATTTTTTGAAAAAGTGGCCTGGTTGATCACAATTGTAGTAGGGTCCCCTCACTGTACTAGCAGATCCTATAGCTCCCTTAGAGTTGCCCTGTCCCATAGTTGCGGCTGTCTTTGCTAGCGGCACTGCCATCTTATACGGCTTCTGCGGTCCCTTGTAGTTCTGGGTTTTCTGCTGTGGTGGCTAAACCTTGCACCCGGTGCAGACGGACGATAGGTAGAAAGATTAGCCATGAGGACTCTCAGCTGTGATGGTCCTGACTCAAAAGCCCTCTTGCAAGTCTTGGATGCAGTGTACGCGTTGTTATTCTTCTCTTATTTCAGACAATCACTGATGAAGTCATTGAATCTGGCGCAGTTATTGGTACCCACATGTTTCATCATTTTCGGATTCAGTCCTCTCTTGAAACTAGCAATTCTCTTAGCATTTGTGTCAACCATGTCGGGAGCATAACGACATAAGTTGTTGAAGGCATGCAAATACTGCGTCATGGTTTTGGTGCCCTGGTTTAAAGCCAAGAACTCTCCCAACTTCATCTCAACCAGCCCTGGTGGAATATAAACTCCACGGAAGGCTTCAGTGAACTCTCTTCACGAAATCTGAGCATTTGGAGGGAAGGTAGTGTGATGATGCTTCCACCACATCCCTGCTGGTCCTTGTAACTGATGTGCAGCATATTCTGTCTTCAATACTTCAGTTAGCCTCAACACACGGAACTTATCTTCTATGGTGTTGATCCATTCTTTAACGTCAAGTGGCTCTGTTGCTTCCTTGAAAATTGGTGGTTTGGTGTCCATGAAATCCTTGAAGTTGTTGTACTGATTCACCCCATTGCCACCACCTTGGTTGTTACCACGTTGAACATTGTTGGCAATGGTACGTAGAAAATCTTCCATGTTCTTCTGAGATTGCTCGGCATTGCGCTGACTTCCAAGAAACTGTGCAAAGAATACCTCTGTAGTGAGTGGTGGAGGAGGTGGCAAATGTGGTTCCGGGAGTGGCTCATTGTGGTTGACATTGTTTTCACCACTCCCACCTGCCCTGGCACCATTACCACCAGTTTCAGTAGCCTCGTACGTGGCGCGGCGAGTGTTTGCCATCTGCATATTTCAGCAACAAGTAATGATTAAGTGAAGCTATATTATTTATGAGTGAATGAAAAATTGTGCCATACTGAATTCATTGGAGAGAACAAATTTATACAATAAAACAGAGGCACAATAATCGCATTCCAATTAAAACAACACCACTAATTAAATTACTTCAAATGAAAACATCGCGTCCATACAACTAAATTGCCAGCATACATACACTGGACTTTTATGCGCTCAGGTATCGCATGACCAACCAAGTTCCAACATCCTACCAAGTCTCAAGGTTCAAAACAAGATACATGAAGATACATGAAGCCAAAAGAAAGGTCATCGCGACAGGACCTAATCGCTAACGCAAAGCAACTAGCCTACTCCTCAGGGCCATCATTGGGGTCGAAGATGTCACCATTGCTACCATCAGTAGCGACGTCGTCGTCATCGGCAAGTGCAACTGTAGGCTCGTCCTCGTCGTCATCGACGTCCATGCCAGCGGCGTCTAGAGGAGCATACGGGCCAATCCTGTTGTAGAGTGCATGAAACTCCTCGTGCAAGTTGATGTTGTACTCCTCTAGCTCCTCAACCCTCTGCCTCAGAAGGTCCCTCTCATTCCAGTCTTCATTCCTTTCCTGAACCAGCTGTCCAATCATGTGGTCTGCATTATTGTTGGCCTGAGTCAACGTATGCACCCGTTGCATAGCACTATCACCTCTCTCTAGAGCCTGGTCTCGCTGCAAGCTCACGTCAACCAACTGCTCCTGCAAACTAGCTAGATCACGTGCCTGCTTCTTCTTTTGTTTTCTTGCCTTGAGCCGATTATCACCACGCAAACCAGTCAACGTCCAATAGGTACACTCAAGACCCTGGTATGCTCTGATAGCTGCATACATAGCGCTCATAGCGTGGTTGTCGCTAGCCTATCCTTCGTTTGGGCCTCTGACCAAGGCACTCCCTTGCGGCTGCACCCAAATAGCATCGCGAGGATCATCTCTAGGAAAAGTGCCAGCTAGGGCTGCTGCCAGCTCATTAGGAAATCTACTCATTATGTCCCTGATGACACAGAAAGTTGCTCCCTCTGCACCCTCAACCGGAGTGCGTCCCTCAAACTCCAAGTGCCAACCATCCCACTCTAGAGCATCACCAAGAGCAGGGACTGTGATCTCCACTACTGTAAGTTCATCCTCGGCTAACTGGCTCTCACTCTAAGAGTACACCGGCTCCTGACCCTCTGGATACCCCACATCATGGACCACTCTCCAAAGCAAGGTTGGCATGTCAAACTCGCTCAGAAAGGTGTCCGTGCTGCGGGGCTCCCGCGGGGCCAACTGGTGTCAGGGTGCTCTTCCACCTGTGGACTTACGGGTAGTCTGCTTCGTGCGGGCCATCGGTAGCAAAAGTTTTGATTACCTTGTGAGAACATATTTTAAGTTGGTACAATTTTTATCAAAAGGAGATAATCAATTTATAAGGGGAGGAATGCATGACATGAATGAAATGCACAAGTAATATGATGTATGTATGTTTCTTACGTTCTCACAAACTTATGAAATAAATAATCGTTAGCGATGAATTCAGTGGCATACAGACGATCTCTCATATACGTAACTAATACGTTCTACCCGAGAAACGTTGTTATATACCTACAGAAAATTCATTTTAGCCCAATTCCCCATGAATGCATGAAAGCAGTAAATTTACCTACACGCTCTACACGAATCCCTAGATACGCGTACAATGGTAGTAACTACCCAAAACATCGCCCTATTGACGGCATCGCCTTAACGGACGGAACAACCACACATGCGACACTTTTGTAAAACATGCATAGAACATGTAATTACTCTAGCATCATATAAGCACTCTCCCTAGATCGGCGGTGTATCCGATCATGCTCTCATAACTCACACTTACCGAGGTGTAGAGGCAATTGATCCATACATTACCACTTAAACAAGTGGCACTCATACAATAGCACGCCGTATGAGCAACGAAAGAGAAATATGATGCAAGAACCCCAAGTCAGTACTTAAATAAGCCACCTATAGTCCTTAACTGGGCATAAAGGATACGACCAATGGCACACTTTTTAGTTTAGAAATCACGTTTTTCAAACACATTTTTGTTTTAAATACACTTGTGAACAGTAAACACGCTAAACCATGCTTCGATGCCAGCTGTAACAGAACCGACCAATTATACAAAATTAAGTAAGAAAATCATCCACCGAACAGACGATTTAGCAATCTTAAGCCCGTATAACCCGGTAGTCCGTGAAATCACAACGGATTTCAAACCAACTCCGGTACAGTGCGTTGCGAGCAATCCACTCGGCCCGAATAATCTTGTAGCTTCACGATCGAAATGTACATTATTTGGCCAGCTAAATATAAGGCATGCGTTCAACATGACTCGAGGCCCAACAACGGTCAATCCTTAACCGACACAGACGGAAAACACTACAGTTCAAAACCCTATAAGTCTCCGTCCGGTCTCAATTTCAAATTAACACTTAGTTATCCTAAGATGACTTACTTTTTCAAGCAGATCCAGGTAACCACCTATCGCTCGCAGTTGACAGGAAATCACTCGACTTCTACCGGTCTAAGCAAGCTAAGCATTTCTTGACTGCGAAGACCAAGGTAACAAGGGTATGGTAGAACAAAGGTAAACAAGGCATAATGCAGCAATGGTTGCAAACAACTCCTAAATATAATGCATCATTTAAGGTAAAGCATTAATAAAAATATTTGCAAACCGGGAGAGAAATGCTCCAGGGCTTGCCTCTTTCGAAAGAGCTTGGGCGATGGTCGGGACACTCTGTAAGATCCTCACCGACCTCCTCGTTGGCTTCGGGCACCTCCTGCTATTGCACCTCGAGCTGCTCTTCCGGCTCCTCAGGAACTGCTACCGGAATTACTTCCTGTGATCCTGTATGATGCAAATGTTTAAGTGCATTGTAGAGATGATATGTAATGATCATGATGAATGAGATGTAGATGAATAGGTTTACTTTATTGTATAAAGTAGGAATACAATTCTTCTACAAGGTAGTACACATCATCTAAGAACATGTACTACTGTACTACTACTACAATCACTCTTCTACCATGACAAATCACCACAGCAATCTAAGATGCTTCAAAGATACACCAAAGCAAATCTTATTAACTAATCATGCATTAACAAGGTTAATTAAACCCTAGTGGAAACTATGTTTGAATGGCAACACTTCTTTTGGCAGCACAGAAAAATCTGAGAAAATTACAGTGGCTTACTATCATCTAATCTAGCATGCCACAAAAACTTCATTGCATTTGGATTACTAGAACTGCCTACACAAAAATAACAAGCTAGGGCCTAAAAATGAGCATAAAAATACTTTGTACTATGAAAAGTATCAAACAACAGATTTAGCATTTTTCCTACATTTTACATAATAGACAATCACTATAGAAAAAATTATTATATGCATGTTTTATTCATATTTTTCTCTCTATCAAAAATAACAATTATCAACAATCAAAAGCACTTGAACTACACATCAAAATTTTTCTACAGAACATGCATGTCACATATTTTTCCTAGAAAGTATATTTCACAAAAAGATTAACAAAATTAAAACCATATTTTTCTGAGCTTTATATTATTTATTAAGCCTTTATTAAGAAAACAACAATTTCAATGATTAAATAAAAACTCTACAGAAAAGTATTTCAAACTTGACATGCAATATTTTTAGATCATAGATCTAGTTCTAAGAAGTCTACCAAAATTTGTTTCACAATTTTTGGAGCCAAAATGAATACACAAACATTTTCCAAAGTATTTCTCTCCCCAAATAATAAAAAGAAAAACAGAAAACAATTTTTCTTATTGCCAATGGGCCGGCCCATGGAAACCAACCGGCCCGATGCTGTTTTCGGCCCGAGCGCGCGCGCATGGGAGAAAGGCGAGCCGGCCCGGCTTGGCCTCCGGCCCAAGGCCGTTTCGGCCCCGTGAGGCCAAGGGAGGGGGATGGTCACGCCGGCGACCATGGCGCCACGGCCGCGTGGGCAGCAAGCCGACGGCCATTGCCGAGCATGACAGGGCACGGCGGGGTGCGCATCTGGTCCGCGAGAGGAAGGCGAACGCAGCAAGGTAACTCCAAGGGGGAGAAAAGTAGCGGGGACACTCTTCCCACGGTGAGGTCGAGCGTGGCGGCGCCATGATCGACGGCAGCAAAACCGCTCAAAGCGACCCAACCTAGCTCAGATGGTGAAATTAAGGCGAGCACGATGTGTCGGAGATTGAGGCGGAGAGACGTGCGCGCGATGGAGGGCGGCGGTGGACCACCGGCGGCTAATTTTGCCGGCGGAGATAGCTGTGGCGAGGGCGGCTCGAGCAGCGCTCGGTGCGGGGCGAAGAAAGTGCAGCGCGGGAGAAGGAATGGAGAAGGCAGAGAGGGAAGCAGAGCTCCTGCGGATTGAAAACGGCGAGGCGCGCGCTTGTGGGGGCCACGGACGGCCAAGTGTCGCCGGCGAGCGGCGCATGCCGGCCACGGAGCGGCCCGTCCCTGCCGCGGCCAGGACGTGGTGCGGGCGCGCGGACGCGGGCGAGGCTGAGCTGGATCGGGCCGGTTTCACGAGTAGGCCGGGAAGGGAGGCGGTGGCCCAACAGGTGAGAAAAACGATTTTCCATTTTCTAATTTCAAACAAATTTCAAATAACCATTTTAAAATCCCATTTTAGCAAGAAAATGGCTTTTTCTGAAAATGGTCCAAAAATGAAAGTTGCTTAGAATTTTATTCTCTACAACTTTTATTAAGGGACCAACTCAAAATTCCCAACAAATTTTGGATTGGAGAATAAAAGCTAAATAGGGAGGGTTTTTGACCATTTTCCAATAATATTTTTAAAAGCAAAATTTGACAAAACTTTGAATACCAAATATGCTTCAAAAATTATGCTAACTAATTCTAGATGATTTACAATTATAGCCACATATGTTTTAGTAGCCTAGCAAGCATAATTAGCGTAAAACAATTCTAAACAAGTGTATGCAACATTCACGTTTCACAGAAATGTTTCAACTCAAAATGCACTCTACTTCACATGTGTTTATAAATGCAAATGATGCATCATGCGTATGATTTGCAATGCTAAATGCCTCCGTAACACTGGGGTGTTACACCAAGTCGGTACCGTCTCACAGAAACGGTGATTCACGAACTAATGTATCCTAGCTGGGTACCTCGAAACACATGTCTTGCTTGTATCCTAGGCACAAACGAAACCAACTCATTCCACTCCTATCAAGGAGTCTAGGTCTCCATATAAACTTGGACTCCAAGCCCCCAACACCTGAGACCTGGTCTCAATATGGTGCTCAGACCTCCACCTGATACCATCCCTAAAATTCGGTCTGGAAAGAACCAGAACCCATGAAAAGAGAGTAACGAGTCTTTCCGCTCCCATAAGCAAGTATGTGCTCAGGATAATAAGTCTATGACCTGACTACCATCCACAGCAACGGACGGTCCTCAATCGACATAGGTGGTATAAATGCAACCAGGGCCTTACTCGGATGCCTAACCAAGTCCAAATCCAACTCTAAAGTACACTCCCGCCCGGTCTCTGATTATCATTCACATATATTTCATGTAATAGTAATATGATAATAATAATAATAATATATGTCCTATCTCTCGCGAGTGATAGGTAATCACTCGACTTCTATCGGGGTCCTATAGCATAGCAAGCTACATGATTCTAACATACTAGTAAGACTCATGGGATAAAGATTTTTATATACAAGTGGGTTTCATTCAACTGCTTAAAACTTAATGCACAAGCAAAAAATAAACTGTAGAATAATAGGGGTTATGCAACGGGGCTTGCCTGCGTAAGATATAACTAAAAGTTAGCATTCCATCATGGTGACACGATCATCAAGGCACCATCTTTTTCGCTACTCCAGATGACTCCGCGATCCATCGTTGTTCCTAATATGATATTTGGGGATGCAACGTAGAGACGTAAATAATCACGAAAACCGCAACACTTAAAATACGATTTCACCGCTCGAACTAACGAACGAGCTCTAGGCTACGTATCCACGTTGTCGAATATGGCGTTATTTTTCAACAAGTATTTTAGTTACCCAAACCCAAGATGCTTCTTTATTCCTTTCATAGATTTAATATATATTCAAACTAGGGCTCACTAGCTACCTTAGCAACCTAATTATTCTGGAGCTACAAAAATTACAGCGAGCCTATAATAATACTAGGAACTTACTGTAAAATTTCTAGAATCAACACTAGCACCGATCAATCATAAAAATTCCTACAAGTTCATACTTTAATAATATTAAAGCATGTTAAAATATTTAAAGCAACCTTGAAACCTTTTGGAGCTATGTGGACCAAATATATTAACAGGTAGATCACGATTTTAGGAACCTAACAAAATAGTTTCACAATTTTTGGATTCCTATACCATTTTATTTTGAATTTACAAAATCAGCCTTGAACCTAAATTGAAATCACTGTAGGAAAAGAAAATGGGCCGGCAGCCTTTAAGTCGGCCATCGGCCCATTGCGGCCCATGCGGGACATGGCCGCGCGCCAGCAGGCCGGCCCAATTGGCCCACTGCTCGAGCGCACCTGCGCATTAGCGAAAGAGCCCTCGTGTTTTTAGATAATCAAACGGTACTACGTAACACTATTCCCACAGACTCAAGCTTTACACAAAGCACCCTGAGTTGTGTCGCCTTTGCAACGGTGTGGTCCCTAGCGTTCCCGCGCGCGACGGCGTGACAACCGTCAGCAACCCGCGGTCGCACCGAGCAAAAGGGATCAGTTCTGACCAAACTAAAGGACCGACCACCATCTATGGTTCAGATGGCGACGATGGATAGCGGTGGGATACCGAGAGCTGCCCAAGGATACGCTGCAGCGACAGGTGGCGGTCGCGGTGACGGCGCAGTCGTTCCGGCGAGCGAGGAGGACGGAGAGAGAAAAGAAGTGGTGCGCGAGCACCAATGTCATACCACTAGAGCAGCTGATGCATTGATGAGGATGGAGAGGCCCTATGTGGCACTGGCCATGTGCGAGTGGCAGAAGCAGCAGCATTCCGAGATAGGCATGGTCGCGTTAGCTCACCTCCGGCGAGATCTTCAGTGGAGCTAGGGCAAGCACCGACACCAGGGGGTTAAGACAAGTCTAAAGCCGACTTGAATCGAACAGAGACCAAGCGTATAGACTTACCCCCAAAACGTGCCATACTACGGCGGCGAGATGACCGGCGATCACAAAAATCCTAGCTTGTCCTTGCCGGGGCATGGCAAGGCCTTGATAGGGGTTGCCTAGCTAGCTGACTCCCTATGCTACATACTGATGCGAGGAATCAGACTGTGAATCCCTGAGCTAAGCGAATCGATGGGCGGAGAGCGCGGTGCTCTTGCCATGGTCATGTCGTGGAGAGGCACACGAGTGAGCTCGAGCGGATTAAGACGGGCGGCTCTGATCAATAGCTGTGATATGAGCACGTGCGCACAGGTGATGAGACAGGGGAGGGCTTGGCGCGATGTGCTTGAATTGGAGCGGCCAGACCCGAACAGGGCTCACCGGCGTCGGCTAGCGAGGCAAGGTGAGGCAGGGAGGCGTCCCATCGCCATTGTGATCAGGGTCATCGGCCCAGGCGCGACGAGCAGTGGAACACGCTAGGGGGTTTGACACGGTAGATGGATCGAAGGGTGAGGCGGGCACCACATTGGTCGAGCAACGACCACTACAGCCAAGGCTTACCCTGTGCGCGACACCGCGACTAGACACCTGAGCATGACATGCACATAGCAGGGGAGCCAGGCTGCAGTCAGCCGGGGCCGGCCAACGCCAGGCCATAGGCGCTGTGCGACATCACCCGGGCACGCGAGCTGGCCAGCGGTAGCAACCCAGCCACAGCCTGAGCTCGGCGCTAGCAGCGTCCACGCCCGTGGAGACCGTGAACTCGGACCAAGAGGTAGCAACCGCTGACGTGAACGCATTTTAAAGTGAAGCAAAAGCTACTAACGATCACGATTAAGGTTCAACTCTCAAGCCAGCAGTACCAGCTATCAAGTGGAGTAATCGCCATGAGGAGGAAGCAACTAGAGAAGGGGATAAAAGAATGCCAACATGAGCTCGCCATGCTGAACGCCAGTTCGCGAACATAGCGACAACATGGTTTCAACACGTTTTAATGAAGTTTGGGCCATTTTTAAGAGGGCAACGTGGCACCCAACACCACTACCACCTATACCATGCTCAAGTACTCACTTAGAGGCAACCAACCGTACGAGAACATGAAGCTAGTGTTTAAACAATTTAGTTAGAATTTGAATGACAAAACGGCATTGTCTCCTTCCTTTTCAGACTTAGAAGAGGCAAGGGTTCAGTTTGAACTAAACAACCATTAGCACTTTCGTCATGAATTTTTTTAAAAGTCTAAACTTTATTAACTTCAACCAACACCTACTTCATGCAATAGCCCATACTTATAGTAAACCATAGGAACAAATATTTAAGCACTATTTAATTATTTTGTTCAATATAATTTGCCAAAAATAATACTTTAAACATAAGTTCAAGTGTTTGCCGTCTTAGCGAAAATGACTTGTCTTAATTCCAAGTTTGATTTTTGAGCTTCCGAGATCACTAACTAGCAATATTTATTCTCCAAAATTATAGTTGCATGTTCATCTACATAACTTGCTCATCAACTTTACTTAAGCACTATGCTCAAGTTATATTTTATTTTTGTTTATATAAATTATTTTTCATGTCAAACAATTGAACCTACCTATTCTATTTTTCTTGTTAAGATTTACATTAGCATTTTTACGCACCAAGTAAATTAACTTAGATATTTATTCGACTTCCCTCAACCATGAAAGCGAGTCACATAGGATTTGTTTATCATTTCATGTGTGTTTTAAATTTTTTTAAAACCCAAGAACTTGTTTTGCCAATTTCTCTTAGGCCTTAATCTGGGTGCTAAGCAAGCTCGTAACACCAGGGGTGTTACAGCTAGTTAGAGCAAAGGACTAAAAATCCTTGTTTGCTTGTTTCAGTGGGAAGAGCAAGGGGCATTGCCCTTGAAATCCTTCAGTGGTTCGAATCCACATCGGAGTGTCTTTTTTCAGTATGCCGCTCCGCGAGCAAGAAGCGCCACGAGGAGAGCGAGAGAACAAAGTGGGCTTTGGTGATGTCAGAATTTGCACCTATTTGTATCTATTTAGTGATCAGTCCGCTAGTTTCTTTGATTCCACTCATTGTTCCTTTTCCATTTGCGTCCAATAGTTCGACCTATCCAGAAAAATTGTCGGCCTACGAATGTGGTTTCGATCCCTCTGGTGATGCCAGAAGTTGTTTCGATATACGATTTTATCCAGTTCCTATTTTATTTATTATCCCTGATCCGGAAGTCACCTTTTCTTTTCCTTGGGCAGTACCTCCTAACAAGATTGATCTGTTTGGATCTTGGTCCATGATGGCCTTTTTATTGATTTTGACGATTGGAGCTCTCTATGAATGGAAAAGGGGTGCTTCAGATCAGGAGTAACTACTAGTGAAAGGGCTAAGGGGGAAGGACATAGGAAAGAGGGATGCCTACAAAAAATCAATTGATTCGTCATGGTAGAGAAGAAAAACGGCGCACAGACCGTACTCGAGCTTTGGATCAATGTCCCCAGAAGCAAGGAGTATGCCTGTGTGTTTCGACGAGAACACCGAAAAAACCTAATTTAGCTCTACGTAAGATAGCAAAAGTATGGTTGAGCAATTGGCATGATATATTTGCTCACATTCCAGACGAAGGTCATAATTCGCAGGAACATTCTATAGTCTTGGTCAGAGGAGGTAGAGTGAAAGATTCACCAGGTGTGAAATCCCATCGTATTCGAGGAGTCAAGGATTTGCTGGGAATTTCGGATCGTAGAAAGGGAAGATCTAAATATGGTGCAGAAAGACCAAAATCGAAATGAATGGAATATGACTCTAATAAGAATACATAATAGGCAAGGGAAAGTGGCACGCGAAATAGGTATACAAGGAATGGGGGAAAGGTATAAAAAGATGTGTTAGGTTGGTTTAGGTAAAGTGCACGACTATGCTGGATGGACTCCTTGTGAGGCTGCATATTGGAGCCTTTTTTATAGAATAGAAAGAGAAACTTGCCTCAACCTTAGCATATCTCGATTATATATGTCACAATCGTGTCTCGATTTGAATTCACTTTTACAAGCAACAAGAGTGCAATTTGCAACTGCCTCATATCGTTCATCTAATGATGTGGTATACAACTAGAAAATCCAATCTTTACATTGATCATATCCATGGCATGGGTCGTATCAGAACGAAGAAGGAAAAGATTCATTAGCAAAAGGACCCGAAGCAGATGGATCAACATAACCACAATTGACCCTGTCTTCCACCTACTAGCAGCAGGAGTATTCATTTTGTTCTGGAACACTTCCCAAATCGATATAGATTGCATTTTCCATGGGCACAACAAGAATATGCCAAAGAGAAATTACATAACTTCATGAGCAATATTGTCCACACGGAATGATTGTGTGGATATGATTAACATGAAGATGATTAGTCATTTCTAAGTGGACGAGATGATGTACCGTAGCCTTGACTGTGTGATAGATGATCCACACAAGTACACAACTACTATCCTCCAGAGTTCCTTAACAGTTTGACCCCCCCCCCCCCAATGATTTACTTAGAAACATTGACCCCGCAAACGGACTTTGCAATGGTATAAGGGTTCCAAAAGAATACCACCGATATAGAAATCATGTTGGGACAGCAAGCTAGAAAGTGGGTTTTCTTGCCTCACATACCCTTAATCCCGTCTGATGATGAAATGTTCCCTTTCCATTTAAGAGAAAGCAGTTTCCCATTCGGCTTAGCTTTGCCATGACTGTCAACAAAGCATAGGGGCAGACTATCCCAAATGTCGGAGTGTATTTGCCTGAACCAGTGTTCTCGTACGGCTAGTTGTATGTTGCACTATCTAGAGCAGCAGCTAGACAAACATCAGGATATTAGTTGTTCTAACTGTTGAGAAGGATGTGAAGAATGGAAAGAAAAAGATCACAATGACAGTACATACATGAAGAATATTGTCTATAAAGAGGTGCTAACTCCATAGTTGAGGTAATGTCTTTTTTTATTACAATTTGTACGGTGAAAAAAAATACTTAATGTACCTGGTCATATGTAGTTCCAGCTTATCATATACGTGTGTTTTCTGCATAGGATGGCCAAACACTACAGAAGAACGTTGTGATCAACCTATTAGCGTATGATGGGAATTCACAACGGTATATGATTCGTACAGAACGAGAATATCTTAGCCACCTCACCAGAAATAAAACTATGAAAGAGATAGTTATGGAGAACTTGTCTATCATATACTACTTGTTTTGACACTATTACCAAAATTGATGCTTATTTATTCGAATGTCTCAAAATAGTATGTCGTTAAGTTGAGTTAAAATTTATTTGTTTATTGATGATCATGTAGCAACACACGGGCAGCTGCTAGTATTCCAAAAAAAAAAGGCCAAGCACTAGCACTACTTGACGTTGGTGTGCTAGTGCCACCAATGTAGGCAAGTAGGCAACCAGCACTCCAGCAACCCAACAGCAACTACAATCGAATTAGAGTGCACTGCTGCTTCTATTCAAAGAAACAAGGGAGCTGTGGCGATGTGCTGGCCTAGAGAATTGGCGTGAAAAGCTTGCAGTCTGTGGTACAGCCAAGGAGGTGGCCAGAATGATCCTAGAGCAAGATGATAATCGTTTGAAAATATTATTTCTACTGTGCAATCGGTGGCAGGAACGAAATGCTGTCAGAGAAGGAGAGCGAAAACGCTTACCGGCTTATGTAGCTAGCCTCAGTTCGAATCAAGCTTTGCAGGTGAAAAGTTTAAACAAGCCCATGCAGCGTGAAGGAGGTTTGCGGAACAGAAATAGAAAGTGGCTTCGGCCTGAAGCTGGGAGACTGAAAATCAATGTTGATGGAGCTTTCAGGGATACAGATAAAAATGGTGGCCGGGGATATGTTATTAGGGATGATGAAGGCCGGGTAATACAATCGGGCTCAGGGACACAACGATTTGCTTATAGCTAGGGATGAAAACGGTACGGATATTTTCTGACCGCATTCGAGACCGAATCCGTTTAGAGGAGTTTTAATCCGTCCGTATCCGAGTCCGGATATTTAACATCTGATACCGTATTCGTATCCGAATATTTAAATCACATATTTATGATGTCGATATCCAATCATATCCTATCTGGCATTTTTTATACTATCCGTATTCGAATCCGAATCCGGACATAAATATGAAAACAAATACGATATCAGTGATATCTGTCCGTATCCGATCCGTTTTCATCCCTACTTATAGCCCTCTGCATATGGAGCTGTGTGCTTACATTGAAGGGGTGAGAGCAGCTGAGGCGCTGGGTGTTAGATCATTCTTGAGACCGATGCAACCCAGGTTGTCGAAGCCCTGCTGGGTGACGAACTCAGGCTGTCGGTGCTGGGAGGCGTGGTGCATGAGCTTAAGGATCTTCTTGCTGAACATTTTATTTTGCCCCAAGTGAAATTTGTACCCCGTGAATGTAATCGAGTAGAGCATGAACTTGCTTCGATAGGAAGTATGTGCACTGAGGGTACACCCTCTGTGATGGCTGGAGTACCTAGCTGTATTTTGTACTTGTCCAGCGATTCTGCTGGTGTGGTTGATTAATGGAATGCGAATTCCTCTCAAAAAAAAAAAGAAACAAGCCCACTTCATCACCACAAATTTGTGACGACTTTGAATCTTTACAACATATTCCGGCTGGCAGGAAGATTCGACAAACTATTTCATCACATGGTACAAGGAAACAGTTCCAACACTGCACCAGGAAACAGCTACAAGGGCGTTAAGAGTTACCAACCAGTACTTGCAGTGGAGTAGCTGCATCGTGCATGACTTCCTGGGGAGAATCTGAACCATGACCAACCATACCTGATACTTTGTCATTACAGTTACAACCAACATAATCATACAGCAACAGAATATTGGTGTCGCCACTTCGTTGTAAAAAATTGTTCATCTAGATTTACAAGACAGAATACAACTTCACCAAGGATCCGAAGAATCTGCATACACCTCATCAGACGATGAGGACCCACCAGAATTCCTCAGGAGTATCCTCTCCCTCTGCCTACCCGGTGTACAACATTATCACCATTTCAATGGTACAAACTAGGACTGAACAAATTAAACACTTCAGCATCAAATGTTACATTTGTCGTATCCATAAAACCACGAGTTGAGGTCTGTGCTCTTGGAGACCTCAAATGATCCACCTTGTTGCAAGGTATTGAACTCCTTCCAAATCTGCCCACTGGGGCTACCAGCTGTGTCATACCTAGGAGGCTCAAGATTGTTCGGTTCTTGTGGTTGTACCGTATCGTCCTTGCACTGAGAGGACTCTGTGAGACGCTGCTTTAGAGCAAGGATTTCCTGATCGTAGTTCTTTTTCAAGTTGTCAATCTCCTGATAAGCTTTCTCTGTCTCTTGCTCTGCCACTAAAGCCTGCTTCTGCAACAAAGGAGTACAAAAGCCTGTTGTAACTGGAAAATCTATGTCATACTACTAAATGTAACAAAATACAAGGAACCACTATAAGAGCATTCAACATAAATATTTTCCCCCTAAAGTTTCGTAATCACCCAAATTCATAAACTCTGTTGTATTATCAACTGCCCACACAAGCTAGTTTTTTCTGTCTAAATGTAAGGTCTAAGCAATGTCGGAAAGCCATACCTTGGCTAGTGTTTCTGCTTCCTCTGCATCCTTCAACCGAACAAGCAATTCACCAGCTGCCTGAACAGCTTCAGCGGTATCCCTTAGCTGGCTCTGAAGGCCTTCATTTTGAGCTTTTAGGAATGAGATTTCAGCTGCAAGGGAGTTGATGAACCGCATTTCAGCACCTTTGATACCGGCCGTTTCTGCCCTCATCTTCACATCCTCAACACCCTCACGCATCCTCCTATGCAGAGCAAGCAAACGAAAATGATTCTCTTGAAGATCAGCATATTGTTCCAGGTGTCTTGCAGCTCCTTGGATAGCTGTTTGTACTGCCTCCTTTAGTTCTTCTGAGCATTTCTTCTCAGAATCCAGTTCTAACCGCAACTTTCCAACAAGGGATTTTGCTGCTTCAAGTTCAACTCTAAGCTCTTCTGTGAGTGTAATCCATTTACTCTCAGCTTCAGTCCAATTGGGAGTGTCCCCAAAATTAGTATCTTCATCTTTATCTTTTGTTCCAGGTTCAGAATTACTTCCCTGACACAATGGCACTGGAGGCCAGAATCTACGGATTGATGACGAAGATGAAAGCATGTAATGCAACTGATTTTTCAGATCTTGTATCTCCTCCTGTAGAACTTCTTTCTCTTCCCCAGAATTCCTGAACATGTCCAATTCCTCCTGGAGTCTCTTCAACTCAATTTCAGCATGCAAAACATCAGGATGGTTTTCATATTTCTTTTGGAGGATCTGCGTTTTTAGTGTAACAGAATAGCTGATAAGTAAATGCAGTCTTCAAAAAGAAAATACAGTAAGTTAAGTACATGGCAAGGGAAAATTCATGCGACCTTATGCTCATTCATAAGTGATAAAAACTCTTCATTCATGAATTCTTCAGTTGGTAAAGTTCCATCCATGAGACTCTCAAGCCTAGCAATTTTTCCTTCAAGTGTTTGTGCAATTACAGCATTACATTCGCGTTCATGCTTATACTGTTGCACCTGAAAAAAAAAAACGGAATGATTTAAACAGAGGAACATATAGCATCTTGTCTTATGTATAGAGAGAAAACTCCCACCAGACGATTCAGTTGTTGAATTTCTGCAGCTTGCTTTGCACACTGTTCATCACGTGCCATCTCTCGCCTGATAGCTCCAGCCAAGACCTTCTCCACAGCCTATATAGAAATAAGATATGCATGAGTGCTTTACACCCAACTTAACTGATCTACAAATTCATGCGCCAAGCCTCTTTTGGTTAAACTTACTTTCAGAAAATGTCGCTGCTTTTGGTCATCAGATGGTACTGTCTCATCAGCTGGTACTAGTTGTAGGTCTCTGCAAGCACTGGGATCCCTACTCTCAGTTGCAGAAGCTTCAAGCAGACAACTAGGAATCAGAGCTAGAGGGTTATCTCTGGTTTCATATTCTTCAGGATCAGTCTGAATTGCAACATCAACCTTGCAAGGCTGAATATCCATGATTCTAGCATTTAATCCAACCAATGCTCTCCTCCATGCACTATTGTTTTGGTGACTTTCAATGACTTGAAGTCCCCTCTGTATACTGGCAGCAATGTTTAATTTGCATTTTCCATCTCCAATATCAGTACCAGTGTTAAATTTATTAGCACTACAGAAGGACCTTTTTATGGATATCAAATTTTTATCCCTATCAAGATCTTTAACATGTGAAGGTCCAGCACTTACATCCATAGAAGCTTGTAAACTTTTGGAGTCTTCTTTAACGTTAATAGGAGAACTTGCAATATTTTCATGGTTGTAGGGCTTCTCAACATCATTCTCATCAATTTCCATTTCCTCATCACTATCTTCTTTTATACATTGGAATGTTGCAGGTTGACCCAAGCTTATTTTCAATAGATGCAAACTGCGCCTAGGGTTCCATCCAGTGGCAAAGCTGCCATTATTCCCTTCTATGCATCCATTAGATTTCATTCGGTGAAGTTCATCCTGCATTGTAGGATATGGATAATAACACCTTACTGATGAGCATGGTTTCAAAGGCAACTAGGCGTTCAGGCGAATGTTGGGTCCACCGAGACACCTAGGTGACAAGGCATCACTGTTTCCCAAGGCATGCTGGGTACGCCTAGACGCCTAGGCAACGCCTTTGAAACAGGGCTGATGAGGCATGAACCAAAACAGCAATATTATAGAGAAACTTGGTTGTCAGATGGAACACAATCATACCTTCAATTGCCTGATTTGCTCACGCAGCGCATTTACGTCTTCAACTTTCTCTTCATTAACCACGGCGTTGTTTTTTATAGCTTTTGCACGTTGGGCAAACCTAAGTGTGCTTAACGTTTCACTCTTACAGCTGTATGACAAGAAAGTGCAGTGAGGAATCCAGAAACCAATATTAACTGGCCACAGAATTAATGAATTGCCGGTCAACTTAGATGGTACCTTTGGGATGGTGAAACAGCACAAATCATTGCCAGTTTGGCATTGCCTCCAAGGGATTCTTGTAATAGAAATGTGAGCTTGGAATCGCGATATGGAACATGGTGCCTTTGTTTTCCGGACTGCGATATTTCTGCAAGTATATTAATCAAGTTTCTGCAGTGAACAAGAACATATAGTTAAAGAACCCTCATTTCACAACCATATTCAATGGCTGTAACGTTACACCTAAACAGGAAAAAAACAATGGTTGAGCTGCCAGTCCACAAATCAGCCTTTCTTCCTAAACCACTAACTTTATTTATCGTGGCTCCCATGCATAGATATGTCTACTGGACACACTACAAATATATTTGTGTTAATTCTTACAAATAGCCTTCACTTGATTGCAACATCATATGTTGCCTTTTATTGCCCCAACACTTCAGATGTGCTATTAAATTGGTCAACTGGTACATCTTAATTCCTGTGCCAAGAGCTAAAATAGCATGCAATATACATAGAGAATAGCGCTACCTCCGTTCCGAAATGTAGGTCATTTTAATTTGCTCTAAGTCAAACTTCTCTAACTTTTACCAACTCTATAGAAAGAGGCAGCGATGACTACAAGACTACTACATCAAATTTATTTTGATGGTGCATTCATTTGGCATCGTAGATGTTAATTATATTTTTCTATAAACTTGTCAAAGTTTGAGAAGTTTGACTTATAACAAAACTAAAACTACCTACATTTTGGAACTGAGGACTGAGGAAGTATGTGGCAGATAAACTAAATGGAAATAATATATTCATAACTAAAATACAAATATCAAATCTACAACTATACATGTTTATCCCAAAAACAACAGTGAGAATGACTACAGAATTGTAGAAATCACAATTAGCAATAAACATATTTTATAAGAATTTCTAACCATGATGCACATCATGCATATATTGAATCAAGAGACCATTGCTCTATCAAATGTGGTAACCATGATATGTGGAACTGTTGATAGGCATGATACCGACTCATGTTTGACAACTTAGAGCAAGTACAATAATTGGCTTATAGCCAAGCAAATGCTGATATGGAAGAGAGAAGGGAAGAGAGAGAGGAGAGCTTGGCTCTCATGCAAGCAACAAGCTAGGCACGGATGCATATACAGTGGTGGGTCCATACATTAAGTGAATGTGAGGAGAATTAGGAAAGAGAAGGTGGGACATGGGTTAAACTACAATAAAAAAGTTTCTTATAGACAAATAAGAGATCACTATTGTATAGTTTGGCTCTTGCAACTTGGCTAATAGCCAAACACTTGGCTCTATTATTGGACTTGCTCTTATGAAATCATTTAATAACTCAAGTGCTATGCATCTCTCATTCCAGGACATCAAGCAGAACCACATCCATCATTAGTAAAGTAGACTTCAACTGAGTTTAGATATCAGCCAGTGTCTAGAGAATTAGCAAAAACCTTACTTAAATCCTTGAACTCTTTTACTTTTCATTGAAAGTACAAACAGAACTTTACCCAAGCTGTGAAAGTGAACGGTTTATGTTTCCAGCTTCTTTCAATCGATCCCCAGCTGCATGTGTTAGTTTTTGTCGCTCTGATCCAGCAAGGTCTACCAAGTTTATCCTGCTTGATCTTGTGATGCTTGAGCCATCCTCTGGATTCTATAGAACAAGAGCAAATAGGTAAACAACTATTTGATGCATCTATACTGAAACCAACAATATCTTAGACAGCATTTAGTGATTTGAGCAACAACAGAAACATTTTTAATGCATTCATATAAGCGAAGCAACTAGCAAGCAAGGCTTTCTTTAATATAAATGTTATTTCTGTCAGCACATGAACAGATACAAGCCCTTTAAGCTGCATATTGCACAGTACAAACAGAATGGACCAAGAATGAATAATAAAAGGTTGTGTATCATGAAGTCATGATAATTCTCCTTTGCATTGAAGCCACAGAGATTGCAAGGATTCAGTACATTAATTCTGTTAGCATACATTTCAGAAACATTTGAAAGAACATTAAAGCACTCCATATATAAGAGAACAGAATGTATATAGCTGAAGCCTAAAGAAATCAGGTTATTGGCAAGGTACATATGCACAATCAACCAAAAAAAAAGATATTCCACAGATTAACTATTCCAAGTGTTCCTCTGGTTGGTATATGCAATCATCAAACATAAAAATCCATTCAGTCCACACAAGCATCTCAGTTTGGCATCTGCTTTTGTTAGAATGGAACAAACTAGAACTATACCTCATGCTCATGTAAAGCAATGACCCAAACTCAAAAGAACAATCAGCTCGTAGAAAGGCAATGATAGAGAACCATTATCAGAATGTCAAGAAAATGCACTCGTTACCATTTTGCTAATTGACAACTGATAAATGATTAAGTATATATAGTATTATTGGGCCAAATTTCAATGAATACCTTAGAATCCGACTTAATTACACACGTAAAAACACAATGCGAGCGTGAGCTATCAGCATTTGCGCTCGTTGCCCCTGTCCTCCGGTTTGCCAGGCCCTGCATTAATTGCAATAAATCTATTCAACACAAAGTTAAGAAAAATAGGATGTATTTGTAGAGCATACAGAAATATATCAATCTCTAGTGAAGCAGCAGGCCATGTTGCGATGAAATTATGCAGAACCAAGTGTTATGTAGTTTGTGTACATCAAGAGGTGCCATAAAATCTTCCATGATGGTACAACTATGTTCACTGATAGACAGAACTCAGGATATTTTTCACCCTTTCAACGTAGTCTAGTGACAAAATCATCATACGCATAATTAAAATTTGTATCTGAGAGTGGCATATGCCAAATACAAATGTCAGAAATTAGGTTCAATGTCATCACAACAAATAGATGGAGATGGGATACATTAGATGTCAATATTTGGAGACACACCTTAACCAACAACTGAGTTACATCCTTCATGGTGAAAACCAACTCCTTTGTCAATGATTCAACATAAACACAGGCAGTTCTGACATCCTCTCTAATCTGCAAAGGAATAGGACATATATATATTAGCAAACTGAGAAAAGGATTTCCTCCTATGACACTGAACAGAGGCCTTTTCACAAGCTTTTTCACCTGAAGATTCTTCTGCGAGGGATCTAGCAAATCAGTTATCTGTTCATTGTAGATCTGCACATTATAATAATGTTGGATCACATTTCACGCGTCAAACAAGAATGAATACAATATTTGTTAGGTACTAAGAAGAGAAATTGCCTCGAGAAACGAGCAGACACAGTTGTAAGTTAGCTCTTTATCTGCATGTTTAACTTGTTCCTGTAAATGGGGCATGTTTCAGATTTAACTCAGAAAAATACTTAAAAGAAAGAAGATTTAGAAAAAAAAAACTATCACGTTACTTCATTAATGCGGGAGAACAACTGCTCAAATACACGAGGTGTCAAGCCCCTCTCGCTGCTCACTGAATCTTCTGACAATGCAGATAGAGGCCCCCACATAGTGTACGTTTTCCCACTGCCAGTCTTTTGAAGTGACAAAATAAGAATGAGGGACTATTAGTTAGTTTATTTTCAGGTACCAGCCATTACATGACTTAGATGTTAAACTGAAGATAAATCACCTGTCCATAGGCAAATATGGAGCTGTTGAAACCCGATAAGCAATTTTCAACAAGTGGCAGCCCAACAAGGGTGAAGATATCCTCCTATAAGTACATAAAAGTCAAACACAAAAGACCAAACCCATCACAAAACCAAACAGAGATTGCACACTTAAACAATAGGTTAGAATAGCTAACCAATGAAACTAGCCAAAAGAAACAACCAGCACTTATGATCCCCCCAACAAAATCCATTAAGAGCACAGAACACTATATTCAGATCAAAACTAACATTAGCTACTTGCAGTAAAACAAGACCTCGACCCCGGCCTCTGTCAAATCACACATAAAATTTTAGGTTATATACGAATCCACAGATGCATAAATCGCCTCAGCACTTATGAAATAACACTATACAAGTACCATATATACGCTGCTCACTGAAATAACTCCAAAATTCAGCTAATCTAGACCGTGTACATAGAATCCCCAAGCTTAGAGAAACTACCCCAAAACCACCCAAAAATTTCACCCAGCCTAACCTGCGTGGAGGCCGAGTCAGCGACAGCATCGAACGTGAAGTCCTGCCCCTGGATCGCGACCGAGTTGGCCGCCATCTTGCGCACGCAGGCCTCCGGCCCCCGCCCATCCTCGCCTGCCTCCTCCTCATCGACCCAGCACGACGGCCGTATCCTCACCACCACCTGTGACCAGAAGAGCAAAACCGGCAGAGCCAACAGCCGTCAGGCCAGATCCATTGTCCCAACACGGAATACCTTAAATCGCCCACGAAGCCCTATCCGTACCTGGACGCCGGAGTCGGGCCCGGGCGAGGCGTCGTGCGTGGGGCCCGCCGCGGCCGCCGCAGAGGAGACTTCGAGCTTCCTCTTTAGTGGGTTAGAGGACGGCGGACGCGGTGGCAGGCGGTTGCGGGAGGAGAGCGGTTTGGCCGCGGAGGACGGGGAGCGGAAGGGGGAGGCACCGTGGTCGAGGGCGGAGTGGTGGTAGTTGCGCGCCGGGGAGGAGGGGTCGACGTTCTCCTTGGAGATGCGGCGACGAGGAGGGGTCTCAACGCCGCCGGAGAAAGAGGGGGGCGGCGGCGTAGCGGGGTGGCGCGCGTGCCGCGAGAAGAGGGACCGCATGGCTCAATGGCTGGCTGCGGAGGCCGCGGGGGGAGAGGGAGACGTCGGCAGGGGGGAAGGGGATTTGAATTTTTTCGAACGGCACAAAGTCGAGTTCCGGGTGGGGAAAAGGTAAAAGGATGGGTCCGTTCGGCCGATGGGATCTGACCTCGGATGCAGTGTCTGTGTGCGGGCTGGGCCGAATCATCGAGCCCCACGTGTCGATCCCTAATAATGTGCTGCCGATATTTGACACTGAACGCTAGGACACCTATATTTTAATACGTAGAGATGAAAAACTAGCGGCATGTTCGCTTGGCTGAAAATAAACGGCTGAAAGTACTGTTGACTGATTTGTTGTGTGAGAGAAAAACACTTGTGGCTGGCTGAAAATAAGCGGCTGAAAGCTCAAACGAACAGGCTGGGTCATCAAGAGTTCATACATACATCTCAAGATTATACGAGGTGTCATAGGAGCTATCCATGTTATGAGCTAAAAGTTAGCACTATTAAAGGGGTTGGCTTAGGCCTTGTTTAGATCTAGAAACTTTTCACGAAAAACTACAGTAACAAATCTTGTGGCACATACATGGAGCATTAAATGTAGACGAAAAAGAAACAAATTACACCGTTTTGTTGAAAATCACGAGATGAACGTTTTGAGCCTAATTAGTCCATGATTTGACACTAAAGTGCTACAGTAACAAATGTGTCAATGACAGATTAATTAGGCTTAATAAATTCGTCTCGTGGTTTCTAGGTAAGCTACGTAATTAATTTTTTTATTAATATCCGAAAACCCCTTCCGATATCGCACAGAATATCTGATATGACATTTTCATCAAAAACTTTCCGCATCTAAACAAGGTCTTAGAGTCAGTAACCAGCTTATACCTTTACGGGTGCCCTAAGGACACCTAAAGATGGCCAAATGGGCCGCTAGGCCTGGCCCAATTTGGCATGGGCCTAGGCTAGAAATGGCCCGCACTGGCGGGGCTAGGCATTGCACGCCATGTCGCCCTAGTCATGCTAGAAAGGGCTTCGTGTCTGGCTATCGGCCCAGGGACGGGTCTATGAGCCGATTTTTGAGTTAGACTGGTCCGATACCTTTATTTTGGGTAGAATGTTGATGGTTGTCATATCTGGTTTTAAAAATAAAACCAGATATATACTATATGTGTGCCCGAATCAATTTCCACACATACAGCGACATCATAAGTGAATTACAAAACAATGTTTATATTAAATAAGTGAATATCATATACTATAAATAGACACTAAGTATTACGTTAAGGAACAAGTAGTCCTATCTTGCAGGAGGTTCCATACTCCACAGGAGGGTTGACTGAGGCACCGTACGCCAAGCACCATGGTAGTCTTCTAGAAACTCTGTATCATCTCACTGTCTGAGCAACTTTTACTAGTGAACCGGAGGGGTAGGAAATAACAAGGGTAAGTACATGGCGTACTTAGCAAGTATTGGAATAAATGACATGCATAAGCTTAAAACAAGGAAACATCTAACTCTAGTTTAACTACAGTAAGCATTTTTAGTTGATCAATTTTTTACTAGCACTTGATTACTAATTGAATGAGTTGAAACTTAACCCTAATTAAAGTATGAAAGTAACCACCTTGGAGGAGCTCCCTACACCGTAGGATGGATGGTGGTTGAAGCCAAGGGTCGACCGACCCTATAGGGGTTGCTTGACCCCACCATGGTTCCACCAACCTCTCTCCTTCACGTACAAGTACCCACCCCTCTTGCTCCTACACACTACAAATAGGTGTTTGGCGCCACATTTTAAATCATCTTCTACAAGATCAAGAGTGAAAGCACCATGACGCCTAAGAGGAGGGTGAATTAGGCAGCTTAAAACTCTTTATTTCTAACTATGGTTGCTTTTTCTAACCTTAGCAAAACCTATGCAATGAAGTATAAACTACCTAAATGTGAAACTACGATTTTTGCTAGGTGTGTTGCTATCTCTACCGCAAAAGAGTTGGTTCCAATCCTATCAACTAGCCTAACAACTAAACTAGGAAAGGTAAAGCACACAACCAAGGTAGCAATATAAATGCGGAAGCTAAAGTGAGGTAGAGATGTAAACTCTCATCGATGACTCTGTTATTTTTACCGAGGTATCGAGAAGCACTCAAGCTTCCTCTAGTCCTTGTTGGAGCCCCTCGCAAGGGCCAAGCTCTCGGTTGAGTAACTCCATGGATAGCCTTAGGCCTTCACCACATACAAGTGGGTCTTTGATGTTTCTTTCGGCAAGCTTCCAACTGAAACGCCACAGGCCTTGTTCCCTTCGGTACACTGGTGGTGGCCGCATCACAAACGCGGTTGGTGTGATCTCGCAAGACTACAAGACCCATCGAGTACAAATGTGGTGCATTCAAACACCTTTGATCAAGGTATGCAAACCTCACTAGCAACTAAGCCTAAGCCCAGAGCAAGCACATATGAGCGTGGTCTAACTAACCTAAGTGCTTCGCAAAGTACCTACACTAATCACCAAGTGATCCTTTTAAGCCCTATGCATATGGAGATCTCCAATGTGGTGTATGAACACCCTAGCACCTTCCTTCAGCTCTTCCATATCTCAAATGGCCAGTTGGGGCAAGTATTTATAGCCCCCAAGTTGAAACTAGCCGTTGGAGGCTGAACTCAACCTTTTGCATGAGCATCGGTCCTATAGTACCTTGCACCAAACACGACCGGTGTGTGCCACGTCAACCAGCTGTTGCACTGTTAGAACCAACCGTTGGAGTGCACAGGTGACCGGTGCCTTATAGCCAAAAAAATTCTAACTGATTTACAGTGCCTCTATAACACATGACTGGTGTAGGTGACCGATGTTTAGCGCCCTTTGAGACCATCTTCAGCGCCTGCAGCCTCCTCTAGAACTAGTGACCGGTGCACGTAACCGGTTCACACTGGTGTGACTGGTGCCCTTTGGCTGCTAAAGCCCGTGCTGCAGCCTCTCTGGACTTCGTGTCCGATGAGGTGACTGGTGTGACACTACTAGATTTAGACCTTTCATAGCCACATCGTAAACCCATTGTAGTCTATTTTTGGCCTCGGCAGTAAGCTACCGACAGTGATGGTCATAGCCCTCACCGTCGGCATCTCAGACCGGCTGTTGTTGACACTGGATATGGCAAACAGATAAATCCGCAAGCGCATGGATGTCAATATAGCTTTCACTCGGGTTTATTCCAAGGTATCAAATTTTCATGGGGAATGCAAAGTGGACTAGTTAAGAACTAAGAGTGTCCAAGGGTAAAAGTAATAGGTAGAAAGGATATCTATGGTTTCCATGAACTAAGGCAAGACTAGAGAATACTATGTCACGATTGTTTACTTCGCGGCGCAGCCCGCCTAGCAACCAGGAGGGATAACTAGACAAGGTCTGCCATGAGCCCTACGATTTAATAACTAGATCTATCATGGTGGAATACAGAGGATGGATAGGGCTATCACCACCTGCCACCTACCATAATCTATCTAGAGGCCTAGCCGTAAACACAAGTAAGCTATAGTCTAAGCACCATGCTTAATCTATAAACTTACTACTCTAATCCTACATACGATGAAACAAGATTAGAGCACTTTAACCAAGCGGTGAAACCAGTAAACATAATAATATAAATAATACTTAAGTAATGAAAAAGGGCAGAGTTACCATAGAAGATGTCGGACTTCACTCGAAGAAGAGCTTCATCGATCCACCGAAGCACAAGTGGAGAGGATGCCAACAGTCGTGGCTCCTTCCCAAGCTTCTCCTCACTCTCTCCCTATCTTCTACTTCTAAGTAGTAGAGCTATAGAGCTTCACCTAGCTACTACTCTCACTTGGAGTGATGGAATGAGATGGTGACCTTCTCCACCGAGCACTACTGCCCCTTTTATAGTGTGGAGAGGCAGTGGAGGTACTTATAGAGGGTGGAGAAGGTCGATGGAGGTGACTTGGGTGCCAGGCGACCTCCTAGGGCATCGGATGGGGATATCACCGACTTCTGATCATAGGGCCTTGATTGCTTCCCAAAGTCGGTTACATAGACAGCACGTGTGAAAATTTGGTCGGGAAGACGGTAGTTAAGTCAGTGGAACTCTCCAAGTGGATGATAGCGGGGCCTGTGATCCATGTGACATGTGTTGATAGCCCTTGGATGAAACTAACTTGGAATCAATGCATGGATGTGCTCCATTTGGCCTAGCACACATATTGGTGACATGGTCGTGGCAAGGAGGCATCTTGGGCGTCGCCCGATGCCCTTGGGGCACCGCCCTATGTCCCTTAGGGCCCTTTGGGGTCAAGAGCACCTCCTAGGGGCTTCTTAGTGAGTGAAGAGGCCTTGGGCCAAGTTTGGTGGCCTTTAGACACTTGTCCATGTCGCTCGGAGTCCAAAGGGGTCGCCAACGTCCATCTGTGCCCGAATCCAGCCCGACCCGTCTTGCGATCTTCCAGAAGGCATAACTTCATCATCCGGACTCTAAATTGGGTGAACCAAAACTCAATTTTGTGTATCTCGACGAGCTCTTTGACATGGTGTAGTCAAAATGGGAATTAGATGAGGTTTTTTTTGCATGTATGTAGCCTTCTTGCTCCTACACTCACATAATCATCACAACTTGTGGAAATAGTTAGAAATAAGCCATATGACTATGGTTCATGTCATTTATATGACCAAATTAGGCATGGTTGATGGTCTAAAATGAGGTGTTAAGGACCGTCAACAAGCTTCCCCACACCAAACCTTTGCTCATCCCAAGTAAAGGGTTCGAACAAGAAAGAGGACCGAGCCAAGATTCAGGTGGATATGATGCACAACTTTCTCAGGATATGATGCAAGCATAAAAGATATTCCAAGTCAAATACTCATACCTGTGGGTTTTGAAGTGGCTAGAACATCACCTTGGGTGGTTGAGAAATGGAACAGTTATGACTTGAAGACATAGATCACTTCTCCTTCTCAAGTGAGATTGGAGTTTCTGACAATATTATTCAAAACAAAACATAGCTCATGTTACTCCTCATATGATTCTATCAAATAACTCAATGGTATTTGTGTATGTGTCCTCACCAAGATCTTACTTTGCCTTAAGGCCCTACAACTATAGCTTATGTAGAGTTTTAGGTAGGAGAACTTGAAAGGCATACTTAGAATGTTTATATTGTAAAGTCAAAGCATTGATCCATAGAGGAAAAAACATACAAACATGATCAAGAGTGCAAGTGTGTGGATATGAGTGGAAGGTTGACTCCTTAAAGGTTCTCTCTCCAAATCTAGATGATTGAGATCATGGGCGATCTTTGATGCTCATCTTTTTTTGGCTCGACATTTCTCTCTCTCATTTCTCTTTTTCATCATCTTTTCTAACTCTCTTTTTTCAGCCTCTCTCTTTTGATAATATATAGCCCATGTCTCTTTTTCAAACTTGCATGGAGAATGGAGAGAGATCTTGAATACATCGAGTCTTTATTTTGTGGAAAGGTAAAAGGACATGTTTGTGGAGAGGCGGAAAGGAATGTTTGTGCTAGCTCTCAGTGTAAGAGCATAGCATAAGTGTGGAAACACATGTTTTTACTTACTCTCAGTTTAAGAGTAAAGCATATGTGGGTGGAGTGTATGTGATCTTGATCATGTAAGCATGGTGCATCACTCACTAGGGTCACATGATTTGACAAAACTCAAAACAAAATCTAAGCAAAAAGAATCTATGGGTTTGTAAACATATGGCTCTAGTAGGACATTTATGCCATAGAGGAGTTATGAAGCCATGGTTTTAAATTTTGTTCAAAACAAAAGTCTCCAAAATACTTGATTAGAAAGAAGAACTTGTCTTGTCATCACTATATCACACTTCATAACAACTTAGGTAATGTTATCCTAATTGAGTAAGGTTCCCACAAGCATTAAGTGAAAGACAAGGAATAAAGATTATGTGAGCCAATCTCACAAGATAAGTCATGATAAAATCTTGGGGTCATGTTTTAAAGTTCATCAAGTTTTAATAACATGAAGAAATTGGCCATTTAAGCATTCATTTTTAGGGAGATAAATATAGGAGAGGGGTACTGAGATGCAAACCAGTGTCTCGTATAGAGATGAAGTCCTGAGAGTTGATGTTGATGTGCGAAGTGCTTTCGTGTGTAGCCTTGGTGTTTTTCATTGCAGGAGAAGTTGCTGAAGCTGGGATTGGGTTGCCCAACCCCCACACCTGTTCCTTCAGCATATGTGCTTATTCAAAGACACAAAGGGTGAAAGCAATTGGGTTCTACTAGTACAAATGTACTAGTGAACCAAAACTTTATTCCTCTTATTGAAAAGCAAACAGAGGCGCATAGCATGATTGGAAATGAAACAAAAGCGCCTAAGAATTTATCATGCCAAAGGAGAGATCAAGGTGAAGGAAAAGCATACCTATCTCATGTATATTGTTAAGTTAAATAGTGGTCCTAGTGAAAGTTGTGACACTTCTCAAACTGGTCATTGGAAGAATGCTATATGATGGAAAAGGAGGAAATAAACTCACATTGAATAGTATGTGATATGTGGTGAGTGGATCTCCTCATGATTGACCCCCACAAGATAACATTTGAGATCATGGAGCTATTATTTTTTTTAAAATATATAATATAATTTTAATATACTTGGACATCCTTGTGCCCATATTTTTTTTTGTTTTTTTAATTTTACTTGGACCTTCATGTGCCCAACTTTTTTTAGTTCCATGTCTCTTCAAAGAAAGGCAAAAAGGGGTATTTATTTTGGGAGATTGTTGGTATTTTTAAATGCACACAGATAAATCCGCAAGCATACGGATATCGCTGTAGCTTCACTTGGGAGTATTCCAAGGTATCGTATTTATCCTTAGGGAAACAATGATTCAAGAAGTTGATAGTTCACTATCATGTATCTACTAACTAATATACCAACTAAACTAAAGTGGGGGTAAGTGTTGATAATGATAAGAGTTATGAATAATAACACACACATAGGAGAATTCCAAGGTAAAATAAATGAGCCGTCTAGCTAAGTTGAGAGGACAATGATTGAGTTTAAAGTTCATAAATACTTCTCTATTACTTTGAATCTATAGGGTATAACTGATTCATGGGTAGATATAGCGATCACACACAATAACACTTTGGAGCAACATTACCTTTCCAACTCTCAAGGGGGGTAAGAAAGCGTAGTTGGGGGAAGGTTGCCTAAAGCTCTACGAACACCAATCCAAACGTGGTGGATTACAACGGCCTGACAGAGCTGTCACCTCTGGGGCTACCACAACTAACCATAGGATTGGGCGCAATCTTAGGTAACTTATAGTCTAGACACCATGTCTATACTATCAATTACTACTCTAGTTAGGATCTATAACTAGAGTACTCGATGAGAGCGCAGATCCCATGGCAAGGTGTAACAACTATACTAACCATACACATAAAAGGCATAAAAGTAAATAGAGAAGATAACTATATTAAAGCATAAGTCTTGCCAATGTAAGATACAAAGATATACCCAACCTTTGAAAATTTCTCTAGAACCTAAGCATAGCTCAACTCTCCCTAACTATCAACTTAACTATTCTACTTCTACATCTTGAGAGCTTTGTGGAGATTTCTCTCTTGTGGTGTATCTTGATCTAAATGAGAGATGACTCTCAATGGGATGCCTCCCTAGATGGGGTTTGGGGGTCCTTTTATAGGGGGGATGGAGTAGGAGGCAATGAATTTCCATGTCATCAATCTGCATCATGTTTCTTGATCACCGTTGGATAGACCAACTTAAAACTGCCTTAAAATCAAGGGTCCAAATCTTAGGAAGGAGTACGAGGAGGCAGAGGGCGAGGGGCCACCCTAATGGGCTGAGCGGCCTCACCATTGGGCCGGCCAGCCCATTATGGTGCCAGGTGGGCTCCTCCTTATGGTGAGGCTTAGGCTCCGTCTTGAGTAAACTTTCATAGGTTTCGTGGGTTGAATCACTTGTTGATGTCAGTTTGCCTATTTAGAGTGTATGATGGTGGTCCTAGGAGCTTTTTCTAGATAAATCCTCCTACAAACATAGATTCACCAAAACTTATGGAATTTATTAGTTTAAAACCCTATACCTATGTTTGGTGATGGAATTAAGGGCCTGCTTGGATGCTGTCCAAAATCCGCCCAGCCAAATTCACGGTAGTCCCAAACCTTTGGCACTCGTTTGGTTTGAAACCAAATAATTGGTGCGCCAAACCTTCCAGCCGAATCGGTGGTGAACATGAGACATCGAGCACCATTATTTTGGCTGCCTTCACTGTACTCCTATTGCCCTCGTTATTTTACAGTATCACCCTCCCACCGACATAGCAGCCACCACTTCCCTCTAATCCCCTCCTTCTCCGTCGTCACTTTTCACGGCCACCGCCACTTATCTCCTCTGTTGCCTGTGCCAATCCTAAACCTCCACCAGTCCATGGGATCCCCAGTCCATCACTTGTTCCTATCGCAGATTAAAGGGACATATCCTTCCATTCCTACCTTCAAAATAGATCCCTTAATCCATTGGGGAACAAGGAGCATCTTCCCTCATATGGTGGCCCCTCATCTCTGATTAATCCATCTATTCCTACTAGCAGTGTTTTCCTCCTTCAATCCTCCATCCATTTTCTAGGTATGAGTTTCTAATCTATCATCCGTTTACAGATCTGCTGCAACAAAGTGTAGAGGAAAACGTACCAGGAGGCAATCGCCCCAACTAGATCTGTTGGTCCACTCCTAGAGGTAAAATCTTTCAAATTGAGTTCCTTTGGTCTCTCTCTGAATCTCTGCATGGCTACCGCCTTACAACAAGTTACTATGATTATAGTTGTTGTTCCTCAGATAGTCAGATTCCCAACTGCATAAGCCCATTGCATATTCCTCTGTTAAGATTTTAGCATTATTTATATGATGGTTAAACACTTCACCTTGCCCATTAAAAAAATCTAGATATAACTGACAATTGTTTGATGCTCCACGATCGTGTATGTTAGTTCAAATCACTTTAGTTTAGTTGCATATGTTAGTTTCAATTAAACTGGCCCGTTCACTAAAGTAATATAATTTATTGGCTACTATACATGCCAAGTACTACTTTGCCATTCATGCTTGTGCATATCAAAACTTATTTTAATTATCTTGCTACTGATACATGCTTTGCATTTTATTTTTCATTTTTTATTCCTGCACATTGCCTACACGCCTACACCTTGATTGGCAATATTCAACAAAAATTCCTCTATTGCTGTATGTCGAGGCAAAAGGCCCTAGCTTTTTTTTGTTCTACTGCTGGCCTTGTGGTGGAGGAACCAAAATCACAAGAGTACAACCAAACACATAAAGTATGCTCCGCTGGTGCAAAGGGATATATGGTGTAGTAGTGAGCTAATTAAGTTGATTGACACCTCAGACAGAATATGTATGCGTGAGCTCAGGATGTCCTGGCCTGTATTCTACAAGCTTTGTGCTCGGCTTAGGGAGAGGGGATGTAAGGGGATGTAACGGATCAACATGATTATACGAGATTAAGTAAGAAAATCTTTCACCGAGTCAGATAATTTACCAAACTTAAGCCCGTACAACCTGAGATTCTGTGAAATCACAAGGGATTTCAAACCAACCAACATACAACCAAGATCATACTGATTTAGCAGCCACAGTCACATGCTATAGAAAGTTCGCAACAAGAGTTGAATACATCGGAGTTCAGAATAAAAAATTATTACAACACGCGCACAAAATAACATAGCGGAAGCAAGTAGTTTTAAACCACACACACTTAGTTCAGTTACAGTGCCAGCAGGTAGTCATAGCCCACAAAAGCATGAGATAAGATGAACGGAGTGACCCTTGCCCTTGGTCCTAGTTATCGCCCATCGCCGGGTACAGACAGTTGACGCAATAACCATAGTACATCTAGCCATCTGCAACAACAATGGGAACAACGCCCTGAGTACGAGAAGGTACTCAGCTAGACTTACCCGTTAAAACCAGAAATAAAAGACACCAAGGAGTATGCAAGGTCTTTATAAAGTGGGCTGGCTTGACTCATTTGCGAAAAGCATAAGTTATCAGTTATGAACCATTTAACTATAAGCATCCACTTAATTATACCTGATTAATCTAAGTAAGCACCTATACTAGAGCAATCACTTGATTAACCATTAGCATCAAAGGTTACCATATCAGGTTTAGCTTTTCCAACATCATTCACATAACCATCCATGTTCCATCATTATTACTACGATGTTGTAGCTCGAGTCAAGTGCTCACTATCCAGGAGCGATGGCGATTCGAATCGATTCCTAACCAGCTGGTGATTTATTCCTCACACAAACCATGCTTCCCCCATCAGGGTCGCTTAGATCACCAATGACACTTTCCAAATAGCCGCGGGATAACAGTCATGGATCGCACTACCCAGGGACCGCCCGACTGCCAGGACGCACCTTGGGCTCACTCTTCGCGTCCCCGTCATACCCCTTCAGCACCAGTCTACCAATCCGAGTTTATCCCGGCTCGAATAGTGTCACTAGCTTCGCGGTCGAAAGGTACTTTATTCGGCCAGCTAAATGTGAGGCATGCGTTCAACATGACAAGAGGGACGAGCAACGATCGGTCCTTAATCGACACAGACGGAATCACTATAGTCCAAAACCCTATAAGACTCCGCTCGGTCTCCCTTTATTCATCAACACTTGGTTACTTTCCATGATAACAATTATAGCTAACCATAACCAGGTATTCACCTATATCTCGCAGGTGACTGGAAATCACCCGACTTCTACCGGTCTAAGCAAGGCTAAGCAATTATTCGATCTTGACCTAACAGGGTAAAGAGGTATCCAGGTGGACAAGGATAATTATAAATGCAACAACGGTTTCACTCAACTCATACAACTTAATGCAACAATATATAAAACTTATATATAAAGAATTGCTTTTATAAAGTAGGAGACTTAAAATGCTCCGGGGCTTGCCTTTTTCGAACGAGCTAGGCTGGTGATTAATGCACTCGGGCAACTCCTCTCCTGGTTCCTCTTCCTCGAGCACCTCCTGTGCCTGAGACTCTTGCTGATCGGTCCAAGTCTGGTCTTCCGGCACTGCTACCTGCGACTCCTCCTACGATCCTGTATGATGCAATTGCATAAGCAACCATGTAGACGGTGCATAGGATGCGGTGGAATGCTATGATGACATGATATGCAGATGAGCACATTGAACTAATAGTATGGATTACAGACAACATCTTCTACAAGGTAGTCTACATCATCCAAGAACATGTGCCACAAAACAAGTCATCTACTCTTATACTAGGTAGCATAAAATTCTCACACAATTGTTGCTACACTTTGCCAAACCCTAATACCTTAACCTACCAAGTAACACCAGCGAGGTAGTTTGGTGCTTCAAAGATACACCAAACACTTCTTATTTCTTTTAATTACTCATAAAGAATAAACTTTTATTTCCTATTTAAACTAGGATTACACATCAATATCTATTTCTGTTGCAGGTAAAAATCTACAAAAATTACAGTAGCACACTCCTACTCCAAATAGTATACTACAAAAAATTCATGGAATTTGAATAAGTAAAACTATTTATACAAAATAAACAAGCTATAGCATAATAATGAGCATGAAAATACTTTGTACTAGAAAAAGTGTCAAACAACAGATTTCATATTTTTCCTATGTTATCCATGGTAAACAAGCACATCACAAAAATTACCACATGCATGAGTTATACAATTTTTGCTCTCTACCAAAAATAACAAAAATCATCAATTAAAGGTATTTGAACTACACTGCAATAATTTTTCACAGAACATGCCTCATAAACATTTTTCCTAGAAAGTACATCACTAAAGAAGATTAATGAAATAGGAACCAAATTTTTCTGACCATCTTTTAATTTACTACATATTTTCAAAGATATCAGCAATTTTAAAGATTAAATAAATCTACACAGAAAAGTATCACAAAACTAACATGCAACATTTTTAAACTGTAGATCTACTCATGAGAAACACTACAAAATTTGTTTCACAATTTTTGGAGCTAAAACGGATACACAACATTTTCCCAACATTTCTTCTTTTAAAAGAAAATAAAAATTGAATTTCTGATTATTCTTTTCTGCCTAGCAGGTGAAAGGTCTTGATGGCTAGAGGGGGGTGAATAGCCTTTTAAAAATTTTTCTACAAAGACAAGCTAAATAAGTTTATCAATATAACAAATAGCGAGATGCGAGTTTTGCTTAGCCTACGGGGTGTTTGCAAGCCACCTAACCAATTCACAATTCTAGTATTTGCACTCAACCGCACAAGTCAAACCGAGAAGGTAACTACAACTACAACTAGCAAGCTACACAAAGGAGCTACTAAAGCAAAGCTAACTAGCTAGCAAATATAACTAAGAAGGTAATGCGAGGTTGAGTTAGGAGAGTTTCACCGAGGGGCGAAGTATTGAGCCAACCAATATGATCAACAATGAATACCAAGATATCCGAACACCAAGATCAATCAATCACAATATGAAAGTGATGACACGAAGATTTATCCCGAGGTTCACGTGCTTACCGGCACGCTAGTCCCCGTTGTGTCCCTCTTCACCACGTGGTTCGGTGGCTAATCGGTCTCACACCGAGCCTCTCAAAAGGCACCACAAGAACCTACCAAATGGCAAAAGGTTGTAAATAACACGAGCAATTCACTAACGTTGCCTTTGGCGCTTTGCCGAGGTAGGCACAAACCCCTCACAATCATCGGAGGTGGCCAAGAACAATCACCAACTCTTACCAACACCTCCAAGCTGCTCCAAGCCATCTAGGTGGCGGCAACCACCAAGAGAAACAAGAATCCCACAGCAAATCAACCACCAAGTGCCAACTAGATGCAATCTCGTAATGCAAATGCACTTGGATCACTCAATCTCACTTCGAATATGCAAAGAAGTAAGAGAGATGAGTGGAGGGGAGTTGCTTAGCCCAAAGTGCTCACAAGTATGTCAAATGTTCGAGAGAGAGAGCCTTGAGCCGTCCAACGAGTATTTATAGACGTATCCCTTCGAATAGAGCCGTTAGAAACTTAAACAGCCGAAATCATGCTGACCGGACGCGCTGATCCAACTGACCGGACGCGTCAGTCGCACAACGGCTAAGTCGCGAAGCACTGACCGGACACGCTGGTCCAACTAACCGGACGCGCCGATCGCACAACGGCTAACTGCGAAGCAACGACCGGACGCGCTTGACGCACAGACCGGACACGCTGCGAATGATCGGACGCGCTGGTCCCGTGACTGACCGGACGCACTAGTCAAGCCTGAGCAGCGCACAACTAAACAGTGATCGGACGCGCTGAAGAACTGACCTGACGCGACAGTGCCAGCGTCCGGTTAGAGTCCAGTAAGCTCCCTGAATGACTGAACGCGTTCGATCGTCTGTGACCGGACGCGCTGCGCGTCCGATCATCAACCTGAAATACGCGCAGACGCTGAACGCTGACCGGACGCGTCCGGTCATGCAAAGACCGCGTCCGGTTCAGCGTCCGGTCACCTCTGTGATCTATGTTCGCCTCCGTTTCTTTTCCGGACTTCCGGCGTAGTGGAAAATAGTCGTTTCAACTCCTCGAAAACGCCTGAATCCCGCCTCGCAAGCTCGGCGAGAGGGAGAAAGGACCCCAAACCCTCTCTACCACTCAAACTTCACCGCCTTCGCAAACATGCTAACACCATCAAGCGATCTCGTCATGTGTGAGTGTGTTAGCATTTTCACAATCATTTTTCGAGGCGATATTAATTCTATCCAAATGCATATGATTATAAAATGCACACCTAGAGGCACTTAGGAGTTCAATAGCCGCATCATTCCCCTCTTTATAGTACGGCTATCTATCCTATAATGTAACCACACCCACTAGGTGTCTTGGTTACTAAAACACAACCCTGAAGCATATACCTTTGCCTTGATCACGTAGGGTTACGTCCAAATCCAAGTGTGGCCATCATGATCACCATGTCCATCTTGCCACCAACCTTGGAATGTACTAATCCTCATATGCTACATACAACTTAGGCATAGAATTAGTTCTTAGGCATTGTCACTAATTACCAACACCAAACATAGGACTTTCAACAGGCCGGCCCGCAAGCTCCAGTGGCCCACTGCCAAAAACGGCTTTGGCAGCCCGCGCGGAGGAAACGAGCGGCCTGGCTCGGTGGCGCGGCCCATTGCGCTGCGGCCCAAGAAAGACAGAGAGGAGGGAGCGGGGCACGGGCGCAACGCCGGTGCACGCGAGGTCACGGCAGAGCGGTGCTCGCCGGCGGCCAATGGCCAACTCCGGCCGAGCAGGGACCGACGATCGGGCGCACAAGGCTCACGGAAAGATGGCCACCACTAGAGCGCAGCGCGTGGGGGTTGAGAGAGGGCGAGAACGCCGGAGGGGCGGAACGAGCGCGCGGTGGCCGGAAATGGTGGCGCGGCGGGACTCGCAAAATGGCGCCTTACCAGAGGCGGAGGTGGAGCGTGGAGGTGCATTCGGGGGAGAGGAGGAAATGGCGGAGCGTGACGCGCGAGCAATCGCTTGGAGAAGGCTCGCCGGTGGCGGAACATGGCTATGGAGCAAGCGGCAGCGGCGACGAGCGTGCGAGAGGACGCGGGCGCGCGGCATTCTCTCTGCGGGCGAAAAAGAGAGAGCGAGTGAGGGAGAGGGAGGAAGCAGGGGCGCGGGCGCATTGCCAAGGAGCCGAGCGCGCGGGGATCAAGGACGGCCACGCGAAGGGCGTCGCCGGCGCATGGCGGCCACGGGGCGGCGATGCTCTGCCACGGTCGCCACGGCGCGTGCGTGCGCGCGCGGGCAGACGCGGACGCGGGAGACGGGCTAGGCCGGCTTGCGCGAGCGGGCCGAAGCGGAGGCGGCGGCCCGTTAAGGCCGAAAATCTCTTTTTCTTTTATAATTTAAATTCCAAATTTTCTAAATTGATTCAAATTTGAATTTTGAAGATGAAAAAGACATTTTCACAAGTTGTCCCCAAAATAAAAGTTGTTCAAAATTTAATTCTTTACAACTTTCATTTAGGGCACTTTTCAAAATTCTAAATAGATTTTGAATAAATGATTTAAAGCCAAAATTTAAATAAAAACTTACTTTTCTAGAATATTTTAAAAAGCAAAATTTGAGGAGATTTTGAATGCAAAAGTTGCTCCAAAAATCATGTTAAATAAATCCTAGATTATCTAAAATTGTAGCTAAACAAGTTCTACAACTCTAGCAAGCAAATGCAACCATTTTGGTTTAAACCAATGTTTTTCACATTTCAATTCAAGTGAATTTATATTGTATGTGATGATAAACATGTATGAGATGCTAATGCTCATGCTTTGGAATGTTAATGCATGCTTAACACTCAGGGGTGTTACAGCCCTCCCCCCTTATAAGAATCTCGTCCCGAGATTTTGAGTTACGAACCACTTGTTGTAAAAATCTTTATAAGCGGTTTGTAGGTATTCTCCTGTTTCCTACGTCGCATCATTCTCATCATGATGGCTCCACTGAATCTTGTAAGTTGTCACTACTTTATTTCGAGTGACTCATTCCTTAGTATCCAAAACTCGAACCGGTTGCTCACGATATTCTAAGTCTGCCTTGATCCGAATACCCTGAGGTTCTATTCTCTCTTTCGGAACACGCAAACACTTCTTCAACTGTGATACGTGGAAGACGGGAAATATTGAACTCATCGCTTCTGGTAACTACAGCTTATAAGCCACGGGACCCTTTTTCTCTAAAATCATGTATGGTCCTACAAATCTAGCAGCCAGTTTCTTTTTGATTCCAAACCGTTTCTTCTTCATTGGGGTAACCTTCAAATAGACGTAGTCACCCACTTGGAATTCTAGCGGTCTTCTCCTCTTATCTGCATAACTCTTTTGACGTGATTGTGCAGCTTGTATGTTTTGTTGGATAATACGGACCTTATTTTCTGCTTCATCTACAAAATCAATCCCGTAAAACCTTCTTTCTCCAGGTTCAACCCAATTTAACGGTGTCCTACATTTTCTGCCATATAGGGCTTCAAATGGTGCCATCTTAATACTCTCTTGATAACTGTTGTTATAAGCAAACTCTGCCAAAGGTAACCACGATTCACATGAACCTCTGGATGATAACACACATGCTCTAAGCATATCTTCAAGAACAGCTTTAACTCGCTCTATCTGCCCATCTGTCTGCGGGTGGTAAGCTGTACTGCGAATCAAACTAGTACCTAATCCTTTATGAAGATGCTCCCAAAAATGAGAGGTAAACTGTGAACCACGGTCAGACACGATAGTCTTCGGTATACCATGTAATCGGACAATCTCAGCAATATACTTCTCTGCATATTGAGGTGGTCGAAAGGTTGTCTTAACTGGCAAAAAGTGAGCTGATTTGGTAAGGCGGTCTATAATTACCCAAATCGAATCATGTCCTTTTGGTGTGGTGGGAAGACCAGTGATAAAATCCATACTTATATCTTCTTGTTTCCAATCTGGTATAGACAAGGGTTGCAATAGTCCTGCGGGTCTCATGTGAAGAGCTTTCACTCTGCAACACAGGTCGCAACGAGCAACATACGCTGCAATCTCCTTCTTCATCTTGGTCCACCAATAGAGAGGTCTCATCTCTTGGTACATTTTACTACTCCCAGGATGGATAGACAGCTTAGACTGATAAGCTTCATCCATCAATTTGTTCCTGAGCTCTCGATCCTTGGGTACTACTAGGCGATCTTTAAACCATAACACCCCTTGGTCATCCACTTTAAAGTGCTTGGTCGGTTCCCTCTTCATTTTCTCCTTGATATGAAATATTCTCTTATCTGCTTTCTGACCTTCAATGATTTTGTTCTCCAAGGTACAACTGAGCTGAATATTATGCAACACAGCAGGATGTAATAAATTGAACCCCTCTTCGAACAACGGTTGCATAGCAATAGAATGTGATTTCCTACTCAGGGCATCTGCTACCACATTAGCCTTCCCGGGGTGATAATGCACATTCAGATTATAGTCCTTTATCAGCTCTAACCATCTCCTCTGTTGCATGTTCAACTCAGACTGAGTAAAAATGTACTTGAGACTCTTATGATCCATAAAGATATTACACACATTTCCCAGCAAGTAGTGTCTCCAAATCTTTAGAGCATGCACAATTGCTGTAAGCTCCAAGTCATGTGTAGGATAATTAACCTCATGTTTCCTCAATTAACGTGAGGCATAAGCAATGACCCTTCCATCTTGCATTAGGACACATCCTAACCCATTTTTAGATGCATCACAAAACACATCGAACGGTTGTTCTATATCTGGTTGTGCCAGAACAGGAGCAGTGGTTAGCAATTTCTGCAAGGTGCAGAAAGATGCCTCACACTCCTCTATCTAGGCAAACTTATGATCCTTCTGTAGCAGACTTGTCATTGGCTTGGCAATCTTCGAGAAATCCGGTATGAAGCGGCGATAGTATTCGGCTAAACCAAGAAAACTTCGAACCTCATGAACTATGGTTGGTGACTTCCAGTCCATGACCTCTTGTACCTTACTAGGGTCTACTGAAATTCCACTTTCAGATAACACGTGACCAAGAAAAGGAACTATCTTAAGCCAGAACTCACACTTACTAAACTTAGCATACAGCTGATGCTTTCTGAGTCTAGTTAAGACAATCCTAAGATGCTCTGCATGATCTTCTTCATTCTCTGAGTATATTAATATGTCATCAATGAACACAATCACAAACTTATCCAACTCTGGTATAAAGACGGAATTCATCAGATACATAAAGTATGCAGGAGCATTTGTCAATCCGAAGGACATGACCAGATACTCGTACAAACCATATCTGGTAGAAAACGCGGTCTTTGGTACATCTTATGGCCTAATCTTAATCTGATGATACCCTGATCTCAAATCTATCTTAGAGAACACCTTGGCTTTAGACAATTGGTCGAACAAGATATCAATCCGAGGTAGAGGATACTTATTTTTAATGGTCACAGCATTCAGTGGCCGATAGTCCACGCACATACGTAAGGAGTTATCCTTTTTCTCCTTCACAAATAGTGTAGGACATCCCCATTCCGATGAACTGGGACAAATCAAACCCTTCTTTAACAGCTCTTGGAGTTGTTTCTTCAACTCGGCTAACTCATTGGGAGGCATCCGATAGGGCCTTCTTGATATCGGTGCTGTTCCAGGAATTAACTCAATGGCAAACTCAACGTCTCGGTCTGGTGGAAGCCCAGGTAACTCCTCTGGGAACACGTCTGGAAACTCACATACTACTGGAATATTAGCTAGCAGAGCAGTTTGGATGCACAAGTTGTATTGGCTAGATCTATTTTCCGAGGTAGGATCACCTGGAAGGTGCCTTCTCCACTAGGTTCCTTGAGAGAAATACTTCTTCCTCCAACATCAATTACTACTCTTATCTTATTCATCCAGTTCATTCCCATGATCACATCCAAAACTAGACCTGGCATGACTATCAAATTAAGCTTATATTGTCTATTTGCTATGTTCAGGGTTACTCCCTGGATTATCTGATTTGTCAACATATCAGCCCCGGCTAAACTGATCCGATAAGCACATTCCAACTCAACTATCTTTTGCTCATACTTCTTAACAAATGCTTGACTCACAAAGGAATGAGATGATCCGGAATCAAACAAGACTATTGCAGGATGATTGTTGATAGAAAACATACCAGCTGTCACAGGTTCTCCTTCTAGGATGTCATCAACAGTGGTGTGGTGCACACGAGCTTGGTACTGCGTCTGCTGCTTCTTGGGATAGGGGCAAAACTTCACAAAGTGCCCTAGTTGGTTGCAGTTAAAACACAGTCCCTTTACTTGAGTCGCAGCTCCAGATGAACTGCCTTGTCCTGACTTCGATTGTGGCAACGCCATCTTGAATGGTTTCTGGTTCCTCTGAGGTTGCTGGGCATTCTGACCCTTCCGCTGGGGTGGCCTAAACCTTGCACCCGGGGCAGGCGAACGATACGCGGAACGATTTGCAGACGGGGCCCTAGGCTAGGACATACCTGACTCAAAAGCTCTCTTACGAGTCTTGGACACGGCATACACATTGTTGTTCTTCTCTTGTTTCAAGCAGTCGCTGACAAAGTCATTGAAACCAGTCCTTATGTTGGTACCCACATGTTTCATCATCTTGGGATTCAGACCTCTCTTGAAGCTGGCGATCTTTTTGGCATCAGTACTAACCATGTCAGAAGCATATCGGCTCAGATTATTGAATGCATGTAGATATTGGGTCACAGTCTTCGTGCCTTGATTTAGTGCCAGGAATTCTCCGAGCTTCATTTCTGTTAGACCAGGTGGAATGTACACTCCACGAAACGCTTCAGTGAACTCCCTCTAGGTGATGTGGGCATGGGGAGGAAAAGTGGTGCGGTGGTGCTTCCACCACATCCCTGCCGGACCTTGAAGCTGATGAGCTGCGTACTCGGTCTTCAACACTTCGGTCATCCTCAAAACACGAAACTTGTCTTCCATTGTGTTAATCCACTCTTCTGCATCCAAGGGTTTAGCGGCTTCCTTGAAGATTGGTGGACGGGTGTCCATAAAATCCTTGAAGCTGCTATACTGGTTTACTTCATGCCCACCCGGGTTTACTCCATGATGGGTGTTATTCACAATACTGCGCAATGCCGCTTCCATATTCTGCTGCATGTTCTCCATGTTGCGTTGACTTCTGAGGAATTGTGCGAAGAACTATTCCGTGGTGTACGGTGGTGGAGGAGGCGGCGGTGGATCATGGTTTTTATTTCCAGCGGCACTGCCACCAGCCTCAGTGGCATCATACACGGTACGACGAGTGTTCGGCATCTGCATATTTCAGCAACAGTAATTATTAGGTGATGTCGTAGAAATTGCGAGTGAATGAAAAATCATGCCGTACTGAATTCACTGGAGAGAATAAATTCATACAATAAAACAGGGGCACAATAAGTCATTTTAATTAACACAACATCACTAATTAGATTACTAAGGCGCACACATCGCGTCCATTACAACCAAGTTGCCAGCATACATACACTGGACTTTTGACGTTCGGATACTACCACAACCACATCCAAGTTTTCCAACATTACATCAAAGCCTTAGTCTTTCTACTCATAAAGACATGCCCAACGTGCCAACTAAGCAAAAGATCAAGCAAGCCGAACCCTTGTAGCTAGCGCAATAACTACTAGTCTACTCATCGTGGTCACTGTCTAAGTCGGAGATGTTGGCGTGGTTGCCATCCACAACATTGTCGTCATCCTCAGCGGGTGCCTCAGGCTCTTCGGGATCTTCATCCTCATCTAGATCCATCTCTGCCGCACCAGGAGGAACATAGGGGTAGAGCTGGTTGTTCAGTCGATGAACCTCCTCATGCAGGTTGTCATTGTACTCCTCTGCATTGGCTAGCTGCTGCTCTAGGTTGAACTGTCGAGCCCTCAGAACATTCTCTACAGACCAGGCTTCATTCCTCTGATGGAGCACATGGGTCAACATGCGCTCAGCGTTCTGGTTGGCGGTGGTCAGACGCCCAACCTGCTCTCTCAGTGCGCGTACGTCTCCCTCAAAGACCCTAGTCCTCTGGGTAGCCTGATCCCTCTGACGCGTCAACTGAGCCATCTCTGCAGTGAGCCTCTCAATCTCGGCGTCGTGATCCCTCTAAAGCTGACGTCGGTCGTCATGAGCCTGACCAAGAGCACCAGACACACGTCGCAGACTACCTTCCACTCCATCGAAGGCCTTCATCACTGCGAACATGGCACTCATGGCAGGGTTATCACTGTTTTGGGCTTCTGCTGCACTAATCTCTCGGGACCTTCCTCTTGCCTGCTTCCACGAGTCAGTGGAGGGGTTGCCCCTTGGAAAGACTCCAACGATCACTACTACCAACTCCTGGGGAAAGCGATCCATGATATCCCTCAGTATTCCAAAGGCTGCTCTTTCAGCAGCTTCTTCAGCGGTCCTGCCAGTTGACTCATAACGCCAACTAGTCCACTCAGAACCATCACCTCTAGGATGAACAACTGCTTCCACAGTGACCAAAAGACCTTCCCCCAACTGCTCATTTGCCCAGAAGTAGCGGGGCTCCATTCCATCCGGATAGCCTACGTAGCTGAGCACCCTCCACAAGAGCGTAGGCATCCCAAACTCTCCAAGGAACATGTGACGCTGACGAGTGCGTGGAGCAAGCTGATGACGGGGAACTCTGCCCGTGGACTTGCGAGCTGTCTGCTTGGTGCGTGCCATCTGTAGCAAAATTTTAGTATCGTAGTGAGAACAGATTTTTAAGTTGTCATTTTTATCAAAATGAGATAATCAACTTATAAGGGGAGGAACAATGCCATGAATGAAATGCACAACATGATGCATGCACGTTCCGTACGTCCTTACAAACTTAGAAACAACAATTACTAGCGGTATAGACGATGGCATACAACGAGCTCTCGTAAACGTAGCTACTGCGTACTACTCGATAATGCTATTATGTACCTGCAAAAAGTCACTTCAGCCCAAACCTCACAGTATGAAAATATGCAAGAAAGCAGTAAAGTAAGCTACTCGCTTCACACGTATCCCCAGATACGAGTATAACGGTAGCAACTACCCGAATCATCGCCCTATTGACGGCATCGTCACCACATGACGGAAAACCCCAATACAAAGGATTCCTTCATATAACATGTGTAAAACATGTAAATAATTCAGCATCAATTAAGCACTTCCCTAGATCGGCAGTGTGTCCAACCATGCTCTCACAACTCTCACTTACCAAGGCGTAGAGGTCATTGATCCATACATTACCACTCAAGTGAATGACACTCATACAATAGCACGCCGTATGAGCGACGAATTAAAATATGATGCAAAACCCCCAGTCAGTACTTAAATAAGCCACCTAGAATCCTTACTGGGCATAAAGGATATGACCACTGGCACACTCTTAAGTTTTAAAACTCGTTTTTAAACATAGTTTTGTTTTAAATACCCATGTGAACAGTAACATGCTAAACCATGCTCCGATGCCAGCTGTAACGGATCAACATGATTATACGAGATTAAGTAAGAAAATCTTCCACCGAGACAGATAATTTACCAAACTTAAGCCCGTACAACTTGAGATTCCGTGAAATCACGAGGGATTTCAAACCAACCAACATACAACCAAGATCGTACTGATTTAGCAGCCACAGTCACATGCTATAGAAAGTTCGCAACAAGAGTTGAATACATCAGAGTTCAGAATAAAAAGTTATTACAACACGCGCACAAAATAACATAGCAGAAGCAAGTAGTTTTAAACCACACACACTTAGTTCAGTTATAGTGCTAGCAGGTAGTCATAGCCCACAAAAGCATGAGATAAGATGAACGGAGTGACCCTTGCCCTTGGTCGTAGTTGTCGCCCATCGCCGGGTACAGACAGTTGACGCAATAACCATAGTACATCTAGCCATCTGCAACAACAATGGGAACAACGCCCTGAGTACGAGAAGGTACTCAGCTAGACTTACCCGTCAAAACTAGAAATAAAAGACACCAAGGAGTATGCAAGGTCTTTACAAAGTGGGCTGGCTTGACTCATTTGTGAAAAGCATAAGTTATCAGTTATAAAGTGGGCTAAGCAATTATTCGATCCTGACCTACCAGGGTAAAGAGGTATCCAGGTGGACAAGGATAATTATAAATGCAACAACGGTTTCACTCAACTCCTACAACTTAATGCAACAATATATAAAACTCATATATAAAGAATTGCTTTTATAAAGTAGGAGACTTAGAATGCTCTGGAGCTTGCCTTTTTCGAACGAGCTAGGCTAGTGATTAACGCACTCGGGCAACTCTTCTCCTGGTTCCTCTTCCTCGGGCACCTCCTGTAACGGATCAACGTAATTATACGAGATTAAGTAAGAAAATTTTCCACCGAGGCGGTTAATTTATCAAACTTAAACCCGTATAACCCGAGATTCCATGAAATCACGAGGGATTTCAAACCAACCAGCGTACAACCAAGATCGTACTGATTTAGCAGCCACAGTTCACATGATACGTAGAGTTCATAATAAAAGTGGAGTACATCGGAGTTTGGAATAAAAGTTATTACAACATAGTTCAAAATAACATAGCGGAAGCAAGTAGTTTTACACCCACACTTCGTTCAAATACAGTGCCAGTAGATAGTCATGGTCCACAAAAGCAGTAGATAAGACAAACAGAGTGACCCTTGCCCAAGGTCCTAGTTGTCACCCATCGCCAGATACAGACAGTTGGAGCAGTACCCATAGTACATCTGACCATCTGCAACAACAATGGGAACAACGCCCTGAGTACGGGAATGTACTCAGCTAGACTTACCCGTCATAAACCAGAAATAAAGGACACCAAGGATCATACAAGGCTTTATAGATTGGACTGGCTTGACTCATTTGCGAAAAGCATAAGTGGTTATAAAAAAAACTATACCAGTACTTTTTGCATCACTTTTAATATAACCTATTCAAACTAGGTAAGCAGCTATTGCTAGAACAATCACTTGATTCATCATTAACAACCTAGATTACCATATCAGGTTTAGCATTTCCAACATCATTCACTTAACCATCAGTGTTCCTTTAATGTTACTACGATGCCATAGCTCGAGTCAAGTGCTCACTAACCGGGAGCGACGGTGATTCGAATCGAATTCCTATCCAGCTGGAGATTTATTCCTCACACAAACCCTGTTTCCCCCATCAGGGTCGCGTAGATCACCAATGACACTTTCCAAGAAGCCGCGGGATAACAATCATGGATCGCACTACCCAGGGACCGCCCGACTGCCACGACGCACCTTGGGCTTACTCTTCGCGTCCCCGTTACACCCACTTCAACACCAGTCTGCCAACCCGAGTTTATCCCGGCTCGAAAAGTGTCACTAGCTTCGCGGTCGAAAGGTACTTTATTCGGCCAGCTAAATGTGAGGCATGCGTTCAACATGACAAGAGGGACGAGCAACGATCGGTCCTTAATCGACACAGACGGAATCACTATAGTCCAAAACCCTATAAGACTCCGCCCGGTCTTCATTTATCCATCAACACTTGGTTACTTTTTATGATCACAATTACAGCTAACCATAAACCGGTATCCACCTATAACTCGCAGGTGACAGGAAATCACCCGACTTCTACCGGTCTAAGCATGACTAAGCAATTTACTCGATCCTGACCTAACGGGGTGAAAGATAATCCGGTGGCCAAGGTAATAATGCAACAACGGTTTCACGCAACTCCTATAACTTAATGCAACAACGGTTTCACGCAACTCCTATATATAACTATAGTTCATGTAGTAAGGAACAACTTTTATAAAATAGGAGACTTAAAATGCTCCGGGGCTTGCCTTTTTCGAACGAGCTAGGATGGTGGTCGACGCACTCTGGCAGCTCCTCGCCTGACTCTTCCTCCTCGGGCACCTCCTGTGTCAGGGGCTCCTGCGGATCCGTCCAAGCTTGTTGCTCCGGTACTGCTACCTGCGACTCCTCCTGCGATCCTATATGATGCAAGTGCATAAGTCATCATGCGAATGATGCATCGGATTGTGGTGGAGTGCTTTGATGACATGAGATGCAGATGAGCACATGGAATGAGCAGTTTGAATATAATTATTCCTTCTACAAGGTAGTTAACGTTATCCAAGAACATGTACCCTAAAACATGCACCTTATCCTTCTATTAGTTAGCCTACCATCTACACATACAAGTAAACATAAGCTACCAAAGCTTACCAACCTAACTCATCCATAACATTAGCAAGGCATAATGTTGCTTCAAAGATACACCAAACATATTTTATTTCTCTTAATTTCTCATAAAGAATAATATTTTATTCCCTATTTAACTAGGGTTACACACCAACACCTATTTCTGGTGTAGATAAAAATCTACAAAAATTACAGTAGATTACTCTTACCCTAACTAACCTACTACTCAATTTTCATGAGAATTGCCTATGTAAAACTGTCTGTACAAAATAAACAAGTTATAGCCTAAATATGAGCATGAAATTATTTTGTACTAGAAAAGGTATCAAACAACAGATTTCACATTTTTCCTATGTTACTAACAGTAAACTAACATACTACAAAAATTATCACATTTATGTTCTATACAAATTTAGCCCTCTACTAAAAATAACAAAGATTATCAAATAAAAGCATTTGAACTACACTTCAAAATTTTCTCACAGAACATGTTTTACTAATATTTTTCCTAGAAAGTACATGACTAATAAAGATTAAAGCAACAAGAATCACATTTTTCCCTTCATTATTTTATTTACTACACATTTTCTAAGATATCAGCATTTATAGCAATTAAATAAATCTACACAGAAAAGTGTTACAAAAATAACATGAGCTATTTTTAAACTGTAGATCTATTCAAGAGTAACATTACAAAATTTGTTTCACAATTTTTGGAGCTATAAATCTAGAGATATGATTTTTGAAAGCCTTTTCAACATTTCTGAAAATCATTTTCTTTAAAACTAAAAGTCTATCCGGCCTTTAACGCTACGTGCACCCCGCTGCTACACACCGAACCAAAACACCGAGACAGACAGGCGGGCCCAGGAGTCAAGCGGGACCCACAGGTCAGCCGGAGGGGAGGCCAGCAGGGGCATCGCCGACCGGAGCTCACCGGCGGCGAGCCCACGTGCGACGCTGGCGGCACCAGTGTGCTCAGCTCAACGAGCCGCACCAACCGGTGCTTGGTCTTGGCCGGGTGGCCTACCGGAGCGAGCTCGCCGACGCGCATGGCGGCACGACGGTGCGGCTCGTCGGCGGGAGCTCGACTCCGGCCATGGCAAGGCGGGCAGGGAGGCGCTACGGCTTCGCGGGAGGGAGGCGAAACTGCTGACCGCGAGAGGGAGGAAGAAGGAGGGGTGGAACAGAAGGATTGCCGTAGCCACGAACTCCGGCGAGCGGCGGTGAAGAGCGGCCGGCCAAAATTGGCCTCCTCACCTTGACAAAGGCGACCGCTGGAGGGAGCACGAGGTAGAGCGAAGGGAGGCGGAGCAATGGCCGCAAGGAATCGGACGCGGGCGCGGCAGTAGCGGTCAATGGCGGTGGCGGAGCTCCGGGAGCCGGCAATGGCGCGGCTGCTGCTGGCGAGCTGCTGCGGAGCGAGATGAGGGAATGGAGGGAGCAGCTGAGGCGGGCGAGCGCGTGGAGGGGGGTAAGCGGGTGCGGGGGACGCGGGGGCCACCAGGGCGCGTGTCGCGCGGCGTCGCCGTCGTTCGGCCACGCGGCGGCCGAGCTCTGCCGCGGCGCCACGGCGTCGCGCGCGCGTGCGGGCGGCAGGCGCGGATGCGGGCACGGGCCGGGCTGCCAGCTCGGGTGGGCCGAAAGGGTGGCTGCGGCCCACTAAAGTGAAAAAACCGATTTTTCTTTTATAAATAAATTTTCAGATTTCTATATTTGTTTCAAATTCGAATTTGAAGATGAAAAGGAGGTTTTTAGAATTTTGGCCCAAAATAAAAATTGTTCAAAATTTTATTCTCTACAACTTTCATGTAGAGCATTTTTCAAAATTCTCAATAGATTTTGAATTTAGGATTTAAAGCTAAATTATTAATCAAAAAAAATATTTGTTTAGAATATTTTTAAAACAAAATTTGAGAAAAACTTGAATTCAAGAATTGCTCCAAAAATCATGTTAATTTATTCTAGATTATTTAAAATTGTAGCTACACAAAGTTTCACCACTTTTTAGCACTTAAATGCAGAATTTGGGTTTTAAGTAATTGTTTTTCAACTTTAAATTTAAAAGGGTCTATATTGCATGCAATGATAACCATGTATGAGATGATTATGACTAATGCTTTGGATGCCAATGCATGCTTAACACCCAGGGGTGTTACAGCCCTCCCCCCTTATAAGAATCTCGTCCCGAGATTTTGAGTTACGAACCATTTATCGTAAAAATCTTTATACGCAGTTTGAAGATATTCTCCCGTTTCCCATGAAGCATCACTCTCATCATGATGGCTCCACTGAATCTTGTAGGTTGTTACCACTCTATTCCGAGTGACTCGGTCCTTTGTATCCAGAACTCGAATCGGTTGTTCACGATATTCCAAGTCCGTCTTGATCTGAATACCCTGCGGTTCTATTCTCTCTTTCGGAACACGCAGACATTTCTTCAACTGGGATACGTGAAAGACGAGAAAGATCGAACTCATCCCTTCTGGCAATTGCAACTTGTACGCCACGGGACCCTTTTTCTCTATGATCTGGTATGGTCCGATATATCTAGTAGACAGTTTCTGCTTGATTCCAAACCGTTTCTTGTTCATGGGGGTAACTTTCAAATAGACATAGTCACCCACTTGGAAAATCCAATGGTCTCCTTCTCTTGTCTGCATAACTCTTCTGACGGGACTGTGCAGCTTGCATGTTTTGCTGGATAATACGGACCTTCTTCTCTGCCTCATTTACAAAATCAATTCCATAAAACCTTCTTTCTCCAGGCTCTACCCAATTTAACGGTGTCATGCACTTCCTGCCATATAAAAGCTTCAAAAGGTGCCATCTTGATACTCTCTTGGTAACTGTTGTTGTAAGCGAATTCTGCCAATGGTAACCAGGATTCCCATGAGCCTCTGGATGATAGTACACAAGCTCTAAGCATATCTTCAAGTACAGCATTAACTCGTTCTGTCTGCCCGTCTATCTGTGGATGGTAAGCCGTACTACAAATCAAACTAGTACCCAAACCTTTATGAAGATGTTTCCAAAAATAAGAGGTAAACTGTGAACCATGATCAGACACGATCGTTTTTGGTATACCATGTAATCGGACAATCTCAGCAATATACTTTTCTGCATATTGAGGTGGTCGGAATGTTGTCTTAACTGGCAGAAAGTGAGCTGTCTTGGTGAGACGATCTACTATTACCCAAATAGAATCGTGTCCCTTCTGTGTGGTGGGAAGACCAGTGATGAAATCCATACTTATATCATCCCATTTCCAATCGGGTATAGACAAGGGTTGCAGAAGTCCTGCGGGTCTCATGTGAAGAGCTTTAACTCTACAACACATGTCGCAACGAGCAACGTATGCTGCAATTTCCTTTTTCATCTTAGTCCACCAATAACGGGGTCGCAAATCTTGGTACATCTTACTACTTCTGGGGTGAATAGATAGCTTGGAATGATGGGTCTCATTCATCAACTTGTTCTTAAGCTCTCTATCCTTTGGTACCACCAGGCGATCCTTAAACCATAACACTCCTTGGTCATCCAATCGAAAGTGTTTGGTGGGTTCCCTCTTCATCTTCTCTTTGATATGAAAGATTCTCTTATCTGTCTTCTGACCTTCAATGATCTGGTTTTCCAGAGTACAACTGATCTGAATATTATGCAACACAACAGGATATAACAATTTGAACCCTTCTTCAAACAACGGTTGCACATCAATAGCATGTGATTTTCTGCTCAGTGCATCTGCTACTACATTAGCCTTCCCGGGATGATAATGTATATTTAGATTATAGTCCTTTATCAGCTCTAACCATCTTCTCTATCGCATGTTCAACTCAGATTGGGTAAAAATGTATTTGAGACTCTTATGATCTGTAAAGAGGTTACACACATTACCCATTAGGTAGTGTCTCCAAATCTTTAGAGAATGCACTACTGCTGCAAGCTCCAAATCATGTGTAGGATAGTTAACTTCATGCTTCCTCAATTGACGTGAGGCATAGGCAATGACCCTTCCATTTTGCATTAGTACACAGCCTAACCCATTCTTAGATGCGTCATAGAACACATCAAAAGACTTTTCTATATCCGGTTGGGCCAGAACAGGAGCAGTGGTCAACAACTTTCGCAAGGTGCAGAAAGCTGCCTCGCACTCCTCTGTCCATACAAACTTATGATCCTTCTGTAACAGGCTCATCATTGGTTTGGCAATCTTCGAGAAATCCAGTATGAAGCGACGATAGTAACCGGCTAAACCAAGAAAACTGCGAACTTCATGCACTGAGGTTGGTGACTTCCAGTCCATAACCTCTTGCACCTTACTAGGGTCTACAGAAATGCCATTTTCAGACAACACGTGGCCGAGAAAAGGAACTGTCTTAAGCCAGAACTCACACTTGCTGAACTTCGCATACAGTTGATGTTCCCTGAGTCTAGTCAAGACAATCCTGAGGTGCTCTGCGTGATCTTCTTCATTCTCTGAATATATTAGAATGTCATCAATGAACACAATCACAAACTTGTCCAACTCTGGCATGAAAACAGAATTCATTAGATACATAAAGTATGCAGGAGCGTTTGTCAATCCAAAGGACATGACAAGATACTCGTACAAGCCATATCTGGTAGAGAACGCAGTCTTAGGCACATCTTGCGGCCTAATCTTAATCTGGTGGTATCCTGATCTCAAATCTATCTTAGAGAACACTTTGGCTTTAGACAACTGGTCAAACAAGATATCAATCCGAGGAAGAGGATACTTGTTTTTAATTGTCACTGCATTCAGTGGTCGATAATCCACGCACATGCGTAAGGAGTTATCCTTCTTCTTTTTCACAAATAGAGCGGGGCATCCCCATTCAGACGAGCTGGGACGAATCAAACATTTCTTTAGCAAGTCCTGGAGTTGCTTCTTCAATTCGGCTAACTCATTGGGAGGCATCCGATAGGGCCTTCTCGAGATCGGTGCTGTTCCCGGAATTAACTCAATGGCAAACTCAACATTTCGGTCTGGTGGAAGTCCAGGTAACTCATCCGGAAACACATCTGGAAACTCATAAACCACTAGAATCTGGGCTAGCAGAGTAGTTTGGACCACACAAGTCGTGCTAGCTAGGTCTACTTTCCGAGGTAGGACCACCCGAAAAGTGCCTTCTCCACTTGGTTCCTTAAGAGAGATACTCCTTCCTCCAATATCGATTACTACCCCCATCTTATTCATCCAGTTCATACCCATGATCACATCCAAAACTAACACTGGCATGACTATCAGATTAAGCTTATATTGCCGATTTGATATGTTTAGGGTTACTCCCTGAACTATCTGATTAGTCAACAGATCAACCCCAGCTGAACTGATTTTATAAGCACATTCCAATTCAACTATCTTTTGCCCATGCCTCTTGACAAATGCTTGACTTACAAAGGAATGAGATGATCCGGAATCAAACAAGACTACTGCAGGATGATTGTTGATAGAAAACATACCAGCTGTTACCGGTTCTCCTTCAGGGATGTCATCCACGGTGGTGTGATGCACACGAGCTTGATACTGCGTTTGCTGTTTCTTAGGGTAGGGACAAAACTTCACAAAGTGTCCGGGTTGGTTGCAGTTGAAGCACGGTCCCTTCACTTGAGCCACAGTTCCAGACGAACTGCCTTGTCCTATCTTCGCCTGAGGCAATGCCATCTTGAATGGTTTCTGGTTCCTCTGGGGTTGTTGAGCATTCTGATTCTTCCTTTGCGGTGGCCTAAACCTTGCACCTGGGGCAGGCGATCGATAAGCCGGACGGTTGGCCACTGGGGCTCTGGACTGGGACGAACCCGACTCGAAAGCTCTCTTACGGATCTTGGAAGCAGCATAAACGTTGTTGTTCTTCTCTTGCTTCAGACAGTCACTAACGAAATCATTGAAACCAATCCTCATATTTGTACCCACATGTTTCATCATCTTGGGATTCAGGCCTCTCTTGAAGCTAGCGATCTTCTTGGCCTCAGTATTCACCATATCAGGAGCATAATGGCTCAGGTTATTGAATGCATGTAGATATTGAGTTACAGTCTTCGTGCCTTGATTCAGTGCCAGGAATTCCCCAAGCTTCATCTCGGTCAGACCAGGTGGAATGTATGTTCCACGGAAGGCTTCGGTGAACTCCCTCCAAGTGATGTGAGCGTGGGGAGGAAAAGTGGTGCGGTGATGTTTCCACCACATTCCTGCCGGACCTTGAAGCTGATGAGCTGCATACTCAGTCTTCAACACTTCGGTCATTCTCAAGACACGGAACTTGTCTTCCATAGTATTAATCCACTCTTCTGCATCCAAGGGTTCTGCGGCTTCCTTGAAGATCGGTGGATGAGTATCCATGAAGTCCTTGAAACTGCTGTACTGATTTGTTTCGTGCCCACCCGGGTTTATTCCCCGACGGGTGTTGTCTGCGATACTGCACAACGCAGCTTCCATATTCTATTGCATGCCTTCAATATTACGTTGACTTCCAAGAAATTGTGCGAAAAACTATTCTGCAGTGTATGGTGGAGGAGGCGGTGGTGGATCCCGATCATCACTAGCAGCTACACTGTCACCAGCCTCAGCGGCACCATACATGGTACGACGAGTGTTCGGCATCTACATGTTTCAGCAACAGTAATTATTAGGTGATGTTGTAGGAATTGCGATCGAATGAAAAATCATGCTGACTGAATTTACTGGAGAGAATAAATTCATACAAGAAAACAGGGGCACAATAAGTCATTCCAATTAACACAACATCCTAATTAGATTACTTAAAGCGCACACATCGCGTCCATTACAACCAAGTTGCCAGCATACATACACTGGACTTTTTGACGTTCGGATACCGCCACAAACACATCCAAGCTTTCCAACATTACATCAAAGCCTTAGTCTTTCTACTCATTATTACATGCCCAACGTGCCAACAAAGCAAAAGACCATGTAGATGGAACCTAGTAGCTAGCGCCACAACTACTAGCCTACTCATCGTGGTCGCTGTCTAAGTCCGAGACATTGGCTTCGTCGCCATTAGCAGCGTCGTGGTGCTCCCCAACTGGTGCTTCGGGCTCTTCAGGATCTTCGTCTTCATTTAAATCCATCTCTGCCGCACCAGGAGGAACATAGGGGTTGAGTTGATTGTTCAGCCGATGAACCTCCTCATGCAGATTGTCATTATATTCCTCTGCATATGCCAGCTGTTGCTCTAGCTCAAACTGTCTAGCCCTCAACACATTCTCTGCGGACCAGGCTTCATTCCTCTGATGGAGCACATGAGTCAACATGCGCTCAGCGTTCCTGTTGGCGGTGGTCAGTCGCCCAACCTGCTCTCTCAGGGCACGTACATCTCCTTCGAAAACCACAGTCCTCTGGGTAGCTTGATCTCTCTGGCGAGTTAACTGAGCCATCTATGTGTTGAGCCTCTCAATCTCGGCGTCGTGATCTCTCTAAAGCTGACGGCGGTCATCACGAGCCTGACCAAGAGCACTAGACACACGTCTCAGGCTACCTTCCACTCCATCAAAAGCCCTCATCACTGCGAACATGGCACTCATAGCGGGGTTGTCACTGTTCTATGCTTCTGCAGCGCTAATCTCCAGAGATCTTCCTCTTGCCTGCTGCCACGAGTCAGTGGAGGGGTTGCCCCTCGGAAAGACTCTAACTATAGCTGCTGCCAACTCCTGAGGAAAGCGATCCATGATATCCCTCAGGATCCCAAAGGCTGCCCTCTCAGCGGTTTCTTCAGGGGTCCTGCCAGTTGACTCAAAATGCCAACCGGTCCACTTAGAACCATCACCTCGGGGACGAACTACTACTACCACAGTCACCAAAAGTCCTTCCCCCAACCGCTCATTCGACCAAAAGTAGCGGGGCTCCATCCCATCAGGATAGCCTACATAGCTGAGTACTCTCCACAAGAGCGTAGGCATCCCAAACTCTCCAAGAAAAGTGTGGCGCTGACGAGTGCGTGGAGCAAGCTGATGACGGGGAGCTCTGCCGGTGGACTTGCGGGCTGTCTGCTTGGTACGTGCCATCTGTAGCAAAATTTTATTGCCGTGGTGAGAACAGATTTTTAAGTTGGCATTTTTATCGAAATGAGATAATCAACTTATAAGGGGAGGAACAATGCCATGAATGAAATGCACTACATGATACATGCACGTTCCGTACGTCCTCACAAACTTAGAAAACTAATAACTACTAACGGAATAAACGGTGGCATACAACGATCTCTTATAACGTAACTAATACGTACTACTCGAAAGCGTTGTCATGTACCTGCAGAAAGTCACTTCAGCCCAACCCTCACAGTATGAAAATATGCAAGAAAGCAGTAAAGTAAGTTACTCGCTCTACACGCATCCCCAGATACGAGTATAACGGTAACAACTACCCGAATCATCGTCCTATTGACGGCATCGTCATCGCATGACGGAAGTCCCCACCATTTGAATACCCTTATACGAATATGCGCATGGCACGTAAGTATTTCGGTATCACATAAGCACTCCCCTAGATCGGCAGTGTATCCGACCATGCTCTCATAACTCTCACTTACCAGAGCGTAGAGGAAATTGATCCATACATTACCACTCAATTGAATGGCACTCATACAATAGCACGCCGTATGAGCGATGAAATTTCAAATATGATGCAAACCCCCAAGTTAGTACTTAATTAAGCCACTTAGAGTCCTTATTGGGCATAAAGGATATGACCACTGGCACACTCTTAAATTTGAAAGCTTAGTGGAAAACACAGTTTTGTTTTTAAATACCCATGTGAACAGCAACATGCTAAACCATGCTCCGATGCCAGCTGTAACGGATCAACGTAATTATACGAGATTAAGTAAGAAAATTTTCCACCAAGGCGGTTAATTTATCAAACTTAAACCCGTATAACCTGAGATTCCGTGAAATCACGAGAGATTTCAAACCAACCAGCGTACAACCAAGATCGTACTGATTTAGCAGCCATAGTTCACATGATACGTAGAGTTCACAATAAAAGTGGAGTACATCGGAGTTCGGAATAAAAGTTATTACAACACAGTTCAAAATAACATAGCGGAAGCAAGTAGTTTTACACCCACACTTTGTTCAAATACAGTGCCAATAGATAGTCATGGTCCACAAAAGCAGTAGATAAGACAAACAGAGTGACCCTTGCCCAAGGTCCTAGTTGTCGCCCATCGCCGGATACAGACAGTTGGAGCAGTACCCATAGTACATCTGACCATCTGCAACAACAATGGGAACAACGCCCTGAGTACGGGAATGTACTCAGCTAGACTTACCCGTCATAAACCAGAAATAAAGGACACCAAGGATCATGCAAGGCTTTATAGATTGGACTGGCTTGACTCATTTGCGAAAAGCATAAGTGGTTATAAAAAAAACTATACCAGTACTTTTTGCATCACTTTTAATATAACCTATTCAAACTAGGTAAGCAGCTATTGCTAGAACAATCACTTGATTCATCATTAACAACCTAGATTACCATATCAGGTTTAGCATTTCCAACATCATTCACTTAACCATCAGTGTTCCTTTAATGTTACTACGATGCCATAGCTCGAGTCAAGTGCTCACTAACCGGGAGCGACGGCGATTCGAATCGAATTCCTATCCAGCTGGAGATTTATTCCTCACACAAACCCTGTTTCCCCCGTCAGGGTCGCGTAGATCACCAATGACACTTTCCAAGAAGCCGCGGGATAACAATCATGGATCACACTACCCAGGGACCGCCCGACTGCCAGGACGCTCCTTGGGCTTACTCTTCGCGTCCCCGTTACACCCACTTCAACACCAGTCTGCCAACCCGAGTTTATCTCGGCTCGAAAAGTGTCACTAGCTTCGCGGTCGAAAGGTACTTTATTCGGCCAGCTAAATGTGAGGCATGCGTTCAACATGACAAGAGGGACGAGCAACGATCGGTCCTTAATCGACACAGACGGAATCATTATAGTCCAAAACCCTATAAGACTCCGCCCGGTCTTCATTTATCCATCAACACTTGGTTACTTTTTATGATCACAATTACAGCTAACCATAAACCGGTATCCACCTATAACTCGCAGGTGACAGGAAATCACCCGACTTCTACCGGTCTAAGCATGGCTAAGCAATTTACTCGATCCTGACCTAACGGGGTGAAAGATAATCCGGTGGCCAAGGTAATAATGCAACAACGGTTTCACGCAACTCCTATAACTTAATGCAAGTATATATATATATATAACTATAGTTCATGTAGTAAGGAACAACTTTTATAAAATAGGAGACTTAAAATGCTCCGGGGCTTGCCTTTTTCGAACGAGCTAGGATGGTGGTCGACGCACTCTGGTAGCTCCTCGCCTGACTCTTCCTCCTCGGGCACCTCCTGTGTCAGGGGCTCCTGCGGATCCGTCCAAGCTTGTTCCTCCGGTACTGCACCTGCGACTCCTCCTGCGATCCTGTATGATGCAAGTGCATAAGTCATCATGCGAATGATGCATCAGATTGTGGTGGAGTGCTTTGATGACATGAGATGCAGATGAGCACATGGAATGAGCAGTTTGAATATAATTATTCCTTCTACAAGATAGTCAACGTCATCCAAGAACATGTACCCTTAAACATGCACCTTATCCTTCTATTAGTTAGCCTACCATCTACACATACAAGTGAACCTAAGCTACCAAAGCTTACCAACCTAACTCATCCATAACATCAGCAATGCATAATGATGCTTCAAAGATACACCAAACATATTTTATTTCTCTTAATTTCTCATAAAGAATAATATTTTATTCCCTATTTAACTAGGGTTACACACCAACACCTATTTCTGGTGTAGATAAAAATCTACAAAAATTACAGTAGATTACTCTTACCCTAACTAACCTACTACTCAATTTTCATGAGAATTGCCTATGTAAAACTGCCTGTACAAATAAACAAGTTATAGCCTAAATATGAGCATGAAATTATTTTGTACTAGAAAAAGTATCAAACAACAGATTTCACATTTTTCCTATGTTACTAACAGTAAACTAACATACTACAAAAATTATCACATTTATGTTTTATACAAATTTAGCCCTCTACTAAAAATAACAAAGATTATCAAATAAAAGCATTTGAACTACACTTCAAAATTTTCTCACAGAACATGTTTTACTAATATTTTTCCTAGAAAGTACATGACTAATAAAGATTAAAGCAACAAGAATTACATTTTTCCCTTCATTATTTTATTTACTACACATTTTCTAAGATATCAACATTTATAGCAATTAAATAAATCTACATAGAAAACTGTTACAAAAATAACATGAGCTATTTTTAAACTGTAGATCTATTCAAGAGTAACATTAAAAAATTTGTTTTACAATTTTTGGAGCTATAAATCTGGAGATATGATTTTTGAAAGTCTTTTCAACATTTCTGAAAATCATTTTCTTTGAAACTAAAAGTCTATCCGGCCTTTAACGCTACGTGCATCCCGCTGCTACACACCGAACCAAAACACCGAGACAGACAGGCGGGCCCAGAAGTCAAGCGGGACCCATAGGTCAGCCGGAGGGGAGGCCAGCAGGGGCATCGCCGGTCGGAGCTCACCGGCGGCGAGCCCACGTGCGGCGCTGGCGGCACCAGTGTGCTCAGCTCAACGAGCCGCACCGACCGGTGCTCGGTCTTGGCCGGGTGGCCTACCGGAGCGAGCTCGCCGACGCGCATGGCGGCACGACAGTGCGACTCGTCAGCGGGAGCTCGACTCCGGCCATGGCAAGGCGGGCAGAGAGGCGCTACGGCTTCGCGGGAGGGAGGCGAAACTGCTGACCGCGAGAGGGAGGAAGAAGGAGGGGTGGAACAGAAGGATTGCCATAGCCACGAACTCCGGCGAGCGGCGGTGAAGAGCGGCCGGCCAAAATTGGCCTCCTCACCTTGACAAAGGCGACCGCTGGAGGGAGCACGAGGTAGAGCGAAGGGAGGCGGAGCAATGGCCGCAAGGAATCGGACGCGGGCGCGCCAGTAGCTGTCAACGGCGGTGGCGGAGCTCCGGGAGCCGGCAATGGCGCGGCTGCTGCTGGCGAGCTGCTGCGGAGCGAGATGAGGGAATGGAGGGAGCAGCCGAGGTGGGCGAGCGCGTGGAGGGGGGTAAGCGGGTGCGGGGGACGCGGGGGCCACTAGGGCGCGTGTCGCACGGCGTCGCCGTCGTTCGGCCACGCGGCGGCCGAGCTCTGCCGCGGCGCCACGGCGTCGCGCGCGCGCGGGGGCGGCAGGCGCGGACGCGGGCGCGGGCCGGGCTGCCAGCTCGGGTGGGCCGAAAGGGTGGCTGCGGCCCACTAAAGTGAAAAAAACCGATTTTTCTTTTATAAATAAATTTTCAGATTTCTATATTTGTTTCAAATTCGAATTTGAAGATGAAAAGGAGGTTTTCAGAATTTTGGCCCAAAATAAAAGTTGTTCAAAATTTTATTCTCTACAACTTTCATGTAGAGCATTTTTCAAAATTCTCAACAAATTTTGAATTTAGGATTTAAAGCTAAATTGTTAATCAAAAAAAATATTTGTTTAGAATATTTTTAAAACAAAATTTGAGAAAAACTTGAATTCAAGAATTGCTCCAAAAATCATGTTAATTTATTCTAGATTATTTAAAATTGTAGCTACACAAAGTTTCACCACTTTTTAGCACTTAAATGCAGAATTTGGGTTTTAAGTAATTATTTTTCAACTTTAAATTTAAAAGGGTCTATATTGCATGCAATGATAACCATGTATGAGATGATTATGACTAATGCTTTGGATGCCAATGCATGCTTAACACCCAGGGGTGTTACACCTCCTGTGCCTGGGACTCTTGCTGATCGGTCCAAGTCTGGTCTTCCAGCACTGCTACCTGTGACTCCTCCTGTGATCCTGTATGATGCAATTGCATAAGCAACCATGTAGACGGTGCATAGGATGTGGTGGAATGCTATGATGACATGATATGCAGATGAACACATTGAACTAATAGTATGGATTACAGACAACATCTTCTACAAGGTAGTCTACATCATCCAAGAACATGTGCCACAAAACAAGTCATCTACTCTTATACAAGGTAGCATAAAATTCTCACACAATTGTTGCTACACTTTGCCAAACCCTAATACCTTAACCTACCAAGTAACACCAGCAAGGTAGTTTGGTGCTTCAAAGATACACCAAACACTTCTTATTTCTTTTAATTACTCATAAAGAATAAACTTTTATTTCCTATTTAAACTAGGGTTACACATCAATATCTATTTCTGTTGCAGGTAAAAATCTACAAACATTACAGTAGCACACTCCTACTCCAAATAGTATACTACAAAAATTTCATGGAATTTGAATAAGTAAAACTATCTATACAAAATAAACAAGCTATAGCATAATAATAAGCATGAAAATACTTTGTACTAGAAAAAGTGTCAAACAACAGATTTCATATTTTTCCTATGTCATCCATGGTAAACAAGCACATCATAAAAATTACCACATGCATGAGTTATACAATTTTTGCTCTCTACCAAAAATAACAAAAATCATCAATTAAAGGCATTTGAACTACACTGCAATAATTTAAATTCTAGATGCGGACGCGGGAAATGGGCCAGGCCGGCTTGCGCTCTACCAAAAATAACAAAAATCATCAATTTTTGCTCTCTAGCAAGGCAGATGCGGACGCGGGAGATGGGCCAGGCCGGCTTGCGCGAGCGGGCCGAAGCGGAGGCGGCGACCCGTTAAGGCCGAAAATCTCTTTTTCTTTTATAATTTAAATTCCAGATTTTCTAAATTGATTCAAATTTGAATTTTGAAGATGAAAAAGACATTTTCACAAGTTGTCCCTAAAATAAAAGTTGTTCAAAATTTAATTCTCTCCAACTTTCATTTAGGGCACTTTTCAAAATTCTAAATAGATTTTGAATAAATGATTTAAAGCCAAAATTTAAATAAAAACTTATTTTTCTAGAATATTTTAAAAAACAAAATTTAAGGAGATTTTGAATACAAAAGTTGCTCCAAAAATCATGTTAAACAAATCCTAGATTATCTAAAATTGTAGCTAAACAAGTTCTACAACTCTAGCAAGCAAATGCAACCATTTTGGTTTAAACCAATGTTTTTCACATTTCAATTCAAGTGAATTTATATTGTATGTGATGATAAACATGTATGAGATGCTGATGCTCATGCTTTGGAATGTTAATGCATGCTTAACACTCAGGGGTGTTACAGGGGACTATTAGTTGACACACTTCATGTTTCAGTAGAGGAGCAGATGGCAATGTTTTTAAAGATTGTTGGGCAGTACCACACACATTCCTCTGTAGCAATAGCAATGTGAAGATTGGGATGGACAATGAGTATGTACTTTAATGCCATCCTACGTGCCATTATCAAGTTAGCTCCTGAGCTAATTTATGTGAGATCTATATCCACGCACCCAAAGATCACTGAGAGTCCTAACAAGTTCTATCCATATTTTGACGTAACTCTCAATAGTGTAAGCGATATATCTTTTATATGCAATTTTAGATATAAGTGCTTTGACACATGTTTGTCTTTGTACATAGGGTTGTATAGGGGCACTAGATGGCACTCACATCAAGGCATGTGTGCCTACTAAATCTGTGGATAGGTTTAGGGGGCCGCAAGTCATACCCCACACAAAATGTCCTAGTAGTTGTCAACTTCGACCTACACTTTACTTATGTCCTAGCAGGGTGGGAGGGATCCGCTCATGATTCTCTCATGCTGCAAGATGCCCTTTCTCGTCTAAATGGACTGAAAATTCCTGAAGGTATTCATGGATTTTGAAAATTGTGACATAGTCTCAATGTTATGACATCACATTAGGCATTATGTTAACTTTGGTTGTAGGGAAGTTCTATTTGGCCGATGTTGGATATGCCACTAGGCCAGGCATATTACCGCCCTACCGTGGACTTCACTATCACCTAAAAGAGTTTCACGAAGCCCAAGACCCAAAATGTCCAAAAGAGCTTTTCAATCACCGTCATTCCCAACTTAGGACAATAGTTGAATGAGCATTTGGTGCTCTCAAGAATCGCTTCAAGATTCTTAGCAACAAGCCATTCATACCCTTGATGTCACAGGCCAAAGGTGGTCATTGCCTGATGTGCCTTTCATAATTGGATACAAGATGATGGACTTGATGAGTTCATATATGATGAGCCAACTTGGTACAATCACCTACCAAGGAGTAAGAATCGTGTCTCTGATCGAATGGCTGATGTACATGAGTGGGCTACGAAGCATGATTCAATTGCCCAGTAGAAGTGGAATGATAGACTAATAACAATGTTACCATTGACAATTAGTTAGTACTTGCTGTTGTCTTTTGGTTTTGTGTAGTTTGGTGGGTGTGTAATCAACTTTAGACTATACTGCTGCTTGTACGCATGTAAATAATATTACTGTTTTGCTTAATGGATTACCTTTCTTTCTATCAAACCAAAACATTATTTATTATATGTTTAATAATGTTTGTTACTTACTTTTAAAATTTATTCTTAGCATGGGTAAGGAAAAGAAAGATGGGAATGCAGATGCTAGATCTTGTCAGAAGTACAAAACATGGACTGATGACAGCACCAAGTTCATGCTTTAGTGGTATATTGACTACCAGAAGGAAAAACCTGCTACCTCTACGTGGAAGCAACACCACCACCATATGTGCACAAAAGCTTTAAATGCTAGATTTTTGGACTTGGAGCTACCACACAACAAGTTGATCGCCATTTTAGGGCATTCAAGGAGAAGTGGAATCGGATAAAAGTAGCTATGGACAAGAGTGGCTATGGTTTTGATGTAGGATCATGCAAGTTCAATATTCACTATTCAGAGAAATCACCTTCCAAGCTTGGGGTAAGTGTATCCGCTGCATACATGTACATTTACTTTTCCATATAATGTGTGTAGACTCCAAGATTGCTGGGCTCACTTGTTAATAATTATTGTAGCCTAGAAAATACAACTATCTTACTTGGCCTATTAAATTTTTCCATCTTACTTGGCCTATTAAATTTTTCCATCTTATGGAAGAGCTATTTGGAGAATCTACCAAAGCTAATGGATCCTTGGCTGTTGACTAGTGCACTGTGGATGCTAAAGATGATAATAATGGATTAGAGAGTGATGAAGTATATACTCTTGAACATGCTGAGAATGATTCAGACACTATTGCTCCTAGATGCCCACCACTTGTGGGCTCTAGTTTCAGCATTAAATGAAAGAAGAAGAAGTCACCTGGGAAGAAGCATGTAAAGGATAAAGCAAAACGTGCTAGAGCAACAAGGGATGATGAAATAGTTGCAAGTATTGCTATGCTTGCCAAATCTATTGCATCAAGTTGCCCTACAACTACAAATCCGTATGCTGATCTTTGGAAGCATATTGAGGATATATCTTTCCCACTGAGGGACAAGGTTGACATTGTGACCTATCTTTCAAAGCCAGAGCAGGTTCATTTGCAGAACTACTTGAATGCTGCATCAGACCAGTCATTTGGAACTTGGGTCACTAATTACCTAGGTGCCAAGTATCGTGTTACTAGTGTGGATGATGGTGAGTATGGTAGCTCCATGTGAATATGGATGCTCAGACTTGTCATACCCCAAAATTTCTGATTTTGGGTTGTGCATAGAAAACACAAATTAAAATAAATGTGTCGATATTTGGATAAAATTTTTCAAGTTCAGTTTAAGATAGTATCAATTAGTTATAGGAAAATGTGGATTTTTAAAGTTTTCTAATTTTGACGGGCGCTTGGATGATGTGGTGTTGCTTGTTTGCTTGACTTTGTGTTATGAGTGAGTAAATTTTTAAAACACGTTTAGAAAGTCGATTATCTTTCTCCGGCTTGTTCTTGTCTTTTTTTTTCTATAATCAAATTCTTTGTTTCCTAGCTCAATTCTTTTATTAGAGCTTCTCCGTCAAGATCATGTGTCCGACCTGCTCCTCCCTATTTTCCGCCGCCGAAGTTCCCGTCCTGGCAGCCATCGATATCTCGGTTCTGCCGGCTCTGTTCAAGATAGGTCGATACAGGATCGAATGCCAGCAGCCTAGTCATGTTTGAGCCAACCCTGAACTCCATCTTGGTCCTTGTTCGTCGCTGAAAGATGAGCAACACCAAAACCAAGGGTGTGTTCACTTCGCGAAAAGTAGCTGAAAAGTTACTGTAGCATCTTTCGTTGTTATTTGGCAAAATTTGTCCAATTATGGACTAACTAGGCTCAAAAGATTCGTCCCGACATTTACAAACAAACTATGCAATTAGTTATCTTTTTTACCTATATTTAATGCTCCATGCATGCGTCGAAAGATTTGATGTGATGGGTGGAAGAGGAAATATTTTGGGTTGGGAGGGGGAAGTGAACAAGGCCCAAAGCTAGAGAGAACCATCTCGAGAAGAAGCGCCGTCACCAGGCTGTCGTTCTCATCTCCTTGGCACCAGAACGAGTGCATGGTGTCCGACCGGCCACCAGTCGGAACCCTTGTAATCACCACTGTTTCATTTGCCGCACATCTGCTTCTGGTGAGGGCGCCTTGACCCTCTCTTCTTTTCTCAGGTCTTTGTGTTCTCTGCAATCTGCACTTGTATACTTCATCATCGTGTATTTGTCTGCCTGTAAGGAATCTGATCTTGCATACAACTTATTTGCCATAGAGAAAACTCAAGAGATATACGCATATACGTGACTATGGCATGTCCGTTTGGGACTTCATGGACGGAGCTGTTGAGAAGAACAAGGATATACGTATATGTATGGCTAGCCAGACATCATGTCCATATATACATATATATAGAAGCCTAGGCCATTGTTCTTTTCTAAAACCCTAAAAGTAAGCCAATCAATCCTGACCGAGCCACCGCCGCGCACTTCGGATATCGTCGAGCTCGCAAACACACCGCCAGCGCTATGAGCCCTAGCACCTTCCTGCAGTCTCCTTGTATTTGGCCGTCGAGAAGTAGTCTGTCCGCCGCCGTCGGTCGATTCTCGATCGTCGTTGTTCCCTTCGGCGCTCAGCAGCCTAACGTACTGTGCGTGCCTACGTGGTGTGCCCTGCTTTACCCAGATGATCCCGATCCATCCGCTACACTCCGTTGAAGTCCTTCAGATGCACCAGCTGCAGATCATCGCCCTTGGTGTCTGCTCCAAGCCGATTATTGGTTCCCTTGCCACAGACCACTGAAGAGTAGCCAAACTCCTCGAGCTTTGCATGAATCTGTGTACGATCAACCAGAACCCACGTGCTGATCTATTGCCAGAGTTTGACTCCATGTAGTACGTGTTTTGCTCTACTCTGAACTTGTCCACTTGTCGATCCATGCATCTCCAACAAAACAAGCCGGCGGCCACAAGTCTTGACTCGCTTGCCTGCAAACCGAGCTATATCTGTGATGTAATCTTGCAAGTCGTCGTTGCTCAGAACCAGCACCAACGTTGTTGCTTACATCACTAGCAAACTCCTGACGACTGATTAATAAAAGGTCAGCATCACCTCATTGTCCACTATTTTATTGATCAAATACTGTGCTAATGTCATGCCATGCATAATAACTCATCATTCTCTATCTATTCCTCAGTCAAGAAATTGTACCTTTCATATACGGTCGTGGAGCTGCTTAGGCTGCCACTCAGTCTCTGTAGTTATATATGTTCATCATTGTTGTTATCTTATTCCATCATATCTTAATCGCTTTAGCTCCGCTTTAATCTATTATTTCTGCATCGTGTCAGAATCGATGTAGTCTACTATATGGCAACGATGTTTAACACGCTTCATGTTTTCTAAATTTTTAGTTAATTTTGACTAATCTCTGTTCACACTGCTTTCCAAATTAAAAAAACATAGAGATTAACAATCATCTTTTTTGTGCGCCACAATTAACTTGATTAATAGCAACATAAATATGTTTTTAATTTTAATTTGCTCATGTCATATACAATTCAATTATATGCTCTCACATGTTTATTTCTTTTGCAAAGTTAAACTTGCTTAATCTATATGACAATATTTATAAATAAAACATGATTAGTTTTAACTTGGATTTGAACTAAAATATAATTTAACCAATCTGAGTTAATAACGTTCGTATGGTTTAATTTAATCAAGCATAGTCTTTATTTCTCTTTTACAGATGAAACATTCTTTATAAAGGTATCTTAGTTTTTGGCGTTTCTTGCGTTCTCTTGATCGTAGCAACGAGCCCTATTTTAGCATATTGTTTATAAAACTTTACTATGATTGGTGTAATGTGCTTAGCTGTCTTTGCTTTGCTTGTTTCGTATGTTTCTTTATGCTTGGTGCTTGCTACAAATAGAACAAGAACTGCTTGTGAGGGATGAAGATCAGAAGATGATGACCAGAAGCAACGTATGAGGAAGTTTAGGCAAGTGTTAAGGCAAGTATAACATAGGACCATCCTTGTTAACCTATTCACTATAATTGCTATCATATGCATGTGTCATCCTTGGCAACCTTAGATATTTTAACTTAGCAATTGATATCTTGATTCCTTGTCACCTATGGGATTATGCATTTGGGTAGCTTGGCTAGTGCTTGAATTATGAACATTGATCTTGTAATATGACTAATGAATTGTGCAATCGACCATTAAGATGATGTAATTACTGTTACAAGGGGACCAGAGCATTATGTTGTTGTTAAGTTGCTCGAGTTACTCTCCGTAAGGACTTATCTGTAAGTGATAACTGGGATTGACAGTACAGCTGTGAGGCTATATGGCTCTAGCTTTAGTTGTTCAAGAGACCTTTTCTAGCTTGTTAGTGGTTACCTTAAATGGCGTCAGAATGGCTTGCCACTTTGGGTATAGGGCGAGCCCCTGTCCTTTGTGTGTATAGGCTGCGAGTTGTGTGCCACTGGGATGGGGGTTCTACATCTACCTACCGAGTGAATCTAATGGCCCTAACTTGTTAGACGAACTTTTGAATGACTTTATATGGTTCTCTGGTGTTTGGGTTTGATCTCCCCATGCATTTGGAAATCATGACTCACAGTGAACGTGTATACCTCTGCACAGAGTTTAATAAACTGGTATACTAGTCGTACCCACGGATACGGGCAACCTTGGGGATTCTTATAGAATGATTGATCAACATTGTTATGCCATGCTTAATTCTATTGTTATTTTTATGCTTATGTTAACTGCTATTTCATTATTCTTATTACAATTGATCATTGATTCATTAATGGGATTTGGATTACCTTGATACTACTCAATTGCTAATTATATGATAATTAAAAGCTAAATACAGTCAAACAATGTCTAGTCTTTTGAGCCTCATGAACCTTGTGTTATACTTGTTGAGTTCGACATGGACTCACTCTTGCTATTTTCACCACACCCTAGTGTGTAGTAAGGTGTTGCTCAGAAGAAGGATAAAGATGTAGTGGAGTTTCCAGAAGTCTTTCAGAAGAGCTTGCCATACGGAGCCCCCAGTCAGCCGTCCCTGAGAGGAATGGAGCCTGAAGTTAGTCACCATTCCGCGATACTCTGATGTAAGTGTTATTATAGCTATGCGTACGTTAAATACATAACATTGTTTATGATAATTTTTCATTCTGACATATGTGTGGACTTCCTAGGCACACATATGGCTAACCTGGTTTAGTTCTTTAGAAAACTAGGTGTGACAGAATGGTAGTTGTATGTGAATATGGGTGCTGAGACTTGTGGTATTTTGGCCATGCTTCAGGTGGAAAGCATATGGATGCACTGACTAAATTGGTGTTATTTTGGGTATTTTGGACATGCTTCATGTCGTCAGCATATGAACTTGTTTATATGGTTAGGATTTTAGTATCTCGTTGTATTGTTTTAGCACAGTGGATATTATGTTGTGGTCTTCTTAGATGAAGATGGGTGTATATGATGATCTGTACATGCACATAATATAGTAATATGCTATCTGGACTTAATCTATGATGCATACTGTGATTATTAGATAATTGTATGTGTTAGGTATTGAATCATGGACCTTGGCATATATATTTTGGCATCAAACCAATCAAGGTCCAAAATTTTGGCTGTCCCGGTTTGGCACCCAACCAAGTGTTATACCAAAATTTTTGCAAATTTTTGGTAACCAAATTTGGCATGCCCTAGTTTTGGCTTGCCCTAGTTTTGTCAAGGCAAACTTTGGATCCGATCCAAGCAGGCCCTAAGTGTATATGTAGAATATATTAACGGTTTATGATTCACATTAACAACCAAAAACAAGTTTCCCCACACTTACCCTTTGCTAGTCCCTGAGCAAAGTTAAACTTGAACAATGGATCAGGAGTTGCTACCATGGTTTTACTCCTCAAAAGTACATAGGCGTTCAATCAAAAATTCTCCTCTAGATTAAAATAAACTGACTTAACTTTTAAACTTTACCCATATTACCTTCAACCATGGGGTTTCTTAGCCTTCACTTGGGTCTTGAGTAGTTGAAAGATATAATGATCAAGTCAAGCACTATGCCTCATGTTCTTTTGTTCAACCTTATTTCAGAGGTTTTATAAATTTTTCAAATAAAACTCAGAGATTCCTTTGTATAACACTCAGATCCCTCTATATGTGGTATTTTTGGATCCTCACTCTCTAAGTTCTCTTTATACGTGGTATTTTTGGATCCTCTCCAAAGTATATCTTGTTATTTGCCTTTTTCTTCCTAAAGCCATTGTAGAGTTCATAGGTAGGGATAAAACTAGAGAGCATACTTGTAATGCATATATTGTAAAGTCAAATAATGGATCCAAAGAGAAAAAATATCATATGATCAAATCAAGATGTGCATATATGTGGAATAATGGATCCAAACATGAATAAGATGAATACTATTATTGTCATAACAATTATAGCAAGCATATAAAAGTAATAGAGATACAAAAGAGAGGGGGTACAAAGATTATACCGAACCACACTCTTGACAAGATTGAAAATCCAAGCGAAGCCTGCTTGCCTCCCTCTAGACCTAGCATAACTAGCTATGCCCTAGAATATGGTGGAGCTATGAGGAAGATTATGGTTTTTGTCTTCTCAAATGACTTATGTCTCAGGAGAGCAGGGCCTGGTATATATAGCCCGGAGCTTGCAACGTGAGCCCTTGGATCAAACCGACTTAAGAAATGGCGGAGATGCAACCTAGGAGATGGTGGGAAACCAACGTGGAAGCGGGAAGGCTGATAGGTGGGCCAAGGGGCCAGGTGGCCTACAGGTGGGGCCGGCCGGGCCCACATGGCAGTGTCTCGTGCCTCGCCTTAGTGGAGAGTCTCTTGGAGTCTTTTAGAGTCTTTCCATGTAGTTTTCATGGTGTAATTCCGTGATTTCCTCTAACATGTAGGTTCCCCTTGATGGTTTTCTAGATATACCATGTAGAAATAACAAATTCATCAAAACTCATGAAATTTGTTAGTTTAAACCCTAAGCCTTTGTTGGTGATCTCATTTGTGCCCTTATACATATTTCTTTGACGGATTAATATGGTTGTTAACTACCGTCAACAAGCTCCCCCAAGCTTAACCTTTGCTAGTCCTTAGTAAAGCTAAACTCTGCAAATTCAGATCAGGAGTTTAAGATTTTTTATATTAATGAAAATATTAATGTAACTCCTCAAAAGTACACATGCGTTCAAACAAGAATTCTTCTTCGGATTAGAATGAACCAATCTGACTTCCAAACTCACCCATACTACCTTTAACCATGTGGCTTCTTTGCCTTCACTTGGATCTTAAGCAATTGAAAGACAGAACAATCAAGTCAAGCATTGAGTCTCAAGTTCTTTGCTCAACCATTTTTTTGGGGTTTTTGTAAGTTTTCAAAATAAAACTCAGAGCTTCCATTGTATGACACTCTCAAGTCTCTCAATATATGTGGTATTTGTGGATCCTCACCAAGGCAATGATAATGTTATGCCTTTCTATTCCTACTACTAAGGCTTATAGTGGAGTTCATAAGTAGGGAGATAACATGAAAGAGAATACTTGCAATATATATATTGTAAAGTCAAACCTCGGATCCAAAGAGAGTTGAGTCATACAATCAAATCAAGATGTGCATGTGTGTGGATGTATATGGTGGATATGGTGGCTAATCTAATTCTACTATGCTCCTTAAAAATATATCTCCCTTTTGAAACTTGGAAATACTTTTGTAAGAAAGCATGGGCTATCTTATTCATCTCTCTTTTTTTAGACAGGCATCAGAGTACCCATTATTTTAGATATCTCAAACACTTGTCCATTTTAATACTTTTTTTTTATTTTTTATGAATAACTTTTACATAGTCATATGCTTCTTTTTTGCAACAAAACTTTTGAGAGATAGTAACAAGAACTTGGAGTATTTATTTGGGGGATATCCTATAAGATATATTTTTGATGTTCACTCCCAGTGTAAGAGTAAAATATTTTTGAGTGGATTTAGATGGAATGACATGTTTTTTGAGTCTACCCCTAGCATAGGAGTAGTGTATATATGGGTGGTGTGTACGTGATCTTGATTTTAAGAGCATGACAAACCTCTCATAAGGCATCAACAAAGCTTGATTAAACTCAATGCACAACAAACAACATATACGAGTGAAAGTTTTTCTAATCTAAATATTATATATGGCTCTAGTAGGACTTCAAACTTTGTCATACATGGAACTCATCATACAACATTTTTATAATTTTCAAAAAATAAATCTCCAGAACTGTAGTATCACTTAGAACAAGATAAATAGAAGCTCAGACCTTCTCATATCATATCTACCAATTACCTAGACTTGGATCAAGCATATGCTACCCACGAGTTTCAAGTTCAGAGCAAATTCTTATATCAAAACAGTCTTATCTAAAACTCGGGAGAATTCAGGGCTGAAAACTAAGTACTTAAAAGGAATTAGGATAGAGTAATTATTCATTAGTTCTATAACAAGAGATTATCTTCAGAGTCCTTTTATTTATTCAGCTCTTAATCAAACTTAAATAAATCTAGACACACCTTTATTTTGTTTTCAAGTTTTATGATCACACCTTATAATATATAACTAGCTAAGATAATTTTTTATTTTGTTTTGTTTGTTATGTATCTTTTTATTTCTTTAGCTAACATAAAGCAAACTAAAAAATAGTAAAACTAAAAAGGAAAAGAAATACTTAGCTAGATACATAGGGGATACTCCTCCCCAAACTGGATATTGTAATGGTCTTTCTTAGAGATGGTTTTTGCCAGTGGATGTCCTTCTCATTCCTTCAGAGATTGGTTCAAGAAGATATTCTTCGGGTGGAGTGAGATGGAGACAACATGGTAAACTTGCTCTTGATATCATCCTACAAAAAAATTCTAACAAGAAGACCAAAACTCATGGCTCGGATTAGGATAAGGGGTTAGTGGTCAGCCGTTCAAGGATTCGTTCTTGTGGGTTTTAGACAGATTTTCTATTAGCATAATTCTAGCAGGCTGTCTATTTAATATTTTTGAATTTTCTCATTTTTATATATGCAGAAAAGAAAAATGTGCATGCATAGTATTTTTACTTTTATGCCACCACGGTGAATATTTCTATGGTTGTTTACACACCATAGATTTATTCACATGGGGCTTTAAGATTTTTATGATGCAATGATAGAATACAGTTATGAAACTTCTTATTATTATTTTAATAATGATGATATGTAGTAAAGTAACTTTTTATTTTTCTTTTCTCTAAATATGCTAAAGTAAAACATAACTCATGCAATGCTAGAAAGTAAATAGGGATAACTACCAATGTTACCTCACGGCGAGGGTTCGGATTTTTAAGTCCTCTGGACATGACTTTTTCTCCAGTCTTGTCTATTCTTTGGGCGCATCTGTCAGTCTCGAAGATGGAGACCTTAATGGTTGCATCTCTTATGATGGTGACTCTGATGATGATGTCACCTTCTCTTTGCATACCTACTTGGTCTACGGGCTTGACTTAGGTGGAGTAGGTTCATCTTTCATGGATTCTTTAGGCTCTTTATTCTCCTCCCATTCATTCCATTGGGGTTGGTTCCTTTGACGGCGAGATGATCGACGTTTCCTCCTAGAGTGGTTCTTATTTGGTTGCTCATAAGTAGTATAACTATTGAAATAATAGCATACCTTTTCTCTAGGGAATTAGAAGTGAACTTGTCTAGATCTAACGTAGATGATCGCATTGATGGTGTTGTGGAACGGTCTCCCTAGGATGATGGGTGTATCGTCTTCTTCTTCTCTCATGTCTAGAACTATGATGCCGGCGGGGACAAAGTGATCATGGATCTTGACCATAACATCCCTTGCTATGCCCTTCGAGAATCAGATTGATTGGTCCACCATCTACAACTGCATATTTATAGGGTACAAAGATTCATTACCAAATAAGTATTCATATGTTACCTTGGACATTATGGTGACACCCGATCCAATGTCGCAGAAGGTCTTGTGGAAGATTCTTTGTCCGATGGTACACTCAATCGTTGGTACGCCAGGATCATCCTTCTTAGCAAGAAATGGGTGAAGCGAGGAGGTGGTCATACTCATATTAGAGTGTGTTGATCATATTAACTATTTCTTCTTGTGGCTATCTAGTCCTGTTCTTCCTCCTTCTCTGATTGTTCTTCTTCTTCTTGGTCACTGTTGTCTCTTTGGGTAGGTACACCTTTTGTGGATGACTGGGAGATTACAAGATGTGGTTCTTGAAAGAGAACTTCTTCTTCTTGTCCTTGGTCGTAAAATAGATCTTGGCAGTGTCTACGTAGATAATGGCTTTTGCAGTGCTTAGGAACAGTCGGCCCAAGATGATGGGTGCCCTTTCATCTCCACTTGTTTCCAGAACCACAAAGTCTACGGGAATATATGATTGTCCTATTTGGATAATAGCATCTTCAAGAACTCTCTTGGGGTAGCAGAGTGATTGGTCTGCAAGCTGCAAATGTATATTTGTGTACAACAAAGGATCTCCTAAAATTTTTTCATAGATTACCTTAGGCATGATGTTGACACTTGCTCCGAAGTCATAGACAGCTTCTTGAAAAATATGAGGTCCAATGGCGATGGGGATGACAGGCCTCCTAGATCACATTTCTTGTTGGGCAAAGTGTAATCTATCCACCTTCCTATCGATGGCTCCGTGTAGTAGAAAGTTGCATTATGAATATCGATAAGATTTGTAGTTTCTAGATCTTCTAGTTGCCCCAAAATATTACCTTTGTCGGATAGAAGAATAGCAGCCGTCAGCTGAGCTATTTGTAATTCTATCATTTTATTAAAGATATGTTGGTTCTTAATGGAAGAAGCAAAGCTATCCATTTTATTATTTATGTTCTTTAGAATCTTATCATTGGTAGCTACTTTCTTAGATAATCCATCCATAAGTCTAGATTGACTAGCAATTAATTCTCTCAAGGATAGTTGATTAAAGTTATTATAATTGTTATCTTGGTAGTTCGGCCTCTGTTGCTGGTTCCATCCTTGATTCTGTTGAGGACGATAGCAACTGTTGTTGGCAAAGTTCACATCCTCATGGATTTTAGGGCAGTTGTTCCCTAAATGCCCAGTGTCTCCACACTCTTCACATGTCATGCGAGAATTATGAATGTACATGACTTCTTTCTTCTCATTAGCTTGGTCTAAGAGCTTCTTCATCAGTAGGTCCATCTTGATAGACAACATGTCTACTTCTTTGAGTTGATGCATACCTCCACCTCTCTTATGAGGTTGAACATGTTCTTCATTCTAGCTTTGGTTGGAGGCCATCTTCTCACCAAGAGCTATGGCAGCTGGAAGCGAGTGATAGGAATGCACCTCCAGCAGCAGCATCCATAGTCTCATGGGTACTGTTAGTCAGCCCATGGTAGAACATCTACATGAGTAGCCAATTCTACATTCCATGATGATGACATTCTAGTATGTAATCTTGAAAGCGTTCTCGTGCCTCAGGGACAGATTCATCATGTTGCTACAAAAAACTTAAAATTCTCCCATGCAGAGCACTGGTCTTCCCCTGTGAAAAAGAACTTTGCTAGGAAGGCAGTGGAGCAGTTATTTCATGTAGTGTTTCTATCTTTGTTGGCATAGAACCACTGCTTTCGCCTTCCTGAAGAGTGAGAATGGGAAAAGGCAGAGTAGAATGGCATCTATGGAAACTCCCTTGAAGATCTCTAGAAAATATTGGAGATGTGCACTCACATCTTCATGTGCCTTCCCACAAAACTAGCTAGCTTGCATCATGTTGATGAGAGCTGGCTGAGCTCGAATCCATTGTCTCCTACATTAGTTTTTGGTCTAGTACGGATGTTGGCGGTGGTTAGACAGAGAATTCACGAAGAGTCTTGTTAGCCATGGCTTTAAATTCTAGTGTTAAGCTCTGCCTTGGTTGTCTTCCGACTCTAAAGCTAAAACTTTCTTGAGTTTAACTTTGGTTTTCCTGATTAATGCTTCTAGATCTTCAACGTAGTTTGTCAAAAGGTTAAAATCGATCATACATTACCCTGCATAAGATACACAAGTAGATAAAAATAAGGGTAAGCTTGTTTGAGCATAGGTCAATGATTATTTTAATCACATCAAATAATATAAATTTATGAATACTTCATTTGCTAGCTACCTTCCCCAGCAACGGCGCAAGAAATGCTTGTTGGTATTTATTAACTTGTCACTTATTTTAGTAGTCACATATTAATTACCTACATCTCCTAGCATTACTTGTACTAGGTTGTCATCCCTAGTGATGATACCAGAGATGTTTGTTGGTTCTACCTAGTATCACTATTAGAATGATACTAAGTAGTTCTTTATTATTTCATGTGAATAGGAAGAATATATAATATGAATGAAAAGAAATCGTAAGTGCACAGATAATTGTACCATTGTATTGATAGCTTATAGTATTAATAGAGAAATAAACTACAACTAATAATCTACTCACAATAGGGGTAAGTCATAAGATAAGATATATATATATATGATAAATATTGATTAATGATAAATCACTCAGAGCACTCCTATCTATGGTATTAGCATGGTCAGGTAGAATATTAAAGGAATAATTCCTAAGTCATTCTTAATTACAAGTCAAAGATACATTGATTAGTGAAATTACACCTAGTAGTCATGGCTAAGATCATCTTCATATCTACACATAAGGGATATTACTAAGGAGGATTAAGAACAGAGCTTGCTCCTCCTTTGTAACCAGATCCTACTTCTATGCCTATATTCGGGGAGTGGACTACAAAGAACTTAATAGGAGTGTCACATCCGCGATCTACCACATGGCCCAGAATATAGAGTGTATTCGTAGGTAAACAATGTATAAGCACCACACTTAGACAACGTCGACCACCCACCCCGTGTACTTTAGAGCAAGCGCTATACGAACTTATGTATAAACATAATGATAAACTAGCTATACTAAGTATATAATCAAAGCAGACGATGAACATAACAACAAAGAACATGAATAAGATGAATGCAATTATTGTCATAATAATTATGGCAAGCATATAAAAAGTAATGGAGATATAAAAGAGAGGGGTTATAAAGATTATACCGAACCACGCTCTTAACAAGATCGGGAATCCAAGCGAAGCCTGCTTGCTCCCTCTAGACCTAGCCTAACTAGCTATGCCCTAAAATATGGTGGAGCTCTGAGGAAGATTAGGGTTTCTATCTTCTCAAATGACTTCTGCCTCAGGGGAAGGGCATATATAACCCGGAGCTTGCAATGTGAGCCCTTGGATCAAACCGATTTAAGGAACGACGAAGATGCAACCTAGGAGACGGTGGAAAACTAACGTAGCAGCGGGGAGGCTGACTGGTGGGCTACTAGGCCAGGTGGCCTGCAAGGTGGGACCAACCAGCCCCACATGGCAGTGCCTCATGCCCTGCCTCAGTGGAGAGTCTCTTGGAGTCTTCTACAGTCTTCCCATGTAGTTCTCATGGTGGAATTCCATGATTTTCTCTAACATATAGGCCCCCCTTGATGGTTTTCTAGATATACCCTGCAGAAATCATAGATTTACCAAAATTATGGAATTTATTAGTTTAAACCATAAACCTTTGTTGGTGATCTCATTGGTGCCCTTATACATATTTCTTTGATGGTTTAATATGGTTGTTAACTACCATCAACTGTCTCCAACCACGAAGAATTTGTCGCTGATGTTACAGTTATAGTATCTATGCAGGCCATCGAGGTACTTTGCCGTCTAAACACATGAGACCAGACGCTCTTCTTCTAGGTGATTGATATCATCAACTAGTTTATCGATAGATGATTTGACGCTAAAGATAACTAAGAGACTATCTGACGCTAAATCCTTATTTAGGGACTCACCGTCTGATGCTATAGGTACTGATATTTAAAGTTTCACTGACTGACGCTAAAACTATATACACCATCAGTCTGTCTAACGTCAAAAAAAGGCCCTCACCTAGCTCACTTGACCGAGCGGCCCACTAAAACGTGTGCCATTCCAGCCCATTGCCTTGCCCATCCATCCAGCCCAGGAAAATAACATAGGCCCCGTTCACTTCCCAAAATATTTCATCTGCCACCTATCACATCGAATCTTTGGACCCATGCATGGAGCATTAAATATAGGTAAAAAAACTAATTGTACAGTTTGTCAAGATGAATCTTTTGAGCCTAATTAATTCATAGTTAGATAAATTTTGCCAAATAACCACGAAAGTGCTACAGGAATATTTCCTCTAAATATTTCAGAAGTGAACACAGCCATAACCTAGCATCTCTCCTATCTCTGACTCAGCTCGTCTGTCTAGTCTATCCCCCGCGGTTGCTTCTTCCGGAGATGGCGACGCGGCTGCTCCTTCTGGAGATGGCGGCGCGGCGTCCTACTCCTCTCCTCCAAGCGGCGACCTCCGAGGGGCTTCCGCCGACGCCGGTGGCAGCAGCTTCTTCGAGCAGAGGTGGCCTGCGGCGGCGCCTTCGAGGAGCTTCAAACAGCGGCTTCTGAGTTCCTGCCCCCAAACCCTAGACCCAGAAGAGGACCACGGGACCGGCAGTCCCCGCGTCCGAGGGTGGAGCACGCGAGGTGATATACTTTTCTTCCGCTCCCCTCTTCCTCCTCCACTCAGTCCTGATTTGGCTCTGGTTCCTGCGATTCGGGGGCTCGGGGCACGGTCGGCACAGTGCTAGTCCGTTCAGGGCATATAGGCATTTTTCGAGGTTGCGAGCTGGAGGTCCGTTCACTAGCTGGAGGTCCTTCCAGGTTTCGTGATTTGTGTACATCTAGATTAGTTCAAATGTTGATTTTCTGGCATCCGCAATATGGACTGCAGATACCATTTTGAAGTCATTTTAAGATCTCGCTTTTGCTTTTAGGATTAATAAATCATATTTTTGCTTCTTCTCTTGATCTCTGTATGCGGATCTGTTTATGTGCAAAAAGAAAAAAAAGGACACTACAACATTTAGCCGTACGCAAGTTCATAGATAGTCTGATGAGGCAGTGCCTTTTGTTTCCAATTTTCAAGCAAAGGCAATGAACGAGAGGGAGAAACTCTCCTAAGTTTTGCTATCCATGTTCATATAGTTGTATTCACAAGTCCAATTTATAGGACACACCTATATAAAGATTAAAACTTTACAATCTTGATCAATAATTTGGCCCGTAATTTATAAATGCTGTAATCTAACTATTGTAATATACTCCATAATGTGATGTTGTCTCCCTGTGAATGAAGGCAAGCTGATGGTTTTGGGCTGCCGTTGTTTTCTTTGTGAAATACATGGGTAAAGTATGAACCAACAAGTTTCAGAAATTTGGCATGGTGGGGGCAGAGATATTCGGAATTTACATGGATGGGCAGTACGAATGTGCTCTCCTGCACACTTTTGAACACTTGTCTTGTTCAGAATATCGTTACTGTTACGCTACCTTAGTACAATTACATTTCTTCAGCATGCAAATAAACAACATTACTCAACAAAAATTCTGTCTTTGAATAACTGTCTTTCAATAAAGTTCGATAAAATCCAATGTAAAGGCTCAGGCCTGATTCGGCGCTGGTTCGTGCGATTCGGACCACAGCCGGTGCAGCGCCGGTCCGTTCGCCAGCTAGAGGTTCCGAGGTTGGGAGTCAAGGGATTGGTCAGCTTAGCAATTTTTTTCTTTGTATATGTGCATGTTGGGCAGTGGAGTAGTGCATAATTTTTCAGGGGGTTAGTGCAAAAGAAGTCCAGGAATAAGCTGTCTTGGGCTGTATTTCTATCTATTAGAGATCGAGTAGTAATTCAGCACATAGGAATATATTTAGAAGGCAATTACTAATATTCTGTCAAATAATGGAATAGATACAACTAAAAACTGCAGCTGAAATAACAGCATGCATTCACTAGTGCCATATGACAGGTTTCTAAATCCACATCTGAGCCCAAACACATAGCACCTGACTACCTTCTAGGATGGTGCATTCACTAGTAAGTATATGCAAGATTCTAGGTTTACATCTATATTCGAATATCAATTTGGGCTTCTGTTTTTAGTGAGATGTTGCTATTGCCTGAATATGGTATCATAAGACTAGGCTACTATGGAACATGCTTGTATATTCTGATTCTTTCACTACAACACTAAACACCCTTTTGCATCGCATAACTTGCAACACTAACAACTCATCGCAGGGCTCGGATGTGCAGTAGTAGAGTAGGTATTGGTTGGCAGCTCCCAGATGTGTTGTGGCAACATGGCAGCTTCCAGATGTGCTGCGGCAGTGCGATGGCTCTGCACTGATGGCGTGTGTGGAGCATGAGTGGTCAGCACCCTCTTCCTCCAATCCTGGTCCTTGCTTATCAAGGTTTTTTTGACAACATCCTTGCTTATCTAGGTTGAGTAGTTCGTTCGTTATTTTTCTCTGATTACATTGATAGTGCTAGGTATTGCTGTTAACTTTACAGGCCATTGCATCTGGCTCAGGTTGCACCCTGCATGCAACATGGCAGTATTAATCTGACTATCTAAAGCAAATTGTGCTACTTGTACAGGCCATTGCGGTGGCAGGCGCTGGCGCCGCCGATGGCTAGAAGGCCCGTCCCGTTGGATCGGCAGGCATCTGCTGCGTTGCGAGAGCCCGTCCCGATGGCTGGAAGGCATGTCCGCACAAGGCAGGATAGCAGGCACACAGGCTGCTGTGCCGTGGTTCGTGGTGCTTTGCAGGTACTACTTCACCTCGTGATAAATCCTGTCCTCTACTGATTGTGGAACACTTTTGGTTTTGTTTAGTGGATACAAAGAAAAATGAATACTTTTGAGTCTCCACAGAATGCAATTCAAACGGCGTACTTGAGATTACAATGATAGTTTGTGAAGAACGATAACTACCATCAACAAGCTCCCCCAAGCTAAACCTTTGCTAGTCCCTAAGCAAAGCTAATCTTAATGATGGATCAAAAGTAAACATGCATTTAACAAAGAATTCTCCTCCGGATTAAAATTCACCTATCTGACTTTCAAACTTGCTCATATTACCTTCAACCATAGGGCTTTTGAGCTTTCACTTGGATCATAAGCAATTGAAAGATAGAACAATTAAGTCATGCACTGTCTCAAGCTCTTTGTTCAACCATAGTTCTAGAGTTTTTATAAGTTTCCAAAATAAAACTTAGAGATTCATTGCATGACACTCAAGTATCTTATATATGTGGTATTTTTGGATCCTCACCAAGGCAATGAATAATGTTATGCCATCTTCCTGCACTAAGGCTTATGTACGACTCATGGGAATGGATAAGTGCATGAAAGAGCATACTTAACAATACATATATTGTAAAGTCAAACCTTGGATCCAAAGAGAGTTGAGTCACACAATCAAATCAAGATGTGCATGTGTGTGGAGTGATGAAAATATATGGTGGCTATCCTAATTCTACTTTACTCCTTGAAAACATGTCTCATTTGAAACTGGAAAACATTTGCAAGAAAACATAGGCTATCTTGTTCATCCTTTTCTTTTTCTTCTTCTTTTTTTCAGGTAGGCATCGAAGTACCCATTGTTTTAATTATTTGGACACTTGTCTATTTTTTTTCTCAATTCTTTCTTTCTTTTTCATGAATACCTTTTGCATAGCCCATGCCTCTTTTCTACATAGTAAATATTTGAGAGATAGCATAGGAACTTGGAGCATTTATTTAGTGGAAACCTATATGAAATATTTTTGGTGTTTTCTTCCAACGTAGGAGTAAACCATTTTTGGGTGGATCTGAATGAAAGACATGTTCTGCACCTACCCCCAGTGTAGGAGTAGTGCACTTGTGGGTGGTGTGTACGTGATCTTGATTTTAAGAGTATGATAAATCTCTCATAAGGCATCAACAAAGCTTGATAAAACTCAATGCAAAAGCAAGCAACATATATGTCAAAGTTTTTCCTAGCCTAGATAAACATGAAAGGCTCTGGTGGGAATTCAAGCTTTGTCATATAGAATCTCATCATGTGAATTTTTAAGTTTTTCAAAAGAATTCTCTAGAATTCAAGTATCTCTTAGAACAAGATAAATAGCAGCTCAGATCTTCTCATATCATATCCGTCAATTACCTAAACTTAGATCAAGCATATGCTACCCACGAGTTTCAAGTTCAGAGCAAATTCTCATGTCAAATTAATTTCATCCAAAACTCAAGAGAATTCAAAGATGAATACTAGGTACTTGAAAGAAATTATAATAGAGCAACTATTCATCATTCTATCACGAGAGATTATCTTCAAGTTCTAGTTATTTATTCTACTCTTAAAAAACAAGATGACACATCTTAAGCAAACTTAAACAAACTAAAGGCAACTATATTACACTCTCTTTTTGTTTTTTAGCATGCAGAAATTCAAACAAAAAGAAAGACACATACTAACATAGAAATAATAGAAAATTTTTATTTTGTTTTTCTAATTATGTATTTTTTAAGATAAAAATAAATAGAAAATAAAATACTAGAAAGAAAAACTTACCTCAGGTATAGGGGGTCCTCCCCCAAGCTAGGTGCTTGTTGGCGGTCCTTAACACGAATCAAATACCGCCAACATTTGCATAAAATCCACCAAAACTAAAGTAGATAGGTTTTATCACTAACAAATTCCATAGTTTTGGTGGATACTCTTGTTTTGCATGTATAAATAGAAATATGACAAGAATGGGCCAAAATTACAAAGGATTTCACATGAAATGACAAGCCCAATAACCAAAACAAGAGCAAGCCCAAACATACCTGCACAATTGGGCCAAGCCCACTACGGGGAAGCAGTCCAGGCCTAGCTAGGAGCTAGCCACGCGAAGGCCAGGCTAAGGCGGCTCAGCCCAGGCGCGCGCCCCCCTGGCGTGGCCGCACCCTGGCTGGTGCCCCTCGGGCCCATCTCACGTGTGTCGGTGCATTCAATGCAGTATATGGCGGTGTGGTGGTGCACTAGCTGATTTAGAGAACCTAGATGCCTGCTCAGCCCCCCAACTTGCTATAAAAGGAGGCCTTCGCCCCCTCACAAAAACACAACACAACTCAAGCTCATACATGAGCAAGAGCAAGGAGTTTCAAGCCTAGCCTAGCTAGCATTAGAGTAGGGAGTGAGTGAGGGCAAGAGGAGAAGGGTGGAATTGTCCACCCCTCTTTTTAAGTGCGTGGCTCCTAGAGTCCATCGAGTAGCCGGAGTGTCGGATCTGTTGGTACCCGCTACCCTTGTACCTCTACGGTCGGATTACCCTTTGGGTAAGAAAGTCATTATATTCTTCCGGTATTACTTTCTAAGTGATTTATCCTTATCGTTAACTTTGTGGGTTCATTGTCTATCCTCGTGGTGGAAGTTCTAGTAGAGGACTCCTGATAAAGACGGAACTTCTTCGCCGATGCTAGAACTATAACTAATAGTGTAGACGTGGTGTCTAGACTAGAGGTTACCCTCGTTTGCCTCGTGCTCCACAAACGAGGGGTAGGCGGGCAGGTGGTGACAGCCCTATTTGTTCCTTGTATTCCCCCATGTTCGGGTATGGCGTAGAGCTAGAAGCTGGCATAGCTTGGCAGACTAGGTTATATCTGGTGCCCGAAGTGAAGCATAACAATAGCGGTATCTAACCTTAGAAAAGCTACCCTAAGATATCCTCACTACCCTAGCTATCCTTCTCTTGTTCATAGGGTTGACCAGAATTAGAGATTACCTGTACAAACCATCCTTGTGAAATATACAATACCCTAAATACTTCTGGGTGAAGTGCTACAGCAGTATTTCCGTGTGCTTACGGATAACACTGCATTCGCTAAGAAACACCAACAAGCATTTCTAGCGCCGTTGCCAAGGATATGTTTTATATTTATTCCTAGTAACGACATTAAGAAGTGTCAACAAGCATTTTTAGCGCTGTTGCCAAGGACGATTGTTATAGTTATTCTCTAAGCCTAGTCTGCCCGTGAAACTTGAGTTAAAAATACCAAAAACAGTCTTCTTTTTACTTTCCTCATGGACCAAACCACCATTGCTAACCTGTCTGCTCCAAAGGGCGAGCTTATAGAACCCACACAATCCTTGAAGCCAATCATAGCTTCTAGTTTTGAGCTTTGCCCTAGTTTTATAGCCATGGTTTAGGAGCAAGCCTTTTTAGGTTTGGATTATGAAAATCCATATCAACACCTACGGGAGTTTGAGCAGCTCTGTGCGTGCCTGACCATTGCAGGCATGTCATAAGAAACATTGCGTTGGAAGTTGTTTCCCTTTTCTCTTCATGAGAGAGCGAGACAATGGTACGACCATAACGTAGGAAAGGTAAACGAAGAGTAGGAAGAATTGCGAAGCAAATTTTTCTTAGCATTCTTTCTGTTATCTCAAATCACTTCTCTGTGACAAGAGATACTCAACTTCCAACAAAAAGAGGGAGAAACCATAGGTGTAGCCAAGGACCGGCTCTCAGTCCTATCAAGGTCTTGCCCAGACTTGTCAATACCAAGCCATGTGTTATTGCAGCACTTCTGGTTAGATCTTAGCAAGAAAGCTGCCCTACAACTAGATGTAGCTGTTGGAGGGTCATTTACACATAAGACCACGGCAGAAGGAGAAGCTCTCCTAGATCACATTCTAGAGAACTCTCCCCCACTAGAACCCATCTGTGTGGAACCCGAGCAAAAACACAAGGAAGTCTCTTTGGCGGAAGCTGAAACAAACACATCTATAGAGAGACCCTCGCCCGAACCAGAGGCTCAGGATGAAGTCCTGCCGTATTTCAAGGATGAATTCTTTGAAGATTTTAGAAACACCTCAAAGTATGGTTGCCAAAAAAGGCCACCTATTCCTGTCACTCCTCCAGAACCCCTGAGCCCAGATGATCTTAGAAAATCCATTAAGGAGTTGACCGCTATTATGAGCACCAGATGGTCATAGGAAGGGGAGAGCTCTTCTGAAGAAATTCAGATTCTCACCCCATCCTCAACCAACCAATGCCATATTAGCAAGAATATGGTAGATGCACTGTACAACCCAAAAGTCAGGGCAAATATCATGACCGAATCTTTTGCATGTACCTACCTAGGTAATGAGCAGATTGCCCTGACTACCAAAACCTTTAGGGTTGGACCTCGCCAGAAGCTAGAATACCTAGGACACCTCCACGATGTATCTATTTACTATGATAACGTGGTGATAGGCCTAGACTTCTATGTCTTTGAAGTTTAGGGCTTCGATATCCTGATCGGGCATCCCCTGGAAAAGCTATTCGCTGATCCATCGAAAATAGGGGAATAAGATGTAAAGCTGGGGAGGGAATCATTTTCCATCCAAGTCACTCTAGCTAAAAACTTAGTGGCCGAACCTCCTCTAGACTTTACCATGCCCGTGAAAGTCATGTCGGTAGCACCCTTTGAATCACCAGAACTGTCCTTAGAAAAAGATGTCGAATCCTTTATAGAGGAAAAGGACTATTCTAGTGAAACCATAGAACTTCCCAAAGAGGAAGCCCTGACAAGACCTCTAGTTGAGCTTAAGCCCCTACCCGCTGGCTTGTGATATGCCTTCCTAAACGGTAATAAAGAAACCCTTGTCATCATTAGCGACAAGCTTAGTGAACAGGAGACCACCAAACTCTTGTTCGATTTAGAGAAGCATAGGCCAGTCTTTGGGTATTCCCTTGTAGATCTTAAGGGGATAAGCCCAACACTTTGTATCCATCACATACCGATTGACCCAGATAGTACACCATCTCGGGAGCCTCAGCGCAGGCTCAATAATGCGATGCGAGAAGTCATGAAGAAGGAAGTCCTCAAACTTCTTCACGCCGGGATCATATATCTCGTGCCACATAGTGACTAGGTTAGTCCCATCCAAGTGGTCCCCAAAAAGGGAGGAATGACGATCATTGAGAATAGTAAGAACGAGCTTATCCCACAATGAACCGTCACGGGCTAGATAATGTGCATAAATTACCAGAAACTTAACGTGGCAACAAAGAAAGATCACTTTCCGCTACCCTTTATTGATGAAATGTTGGAGTGGTTGGCTAAGCATTCTTTCTTCTATTTCCTCGATGGGTATTCGGGGTATCATCAAATTCCCATCCACCCCGATGGTCAAAATAAGACTACGTTCACATGTCCATATGGAACATATGCATATCGTAGGATGTCATTCAGGTTGTGTAATGCACCCACCTCATTCCAACGGTGCATGATGTCTATCTTCTCAGACATGATAGAAGAAATCATGGAAGTTTTCATGGATGAATTTTTAGTCTATGGAAAAACCTTTGATCATTGTCTTGAGAACCTAGATAGAGTCTTGCAATGATGCCAAGAAAAGGACCAGGTACTTAACTAGGAAAAGTGCCACTTCATTGTTTGAGAAGGCATTGTCTTGGGACACTTTTGTCCTAATGGGGGATAGAGGTAGACAGAGCGAAAATAGAAGTCATAGAATCGCTACCACCCCCAGTGAATGTTAAAGGGATCCACAGTTTCCTAGGCCATGCATGGTTTTATAGGAGGTTCATCAAGGACTTTTCATAGATATCTAGACCCCTAACAAACCTGCTAGCCAAGGATGCACCCTTTGAGTCCACAGATGAGTGCTTGAATGCTTTCCACACACTTAGGAAAGCACTCATCTCAGCGCCAATAATCCAACCTCCAGATTGGGCACTACCATTCGAAATCATGTGCGATGCTAGCGACTATGCTGTTGGTGTGGTCCTTGGCCAAACCAAAGATAGGAAGCATAACGCTATCGTATATGCTAGCAAATCGCTGATAGGTGCTCAACTTAACTATGCCACAACTAAGAAGGAGCTCCTTGCAGTAGTTTTCACTATCGATAAATTTCGGTCTTACTTAGTTGGAGTAAGGTAATCGTTTTTACCGATCATGCTGCATTAAAATACCTGCTCACTAAGAAAGATGCGAAACCATGATTATCCACTGGATTCTCTTACTCCAAGAGTTTGACCTAGAAATAAGAGATAAAAAGGGAGGAGAATACCATTGCAGATCATTTGTCATGTATGCAAGTCACTAACATGCAAGAACTACCAATCAATGACTTTCTACATGATGACATGCTGCTAAAGGTGATGGACTCCAACCCATGGTATGTAAACATTGTGAATTACATGGTTGCAGGTTATGTACCACCGGGGGAGGACCAGAGAAAGCTACAAGTTGAAAGTAGACGACACCTTTGGGATGACCCCTATCTGTACCGAGTATGTTCAGATGGTCTATTGAGGAGATGTGTACCCACAGCTGAAGGATGGCAAATCATCGAGAAAATGTCATGCGGCACCATATGGAGGCCATTATGGAGTGTTCCGCACACAAGCCAAGATCTGGCAGTGTGGATTCTACTGGCCATCCATGTATGACGACACCAAAGAATTCGTTTGGAGGTGCCGGAAGTGCCAATATCAAGGGAACATCACAGCTCGGAATGCAATGCCCCTCCACTACAACCTTCAAATAGAAATATTTGAAGTATGGGGCATTGACTTCATGGGACCATTCCCAAAGTCCCACGACTGCGAGTACATCCTGGTAGCTGTGGACTATGTATCCAAATGGGTGGAAGCAATGGCTTGCAGAGCTACAGATGCCAAGCATGCTAGAAAGATGTTTCATGAAATCATTTTCCCTCACTTTGGTACACCTCGCATGGTGATAACGATGGGGATCGCATTTCATTGACAAGACATTTAGATACTTCCTAAAGGAACTTGGCGCCAAGCACAACATTACTACCCCCTATCATCCTCAAACAAGTGGATAGGCTGAGACCTCAAATAAATAGATCAAGAACATCCTGCAAAAGATGGTCAATGACATGGGGAAAGGCTGGAAGAACAAGCTTTCTGATGCACTTTGGGCATATAGGACAACTTACAAAACCCCCATTGGCATGTCACCATACCAGCTTGTGTATGGCAAGAGTTGCCATTTACCAGTGGAGCTTGAACACAGAGCTCACTAGGCAATCAAGAGCTATAATATGGATGTGAAGCTAGCCGGCAGAAACAGACAAAAGCAAATTGCTGAGCTAGAGGAATGGCGTGAGAAAGCTTACCAAAGTGCCAAGCTCTACAAAGAACAAACCAAGAGATGGCATGACCACCAGATCAAGCTCAAGGAGTTCAAATAGGGCGATCAAGTCCTACTCTTCAACTCCAAAGTCAAGCTCTTCGATGTGGGAAAGCTGCGGAGCAAGTGGAAGGGACCGTACACCATCGTCGACACTTCATCACATGGCGCGATCACCATTCAGGAGCTTGAACACAGAGCTCACTAGGCAATCAAGAGCTATAATATGGATGTGAAGCTAGCCGGCAGAAACAGACAAAAGCAAATTGCTGAGCTAGAGGAATGGCGTGAGAAAGCTTACCAAAGTGCCAAGCTCTACAAAGAACAAACCAAGAGATGGCATGACCACCAGATCAAGCTCAAGGAGTTCAAATAGGGCGATCAAGTCCTACTCTTCAACTCCAAAGTCAAGCTCTTCGATGTGGGAAAGCTGCGGAGCAAGTGGAAGGGACCGTACACCATCGTCGACACTTCATCACATGGCGCGATCACCATTCAGGATGATGACAGTAACATCTTCAAGGTGAACGGTCAGCGTCTCAAACCCTTGCACCTTCTCATGAATCTATTCCTAACCAAGAATTAGATAGAATAGATTTAATCAACTTATGATGAAAACATAAAAATAATGCTAACAAATAAATCTATTCTATTTTATTTCTTAAGAAAATATAAAAATATGCTTGAAATGTTAAAAATGACCAAAATACCCTCACTGGATTTATGCATGATTCCTGCACTTGAGCTTAATTTTAAAAAAAATATTCCTTGATTAAATCATGCTTGATTCTATAACCCAACATCTAATCTGAGGCATTAAGTCGCAAATGCAAAAATTATTTTGGCTTAGTGCACTGCAGAATTTGAATTAGAGTTTTGAAATATGCATCTAGACAAAAGGGCGGCCAGAGAGGAGCCACATCTGGCGTGGCCTCTCGCCCCTTTCCTTCACCAACATATTCCCTTAGTAGTGCAATATTGTGCATTAATGTGTATTACTGCTGATTGCTGCGAATTGGTGACTAGTAGAGGCCCCAAGTCATATATAAACACACCCTTGGCCTCTTCTCCTCTTCACCAAAGCACTCTAGCTCTTGGCCATCTCTTCTCTCCCTCACAACAGCAGCCTTGATCTTCTCTCTCAAAGCCAAAAGCAATGGCAAGCCATGCTTTGGCCCTCTACCAAGCTGCTAGCTCCCCCTACAACTTAGACGGGGACTTGTCGTTCACTTGGGACGACCTTGTGAGGGAGGAGACCCTCACCTTAGAGGCCACTCCGCCTCACTTCCACCACCAGCAAGCCATGGCCATAGCGAGAGTAGCAGCCTTAAATCCGTGGCAAGGACGAGGCCACCTCTCGCCAGTGCCAAGGTGAAAGCGATACCACCACGGTGGCCGACTACGGGGTGTCATTGGAGTGATGAGTCCGACATCTGACATCAACGGACCAAGCAAGCATCTGGCCTCCACTCCTCTGAGCAGCACTACGACCTCATCCTTCCACACCACCTAGGCAAGTCTCTCTCACACACTTCTGGGAGTAGACATGCCCAACGGAGGAAGGAGGAAAGGGGTTCGTCCGAAAGGCTGCCCCGAAGACTTCGGCGGGATCTACTTCAAGTGCTCCACTTAGAATTCCTAGGAAGAACCCTAGGAAAACACCTGATGTAGTAGACTCCGGCTTGCTTCCCACTCCTAGGATCCCTACCATGACTTTCCTCATGAGTAGGGTTGACACCCTCACTAGCATGGTTAAGCGTTTAGAGAGAGACTTAGAGTAGAAGTAGCTCAAGAATGCTCAGCTAGTTGAGAACCTCAACAAGCTACGCCTTAGTTTTCAAATAAAGCTCACTAGAGTAGCAAGGGCAGCGGGAGTTGAGCACGCTCTCAACCTTTCTTGTTAGAGTTCTCTCCCGCTAAATAAACATAGGCACATTTACATTTCAGCATTTTATGTCCATCAAAGTGCCTATTTGTATCTAGTTTTAAATTCAATAAATATTATTCGGATATTTGTCTCCACTTGTTTTTGTCCTTGTGCAACATTTGAAATAAAAGATAGGTACAAAAACAAGTGTGGGGGAGACATGCATCGGATGCACAACACAACCATGGTAAAAATTCGGTTTGTGCATCTTCTTACTCCTCACTCCTAAATAAAACTTGGGCAAAAATAAAATATGCAAATGCTCTACTTCAAATTTGATCACATGATAAATTCTTGCATATACCTTCTCTCTATTTTGAACCTGAACTTGTGAGCAAAATACATGCATACCCAATTTATCTAAGTAATTTGGTATATGAAACATAGTGGATAAAATGAAACTTGTTCTCTCTTGCACTAGACTTGGGATTTATGTTCAAAATCAAACTTGCACAAAGCATGCTCCTCAATGATAAAATGAAATTCCACCAAGCCTTGCATCTTGAACTTACACATAGCCATTTACACTTGTGTTGATTCTTGTTCAAACTTTGATACTATGTTAAGAGAAGTTTCATGCTCACAAGATTGGAATTCAAACTTAAACAAAATTACTCTAGAAAGGTTATGATTCTCTCTCTGCAAAAACAAAGTGCCAAAAAGAGTATGGGCAAAATAAAAGATGCCATACCAAAGAAGCATGAGCCAGAAAAGAATGCATGCCAAAGAGCATGATACAAAATAAAAAAATTGAGAGAAAACAAGGGGTGCAAAGACACCCGCCCCGAGAGGAAAAAAATGGGTACACGTGTACCCGCAAAAAGGTGAGAATAAGCCCATACTCTTCGAAGCATTATTGGAAATAAGAGAGATAATCATAACCCAAAAAGAGTTCAAAAAAATAATCATTCCAATCTTCGAGTATGACGCTTCCCTCCATGATCTTCAAGGTTTGGCTTGACTCACACAAGGTAAGTGCGCCATTTCACCATTAATACCTGAAACAAACATAAATAAACTTAGAGGTAGGATGAGCAAGAAGAAATACCTTGGTGAGAAATGAAAATATAAATGAGAGACTTTGAGAAGATCATTAGAGGAGCATTGCTACACTTTTATGAAAAATGCAAAAACCCAAGTCCTAGAGCATGAGTAGAATAAAGTTGATTTGAATCCTGAATGTTTTATCTACCAAGTACTTATGATAACTTGGGGAATATTTGAAAATGCTCACAAAATGCAGGTAAAAGCTTGAGTAATCTATATGCAAGATGTCAAAACACTTGGAGTAGCTACCACCTTAGTCTCTGCTGCTTTATTCGAGGACAAGCAAAGAGCTAAGTGTGGGGGAGCTTATTGGCGGTCCTTAACACGAATCAATACCGCCAACATTTGCATAAAATCCACCAAAACTAAAGTAGATAGGTTTTATCACTAACAAATTCCATAGTTTTGGTGGATACTCTTGTTTTGCAGGTATAAATAGAAATATGACAAAAATGGGCCAAAATTACAAAGGATTTCACATGAAATGACAAGCCCAATAACCAAAACAAGAGCAAGCCCAAACATACCTGCACAATTGGGCCAACCCACCACAGGGAAGTAGTCCAGTTCCAGCCAGGAGCCAACCATGCGAAGGCCAGGCTAAGGCGGCTCAGCCCAGGTGCGCGCGCCCCTAGCGCGGCCGTGCCCTGGCTGTCAGTTCATTCAATGCACTGTATGGCGGTGCGGTGGTGCGCTAGCGATTCAGAGAACCTGGACACCTGCTTAGCCCCACCAACCTGCTATAAAAGGCGGCCCTCACCCCCTCACAAAAAAACACAACACAACTCAAGCTCACACTTGAGCAAGAGCATGGAGGAGTTTAAAGCCTAGCCTAGCTAGCATTAGAGTAGGGAGTGAGTGAGGGCAAGAGGAGGAGAAGGGTGGAATTGTCCACCCCTCTTCCTAAGTGCATGCCTCCCAAAGTCTGACGAGTAGCCGTAGTGCCAGATCTATAAATACCTGCTACTCTTATACCTCTATGGCCGGATTACCACTTTGGGTAAGAAAGTCGTGATATTCTTTCGGTATTACTTTTCTAAGTGATTTATCCTTATCGTTATACTTTGCAGGTTTGTTGTCCGTCCTCATGGCGGAGGTTCTAGTACAGGACTCCTGATAAAGGCAGAAGTTACTGGCTGACGCTAGAACTGTAACTGATAGTGTAGATGTGGTGTCTAGACTAGAGGTTACCCTCGTTTGCCTCGTGCTCCATGGTCGAGGGGTAGGCGGACAGGTTGTGACAGCCCTATTCGTCCCTTGTATTCTCCCATGTTCGGGTATGGTGTAGAGCTAGAAGCCGGCATAGCTTGGTAGACAAGGTTATATCCGGTGCCTGACGTGAAGCATAATGATAGCGGTATCTAACCTTAGAAAAGCTACCCTAAGATATCCTCACTACCCCAGCTATCCTTCTCTTGTTCATAGGGTTGACTAGAATTAGAGATTACCTATACAAACCATCCTTGTGAAAATATACGATACCCTGAATACTTTCGGGTGAAGTGCTACAATGGTATTTCTGTGCGCTTGCGGATAACACTGCTTTCGCTAAGAAACACCAACAAGCATTTCTAGCGTCGTTGCTAGGGATAGGTTTTATATTTATTCCTAGTAACAACATAAAGAAGTGTCAACAGTGATGAACTAGTACTTACTGAGTGTTGGGTATTTTACATGCGAACCGGAAAAGATCCACAAGCGCACGGATACTGATGTAGCTTTCACCCGGGAGTATTCCTGAGTATCGATTTCCACGGGGAATGTGAAGTGTACTAGAAGAATTAGGAATGTCCAAGGAAAGGGTAATTATAGGGTAGAGAGGGATTTTAGGGTTTTCTAAGTGGTTCTATCTTGTCGAAGGCTTAATCTATTTTACCTACTTCGGAGCAACAGTACCTTTCCGACTCTCAAAAAAGATTGGGAAGGAAGTAGTCGGGGGAAGGCTGCCAAAAAGCTCTACGAAACACCAACCCGAACGTGATGGATTACAAAGACCAGATAGAGCTATCACCTCTGTGCGCTACCACAACTAACCGTGGGATTGGGCACAAACTTAGGTAAGTCTAGACACCACATCTACACTAGCGCTTACTACTCTAATTATCTAGAATAACTAGAGCACTCAATATGAGCGGAGATCCAGTAAATATAATAAAACAAGAACTGAAACAAAATACTTAGAAATAAATAATGAAGAACCTAGAGATTGCTCAAGACGAACTAGATGTTGCAGAAGTACAATTTCGAGGAAGATTCGACAGATCCGGCTCCTCCTCAGCTCTCTCCTCTCCTCTCTCCTTGATCTCTAGAAGAACTAGAACTAGACGATCATCTAGAGGGATCTCTACTTCTACTTGGATGGAGGGGTGAAACCCTAGCTTTTGCTCTGGATGTAGCTAATGAAGATGGAGATGCCTCAGGTGGAGGTCTGCCTCTGCTTATATAGCCCGGTGGGATGAACCGCAGCCCTCAGATCAAACTGACTTGAAACAGTGGTCAAGATGCGTCGTAGAGGTCGGTTGGAGGCCACCACACGAAGTTGATCTCACTTGGAGGTGGACCCAAGTTGGCCGGCCTAACATGTGGGGCTAGCTGGCCTCACCTGTCAGCCTCCGGGCTTCCGCTTCGTTTCCGTGTCTTCTTGTGTCCTCTAGAACCTTCCTATCAATTTCCGTGGAATTCCGACATGATTTGGTTCAGTTTCTTGACTCCTACTCCTTCACAACTTATTTTATTTTTATCCTTGAAAAATTCACAATTCACCAAAGCTATGGAAATTGTTATGTTAGTCCCAAAAACTCTTGCTTGGTGATGGTTCTAGGTTCTTCTAGAATATTTCGAGTCGTATCCATCGGGGATTTTCTCTCTAAAACTCCAAATAGAGCAAATGATATGTCCATTTCGATTGTCTTGACGAGCTCTTCGCAATGATGTGCTCTAATTCATCACTTGAGATACTTTTATATAGTGAAATATTAAATATCCTGCAAAACTTGTGAGAACAACACAACTCGTGGAACTCGTTAGAATCAAACCCTACAACTATGCTTCGTGGTTCATTTGATGCTATTTCATGCAATAGTTGATGGTTAATAATGAGCATTAGTGACCATCAACAAGTTCCCCCAAGCTTAACCTTTGCTAGTCCTTAAGCAAAGCCAATCTCAACAATGGATCATGAGTTGCTTCAATGCTTTCATGCCTCAAAAGTACACATGTGTTCAAACAAGAATTCTCCTCCGGATTAAAGCAAACTATTCTAACTTCAAACATACCTGTTACCTTCAGCTATGGAGCTTTTGGCCTTCACTCGGGTGTTAAGTAGTTGAAAGACAGAACAATCAAGTCAAGCACTGCGTCTTGAGTTCTTCGATCAACCTTTATTCTGGAGTTTTTGTAGGTTTTCAAAATAAGACTCAGAGATTCCTTTTTGTATGACCCTTTCTGGTCTCTCATATGTGGTACTTGTGGATCCTTTCTAAGGCAATGATGGTGTTTTGCCTTCTCTCTTTCACTCAGAATATGTGATATTTTTTGGAATAAGGCAGAGTAGCATCATGCCTCCTCTCTCTTACCCTATAACTAATAGACTTATATGGAGCTAAGGGTATTTCAAGGATGTAGCATACTTACCATGTGATGGCGACACATGTGGTGGGCCTTGGAAAAGCACAAAGTCCCAACTAAGTACGTTACCCTCAACGTTTGCCCGAACATGTGATGGCGACATGTGACTTTTCAATTAAAATAGGACTACATCAGGGGTCAGCTTTGAGCCTTTATTTTTTTGCTTTGGTGATGGATGAGGTCACAAGGGACATACAAGGTGATATCCCTTGGTGTATGCTCTTTGCTGATGATGTGGTGCTAGTTGACGATAGTAGGGCAGGGGTTAATAGGAAGTTAGAACTATAGAGGCACACGTTAGAGTCAAAAGGGTTCAGACTTAGTAGGACTAAGACCGAGTACATGAGGTGCGACTAGGCATGAGGAGGGAGACGTTAGCCTCGATGGGCAAGTGGTGGCCAAGAAGGATACTTTTCGATATTTAGGGTCAATGCTACACCCTTGTTCATTTAATTCCCAAGCATTTTCCCATCCAACATTATTAAAAACAAGCTCAAATTTAGAATCCATACCTATCCTTTGAAGGAGTGCGGGGTTGAAAATAGGAGTGTGAGTGAATTCCTAGTCGTTTAACTCTCAGAAAATCTTCTCATGACCATCTTGAAGCTTGATCTACTTGTCCCTGAGAAGGGTGAAGGTTTCTTCTGGAGCTGAGCGTGAGGATGATCCGACGGTAGGGGATGAAGGGTCAACCTCTATATCAAAACCCGCATGGGATGAAGAACAACTCATTGATGAGCAGAATGACACCACACTCTTGACCCTGCAAATGAACTTGCTCATTCTTCCTACAAAAACAAACATAAGGTACAAACAACTCATGGAGACGGGTTAGAGAAAATAATATGTTAGCCGTTAGCGATCTAGAAAGTTAGTAGTCCGGGAGTTAGTCGTCTGAGATGCAAAATTTATGTTGGCACAACCTCTCCCTAATTCTTTGCAATTATCTTTCTCTAGTTGGACAACACATCCCCACTAATATTAAATTTCTCTACTCAAATTATAACAATACTTTCTTCTCTTTTTCTCAAGATCTTAACTCTAGTAGCACAATCACACTCTCTCAAACTTCAACTCACTCAAACTTCACTCAAATGAAATGGATCCTAACTTCAGAATTTGGAACTAGTTTTTCATGCTCATAGTGATGAAATGTAGTGGGTGTGTGAATGAGTTGAGTAGCTAGGAGAAGCAGTACTTATAGAGGGGAGAGGGGCAGACCGGCTAGCCCCACACTTTGGCCAAATGGCCTCTCCATCTCCTTGAGTGTTCCTTGCTTCATGATTAAGTGATTTCTGATGTCCTTCGGTGCTCCTTTGGTGGATTTGGCCGGTGGAGAGTGAAAGTGGAAAATATGGTGGTGAATAATGGAGGGTGAGTGGAGATGAAGGTGATGGTGGTGGGCCCCACATGTTTGCGGGTCCCGATGACTGTATTCTTACCGTATAAAAGTATAACTATGCATGCAAAAATACTTTCATGAAATTATAAAATATAAGAAGATGAATGATGGTATTTTTATACTTTTGCGCCTCCACAGTAAATATTTCTTACCGGGGTTTTTACGCTCTGTAAAAGTTATTTACATGGGGCTTAAATTTTTAGTATGCCATGATAAGAATTTTTATTTCATTTTTCTAATGCAAGTGTTAGAAAGTAAATATGCCAATGCAATGCAAAAAGTAAATATGGATAACTATCGAGTTACCTCCCAGTGGGGGTTCGGGATTTTGAGTCCACCGAACCGGACTTCTCCGTTCGGGTTTAATCTTCGGGTGTATCCTTTGGTCCTGAAGATGGAGACCTTGATACTTGCTTCTCATGACAGTCCAAATTGGAGCATTGTTCCGATCTTGGCTTGAAAGCAGATCGCTCTTCTTTCCATTAATGTTGAATTTAATTTCTCTGGCTTCAACGTCAATGTGGGCATTTGTGGTACTCAAGAAGGGTCTCCTAAGAATGAGAGGTGTCTTTATGTCCTCCTACATATCAAGTACTACAAAATCTATAGGAATAAAAAAGTTTTGGATTTTTACCGAAATATTCTTAGTAATTCATATAGGGTAGAAGATTGATTGGTTGGCTAGTTGCAGACACATCGATGCTGGTGTGAGTGTAGAGTAGCTAAGCTTGTCAGAAACTTTCTTGGGCATGATACTGATGCTTGCTCCAAGCTCGCATAAAGCATTTTCAAAGTTCTCACTTTCGATCGAGCAATCTATAGTGGGGCATCATGGATCATTCTTCTTGAGAGGTGACGTGTTTAGGATGGCCGCACTACACTCCTCCGTTAACTTGATCATCTCAGTGTAGGGCAGTGGTCTTTTGTTGTTGAGGATGTCTCGAAGATATCTCGTGTAGGGTACCTGAATGGCATCTAGCAACGGAATATTGATATATAACTTTTGAATTACCTCCACAAACTTACCAAATTGCTCATCTATTTTGGCTTTCTGATTTTTGCGTGAAAACGGTAGGACAGTGGTGTCATGAAAATCTTGTAGCAATTCCTGCTCTTGTGGTATAACTTCTTTAACTTCATCGTCCTTCTTCTCTTCTTACATTACCACTGGTGTCCTGCCTGTCCCTTTTGGATAAGGTGGATCACGAGTAGACTTGCCACCTCTTGTGGTTATAGCGTTGACCTTCTCAAGGTTAGTGGCAAAAGGCAGAGCAGAAGCCAACTGGGCTAATTGTGATTCTATCTTTTTATAGGGGGTTTACTGACATAATTCCATGAGTTTTGGTGAATGTCTGTTTTTGTAGGGTGTTAGCTGAAAAGAACCAAGGAAGGCCCACATGTCAGGATTACATAGAGACAACAGGGCCACACATAACTTTTCTGTAATCTAGAAGATACGAGAAGACTCTAGAAATAAACCAGTGGCGAAACGGGCCTGAGAGCCGGGTCGCCGTCCAAGGGTTGGGGCGGGCGCCCAGGCTGCAGAGCCAATCAGGCTCCACCTCATGGATCCTGCCTCCACCGCCTTTGAGAATTAATAAAAAGTCATTGATTAAGGTTAGTTTGATCTGAAGGCTATGGTGCTTCCTAGAGGGCTATATAAGCAAGGCCCCTGGACCCTGGAGGAGCAATCCCTTAAAATCCCAATTCATTATTTCCTGTGAGGATCAGCAGGGAGGGGTCCCTTGAATGGATCTCTCTCTTAGGGTACATATAAGAGAGATTAACTTTGTAGTCTCCATGTGAGATTAGAGTTCTTCTAGATTAAAAAGTTAGATTGGAGGGAGATTTGGAGGAAGCCTGGCATGTTGGTGTCTCCTCTCCGGCTTGTACCTGCGGGATCAAGTCTCCTAACCTGAGGCTTGGTTCTAGGATTCTTCAGTAATTCAACTTGCAATACTAAGTAAGTACGTTGTTATTATTGTTATATGGTTTACGAGTTTACTTTATTCTCTTCCATAGTAAAGGGTAGGGTAATCATCTGTAGTGTAAGCGTGGTGCTTAGGCTAGAGATACTCGTAGATATCCCCTGTTTGGCCTGATCCGTGGTAGTAGCGTGGGACGTGACAATCCCGTTGCTTCCTTTGTACCCCACATCCCGGTAGAAGGATTGGTAGGATTAAGTGCCATGGTCAAGCATCCTCTGTGGTGTCTCTTTTCCATTGGTATGTCCCCATAGACCAATAGTTTCATAGCTTACCATAGATTGGAACCAGACTATCGTCGTAATCTTCTCTAATTGCTTATATCTTCGCTACCTTGTAGTGTGGCCCAGGGGTTAAGTATAGATTTAGGTTAGTCATCGCATGCTTTCTCTTTGCAAATAAACAAATACGATACTATGGAAATATCTCCTGGGTGAAATGCTCACCGATATCCGTGCGCTTGCGGATCCTTTTCTATGTGTGTTAACAAATATCAACAAGCATTTCTGGCGCCGTTGTCATGGAGAAAGACGTCAGCTGAGTTAACCTGAAATCTTGCTTAACCTTGTATTATACTTTTATCTTTTTCTCTTTTCCTTTTGCCTTTTCTTTTCTATCCTTATGGATAACCCAAATTCCACACCTATCTATCAATATCCTGCATCTATGAACCAAAGCTTAGAGCCATCAGAACCCATGATTCTCACATCTAGCTGTGAGCTACACCCATGTTTGGTTGCAATAGGTCAAAACCAACCCTTCCCTACAACCAAGGTCCTATCTTCTAATAAAAAAGGTAATGAACCAATGGTCCTATGTTCTGATCAAGGAGATAATGAACTTTTGGCTACACTAAGAGAATCTTTCAAGCGTCTTATAAATTTAGGTTTAGACCTAGCGTTACAAGACCCTATTCTTCTTCAACATCTTTATATGGGTCTTAATAATATCGCCTTTAGAGGAGTTTTTCTTTCTTTATCCATTAGTGAAGCAAGGTTTGTCCTTATTAGTGGACACAATCCTTGCACTAGCCTTCATGATAAACTCCTAGAGGAAGAGAAGGAACCATCCCCCAAACTAGAAGATGAAGTTTTCGTAGCCACATTACGAATATTCCAACTCCATGATTTGGCTATCTGTCTCAAACTAGTTGTACTCCAAAATCCTTTGAGGGAAGAAGAAATTTTACTCTTAGAAATCCTTTCCAATGATCTTGGGAGGAGCATAAACTTCCCACTTCATGGGAGACCTTTTAGTACATATAGTTTGAATATTTTCAAGAAGGGATCTCTTTGGAAGCTTTTTAAATCCAATCCCTTTGAAGGACATTTAGAAAGACTCAAGGATGGCATGTCAAGTGATGCCATAGAAGGAGAGCAAAACCATCTAGAATCCACTCCTATCTTCTTCCTTTCTATGCCCACATTAGATATGAAATTTGAACCCATCTTTAAACCCATCCTTGATCCCTGTGAATCTTCCTATGCTCTTTCTCCTGAGCGATCCTAGAAATCCACCGAGACATCTAAAGCATAGGATTCATCAAGACCATAAGGAGGATAGAGAAGAGCAACATCAATGGCAAAAGAGCATAAAAAATCTATGTGCTATTTCCATTGAATGTGTAGGCGAGTCCTTATATGAGACCTACTCGAGAGGCAATACAATGGAAATTTTGGACATTTATGTTGAATCACCCTTAGAAGATGAAAATGATGGAGACTTCAATGAACAAGGAAGCCACTATATAAAAACTCTATCAAGTCCTTACTCATATAAGAAATATCCTGATTCACTTAGTCTCTCTAACATTGCCCCACACGAGATCTTCAACCCCCTTATGCTCCCTGTTCCTAAAGATTTTGAAAGGGTGGTTGAAGACACATATGTTTATCATAAACATTGCAGATCTCATTGTGTTGAATCTTGAGATTAGTACTTATAAATTAGTTCTAGAGGGGAAACCACTTTGCTAATTTATATCTTGAAGGTTTCCCAAGGACAAGCTTAGTGTCCTAAAACAAGCACGGTTCAGACCATGACATGAGTATTCACCTTTCTGTTGCGCTGCCCTTGTGAAATGAGCAAAGAGTTATAATTGTGAAAATATTTCTTCGGGTATTCTTGTCACTAACCATTCCAGGTTGGAGCAGAAAGATTGAAGGAACAACAAATGCAAGGTATGTCCAACCAATCATTATGCAACATTGAATTACATTCATCTAATCTTAATTTTTGCAAAATTCAAGCTTGGGGGATAGACTTCCATAAATACATTTTTTGCCATGTTGCAACATTATCGTGGTTGTCCCTACCTTTAAGACATGCTCAATTTGCTAAACAACAATCATGCTCTTTCATCACTGTTTGAGTAAATCTCTATAATGCTTTGATGCTACCCTTGTCTACCCTAGTAAGTGTTAGTTTAGAAATAGTGTACATGCTTCTATTGGCTTTTAAATTAAGCATGATGCTTAGGTTAAACAACCTTCCTTAATCTAATTAGACATGGAGTCCAGTTTGGTTATTGAACTAAAAACTGCTAGTAAAGATAATGGTATATTTTGTTAGACTAACCCCTGTAGAGAACTCTAAAATTCAAAATGGGAAAGTCCTGAGATGTACTCATACTGGAGATGAAGAGAGACAAAATAATCTTGCACAAGGGAGACACAACTCATTCATAGCCAAAGAGAAAGAAGAAGAGTGTCACAAAGCATGATCCACAATCAAAGCACTCACTCCATGGAAGCAGGTGAACAAATCTTCGTCATGCCACTTGAAGACAAAGACCATCGTGGAGGATTTAAGAAAGATTGACAAGAGGAGAGCATGCAACTTTCTGCACCCTCACTAGATTGAGAAGCTGATGTATGAGGAAGGAAGGCCAACTCCTTTAGATGATTCAACCATGACCTTCCTTTTATCATGCTCTCATCGCTCTACACGCTGGTTTGCAATCTCTCAATTAACTATTGCTTTATTTCTATAAGTTTGAGTTATTTCATAATGCCTATATATGATAATCAAATATAAGATAAAATCAATCCTCTAGAAAAGAAGTAATAGTGAATGTTTCTGTGCTAGTATGTTCAAATAAATTCTTTTATAGCATAAAAACTGACCCTTAGCTTTGTGACAATAATGCCCCTATCATTACTTGTATACTCCTTCGGGTATGTGTGTCCACTAATGATTCACAGGAATGAAACAATAAGAAGAGCTAACGGTCCAAGCACAAATTAAAGAGAGAACGAAACATGACATTACTAATTGTAAGAAAGAAGGAGTGCAATAGAGAAGACATTGGCGCTTGAAGAAAAGAACAAGAACGACCAACAAAGGAAAGCTTCAACAAGGTGTTATAGTGCCAGCACGCTCCAACATTAAAGGTAACATCCTAAGGTTAGTGATCATCACATTAAAATCCTTTCCTTGATGCCGGTATACACATAAATAGAGAACTAACCATGTTTGAGTTACAACCTCATTTGACCCAACCTAATTAACTCAACATGTTTAGTTCTCTAATCTTTGTTCCTGTCATCACTTTCTTGATCTTATAATCTTAACTAAATGATCTAAAATGATTGCACGTCTTTTCTTTGGAAGTTGATAGTCATAATCATGAAATTATTACACAATATGCATAGATAGACTATCCTTCTATAAGGTTAAGAAATTTGATCTGCCCAATTGATTTAATGCAACATTCATGCTCATTGTTTGATCCTATCACCCATGTCAAGTTCAAGCAAAACACATAAACATCAACTTTATCTTGCTCAATATGCCTAAGGTTAGAGAAGAATAAACTTTTGGTTCTGTCGGTGTTTTTCCACCAATAGAGCCCATGCACTTGATCTCTATCTTATTTTTATGGGTCGGACCCACTTTGAACACAATAGTAGAGGAGCTTGTCAACTCCCCAAGAATCCTACAAGTGAAGATCCTGTGCAAGCTATCAAGATCTCTACTATGGGACCAGATGGTGCACCTACAGAATGAACATGGATTTGAAGGACTAAGAAGAGCCAATAAGCAAGTGAATGTTCTATCCACTGATGGAGCACTGTCTTAACAATCATCAACATCAATTAATGCTCCACTAGAGGAAGAACATCCCCGCTGCCATTCTGCTACTTTATAAGATTGAACGACTATGTCAACATCTAGCTTGGGGGAAAGCACCCCCATGTATCTAGCTAAGTATTTTCTTCTCTCAGTTTTACCTTATTCTTTATGAGTTTTCTTATTTAGTAATAATAATGTTCTAAAATAATAGAAACAAAATAAAAAAGGGTGTGTCTAGTTTGCTTATCTTTGTTATTAAAGAAGTTGTTAATAAAAGAAGAATCTCGAATAATCTCTTGTATGGAAATGATGAATAGTTGCTCTACCGTAATTCCTTTCTAGTACCTAGTTTTCAACCTCGAACTCTCCTGAGTTTTAGACACAACTGTTTTGATCTAAGATTTGCTCTGAACCTGAAACTCATGAGTAGTGAATGCTTGATCTAAGTCTAGGTAGTTGGCGGATATGATATGGAAAGGTTTTGAGCTGCTGTTTATCATGCTCCTAGAGATACTAGAGTTTTAAAGAATTTATCTTTGAAAATTAAAAATCCTACATGATGAGTTCCTGTATGATGAGAGTTTAATTCCTACCATAGCCATATATACATGCTTACTAGATTAGGAAAGACTTTCACTTGTTAGCTTAGCTGCTTGTAAGCATTGAGTGTGGTCAGTCTGTGTTAACCCTAGGGGATTAGTCATGCGGTTAAAATCAAAATTCACGTGCACTCCACCTACTTATGTTGCTTCTACCCTAGAGGTATGCATTTAAATATTTTCTATTAGACACAACCCAACAAGGTGTTCTGCTCCTATACTAGGAGTGAACAAAACCCTTCATCCATTGCTATCCCCTTTTGTTATAGGCTCCAACATTTCTGTTGCTATCTCTTATCTATGTTTCCAAAAAGATACTTGGGAATTATTCCATCGTATTCAGTTCCTTTAAAAAAAAGGGGGAAAAAGAGTGAGAAAAAAAATAAAGAGAATAAAAGGACAAGGGTCCTAATTATGAGAGATTTTTCAGCAACCAAAATTCTCAGCAACTTCTTCAAAGTTTAAGAGAGGTATAAATTTCTTTCAAGGAGCAAAAGTAGAAATAGATATTCACCATTTTTCCTCTACCACTATATACATATCCACTCAGCCCATATTTAGGATCACACATATGCACATCTTGATTTGACTGTATGACCAGACTTGTCCCTCTGGATCCATGTGTCTGACTATGCAATAAATGTTTGCAAGTATGGATTCCTTGTCTCCCACCTATGAGCTCTAGATAGACCTATTAGAAGTAGGGTGAGAGAGAAGGTATAATGTTACTATTCCTTATGCCAAAAACACCATAAATGTCTTGGTGAGGATCCAGAAATACCATAAAGGAGAGACGTGAAAGAGTCATACACAGGAATCTCTGAGTTTTATTTGAAAACCCTGCAAAACTCCGGAATAATGGTTGGTCAAAGAGCTTGAGACATAGCGCTTGACTTGACCGTTCTGTCTTTCAACTGCTCAAGACCCAAGTGACGGCTACAAGCCCCATGATAAAAGGTAATATGGGTAAGTTTGAAGTCAGGATAGTTCGTTCTAATCTAGAGGAGAATTCTTGTTTGAACGCATATGTACTTTTGAGGCGTGAAAGCTTTGTAGCAACTCTTGATCCATCACTGAGTTTATCGTTGCTCAGGGACGAGCAAAGGGTAAGCTTGGGGGGAGTTTGTTGATGGTGGATAAGTGTCATTTTTTAACCATCAATAATTACCACTTAGATATAGGGGGTTTACTGACATAATTCCACGAGTTTTGGTGAATGTCTGTTTCTGCAGGGGGTCAGCTGAAAAGAACCAAGGAAGGCCCACATGTTAGGTTTACATAGAGACAACAGGGCCACGCATAACTTTTCTGTAATCTTGAAGATACGAGAAGACTCTAGAAATAAACCGGAGGTGAAACGGGCCCGAGAGCCGGGTGGCTGCCCATGGGTTGGGGCAGGCGCTCAGGTTGTAGAGCCAATCAGGCTCCACATCGTGGATCCTGCCTCCACCGCCTTTGAGGATTAATAAAAAATCATTGATTAAGGTCAGTTTGATCCGAAGGCTGTGGTGCTTCCTAGAGGGCTATATAAGCAAGGCCTCTGGACCCTGGAGGAGCAATCCCTTGAAATCCTAATTCATTTTTTCCTATAAGGATCAGTAGGGAGGGGTCCCGTGAATGGATCTATCTTTTAGAGCACATATAAGAGAGATTAACTTTGTAGTCTCCATGTGAGATTAGAATTCTTATTCTAGATTGAGAGAGTTAGAGTGGAGGGAGAGTTGGAGGAAGACTGGCATGTCGGTGTCTCCTCTTCGGCTTGTACCTGCGGGATCAAGTCTCCTAACCCGAGGCTTGGTTCTAGGATTCTTCGGTAATTCAACTTCTAATACTAAGTAAGTATGTTGTTATTATTGTTCTATGATTTACGAGTTTACTTTATTCTCTTCCATGGTAGAGGGTAGGGTAATCGTCTGTAGTGTAAGCGTGGTGCTTAGGCTAGAGATACTCGTAGATATCCCCTGTCTGGCTCGATCCGTGGTAGTAGCGTGGGACGTGACAATCCCGTTGCTTCCTTTGTACCCCACATCCTGTTAGAAGGATTGGTAGGATTAAGTGCCTTGGTCAAGCATCCTCTGTGGTGTTTCTTTTCCATCGGTATGTCCCCATAGACCAATGGTTTCATAGCTTACCATAGGTTGGAACCAGACTATCATCATAATCTTCTCTAATCGCTTATATCTTCGCTACCTTGTAGTGCGGTCCAGGGGTTAAGTATAGATTTAGGTTAGTCATCGCACACTTTCTCCTTGCAAATAAACAAATATGATACTCTAGAAATATCTCCTGGGTGAAAGGCTCACCGATATCCATGTACTTTCGGATCCTTTTCTGTATGCGTTAACAAATATCAACAATGACAAGCCTTGATTAGAGGCTATCCTCTCTATAAGAGTTTCAGCTTTCCCAAGGGTGAGTGACATAAATGATCCTTCAGTAGTGGCATCAAGTTGTTCACAAGATTTCTGAGTTAATCCATGGTAGAAACTTTGCATGAGCAGCCATTCTTCCATTCCATGATGGGGACAATCTGAAACATATTCTTGAAAATGCTCCCATACCTTTGGAATGGTCTCTCCTTTCTGTTGTTGGAAACTTGAAATCTTTTCTCTTAAGGAATTGGTCTTGCCTACTGGGAAAAACTTTTCTAGGATGGCCTTGCCCATGTATTGATGTGATCTTTGTTGGTGTAGAACCACTGCTTCACTCTTCCCACTAGTGAGAAGGGGAACAAACGAAGTAGTATGATGTCTTGAGCAACGTTTTTGATAAGGACTGTGCTACTAATCTCCAAAAAATTCTGAAGATGAGCACAAGCATCTTCATGTGCCTTTCCACTGAATAGGGTAGCTTGCACCATGTTGATTAGACTTGGCTTGAGCTCAAACTCAACATTGTCGATGTTGAGTGTTGGTCTAGTGTGAATGTTTTTGGTGCTTGGAGTAGAGAACTCACGTAGAGTCTTGTCAGCCATAGCTTCAGAAACTGGTGTTGAGCTTCCTCTTGATTTGGTTGATTCTGATTGATGAAATTTGTTGGATCACAACCAATTCTGCACTTACCCTATATAAGATTTGAACATAGACAAACAAGGGTAAGCCTGCTAAAGCAAAGGTTATTGTTTTATCAATAAGTATTTATTTATCAATTCTCTAATGCCATATTGCTCCTCCTTGGCAATGGTGCCAGAAATGCTTGTTGGCATAAGTTGTCATCCCTAGCATGATGCCAAAAATGTTTTGTTAGTAAATTATGAATGTCACTTATAAACTCTAAGAAAATAATATTGAAGTTAAGTATCTGCAAGCACACAGATAAATTACCATTATAGCATTTCACCCGGGAGCATACCAAGTATCGTTATTTATATTTAATCCACAAGGAAGAGCTATGGGGTTGAGTTGACATTGAGACATTGACTAATATGAATACTTATGATCCAAACCACTCTTATGCTTTAGCAGGGGTAAGTCAAGTGATAAATAAATAATAAATAAATGGTAATAAAGGTATTTCAAAGATAGAAACAGAGACTCACGAATGTAGCATGACTAAGCTCGAGGTTCAGTAAGAGCAAAAAGATTCCTATATCATTCCTAATCAATAAGTTTTTTGTAAACTCAAGCATTAATACTCTCATCTATAGTATAACTAACTTTGGATCTATGCGTAAGGAACATTACTTAGGGAAGTTCGAGAACAAAGCTTTCTCTTCCTTCGTAACCGAGGTTCTACTTGTTCTATACACGGGGAGTGGACTACAAAGGACTCAACGGGAGTGTCACATCTGTGATCTATCACATGGCTTGACATGTAGAGTGCATCCACAGGCAAACAATATCTAAGCACCACGCTTACATAGTGTTGACCACTTAACTCACTTGAGTACTGAATTAAGCACTCTACAAACATATGCATATATTCATCATCAATCATAACTATGTTAAGCAATAAACTAGAGCAAACTAGGAACATAATAAATAGCAACATAATATTAAAGTAGCACAAAGTCATAAATAAAGAGATACAATAGCTAATACCAGTCTCCAGATGGTAGATCCAAAATCCTGAGCAGTAGTCCAAACTCTACTTGAACCTTGCTAGAAAGCCTATACTAATAACTTGAAGAACTAGAGCTCTCTTTCTAATCTCTGGAAACCCTAATTTATGGTCTAATCTTGACTTATGGCAGATGCAGATGTCTCTCTAGGGGGGTCAAGGCCTGGTTATATAGCCCTAGGGGTGCAACGTGAGCCCTTGGATCAAACCGACTTGAAGGATGGTGTAGATGCAACCCTAGGAGGCGATGGAGGAAGCTTCTGGAAGCTGACGGGCAGGGGCCACTGCCAGGGACTGGGTGGCACCATGGTGGGGCCAGTCGACCCTACCTAGCAACCTCTCGAGGTCCGCCGTAGCATGATGTCTTCTAGTGTCCTCTAGAACCTTCTAGAGTAGTTTTCATCGCGGTTAAGTTTGGTTCTTTTTTCATGTTTTGATTCTCCCTTTCCTATTTTCTGGAATAACGCTGCTAAAAATACAGATTCACCAAAACTCATGGAAATTATTAGTTTAAACCCCCAAGTTTCTATTAGTGATCCATTTCAAGTATTTCTTCAAGTTAAATTGATGGTTTGTGATGAACAATAACTACCGTCAACAGGCACCTTGTGTCCGATAGGGGGATTGAGGTAGATAAGGCAATGATAGAAGTTAGCAAGCAACTACCACCCCTCGTGAACATAAAAGGGATTCGTAGCTTTCTAGGTCATGCAGGGTTCTATAGGCGGTTTATCAAGGATTTTTGACAAACCGCTAGACCCCTCATGAACCTATTAGCTAAGGATGCACCTTTTGAGTTCATAGATGAGTGTTTAACTGCTTTTCACACTCTCAAGAAAGCACTTGTCTCAGCGCCAATCATCCAACCACCCGATTGGTCGCTGTCGTTTGAGATAATGTGTGATGCTAGTGACTATGCTGTTGGTGCGGTCCTTGGCCAAACCAAAGATAAGAAGCATCACGCAATCGCATACGCTAGCAAAACGCTGATGGGAGCACAACTTAATTATGCTACCACAGAAAAAGAGCTCTTAGCAGTCGTTTTTGCTATCAACAAGTTTAGCTCTTACTTAGTGGGTGCAAAAGTTATCATTTATATTGGTCATGCTGTACTTAAATATTTACTCACTAAGAAAAACGCTAAACTTAGATTAATTAGATGGGTTCTCTTACTCCAAGAATTTGACCTTGAAATAAAAGATAAAAATGGAGTAGAGAATACTATTACAGATCATTTGTCACGTATGCAAGTCACTAACATGTAGGAACTACCAATAAATGACTTCCTACACGATGACATGCTACTGAAGGTGTTAGACACAAACCCGTGGTACACAAACATCATGAACTTCAAGGTTTCAAGATATGTACCACTAGGCAAAAACAAAAGAAAGCTACAAGCAAAAAGCAGATGTCACCTCTTGGATGACCCATACTTGTATAGGATATGCTCTAATGGCCTATTGAGGATATGTGTACCCACGGCAGAAGGATTGCAAATCATTGAGAAATGCCATGCAACACCGTACAGAGGCCATTACGGAGTATTCCACACATAAGCCAAAATCTGGCAATGCGGGTTCTTCTGGCCAACAATGTACGAAGACACCAAGGAGTTCATCCGAAGGCGCTGAAAATGCCAGTTGCAAGGTGGCATCACATCTCGCAATGCAATGCCCCTCCACTATAACCTACAAGTGGAGATCTTCGATGTTTGGGGCATTGACTTCATGGGGCCATTCCAAAAGTCCCATGACAGCGAGTACATCCTCGTTGCTGTTGACTACGTGTCAAAATGGGTGAAAGCTCTACCATGTTGAGCTGCTGACGCCAGGCACACAAAGAAGATGTTTCATGAAGTAATCTTCCCTCGCTTTGGAACACCACGTGGTGATAAGTGACAGAGGATCCCACTTCATCGACAAAACCTTCAGGGCCTTCCTAAAAGAACTTGGCGCCAAGCACAACATCGCCACCCCATACCATCCTCAAACAAGCAGTCATGCAAAAACTTCAAATAAACATATCAAGAATATCCTGCAGAAAATGATCAATGCAATGGGAAAAGGATGGAAAGATAAGCTACATGATGCACTTTGGGTATACATGATAGCTTATAAAACTCCCATTAGCATGTCACCATTCTAGCTAGTTTATGGAAAAAGCTATCACCTACCCGTTGAGCTTGAACACCGAGCTCACTGGGCCATAAAGAGCTAGAGCATGGATGTGAAGCTAGCCGATAGAAATCGTCAAAAACAAATTGCTGTGCTAGAAGAATGGCGAGAGAAGGCAAACTATAGTGCCAAGCTCTACAAGGAAAGAACTAAGAGATGGCACGATCACCGAATCTAGTACAAAGAATTCAAGGAGGGAGATAAATTTCTTCTGTTCAACTCTTGAGTCAAACTCTTAAGTTAAGGAAAACTAAGAAGCAAATGGCAAGGACCGTACACCATCATCAACACTTCGCCACACTGCGCGATCACCATCTAGGACGATGATGGTAACATTTTCAAAGTTAACGGTCAACGTTTAAAAGTTTTCCTAGAGCCTTTGTATAACACTAATTTAGAAATAGATAGAATAGATTTAATTGCTTTTGATAAATTCATTCAAAATTCATGAAAATTTAAAATTAACTATACTAACATATTCTTTCATTTATTTAAAATATAAAAATTTGCTTAATCTTCTTAAGCAAGTCATCATGGTAAAATGACCTTTATGCCCTCACTAGACAAACCATGATTCTTGCTCAATCTTGCTTGTCACATGCAGATCACATAATATTTCACTCATTAATGCATGATCATGAGAAGTGTGCAACATGAATATTCTTGATTCAACTTGATCACATTTGTATCCTGCTCTATCGTGCTGTTGAATCATAATTTGACACCAGCATCACTAGGATCCCCATACATGCAAAAGAACTTGGATGAAATCTCGAACCAAGGGGAGGAGCTGGGGTGAGGGCACACCCATGGTGTGGCCGCACCACCCCTGGCTCTGTTGGCACACAATCTTCTCGTGCATCTTCTTGATCCTCAGTGTATCATAGCCATGGCGGTGCTTGGTTTGTTTCCATCATGATAAAGCCCAAGCTCCTATATAAGCCACCCCATAGCCTCTCCTCTCCTCACACCAAGCTACAAGCTCTCTTCTCTCCCTCCACTTACCACACAAAGCTCTAAGATCAGCAATGGCCAGCCATGCCCTACCTTGTATAAGGGCTCTTGCTCCACCTACAAACTTGATGACATCTCAGCCTCCATTGATCTTGTACCCGAGAGCTCATTCATGAGGGAAGAAGCAAGGCTCATCACCGAAGCACCACTCGCTATCATGGCACCACCTAGCTATGCCATGAGTGGCAGTTCTAGCCTCAAGACCATGGTGCGTTCCAAGGTGGCCCAAGGTGGAGCCAAGGAGAAGGTAGCGCCAACACGACCAACCACCAGCGCCCTCAGCCTCAAGTGGAAGGCTTCCGATATTAGCGGACCTAGCAAGTGCCCTATTGTAATGCCTTTGGGCAATACGGTCTCCCATACTAGTTCATCCTTCCATACCACTAGGCCTAGTCTCTCCTACACTGTGGTAGACATGCGCAAACCCAAAGAAGGGTATGGCAAGGCGCTCATGCGCAAACCGGCTAAAAAACCGATGAGCAAGATGGTCCATCAAGAAAGAAGTCAGAATCCTCGGGTGCACCCCTCAGGTTCACGAGGATGGTGAAGCCTCAAATTAGAGGGCATCCCACTAGAGTCTTTAGCGATAGTGATAGCGTGTAGCCACCCAAAGGCCCCACGCTCGCATCCCTTAGCGCTAGCAACAGAAGTTTGTGCGAAAGCATTAAAAAGGCTAATGATCGTCTCACCGAGAGTCTAATGAAAATCAAAGACCTCGGTGATGAGATCAATGAGCTTCACCGTGCCTTTGGAGAGGAGGTTTCTAGATTTGCTAAAGCAGCGGGAGTTGAGCATGCTTTAAATCAACCTTTCTAGATACTCCCGTTGCAACAATAAATTGGGCGCATCTTTATTTCAAGTTTTCATTCACATCATTTTGAATTCCAATCATGTAATGTGCCTACCATTTTATCATTGAATAAAGTTTTATTATTAGAAATATTGTTGCACTTGTTTTCTTTTTCTTTTGTGTCAAATAAAGATAGGCAAGAAAACAAGTGTGGGGGAGGAACTACACTCACCTCCGACTCAGTTGCACAAAAGATGGTCAAATTCAAATTCGGTTTGTGCAATTTTCACCCTCTCACTCCATATTTAATAGAAGCTTTAAAACTGAATAAATTTTAATAAAATAAAAAGCAGATGCTTCATCTCCATGTCTTCCTATGATTAAAAAGTTTGCATACTTTTTATTTCTTGCTAAAATTCCTAAAAATTATGAACACTTATAGGAAACCCATTTTATCTAAGTAATTGACGAATGAGATATAGAAGGATGACATGACACTTGCTCATTTCTTACAAAGTACTTGGGATTTATTTTACAAAACAAAATTCAAATAGCATGTTCCTTGAATGACATTTCAAATACCCACCATAGCCATATATGCTCATACATGACAAAATCTTCTATATATGCCTCTTACTTTGTGTTGAGTTTGGTCAAGTTTTGTGACCTCTGTTGAGAGATGTTTCATGCTCCCAAGATCAAAACTCACGTACACGCTACAAATAAATAACTATTCCTACACTAGGAATATGCTAAAACATGCTTTCCATCACCACCAATATAAATACTCCATGCTCTAAAAAATGATCTCTCTAGCATATTTTTAGAAATAGACAGCAAGGCTATGCAAAAAGATTGAAAAAAATAATGGGACAAATGAAGGTCCCAAAGTATAGAAAAAAGAGGTAGGGACACAATGAAGTTCCAAAAGTTTTAAAAAAATGATGAGCACATGAAGGCTCATAAAAGAATAAGATAGCAATGTCTCAAAACAAAAGCTAAAGAAAGAGATCATATCAACCAAAAATTCCACACACTTGCATTGTTTTGATCTAAGAGTATGATGCTTCTCTCTAGTGTGGTCCGGGATTTGTCTTTACAACAAATGCAAGGTAAGAGAGCTTCACAAACTTTCATCCTTACCCAAAGCTCCATAAAGCTTATTAGAAGTAGGATGATCAAAAGAGATGGCAAATATGCCTTGGTGAGGAACCACTTACAAAATTTGAGTGACTCGAGAGAATCATTCAAGGAACAAAAGCTATCTTTATGTTTTCAAAATATACAAAAACCCAAGTTTCTGAGCAGGGATAGAGTAAGAAGATTGAAATCCAAGCTATTTCGTTTTTCAATTACCCAAGATATTTTGGTAGACACTTGGAAGTTCATAGGTTCAGGTGAAGCTTGGAATAACCTGTATCTAGATTTTCAAATCAAGGAGATGAACCCGCTTAGTCCATTAAAATTTACTCGAGGATGAGCAAAGAATTAAGTGTGTGGAAGCTTGTTGGTAGTCATTAACTCACATTTCTACCACCAACATTGAAACAAAAAAAACAAATATGAATGCCAAAACTTAGAATTAGAGTTTACAACTCACATTTTCCATGAGTTTTCGTATATACAAGCTTTTTGCAAGCACAAATATGAAAATACACCAAAATGCGCAATCAAGAAGGCGTATTCAAGCAAAACAAAAGCAAAAGCCCATTCATACTCCACACTTGGGCCAAAACACCAGCATGGTGTTGGCGGTCTTTATCAATCAAATCCGTCCGCTAATTAAGTTACAAAAAGAAGAGAAATTGGCAAACTTAATCACATATGCATTTACTATTAACCAAGTTCCACAGGTATTTGGAGAATATTATTTTGTAGGTCACAAACATAAATACATGAAAGATTTCACTGAAAGGTGAGCAAAGCACCCAGGGGCACTAAACCATGTCCAGCCAAGGCCTACCACGCAAAGGCGGTGGCGAGGCGGCTCGGTCAGGGACCGGCCCCTCCCTAGGGGTGGCCGCCCCTGTAACATAACCGACCAATTATACGAAATTAAGTAAGAAAATCATCCACCAAGCAGGCGATTTAACAAACTTAAGCCCGTATAACCCGGTAGTCCATGAAATCACGACGGATTTCAAACCAACTTACATACCAGCCAAGATCGTAATAAGTTTAGCGGTCACCATCACAAATTATATAAAAGTTCGCATCGCAGATACATCAGAGTTTAAACATAGTTATTACAAACCAAGTTCAAATAAAAGTAGCGGAAGCATTTAGTTCAAACCACACACACTCACACACAGTTCAAAATAAAGTGCCAGTTGATGATCATTTCCAACAAAAGCATCAGACGAGACGGAGGGAGTGACCACTGCCCATGGTCCTAAGCTTCACCCATTACAGGATAAAGGCAGTTGATACAGTAGCCGTAATACATCTACCTATCTGCAACTAGTGGGAACAAAGCCCTGAGTATGAGAAGGTACTCAGCTAGACTTACCCGACATAACTGAAATTAAAATGACACCAATGATCATGACAGGCTTTATGGTAGGGTAGCTGACTCATTTGCAGAAGGCATTTTTAGCATTTAAAGAATCTTTTCCAGAAGCTTTTGCATCAAGTTAAATCTTTATTAACCTGCCAACTACATTTGCACCTGTACTAGAGTAACATGTAATTAAACAGGTAAGGATAACCAATGATTATTAACAACTTCCATCATGTCATATTTCATATAACTGTCCAAGTGTTCCATCAAGATTACTATGATGAAGTAACTCAAGTCAAGTGTTTACTATCCAGTGAACGATGGCGATTCAAATCGATTATTAACCAGCTAGTAATTTATTTCTCACACAAACCTCACTCACCCGCTAAAGTGAGATATTGGTCACCGAGTCAACTATCCAGGTAAAGTCTCGAGTTTGCCAGGAACCACATGTACCTGGGGGCCGCCCGACTGCTCTTTGGCCTTATCATCGCGCCCCCGTGTCCTACCACACCTTCTCTGGTACAGTACATTGCGAGCAATCCACTCGGTCCGAATAATCTCCCAGCTTCGTAGTCGAAAGGTACATTATTTGGCCATCTAAATGTAAGGCATGCGTTCAACATGACTCGAGGCCCAACAACGGTCGGTCCTTAATCGACACAGGCAGAAAACACTACAGTCTGAAACCCTGCAAGTCTCCATCCGGTCTCAATTTCACATTAACACTTAGTTATTCTAAGCTGACATACGTTTTTAAGCACATCCAGGTAACCACATATAGCTCGCAGGTGACAAAAAATCACCCGACTTCTACCGGTCTAAGCAAGCTAAGCATTCCTTGACTGTGAATACCAAGGTAACAAGGATATGATAGAACAAGGGTAAACAAGGTATAATACAGCAACGGTTGCAAACAACTCCTAAACGTAATGCATCAGTTAAAGTAAAGCATTAATAAAATATTTGCAAACCGGGAGAGAAATGCTCTAGGGCTTGCCTCTTTTGAAAGAGCTCGGGCGGTGGTCGGGGCACTCTAGAAGATCCTCACCGATCCTGTATGATGCAAAGGTATAAGTGCTCATGCCTAGGTGCATTGCAGAGATGACATGTAATGATCATGATGAATGAGATGTAGATGAATAGGTTTACTTTATTGCATATAGTGGAAATACAACTCTTCTACAAGGTAGTCCACATCATCCAAGAACATGTACTCGTATACTACTTTAAACATTCTCTACCATACCAAGTCACCCTAGAAATCTAAGATGCTTCAAAGATACACCAAAGCAAATCTTATCAACTAATCTTGCATTAACAAGGTTAATTAAACCCTAGTTGACACTATGTTTAAATAGCAACACTTATTTTGGTAGCATAGAAAAATCTGATAAGTATCAAACAACAGATTTAGCATTTTTTCTACATTCTACACAATAAACAATCACTATAGAAAAATTATTATATGCATGTTTTATTCATATTTTTCTCTCTATCAAAATTAACAATTATTAACAATAATAAGCACTTGTACTACACATCAAAATTTTTCTACAGAACATGCATGACACATATTTTTCATGCAAAGCACATCACAAAAAAAGACTAACAAACTTGGGACCATATTTTTCTGAGACATATTATATTTATTATACATTTTCTAAATAATTAGCAATTACAAGGATTAAATAAAAATCTAAAGAAAAGTATCACAAAATCAACATGCAATATTTTTATGCTGTAGATCTAGTCATGAGGAACATAACAAATTTTATTTCACTTGATTTGGAGCACTGTGGAGCAATCTATGATTTTTGGAAGCATTTACATGAAATAAACAAAATCATTTCTCTTTTCTGATCTGAAAAACCCAAACCCAAACCCCTTACTGGGCCGGCCCAGGGAAGCCAGCCAGCCCACGGCCGCTTTCAGCCCATGAAGGAGGCAGAGCAGGGAGGGGACAGCCCCGCGGTGAAGCTCGCCGTCGGCGAGGTTACCGGCGACGGGGTCACCACCTCCGTGCTCAGCACGAGAAGGCGAACCGACCGAGGTAGAAATGGTGGTGTCTTGCACGGCGGAGCGCGCTCACCGGTGACAACAGCGGGTGGCAGCACGCTTGCATGGTGGAGTGGAGAAGTCCGGTGAACCGGAGTCCCCGACGGCGCCATTAGCTAAGGCTTTAGCCTCGCCTGGACGAGGCGGAGCCGATGCGCACCAAATGAGAGAGAGAAAGGGGACGGAGCCGGGGAGTCCACGGCGAGCACGAGCTCGGCTGTGCTCCGACGAGCGACGGCGGAAGAGAACGCCCAATAGGGCCTCACCTTGGCTTAAACGGTAAAATCGCCGCGAGCACTGAGTGTCTGAGAGGGAGGTGGAGACAGAGCTGAGACCAATCGGCCGGAGGCGAGCGGTGGTGGCCGGAACGGCAGCGGCGAGCTCCGGTGCGGTGGCGAGGGAGGGGCTCCCGCTCAGGATTTTGAAACGGGAGAGCGAGATGGAGAGAGAGCGAGAGTGGAGAAAGAGGCTTGGACAGAGGTGCTTTAAAGGCAGGGCGAAGCCGGTCGGAACGGGCAGGTCGGTGGCGCAGCGTGGCGAGCTCGCCGTCGCATGGCCGCCACGTGGCTCGCGCGTTCTGGCGTGGTCGGAGTGTGGGCACGCTCGCGCGGGAGTGGCGGGACTGGGCTGGCCTAAGAGCAGAGCGGGAGCGCGGGGGGGGGGGGGGGGGCGTGCGGCGCAGGCCGGGCCAAAACGGCCATGGGCCAATAAGTGAGGCCGAGGCCCACGAAGGCGAGGAAAAAGATTTTCATTTATGTTTTCAAATTCTATTTTCCAAACACAGCCCCAAATCAAATTTTTAGCAAGTAAACGACGTTTTCTCAAGATGGTCCAAAAATAGAAGTTGTTCTAGATTTTTAGATCTACAACTTTGCCAAAAGGATCCAAATCAAAATCTCACTAGTTTTTGAGATAGGGATTTAAAGTCAATTCTTTAACTAGAAACCAAATTTCTAAACTTATTTTTAAAAGCATAATTTGGATATATTTTCAAAATAAACTTTGCTCTAGAATGGCTCCAAAACATTAGTGAACTATTAGAATTAACAAACAAGCATGGCACTTAAATATAATAAGCATGATCCTGTCATTTCTAATTAACACAAGAATCTAACACACATGTGAAAATGCTATCATTTCATGTGAATGTTTAGTGCATGATGATACTTATGCAGGTGATTTGCAGAGGCTAAATGCAAGCTAACACAAGAGGTGTTATAGCCCTCCCCCTTATAAAAATCTCGTCCCGAGATTTGGGTTATGAACCATTTGTTATAAAAATCTTCATAAGCTTTTTGTAGATATTCGCCCGTTTCCCAAGTTGCATCCCCTTCATCATGATGACTCCACTATATCTTATATGTTTTCACCACACTGTTTCAAGTAGCCCTCTCTTTAGAGTACAAAACTCGAACTGGTTGCTCACGATACACCAAATCTGACTTGAGCTTTATGCCTCGGGGTTCGATTCTTTCCTCTAGAATGCACAAACACTTCTTGAGATGCGATACATGAAAAACTAGGAATATAGCACCCATTGTCTCAGATAACTCTAACTTATGAGCTACTGGACCCTTTCTTTCCAAGATCTTGTATGGTCCCACAAATCTGGCGGCAAGCTTTCTACGTACTCCAAACTGTTTCTTCTTCATTGGCGTGACTTTCAGATAAACATAGTCACCAACTTCGAACACAAGCGGTCTCCTCCTTCTATCCGCATAGCTTTTCTGACGTGATTGAGCTGCTTTCATATTTTGTTGAATGATATGAACTCTCTTCTCGGCTTCTTCTACAAAGTCAATACTATAATATCTTCTTTCTCTTGGCTCTCTCTTGGCTCGATCTAGTTTAGTGGTGTTCTACACTTTCTGCCATATAAAGCTTCGAATGGGGCCATTTTGATACATTTTGATAACTATTATTGTAAGCAAACTCTGCTAAGGGTAACCATGACTCCCATGAACCCCTAGAAGATAACACACAGGCTCTCAACATATCCTCCAGAATAGCATTAACTCTTTCGGTCTGACCATCTGTCTGAGGATGATAGGAAGTACTACAAATCAAACTAGTTCCCAATCCTTTGTGCAAGTGTTCCCAAAAGTGAGCAGTGAATTGTGAACCTCTGTCAGACACTATAGTCTACGGTATGCCATGCAATCTCACAATCTCAGCAATATACTTCTCGACATATTGAGGTGGTCGATAATCTGTCTTGACAGGTAAAAAGTGAGCGGTCTTTGTAAGATGATCCACGATTACCCAAATTGAATCATGGCCTTTTTGAGTAGTGGGCAAATCTGTGATGAAATCCATACTTATATCATCCCACTTCCAAACGGACAAAGGTTGCAGCAATCCGGCAGGTCTCATATGAATAGCTTTCACCCTACAACATGTGTCACATCTGGCCACATAGGATGCAATCTCTTTCTTCATTTTTGTCCACCAATAACGAGGTCTTAGTTCTTGGTACATCTTGCTACTTCCGGGATGGATAGATAACTTTGAAAGGTGAGCCTCATCCATAAGCTTATTCTTAAGCTCCTGATCCTTGGGAACAATAAGACGGTCGTCAAACCACAACACGTCCTGTTCATCCACTCTAAAGTGCTTGGATGGTTCTTCTTTAATTTTCTCTTTGATGTGGAATATCCCTTTGTCGGTTTTCTGGCTTTCTATTATCTTACTCTCCAAAGAGCAACTAATCTGAATACTATGTAACATGGCAGGGTGCATCAGATCAAAACCATCTTCAAGCAAAGGTTCTGCATTCAGGCAATGTGACTTTCTACTCAAAGCATCTGCCACTACATTGGCCTTTCTAGGATGATACTACACATTCAAGTTGTAATCTTTGATCAATTCTAACCATCTTTGCTGTCTCATGTTCAACTCTAGTTGGGTGAAGATGTACTTGAGACTCTTGTGATCGGTGAAAATATTGCACACATTACCAAGTAAGTAATGTCTCCAAATTTTTAATGCATGCACTACGGCAGCAAGTTCAAGATCATGTGTCGGATAGTTGATCTCATGCTTTCTCAACTGGTGGGAGGCATAAGCAATGACTCTTCCTTCTTGTATAAGAACACAACCTAATCCTGTTTTCGATGCGTCGCAAAACACATCAAAAGGTTTCTCAATGTCCGGTTGCGCTAGAACTAGAGCAGTGGTCAACAGTTTCTGCAAGGTGTGGAAAGTTGTCTCACACTCCTCTGTCCACACAAACTTGTGATCCTTCTGTAGCAGACTTGTCATTGGCTTGGCAATCTTCAAGAAATCTGGTATAAAACGACAATAGTAACCAGCTAACCCTAGAAAACTTCTAACTTTCAAAATTGTGGTTGGTGTCTTCCAATCCATAACGTCTTGCACTTTGCTCGGATATACTAAAACTCCATTTTCTGATAGAATATGACCAAGGAAAGGAGCTTTCTTCAACCAAAATTCACACTTGCTAAACTTAGCATACAACTTATGATCTCTAAGTCTGGTCAAGACAATTCTCAGATGCTCTTCATGATCCTTCTCGTTCTTGGAGTACACTAGAATGTCATCAATGAACACAACCACAAACTTGTCCAATTCTGGCATGAAAACCATATTTATCAGATACATAAAGTATGTTGGAGCATTTGTTAAGCCAAAAGACATAACAAGATACTCGTACAACACGTATCTGGTGGAAAAGGGGATTTTTGTTATATCTTGTGGCCTAATCTTTATCTGATGGTAACCCGATCTTAAATCTATCTTGGAGAACACTCTGGCTTTGGCTAATTGATCAAACAAAACATCAATATGAGGCAAGGGATACTTATTCTTGATAGTTACAGCATTAAGAGGCCTATAATCCACACACATTCTGAAAGTACCCTCTTTCTTTTTCTTCACAAACAAGGCAGGACATCCTCATTTAGACTTACTTGGCCGGATAAACTCCTTTTTCAACAATTCCTCTAGTTGCTTCTTCAGCTCAGCTAACTCATCCGGAGGCATCCGATAAGGTCTCCTTGAAATTGGAGCTATCCCGGGGATCAACTCAATTCCAAACTCAACATCCCTGTCTGGCGGAAGACCAGGTAACTCATCTAGGAACACATCCGGAAACTCACACACTACCGGAATCTGATGAATAGGAATGACTTTCATAGCACATGTCACACTTACAAGGTCTGTTCTTCTGGGCAATGGTACTCGAAAAGTACCCTCACCATGGGGATCCTTAAGGGTAAGTACCCGACTCCCTGTATCTATAACTGCTCCCTAATCCTTCATCCAATTCATCCCTATAATGACATCCAAAACTAGTCTAGGCATAACTATCAAGTTCACTCAAAACTTTCAACTACCTAATTCAAGGGTTGCCCCTCGAACCATCTGATTGGTTAAAACATCAGTCCCCACTAAACTTATACGGTAACCATAACTCAAATTTGTGCATAGTTATTCATGTTTCCGTGTAAATGCTTGACTCATAAAAGAATGCGATGATCCAGAATCAAATAGAACAACTGTAGGGTGTTGGTTAACAGGAAACTTACCAGTGGTTATGGGCTCTTCCTCAGGAATCTCATCCACGGTGGTGTGGTGTACCCGAGCAGTATAGGTCTGTTGCTTCTTTTTGGGTGGGTAAGGACAGAACTTTGAAAAGTGGCCTGACTGATCACAATTGTAGCAGGGTCCCCTCACTGTACCAGCAGATCCTATAGCTCTCTTAGAGTTGCCTTTCCCACAGTAGCGGTTGTCTTTGCTGGCGGCACGACCATCTTATACGGCTTCTGCGGTCCCTTGTAGTTCTGGTTTTTGTGCTGTGGTGGCCTCAACCTTGCGCTTGGTGCTGTGGTGGCGCGGGTATTGGTACCCACATGCTTCATCATCTTCGGACTTAAACCTCTCTTGAAACTAGCAATTCTCTTAGCATCTGTGTCAACCATGTCGGGGCCATAACGACACAAGTTGTTGAAGGCATACAAATACTGTGTCACGGTTTTGGTGGCCTAATTTAAAGCCAAGAACTCTCCTAACTTCATCTCAACTAGCCCTGGTGGAATGTAAACTCCACGGAAGGCTTTCGTGAACTCTCTCCATGAGATCTAAGCATTTGGAGGGAAGGTGGTGCGATGATGCTTCCACCACATCCCTGCTGGTCCTTGTAACTGATGTGCAGCATATTCTGTCTTCAGTACTTCAGTCAGCCTCAACACACGGAACTTATCTTCCATGGTGTTGATCCATTCTTTAGCGTCAAGTGGCTCTGTTGCTTACTTGAAAATTGGTGGCCTGGTGTCCATGAAATCCTTGAAGTTGCTGTACTGATTCACCCCATTGCCACCACCTTGGTTGTTACCACGTTGAATATTGTTGGCAATGATACGCAGAAAATCTTCCATGTTCTTCTGTGATTGCTCGCCATTGCGCTAACTTCCAAGAAACTATGCAAAGAATACCTCTGCAGTGAGCGGTGGAGGAGGTGGCAAATGCGGTTCCGGGTGTGGCTCATTGTGGTTGATGCTGTTTTCACCACTCCCACCTGCCCCGTCACCATTACCACCAGTTTCAGTAACCTCATACGTGGCGTGACGAGTGTTTGCCATCTGCATATTTTAGCAACAAGTAATGATTAAGTGAAGTTGTAGTAATTGTGAGTGAATGAAAAAATTATGTCGTACTGAATCCATTGGAGAGAATAAAGTCATACAATAAAACAGAGGCACAATAATCGCATTCCAATTAAAACAACACCACTAATTAAATTACTTCGAATGCAAACATCGCGTCCATACAACCAAATTGACAGCATACATACACTGGACTTTTATGCATTCAGGTATTGCATGATCAACCAAGTTCCAACATTCTACCAAGTCTTAAGGTTCGAAATGAGATAGATCAAGGTACATGAAGCCAAAAGAAAGGTCACTGTGACAGGGACTAGTAGCTAACGTAAAGCAACTAGCCTGCTCCTCAGGGCCATCGTCGGGGTCGGAGACGTCACCCTTGCTACCATTAGTAGCGACGTCGTCGTCATCGGCAGGTGCAACTGTAGGCTCATCCTCGTCGTCGTCAACGTCCATACCGGTGGCGTCTGGAGGAGCATACGGGCCAATCCCATTGTAGAGCACGTGAAACTCCTCATGCAAGTTGACGTTATACTCATCTAGCTCCTCGACCCTCTGCCTCAGAAGGTCCCTCTCATTCCAGGCTTCATTCCTCTCCTGAACTAACTGTCTAATCATGTAGTCTGCATTATTGTTGGCCTGAGTCAACGTATGCACCTGCTGCAGAGCACTATCACCGCTCTCTAGAGTCTGGTCTCGCTGCAAGCTCATGTCAGTCAATTGCTCCTGCAAACTAGCTATAGCACGTGCCTGCTTCTTCTGTTTTCTTGCTTTGAGCCGATCATCACCACACAAACTAGTCAACATCCAATAGGTACATTGAAGACCCTGGTATGCTCTGATAGCTGCATACATCGCACACATAGCGTGGTTGTCGCTAGCCTATCCTTCGTTTGGGCCTCTGACCAAGGCACTGCCTTGCGGCTGCACCCAAATAGCATCACGAGGATCATCCCTAGGAAAAGTGCCAGCCAGGGCTGCTGCCAGCTCATTGGGAAATCTACTCATTATATCCCTGATGACACGGAAAGCTGCTCCCTCTGCACCCTCAACCGGAGTGCGTCCCTCAAACTCCAAGTACCAAGAGTAGGGACTGTGATCTCCACTACTGCAAAGTCCATCCTCGGCTAACTGGCTCTCACTCCAAGAGTACACTGGCTCCTGACCCTTTGGGTACCCCACATCATAGAGCACTCTCCAAAGCAAGGTTGCCATGCCAAACTCGCTCAGAAAGGTGTCTGTGCTGCGGCGCTCCCGCGGGGCCAACTGGTGTCGGGGTGCTCTTCCGCCTGTGGACTTACAGACAGTCTGCTTCGTGCGGGCCATCTGTAGCAAAAGTTTTAATTACCCGGTGAGAACATATTTTAAGTTGGTACAATTTTTATCAAAAGGGGATAATCAATTTTAAGGGGAGGAATGCATGACATGAATGAAATGCACAAGCAATATGATGTATGTACGTTTCATACGTTCTCACAAACTTATGAAATAAATAATATCTAACGATGAATTCGTTGGCATACATGCGATCTCTCATATACGTAACTAATACGTTCTACACGAGAAACGTTGTTATGTACCTGCAGAAAATTCATTTCAGCCCAACTCCTCATGGATGCATAAAAGCAGTAAATTTACCTACATGCTCTACACGAATCCCTAGATACGCGTACAATGGTAGTAACTACACAAAATATCGCCCTATTGGTGGCATCGCCTCAATGGATGGAACAACCACACATGCGACACTTTTGTAAAAACATGCGTTGAACATGTAATTACTCTAGTATCATATAAGCACTCTCTCTAGATCGGCGGTGTATCCGATCATGCTCTCACAACTCACACTTACCAAGGCATAAAGGCAACTGATCCATACATTACCACTCAATTAAGTGGCACTCATACAATAGCACACCGTATGAGCAACGAAAGAGAAATATGGTGCAAGAACCCCAAGTCAGTACTTAATTAAGCCACATAGAGTCCTTAACTGGGCATAAAGGATATGACCACTGGCACACTTTTAGTTTGGAAATCATGTTTTTCAAACATAAATTTGTTTTAAATACACTTGTGAACAGTAAACACGCTAAACCATGCTCCAATGCTAGCTGTAATAGAACTGACCAATTATATGAAATTAAGTAAGAAAATCATCCACCAAGCAGGCGATTTAACAAACTTAAGCTCGTATAACCTGGTAGTCCGTGAAATCACGATGGATTTCACACCAACTTACATACCAGCCAAGATCGTAATAAGTTTAGCGGTCACCATCACAAATTACATAAAAGTTTGCGTCGTAGATACATCAGAGTTTAAACATAGTTATTACAAACCAAGTTCAAATAAAAGTAGCGGAAGCATTTAGTTCAAACCACACACACTCACATAGAGTTCAAAATAAAGTGTCAGCTGATGATCATTTCCAACAAAAGCATCAGACGAGACGGAGGGAGTGACCACTGCCCATGGTCCTAAGCTTCACCCATCGCAGGATAAAGGCAGTTGATACTGTAGCCATAATACATCTACCCATCTGCAACAAGTGGGAACAAAGCCATAAGTATGAGAAGGTACTCAGCTAGACTTACCCGACATAACCGAAATTAAAATAACACGAAGGATCATGACATGCTTTATGGTAGGGTAGCTGACTCATTTGTAGAAGGCATTTTTAGCATTTGAAGAATCTTTTCCAGAAGCTTTTGCATCAAGTTAAATCTTTATTAACCTACCAACTACATTTGCACCTGTACTAGAGTAACATGTAATTAAACAGGTAAGGATAACCAATGATCATTAACAACTTCCATCATGTCATATTCCATATAATTGTCCAAGTGTTCCATCAAGATTACTACGATGAAGTAACTCAAGTTAAGTGTTCACTATCTAGTGAATGATGGCGATTTGAATCGATTATTAACCAGCTGGTAATTTATTCCTCACACAAACCTCACTCACCCGCTAAAGTAAGATATTGGTCACCGAGTCAACTATCTAGGTAAAGTCTCGAGTTTGCTAGGAACCACATGTACCCGGGGGCTGCCCGACTGCTCTTTGGCCTTATCATCGCGCCCCCGTGTCCTACCACACCTGCTCCGGTACAGTGCGTTGCGGGCAATCCACTCGGCCCAAATAATCTCCCAACTTCATGGTCGAAAGGTACATTATTCGGCTAGCTAAATATAAGACATGCGTTCAACATGACTCGAGGCCCAACAACGGTCGGTCCTTAATTGACACAGACGAAAAACACTACAGTCCGAAACCCTGCAAGTCTTCGTCCGGTCTCAATTTCACATTAACACTTAGTTATTCTAAGTTGACATATGTTTTCAAGCAGATCCAGGTAACCACCTATAGCTCGCAGGTGATAGGAAATCACCCGACCTCTACCGGTATAAGCAAGCTAAGCATTCCTTGACTGCGAATACCAAGGTAACAAGGATATGGTAGAACAAGGGTAAACAAGGTATAATGCAGCAACGGTTGCAAACAACTCCTAAACATAATACATCAGTTAAAGTAAAGCATTAATAAAATATTTGCAAACCAGGAGAGAAATGCTCCGGGGCTTGCCTCTTTCGAAAGAGCTTGGGCGGTGGTCGGGGCACTCTGGAAGATCCTCACCGACCTCCTCATCGGCTTTGGGCACCTCCTACTCTTGCACCTCAGGATGCTCTTCCGGCTCCTCGGGAGCTGCTACCGGAGTTACTTCTTGCGATCCTGTATGATGCAAAGGTATAAGTGCTCATGCCTAGGTGCATTGCAGAGATGACATGTAATGATCATGATGAATGAGATGTAGATGAACAGGTTTACTTTATTGCATATAGTGGAAATACAACTCTTCTACAAGGTAGTCCACATTATCCAAGAGCATGTACTCGTATACTACTACAAACATTCTCTACCATGCCAAGTCACCCTAGAAATCTAAGATGCTTCAAAGATATACCAAAGCAAATCTTATCAACTAATCTTGCATTAACAAGGTTAATTAAACCCTAGTTGACACTATGTTTGAATAGCAACACTTCTTTTGGTAGCATAGAAAAATCTGATAAAATTACAGTGGCTTTCTATCATCTAATCTAGCATGCCACAAAAATTTCATTACATTTGGAGGCTGACTTTGCTTGTTTTCTCCTATTGTGGATGAAAACATGATAGTGTATGACTGGTTACAAACTGCCAGAAAACTACATTGAAAATTCAGAGGCACTCCTAAGGAAGAAACGGTCTCGTGTCGCTTCTTCTTCTGCTACTCCTCTGACAAATGAACCAGTCACCCCGCACCATCCACAACTCCAAGCATGGCTAAGACACTTCGTGACTACTCCACCCCTACCATTGCCAACATGCCCGTTAGGCCCGCTGTCAATGTTGGGGAGGGGAACTTCAAGCTCCATACCAGCCTCAACACAATGGTGCAGGCAAACCAATTCCATGGTTTTCCTAGCGAGGACGCAAAGGCACATCTCCAACACTTCCTCGAATTGTGTGACACAATCGTCATCAAAGACATTTCACCCGAGAGCATCAGGCTCCCCTTGTTTCCCTTCTCCCTCTTAGGGAAGGTGAAATAATGGTTCTACAAAGAAAAGGAAGCTATCAAGTCATGGGACAAATGTTTCGTGGTGTTCCTCGCCAAATTCTTCCCCATGGGCAAAACCAATGCCCTAAGGGGATGAATTTCCAACTTCCAGCAAATCTCCATGGAAACCATTCCCTAAGCGTGGGAGAGGTTGTAAGACTACATCCAAACATGCCCGCACCACGAGATTAAAAACTGGTCAGTGCTCTAGAATTTTTATGATGGGTTAATACCTATGTCTAGGGGCCATATCGACGCTGCTGTTGGAGGTGCTTTCCTTTCCCTCACCATTGATGGAGCTACGTCTCTTATCAATAAAATAGTGGCAAATCAAAGCTAGGGGGAGGAAAGGAAAACACAAAAAGGAATGAATACCATGAAGGAGATGGACATGCTTTCCACAAAAATAGATTTATTAATGAAGAGACTGGAGGAACGGGCCCAAGAGAAAGACGCCATGATGGGCACCGTCCAGTGCATGAACTTACACTTGACATGTGAGGTCTGTGGAAATGTTGGCAATTTGGGGAATGATTGCTCCAAAACCCGTGAAGAAGCTGCCTTCATCAACAATGGGTCTTGCCAACCAAGTAATAATGGGTGGAATAATCAATCCCGCCCGCAAGATAATTCAAACTACAACTCCAATTACAATTCGAATCAACCTTCTTTCAAAGACTTGGTACTAGGCCAAGTTAAAAGTAATGAAAATATTACAAAGAAATTAATGTCAATGATTAAATGCTTGAAAATATAAATTCTCAAATAGAAAGTTTATCCTCCGCAATGAAAAATCAATTAAGTTTTAACAAAATGATAGAAACTCAAATTTCACAAATAGCTACCGCTATTCCTGGAAATCATTCGGGAAAAACCCCGGGGCAACCTGAGAATTGCCCTAAAAATGTTAATGTAGATATAGATCAGTGAAGGAGGATTGGTCTTGTCTGACGGACCAAAAATGTCGAACCCTTGCTAAAGGTAAATCGGTAGTTATCTTTAAATTTAAAATTTTCTCAAAATAAGTGTTTCTATGATTTTAAAATTTGAATTTTTTATGTCAAAACAAAAATCTTCAAAAAATCCCACAAAAATCATTTTTTGAATAAGAATAATTTATTATTACTAGTTATCATTTTTGCAATAATTATAAAAATTAAAAATGCAATAAAATTTTGTTGGAAATTCAAAAATGATCAAGGCGTTGGGGATTTGGATGAAACCCCAATGGTCATAGGTTTAAATTAGCCATTGGCCACTACCTACCTAAGGGAAGGGTAGGCAGGCCTGATAAGGGGGCGGTCGGTCCCTGTAGACACCCGTTGGCGCTGTCCTTTAGACAACAACTCGTGACCGTTGCCCCCTATCTACCCCTGGTGTGCGTCGCATCTATAAATAGATAGGGTGGCCGGGAGAGCCCCCTCACCCCTCTCACACTCTCACATTCTCACTCACTCACTTGCTCTGAAGTTTTTTAAGCATTTTCCAACAAGTTTTAGTGCAAGAAAGCTCTGTAATAATTCCAAGCTCAAGCTAGTTCTCGAGTTCATCAATTTGTTTTTGTGCTAACACTTAACTTGCACCTGTCGATGAGATGTGGTCGGCAGTCTACCAAGGGGTATACCCACGGTAGTAGATTATCGGTGGAGGTGCACTAGATGATGAACTAGATGGTGACACAAGAGGAACATAAGATTTATCCAGGTTTAGGCCACGAATCGCGTAATACCCTACGTCCTGCATCTTTGTGGATTGTATTAATGCGTGATGATGATGATGTGTTTTGAAGGGGGGCAACTTGCCTGCCTTATATAGTCCGGAGGGCAAGGTTATAGATCTAAGGAATCTAATCCTAGCCGATTACAACTACTATATCCACAGAGGATACAATATCTATCCTAACCGACTTTGTTTCCTTGATCATCAAGTAGTCTCTCCTTGCTCCGCACGGTCCGTCGAGTAGTTTAGAGATCTGCGCGGCCCTTTCTGGCGAGTTGGGCCACCTCGTCTGGTGCGGCCCATGTGTAGCCTTGACGGTATACGGGTCTATACCCCCATAGCTAGTCCTCGAGCACTATATTTTGAAGTGACATGCCATATTTTCTTTCTCCCACCAGTGAGGCTTGAAGCCCTGAAGCCCCTGACTAGAAGGATGGTCTACCATAGAATATTTCCATCTGTCCGACTAGTTCAGTTGATAGCCGACCAACGCATTGGTCAGAAAAAATGCCATGTCGGAAAAATGCATGGTGCTCTGAGAAAAAAGAAAAAACAGTTCATCCCTGATGAAGTGTGCCCACTTAAGTTGCATTAGGGAAAGTTAATGATACATGGCACCATTGGCTCTGCCATAATGTCAAAAGATGTGATCCTCAGGATCTAGCCATGTTAAGGTGGGGGTCACGCCTTTGGCACTATGCAGCAAATCATGTTTGTAGAAAAGTTAAGCACATTCGCCACAAGGTGAAGTGTGCCCACTTAGTCCCCAAGTCTGATAGCAGGTGACTGGATCACGTGGTGCTAGGGTCTAAAAGAAAAATAGTAAAAAAACCAAATAAGCACATTCACCTCAAAGTGAAGTGTGCCCACTTAGTCCCCTAGCTTGACAGCAGGTGACTAGATCATGTGGTGCCAGGGTTTGAAGAGCACGTTCCCAACTCAGCTGAGAATTATGCATCGTGGCTCCATCACGACGTAGTCCCCAGCTCTGCTGTGGACCGAATCCATAGCTCTGCCGCAGATAAAAACCCATGGCTCTGCCATGTGGCAACGCCCAGCTCTGCTCCGAGACGTCCCCCAACTTAATTGCGGACCCTAAAAACATCCTATGGCTCTACCACAGGGCAGCCCTAGCTCTGCTATGAGGTGACCCCTAACTCAATTGCGGGCCCAATCCGCAGCTCTGCTACAGATTTAGTCACCGGCTCAGATGTGTACAACAAGAGCGTTGATCCGATGTATACAAATAGATCCACCACAGAGCAGCCCATAGTTCCGCTATGGGGCCACAAAGTGCAGGGGCATGCCAAAGGCGGACCGTATGTAGCAAAATAGGCCCACTCTGGGGTCCTCACCACAGCCAAGGCCCACAAAAGGCCCGCTTGGAAATAATGATTAAGGGAGCGAAAGCGGCGCACCAGGCATGGTTACCCAAAAACCCTAGAAGTCAAAGGGTCATTCTGCTCTTATAAATACACACGCAGCGGTGCCCCACTTCTCTCACTACATCCACTTCACGTCACTTCATCTTCCACACCTCTCGCTCCGCTTACTCCGCTAGTTCCATCATCGCTGCGCCTGCAGGTCCAAACCCTAGATCCAATCATCGCCAGATCTAGCCACTCTAGCACCACCCCTCACACTGCAACTGCATTCCGCAACTAAAGAAGAAAAGAAGGATGGCGTGCGGGAGCCGTGGAGCAAGGGCGCAGCTGATGGCGGCAAAGTGGAACAAGTCGATGAGCACGGAGGCCACCCTCATGAAGCTCGTCACCGCCGGTGTAATGGCTGAGGCCGCCATCGGTGGATGGAGGACATTAGACGGTGAGAGCTATCTGGATCCCCCATCCTGGCAAAATAGTTTTTTTTGAGGATTTTTACTGGCGTGGATTTGGGAACCCATACCACCCATTCCTTCGAAAACTGTGTGACTATTATAGGATTAGCATCTGCAATCTCCACCCAAACTCTATTCTTTCTGTGTTGGTTTTCATCACCCTCTGTGAGTCGTATCTCGGTATCGAGCCCCACTTCAATCTATGGCAGTACTTTTTATGCCTAAAGAAGAAAGGAGGTGCGGGAGATTCCAAGGTAGCTAGGGGAGCTTACCTAAATCTTCATGAAGGGATGAAAGCCAAATATCTCAATGTACCCCTTAGCTCATCCACAAAAGATTAGTACAAGAAGTGGTTCTACGTATAGCAAGAACAAGGGCCATTTATCGCCTGTGACGTCGTGCATATTCCTGAGCAGCAGGAGAGCTGGTCGGCAAGGCCGACCAGCACCGAAATGGTACAGGTTGAAGAGCTGCTTGGGATGTTTGACAAGAGCCAACTTGACGAGCCAACAGTGGCTCTTAACTTCATCTGTAGGCGGGTGCAACTGTACAAGGAGCGGGTGCACCTATTGTATGTGTACTCGGGGTCAGGTGACCCCATCAGGGAATCGGCAAGGAACCTCTCGCGCGAGGAGATGAACTGGTGGCTAGCGCAGCTATTTGACCTGATAGGATACCGCCAATTGTTGAACACGATGAAGGCATACAAGTTGATAACGCCACCACCATAGGTATGTCTAAAATAGCTGACAATGTCAATTCAATATTGATAGTTGCTAGTCCACAATCGTAACACTTAACCTGATGATTGCAAGATCTGTGGCTAGGACTGAGCTATAGTGTATGTCTTCGACGTGTCCGCTGATGACTGGCCAGCCGGCGTAGACATGCGGGAGCCTCAAATGACGAGGAAAGCAACTAGGAAGCGCCCTGCACCAGAGGGGCCTTCCTAGAAGAGGAAGTTGACTGACCCCCCTAGGTACAGGGGGTCCATTGATTATCAATGATGAGGAGGGTGGTCAGAAACAACACAGAGTCATGGCCAGCCTGACTGACGATGAAGAAGACAAGGAGGACGAGGTACCACTGGCACGCCAGCAGAGGGCACAAGGAGCACTGGCACACCGACGCCACTGAGGGTGCCCACTCCTCCCCGAGCCACGACACCGCCAAAGGCACCCATGCCGTCCTGAGCAGCGACACCCCCAAGGGCAACTACATCGCCCCAAGGAGCGACACCAGCCTAGATGGCTATACCGAGCACGGGGCTGGCTGGTTCAGCAGTCCTCGAGGTGTTCAAGCTAGGAGGGAACAACCGAGCGGTAGCTAGATGGCTGGGGCCCGCACTACAGGGAGCGGGAGCTAGAGTGGTCGGCCATTCAATGCCGCATTCAGGCGCTTGAATCTATAAGTAGTCTCATAACCTCCTTTTTAATATCCAAATGCAGTAGCTTATTAGGTTGGTGTAGGCCAGAGTCCATGGAAGATGTGGAGCACTCCCTGGCAGCCAACCGCCATCAGCTGGAGAGAGCAGTCACGCTACCGAGGAGCGTGCAAGACCTAGCTACACTGCTGACCAGCACAGCCCCGAGCAACAGTGCGAGGAGCCCATTCCCACCGCCGAGGAGGCCAGTGCCACCTCTGGTGGTGCAATGGGCGTTGTAGTGGTCGGGGAGAGCGGCATTGGGAACTCTGCTTCAGAGGGCCTAGCAGCCGAAGCCACCACAGTTGAGAAAAGAGGTGGAAATCAAAGAAATCATTCGCCCAAAAGAAGAAACCGCGGCGCTCCAATGCATCTGGGTTGCGAGAAAATGGGGTGATGAGTGGGTGTCCTATGAAGAAGACCACTCGGACCGGATCGTCTGCAAACTGCAGTGGACAATAGACGACCTGATGGGCCAAATAAAGGTAAAAGCATGGAACCCCGATCTTGCCCATCAAGGTTTTGATCAGAAATTGGTGTTACTAATACTTCATTGTGTTGCAGAGCATTGAAAAAACATTGGAATACCAAAAATAGTGCTTCGACACAATCATCCCAATGGTTGAAGAAAACAAGGCCCTGAAGGGGGACATGGTACGCCTACAAGAGGCGTTACAACAAGTCCAAAACGAACGAGATGCGCTGCAGACCAGCATGAATGAACGACGCCAACTCCTTCACCAGGAAAAGAGAGGTATATGACAAATTCTTCTTATATTATTCCCCTTATGACTGGGTGACAACTCACACTCTACTTGGTAGGAATGGAGACAGAGCAGACACTCCTTGTTGAAAAACTAGCTCGGCTAATGGAGAGCAACAAGGAGCTGACAGAGAAAACACCCAGCTCGACAAGGAGCGCAAGGACGTGGTTGCTCGCCTGACTAGCAAGAACACCAAGCTGAAGGAGTGGGTGACCAAGCTGGAAAAGGACTTCGCAAGTAAGTTGTCAACCACTCAACCATTGATTCCCTTTAGTATTATTCATCATGCTCAGCATGGTCTTATGCTCGAATACAGTCGTGCGCCAAAACACCAAGACACACCTGGAGGCGCTAATGAAGGAAAAAGATCACTTGGCGTCGAAGTGCAAAGCGATGGAAGAAGGAATAAAGCCTATGCTAGACCTAATCGGTATGGAACCTGAAGAGGGACCAACTGACCGGCTAGCCAGACCAGAGGCCGTCATCAAGAAGTGCCAGAGCTCCTAGGCCTGCTTCAAGCAATACGTCCGCGACACTGGCGAGTACGTGGTCGCTCACGTCCTAGCCGTGGTGCGGTCACATTACCCCGGGGTGGACCTGAAAAGGCTTAAAACCGGCATGTCGAGCAACACCGACCCGGTGAAGGCAGAGCAGCTCAGAGTCACCTCCCAGGTGACGGCCACAAAAATGATTAGTGACATAGACCTGTACGGCAAGATTGGGCAGACCAGTCAATAGATTAGAGGTAGAAAGAAAACCTATGTTTTGCAGTTTAGGTTATAACAAAAGCAGTCGGTGGTTTTGTAAATACATGGAGCACTCGGTGCCCATGTGGGCCTGTTATTATATCTTAGTATAATACATAGTTATAATTTTAGTTGAAAAAACATTTTTTAACCGTGTTTTATGGTAAGCGCAAGTAGTTATTTCCTCCTAGAATTACACTAGCCCATGCCTACTCAACAATCCGGAGCATGAGGCACGAAGCCTAGGCACGCGTAAGATTGCCGACCACGGCAGGGAACTTCTGCCAACCACCCGGAATGCATGCACATGTAGGGAGAAGTCGGAGATAGTGCCGGCTCTAGGAAACTCAAGTGGGAGAAAAAACTGGTCAGCAAACCACTGAACAAAATTTTAGGAGATATTGCAATGCACAAAAGAGATGGCAACAAAAACATGATGAAACATTTATTGAATACTTGAGGTACAAAAAGAGTACATATCTTTCTTAGTAGCAAATTAAGCGTAGAAGCACCTAAGGTGATTGATATGCCATGAATTCGGGACGTCGACTCCGTTGAGATCAAACAGCCTATAAGTAGGCCGAGTGACCTGCTTGACCATATAAGGGCCCTCCCAATGCGACGCTAACTTATGCAATCCGTCTGTCTTCTGCTTCCTTCATAGAACCAAATCACCGACCATGAAGAATCTATCCTTGGCATTACGGTTATAGTACCTGCGCAAGCCTTCTAAATATTTAGCCATGCGCGCGTAGGTGTCAAGGCGGTGTTCCTCGGTGCAATTAACCTTGAGCTCTCTGGCCTCAGTCGACCACTCCTCATCATGGTTCTTGACCCATGGTGACCGGAAGGCAATGTCAGCTAGCAGCACAACCTCAGAGCCAAAAACCATGAAGTACAGGGAAACACCAGTATTGCAACTAGGCTGGGTCCTTAGTCCCTAGACCATGGCCGATAGCTTATTCAGCCATCTCCTAGGATGCTTATCGTTTGCCCTATACAACATTTTCTTCAGAGCATCAAGGATCATACCATTTGCTTGCTCAGCCTGCCCGTTATCCCTTGGGTGCGCCACTAAAATGTATTTGACTACTATGCCTCTGTCATCACAGAAGTTCCAGAAATCATTGCCAGTGAACATGGACCCTAGGTCGGTGATGATGCTGTTAGGTAGGCCAAAGCGATGGATAATTTCATCGAGCAGCTCAGTCGCCTTCTTCGTAGTCCCCGACACTAAGGGCTTGTACTCAATCCACTTGGAGAATTTGTCGATAGTGACATAAACCCAACAGTAACCTCTGGGAGCCGGCTTGAAAGGCCCAATCATATCCAGTCCCTAGCATGCAAAAGGCTAGGACGCTGGAATGGTCTGGAGTTTGTGGGCTGGAACGTGAGTCTATTTGGCAAAGAACTGGCACCCCTCACAATGACGGACTAGCTTCTCGGCATCGGTGATAGCTGAGGGCCAATAGAAACCTGCCCGGAAAGCCTTGCCGAACAGTGTGCGCGAAGCGGAATGGTTGCCACAAATGCTGACATGGATCTCTTCCAAAATCTTCAATCCGTGTTCCTAGGACACGTATTTTTGCAATAATTCTTCCTTCGTATTTTTGCGCATAAGGTTCCCCTAGACCAGCACATAATGTTTGCTACGCTATATGAGGCGTTCCATCTCGGTTTTGTCCGGAGGAACCTCTACAGAGGTGAGATACCTGATGAACAGTTCTCTCCAGTCTGTGCCAGTGGTCAAAATCGTAGCGACCAGTTGGTCTGTAGATGGTTGTTTGGCCATGGGCTTCTCTTCTTGCTCGATGGACGGCTTGACAAGGTCATGAACAAAAATCCCATGGGGAATTGCTGCGCAGGTTGATCCTAGCTTTGATAGTTTATCAGCTGCCTCATTGTCAGCCCAGACCACGTGATGGAACTCTAGGCCATAGAATTTGTTTTCTAGCTTTCTGATCTATGCATAGTAAGCATCCATCCATTCGCTGGTGCAGTTCCAGTCCTTATTCACATGGTTTATGATAAGAGCAGAATCATCGAACACCATGAGCCTTTTTATGTTGAGTTCGACGACAATATGAAGGCCGTGCAGAGCCGTCTCATACTCAGTGGCATTATTAAAGGCCTTGAAGTGGATGTGGAGGACATAGCTTAGCCTACTGCCAGATGGTGAGATGAAGTACACCCCTGCCCTGGCACCATCGATATTTAGGGAGCCATCAAAATACATCTTCCAGTGTTCGGGAGAGCTGTTAGAGACAGGTGTGTTCATATCTGTCCATTCAACAATGAAATCGACTAGCGCCTGTGACTTAATAGTCGTGCGGCTTTGAAATTCCATCGAATATGGGGTAAGCTCCAAAGCCCATTCGATGATGCGCCTGTTGGCGTCTTTATTGCGCAAGATATCCCCTAGTGGAAACTTAGTGACCACTTCAATGGGGTAAGTATCAAAATAATGGTGTAGTTTGCAAGAGGTGATCAGGACACGTAAAGCAGCTTTTGGACCTAGGGGTAATGGGTCTTAGACTCGTTGAGTACCTCGCTAATGAAGTAAACTGGTCGCTGGATCTTATACACATGCCCAACCTCCTCATGTTCGATGACTATAGCAGTACTGACTACCCGATTGGTGGCAGCAATGTAAAGCAACAAAGTCTCGCCTTTCTTAGGCACCGTCAGGACTGAAGGAGATGTGAGAAACTACTTGAGCTCTGCAAAAATAGTGTTAGCTTCCTTTGACCACTCAAACTTCTCATTTGCCTTGAGGAGTTTGAAGAATGTCAGGCCCTTTTCGCCGAGCCGCGATATAAATCGACTCAGGGTGGCCATGCACCTGGTTAGCTTCTAGATGACCTTGACGCACTTTGGCGGTTTCATCTTCAAGATTGCTTCAACTTTTTTCTGAGTTAGGCCGTATGCCCTCACGGCTAACTATGTTACCGAGCAGTATGCCAGACAGCACACCAAATATGCACTTCTTGGGATTCAGCTTCCATTGAAACTTATTGAGTGCTTTGAAGGTCTAGTCAAGGTCATTGACTAGGGTAGACGCTACTTTGGTCTTCACCACTACATCATCAACATATGCCTCAATGAGCTAATCTCTGATCTGGTCCTTGAGACATTGTTGGATAGCCCTTTGATAAGTTGCACCTGCATTTTTGAGTCCAAACGACATGGTCATGTAGTAGTAAGCACCGAAAGGCGTAATAAAGGACGTCTTGATCTGGTCCTCTCTCAAAGAGATCTGATGATAACCAGAGTACCAATCTAGGAAAGATAAGAGCTCGCGACCAATGGTAGAATCTATGACCTTATCTATACAAGGCAAACCAAAGGGGTCCTTAGGGCAGTGTTTGTTGAGATCGGTGTAGTCAACACACATCCTCCATTCATTATTCTTTTTTCTTATAAGAACCGGGTTGACAAGCCACTCTAGGTGATACACCTATTTGATAAAGCCGACGGCTAAGAGCTAGTTTACTTCTACCCTAATTGCCTCCTTTTTGTCCTGAGTGAACTATTGTAGCTTCTGTTTAATTGGCTTGGCGGTCTTTGAAACATCCAAGGAGTGCTCGATCAACTCCCGAGGTACTCCGGGCATGTCTGCTAGTTTCCATGCAAACACACTAACGTTCTCTCTTAGGAAGCTGACGAGCGCGTCTTCCTATTTGGGGTCTAGGGTGGCCCCGATGCGAGCCGTCTTGGACTTGTCACCCAAGACTAGCTCCACCTCTTTGGTCTCCTTGGACTTTGCAGCAGCATAGGTGGCTTCTTTGCTTGGAATCTCTAGATCAGCAAGAGGAATCTTCTTGGTGTCGGTGATGGACTACTCCATGCGGATCGAGAGCTCGAGGGCTTTAGTAGTCACATAACCCTCCTTCTCGCAATTATAGGCGATGAGAACATTACCCTTGAGAGAGAATACGCCCTTCTCAGTTGGCATCTTCAGGAGTAGGTAGACATAGTGCGGTATCACCATAAACTTGGCCAGAGCTGGTCGGCCGAGTATGGCATGGTATGTTCCTTTGAAGTTCACCATGATGAAATTGATGTAGTCGATACAAAAATGGTCGGCAGTACCTAACTGGACTGGCAATGTGATCTGTCCCAAAGGTTGAGAAGTCTACCCCAGGAGCACTCCCTAGAAAGGTGCGTCATAAGGCTCAAGGTTCTCCGACTTAATGTCTAACTCAGTTAGAGAGTTGCGGAAGAGGATGTGGAGGGCGCTGCTGCCATTGATGAGCACCTTCTCGAATCGTACATTTCTGATGACGAGGTCCAAAACGAGGGGGAAGCGCCCTGGCTTTGGAATATTGGCCCACTGGTAGGCTCTGCTGAACGTAATGGGTTGGTGTGACCAGTTTTGATACTTGGGGTTGGCAACCTTTCCGTTGGGGTTGTTAAGGGCCATAACAGCTCGGGCGGTAAGCTTCCTCTGACGCCCGTTCTCCAGGGCAACCTTCCCACCAAAGATGCCACAGACGCTTCTATCAGGATCCTTGTTGGCATGACGAGGGTCATTGTCACATTCATCTTCGGTCTTGTCCTCCTCATCAGGTCTCTTATCGTCCCGACGGTCATTCTTGTCACCGCCTTTGTCGCCGCCGCACTGCTTTTTTCGAGGGTCCGAGCGGTAGATAGACTTCAAACCCCTGCAATCGCCCATCGTATGGCCAGAGTTCGGATGAGCTAGGCAAGGACCCTAAAGGACCTTAGAATAGACATCCTCATAATTACGCTTGGGCACTGGCTTGATGGCGTTATCAACTGGTTGGATGCGGGTCTGCCACCCCCTAAAGTCGTCCTGCCGATGCCGATCACGATTATCGTTGCGGCAGTCATGGTTATCGTTGTGCCAATCATCACGGTGGTTGTCGTGGCGCCGATCATCACGTCGGTCATCTGGGTGATAATTTAGCTGATCGGGGCGGGGATCCCGGCCAATGTGTTCCATGATCTGCTAGTTAGCCTCATTAGCATCTGCCCACTTCTTCACCACCGTGAGAAGATCCTAAACTGAGTCAGGCCTCTTGCAGAGAAGTTTAGTCATGAGAGCATCATGGTGGTGGAGCCCTCTAATGAATGCGAAGATAGCTTCATCGCTGTTAATGTTAGGGATGGATATCTGTGTCTCCAAAAAGTGGCAGATGTAGTCGCATAATGGTTCATTTGGATAGTCTCTGACTTTCTCCAAATCATACTTGTTGTCAGGCTGCTGATAAGTGGCCATGTAATTGTCAATAAAAGCCCTCTTGAGCTGAGCCTAGGTGTCGATGGAGCCTTCCCTCAAGCTGAGAAGCCACTGGTTCATGGACTGGTTGATGACCACAGGCAAATAATTAGCCATCACATCTTCATTGCCATGTGTTGCTCAGACAATAATTTCATACAGCGTTATCCACTATTTGGGATTGGCCTTCACATCATAAGTGTCCAGATCATGGAGCTTGAAGTTTCATGGCCAGATGACAGCACGAAGTCAATCAGTGAATGGCCGGAGGCCGGGAATATGGCCGGCACATGGTGCATAGCCACAGCCGGGTGTGCCATGCGCTTCATTGTATTCCCGCCTACATTGTATCTCAGATGTGTGACGCTCCTCACGATTGTTTTCTATGTGATCCCTTAAATTCAGATTGCCGTTGAGATGGTCATGGAGGTCACCTCTAGGCTGCTCCACTTCCTGGTAGGCACTGCATTGTCTACCACGACCACCACCATGGTTTGTGACACGCTCTCCTCCATGACATGCACCACGCTTGCCTTGCTGATGACGTTCACCCCCTTGGTCGACGTGAAGCTTGCCTCGTTGGTCGGCATTGTGCCTTTTGCCTTGATCTCGGGGATGGTGCACCTCATAGTTTACATCGTGGCCCTGGTAAAGATAAGGATCTCCTTGTTGCCAAGAGCCTCGTTGGCGGTGACTTTGGGTGGTGGATGCTAAAAGAGCAGGTGTATGCCTCTCGTTGACCCGGACTGTGGCCACCTTCAAATAACGCTTGACAACATCAAGTGTCGGAGATTCAGGGAGCTTGTTGAGTTTGTTCATGGCAACAGCGATGTTGGCACTTGGTGTCTTGAAAACTTGCTGGTTGTCGCACATGTCGAAAGCGTCAGTCAGATCACGGCGGATATCGCACTGGCCACCCGCGCCTGCATCAGCCGCATCATCTTTGGCATTCTCTAGGTCAACTCTCTGAGCCCTATGATCGGTGTTTCTTTCCTCCCGAGCAACCCTCTCTTGATCAGTCTCCCCGTCATGAGGGGGCTCATCATTGCTAACAGTGAAGACAGTGCCTCCGAAGCTAGGGGGAAAGGCTAGGAACTCCTGCCCATATGGATCGATGAAAGTGCATGTATAGCTAGTCCCGTGAGATTCAGTGGACTCGGTACTTTCTTCTAGGATTGTAGAGAGTGAATTTTCTTGAATCTTCCTGATCTCCACCTTGTTAATAGTAGGCGCAGGGTGGTCAGGTTCAGGCAAGTCTACCAGAGAGAGACCCAAAATGTGGTTACGGTCAGCAAGATCCATGAACAGGTGTGGTATGTGAGCGGCGTACTCAGATGTCGTGATTGCTAGCCTGTATGGATAGGTGTTGGGTGAGTACTCCATTAGGGCTTCATAATCCACCGACCTCAGGCCGGTTGCGGGTACTGGTTGGTAACGAACTGTCCACCCTGCTAGAGTCACCATGATCACAAGATCAGGGTCAGGACGCCTCAGCAGATGAATCTCTGATCGAATCTACTAAGTTTAGGGTTTTGGCCAAACCTGTGGTGACCCGGTCAATTGACTCGACTAGATCAGTATTGTCAAGACGCCTCCCTTGATAGCGGGGAAGCGGTCGGTCGGTGGACGGAAGAGGCGATCCCGAGAGTGGTCCTAGGATCAAATCCGCCATTGTTGATGTAGATTCAATTGGCGTGGGAGGAGCCTGCACTGCCTCCATGGCTTCAGTGGGGTCGTCAGCGCCAGTAGTCTAGGTGAACGTCCTGATCATGAATGTCAATCCCACCGGAAGGACCATGGAAACAGGGAAGTTGACCATCTGGCTCACCATAGAGTCTGCACGCACACCCCCTACCTAGCGTGCCATTGTCGATGAGATGTGGTCGGCAGTCTACCGAGGGGTATACCCATGGTAGTAGATTATCGGTGGAGGTGCGGTAGACGATGAACTAGATGGTGATGCAAGAGGAACACAAGATTTATCCAGGTTTGGGCCGCGAATCACGTAATACCCTATGTCCTGCATCTCTGTGGATTGTATTGAGGCGTGATGATGATGATGTGTTTTGAGGGGGGTCCTTGCCCGCCTTATATAGTCCAGGGGGCAAGGTTACAGATACAAGGAATCTAATCTCAGCTGATTACAACTCCTATATCCACGGAGGATACAATATCTATCCTAACCGACTTTGTTTTCTTGATCATCAAGTAGTCTCTACTTGCTTCGCACGGTCCGCCGAGCAGTTCGGAGATCCACGTAGCCCTTTCTAGTGAGTTGGGCCGCCTCGTCTGGTGTGTCCCATGTGTAGCCATGAGGGTATACGGGTCTATACCCCCATAGCACCCAAGTTTTCGCTTGTTGTTGTGATGTTTTTCGCCATGGGAAGGTTCAGGAAGGTGATTACTGATGCCGTTAAGAAGGTCATGGGATCAAGCTCGAAGCGCTCCCGTGGAGGCTCAAGCTCATGCTACACCAAGCATGAGAAAAGCCCGGTGCAAGAAGATGAAGAAACCAAGCCGACAGAAGAGCAAGAAGAAGAACAAGTGCAAGAGCAAGGACAATCAATGGAGGAAGATGATGAGCCCCACCTCGACTTGGAGAGAGGTTGGGAGATGGAAGCCTACCACCTCATCAAGAACCACATGTTTGAGCCCATGCCATTGTACAACCCCACGCTTCTCCAAGCCATAGGTATGGATGATGACTTCACCTCCATTTGGCAAGCCATTGGGTGGGAAGAAATTGATCCCATTTTCGAAGAAGGTTCTCATCTCTTAACCAACCAATTTTTATGCTCACTAAAAGAAGTTGACAATGGGATCACTTTTCGCTTATTTGAAGTAGAACATTTTTGCACTTGGAGAGATCTTGCTCAACACATAGGTTTCCATCAATGATGCTTAATTAACATAGATCATGCTGTTAGATGTTTTAATCACCATAAATTTTGGAATGAAATCTTAGGTCAAGTGGTAGATAGAAAGTTTTCACCTCATAACGTGGACATCCAACACCCAACTTTAAGGTTCATGCAACATTGGATTGCAATGAATTTATTCTCTAGGCAAGATATTCCAATTGTGCATAACGATGAAATGAAAGTACTTTATGCTATGATTAGAAAAATTAAAATTGCTCTAGTCAAAGAAATATTTAAACATTGGTTAGAAATAATAAAAAACATTTTCTGCTACTTTAGTAACATGCATATCTCTTGTTACCCGTATTGCCAATGGTGTTGGTGCATTGGAAAATCAAGAAGTAGAATACATTTCAACTCCGCGCCTTATCATCGATGGGCATTATTTGATACAAGGGCATCATTTGAAACATAATGCAGCTAGACAACTTGTGTTTTTCTTCCAGGGGTGTACAAAACGAGATCCCATTACCTAACCAGGTATTCATTTGTATCATTCCCCTACACTAACCTTTCCACTTGTCACACAAGAGGAAGCTCGTAGAAGTTCTATGTCTAGCAGGGTGATAAGGAGTAGAGCGAGAGAGGAAGCAAGCAGTTCACAAGCATAGCCACATCCTTTTCCCGCTGCGCCCTAGGCCTTCCACCCGGGGTCGTTCCCGATTGGGCATGTGCTAGGGTTCACACCCATGCATCACCCCAGGTGGGAGCATGCTTTGCAGACGCACTCGTCTGATTCCGAGGGACTGCCTCCACCTATGCAGCCATGACACTCTATCTCAGGATAGGAGGACGTCAACGCTTGTCTCGGAGGATTGGAAATCCACACTGGTGAGATCCAAACCACTCTTAATACTCAGTGCAGGATTCGGCCTAGTGGCATCAACAGTAGCAACAACAAATGGTGTAAATGAATGCCATGCTGCAACAATAGCAAGACTAGCAGGCGGCCTACTGGCGGTACACGGGATTCAATCCTAGACCGTAGGCAACAAGCAAGCTTGGGGGAGGACCCCCCGCACATTGGTAAGTAGTATCTTTTAATTTCCACATTTTAATTTTTGCATTATTTATTTCCTACATTTATTAGCATTTTAAAAAATTGAAAACATAAAATTCCAAAAAATGAAATATGATAAAAATAACAAAAATATTTATTCCACTCCACATATGTGAATTAAGAATATTTAGTTTCTTCTTTGTTAAAATGATGAATAGTGGCTCTGTCTATAATTCATCTGTGTCTAGGCTGTAACTTAGTATTCCCTAAGATTTAAGTTTGTTGGCTAAAGTGTCTCATCCTAAAAACTTGAAACTTTTGGGTTGCAAAAGCATTATCCTTTTCTAAGTTGTTGCAAGTTATGATATGGTAAATAGAATATGCTATGGCTTTATTCTAAGAGAAACTTGACATCCAGAGTTTTCTTTTAAAAAATACTAAAATCAAAAGTTCCTCAATGGTTATGAGTTCCTACCACGGCCATATGACAGTATTCAAGTTCAAAACCTTAGTCATATGCTACTTATATTCACATTGAGTTCTATCAAATTCTTGTGACCCTTGTAGAGATTCTAGTCATGCACCTATGATCAAGATTCACGTACACCCATAAATAAAAATGCTAACTCTTACACTAAGAGTTACACAACAACATGTTCTTCCATCCATCAAAATGAAACCTCCATTCGTTTATCATGAGTCTTTCTCTCTAAAGTTTTTCATATGCTAAAAAGAAGTATGGGGCTATGCTAAAAAAAGAGAGACATATGAAGCTCTCAAAATAGCAAAGGAAAAGAAGAAAAAGAATGGAACACATAAAGGTTCCAAAGTATTAAAAAAAGAGAGATAGCCCATACTTCCAAGGCAATTATCAAAAAGAGAGAATGTCATGATCAAAGGAGTACCAAAAAATATTAGGATTAGGAAAATATTCCACACACTTGCACATCTTCATCAAAGTGTATGACTTGTATCTCCTTGGATCTGATTTTTGACTTAGCAATATATGTCATGTAACTATGCCTCTCATTCATACCTACCTAAAACTTCACTCAGCCTTTTAGAGATAGGATGAAAAGAAGGCAAAATAATCAAATACCTTGGTAAGGATCATACACATTGAGCGATCGAGTGAATCATTTGAGGAACTTACATTTTATTTTGCAAAATACATAAAAACCTCCGGATAGAAGGTTGATCAAAAAATGAATGATTGGTAATTCTATTAAAACCATTCTATCTTGCAACCACCTAAGATTTGGAAAAGCAATAAGCCCCGTAGGGATTAAGATAAAAAGGGTGAATAGAATGCCAACTTATTTAAATTGAGGAAGAATACTTTGTTATAGGCATGGCACTTATGAATTATATTTGTCATTGTAGCAACTACTGATCAACAACCAATAACTTAGCTATTTGCTCGGGATGAGCAAAGGTTAAGCTTAGGGAAGCTTGTTGGCGGTCCTTATCAATCAAATCTGACCACCAATTAAGTTACAAAAAGAGGAGAAATTGGCAAACTTAATCACATATGCATTTACTATTAACTAAGTTCCACATGTATTTAGATAATATTATTTTACAGGTCACAAACACAAATACATGAAAAATTTCACCAAAAGGCGCTTTCTAACGTTGATTTGCGCAAAAGAATAAGGGAGACGCCTACCAAATCAATTCAAAATAAGCAAAGCACCCTAGGGCACTGATCCATGTCCAGCCCAAGGCCTGCCATGCAAAGACTGTGGCGAGGCAGCTCGGTCAGGGACCGACCGCTCCCTAGGGGTGGCCGCCCTATTCCTAGCGCGCCTCAGCCATAGCTTCCTCTAGCGGTGGCATGACTTCATGCTGAGGTGGTGCATCCCTTGCCTCCATGCCAAAGATAGCCAGAATCACCGCCTTGGCTCTTGTATAAGTAGAGGGGTACCCCCCTCCATTAACACACACTCACATTGAGCATCGCCTTACACACCTCACTCTCTAGTAGTAGTAGCTTTACTTAGTTTCTTAGAGCAAGGCAAAGCTACCTTGGAGAGCTTGGCTCCTTGGAAGAAGTGACTCTTGGGTATGAATAGAATTATGAGTTCTTCCAAAGTTATGCTCTCATATGATAATTATAGTCATACTTATGAACTAGAGTATGGTTATTGTGTTATGGTCATGATATATGAACTAGTGCAGTGTTTACGTGTCATGAGAATAGCACAATTAACTTTATGCTTAACCAACGATATAACTTATATAATTGGAATTAGAGTAAAGTTGAGGTGGCGGTTCATCATGTCGTTAGGTATGCCCAAGTTCTTTACCTAGCGATTCATAGGGTCAGGGACCCAGGGGAATTTGGGTAGTTTCTATATACGCAAGCATGGTGCTTGTGTTTGGAGAGACAAGTGAATGCATTGTCCCTTTCCACGATTGAGGGGTAAGCGGTAGGTGGTGATAGCTCTGTCCGTCCTTTGTAATCCCCCACGTTCGACTTGGGTGTAGGAGTCTAAATTGTCACATGAGGTTGCTGGCAGACCAGTACTCAGTGGCCTCCCGACCTGCTTCACACTTAGCTCTAGTACTAATTATGTAATTTGTATGATTATTAACTAATCTTTGTATGACTATACTAGACCAATGCTTGCTCGACTTAGGATTATTCTTTTATCCTTTCTCTTTATTTTACCCTTTAAGGTATGCCAAGTGTGTGTCCACTATCTTGAATATCACTGTCTTTACCCTTGTTATAAACATTGTTGTACTTGCAAGCATTATTATTTAAGTTCATATCCATACTAGACTCTTAATCAAATGCCTTCCTTTGGGAAAATATAAATAACGATACATGAATACTTCTGGGTGAAATGCTACAATGATAGCTCCATGCGTTTGCAGATAAAAATCTAAAATTGTTAAGGAATTATCAAGGCTATTACTTAGTGGCATTATTAATTATTAGTGATGACACTAAGAAATACCAACAAGCACTTCTGGCATAGTTGCTAGGGATACAAACCTAGTAGCTACGCTGAGAAGTGTCAACACATGGCAAGGGTCTAGGTCCACCCAAGAGTCCATCTAGTGAAGGTGGTGTAGGAGGCGCCAACCAAGGTGTGGGCGCACCCTAGGTGCGGCTACACCCCCTTGCCGCCTCTTGGGCCCACTCTTCAGGAGGTGGTGCAATTAATGCCTCCTAGGACGGTTGCATGGGTGCTTACCAAAAATATCACACCAAACCGTCATACTCAAGCTATATAAGAAGACCTCCTCCTCATTCCATGAAGCATCATACACATTGAAGAAGAAGAACAAGGGCTACACATATTTCATTAGCTTCTAACTAGACTAGTTAGGAAGTGAGAGGGAAAGAGTCAGAGGAATAGCGGAGTAGTGGTACCATCTACCTCTTGTACTCGGCGAGCCTTGTACTTCGGGTGGACGGAGTGCCAGACTTGTCAGCCGCCTCTACACTTATACCTCTACGTTTGTCTTACTACTTGGAGTAAGAAGTTTGTGTTCATCTTTTGGTTTAGAAAAGTTAACATTGTTGCTACTTACTTGCAGATTCATCATCCGTCCTTGTGGCGGGTGCTCTAGTAGAGGACTCCTGATAAAGATGGAATTTCCTGGCCAATAATAGAGTAGTAACGGTTAGCGTAGACGTGGCGTCTAAGCTACACATTACTTTGTTTGCCTCATATCCCATGGTTGAGGGGTAAGTGGCAAGTGGTGACAGCCCTGTCCATCCTTCATAATCCCCCATGTCCGAATACGGCGTAGAGCTGTAGACTAGCATTGACTGGCAAACCAGTTGCAACCCGATGCCTGAAGTGAGTCTGTAGTAGCAAAGTATATTCACTTAAGGTTTCTACCCTTAGAAGAACCTCACTACCCAAGGTACCCTTCTTCCAACTCTGGTTAGGTAAACTAGCCAAGAGACTACTTACACTACCGTTCCTTTGGGAAAATACGATACCCTAAATACTGCCTGGTGAAGTGCTACAATGGTACTTTCATGCGCTTATAGACTTTTTTGCTTACACTAAGAAGCACCAACAACATGATCAACCACATTAGCATTAGATACCTTAGTGTCACCTTATGATATAAAGCAATGTGGAGCTGTTGGAGAGCTTGTAGAAGCATCACTCTCATAGCCATTACCATCATCATCATCAAGTGTGTATGGAATAGAATCATCATTTGCATCACTTGAGCTTGAGCCATCAATCTTGCCAAGTGAACTTGCGGTAGAGTCATCATCATCATCATTATAATCATCACTTGACCATCAGGTGGAACCATCTTCCACAATCACCGAGTTGTGGTTATGCTAAATATCCTCATGTGTACTCTCCTTTGGATCATCCTCCTCCTTGAATTTTCCATCATCCCATGTGGAGGAGTCACCAAAAAATCTTGGAGTGTCATCCACATATCATGGGCACTCTCCATGTCCCACACACGTCTATATATAAACATCTTCATTTAGAGTAGACGTTAGATAATTAAGAGCACGTGCAACAAGTTGCAATCAATCCTCTTGTGCTTGGTTTAGATTGCTCTCATCCAAGGCATCATGAGTAAAGCCAACAATAATGATCCACCAAAACTTAGGACCAAAATCATGGAAATGATCATGCATATGGTGTTTCCACCATGCATAGTGTGTGCCATCAAAAATGTGTTGTGTCACAATCAACATCTAGCCTATAGTTTGCCATCCTCTCGGGTCAGTGAAGACCACAAATGAGAGACCTAGCTCTAGTACAACTTATAGGGTTGAGATGGCAGACTAGAGGAAGGTAAATTGTCCTTTCTAAAAATTAATCGCACCGGCTAACTAAAACAAATGTGAAATTAAAACTATCAGTCCGACCAAGACTACACCCTCTATCTAAATTCACAAGCACCTTACAAAGATCCTAATTTAGCAACTAAGGTGACGGGGTTGGTAGAGCTCACCTAAATAATTCTAGTATGCGAGGTCATACCAACTTATGCCTTTAGTACTCAAGCATCAGGGAGCTCCTACACATGCTAGTATTCAAGAGCACAAAGTTTAAGCTCAATAGAAATGCTCAATAATAAGGCTACACAAGACAAATTAGAGAGCTCAAATTACTTAGCTACACAAACTAAGCAATATAACTAGCAAGGCTACACAAGCCACCTAGTTACGCAAGAGAGCAACTAATATGCTACTAAAGTAAACTACCTACATAAGAGCAACAATAACACAAGAACAATATAGAAATGAATAATTATAGGCTTGTTTTTGGAGATAGCAAACTAATGGGATGAACAATGTTGACATGGTGATTTTTATCCTGAGGTTCGATGGTTTGCCAACCACTTAACCCCGTTGAGACAAGCTCCAAGGTTGCCGCCGGTCCTCATGTTAGTGGTGACCCACAAGTCAAACTCTCCCACGTGGAGTGCCTACCACAAGCTATAGCAATTTGACACGGCTAGACCACTTGTCGCCCTTCGCATCTCGTTCTACTAGAGTTGCTCTTTGTGGCTCCCACGGGCAAGCACAACAACCCCACAATCACTTCTCCAAAGCACCACACAATTTTCTTTCGGGCTTCATGACAGAGACATGCCACTGTTGATACTAAATACGCACACAAAAGAATCAAAGAGAAATAATCCACAAGCGCACAGATATCGGTGAGCACTTCACCCGAGAGATAATTCTAGAGTATCGTTATTTATTTATCCGCTAGAAGAAAACGTGCATCAGACTAACCCAAGTCTATACTTAACCCCTGAGCTACAAACAAGGTAATGAGCGATATAGAGAGAATTACTCAACAATCTTCCTCTAACCTATGGCAAGCTTTGCGACTATTGCTCTATGGGGGCACCTAAGGAAAAGAGACACCATAGAGGATGCTTAACCCCAGCACTTTAGGACCTACCTTACCTACTGACGAGAAGTGGGCTGCAAAGATAACAAAGGGACTGTCATCTCCCTCGCTACTACCACGGTTTTGGCCAGATAGGGAGCATCTACGAGTGAACCTAGCCCAAGCACCACGCTTATGCTATGAATGATTACTCTATTCGAGATCTCTACCACAGTAACGAATAAAGTGAACTCGTAAACCAAAGAGCAATAATAACAATGAACTTACTAGTATTAGAAGTTGAATTACTGAATGATCCTAGAACCAAGCCTCGGGCGAGGAGACTTGATCCCACAGGTACAACTAGAGAGGAGACATCAACAGGCCGGGCTTCCTCCAACTATACCTCCACCCTATACTCTCTCTATCTATCTTGAATGCTAGGTTCTAGGGAGGAGATCCATACAAGGGATCTCTCTCACCTGATCCTCTCTGAAAATAATGATTTAGGGTTTCAAGGGATGCCTCCTCTAGGGGGCAAGGGCCCTCCTTATATAGCCTCCTAGGATGCACCACAGCCATTGGATCAAACCGACCTAAATCAATGTATTTTTATTCATCCTCAAAGGTGGTGGAACAGGGATCCACGAGACTTGTTCTGATTGGTGGAGGTCACAGGGCTGATGCCCCTAGGATGCATGCGGCCACCCGGCTCCGAAGCCCGATCCGCTTCCCATTTGGTCCAGAGCCTTCTCGAACCTTCTTGATTATAGAAAATTGATCGTATCCCAATTATCTCTATGTAAACCTACCATGTGGGCCTTCCTTGGTTATTTTCAGCTGACACCCTGTAGAAACAAACATTCACCAAAACTTGTGGAATTCTGTTAGTATAACCCCTATTTCTAGATTGTGATCATGTTTTAGTCATTTCTCATGTTTAGTTGACAGTTAAAAATAGGAGTTATCTACTATCAACAAGCTCCCCCAATCTTACCCTTTTGCTTGTCTCTGAGCAAAGATAAATTTAGTGATGGATCAGCAGTTGCTACAATGCTTTCACGCCTCAAAAGTACACATGCGTTCAAACAAGTACTCTCCTCCGGATTAGAGTGAACTATTCTGACTCAAAACTTACTCATATTACCTTTCACCATGGGGCTTGTAGCCGTCACTTGGGTCTTGAGCAGTTGAAAGATAGAACGGTTAAGTCAAGCCCTATGTTTCTCGCTCTTTGATCAACTATTATTCCAAAGTTTTTTGCAAGATTTTCAAATAAAACTCAGAGATTCCTTGTATGACCCTTTCAAGTCTCTCATTTGTGGTATTTCTAGATCCTCTCCAAGGCATGTGTGTAGTGTATGCCTTCTCTCTACTCTCAGAATATGTGGTTTTTTTGGAATTAAGGCATATTGAGGTTGCCTTCTCTCTCTCACCCTACGACTAATAGGCTTATGTGGAGCTCATAGGTGGGGAGACAACTCAAACTCACTTGCATATATTGTGTAGTTAAACCGTGGATCCAGAGGAACCAAGCATACAATCAAGTCATATGTGCATGTGAATGAGGGGAATGGATTGAGTGATATGAAAGATGGTGATAAGGGGATGAATGAGGGGTAATAAATGGTGAGGATCTACTTCTACACTTGCTCCTTTAGGGATAACATACCTCCCTTTATTTGGAAACTTTGAAACTCTTTGAGAAGGACTTGGTTGCTTCTTTCTTTCTTCTCTTTTTTTTCTTTTTTTAGAGCAACCAATCCTTTTGAATGAAACTTATAGCAATGACAATAGAGAGTATCAACTGGAATAATGACTAGAGCTTTATTGTAGGTAGACAAAGATAGAGTGACAATGAGTATTTTTGGGTGTTCACTCCCAATGTAGGAGCATAACACTTTCTGAATGGATCGAAATGAATGGCGTATTTTTATGTGGGTGGATGAATGTGTACTCCTAGGGTAGGAGCAACATGGGTGCGTGTCTCTAGGGTAGAAACAACACATGATGTGGAGGATGTGGATCTATATATGGGTGGTACTTCTAGGAACAGAAGTAGCACAGAATGAATGTAGCGTTATGAATGGGTGCACGCTTCTAAGGACAGAAGTAGTATAGATCAATGGATGGAGAGCACATAATGTTGACTTTAACTGCATGACTAATTCCTAAGGGCCAACACAGCTCAACTAGACTCAATGCCTACAAAATGATATATATAAACAAAGCTGGTTTTTCTAATCTAGTAAGCATGTATATATGGCTGTGGTAGAAATTTGAACTCTCGTCATAAAGGAACTCATCATGCAATTTTAGGATTTTCACAAATAAATTCTCCAGAACTCTAGTATCTCTAGGAACAAGATGGATAGCAGCTCAAAACTTTTCCATATCATATCCGTCAACTACCAAGACTTAGATCAAGTATTCGCTACCCACAAGTTTTGGGTTCAGAGCAAATCTCAAATCTAAACAGTTGTGTCCAAAACTCAGGAGAGCACAAGGTTGAAAACTAGGTACTTGAAAGAAATTACGGCAGAGCAACTATTCATCATTTCCATATAAGAGCTTATTTTGTAGGGTTCATTTTAGCATGCAAACTCTTCACATACTCTCATTTATTTTATTTAGCAAACTTAACAAATAGATAAATAAATAAGCTAGTGATACTTAGTTGGATACACGGGGGTGCTCTCCCCCAAGCTGGATGTTGACGTAGTATGTTGATGTTGCTGACTGGCAGTGAAGGCGTACTGCTCCTCCTAGAGTGTCAGGGATGATGGCTGTAGAGACAACAATACTACTGTTGAAGACAGCACTCCGACAGGGGGACAGAACATCCTTGTACCTGTTTAGCTCTTATTGATCCTTTAAATTCTGTGAAGCTTGTGGAACTGATTAAGCGTTAGTAATAAACCTCTAAGCCTTGGATGTCTAGAACCTTCTTAACATATAAACTTTTTTTAGCAGGATCTCGATATTTTTTCAATTTTTTATATTTTATGATATGCAGATAGAAAAAAAATATAACTAAGATGAAAACTTATTTTTATGCCACCATAGAGGATATCTTTGTGGGCTGTTGCACCACAAAATTATTCGCATGGGGCTTAGCATTTTCTAGATGTAATGCAAGACAAAATTATTTTCTTTTCTAATGCAGATGTAGCAAAGTAAATAGAATTGCTTATGCAAAAAGTAAATATGCTAAAGGGAAAACTTATGCAATGATGAAATGGGAAATATGGATAACTACCAAGTTACTTCCTTGGTGAGGGTTCGATGATTTAAGTCCTCTAAACAGGACCTCTTGTCATGTTTACTCCTTCGGTGCATCATTTGATCCCAAAGGTAGAGACCTTGAGAACTGCACCTCTTGTGTTGGCAACTCTAACGAAGGTGTTACCCATGTTCTTTGTTTGTCCAACAGTCTGAGGTGAACCTTTAATTGCAAGGCTAGTGGCATCTTGTTTAGTATGCATGTTGCAGGTTTAGAACTTTATTACTAGGGCACCCTGTGATGAAGAGTAGATGCTTCTAGTGGTCCTTTCCCTAGACCTTGTGTTGCACTTATTGTTTCTTCTCTGCAGAGGATTAATGGACAATACATACCCGAAGGAATATACAAATAATAACAAGGGTAGAGTTGTCATAAAGCTAATGGTCATATTCTATGCTACAGAAAAAAAATTAGATTGAACATTTTAATTAGCAAAGAACATTCACTCACCATTACTTCTCTTAAAGATTGATTTTACTTTGTCTTGAGTTTGATTTGTGTGTATGACATCTATAGAAAACATTCAAACTTATAGAGAGGGAGTAATTGCGAGTGGAAGGATTGCAAACGAGCGTGCCAGAGCGATGTAGGCTTGAGAAGAGGAAGAGCATTGCTAGATCATCATTAGAGGAGTCGGCGGCCTTCCTCCCCCAAGCTTGCTGTCACTCGTCACTGGAAGCCAAGTGTGACTATTGAACCATCCCTCAAAGTGTGTTGTAACTCCATGTTCTTAGACATTGTTCGTCCTCTGTTCTTAGTTCTGTCGAAGAGGGCTCTTGATTCTATGTCCATTGAGCCAACATCTCTTTTTTGCATTCTGCTTTTGTTGGACTGTCCAATTCAGGCTATGAGGATACAGACAGTTGCATGATCTTCTTTTGTTAACCATTCTTGATTTTTGTTGAGTCTTGGTTGACTAATTGATGTTCATTGGAGATGTAGACTTGAGTTCTTCCTTTTGTCTTCTAGCGGCATGGTGAAGAGTTGCAGTTAATGATACGTCATCCATCTTGATGATCAAGGAAGGAACTTCATTTATGTTTGTATGTAGGCTTCATCTCCAATGGCCTGGGGACATCATCTTGCAAATGTAGTTGTTCATGGTCTTCTTGGGCTTGGTTGGTAGTCAACCGTTGATGGTGATTGGTTGACACAAGGATGCATGCTTATCATTCCATTGTTGTCCTTGCTGCCAACGTGCAAGATGGTGTCTTCAAGAACAAAGAGAGCAGGTCTTTGATTGGCTAAAATGAGGTGAGTTGCACCTAGCTTCTCATTGGTGTCCTAGCTCGAGTTTGGGCTCAATGCTATGATGTCTTCAAAGTTGCTCATAGCATGTCGCCTTGTTCATCCACTTTCTTTGGGTGAGTGCTATTGATGTAGATCTTTCTTGTGGCACTCTTGTCTCCTTCTTTGTTCCATCAAGTTCTTCCTTGGATGATGAATGAGTTGTTATCTCCTTTGTGCGAAATTGTTGTCACTCTTTATCTCCATTATGAGTTTATCTCAAGACTTTCCCAATTTGATTTTAGAAGTTCTCCTGTAGGGCTTAGTCCAACAAAATATTCCAACATCTACTATAGCATACTATCGGCTCAAAGATCAACCTAGACACCACGTCTAATTTGATTTAGGAAGGCATTTTTAACCTAAGCACCACGCTTAATTTAAAAGCCTTTGGAAGTAAGATCACCACTCCTAAACTAGGCACCATGCTTCATTTAAGAGATGTATGAAACTACTCCAAACCTACACATATACTATAGCAAATGAAGGTAGCACACGAGCATTATAGAGATTTACTCAAATAGTGATAAAAGAGCATGATTGTTGTTTAGCAAATTAAGCATGTCTTAAAGGTAGTGACAACCAAGATAATATAGCAACATGGTAAGAGATGTATTTATGGAAGTATATCCCCCAAGCTTGACTTTGGCAAAAATCAAGATTAGATGAATGTAATTTAATGTTGCATAATGATTGGTTGGACATACCTTATATTTGTCGTTCCTTCAACCTTTTTGCTCCGAACCTGGAAAGGTTAGTGACACAAATACCCGAAGGAATATTTTCACAATTATAACTCTATGCTCATATCTCAAGGGTGGCGCAGTAGAAAGGTGAACACTCATGTCATGGTCTGGACTGCGCTTGTTTTAGGACACTAAGCTTGTCCTTGGGAAACCTTCAAGATGTGAATTGGTGAAGTGGTTTCCCCTCCAACACCAATCTAAGTTCACTATCTCAAAACACAACGAGATCTATAATATTTATGATAAGCATATGTGTCTACAACCACCCTTTCAACATCTCTGGAATGGGGAGCATGAGGGGGTTGAAGATCTCGTGTGGGTCAATGTGAGAGAGACTAAGTGAAGCAGGAAATTTCTCATACAACCATGGAATTGATGGGGTGTTTAAGAAGTAACTACTTTGCTCATTGAAGTCTCCATCATTTTCTACTTCCAAGAATGACTTGACATAAATGTCCAAAATTTCCCTTGGATCGTCTCTCGAATTGATCTCATCTAAGGCCTTATCCATCCATTCAATGGCAATAGCACATAGGTTTTTAATGCTCTCTAGCCATAAATGTTGCTCTTCACAATGGTCTTGATGATTCCTATGCATGGGATATCTAAATGGTTTTCTAGGATCATCGGGAGGTTCAGGAGAAAGAGCATAGAATGGGTCATAGGGGTCAAGGATGGGTTTAAAGATGGGTTCGTATTCTATATCTGATGTGGGCACAAAAGGAGAGAAGATAAAGGTGGTTTCTAGATGGCTTCGCTCTCCTTCTATGGCATCACTTGGTATACCATCCTTGAGTCTTTGTAAGTGTCCTTCATAGGGATTGGGTGTGAGACGCTTTCTAAGAGATCTCTTCTTGAGAAGATTTAAAGTGTATGTGCTAAAAGATCTCTTATGAAGCGGGAAGTTTAAACTCCTCCCAAAATCATCATCAAAAAGAATTTCTAAGGGTAGAATTACTTCTTCCCTTAGAGGGTTTTGGAGTACTACTAGTTTGGGATGGATAGCCAAATCATGTGATTGGAATGTTTGAAATATGGCTATGAAAACTTCCTCTTCTAGTTTGGGGGATGATTCCATCTCTACCCCTAGGATGTTATCATGAAGGCTAGTGCAAGGAGTGTGTCCACTAATAATAAGGACAAACCTTACTTCACTAATAGATAAAGAAAGGAAAACTCCTCCAAAAGCGGTATTATCAAGACCCATATAAAGATGTTGAAGAAGAACAGAGTCTTCTAAGACTAGGTCTAAACCTAAATTTATAGGAAAATTAAAAGATTCCCTAAGTAAAGCAAAAAGTTCATTACCAACTTGATTAGAGGATATGACTTTGGGTTCATTACCCTCTCCGGTTGAGGATAGGACCTTGGGTACATTACCCTCTTGATTAGAAGATAGGACTCTAGCTGTAGAAAAGGGTTGGCTTTGACTTATTGCAACCAAACATGGGTGTAGCTCATAGCTAGACGTGAGAATCGTAGGCTCTAGTGGCTCTAAGCTTGTGCTTATGGGTGCAAGATATTGGTGGATAGGCGTGCAATTTGTGTTATCCATAAGGATAGAAAAGAAAAGGCAAAATAAAAGAAAAAAAGATAAAAGTATAATACAAGGTTAAGCATGACTTAAGGTTATCTCAGCAGACCGTCTTTCTTCCCGGCAACGGCGCCAGAAATGCTTGTTGATACTAGATACGCACACGAAAGAATCAAAGAGAAATAATCCACAAGCGTATGGATATCGGTGAGCACTTCACCCGGGAGATAATTCTAGAGTATCGTTATTTATTTATCCGCTAGGAGAAAATGTGCATCTGACTAAACCAAGTCTATACTTAACTCCTAAGCTAGAAACAAGGTAATGAGCGATATAGAGAGAATTACTCAACAATCTTCCTCCAACCTATGGCAAGCTTTGTGACTATTGCTCTATGGGGGCACCTAAGAAAAAGAGACACCATAGAGGATGCTTAACCCTGGCACTTTGGGACCTACCTTACTTACTGACGGGAAGTGGGCTGCAAAGATAACAAAGGGACTGTCATCTCTCTCGCTACTACCATGGTTCCAGCCAGATAGGGAGCATCTACGAGTGAACCTAGCCCAAGCACCACACTTACGCTATGAACGATTACTCTATTTGAGATCTCTACCACGGTAACAAATAAAGTAAATCCGTAAACCCAAGAGCAATAATAACAATAAACTTACTAGTATTAGAAGTTGAATTATCGAATGATCTTGGAACCAAGCCTCGAGCGAGGAGACTTGATCCTATAGGTACAACTAGAGAGGAGACACCGACAAACCGGGCTTCCTCCAACTCTACCTCCACCCTACACTCTCTCTATCTATCTTGAATGCTACGCTCTAGGGAGGAGATCCATACACGGGACCTCTCTCACCTGATTCTCTCTGGAAATAATGATTTAGGGTTTCAAGGGATGCCTCCTCCAGGGGCTAGGGGCCCTCCTTATATAGCCCCTAGGATGCACCACAGCCGTCGGATCAAACTGACCTAAATCAACGTATTTTTATTCATCCTCAAAGGCAGTGGAACAGGGATCCGTGAGACTTGTTCTGATTTGTGGAGGTCATAGGGCGGGCACCCCTAGGGTGCGAGCGGGCCCGGCTTCGAAGCCCGATCCACTTCCCGTTTGGTCCAAAGCATTCTCAAACCTTCCTGATTACAGAAAATTGATCGTATCCCGATTATCTCTATGTAAACCTGCCATGTGGGCCTTCCTTGGTTATTTTCAGCTGACACCCTGCAGAAATAGACATTCACCAAAACTTGTGGAATTCTATTAGTATAACCCCTATTTCTAGATGGTGATCATGTTTTAATCCTTTCTCATGTTTAGTTGATGGTTAAAAATAGGAGTTATCTACCATCAACAGCCACCAAGCCATCTAGGAGGTGGCAACCTCCAAGAGTAACAAGCACCACCAGCTGCAACTTGATCACCAAGTGCCACTCGATGCAATCTCGCAATGCAATGCACCAGAATCACTCAGTCGTAATCAATTCTACTCTTGCAAGCACAAGTGAGTTGGAGGGCTCCCAAGCACACTCAAGCATGGACACTAAGTCCCCAAGGTGCTCAACCTTAGCCAAGCCCGAGGATCCCTTCCATTTATAGCCAAAGAGCCAAATAGAACTCTTGCCTAAAAGTTGGCTATGGGGGCTCTGGACCTAGGAACCGGACCGAGGGTCCAGGCCATCCATCACTAGGGTCTAGAACATAGGATCGCGCCACGTGTACTATCTGTTTGATGTAACACCCCAGGTGTTAGTCACAAGTTAACAATGACTTTGGACTCTAGTAAGTTATGTCAAGTGATAATTAGGAGCTCTAGTTCACAACCTCAGAAGTGGTAATGTAACTCTTGTGCTTAACATTAACTCTTTTCAAACCACGCATGAGTAGTGTTAATCATGTCTCCTTCATATGCATCACCTTGGTATGAGCATCTTGAATTCTTGTCCTAAGCATAAGCATGTTTGAATGCCTTTGTATGATAGTATGTAATGCTTTAATTTCTATGCAACCTTTTGTGGTGATGTTTGCCAATATAACCAAGTGTTGTTTGCTCACTTAACCAACCTAGAACCACTTAGTATCAAAAATGAGCTAGGGTTATATTGATCACTTAACCAACCTAGAACCACTTAAGTGTTAATGATATAGGAATCACCTTTTTCGTGATGCAAGTTTGACTTTAGTTGATCTATGACTTAGAGTGCTCTAATGATGTTTGACCTTAAATAAGAGTTGTAGTTTAGCTCAAGTGCAACAACCTTTGTTTAAGGACCAAGACCCAAATAGAGAGCCCAAGACTGAACCCTATGCTGTTCTGCATCTCCAAAAATCAGCAAAGTCTAGGAACTAAATTTTTTAGTTTCCCAGTTTCAAGTGGCTATCTTTGGAGCCTTATAGTTTCCAAACTAGTTCAAATCTAATCAAACTCCTTTAAGCAAAGTAGTAGTTCTCGTGTAGCTCTACAATAAAGACTAATTGGTTGAATCAACCATCAAACGGTTAGAGAGTTAGAGGATGAAGCCTTGGCCATTTGGATCGATAGGGAGACGCATCGTGGCTGACCGTGCATAGGAGAAATGCACCACGTGGCCCTCGCACCCGCTTGCATGCGTGTCGTGGTGCCCTGCTCGCCCATCTTGGATGCCCGGCACCCTTCGCTCTCTCTCACTCACTCTCCATATCTCACTCACTCTCTGTCTCGCTCTCGCTTGGCATGGAGGCCGAGCACGACTAGAGCACCACACCGCTATGGCCTTGCTTCACTAGGCCACCTCCCTGGCTGCCACCAGCAACCAGTTGGATGGGATTTGGCTGGCCTCCTCCATGTAATATTTCTACATGCTCAGGTTTTTCAGATCGAGGCTTAATTAATTGTTAAAGATCCAGGGTTCCATATGTGAATGTGTTTTCCTTTATCTGCTAATCTTTTTTGTTGTGCATAAACCGGCTGAAACTTTGAAAATGCATAACAATTCATAAAAATATCATAAAATGGAAAATGAAGATGTTTTGAAACCCTGGTGAGTAGATATGTGTAGTGGAGTCCACAATATGGCCTGTGTTAGTGCAAAGTTTTTGTTGTACATGTATATCTATGCTTGTTTAGGGTTTTCTATGTTTAATTCATATCAATTGTTGTATTGCTCCAAATGATGTGAACTTTTTATGCTAGGTTATTTATGTGATGCTTGTGCTATGGTAAAAATTTTAGCTTCATTGGATGTAGTATGACTGAGCTTTTGATTTAACATGTTTAGTGCTTGTTAAATGGGTTATAAATAATATACATGTGTAAAAAGGGAAAAGATGGTTCCACTAGCTTTGTATGATGTTGTTGTAACATAAGAACACTTAACATGACCGTGCTTTTACAGAAAATGTTGAATTATAGATTTATCTTGCTCTCACATGCTTATTGCAATAAAAACTTATTTTGATTATAGCAATTAATTCATAAAACCTGAGCATGTAATATTTCTACAGTAGTTATGTTTTGATGTTACCTTTCACTTGTGAAAATTACAAGTCCAAATTAGTTGTTTGTAATGTCACCTAAAATGAATATATATGTTTTAATATATATAAGTTAATGAAAGTTAATGGGGAAAATGCTTAATTGATGTTTGTGATGCTATCCATGTCGGTTGATAGTGAATGGTTGCTGATCACCATGCTTGTGGTGATTCTAAGCTTGGTATGTTACATATGTGTTGCGATACTATAATTAAGTTGTATGTTGATCTCTGCAAAAGGATAGTAATTAGTGATATAATTATCTCCATCCATGAAACTTGTGATGCTCAATTGCTTACACTAACTTAGAGATCTTGTTGAGTTATGTTAGTTTTAGTTAGACCTTGATATCGCTTGCACGTGTGCTCTCATGTTAATATAACAACTAATAATTATGTATATTATGCAAGTCGATAACCTTTGCTTTAGCTCCAGATGAGATGATCATTGTGTGAATGTTGAGGATGTTTATGTGTGGAAAGACCAGCCCCTAAATCACCTTGGGCCAGGTTACCTTTCTTTATGTGTTGCTCATGTTTGCTACTCGGTAAACAAGTGTCCAGTAAATGGAAATGAGAGATAAGCATCACATTGTGACCTCCATGCTTAGAGACATGTTTAGTGTGCTTTTCATGTTATCTAGAACTAAGTCTAATTAACTATGTTAATACTAAGTTATGGTCTATGTAATTAGTTGTACATGTATGATCTCATTAGTGAACCAAGTGGAGAACTTGTTTACACATGCAAGCTGAAATGGCTTCTATACCTGTTTCTGTTGTGTTGGTAATTTCATGGTGATAATGATGTTTTCTATGAATGTGGTTAATACAAAAGTTGTAGTAACTCCCTCATCTTGGGTGTCCTCAAATTTCGTGATTTTAGGACCATAGGTCTTAGAGTTATAGATTTTACAATCTCCCTGTCAGGTTTTGCTTGCTCTCTGTGTAGTGCTGCCTTGTTGTACCTTTTGACTAAGATAACTTGTGAATCACCTCTTGATGACAACTAAATAGTTGTAGTACTTTTTATAAGCTGTCCAAAATGTTACATAGCACAGATTTTGGTGGTATATAACTCTAGATATAAATGTCTAAAGCTTAATGCTAAAATCTGTCCAAGTCTAGACAAATTTGCTTCTGCGTATTGTTTAGTCTTGTTAACTGTTGATTCATCTTAAGATGATAATAAAAAAGTTATAGATAACTTAATAGGCTTTACATAAAGTTAAGAATTATATTTGTTAAATGTCTAGAACTTCAGATATACATTTCCGAAGTTCATGTTAGTTTTTTGTCCTCGCTGTGCAGTTCAGCTTCCTTGTGGTTTTCAACATGGTTAACTAATGAATCAGCTCCAGGTGTAAATAACAAAATTGTAGAAAATTCCCTAAGCTTTCTATAAAGTCTAATATCACAATTGTGGGATGTCTAGATCTCTAGTTATGACTAAAACAAGTGACTATTGTCCTGTTGTCTAGAACCAATGTGTAGCAATAATTTTGTTATGCTTGGTAGAGCTAATTTGCTTGAAATATCTAATGAACATGTATCTTACTTAAGTCATATAACTTGCTGGTTGTGTAATGTTAACCTTATTTAGCTTGTGCTAGCTAAGTGCCTTGTGATAGCTTAACTTAAGTTGCCTTGTTAATATATACTTAGTGTTGCCTTCTTATCATCCTAGCATGATAGGTTTGTGTGATAGCCAATTGAAATAACTTACTCTCTAGTGCTTAATAAGTCAATATGGTGTGACCTTGTCCTTGTCATGTATGCCTATTGCAATGCATCATGAGTTGCTTTCTATGCATTCATACATCTGCATTGTGCATCTCATCTAGGTGCGCTAGGTGTACAAAGTGACGAGCTGACGAACATGATGTTGGTGCAGGACCCAAAGATGGTGTTTGGTGGACCTAACCTGAAGATGCTCACCTAGAGAGTGTCATCTAACAAACACTAACCTAATGTTGGATCCTAGGAAAGCCCCGAAGCATTATAAGCCTCCTACCCTCTCTTTTAACATGCACTTGAGTATAATCTTGTATTGTGCATTCGGTTGATAGGAGTTGGATGAAACCATTGTTGCATGACTTACCTTGTCCATTATATATATATACATGTACCCTTACTAGTATGAGTAGGCCGATCTATGCTTAGCCATGCTTAAACCTGTAGAAGTCAGGTGATTTTCTATCACCTACGAGATATAGGTGGATATCTGGTCATAGTTGGCTATATTTGCTATCGTGGAAAAGAACCATGTGATGTTATATAAATGGAGACCGGGTGGGATCTTGTATGTTGATGCTGATATGACTTATGTTGATCCCGTCTGTGTCGGTTAAGGACCATACCGTTGTTCGACCTTGCTCGAGATTGAACACAGCCTTTCACTTAGCTGGCCAGAAAAGTCATTCCGACCGTGAAGCCAAGTAGCTCAATTCGAGCTGGAAGTTGTTATGATGCCACGCACACTGGAGGGAAGGATGTATGTGCGGGGACACGGATACGAACTTGGACACACCATTGTCTGAACATCTTGGCTTCCGGTTGGTCCCTGAGTGTGTGGCTCAGATCAAACCCATGACTATTAATGAATTGTACCAAAGGTGACCTAAGGCTGCCTTCGCGCGGAATGCCTAGGTTTTTGGGTTTTTGTTATGGATTTTTGCCCAGCTGATTGCAATCAATTCGAATCACTGTCTTTCCCGGATAGTGAGAAACATGAGTGAGCTTCCAACATTCGTAGTAACATGTTTATGGAATATGATGGTTATACTGATTATATGATAAACTGGATATGGTTACTACTATGATGCCTAATTATCAAGTGATTGATATAGAACAGATGCAAACTTTTCCTTAAATAGCTTCACTAAACTTGATGCTAAATATTGAATAAAATATTGAAAATAAGGACTTATGATAGTAATGCTCTTTTGCAAAGTTATGCTATCCAACTATCTCCATCAAATAAGCCTTGCATATCTTTTAGAGTCTTTTTATTTTTCTCCTATCAGGTAAGTCTAGCTGAGTATATTCCAGTACTCAGGGTTTTATCCTACCATGTTGTAGGTGAAGTTCTCGACCTGCTGAAGGTGGTGACTAAGTGCGGTGCTCTCGACGACTCCATATTTATTTCTCATCTACATCCTTTTGTTGGAGGATGTTATTTAAGCTAGCAATATATTTCAACTTTTGATACTGTAAGCATTTCAAAGCTATGTTTCCTCTAATTAGATTTGAACTCAGTATGTATTATTTATTTGTGAACTCAATTGTAATATTATTTCCACTGCAAACTCCATGTATGTGATGTGTATTTGCTTAATCTATTATGGTCTTGGTTGTGATGTGGATTTACCGAGGTCTTTCATGACACTCGGCGGACTACCGGATGTATATAAGTGAAAGTGTGTGTGCCAACGTATAAGTGGTGGGAGTCGTACTTGATCTTGTATAAATTAGGCAGTTCTGTCATAGTTGGCATCGAAGCAAGGCTAAGCAGAATACTGTCATGTACATAGTTTTTTAAAACAAAATTTTTGTTTTGAAAAGCCTATTTGACTAAAAAATTAGCTATAGGGAAGTTTCTCAAATCTAATTTTTAAAACTATGCTACGACAAACTTCAGTTAAGCCCAATTAAGGACTTTTAGGTGACAATAAGTAAACTAACTTTACAGTGTATGTATGGGTGGGTTTACTTTCTGCAATTTACTTCTTGCAATTTAAATTCGCATGCATCGTTGCACCTACGCCCAGGTTAGAAGGTACGGAACCACTAGCTGTCGAGTGGCACCGATAGATTGCCCTATCACACGGCACGATAGGCATGGGATATCGCATGGCGCCGATATCTGTGGCTTGCCGCATGACAAGCCAGCAACTTCTCACCGGTGATGAGAACGGGATGCTTCCCTCAAGAAGTGGCCTACTTGAGGTGCAATCCATATAGCAATATATGGGATGTAAAATTCTATTGTCCATGCAACATGGAATCACATGGGTGCCATTGATCTATATTGGTAAATGGTAATATATGTTGGGGTGGGTTGTGATGTGAATTTTATATAGGTACACTAACCACGAATGCGTAGTTTGAATATAGTTGATTACTAGTTATATATCGAGAGAGTACGTGTTATGCCACCAAAATAGAATGTGATTGCCACCTTAGGTTGATAATTTTGTGAGGACAAATAGAATGAGCATGCATTATGATTGTTTCTTGTGCATAAATATACTCTCCTTATCCTTGTTCTATAATAAGTAACTTGTTCCAACTTATGATAAATGTGATGTTATCTCTCTTGTGTGAAGAAAATGTGCTAGTCTTGTAAATTCCATAACTTGAGCTAGGAACATCCAATTTGGCTAAAACCAATTTGGTTAGTTTTATCTTGAAATTCTCTACCTAATAAAACCATAAAACTTGCTATTTGGCAACTTTTCAAATGCGGTATCTTTTATCTTTGAAATATGCTCTTTACACTTGTAAAATGTGAAAAGGGAGCTAGGAGTGTCCAAAAATTGTGATTCCAGATTGGTTATATTTTTTACATGCACTAGCTAGAAAAAATAATAACCTACTTTTTGAATGCCTTTTCTGTGCTGTATTGTTTTAACCTTCTTTCATGCTTGTTTTCCTGCAAAAATAAGTATGGGAGTTATATGTATCCAAAATTGGTGGAACTAATTTTCATAGCTTCCTAGTGACATACTTAATGCAAGAAAAATATGAAATATGATGTTTAACCCTGTTAAGTAGGCTGAACTTATTTAAGTTTGTTTCAACTAGTCTATCTTGTCTTTTATGTCTAGGCAGTTTTAAATATCCAACAAGTTGTTGAATGCTTGTTTGAACTGCTGTAATTTTCTCAGAATTTTATCGGCATAGGAAATAGCGGTTCTTTGTTTCACTTTGTTTGATAAGTAAATTGATAAATGCTTGTAAACAATTTAATTGGGTTGCAACCTTAACTTTTCTAGCATGTTTAGGATGTATCCAACTGCTGTAATTTTTGTAGGCATGCAGATTTCTGTTTGGGTGTAGTTCTTCAATTTTCTGGCTTGCTATCTATGTAACTAGGCTAGTTTTTTTTATCTTTCCTATGATTTGCATGTGTTGTGGTGTGTCTATGTATTCCTATTGTTATGCTGCACATGCCCAAAACTAGTTGCTAGAAGTAAGTCAAAACTTGTCTGCTCTATCAGAGAAGGGATATACACCTACTCAGTAAAAAGAATACAAAAGATAAGAACACCATGTTTTGCATGTTTATGTGTGGTTGTGTTGCTGTAGATGAATGCTATGTTTGTGAGCACCCCTATGTTTGCATCATGTCATTCATGCCATTCCCTTGTGCATTCCTTTGTACATATGCATATGAATCATTCGATCCAAGGTTAATCTCTCTCTCTCTTTTCATCTTAGTCTCATGATCTTTTGCTGATGAATCATGTCTTGCCTTATTGGCTAAATCTCAAAATATTTATTAGCCTTGACCTCATGTTGCTACCCAACCAGACCCAATCCCATGTTGATCATCGATCAGGAAATCTCCTTGGTGGACATAAGGCATATGTGGAACTAAGCAAGAGTCTCATGTTCAGTTGTCTTCGATAATTAATCTATCTTGTGCCACGTTTTTGTCCTTGGACCTCCTCCTTGTTGCCTTAAAACCTTGTTACCATCTTTATTTGCTACCTGACGAGATCCTAACATATGAGTATGTTAAGCTCGACCGACCCTTCCAGGATCGCCCAGGGGCTCAAGGGCTATACCCATCAGGTACGCTCACGCGTACCCTCAGGCCAAAGAGTCTGGCCAAGCCCAAGTGTAATCGCCACCATCGCTCAGGGCTCGGGGGCTCGACCATGCCTTAGGCTCCCGATCAATGGGAGCTTGGACCCGCTTCTTAGCCTCCTCCCGGCCTTGGGTGCTAGCCAAGGCCTGGGCATAAGAAGACACGCCCTGAACCACAAGGCTCAAGGGCTCCCCGGCGCTACCCCTAGGGCATGGCTCTATCAACCGCTCCCTTGACAGGGTCACGCACGGAGCGTGACACAAGAAGACAAGTTCCTCTGTGGCCTCCAAGGGCTTAGGAGCTCTCGGGCCCATACATCAGCCGCTCGAGTCGACCTCCTCGCTACCAAGAAGTCTCTAGAAGGTGCACCTAGGGGAGGCCAGTCCACGCCAACACAGCCTGACACTTAGCGTGTCAGAACAGAGCAGTCGGATGATGCCCAGGGATTCTTCAGCTCCACAACATAGCCACGGTCCACAAAACACCGCTGCAAGACCCTCTTGGACTCCGGCGCATGTAGACTATAGGCTTAGCTCTCCAAACTGCCATGTACCCGACCTATCTCGGTATATAAGGGATAGGTCGGATCCTAAGAGGGGGAAGGACGATCTGAGATAGATCATTCGCATCCTCATCATTCTGCTTGAGCTTTGTGCCGAGAGTAGAGCAACCCAGAGAGGGGCACCGAGAGCTCCTCCACTGATCCATCGTCTTCCTCCTCTCTAGCGAGGGGGAAGGCTGACCAATGGTGAGGCAACTTTAGGATTAGCACCAAGCTATCCCCCTACTAAATCTCTCTCCTTCTCCTATACACTCTATTGTAACCCCCCAATTTTGGGTTCTCTTAAGTAGAAGGATCATCAACTATTGGATATAGGGCATCGATTGTCTCTAACTAGGATAAATAGTTGCATCCTCTCTGTGATTCTTGTGTTCTTGAGTCCACCCGAGCCACCGGAGACATGTACTCTGACACTACCTCGAACAACAATGCTTGCCATGGTTGTGACCCCATGACACTATCCATCCTTTTGCATAGTGCTTGTTCAACAGCCCAATCTATGCCACTTGAAATTTTACTTTGGTTGTGTGATCGGTAATAGTGTTATGATTAGCGACCATGATGAAACCGGGAGCCTCCTGTGGTGTGTGACACAAGGTTGTGCTTCTCAACACGCACTGGTATCGAGGTTGCTAGTCATGATCCATTGCAGAACTACACTGATGTGTTATCTTCTTGTGGGCTTTTTCCTTAGTTATCTCTCTGTATCACTCTGAAGATCCATATATCAGACTAGATATGGTAGGACTTCCTTTTGACATTGAAAAGAGGATAACCTTTGAAGAATAGGTCACCGACATAAATATTACAGATTGCAAGAGGTGGTAGACAAATGCTCTTTGGTATCTATGAAGGCCATGTCTCACGAAAGCTTAGGCATACTCGAGATGTCATTATCTTGGATTCCTCCCAAAGTAACGCTGCTTTGTGGGAGTGAATGAAGGAAATTCTTTAGACCAGAGTAACTACAAAACCACGCGGAAGCTCACAAAGTTTTCCTATCCCTATAACCTCTTTGGTGTTCAAAAATTTTAAGTAACCTTGTGCTAGCGCAACTGTTGAAAATGGATGACATGCTTCTTTTTCCTTAAAAGTCTTTTGCTTCGAATCTCGGGATGAGATTCTATTAAGGGGGAGGGTTGTAACACCCTAGGTGTTAGTCACAAGTTAACAATGAGTTTGGACTCAAGTAAGTTATGTCAAGTGATAATTAGGAGCTCTAGTTCACAACCTTGGAAGTGGTGACATAACTCTTGTGCTTAACGTTAACTCTTTTCAAACCAAGCATGAGTAGCGTTAATCATGTCACCTTCATATGCATCACCTTGGCATGAGCATCTTGCAAACTTGTCCTGAGCATAAGCATGTTTGAATGCCTTTGTATGATAGTATGTAATGCTTTAATTTCTATGCAACCAATTGTGGTGATGTTTGGTAATATAACCAAGTGTTTTTTGCTCACTTAACCAACCTAGAACAACTTAGTATAAAAATGATCTTGGGTTTATATTGGTCTTTGAGCCTAAAAATGCTTCTAAGTGTTAATGATCTAGGAACTAAATTTTTTAGTTTCCCAGTTTCAAGTGGCTATCTTTCAAGCCTTGTAGTTTGCAAACTAGTTTGAATCTAATCAAACTTTTTTAAGCAAAGTTGTAGTGCTCCTGTAGCTCAACAATGAGGACTAATTGGTTGAATCAACCATCAACCAGTTAGCGAGTTAGAGGAGGAGGCCTTGGCCGTTTGGATCGACATGGAGCCACATCGTGGCCGACCGTGCGTAGGAGAAATGCACCACGTGGCCCTTGCACCTGCTCACATGCATGCCACGGCACCTTTTTTGCCTGTCTTGGATGCCCGGTGCCCTTTTCTCTTGCTCACTCGCTCTCCATCTCTCTCACTCGCTCTCTCTGTCTCTCTCTCGCTTGGCATGGAGGTCAAGCACGAGCAGAGCACCATGCCGCTATGGCCTTGCTTCTCTAGGCCGCCTAGCCCCAACCAGCTCCACTGCCACCGTCTACGCACTAGCAAACCTCGTCGCCTCATCCTCATTTCGCACTGCTTCATCGTCATGTTGTCATTATGGCCGCAGGTGCCGCCTGCTGCCATGGCTGGGCCGCTGCTGGTTGCAGCCAGCCGAGCTAGGGCCAGGCGCGGCCGTGACTAGGGTCGAGCGACCCTCCCTAGCTGCCACTGGCAACCAATCGGATGGAATTTGGCCAGCCTCCTCCGTCTCCCGCTCCATTCATGCCTAGAGAAGAAAGAAGGGGAGATAAAGAAATAGAAACTATTTCTTGGTTCCAGATGCTTAATAGCCAGAGAGAAGGTTTTTCAGATCGTGGCTTGATTAGTTTGTTAAAGATCCATGGTTCCAAATTCAAAAGTGTTTTCCTTTATCTACAAATCTTTTTTGTTGTGCATAAATCGGCTGAACGTTGAAAATTCATAGCAGTTCATAGAAATATCATAAAATAAAAAAATGAAGATGTTTTGAAATCCTAGTGAGTAGATCTATGTAGTAGAGTCCACAATATAGCATGTGTTAGTGCAAAGGTTTTGTTGTAGATGTATATACTTGTTTAGGGTTTTCTATGTTTAATTCATATCTTTTGTTGTATTGCTCCAAATGATGTGAAATTTTTATGCAAGGTTACTCATGTGATGCTTGTGCTGTGGTAAAATTTTTAGCTTCATTGGATGCAGTATGACTGAGCTTTTGATTTAACTTGTTTAGTGCTTATTAAATGGGTTATAAATAATATACATGTGTAAAAAGGGAAAAGATGGTTCCACTAGCTTTGTATGATGTTGTTGTAACATAAGAACACTTAACATGACCGTGCTTTTACAGAAAATGTTGAATTATAGATTTATCTTGCTCTCACATGCTTGTTACAATAAAAACTTATTTTTATTGTAGCAATTAATTCACAAAACCTGAGCATGTAATATTTCTACAGTAGTTATGTTTTGATGTTACCTTTCACCTGTAAAAATTACAAGTCCAAACTAGTTGTTTGTAATATCACCTAAAATGAAGTTGTATGTTGATCTATGCAAAAGGATAGTAATGAAAGTTTAATGGGGGAAATTCTTAATTGATGTTTGTGATGCTATCCATGCTGGTTGATAGTGGTTGGTTGCTAATCACCATGCTTGTGGTGATGATAAGCTTGGTATGTTACATATGTTGCGATACTACAATTAAGTTATATGTTGATCTATGCAAAAGGATAGTAATTAGTGATATAGTTATCTCTATCCCTGATACTTGCGATGCTCAATTGCTTACACTAACTTGGAGATCTTATTTAGTTATGTTAGTTTTAGTTAGACCTTGATATGGCTTGCACGTGTGCTCTCATGTTAATATAACAACTAATAATTATGTAGCTTATGCAAGTCGATAACCTTTGCATTAGCTCTACTTTGGATGAGATGATCATTGTGTGAATATTGATGATGTTTGTGTGTGGGAATACCAGCCCCTAAACCACCTTGGGGCTGGTTTCCTTTCTTTATGTGTTGCTCATGTTTGCTACTCGGTAAACGAGTGTCCAGTAAATGGAAATGAGAGATAAGCATCACCTTGTGACCTCCATGCTTAGAGACATGTTTAGTGTGATTTTCATATTATCTGGGACTAAGGCTAATTAACTATGTTAATACTAAGTTGTGGTCTACGTAATTAGTTGTACATGAAAAAAGTGGAGAACTTGTTTACACATGCATGCTGAAATGGCTGCTATACCTGTTTCTGTTGTGCTGGCAATTTTGTGGTGATAATGATGTTTTCTGTGAATGTGATTAATACAAAAATTATAGATAACTCCCTCATCTTGGGTGTCCTCAAATTTTGTGATTTTAGGACCATAGGTCTGAGAGTTATAGATTTTACAATCTCTCTGTCAGGTTTTGCTTGCTCTCTGTGTATTGCTGCCTTGTTGTACCTTTTGACTAAGATAACTTGTGAATCACCACTTGATGTCAACTAAATAGTTGTATTACTTTTTATAAGCTGTCCAAAATGGTAGGGAGCACAGTTTTTGGTGGTATATAACTCTAGATATAGATGTCTGAAGCTTAATGCTAGAATCTGTCCAAGTCTGGACAAATTTGCTTCATCGTATTGTTTGGTCTTGTTAATTGTTGATTCATCTTGAGATGATAATAAAAAAGTTATAGATAACTTAATAAGCTCTATATAAAGTTAATAATCATGTTTGTTGGATATCTAGAACTTCACATATACATTTCTAAAATTCATGTCAATTTTCTGTCCTTGCTGTGCTGTTCTGCTTCCTTTTGGTTTTCAACATGGTTAACTAACAAATCAGATCCTGGTGTAAATAACAAAATTGTAGAAAAATTCCTAAGCTTTTCAAAAAGTTTAAGATCACCTTTATGGGATGTCTAAATCTCTAGTTATGATGAAAACAATCTATTGCTGTGCTGCTGTCCAGAACCTGTGTGTAGCAATGATTTTGTTATGCTTGATAGAGCTAATTTGCTTGAAATATCTAGTGAACATGTATCTTACTTAAGTCGTCTCTAACCTGTTGGTTATGTGATGTTAAGCTTATTTAGCTTGTGCTAGCTGAGTGCCTTATGATAGCTTAACTTCAGTTGCCTTGTGAATAGATACATAGTGTTGCCTTCTTATCATCCTAGCATGATAGGTTTGTGTGATAGCCAATTAAAATAACTTACTCGCTAGTGCTTAATAATTCAATATGGGGTGACCTTGTCCTTGTCATGTATGCCTATTGCAATGCATCATGAGTTGCTTTCTATGCATTCATACATCTGCATTGTGCATCAAATATAGGTATGCTAGATGTACAATGCGAGGAGCTGACGGACATGATGTTGGAGCTAGACCCGAAGATGTTGTTTGGTGGACCTAACCTAAAGATGGAAGGACTAAGCAAGTACTAGGATGGGAGATGCTCGCCTGGCGAGTGTCATCTAACAAACACTGAGCTAGTGTTGGATCCCAAGCAAACCCCAGAGTATTCTAAGCCTCCTACCCTCTCTTTGAAGATACACTTGAGTATAATCTTGTATTATATATATATATATACTAGTGGCTGGCGCGCGCCTTCGCGCGCTAATGCGGGCACAAATTCAAAGACATACAAACGTATACTAGACATTGCATGGCATGCAAAATCTAGGATAACACAGTAATGTGTTCAACCTTAACTGTACAGATATTATACATGGAGGTAATTATGCAGTGTTCGGTAGGAGTTTAGCAGCACATGTTTTTAGGCCTTCTTGTATACAGAGAAAGACCTGTGGTTTGCTAAACCACGATATGCAGTAGGCATATCAAAGCATTACAGTTTTTTGGGTCCAAATATAGTAAAAATCACGCGCCGTTGCGTGCGAACAAAGTATGGTTGATATATAGAAAAAATATACATATAATGTTTGGTTCATTGTCAAAAAATGAGATAAAAGCGGTATCCAAATACATAGATACATAAAGATTCAGTATAGTACATAATAGACGGTGTGTTAACATATGGATAGAATTATGTGGCATAGAATTGGTTAGTCGCAGACATAATATACAAACACTGAATAGTTTTTTTGGTTTAATTTTCACAAAGGGTGCCATTTTCTCTAAGGAGTCGTTATATGTACCATCCTGAGATTGTGAGGCGACGATCAAGGTCTCTGACATAGCAAATCTAACCCTTTCCATTTGCTTCATCCACCATAGTTGTGGGGCACCGGGATGGGGTATGTACTGCACAACAGATAAATAGGCATACTCTGACCTGGTAAAACTTCATAGCATCTTCAATTAGAGAAATTAGAAACTATCAAATCAAATAAATAACCAAGAGAATGTGAGATTATATCATTGACCTTATAATTGTGGAATTGTTGGTTTGATTTTTGTAGACAAAGTGGCAAATTGAAGGCAATAATGGGGTATGTGCAGGGAAATATAGCAATGTCAATTTCAGTTTAAGATCTGCTAAAACTAAACATATATGTGATTTTAGATCCCTAAGGCAATATTTGAAATGGTAGGAAATATATGGCATGTAAATTTGAGGCAATGCTTTTGTTTCTTATCTTTGATGCCAAAGATGAAATCACAATAGTAACAGAATATCATGTAGAAACTGATTCATTTTTTGTTTACCTCCCATTGCTTGATGACAACCAGTCTGAGATGTGCAGACATCTCCCTAGTCTGAGATCTGCAGCCATTTAACCGGGCAGGAGTTCCTTATGAGTCCATCATCATTAGCATTCTGGTCTCAGGACTGGAGAAATTTCAATTAGATCATTGGACCATTCCTTATTAAATTCATATGAAAGTTTCTTGTTTTATCTCATACCTAGCAGAATGCAAGAAAAAGCAAAATGGTGACATTAGCAGCTATCTAATTTGCTCCGAACCAAAGGAAGGGTAGGTCTTAGTTCAAGCCAGTTGTAATCATCGCACGCGAGGGCAAAGCTTTATGATCAGAAGACCTAGTCATTCTAACCAATAGGCCAACATTCTAAAAAAGAAGGCATGTAACCTGAAATAGCACACACAAAAGTAAAAAATAAGCATAAGACGAGGCATGAATGGACTAACCAAATGTTGGAGGACTCAGGTGCAAAGGACCCACCTAGACCTTAATCTCAGATGTTTAAGACTTGCATACAGCTTAGGAAAAAATAGCTAATTGGGCATCAAAAAAAGAATGAGCACTGGCAGCAGATTACGGCAAAGAGGAAGGCTATGATGATAGCTATGTTGTATATGGGCATATGGAAATGTAATAGCTATTGATTCATGCAGCAACGGGATGTTACTCAGAAATAGAGATATTTGTGAATCCTAGCAGTAATTGATTCAGGTAGCAACCGGATGGTACTCAGTAATGGTAATAGTTGTCAATCCTATTGGGTCCCCTATTAGTTTAGGGGGGAGGAAAATGACCTGACCATAATCAATCAATGTAGTGCTTTCATCCATTTTGTAAGGCATTGTCTTAGAGAAAATCTTCGTTGCAGATATCTTCTTGGTGCGAGTCTACAAACAGTTGGAATTATGGGGAAATATGAACCATAAATATCCATGCCTTTTTATAGACCACATATTTATATATTGTATTACTTGAAATATATAGTACACAGAAAATAAGAAAAGAAAGTAAATTTGGATAAATCAAAGGTACTGAATGTATAGCAAGCAATGAATTAACGACAGTGCATGATCCAAACGTAGAAGAACCATCTGTTACCTTCCGGGGATGCGCCATGAGTGGTTCTTGGAGGACCTGCACATTTAGATTTTCCATTTGCTGATGTTGAGGTGGTGGAGACATAGTGTTCTGAAGAATGGTACCTGTACACTTACTTATTACTGCAAAAGGAGTAACACCCCCTAAGGGCACCTGGATATATAATAAGAGAGTAAAACAAATTAGCAAGTATTTCAAGAAAAAGGAACTACTCATTTAGATTCGTAATAAAACCAGCATGCACATAAGCTCAAGTAGTCTCTTCACCGAAAAGAAAAGAAAAGAAAAGAAAAGGAAAGGAAAATAGACAAAGTAACTTCTATCTGTGCATTCAAGCAAATAAACAGTAGTAAGAAACTGAGTCATCTAGAAAAGGCTTCAGTAGAAATAGTTTGTTTTAAGTCTGAAGTTAAACCTGGAATGACTGAATGAATAGCATTGGTAAAGATGGAGATCTATACATAAAAACATAGAAGTTGCTGACCTAACTAAAGACAGGGGGAAGATGATTATTATATTCTGACAATCCAAATATTAAAGTTGATGTTCTCATAATCTAACGAAGCTGATGTTCATTACAAAAATGGAATATGGTGCGATCATATTCTCCTGGATAATTGGTTTATGTAAGATCAATGTAGAATAAATCGTTACTATAAAAGCCTAGGGTTTTTGGTTTTAAGCATACAATCAATTGAAATTGTTCTATGTCAAAAAAATAAACCTCCATGGACTGAGATGAATTAGAATGTATGCCTGCTCCTGGGTTTTCCTTGTGCCGTTCCCCAAAATATCATGCCCCTATAGGTGGCTTTTATCTGAGGAGGGAAGGGAGGGGGATGGAAGGGAGAGCAGCAGTTGCAGCATGGGTCACCAGGATGGAAAATTGTCAAAAATGAAATTAGACAAGAGAAAATAAAATGCGCGAAAAAGGGAGGAAGGAAGAAACTAAATGGATCATACATCAACCTAGTAAAAGAAAGGAATTTTTTTGTTTGGCTCTATGCATATCCTTTTATTAAATATAAATTACGAAAAGCACAGACCGCTTTCAGTCTCTTACAACACAAGGGTCAAGCAGTGTATTCAGAAAGAAAGAGTCTTGATAGTTGATACATACTTGCATAGGCGGGCAGGCCGGTGACAACAATAAAAAAAACCTCGATAGGCTTGGTGATGCAGCTTTCCATACAACGGGTGAAGAACCAGAGAGCGCTACAGAGAACCAACATTCAGACAGAAACAATTTACAGTTCACTAATATAAATATGTAGATAACATTTTATCGTCCCATAAATTAGCGGAAGCATTTTCCAAATATTGAGGTCTCGATAGCATTGTAAGTCCATTTGCAAGCGTATATATTTTTTAAAATACATTTACCTTTATATGAGAATGTGTGTGTTGGAAAGAGTAGTGGAGGTCTGCTATGATGCTGTGAACTCCGAAGCTTAAATGCTTTAGCCTTGTTGCAATGCATACAGCTCAAGGTTTTCTTCCTGGAGGTTTACAGAAAATGATAACCAGAAGAACTACTGTGAAGTGTGGAAGTCCCTAGTTTGGTTTTGGCTAATTGATGAAACCTAGGACTAACCATTGTATCTAAGTGGATGATTTAGATAAAGGTGGTCATTGAATATGAGACACGACATTAACTCATATGACCAAGATGATGAAGACCGAAATGATGCTTGGCTCGATGGACCGGTTGTGAGGGTGAAGGGCAAGTCGAGGCTTCGAAGCGAAGGACTATGCGATGGTGAAGCTTGAGCAAGACTTGGCGCCGACGGACCAATGCAACGGTGAAGAGCAAGTGAAGTCAAGGTCGATGGATCAAGACGGTCATGTGATGATATGAAGTGGATCATATCTTTTGGAGAAACAAAATGGGCTCAAGGCAAAGGTATAACCATAGGGCCATTTTGTTTTGCACTCAAGACACCATAGAGGGTGTGAGTGGTTTAGGATCGATAGCCAAACTATTAAGAGGGGAAGTCTTATCGGTTATTCAATGCACGGGTGCCACTAGGTGAATTCATGAAGTGCATTGCATGTAGGGCCTAGTGAGCTAACTGGAAAACCTTCAAAAATGATTATGAAAATACTAACACACGTGCACAAGGTGGTGATCACTTGTTGGTGTTGGCACATTTGCGAAGGCGTTGAAGGGTTTTTGGGAACTTGAAAATGCCTATTTTCCACTACGCCGGAAGTCGGAAAAGTAACGGAGGCGAATGGAGGTCACAGAGGTGACCGGACGCTGCACCGGACGCGGTCATGGTATGACCGGACGCGTCCGGTCAGTACAGCGTAGACGCGGGTGTTAGGGTTTGTAACCGGCGCGTCCGGTCACTCGCGGGACCTGCGCGTCCGGTCAGTCGCCCAGAGGGAACTGAGTTTCGCAAGGACGATCAGACGCGTCCGATCATCGAGGGAGCTTACTGGACTCTAACCGGATACGGGCACTGTCGCGTCCGGTCGTTGCGAGGGGCGCGTTCGGTCGTTACTTCGCGGGCGCGCGATGTTGTGCGATCGGCGCGTTCGGTCGTTGACTGGAGCGCGTCCGGTCACTCGGGACCGGCGCGTCCAGTCGTTCTGAGAAGCGTGTCCGGTCATAGGGTTTGACCATTGGCGCAGTGACCGTTGGAGGATCGGACGCGGTTGAGCGCGTCCGTTCAGTTATGACCGGCGCGTCCGGTCATCCCGAAAAGACCCAGTGAAGGGGTATAACGGCTCTATTTGGATGGGATGCTTATAAATACTTGTTGGCCAGCCCTTGGGGAGGTAACTCGTGATTTCTAACATACTTGTGCATCCTTTGAGCTAGAGCATCTCCTCCCACTCATCTCTCTTGCTTGATTGCAAATCAAAAGTGAGATTGAGTGATCCCAAAGTGCATTGCATAGCTTGAGGGCATCTAGTGGCACTTGTGGGTGGTTTAGCCGGTGGATTTCTTGTTACTCTTGGAGAGTACCGCTCCTAGCCGGCTTGGAGATTGTTGGAGGCGTTGGCAAGAGAAGGTGATTGTTCTTGGCCACCTTCGGTTGATTGTAAGAGGTTCTTGTGCTTTCCTCGGCGGAGTGCCAAAAGCAACTCTATTACATTGTGCATGTCATTGAGTTACCTCACTTGAGAGTGGTGTCTTGCGGTGCCTTACGGGGCGTGCCTTGAGGGGCAAGTGACTTGAGGGTCACACCGAGGAACCATCTAAGTGTTGGTCGACACAACCGGTGACGTAGCTTGTCGGTGCACAAGTGAACACCGGGTGAACAAAAATATTGTGTCTCTTATCTCCCGGTGATTGGTCTTCATATTGTGTTGTTGTCAATATTGATTGATTGTATATCATCTTGGTGATTGGCAACTTCTTCACTCCACCGTCGGTATAAGATTCACAATCCTCTCTCTCGCATTTACTTTTACTAGTTATCTTGTGTAGCTCTAGTGTTAGCCTTTGCTAGTAGTTGTTAGCTTGCTCACTAGTGTAAGTTTAGTGACATAGCCCTTGTGTTAACTAGAGATCTTAATCTACTAGACTTGTGGATAGGAGGCTTGCATCACAACCGTAGGCTAAGCAAAACTCGCTTTACGCCGTTTGTTATTCTAACAAGTTTGCTTAGTGGTTCTTGTAGAATTTTTATAGGCTATTCACCCCCCTCTAGCTATCTAGGACCTTACAAGTGGTATCGAAGCCGTGGTCACCATTTTATTCAAGGCTTAACATCCTTCGGTGTGAAAAATGGCTTAAATTATGTTCAATCATGTTAGGGGCAAGCCACCGTTCTTTGATGGTGTTAGTTCGTTTGCTCATTGGAAGAGAAAGATGACAATGTACCTTGGTTCTATTCATGAGAGAGTTTTGCAAGTCACCGAGAATGACTTTGCTATCATTGATCCCGATCATCTCACCGATGAAGATAGAGCAAATAGAACATGCAATAGAATGGCTCTCAATACACTTTACAATAATATTGACACAAAAGTATTTGAGGGCATCAAGGATTTAGAATTGGCAAATGAAGTGTGGACAAGGTTGAGTGAAACATATGAGGGCACTAAGGTTGTGAAGAGTGCCAAGCTATATGGGCTCAAGAGTGAGTTTGAGAACTTCAAGATGAAAGAAGAAGAAACAATCTTAGAGATGTTTCATAGATTGCAAGTCATTGTGAATGATCTCAAGAGCTTAGGGCACAAGACACAAGACCAAGATTTTTGTCATAAGTTCTTGTTGAGCTTACCAAGAAAATTCAAAATGTTGATCATGATGCTACAAAGAGATAGGCTTGAAACAATGAAGCCCAATGATTTGCTTGGAGAGGTATTGACATATGATAAGTATGATCAAGATGTTGATGAGAAGGAGAAGGAGGAAGAAAAGAAGAAGAAGACCGTGGCATTCAAGGCCATCTCCTCCAAGGGCAAAGCTACCATCATTGAAGAAGAAGAAGACAATAGTGAAGATGAAGATTATGAAATTGATGATAAGGCATTTGCTTTTGTAGTCAAGAAAATGGGTCACATGTTCATTAAGAGAAGAGGCTTCAAAAAGAGAAATGACAACATCAAGATCAATGAGCAACAAAGGAAGTGCTTCAATTGTGATAGCACCGAACATCTTCTAGCCGAATGTCCCTATGACAAGAAGAAGAACAACAAAAGGGGCAAGTTTGAGAAGAAAAAGAGAGAAGCCAAGATGACTTTCAAGAAAGGCAAGAATGGAGTCTATGTGGCCACTTGGGAAAGTGATGATGATGAAGAAGAAGAAGAATCATCCAACAAGGCTTTTGCTTCCATTGCTATTAACAAGAAGCCATCACTATTTGATTCATCCTCTTCATGCTTCATGGCTAAAGAAGCTAAGGTATTATATGATGAGAGTGATGATGAAAGTGAAATGGAATATGTTCATGATAGTGATAATGATAATAATAATGATAATGAAAATGATGATGATGATGAACCAACTAAAGAACAACTATATGACTTGATGCAACAAACTAGAGACATAGCTATTGCCAAGAACAAGGAGTGTAAGAAGCTTTCAATGAAAGTAGCAATACTTGAGAAAGTTCTTGGTGAGCTTAAGACCACTCATGAGAGTCTAGTGGAAGACCATGAGGATCTTAGTAAGGCTCATTCCAAGCTTGAAAAAGCTCACTCATTGCTACTTGAGCAACAAGCAAAGAAGGAGGATGTTGTATCATGTGATATAGGTGTTACATATGATATAATTGATTAATCTTTTTATAAACCTATCATCATGACAAATGCTAACCCTTCTTGTAGCTCTTCATCCACCACCACCAACTCTACCTCCACTACTAGTGATGGTTTCACTTGTGATACCTCACTAATGGTTGAGAATGAGACTCTCAAGAGAGAGGTGGATGAGCTCACTCACGCCCTAGGCAAGGCCTATGGTGGTGAGGCCCGCTTGCTTAAGTGCTTGGGTAGCCAAAAGTTCTCTCTTAACAAAGAGGGATTGGGCTACACCCCCAAGAAAGGCAAGTCGGCCTTTGCAACTCCAAAGCCTAGCTTTGTGAAGAGCAATAATCGGTTTTGCAATAGATGCAAGCAAGTTGGGCACTTAGAGCATAATTATAATAAAAAGAACCAAAGCAAGAAATTTGTTAATGCTATATCTTTTGATTCTTGCTATGTGCTTACCAAAGGTGTGAAGGGTGTGCAAGCTAAGTTTATTGGTACACCCATTGTTGGCCCAAAGAAGAAGGCTATTTGGGTACCAAAGAGCTTAGTTACTAACCTATAAGGACCCAAGCAAAAATGGGTACCTAAGCTTCATTGATTTGATTGTAGGTCAATTACAAAGCCGGAGGAAGGCATTGGATTATTGATAGTGGGTGCACTCAACACATGATCGGTACATCAAGAATGTTTGACTCAATCAATGACAATGATAGTGGTGTTGATTCTATCACATTTGGCAATAACAAGAAAGGCAAGGTTATTGGCTTGGGCAAGATTGCAATATCAAATGACTTGAGTATCTCTAATGTGTTGCTAGTTGAAAACTTGGATTTCAATCTTCTATCTGTGGCACAAATATGTGATCTTGGTTACAAATGTATCTTTGGGGTTGATGATGTGGAAGTCATTAGTATGGATGGTTCAAATGTGGCATTCAAGGGCTTTAGATATGAGAATCTCTACCTAGTTGACTTCAATGCTAGAGAAACTTCTTTGACAACTTGCTTAATCTCCAAATCAAGCATGGGTTGGCTTTGGCATAGAAGGCTTGGTCATATTGGCATGAAACAATTGAAGAAGCTTACAACTCACAATCTTGTCAATGGTTTGAAAGATGTTGAATTTGAGAAGAATAAGCTTTGTAGTGCATGTCAAGCCGGGAAGCAAGTTGGAAGCTCACATCCAAAGAAGAGTACAATGAGCACATGCAAAGCATTTGATTTGATGCACATGGATCTATTTGGCTCAACAACATACTCAAGCTTAGGTGGTAATAAGTATGGTTTTGTCATAGTGGATGACTTCACAAGATTCACATGGGTATTCTTTCTTAGTGACAAAAGTGAAGTGTTTGACACCTTCAAGACATTTCTCACTAGAGTTCACAATGAGTTTGAGATTAGAATCAAGAAAGTGAGAAGTGACAATGGAAGTGAGTTCAAGAATACAAGAATTGAAGAACTTTGTGATCACTATGGCATTGGACATCAATTCTCGGCCAAGTACACTCCACAATCAAATGGCCTAGTTGAGAGAAAGAATAGAACATTACTTGATATGGCTAGATCAATGCTTCATGAGTACAATGTGAGTCAATCTTTTTGGGATGAAGCAATCAATACAGCTTGCTACTACATCAATAGACTATATTGTCATCCATTGCTAGAGAAAACCCCATATGAGCTACTTCATGGAAGAAAGCCCAATATTTCTTACTTTAGAGTGTTTGGTTGCAAATATTATATCTTGAAGAAGGGCACTAGATTGGGAAAGTTTGACAAGAGATGTGATGAGGGGTTCCTACTTGGTTATTCAACTACAAGCAAAGCTTATAGAGTTTGGAACAATTCAAGTGGCATTCTAGAAGAAGTCCATGACGTGCAATTTGATGAAACCAATGGGTCACAAGATGAAGAAGAGAATCTAGATGATGTTGGTGGAACTCAATTGGTGGAAGCAATGAAGAACATGGACATTAGGGACATTAGAGCAAAGCAAGTAATTGATATTCAAGATGATGATAAAGATCAAGTGCTCAATTCTCCATTCAAGCTAGCTAGTGACTCTCAAGTGCAAGATCATGGTGCTAGTTCATCTCATCAAGATACATCAAGTGATCAACCAAGCTCAAGCAATCAAGTGCAAGTACTCCAACCACAACATATTGCAAGAGATCACCCCATTGATAGTGTTATTGGTAATATTAGAAGTGGTGTGCAAACAAGATCAAGATTGGCTATGTTTTGTGAGCATGCATCATTTGTGTCAACCTTAGAACCAAAGAAAATAGAAGAAGCTTTGAGGGATGCCGATTGGATCATGGCTATGCAAGAAGAGCTTAACAATTTCACAAGAAATGATGTTTGAGAATTGGTAGAAAGGCCAAATGACTACAATGTGATTGGAACCAAATGGGTGTTCAAAAACAAGCAAGATCAAGATGGCATTGTGGTGAGAAACAAAGCAAGACTAGTTGCTCAAGGTTACACTCAAGTAGAAGGTCTTGACTATGATGAGACATATGCTCCCGTGGCAAGATTGGAAGCAATAAGGATTCTATTGGCTTATGCTTGTGCACACAACATCAAATTATATAAAATGGATGTCAAAAGTGCATTTCTCAATGGGATCATCAATGAGTTAGTCTTTGTTGAGCAACCTCCCAGATTTGAAGATGACAAGAAACCCAACCATGTGTACAAGTTGAATAAGGCTTTATATGGCTTAAAGCAAGCACCTAGAGCATGGTATGAGAGGCTAAGGGATTTTCTTCTCTCTAAGGAATTCAAGATGGGCAAGGTTGATACAACTCTATTCACCAAAAAGATTGGGAATGATCTATTCATAGTGCAAATATATGTTGATGACATCATCTTTGGATCAACCGATCAAGCTTATTGTGACGAATTTGGTGCTATGATGGCCAAAGAGTTTGAAATGTCTATGATTGGTGAACTTAGCTACTTCCTTGGTCTCCAAGTCAAGCAATTGAAGAATGGGACATTTGTGAGTCAAGGGAAATACATAAGGGACATGTTGAAGAAATTTGGAATGCAAGATGCAAAGCCAATCTCAACTCCAATGGGTACGAATGGCAATTTGCATAGTGATCTTGATGGCAAAATGGTGAATCAAAAGGAATATCGGTCTTTAATTGGAAGTCTACTCTATGTCACCGCATCAAGGCCGGATGTCATGTTTAGTATTTGTATGTGTGCTAGATATCAAGCCTCACCTAGAGAGAGTCATCTCACGGCCACAAAGAGAATATTGAGATACTTGAAGCAAACAAGAGATGTTGGACTATGTTATCCCAAGGGGTCAAAGTTTGAATTGATTGGATATTCGGACTCCGACTATGGGGGTTGCAAGATCAATAGAAAGAGCACAAGTGGCACATGTCAATTACTTGGAAGATCACTTGTGTCATGGTCCTCAAAGAAACAAAATAGTGTGGCAATCTCTACCACCGAAGCCGAATATGTGAGTGCGGGGAGTTGTTGTGCACAATTGCTATGGATGAAATCAACTTTGAAGGATTATGGTCTCAACTTCAAGAATGTGCCATTGCTATGTGATAATGAAAGTGCAATTAAGATGATACAAAACCCGGTTCAATATGGAAGAACAAAGCATATTGACATAAGGCATCATTTCATTAGAGATCATCAACAAAAGGGAGATATTGCCATTGAGTGTTGGCACCGATGATCAACTTGCCGATATTCTCACCAAGCCACTTGATGAAAAGAGGTTTTACAAGCTAAGGAATGAATTGAACATTCTTGATTTCTCAAACATGAGTTGAATGCATCCCACCCACTTATTGACATGCCTCTCCTTCGATATTGCAAGGTAAAAGTTGATTGACATGTCATTCATCCTATGCTAAGGATTTGCTAGAGCATGTAGACATAATAAGTGGTACGCATGAGCATTCATGATAAATCAAATGAATTTGATGGATATATGTTACCACTATTGCTTCTATGCTTATTTTGATCTAGTGGTGGTGTATGACATGTTTGTGAGCTTGTAAACCTAGTGTTGAATCTAGAAGATTTGCTATAAGTGTTTAATTTAACATAGGCAAGATAACCCTTATTATGAGGTGTGAAGAAGCTTGTCTTTGGTTCAAATCGAATTAAATATCTTTGGCAAGTGTTCTAGGTTGAACCAAATTTGATAAATTCTAACCTACTCCATCAAACATTGTTTTCTCTACACAATTTGATCCTATTTTTGGGTAAGTTGTTGACAAAGGGGGAGAGAAAAAGATGATTCAACATGATAAAGGGGTAAATAAAATTTCGAGATGATTCAACATGATAAAGGGGTAAATAAAATTTTGATGCACACAAGTAGGGGGAGCAAGCTCATAAACAAAGTTGTTACATTTGTTTGTGCATTCTCATATGACTTGCTCATTGCACATGTATTTAAATTCAAAATACATGCTTGTGTGGTGCAATGCTAGTATAGAACTTGAATGATGAAATGATCTACTAGCATGCATAGGAATAGTTTACATGTGGTATCTAGACGTGCCTTAAACTTTACAAGTGGTCCAAGAACCTTTACTATAATGTTGATCTCACGGGGTTCTTGAGTTGTGATGGATGTCTAGTTACTTCATGATGCCAAGGATGGTGTAAAAGGCAACTCCGATTGGTATCACGCTTCAAAGGTCCATTTCTTACACCTTAGCATCATTTTGGTAGAATTACTCTCTCAACACTTCTATCCATGCATATGTGCAAAGCTTTCAATCCAAACTCTATGCACATATGTAGGGAGAGCTAATGCTACCAAAACCGAGCTTGTGATAATTGTCCAAACTTTACTTATGAGCAAAATAATTGGACAAATATGACAAGTTTAAAACTTTTATTATTAAAATCATCTTTGTGAGGGTTGTCATCAATTACCAAAAAGGGGGAGATTGAAAGCCCCTAGTTTGGTTTTGGCTAATTGATGAAACCTAGGACTAACCTTTGTATCTAAGTAGATGATTTAGATAAAGGTGGTCATTGAATATGAGACACGACATTAACTCATATGACCAAGATGATGAAGACCGAAATGATGCTTGGCTCAATGGACCGGTTGTGAGGGTGAAGGGCAAGTCGAGGCTTCGAAGCGAAGGACCATGCGATGGTGAAGCTTGAGCAAGACTTGGCGCCGACGGACCAATGCAACGGTGAAGAGCAAGTGAAGTCAAGGTCGATGGATCGAGACGGTCATGTGATGATATGAAGTGGATCATATCTTTTGGAGAAACAAAATGGGCTCAAGGCAAAGGTATAACCATAGGGTCATTTTGTTTTGCACTCAAGACACCATAGAGGGTGTGAGTGGTTTAGGATCGATAGCCGAACTATTAAGAGGGGAAGTCTTATCGGTTATTCGATGCACGGGTGCCACTAGGTGAATTCATGAAGTGCATTGCATGTAGGGCCTAGTGAGCTAACTGGAAAACCTTCGAAAATGATTATGAAAATGCTAACACACGTGCACAAGGTGGTGATCACTTGTTGGTGTTGGCACATTTGCGAAGGCGTTAAAGTTTAAGCGGTAGAGAGGGTTTGGGTCTCTCTCTCCCTCCCGCCGAGCTTGCGAGCGCGGGATTCAGGCATTTTTGGGAACTTGAAAATGCCTATTTTCCACTACGCCGGAAGTTGGAAAAGTAACAGAGGCGAACGGAGGTCACAGAGGTGACCGGACGCGATCATGGTATGACCGGACGCGTCCGGTCAGTACAGCGCAGACGCGGGTGTTAGGGTTTGTAACCGGCGCGTCCGGTCACTCGTGGGACTGGCGCGTCCGGTCAGTCGCCCAGAGGGAACTGAGTTTCACAAGGACAATCGGACGCGAGGTGCGTCCGGTCACACATGATCGGACTCGTCCGATCGTCGAGGGAGCTTACTGGACTCTAACCGGACGTGGACACTGTCGCGTCCGGTCGTTGCGAGGGGCGCGTCCGGTCATTACTTCACGGGCGCGCGATGCTGTGCAATCGGCGCGTCCGGTCGTTGACTGGAGCGTGTCCGGTCACTCGGGACCGGCGCGTCCGATCGTTCTGAGAAGCGCGTCCGGTCATAGGGTTTGACCATTGGCGCAGTGACCGTTGGAGGATCGGACGAGGTTGAGCGCGTCCGGTCAGTTATGATCGGCGCGTCCGGTCATCCCGAAAAGACCCAGTGAAGGGGTATAACGGCTCTATTTGGATGGGATGCTTATAAATACTTGTTGGCCAGCCCTTGGGGAGGTAACTCGTGATTTCTAACATACTTGTGCATCCTTTGAGCTAGAGCATCTCCTCCCACTCATCTCTCTTGCTTGATTGTAAATCAAAAGTGAGATTGAGTGATCCCAAAGTGCATTGCATAGCTTGAGGGCATCTAGTGGCACTTGTGGGTGGTTTAGCCGGTGGATTTCTTGTTACTCTTGGAGAGTACCGCTCCTAGCCGGCTTGGAGATTGTTGGAGGCGTTGGCAAGAGAAGGTGATTGTTCTTGGCCACCTCTAGTTGATTGTAAGAGGTTCTTGTGCTTTCCTCGGCGGAGTGCCAAAAGCAACTCTATTACATTGCGCGTGTCATTGAGTTACCTCACTTGAGAGTGGTGTCTTGCGGTGCCTTGCGGGGCGTGCCTTGAGGGGCAAGTGACTTGAGGGTCACACCGAGGAACCATCTAAGTGTTGGTCGACACAACTGGTGACGTAGCTTGTCGGTGCACAAGTGAACACCGGGTGAACAAAAATATTGTGTCTCTTGTCTCTCGGTGATTGGTCTTTATATTGTGTTGTTGTCAATATTGATTGATTGTATATCATCTTGGTGATTGACAACTTCTTCACTCCACCGTCAGTATAAGATTCACAATCCTCTCTCTCGCATTTACTTTTACTAGTTATCTTATGTAGCTCTAGTGTTAGCCTTTGCTAGTAGTTGTTAGCTTGCTCACTAGTGTAAGTTTAGTGACATAGCCCTTGTGTTAACTAGAGATCTTAATCTACTAGACTTGTGGATAGGAGGCTTGCATCACAACCGTAGGCTAAGCAAAACTCGCTTTACGCCGTTTGTTATTCTAGCAAGTTTGCTTAGTGGTTCTTGTAGAATTTTTATAGGCTATTCACCCCCCCTCTAGCCATCTAGGACCTTACAAAGTGTCGATAGCAAACTATCAGTATGGTCTTTGGAGTCATAAAGTGGCATGCAAAAAAGTTAGCTTTGTACTGTCATCCGCAAGTGTATGACGGAGACACAAAAAGAAACTGAATCGCATAAAGTGCCATTTGCCTCATTTTATATAAGGATCAGATGACCTGGCGAGCAGTGAAAAATTGTAGATGGCAAGGCTGCATGTATAGAACAATATTTTTGTAAACATTTAGCAATTTGAAAGGTGATATGAAACATTAGTTGTGACTATTTTTCCTATTAGGGATTAAAGAGTAAGGCTAAACATTGAAGCACTTCTCTGTAGCACACATGATGAGGATGCTCTGGGACTTGGACTAAGGAACTGAAATGTCTAGGATTCTGAGAACAAATCAGAGTGCCTGTAGGAAGCTTTTCAAATTTGACAATGAGCATGAAACGTTAAATGATAAGCAACTCATTTTTGCTATGGAAAACACGATGCATAACACAAGGGTAAATTAACATTATATTAAAGGGAAATTTTACTCTGTCTATCCTCCATTTACAGGCAACAAAATTGTGGCAAGAATTATTTGGGGCCATCTAATTTGGGAAGAATACTATGCAACTGTTCATAGTTTGCTAAAAATGTTTTTAACATAGCTGGCAGGTGCCTGCCTTTTCAGAACATCTACACTCTGATGATGGCATTCCAAATGCCTGCTCTCGCTGTCCTCCATTTGCAGGCAATAAAATTGTAGCAACAATTATTTTGGGACATTTAATTTAGTAGGACATCTATTCAGGTGTTCGTAGCTTGCTGAAAATATTTTTAGCACAGCTGGCAGGTGTCTGCCTTTTGAGAACATGTACTCTCTGAGAATTAGGCACACCCCACAATTTCTTCTAGCAAAGCAATGAGACCGAACGAATAAGACCAAGATCCAAATAAATAAGACCAAATATGCATGACTATCTAAAGATTTACTGGGCCGAGTCAGATATAATTGAAATTAGAGCAAAGAATAGAGGGAGAAAGTATGTAACAAGATTGCGACCCTGTGGATCCAAACAACATTGATCTATTTTCATCAGCTAACTGAAGATATCACAGAGGTTTAAGCATGACCATAATTTTCCCGTTAACCTGTAAAAAGAAGCATTTCTTTGGCAACTCTAGACCAGGGAAGAGGAATAATCTATTTCACGCAGACTTACCAATGTTTCTTGCTTTTGGGGAAGCAAACTATTTGATTTCTGAAGTGTGTAGACCATTGAACTCTAGACCTGATAAATACAATAAAGTATGAGTCTCAGGTTTTATTATCATATAAATCTACCTTACTGGAATCTAGCAAAGGTACACATTGCTTTGTTTCTGTTAGCAGCAAAGTAATGTATTGAGGGCAAAGATATTTCCAAAAAAATCTGTAGGGCAAAGGAGGCATCACAAATGATTAAAGAAAATACAGTCGCGCTCATTGAGCATGTGCCTTTATTTAGTTTTGGATCATAAACAGGGTGTAATCTTTTTTGAAAATGAGGAAAGCATAAATTGGAAAGTACAGAGAAGAAAGAATGGAATCTACATGTAGATGTACTCCACGCAACCATAGCCATAGATGTGCTTGAAAGGACCAAGTGTGATGCTTCCCCAATATGCATTGACTCCAGAGTCCCTGCAAAATAGCCTTCATCAGTCTGCCAAAACAACGCTGGAGAGAGGGCAAGCTACAAAAACATGTGGTTGAGCTGCAGTGGTAGCACCTGTGTGTTATGCACCATAAAAGAATCATCCACGCAGCCTTTCTTGTACAGTAATCGGGCTCCGATATTGCGAATGTCAATTTGTACAGAGGAACCTAGCCTGGTTTAAGTTTGCACCTTGCACAACAAAAAGGAAATTGAGAAGTGTAGCTAGGAATAGTACAGCATGAACATGAGGAGAAAAAACCAAATCCAATGATAAAATCAGAAAGGCAAAGGTCAGACCTCACGTTCATCCTCCTGCAGGCAGAGTAAATCTGGGAAATCGTATGGGAGTAGGATTTTGAAATGAAGCAAAACCAAAAATGAGGATAAGGACATGGTACTCCAAATCTGATTTGAAATGAAGCAAAACAAAAAATGAAGATAAGGACATGGTGCTCCACATCTCAAGTCTTAAATGGCTACATAGACCAGATTCGTGAATACGAATCCCAAATGAAATGTAGGAACCTAAAATCAAAGTGAAGCAGAACAACCTATATATCAATCAATGAACCCTATGCTAGAAATATGAAATGAGGCAGCCCACACCAATCGACGGCAATCACAAAACAGATGATATAACTGTTCTCTTTCCCTCGAATTTGGGCCTGCATCTGCGCGCGATGGAAAGTGAGAGCAGCCTTAGGATGCAACAAAATGGTAAGGTTATTGTAAGGGTAGGAGAGCAAAAAAATAGGAAGAATATAAGGAATAAGAGTAGCTTCAGGGAAAAAAAGATGGCACTACTTGGTCTGTCGTAGTAAGGCACAATGGCATGCACCGAGAAATACCGTTGTTTGCAATAATCCAAGATTACGGCATATACAAAAAAACAATCAATGTAAAGAGGAGCTGGGCGTAGTGATACGGTAAATTAATAAATACCAATACATGTATATACATGAGGATGCCCTGGGCCTTTCAACATCATCAGCCTATATTCTGGAGTTAAATGAGAGTTCCTCTTCATCACAAGCTATGTAGTAAAAAAATATATATCCATCACGTGCACTGGGCATCAGGGATTAAACAGTAGTCTAGTCACATTCATGTATGGTAGCAACTACCCGTGAAGCTATTGGTGAAGCAGCGGAAACAAGGAGGCTAAATCGAAATAAAGCTTAGTAGGAAAACAAGAGGGTGAGGGAGAACCAAAATGGAACACAAAGAAAACATGCGATGACAGAAGAACAAATAAAAGCAGAGATAACAGGTACCAAAAATAATAGAATTGTTTTTAGCATAACGACGACCCAAAAAATTAGTTCTCAAAAAGTTGAAGAAGTAGTGGCGATTTCATAATTGTTCTTGAAAGTGGCTCATCATCGCATACGCCAAAGTGGCTCAATTCATTAAGAATAACAAAAACGACAATATACATGTAATGACCCGTGTGAATCCATATGCCAAATGGCTCAGCTCAATGATATATCACTATAATTTGCCACTGTCACCGAGAATACTAAAAACTGCAGAAAAGGAACCAGGGGACTAAAAGCAAGGGACTGGTTATATCACAAGGTACCAGAAACAAGGTTTTTTTAGGACAAGAGCATAGCATAACAAAGTTAAAGAAAAACATAAAGCCCGGACAACAGTTTTTTTTCCAGTTACCAGTCAAGTGCAGGAAATAAGATTGGATTGTAGGCTCAGAAAAGTAGGTCATCATTGCATATGCCAAGCGCCTCAGTTTACTAAAAATAACATAAAGGACAATATATATATATATTGGTTTGTGTCACTCCATATGTCAAATGCATCAATTCAATAAACTTGGAATAGAAATATCATAAAAGATCGAGTATTAGTCATAACATATGCTGAGGCCTCACCTCAAATGCAAATCAGACGAGAATGAAACGATGGTAAAAGAGCGATAATCATGCCTGTTCTCATATACCATAGTTGGGGAAAAAAGACACTTGTTTGCAGCATGATTGGCACGGAAATATAGTCAGAAAAAATACAAAATAACGATGGCATGGAAATATGCTCAGGTTTATTGGATGCACCTCGTAGGCACTATCATATGGTAAAATTGAAATGGCTACTTCATCAACAATAGCATATTCTGTGGATAAAATAAATCAATCAGCACCATAGGAATTGTACCTCACAGGCATTGACATATGGTAAAATTAGAATGGCTACATCATCGGCAATGACATATGCTCAGGATTAAAATAAATAAATCAGCAGCATTGGCCTATGGTTATATATGTTGAGAAGATCACAGCAGTAGCACAACGCATACAAACATGGTCAGACTGTAGTGGCCGATGAACAGGAGCATCTTGAGTATGGCAAATCAACCCATACACACAGAAAACGAAATCAAGGGGCAAATGTTAAAGGGGAATTTTTTAGGTGACCGTACAAACACCAAGGAAGTTCAAGTAGGAAGAAATCGAGCGGAGCACAGAATCTGCCATGGAGACATGGCCTACACAGGAACAGAAAGATTTGAGAAAGAGAAGCAAGTAATTGGCTGCAGGCTCATAGTCCGCCCCGGGCCTAATCTGTACAAAGGACCGGCTCCGAGGAAGCAGCACCTGGAAATCCCGCATCCACCGGCACGGATGACAGAGGAGAGCAGGGAGGCGAGGCGCGTGCACTCAGCAGAGACGGCGACCCATATCCGTGGCCTTCGCAGAGTCCCACGAGGAGAGCCGACATGGGAGGGATAGGGTTTAAACGCCATACCTTGAGGTGGCTGCCATCCACGGAGCCGGCGGGGGGTAACGACCTGGTGGCCGGCTCTCATGTCCTCGGCGAGCGCCTCCACGCGGGAGCAGGGCACTGCTGCTGGGGGAGGGTCGGCGCTAGGCCGCCGTGAGCAGCTGCCTGCGCGTCTGGGGTGGCCGGTCGGGCACCAGGGGCAGGCCACGCAGAGGGCCGTGCCCGCGCCGGCTGCACGCTCACCAGCGGTTAGCGACCAGCCAGGGCTGCGGCGGCGGCCGACGTGAAACCGGACAGCAAGCCAGCTGGCCGGCCAACAGGGGCCATGCCACGCGGGCTTGTGCCCCCCGTGCGCTCATCGGATTGGCCTCGCCGGGGGGGAAGCCGACTGTTGGCCACCACGCCGCCGCACCACCGGTGGGCTCAACGGGCCGCGCCTGCGCCACCACAGGGAGAGGGGCCACCGCACCGCCGTGCCTGCGGGTCGTGCTGCGGCCACGAGGAGAGGGAGAGTGAGGGAGGTAGGAAAGAGCAGATCTAGGGTTTAGAACAGAGTCGGGAGGAGGCAGCGTCGAGGGGGAGGCGCGGCGGGGGGCGGCAGCGGCCCCTGGTCGTGGCTCTCCGTGGAGGGGGATGGGCACCGTAGGGGCGCACGCGCGGCCTGCCAAGGGAGCCGCCGCCATCACCGCCGCCGGCGTCGGGGGAGATAGGGAGAGCGAGAGCGGGCGGCGAAGAGAGAGGAAGAAAGGAAAGAATCCAGGAGGGGAATCAGAAGCTGCTGTATATATTTAGTGGGCCGGCTCCGAAAGAGAAGCTGAAACTAGAACAGAAGCACGGGAAGAACAAGAAGCAGGGCCAGAATCCGCTCCGGCTTCGAAGGAGGAGCTGTAAATTCGCGAGAGAAGCACGGGAAAACCAAGAATTAGACCCAGAACCCGCTCCAGGGAGAATCCGATTCGGGACATCATGGCCATCCGATGGAAGATCAGACGGTCAGGAAGATTTAGGGCGACGTGGACATCGGTTCTCCTTTAGGAGCCCGCGACGTTTGTAGATCTTAATATATATTTAGTTCCACCAAACCAGATTCCCATCCAACCAGCCCGTCAGCCCATCCACCGGCCCAGTGGCCCATCTTTCCATGCCCTATATAGTCTCCAAAAACCCTAATCCCACCCATTCACCTTGCTGTAATCCCCAGCCGCCCGACGGCCTGCCACCCATTTCAAATTCATTTGAATCCCCACCAGCCCCTCCCCACGGTGAGCCACTCTAAGAACCGGCGGCGCACCCCCCCCCCCCCCCCCCCCCCCCCCTCCCACGGCGACCCCCTCCCCTCCACCTCGTTGCCGGCGTGTGGAGGCTCCCCTCGGCGGCGGCGGCTTCCACACCGTGCAGAGCAGCGGCGGCGTGGCGGCTTCCCATCGCGACGACGTCTGCGGCGGCCCTTTCCCACCCTGACAACGACTGCACTGGCCCTTCCCAACCCAACATCAGCCGTGGAGGCTCAACGCAAGGAGCCCCAACCCCCAGCATCTTCGCTCCCTCGGTAGAGGTGACGGCGACGCATCCTCCATGGCGGCTGTGGCAACATCTCTCCTCGTGGTGGCCCTCCGCCCGACTCGCCCCCACCAGCTGCGGTGCCCCCTCCCTTCATTGGCTCCTATGGCAGTAGCAGTGGCATGACAAGAAGAACTTGCAGGTGAGTATCGATTGGATCCAGCTCCTCAAATTGGTGATGTACGATGTGTTTCCCTTTTGCTGTTCGCGATGCGATTTCCTCAAATTGGTTACGGCGGCGTGGCTCTGCTGCAGGGCTGGTGCGGGCGCTAATTAACAGGAGGGTCGCGGGGTCCCGAGAACCTCGAGCAGCGGGGTGCACGAGGCGCAGAGCACCTGCTCCGGTCGGCAGGCAGGCGTCCAGCATCTACGACGAGACGATGCAGCGCTTTCCACCCATCTGCAAGAAGCGGCAGCTAGTAGTATTTATCTGTATTTTTATTTTTTATTTCTATGATTTCTTTGCGCTGCGTGCAAGGCGATTGGTCACTGCTGAACGAGTTTCAATGCCATTAAATGCAGTAGTAGCCCTCACCTGACCCTGATATTGATTTTCTAGTTTTTACCTTTTAGATCTATATACGACTTTTTGTTGGGATTGTGTGATCTCGTAATATTTTCTAAGCACAATTGTAATATGTCCACCACACACAACCAGTTCAATCGAACGTCTGGCAGCATGCAAGACCTTTGTTTGTTAAATTTTTTATGCTTCCATTTGACAGGTTATTAGCTTGTATTTGTTTATATTTTTATACTTCATGTGTAAAAGCTTCGATTTAAGTTTCGCAGCATGCATACACAAATTTATATGCATACTTAAGCTGCCTCAAATGCAGGCTCTGTGCGACGCGGTGAGCAGCAGGCGAGGCCTGATCCAGTAGAGGCATGGGGTGTGGACCGGCCGATGTGCAATGTTCTTGAATTTTTCTTGTTTTTGATGGAAGCTAGTCCATTAGTGAGGTTTGTCTCTTTTACACAGCTGTCCCTTCTTGCGGGGCTGAATGTGTTCAGTAGTTAACTTCTAAGCTGATCGGGGAGCCAATCAACCTGAATCGTTTGAATGTTGAACTGAATCTGAATCTCATGACTTCAGTTCTATTTTTTCCTTCACGAATGCTAGTTTTGTTCCAAAAAAATGTTTGCTTTCCTTTGGTTACTATGCTTACATGCATAAATTTTCATGCATTCTTTATGTGATTTATCATGCCTGGCTGCGGCGCAGCCTGATCGAAGGTGCCTGATTTATCATGCAGGGATCCAAGATGAATGTTTGGTTTGGACGACGATGCAAGGACAACCATGGCGTGCGGCATGCTTGGGCCTCGAGCAAGCAGCAGGTGCCCGCTTTCAATTTCTTTTTATTTTTTAACCATTGTTTCTTTGCTTGCTTGTTGATGCCCCCTGTGAACTTCTCTAGGCACTATGAGGATGCATCAACGGCAGAGTGGCAGGCACGGTGAGCATCTGGAGCCCCCACGAGCACTACAGCTCGCAATAGTTGTCTTTTCTTTTCTCTTGTTATCATAATATGTTTCACTATGTTCAGTGTGTTTGTACGCATTGTTGATTTTCTATGAATGCATAATAATAATTGTTTTTATACATGGTATAACACTTATTTGTTTCTCCTAAATTGCCAGCCTCCAATTGGTATGATTAAATAATATTTTATGTTTTTGTTTCCCCAACTATGCTATGAACTTATAAGTTTTATGCATTCATTTCTTACCTATTATGCACTGCTTGGTTTATTAGCTATGCACCGTTTGTAAATCACTAAGCTATTAAAGTCTACTTTTTATTCAACATTTGTTTACAATTTTATGCATCATTATGCGTTTTTATGCATGTTGCCAGCCCTAAGCAAATCAAGATGCTAATGAATGTGGATTGCTTAACTCTATTGAATGTGGATATGCATAAAAATTGATTCTAGTTTTTTGCGTTTTTATGCATACTGTGTAATGCATTGTATGCTTGTGTTGTGTCCAGGCCAAGGAGGCCACCACCGCGGTCCTCATGGACGTCCTCCCGATGACGACAATGCTGAGGACCTGTTCAGCAACGGTAGCAAGGCGTTGTGTCCTGGCCATCATGGTTGTATGACAAATGGAGAGCTTATTTTTAATTTTTTATGCATCGAAATTGTTTGTATGCATGTTCTCTATGCATTTATAGTTTTGATCTGGTGTGTTTTGGCAGTTTGTATGCATGGCGAAATTGAGAGATCGAAAATGTTTGTACGCAGTGCGCTCATCCTCATTCGACGGAGGTGTCCTCATCCACCTCATCCGACGGAGGTGTTGTGTGTGGATGAGTGTTCTGTGGAGCAGCATGGACAACCATGCTTTGTCAGCTTCGTCGAGTTCGCGGAGCACTTGTAGAACACGTTTATACACATTGTTGAAGCACTCTATATGCCAATTGGTGGCTATCGACATTGTTGAAGCACTCCAGGACGGCTTCGGCTTCAGTATCGGCATCTCATCAGTGCGTCACCATCGGTAGGTCAAGAACAAAATTTCTTTTTCACATCAGCGTGTCACCATTAGCATATGAAAGTTTCTATGCATACTTCAGCCGCATTAAATGCAGGCTCTGTGGCACGGTGAGCAGCAGGCTAGCAGAGGCTTCAGACTTAAATGCATAAAAGTTTTTATGCTTGGTTTGTATGCAGAGTTTTGCAAATGTCTAGAATTGCTAATGCTGTATCTAGGGCTGATCTATGTATAAAAGTTTGCAATCTCGTCAGCAATGAGTTTGTATGCAAAGTTTGTATTCAGGCTCTATACATTCTTTGAGCTTATTTCTATGAAAATTTTTGTGCTTGTATGCTTATGTGCATAAATTGCTATGCATGGCTAACTTTTACTTGATATGCATTCTATACATCGGTACATCAAATTTGTATATATTGTCGGAGACTAGCGCAGTACCACACAAATTTATACATGGTTAGAGTACTCTTCTATGCATTATCGTTGCTGCATATCGTTGTAGGTGCTCTTTTTATGCATTATCATTGCAGGTGCACTTTTGATGCACTATGGGAGCTTGTCCAGCTAGAAGCTTCTCTTTTCTTTTCACTGCATATTGTTTATTCATGCTTCTTTTTTATACATTGTTGGAGTTAATTTCTATGCATTATCGGAGCACATTTATATACATTATCAGAGCACATTTAGAGACAAGTTGTTTCTAGGCTTGCATACACAAGCTTCAATGCATGGTCAATGCAACTTTATAAAAAAAACTAGATAAAATTCCTATGCTCCGATTTGTGGTTTTTATACTTGGGAAATGTTACATTTCGTTTGATTCCTTTCTTTAGTTGAATTTCTTTCGATTACCTGCTGCAGGTTATGCAACATCATGGTGTCGGTGTGCGTTTATTGCCGAAGGACCACCTGAATCATGGTCATGTGCGCATCTGGATCTGCCGACGAAGGTGATCTCTCATGTTATTTTTCTATGCTCAATTGTCATTTGGCCACCGCACAAAACCTGTTAGGTCAAACACATTGCACCACGCAAGACCTTGTGTGTTAAATTTTTTATGCTTCCTTGCTGTCTATGATTTGAATACAAATTGTGAATTAGATTATTTGCAGGGATGTTAGCCACTATTTGTTATGCATTGTAGACCTACAATTCACAGTTATTTATATACTGTTTGGCTTAATCATTTCTAGCACACTTTTATGCATTGTTAAAACACTGATATATATTGTTAGAATAGTTATTTGTACATTTCTACATTGTTCTATACATTGTTATACACGATTCTATACATTGTTGTGCCCACAAACATATTTACATGCCTTTTCATCCCACTGTAATGTTTTTGCGTGTGCTAAAATATGTTTCTATGCCTTTTTCTTTGTCGTTGTAAGGTTTTTGTGCCTGATAAAACACGTTTATATGCCTTTGTTGTGATGTAGGGTGGTTGGAAGGATTCCTCCCCATTTGGTGGCTGACACATGCGACGTCCACGACTTCCATGACTTGCTTGGCGCTTGAGGTGACTGTGTATTTGAGATCTTGATGTAGTCAATGAGTTAAAGTAAAAGTTGATGTAGCTGATATTATTACAAAAAAATTGTATACATCATTGGAGCAATTGTCTGCGCACTTTGATACAATTATACATGGTTGGAGCACTGTTTTATGCATTGTTGTAACACTTCAATATACTATATTTAACAACTATATTTACCCTTCGACATACATTGTTGTATCTTTGATCATTGATTCTATGAGTGTGATCGTCCATCATGTGCTAGTTTTTCAAAATTTCAAATTTCGAAGATGAGATCGTCTCCATGTTTTATGCTTTTGGTCTCCAATGTGGAATGCATTGTCCCGATGTTAATTATACATCCTCTTATTGGAAAGATGTACTCTGGGGAGGTTTTTATGGGGTAGCAAAATTATCTTATATTGATTCAATCACCAATTTCTTACAATGTCGGTGGCAAAACATTTTTGTTGTATCTTGACTTTGATTTTATGCATCCAATCGGCCATCACGAGCCAGGATTCAAAGTTCCAATTTTCTAGCAAAAATAATTCCTTTACTCGTGATAATGTTTTATGCACGGCTAGACTAAGATGGTGGAGGCAATAGTGATGGTGTCTGATGAAATGTTCATCTCATGGAGAGGTTCTTACATAGTAAGAATTTTTTTTATTCATTCAACAAAAAATGTTTATGCAATGTCAGTCTCAAAAACCTTTATATGCATCTCGACCAGTGACTATATGCATCGAATTGGCCATCACCTGGCATGATTTAAATTTAAAATTATGAATTTTAAAAATTTCCAAAAATATATTCACAATGGATCTTGAATCGTGCACAAAAATGTCAGGAGTTCAATGGTGAAAACCGTTTTTGAATCAGATGCTTCGTTGAGTAATTATCGTGAAAAAAGGGACGAAATTAGAGTGGACGCGTGCATGTCAGCATGTGTCAGCTCATGTCAGTCCGTGCCAGGTGGAACAGCCAGCTCGCGGAGAGATTTTTATGCGGTGACGAACTGGTTTTGATTCACTCAACCATTGGTTTGTATGTATCGTCGCAACAAAAACGTTTGTACGTAGTCTGACTTGGAAATTTACGCGTCCGATCTGCTGTGTCTGGAGGGGTCTGCGTGCGTCAGCAGCTGGTTGGGCTGGATAGGAGGGGGTGGATGGGGCTTCCAATAACTAATAGGCTCTCAATAGTTTGACCCATATATATATATATATATATATATATATAGGGAGAGTATACTCTATAGCTAGCTACAAAATAAGTTATTTTGTAGCTACCTCTATTTACGATAATTTTATATACTAATTTACGACAATGTCAATATATATTTACGATAGTTGAATTACTATAACACATGGGGGATATTTACCATAATGTTATAGTAAATCACATAGTAAGAAGTTACTATAATCTCGTAAATTAGCATAGCAATTATCGTAACTCAAAGTAGCTACAGAATAAGTTATTTTGTAGCCAGCTGTAGGGTAATAGGTCTATATATATATATATATATATATATATATATATATATATATATATATATATATATATATATATATATATATATATATATATATATATATATATATATATATATATATATATATATATATATATATATATATATATATATATATGAGTAGGCCAATCTATATTTAGCCATGCTTAGACCGGTAGAAGTCATGTGATTTCCTGTCACCTGCGAGATATAGGTGGATATCTGGTCATGGTTGGCTATATTTGCTATTGTGAAAAAGAATCATGTAATGTTATATAAATAGAGACATGACAGGATCTTATATGTTTTTTTTGAACAGCACAGGAGAACTGTGCGTCATTTCATTAAGGTAGAAGAAAAGTTACAGTTACAAGGGTCCGAGACCCAACACACACACCACACCCTAGACACTAAGAAACAAACTCGCCACCAAAGAACAAGAACGACCAAAAGCCTCCGAGAATTAAGCTACAGCAGGCAGCGACCTGATAACAAGCTCCTGGAGTTTGGAAGCCCCAGCCGAGCACCAAAGCCCCCCTTCCGCGCTAATGGTCCTAAGGACCTCCTGAACACTTAGCCTCTTATTATCAAAGACACAAGTGTTGCGATGCTTCCAAATCTCCCAGGCCACCAGGATTATCAAGGAATTGAGGCCTTTACGTACTTCTTTGGGGATAGCAGCAGTAGACCTCTTCCACCACCCTGAGAAACAAGTTACAGCACACTGTGGTGCTAAATGTAGCAGTCCAAACTGATGTAAAACCAGGGACCAGACCTGTCGAGCGAAGACACAACCCACTAGCAAATGATTTATTGTTTCATCCTCTTGATCACATAAGGGGCAAGACTCAGGATGGGGCAGATTTCTCTTTGCTAGTCGATCAGCTGTCCAAACCCGGTTGTGAAACACCAACCAAATGAAAAACTTACAGCGTGGGGGAGCCCAGGTTTTCCAGATCCTTCTCCACGACCCAAACTTGATGGATCCAAGAAAGAAGGCTGCATAGGCTGACTTGCTACTATAGGAACCATCGTTTGTTAACTTCCAAATATATCTGTCCGGAATCTCTGGATGCAAAATAATTCCATCCACCATATCCCAAACGTGGAGGTAATCCAGCAATACCTCTACTGTACGAGCTCCCCTAATATCTTGAACCCAGCTTCTATTATGCAGAGCTTGAGCCACAGTCCTTCTTTTAGCTGTTCGTTTTTGAACCGCATTGAACAGGTTAGGCGCTATTTCAGCCACGGTATGCCCATCCAGCCATCTATCTGTCCAGAACAATATTTCCTCTCCATTTCCAACTATGGCATCAACTGCAGCATTAAAGAGGGCCCGGGCTTTGTGAGGAACAGCAATAGAAAGACCGGCCCAAGGCCTTCCAGCATTTGTCTTTTGCGCCCACAACCATCTTATATGTTGATGGTGATATGACTTATGTTAATCCCATCTGTGTTAGTTAAGGACCGTACCGTTGTTAGACCTTGCTCGAGATTGAACGCCGCCTTTGACTTAGCTGGCTAGAAAAGTTATTCTGACCGTGAAGTTGAGTAGCTCAATTTGGGCTAGGAGTTCTTATGATGTCGCACACACTAGAGGGGAGGATGTATGTGTGGGGACACGGATATGACCTTGGACACACCATTGTCTGAACATCCTGGCTTCCAGTTGGTCCCTAAGTGTGCGGCTCAAATCAAACCCACGACCGTTCCCGAATTGTACCAAAGGTGTCCTGAGGCTACCTTTATGCGGTATGCCTGAGTTTGTGTTATGGATTTCTGCCCAGCTGGTTGCAAGCGATTCGAATCGCTCTCTCTTGGATAGTGAGAAACTTGAGTGAGCTTCCAACATTCGTAGTAACATGTTTATGGAATATGATGATTATGATGATTATATGATAAACTGGATATGGTTACTACTGTGATGCCTAATTACCAAGTGATTGCTATAGAACAGGCGCAAACTTTTCCTTAAATAGCTTCACTAAATTGATGCTAAATAGTGAATAAAATATTGAAAGTAAGGACTTATGATAGTAATGCTCATTTGCAAAGTTATGCTATCCATCTATCTCCACCAAATAAGCCTTGCATATCCTTGAAAGTCTTTTTATTTCTCTCGTGTTAGGTAAATCTAGCTGAGTATATTTTAGTACTCACGGTTTTATCCCACCATGTTGCAGGTGAAGTTCCCAGCCTCCTGAAGGTGGTAACTAAGTGCCGGTGGGCTCGGTGACTCGGTATTTATTTCTCATCTACACGCTTTTGTTGGAGGATGTCATTTAAGCTAGCAATATATTTCAACTTATGATATTGTAAGCATTTCAAAGCTATGTTTTCTCTAATTAGATTTGAACTCAGTATGTATTATTTATTTTGTGAACTCAATTGTAATATTATTTCCACTGCAAACTCCGTGCATGTGATGTGTATTTGTTTAATCTATTACGGTCTTGGTTGTGATGTAGATTTACCGAGGTCCTTCATGACACTTGGCGGACTACCGGATTTATATAAGTGAAAGTATGTGTGCCAACGTGTTAGCGGGGGTAGCCGTACTTGATCTTGTATAAATTGGGTGGTTCTATCACATTTCAAGCCGACTGTTGGCCTCCAACGGCTACTTCACACGCACAACACCACCTCGGACCGAGCGTCCAGACTGAGGGTCCGGACCAATGCGCACCATAGTTTGGAGCACAATAGAGAGCTCCTGAGAGCACAAAGACACACCCGACCCAGTTCGGTTCAGCACTCCGGACCATGCCTCCGAGTCCAGAGCTCGCTCACTTGCACGCCATTGCGCCACATGGCACAACCGAACGCGTGCACCTTGGTCCGGACCCACTGTACACCCAGGGTCCAGAGTCTGCACCACCTTGGGTAAGCTACCGGACCCATGGCCCATGTTCTGGACCCCAGGGTCTAGAGCCTGCCCCCAAGTCCGGCTCCCTACCAATAGCACCAGAGAGCAAGGGTCAGGTACTGGACCCTCGCATCATGGTCTGGCCCCTTGCCGTCTTAGCCGTCCAGAGCACTCAGAGATGCCTCCTTCTCTTCCAATTTCTCTTCTTTGCAAATGTGCTAACACTACCAATTATACACCACCATGTGAAAGTGTGTTAGTATTTTCACAATTATTTTTCAAAGGATTATTCTCTCTTTTCACCATGCCACTCGATCCTAGCAACACATGCAATATTAGATCACTTGAGTGGCACTAGATGACCGATATGCAAACAAGTTTGTCCCTCTTGATAGTACAGCCATCTATCCTAAATTCGGCCATGCACTTCTCTACACAATCTTTGATCGATGAAATGAAATGCCCTACTAATATACCTTTGCCTTGCGTATTCCATTTCATCTCCTCCAATGTTGATGCAACATATGCACCAACCTTGATCAATAGATAATATGATCCACTTCATATCATCATGCGACCTTATTGGTTCATCGATCTTGACCTCACTTGCTCTTCAAATTTGCTTCGGTCCATCAGCGCCAAGTTTTTGCTCAACCTTCGGTGCCACGCGACTTGCCCTTCATGCTTGCAACCGGTCCATCAATCCAAGCCTTATCCTGATCTTCTCCACCTAACTCCATGTCATGTCTCATATGTAATGAACTCCTTCATCACATGTGTGAGCCTTGCAACATATCCAAGTCATTTTCACCTACATGGCATGTGTTGCTCACACTAGTGTACATGTGGACTAATCACCTGTGTATCTCACATAAACATATATTAGTCCACCTAGGTTGTCACTCAATTACCAAAACCAAACAAGGACATTTCAACCATGGAGGACCCAACCCCGAGGAAACAAAAGAAATGTAGCACCAAGTGCAAGAATTGCTTGACAAAGGTTATGTGCATGAATCTCTTAGTCCTTGTGCTATTCCTGTACTTCTTGTTCCTAAAAAAAGATATATCATGGCACATGTGCATAGATTGTCGAGCAATTAATAACATTACAATGAGATATCTTCACCCTATTCCTAGGCTATATGATATGCTTGATGAATTGAGTGGCTCAATTGTGTTCTCTAAAATTGATTTGTGTAGTGGTTACCACCAGATTCGCATGGAGTTAGGAGATGAATAGAAAACAACTTTTAAAACTAAGTTCAGCCAATACGAGTGGTTAGTCATGCCTTCTGGTCTCATTAATGCACCCAACACTTTCATGAGATTAATGAATGAAGTTTTGTGTGCTTTCATTAGAAAAAATTGTGGTGGTATATTTTGATGACATTTTAATATATAGCAGAACACTAGAGGAACATGTTGATCATTTGTGTGCTGCCTTTGATGCTCTACGCGATGCACGTTTATTTGGTAACCTTGATAAGTGCATGTTTTGCATGGATCGAGTATCTTTTCTTGGCTATGTTGTGACCCTGCAGGGAATTGAAGTTGATCAAGCTAAGGTTGAGGCAACACACAGCTAGCCGGTTCCCACAACGGTCACACAAGTGAGAAGTTTCCTCGGACTTGCTGGATTCTACCGCTGCTTTGTGAAGAATTTCAGCACCATTATAGCCCCCTACACGAACTGACCAAGAAGGGAGTGCCATTCACTTGGGCTGCTACACACAAGAATGTCTTTGACACGCTAAAAAATAAGTTAACACATGTACCATTGCACCAACTTCCTAATTTCAATAAAACTTTTGAGCTCGAATGCGATGCTAGTGGAATTAGTTTTACAAGAGGGAAAACCTGTAGCATATTTCAGTGAGAAATTGAGTGGGACAAGTTTGAACTACTCTACCTATGATAAGGAGTTGTTTGCTCTAGTTCGAACTTTAGAAACATGGCAACGTTATTTGTGGCCCAAAGAATTTGTTATCCATTCTAATTATTAGTCTCTAAAACACATTCAAAGTCAAGCAAAACTAAACCGTAGGCATGTTAAGTGGGTTGAGTTCATTGAATATTTTTCTTATGTCATCAAACACAAAAAAGGGAAAGAGAACATCATTGCTGATGCGCTATCTAGATGTTACACAATGTTGTCCCAACTTGACTTCAAAATTTTTGGTTTGGAAACAATTAAAAATCAATATGTACATGATGATGATTTCAAAGATGTGTTGCTGAATTGCAAAGAGGGGAAAACTTGGAACAAATTCGTCCTCACTGACGGTTTTATGTTTAGAGCTAATAAGCTATGCATTCCAACTAGCTCCGTGCGTATGTTGTTGTTGCAGGAAGCGCATGGAGGTGGGGTTGATGGGACACTTGAAAGCCCAAGTTCGATTTTGGTAATTAATGACACCAAGTTGCTAATGCCATGTGTTAAGTGTTTTGAGTTAGGCATAAGCAACACATGTGATGAAGGTGTATGTGGCAAGGAGTGGTGGCCACAAGATCACAAAGAAATGGTGCATGAACATAAAATGATGATCATGGTGGAGATGCACATAAAATGAAGGACATGATGATCAAGTGGAAGAGAAGGATCTAAGAGCGCAAGGCAAAGGTATAACCATAGGGTTTTCCTTTTGCCGGTCTAAGATGAGTAGAGAAGTGATCGACTAGGTTTAGGATACATAGCCGACTATCAAGAGGGGCAATCATGGTTAGCTCGGGAATCAAGTGCCACTAGATCAATGTCTTGAGCATATGTATTAGGATATAGTAGAGAGCTAACATAACGCCTTGGAAAATGTTTGTGAAATGCTAACACACATGCACTTGGTGGTGTACACTTGGTGGTGTTAGCATTTTTGCAAAGGCGGTGGAGTTTAAGCGGTAGAGAGGGGTTTGGGTTCCTCTCTCCCTCCCGCCGAGCTTGCGAGGTGGGATTCGGCGCTTTTTGGGGAAGTGAAATGCCTATTTTCTACTGTGCCAGAAGTCGGAAAAGAATTGGAGGCGAATAGCGGTCACTATGGTGACCGGACGCTACACCGGACACGGTCGCGGTTTGACCAGACGCGTCCGGTCAGTTCTCAGCAGTTGTCAGGAACGCGGGTGTTAGGGTTTATGACCAGACGCTGGTCTGGCCTAACCAGCGCGTCCAGTTAGTTCACCTGTGCACAGAAGAAGAGCGCGTGACCGGCGCGTGTGGTCCCTCATGGAACCGGAGCGTCTGGTCAGGCGTCCAGAGGGGCAGAGAGCAGCGAAGTGCTGATCGGATGCGCGGCGCGTCCGGTCATGTGCGATTGGACGCGTCTAGTCGTGGTGGGAGCTTTCTAGACTCCGGCCGGATGCCACGTGTAGCGCGTCCGGTCAAACTCTAGAGCGCGTCCGGTCACAGCAATGGTAACTTCTGACGCGCACTGTTCACGCTTGTCCTGTAGTGACCGGACGCGTCCGGTCACCCTGACCGGTGCGTCCGGTCAGCACGTTTTGAACTGCGTCGTCCGGTAACGGCTAGCTGCGTACCCCTTCGCTATAAATAGAAATTGGTTGGGGTTTGAGGGCAACTCTTGCATACTTTGAGACCTATAGACATCCTTTGAGCTAGAGAACAACCCCTCCACTCATCTCTTTGCATAGTTGCACATCTTGATTGAGATTGAGTGAGATTCAAGTGCATTGCTTGAGAGTTACATTCTAGAGGCACTTGATCTTTGAGTTGCTATGGATTTCTTGTTATTCTTCCGTGTTTCCCGACACGGTAGACGGCTTGGAGCAGCGGAGGTGATTGAGCTCGCAATTGGAGATTGTTGGAGCCCTCACCAAGTGTTGTAAGGGGTTCTTGATCCTTCCCCACGGGAGTTCGTGAATTGGATACTCTAGTGGAGCTCGTGGCTTGGAGGATCCCCATCTTGTGTGCGGTTGTGCGGCGCCCGCCGAGGGCTCGACTCTTAATAGTCGATCAGCTCGCGAACCGATAAGTGGGTGTATCGCCACAACGGGGAGTAGCTTGCTGGGAAGCAAGTGAACCTCGGGATAAATTCTTGTGTCAATCTCTTCCCGAGGATTTCTCTTGTATGATTGATTGATTGGTACTTCTCATCTCTACACGGCAGTATAATCACTCGAAGCTCTGCTCTCGTATTACTTCTTGTTTCTAGCTTATAGTTGTTGTTGTGCTTAGTGGATAGCCTTGTACTAGACTTGTGTAGGTGGCTTGCTTATTTAGTTAGAGCTAGTGCTTTTGCTTCACCACCTTTCGTACTAACTTGTGGTTAAGTAATTCTTGTAGAAGTTTTAATTAGGCTATTCACCCCCTCTCTAGCCTATTTGGACCTTACAAGTGGTATCGGAGTCGAGGCACCGTTTATTTGAGGCTTAACAACCTACGGTGAAAAAGAAATGGCTCAATTAAGGTTGCACATCAACTACACCAAGAAGGCACCTCACTTTGATGGCACAAATTATGCATATTGGAAGGTTAAGATGACCGCACACCTCAAGTCAATCAATAGAGAAGTGTGGAAGGTCACCGAAACAAAATTTGAGGTTGCTAATCTGGAATCTCCTACACCGGTGGAAGAGAAGAAGCTCCAATGCAATGACATTGCCATTAGTGCTCTTCATGAGGCACTAGATGACAAGACCTTTGAGCAAGTGAAGAACATTGAGATTTCTCATTATGCTTGGGCCAAACTAGAAGAAACTTTTGAGGGCACCGAAGGCACAAAGACCACTAAAGCATATATCTTGCAAGAAAAGTTTTCTAGCTTCAAGATGCAAGAAGATGAGAGTGTACCGGAAATATTTCATCGATTGCAAGTCATTGTCAATGAGCTCGAGGCACTTGGTGAGGAGGTCAATGACAACCAATTCTCTATGAAGTTCTTGAGAAGCTTGCCCAAGAGGTTTGATACATTGATCACCGTGCTAGTGAGGACTACATTGAAGGATTCAACTCCTCAACAAGTATTTCAAGAAGTGATGACCGATGATTCATATAGAGAAGATGATGAGAAGAAAGAGTTGGTCAAGAAGAAGAAGGAAAGTGAGAAGAAGGATAATGAGAAGAAGAAGAGTGTGGCATTCAAAGCCACCACATCCAAAGGCAAATCCAAGATTGAATCATCAAGTGATGAAGACTCAAGCTCTTGTGATAGTGATGACATTGATGAGAAGATGACTCTTTTTGTCAAGCAATTTGACAAATTCATGAAGAAGAAAGGCTATCATGCAAGGAGGAAGAACTCATCCAAGAAGAATGAGCATACCATGAGATGCTTTAGATGCCATAGCAAGGACCATCTCATTGCAAAGTGTCCTTATGATAATGATGATGAAGATGCTATCAAGAAGGAAAGGAAGAAGCAAAAGAAGAAGCAAGAAAAGAAGGAGAGCTCTCATAAGAAGAAAAATGATTCTCATGTTGCTACTTGGATAGTGATGATTCCTCAAGTGATGATAAGGATGACAACAAGAGTAAGAAGAAGGGACATGCTAGCATTGCCATCCAAGAGAAGGTCTCACTCTTCGACACTCCATCGTGCTTTATGGCTAAGGCCGCTAAGGTATTATCCGGCGATGAGAGTGATCATGATAATGCTAGTGATAGTGATAGTGATAGTGATAAACAAGAATTCACTAAAGATAAACTAATCACTATGCTAGAAGATTGCACTCAACATTTTAAAGAATCTAGAAAGGAGTGCAAGGGCTTGCTTAAGGAAAAGAAAAACCTTATGCAAGAACTTGATGAGCTTAGAGCATCTTATGAGAGTCTAAAGGTAGACCACAAGAAGCTTCAAAAGTCTCACACTAAGCTTGAAGAAGCTCATTCCTATCTAGTTGAAAAATGTGAAAACATGCCAACTAATATTGAGAAAGCTAAAACTTGCAACATAGGCATATCATGCGATATAATTGATGAATCTTTTCGTAAGCCTATTGTTGTTGCTCCCACTAACCCTTCATGTAGCACATCTACATCATCCTCATCTAGTAGTAATGGTTTCACTTGTGACTCCACACTTATAGTTGAGAATGAAAATCTCAAGGAGGAGGTAAAAGAGCTCAATCACACCTTAGCTAAGGATTATGGTGGTAAGGACCGCTTGCTTATGTGCTTGGGTAGCCAAAGACCTTCTCTCTACAAAGAGGGATTGGGCTATAACCCTAAGAAAGGCAAGGCCGCTTTTGCTCCTCACAAGACTTGTTTTGTGAAGAACAATGGTAGCTATTACAAAGTGTGCAAGCAAGTTGGTCACATAGAGCAACAATGCATGAATAAAAAATCTAATGCTAATGTATCCTCAATTAAGTTTGATTCCTTCTATATACTTACCAAGGGTACAAATGATGTTCATGCTAAGTTCATTGGTGCACCATGGATGGGCTCAAAGAAGAAAGTCATTTGGGTACCAAAGAACTTGGTCACTAACCTTGGAGGACCCAAACAAGTTTGGGTACCTAAAAGGAATTAATCTTGTCTTGTAGGTCAATTACAAAGCTGGAGAAAGGCATTGGGTGCTTGATAGTGGGTGCACTCAACATATGACCGGAGACTCTTATATGTTCAAATCAATTGATACAAGTCAAAATGGTGGTTTTGATGCTATCACTTTTGGCAACAACAAGAAAGGCAAGGTCAAGGGGCTTGGTAAAATTGCTATCTCAAATAACATGAGCATATCTAATGTGTTGCTAGTTGAGAGCTTGGATTTCAATCTTTTATCTATGGCATAACTTTGTGATCTTGGCTTCAAGTGCATATTTGATAGTGATGATGTTGAAGTCATAAGTGTTTATGGATCAAATTTGATATTCAAAGGATTTAGACATGGTAGCTTATACTTGGTTGACTTCAATGATAGTGAGACACAATTGACATCATGCTTGCTTAGCAAATCTAGTATGGGATGGTTATGGCATAGAAGGCTTGGTCATGTTGGAATAAAACAATTGAACAAACTTTTGAGGCATGACTTAGTTAGAGGATTGAAGGATGTCACCTTTGAGAAGGATAAACCATGTAGTGCTTGTCAAGCCGGCAAACAAGTTAGAAATGCACATCCTAGTAAGAGTGAAATGAGCACATCAAAGGCATTTGAGCTATTGCACATGGACTTGTTTGGGCCAACAACATACACTAGCATTGGTGGAAACAAGTATGGTTTTGTGATAGTGGATGACTACACTAGATACACTTGGGTGTTCTTTCTTTATGACAAGAGTGATGTTTATGATCTATTCAAATCTTTTGTCAAGAGGGTGCAAAATGAGTTTGAAACTACCATCAAGAAGATAAGAAGTGACAATGGTAGTGAGTTCAAGAACACAAGAATTGAAGATTTGTGTGATGATCTTGGTATTGGATATCAATTCTCACCAACATACACTCCTCAATCCAATGGTGTAGTTGAAAGAAAAAATAGAACCTTGATTGATATTGCTAGATCAATGCTTAGCGAATACAATATGAGTCATTCATTTTGGAGTGAAGCCATCAACACGGCTTGCTATTGTAGCAACCGTCTCTATTGCCATGAGAAGCTTGAAAAGACACCATATGAGCTATTGAATGGAAGAAAGCCCAACATTTCATACTTTAGAGTGTTTGGTTGCAAATGCTATATTCTCAAGAAAGGCACTAGATTGAGCAAGTTTGAAAAGAAATGTGATGAAGGGTTCTTACTTGGTTATTCTTCCACAAGCAAAGCATATAGAGTTTGAAATCTCACAAATGGCACCTTGGAAGAAATTAATGATGTTGAGTTTGATGAAACCCAAGGATCTCAAAATGAAGCTCAAAACCTTAATGATGTAAGAGGAGATCAATTGTCAAATGCAATGAAGAACATGGACATTGGTGATGTTAGGCCAAGGCAAGTTGATGATGATGATATTCATGTGATCAACCAAAGTATGCAAATGGATACAAATCAAGCAAGCTCTAGTGGTACTCATGATGAAGATCAAGTTCAAGGTCAAATAAGTGGAAACAATCAACTCCCAATACTCCAACCTACTAGCATTGCAAGAGATCATCCATTAGACCAAATCATTGGTGGAATTCAAAGTGGTGTTCAAACTAGATCAAGGCTAGCATCCTTTTATGAGCATTACTCATTTGTGTCACTTGAAGAACCTAAAAAATTAGAAGATGCTTTGAAGGATTCTGATTGGGTAAATGCCATGCATGAAGAACTAAACAACTTTGCTAAAAATCAAGTTTGGAAACTTGTTGAGAGGCCAAAGAACTACAATGTGATTGGCACAAAGTGGATCTTTAAAAACAAGCAAGATTAAGATGGCATGGTTGTGAGGAACAAAGCAAGATTAGTAGCACAAGGATACACTCAAGTTGAGGGTCTTGACTTTGAAGAGACATATGCACCGGTTGCAAGGATTGGAGGCAATTAGAATCTTATTAGCATATGGTTGTGCACACAACATCAAGCTCTATCAAATGGATGTCAAGAGTGCATTTCTCAATGGCTACATCAATGAAGAAGTTTATGTTGAGCAACCTCCCGGTTTTCAAGATGACAAGAAGCCCGACCATGTTTTCAAGCTAAAGAAGGCATTGTATGGTTTGAAGCAAGCACCTAGAGCATAGTATGAGAGATTGAGGGACTTTCTTCTCTCTAAAGGGTTCAAGATGGGAAAGGTTGACACCACTCTCTTCACCAAGAAGCTTGGAAATAACTTGTTTGTGTTGCAAATATATATAGATGACATTATCTTTGGATCAACTAACCAAGACTTTTGTAAAGAGTTTAGAAATATGATGGCTAATGAGTTTGAGATGTCTATAATTGAAGAGCTTAGTTACTTCCTTGGACTTCAAATCAAGCAAATGAAGAATGACACTTTTATAAGTCAAGGCAAGTACATCAAGGACATGATCAAGAAGTTTGGATTGCAAGATGCTAAGCCAATGAGTACACCAATAGGCACAAATGATCAATTAAGTATTGATGATAGTGGAAACATGGTAGATCAAAAGCTATACTGGTCTATGATTGGAAGTTTGCTCTATGTCACCGCTTCTAGGCCGGATGTGATGTTTAGTGTGTGCAAATGTGCAAGATATCAACCTTCACCTAGAGAAAGTCACTTGAAAGCAACCAAGAGAATATTGAGATATCTTAAGGGCACTCATGATGTTGGACTATGGTATCCCAAGGGATCTAATTTTGAGTTGATTGGATATTCGGACTCTGACTATGGTGGATGCAAGATTGATAGAATGAGCACAAGTGGCACTTGTCAATTGCTTGGAAGGTCTCTTATTTCAAGGTCATCAAAGAAACAAAATAGTGTTACACTATCTACCGCCGAGGCTGAATACATTAGTGCTGGTAGTTGTTGTGCACAATTGCTTTGGATGAAGGCCACCTTGAATGATTTTGGAATCAAGTTCAAGAATGTACCATTGTTTTGTGACAATGAAAGTGCTATCAAGATGACTCAAAATCCGGTTCAACATTCAAGAACCAAGCACATCGACATAAGGCATCACTTTATAAGAGACCATCAACAAAAGGGTGATATTAGCATTAAGAGCATTGGCACCGAAGATCAACTAGCCGACATATTCACAAAGCCACTTGATGAAAAGAGATTTTACAAGTTGAAGAATGAATTGAACATACTTGACTTCTCCAACTTGAAATGAGTGCACCCCCACATTCTTATATGACATGCCTCTCCTCCAACATAGCAAGGTAAAGTTGTTTGGCATATCATTCATACTTTGCTAAGGACATGGTTAGAACATATAGACATATTTGCATGACAAATAAGCTCATTCATAAAAATCAAATGATTTTGATGTATATATGGTACCACTATTGCTTCTATGTTTGATTGATCTAGTGGTAGCATATGACATGTTTGTGGGCTTACAAACCTAGTGTTGAATCTAGTAAATGAGCTCATGATGTGTAATTCAACATGATCAAGATAACCCTAATACTTTATGAGGTGTGAAGAAGCTTGTCCTTGGATCAAACTAAATTACATATTCTAGGCAAGTGATCTAGATTGAACCATATTTTAGACTCCCTCATATTGATTGACTTATCTCTCATTAAAATTGGCACCTTTTTGGTGATTGTTGACAAAGGGGGAGAGAAAAGTCACAAAGATAGAAAAATCACAAAGAGGGAGAAAGATATAGTAAGGGGGAGAGAAATTAAAATTGAGCACACAAGTAGGGGGAGCAAGCTCATAAATTATTTGTTGCATTGTATGTGCACTAACATGATGATGTGTTGCATTGCAAATTTAATTTTTATATTCATGATTGAATGGTGATTGCTAGAAATAGAACTTGAATGATGATTTGTTAAGAGTAGCTTTACAAGTGGTATCTAGACACCTTTTGCTTATTATGTTGATCTCACGAGGTACTTTAGTATTTGTGATCTTTACAAGTGATGTATTACAAGTGGTGTCTAGCTACATCGATGCTAAGGATGGTATATAAAGGCAACTCCGATTGGTATCACGCTTCAAAGGTCCATTCTATATACCTTAGCATCAATTTGATAGTAGTAACTCTCCTAAAATTCAAATCCATACATATGTGCACAATTGAACCAAACTCATGGAAGCACATATATAGGGGGAGCTAATACTATAGAAATTGAAAATTGATTTCATTTCATATCTTTGTAATGGTTGTCATCAATTACCAAAAAGGGGGAGATTGAAAGCCCAAGTTTGATTTTGGTAATTAATGACACCAAGTTGCTAATGCCATGTGTTAAGTGTTTTGAGTTAGGCATAAGCAACACATATGATGAAGGTGTATGTGGCAAGGAGTGGTGGCCACAAGATCACAAAGAGATGGTGCATGGACATAAAATGATGATCATGGTGGAGATGCATATAAAATGAAGGACATGATGATCAAGTGGAAGAGAAGGATCTAAGAGTGCAAGGCAAAGGTATAACCATATGGTTTTCCTTTTGCCGGTCTAAGATGAGTAGAGAAGTGATTGACCAGGTTTAGGATACATAGCCAACTATCAAGAGGGGCAATCACGGTTAGCTCGGGAATCAAGTGCCACTAGATCAATGTCTTGAGCATATGCATTAGGATCTAGTAGAGAGCTAACATAACGCCTTGGAAAATATTTGTGAAATGCTAACATGTACTTGGTGGTGTACACTTGGTGGTGTTAGCACTTTTGCAAAGGCGGTGGAGTTTAAGCGGTAGAGAGGGGGTTTGGGTTCCTCTCTCCCTCTCGCCGAGCTTGCGAGGCAGGATTCGACGCTTTTTGGGGAAGTGAAATGCCTATTTTCTACCGCGCCGGAAGTCAAAAAAGAATCGGAGGCGAACGGCGGTCACTGTGGTGACCGGACGCTGCACCAGACGCGGTCGCGGTTTGACCGGACGCGTCCGGTCAGTTCTCAGCAGTTGTCAGGAACGCGAGTGTTAGGGTTTCTGACCGGACGCTAGTCTGGCCTGACCAGCGCGTCCGGTCAGTTCACCTGTGCACAGAAGAAGAGCGCGCGACCGGCGCGTCCGGTCCCTCACGGAACTGGAGTGTCCGGTCAGGCGTCCAGAGGGGCAGAGAGCAGCGAAGTGCTGATCGGACGCGTGACGCGTCCGGTCACGTGCGATCGGACGCGTCCGGTCGCGGTGGGAGCTTACTAGACTCCGACCGGACGCCAGGTGCAGCGCGTCCGGTCAAACGCTAGAGCGCGTCCGGTCACAGCAATGGTAACTTCTGACGCGCACTGTTCACGCTTGTCCTGTAGTGACCGGACGCGTCCGGTCACCCTGACCGGTGCGTCCGGTCAGCACGTTTTGAACTGCGTCGTTCGATAACGGCTAGCTGCGTACCCCTTCGCTATAAATAGAAGTTGGCCAGGGTTTGAGGGCAACTCTTGCATACTTTGAGACCTAGAGACATCCTTTGAGCTAGAGAACAACCCCTCCACTCATCTCTTTGCATAGTTGCACATCTTTTGTGAGATTGAGTGAGATTCAAGTGCATTGCTTGAGAGTTGCATTCTAGAGGCACTTGATCTTCGAGTTGCTGCGGATTTCTTGTTACTCTTCTGTGTTTCCCGACATGGTAGACGACTTATAGCAGCGGAGGTGATTGAGCTCGCAATTGAAGATTGTTGGAGCCATCACCAAGTGTTGTAAGGGGTTATTGATCCTTCCTCGCGGGAGTTCGCGAATTGGATACTCTAGTGGAGCTCGTGGCTTGGAGGATCCTCATCTTGTGTGCGGTTTTGCGGCACCCACCGAGGGCTCGACTCTTGATAGTCGATCAGCTCGCGAACCGACAAGTGGGTGTATCGCCACAACGGGGAGTAGCTTGCCGGGAAGCAAGTGAACCTCGGGATAAATTCTTATGTCAATCTCTTCCCGAGGATTTCTCTTGTATGATTGATTGATTGGTACTTCTCATCTCTACACGGCGGTATAATCACCCGAAGCTCTTCTCTCGTATTACTTCTTGTTTCTAGCTTGTAGTTGTTGTTGTGCTTAGTGGATAGCCTTGTACTAGACTTGTGTAGGTGGCTTGCTTATTTAGTTAGAGCTAGTGCTTTTGCTTCATCACCTTTCGTACTAACTTGTGGTTAAGTAATTCTTGTAGAAGTTTTAATTAGGCTATTCACCTCCCCTCTAGCCTATTTGGACCTTACAACACTTTGTTGTGAAGAAGACAGTGGACATCCTCACTGGTCATTTCTTTTGGCCCAAGATGAGGAGAGACATGGAGAGATTTGTGGCACGCTGCACAACATGCCAAAATGCTAAGTCACGACATAATCCCCATGGGTTGTACATGCCTTTGCCTATTCCTAGTGCACCTTGCGAAGATATCTCTATGGACTTTGTTTTAGGACTGCCTAGAACAAAGTAGGGGAGAGATAGTGTCTTTGTTGTTGTGGATAGATTTTCTAAGATGGCACAATTCATACCATGCCATAAGACAGATGATGCTACTCATGTTGCTAATTTGTTCTTTCATGAGATTGTTCGTTTGCATGGTATGCCAGATACAATTGTTTCAGATCGTGATGTAAAATTTCTTAGTCACTTTGGAGAACATTATGGGCTAAGTTGGGCACTAAGCTATTATTTTCTACTACTTGTCACCCACAAACTAATGGATAAATTGAGGTCGTGAATAGAACTTTGTCTACAATGCTTAGAGCTATTTTGAAAACAAACATAAAAAGGTTGGAAGAACGTTTACCTCATGTCGAGTTTGCTTACAATCGTTCACAATATTCTACTACTAAAGTGTGCCTTTTGGGATTGTCTATGGTTTTGTGCCCCATGCGCCTATTGATTTGCTACCTCTTCCAACTTCAGAGAGACTGAACTTTGATGCTAAAAAACATTCTGAACTAGTGTTAAAACTGTATGAGACAACAAAAGAGAACATAGAGAGCATGAATGCCAAATATAAACTTGCTGGTAGCAAAGGAAAGAATCAAGTCACTTTCGAACCCGGTGATTGTTTGGCTCCATTTAAGAAAGGACAGGTTCCTTGACTTGCGAAAGTCTAAATTACTTCCTAGAGCTGATGGTCCTTTCAAGATGTTAAAAAAGATTAATGATAATGCCTATAAACTTGAGCTATGTGCAGATGTTGGGGTCAGCCCCACGTTTAACATTGCAGATTTGAAACCATACATGGGGGAAGTGGATGAATTTGAGTCGAGGACGACTCAAAAGCAAGAAGAGGAGGATGATGAGGGCATCCCTTCCATTGATACAACAAAGCCTATTGGACAGCAAGGACCAATGACACAAGCTCGAGCATGACAACACAATTATCAGGTTAACTCGTTCCTCACTGTCCATACAAACTCTTCTATGAATGGGGTGCTACTAAATCATTGTGATCATTTCCCCGTTCTTAGAAATATTGGTCAAGACCCCATTGGCTCATGTTCAGACCCAACGAAGAGGATGGAGCAACTAAACAAGTGAAAATCATATCATTAATAGGGCGCTCAGCTCATCTCGAGACAGCATGAGTCACTCCATCAAAAATAACGTAACTCATTGATAAAGATCCAATGAAGCTGGTTTTTGACTTGTTGGAAAGCCCATCGTTCTCTTCCATGTGGGTCCAACCCCACTATCAGACTGTACAAAAGCTGTGCCTAGCAAGCAAAAGGACGTATAAACCTACAGCTTGACATAGGCCTTGTATTCACTAGAGCCCACTAAAGGACGCCCTGATTAGAGTTTTCCATGGCCCCCTTGTGCTCTCCTACCTATAAATAGAACCAATAGCCACCAGAGTGAGGTTGAATTTTGTTTAGATACAAGATAGCCTAGACCACCTGATTTGCTTGTGATTCAGATTTAGCCTTTGGCTTAAATCCCTGAGTTATTTGCTTATTCATCTTGTTCTTGCTTGTTCTCGATTGCTAGTAGGTTCATGGTGTTCTTGGCACGACAAGAACATCACAATCGGAGCTGGTGTACCAGTTGCTAAGGCACAGCAACCTTGTGGTCATTGTAGTTAGACAACCATTGTCGAATCCACTCCAAATCGAGCTTATCCACACTCATCAAAAGATCAGAAACCGACAAGTGATCAACACATGATGTAACAGAATGAAAAGATAATTACGCTAGTTGTTTCCTGTAGGGTAACTGCTGCCTGCAGATAAAGCATAACGTGTCCTTTAGTGGTCACTACTGCTTGGTACATGGGATGCTCCAAACGACCTGGGGCACTATGTATATGCAGCCAACCCTCAACTCTAAACCCCCCCCCCCCCCCCCCCCCCCTATGCAGACTAAAACTGTCCCTAGTAGACAGGGTAGCAATGTTGCTAGTTTATTTTCTCAAACTTTGCGGCCTTTCCTGGCAGCATTCAGTTGCTCCAGCAAGTCCTGTATGGTGGAAGATGCGTCCTGCCAAAGAGGGAACAAGTTGCACGAAAATGTTCAGAAGTGCAAGAAACAAAAGTTCATGCTGTGCTGCGACTTTCGATCAGTCACAGTTTGTTCACTCACCTTCAGCTTCTTCCTCAGGCTCTCCTCTTCTTGGTCTCGTCGGTTCCTCTCTTCTGAGAAGATGTCGATCAACGCTTCTTGTTCCTTGGTTGCAGACTCAAGTTGTCTCTGCAGATCCTCCACCTGAAAAATAGGAGGGTGACGAGCAACATATATTATCCCAAGAGCACAATGTATCCTTATAGAGCAAAGACAGGCATATGATAAATATGATAGCTCATAGCATGAATTAGGATAATAAAGATAACATATCAATGGCCTTACTGACCAAACACAATAAAAAATGAATCCAAATGGTGGATGGGGAAACTAAGGTTACCAAGCACATTGTGTCAGGCATATAAACATAGAATTTAATGGTAAAACATTTCAATCCACTAACAAGTGACAATACAGTGGGCAGCCTCATCTTTTTAGGCCAAGCAACAATATTTGTTAGAGCAAAACAGTAGGCAGAAAAGACAGAAGTGCATACCCTCTCTGCCAAAGACTTATTTTTATCACGCTCCACCACTAGCTCTTGCAACATCGATTCTTCCACCTTTGATAATCTGAGAAAAGAACATCATGAATAAGGCACCTTACTGCAATCTCGAGACAAATTGGAGTACCATTACACATTGCAAGCATGCTCAATGTTAAGTTCCTCATCCAAGGAAACTTTGATAATTTGAGAAAAAGATCATTATGAATGCGGAACGATGCCTGTTCCTCATCCTGGGAATGTCAGTTCCATTCCAGATGCGTGAGAACAATCCCGTTGCCACCTTGTTGAAACATTTCTAAAAGTAGCCCCATCAACCCAGGAACTTTGACTGCAAGCATGCGGGTTTGGTAGTTCCAGCAACCACATTGTCACATTCAAATGGACAGGAGTAGCTAGACCTTGATGGTCAAAGTAAAATGAATTTAGTAGCATATATAAAGTACAGATGATCCCTACATTGTTTTGTGCAATTTCATATTCATATCAAGTGAAACATAAGGAATTTTTAAAAGTGACGTAATTTTCAAATAGCCCTTCTGGGGAAAACTATATAACCTCAAGAGGTGAAAATCCACTAAAACCCACCCATATGCAAGACAGGCCACACAGAAGCATAGCAAATCACACAGGCTTTCCTCTCTTTGCATGATAGCATTAACATGGATTTGCAATATCCATTTCCTTTCAATATGAAAGATTCCAAATTCTTAATTATCCAAACAATACTTGGATGGAAACCTAAGGTTTTCCTTCAAAAACCATTTAAGTGTCTCGTTGAAAGCACATTCATCTGTTAACTATAAGATCAAAAGATGAGAAATCTAATACAAGTCCATTGTCAGTTTTAAGATGTAGCCTGTGGGTCATCATAATCCCTTATTCATGACTCTTGGTACCATAGACCATTTAAGCATTGTAATGATACGATGCTTGTGTGTTCAAAGGAGCTCCACCAAATGTCCAATTGGTTCTACAAGCTGTAGCTAATGAGAGAGTGCTTTACTGCTTTGTGGTGCATGGCTGAGCCTCTGCTCTTAGTGAGATGTTTCTTCAGCTGCTAAGCACACAGACTTGATGTGTGCTGTTTTAGTGTGATGGGATGTTCTTTCCTTTTAGCTTTTATTGTTTTTTAAGTATTGGGTGCAGGAGTTAGTTTTTTTTTCTCCCCTCTCCGTTTTTCTTTCTTCTTAATGAAATGACACGCAGCTCTCCTGTGTTGTTCGAGGAAAAAAATGACTCTTGGTACCACAGCCCATTTGAATAAGGAATCCCTTAACACAAACTTGTTGCTACATTTTAAGTCATTCTCTCAACAGTTGCACAACGTAAGTATGGAAAGAAAGTGACAATGTGATCAATCCAATGCTTTGTTAAATCTCATCAAATATCATCGACATATAGTAAATGTTGGTTGCCCGACGGTAACAAGAAAAGTGGAAGCTGAATCCCGCTGATATTTACCTTTCCTTTAGTGATAAATTTTCATCCCTTAACTGCTTGACAACAGACTCATACTCATCGATAGTATGCAGATCTCCATTACTTGTTGCTTTTGGGTCCTGGGCAGTAAATATCAGACAGATAAAATTATGAAACCTTGATATGAGATTTAGTAATTATAAGTAGGCAAGTAGCGATGAGACATGCGCAAGTTGATGCTCTGAGATAAATTTTAGAGTTAAATGCACCAGAGGTCCATTTACTTATGTGGGGGTTTCAGTTAGGTCCGTCAACTCTAAGGACCTCTAAGGAACACAGGAATTTCATAGGAAAAACACAAGAGCACGAATTATTTTCCGTGTTCCAAACAAGCCCTAAAAGAAGTTGATTTTCGGGTCCATAAACATTTTAAGTGGTTTACCACAAGTGCATACACATTCTTTTTTGGCCCTTAGATTAAACTTTTGGATCCATAAACTTTTAGGCCTTGTTTGGATGCACATGCATTCATCTCAATCCACATGTGTTGAAGTGGATTGGAGTGGAATTAAACTAAGTTCCATTCCAATCCACTTCAACACATGTGGATTGAATTAAATACACATGCACCCAAACAAGGCCTTATGTGGTTCACCAAAGGTCCATACCCCTCCGTTTGGCCCTTAGATCTGATGTGGCATGTGGAGTCAGCAGCTAGCATGGCATGAAATTTGCCAAGTTCATGCATATCCCATGACCGCGGTGCCCTCCTTTCCACTCCCTCAAGCCAGTGCTTGCCACCACCATTACCGGCTCCTACTATCACCATTGTTTCTCACCTTGTGCTCCACCTCTGTCCTAGAAATGAGCTATTGAGTCTGTCTCCGCCTCCTCTACCCTTTGCAACCGAGCTCCTACTATCACCGTTGTTCCTCACCTTGTGCTTCACCTCTATCCTTGAAATGAGCACTATTGAGTTTGTCCCTGCCTCCTCTACCCTTTGCCCTCATTGGACACAAAAAAAAACCATGTCGGACCTCCTAGCCCGTCATATTGCAACTGCCATGGTCGAGCTTTGAGCTCGCGTGCGCCGCCGTTCCCATCGGTGTAGGCCATCACCACTTCAACAAGTGTGTGCTTGAGTCCGCCGCAGTCACCTCATCCCCGTGCGCACACAGTTAGGGCAAGTCTATGTCGGACCCCACCATTTTTGCCACCGTCTTCTACCTTCTGCCTGTCGTCGACCGCTGGACGAGCACGCTTGTGGCCAACCCACTGCTGGCCTCCAACGGATAGATTAAAACCACCCTCAAATTCACGGGTGAGTGGTGAAGCTCACGGTCCCATCCATTGTAGCCGACGGGTGCTCCCTTGGCCGAATCAGCCCCTCCCGCCATACGTGTGCCTATGTTGATTTGAGGAAGAAAGAAGAGGAAGGAGATGACTCATGGGACATGCGCGCCGCCACTCTCCAAAGTGCGACCCTGCAGCCCTATGTCTCATGCCACCGTCCCCTACACTCGTGCCACTTGTCGGCGCTTGCTCTCACCACCTTGCATGCTGAAGGAACAGAGACGATAAAGGAGAGAGGAGGGGCTAATTGAAAATTTCATGTTATAAAGTTTGTGGACCCGAAAGTTCAATCTAAGGGCCAAACGAAGGGGTATGAACCTACGGTGGACCACTTAAAAAGTTTATGGACCTAGAAATCAACTTTTAAAGTTGATGGACCTAACTTAAACCCCTGCATAAGTTAATGCACCTCTATTGCGTTTAACTCTAAATTTTATATCAAGCATGTTATGTAGGAGTACAGGAGCATATAAATGGGGAAAACAATCATATCTGCAACCAATTAATTCAAATGGCATATAACCATAGTCACCAAGTTCAGGGTTGAAGTCGCATTCCTTGACCACGGGACACCGCCCCGAATCAAGTGTAGGGGATGACAGGGGCCAACGTCCCTGTTTTAACAGGTGCATTGCATGGGCATTCGACGGGACAAGAGAAAGGTTCAGCTAGCGTGACCATGCTTCATCAGCCGATGCAGACAGTTAATCATGCAGGTAGAGCACAGACAGCAAACCTCATAGGGGGACACTGGACGATGGACTTCACCGGTAGAGTTAGGATGCCCATGAAGGACCCCATTGACACATGGAGGGAAGATAATGGGAAATCAATTTTGTTTCCCACAGGTGATGCTGCTGGTGGCCACTGTTTTGTTGCTGGTGGCACTAATTTGTAAGGAAGAAGAGAGACCTAGGGAGAAAGAAGTGCTAAGTGTATAAAGGTCCATCTACAATAGGCCCATATGGCCCATGATGTTTCTATATATATATATATAGTCATCTCCACTACTGGAGTGCTTAGCTTCTGAGATCTCCAAGGTTAGTAACAAGAAGATGGCTTGCTGTGGTCGTGCAACATCGACTCGTGAGTCGAGACCACACGTAAGAGCTGTGTGTTATTTCATTAAGGAAATCGTATAAACGGGAGGGCTAGAACAAACCTTCCCAACCCTTCCCTTCCCCCCCCCCCCCCAACACACACACACACACCCACCACTCACATTAAACAAATAGCTAAAAAGAAATTTGTGCCACAGCAAAAATAACAGCCCGACCACTGAGTCGAGACTGGTACTCTTGTAAAGCTAGTTAGGGTTATCTTAGTGAGTCAAGGGCTGTCTAGGCCAACTTTTGGCAGCAAAGAGAAAAGTTTGACCTTTTACTTTCTTTTTCATTTTGCTATTATTACTTGTATATATGCATGCATGTGAGCTAATCACGTGACATATCAGCACTCATTGTCATTGCTTAGAGACCAACATCATCGACCTGGATCAATCGGAATCATTTGTAGCGAACTACTTAAGACCAACATTTTGACATCCACAACCCACGTGGGGCTATCCTGCCCTGCAATCCAATTAGCCCTTATTTCTGGTGACTATGCAATTATGCATGCAACTATATAAGGGATCAATCCAGTATTGACTCCAGTTGGAATTTGATATGTCAGCTCTTCCATCAGAGAAATGCTACTTTTTGGCCCAGAAATCTTCTATGAAATTGTATGGCATAAATAGTAGAAAATAATGTTGTCAGGCGGTCCAGCCATCTATGTGTGATTCAGCAAAAAAAAAAATATGGGCCACCGCAGATCATAAATTTTACAACTTCATCATGCAGTTTATATTACCAAACTATAAGAAAACTAGCAGTGCACCCAAACCCAGTTAAAGTAATGCTAAAAGGCAAAGAAAATAGAGTGCATGAACACAAAGCAAAGACTTAGAATACAGGATATTATATGGCAAAACGTGGTTAAAAGAATAAAAGACACTCTTTAAGGATGCATAAATCACAATGCTCTAGCACAACATGGTTCAGTTATCATTTGTGAATAAGAAACTAAGCATATAGAGCAGTATAATCCTATATTAGCAGAAGGAAATTACCAATGGCTGGGATTTAGTTCTGACCCTCTCTCTTTCTATTAGTCCACTGGATTGAGGTGTTGTCAAACCAGTACTGCCATTTTGAAACAATTTTTGGTTTCTGTTCATGGTGTGAGATCTTGACCTCCACAAAGTGCCCATAAACTCAGAATCACTATTATCACTATCAGACAGCCCGTGTAGTATTGACTTGGTAGATCGTTTAGTCCTTGCAGACTTCTCAGCTCTCTGCTGAATACCAAATGATGTGCTTGCCTTACAACCCTTTTTAATATTATTATTCATGTCTTTTGCCTGTGTGTACCCTTTCCCAGAATGATAAGGTGATGGTTGTGCACTTGCTGTGTTTTCAGGAGAGTCTTCTGTCCAAAATAGGAAAGATAATTGTCATACAATTGCTGGTTATTCAAGATACAATAATCACTTAAAGATGTAAAACAAATTCAAAAGAAAATGGTAAAGATGTCATATAAAATTGTATTTCTATGAAGGTTGTTATTGGATTTTTTTTTTCTCAACACTTTGTCATTGTACTAAGTGTGCAGATAGAGCATGAATAGGAAAAACATTTAATGCAAACTTAAAATGGCAAAGATAATCCATTCAAAGAAGAAAAAAATTCTCAAACACTTTGTTATCACATTTAGTGTGCTGATATAGCATGAACAGAAGGAATATTTAACCCAAACTCTAAAAAAGGCAAAGATTCCATTCAAAGAAAAAAAAAATTCTCATTACATCAGTCCTCAATAGCATACCAAGGGTTTGGTTGTTATTTTTTGTTACTTTATGTTTGTCAAGAATGATTAATGTTGTACGTTGGTCCTCAAATTTCCATTTTACCTTTCAAATATTCAGCCATGTGGCAGAAACACTTTTAGTGGTATTTCAAAGATACCAAAGATTTAGGCAAATAGCATCTCTATTTCATTCCATTTTTATGTTGCATGACCCGTTCATTTTCTATACCTAATATTAAAGAGGTAAAATTTCTCTCCAATGTTTCGTTCCACCCATCTCATTCTACTACACATTTCAACCAAATGTGGTTATTTTCTACTCTTCCGAATAAGAGCCATTTCTATTTTTCCTATTCCCCCCCCCCCCCTCTAGTTTAATCCTGCTTAGACTTTTACTATGTCCACTGCTTCCTTTTTTATCCCATTCCCTCCGTTATGTCCGCTGCTTCCATTTGTGTTTTTTTTGTTGATTCTATACCTAATATTAAAGAGGTAAAATTTCTCTCCAAATTTTCGTTCCACCCATCTCATCTACTACACATTTCAACCAGATGCGGTTATTTTCTACGCTTCCGAATAAGAGTCCATTTCTATTTTTCCTATCCCCCCCCCCCCTCACGTCTAATCCTGCTTAGACTTTTATTACATCCACTGCTTCCTTTTTTATTCCATTCCCTTCTTTGTGTCCGCTGCTTCCATTTTTTTTTTCTGTTGCTTCGATTTGTTTTCCTTTTTTTGTCGCCAATTAATTATGTCTGCTGCTTATACTTTTTTCTAGTTTCATCCCATTGTCCTTTTCTTTTCTTCTTTTTCACAAGTATATCGTTTTCTTCCTTATAAACATCATATCTAAAATAAATTATAGATCTAATACATGTTTTTTGTCTTTTAAATATTCTTTCCTAATAAATAAATATTCGCACCCCTAAGTTGTTTGTATAATTTTAATTATGAATAAAATGTGTTCTTGTTAGAACCTATATCAGCCAATGGTCCGACTAATCAAACCATGGCCTGAAATCTTGAGTTTGTTAATTATCCAATCTAATCCAAGTTGTATGCATATACATATAATCAGCGTAACCCTAGACGAGTGCTGCCATGCGAAAAATCGAGAAGTCTCCATCATAATCATCAACAGACAGACCAATACTTGACACGACGACAACTAACTCATTGCTGACTTTAATCAAAGACTAGAATTGCATATTTTTATGGGTCCTCAAAGAAAATCATGACTCGATATTTAACTCTATCAGCACATATGTAGTATAAAAAAATTAAAGTTATGATATATTTACGAGTAAACATTTCTATCTTTATGGGTCCTCAAAGTAGTCAATGAACTCAATATTTAACTCTACCCGCATATGGATAGTATAAAAATTAAAGTCATGACATATTTATGAGTGAATATTTTTGTGCCTTATCACAGAAGAAAACAATCTATCAAGATTGTATTTTAATTCAATACAGATTTCATAGAACGCCAAAGGGTGCTTAGTCCAGATGGCTAAGTCACTCGAGCGGCACTCCACAGGTCCTGAGTTCGACTCCCCGTGGGAGCGAATTTCAGGTTGTGGTTAAAAAAATCCCCTCGCTCGCCCCAGGTGCCAAAGCACATGTGTGGTGATCGGCCCATCTCACGGGTAACGTCTCCCTGTGTCTGGATGGGGTGAGGGTTCGGGGGTTTTCTCGCCGGGTGAGAAGGCGACTTCTCCTTTAAAAAGCTGCGGCGGCAGTCTTAACCGCCCCGGTCGAGTTTTTTTTTACAGATTTCATAGAACATTGTCATATTATTGCCAATGTTAACTTATATTATGGGAACCATGGTTATCATAAATAAAATAAATTATATATTTTAAATTGTCTCATTAACGTTTGATAGATTTTTTGTCTCCCGCTGCAACGCACAGGCATATTTGCTAGTTATATTTTAAAAGGCACGACTTTGAAATTTTAAGTTTGGATCACTGCTTATTTTCAAACCACACCGTTTCAATGATCTGGCTGAACAACCTTTGTCATAAACAGGTAGGTCTGAGGCACTTGTAGATGAATACAACTGCTTGATCAAAAGGACAAAAAAACAAGATATGAAAGTTGAGGAACCAAAAGAGGACAAGTGTATTTGCACCAGAAAAAGGAAGAAGGAAGCCAAAAGTTTAGGAGCTAAGACACTTATCTATTTTTAATCACTCCAAAGAAGTAACGCCAGTCAACAAGTTATAAAGTTCCTAACTAGCAATTAAGTGTGTACATAGTAAGCTAAAATGCTCTCAACGAATCACAGCACAAACAACTGCAACTTCACCCTATATCTCATAATTACAGCCATTATTTACCTCCATCTCCTGCCTCAGAGTTCCTGCCAGATCGTGGTGCAACATATCCTATTCGATGAGCATTCCCAGACCTATCAGAAAGAAACAGAGGAAAAGGAATGTTGAGAATCAGACTGATACTTCATACAACTGTCTGCTGAAAGATGCCCAAACAAGCAATTATTAAGGACTTTTGGAATTCGCCTGGCACAGAAATTGGCGCCTAATTTTGCCCTCTAGATTGCCATGATCTGGCCAGTAAACAGGAAGTGTCGGGCAACCGAACAGTTGGAATGGATCCAAGGTAGGAATCGTAGGCCCATCCAAATGTGCTATCATTATGCAAAAAAAAAAGACAAATGATCACAAAACGGACCAGTAATCCTTCTGCATTTGAACTAATCGTGCTTCAAGTCTTGCTAGAAGTGTTGTCCGCTCGAAGTCTTGCTTATCATGAGCTGGTTCAATGAAATTTGCCTCAAGTACACCTGCAGTGTAATTGATCATTACTAGACTTTGAGCTCAATAGACAGTAAGAAAGACTAAAGAAAAGAAAGCATGGAAAAGGGACTACCTATGACACCACGACCACCACTTCCAGCAGCAGTCCACACTCTCCAGAAAGGCTAAAACACACTTATGTTAACTAATCAGTAAACATCATGTGAAGTAGTACTGAGTATACCAGAAATAGAATACAGGTCAACATTGAGTGAGCAAGGCCAATTTGTTCGAGAAAAAATAAAGCAAGGCCAATCAGTCACTAGTACTATTAAAAGTAAATATTGATTTCCTCTTTACTAAATATATGTCAAATACTCAAATGGCACCCTACTCCACAGCAAAAGGACGACAAAGATGGAACAATCAGTTTATGAAGAAATGGCATATATGCTACCATGAATTCAGTTGGAGGTGGGAGATTTATTTGGCTCTTTTAAGGAACTTTTTCCTTATAAAATACTGCCACATGCCATTGACAAGTTTGATGGCATAAATGAAAATTGCCTAATACTGATAACAAACCAAGGATATGTTCCACCAGCAATCCAGCATAAGTATCCATTGATATGTCAGAGACATACAAGAAGAGGGTTAAAGCAATAGTTACAGTGGCAGCTGGACTACAAAAATTGCAGCTAAATATGATCACACAAGAAAATAAATATTATATTGTAAACTTAAAACTACACTAAGGTAGTAAAACAGATATGGCAAAACTATATTAAGATTTCATTTCACAAAGTAATACTTGTATTGTCATATTGTGTCAACTACACAATTATAGCTATTCCGCATGAAATACAACACTTTTAAAAACCCTAAAGCCATCAGGCAATGCAGATTTACTATTAGATATATGTATAGTCTAACACATGTATATCATGTCACTTGTACTCCGAGTTGTATATCAGGCGCTTCTGTACTTTTATATTAGGGTGGCGTGGTGTGTGTTGTAATTGGGGTCTCCCCACCTTTTTTCTTCTTAATATAATGAAGCGCAGTTCTCTTGTGTTTTCGAGTCGAGGAAAAAAAATGTTGTACTATGACTATATACATGAAGTCAACCCCCTCTCCCCGGATTGGATGTGATGTGTTTCGGCGGTTCCCTCTGCCCTAGCTTCACTCCCGTGACGCACACTCCATGGCTGTGTGGCCACCCACCTCGGGACGCCCCTGCACACGATCTCCTCTCCACCACGCGCGATCTCCTCCGCACGGTGCGTCTCTCTGCTCCGTGTGCGTCCTCTGATGGTATATTACTCACCCGCCTCCCTCCTTCGTCTCACTGTGGGCAATGGTCACTCCATTCCTGTTGTAGTCATGGCACTTCCATCCTTCCCACCGCTGACACCTTCTACCTCCACAATGTTCTTGTTGTCCCTACTCTTGTGCGCAGTCTTCTGTCTGTTTGTCAATTTACACGTGATAGTAATTGCTCCATGGAATTTGACGCTTTTGGTTTTTCATTCAAGGATCCATGGACAGGACGCGTGATCCTTCGCTGCAATAGCCACAGAGACGTCTACACCATCTCACCAGCTTCACCATCCATCACCGCTAGTTGCAGCCACGTTGTCTCGTCCACCTTGTGGCATAACCGCTTGGGTCATCCGGGCACCTCCGCCATTGCTTCTCTTCAAAACCTGTCAGTTATCACGTGTAATAAAGCAGCATGATCCTTGCGTCATGCCTATGAGCTTGGCAAACACACGCGTCTGCCTTTTTGCTAGTTCAGTGTCCACTATGTCAGAACCATTTGCATTAGTTCATTGTGATGTATGGACCTCTCTAGTCCTTAGTACTTTGGGTTACAAATATTATTTGGTCATGCCTGATGATTTCAGTCATTTTTACTGGTCTTTTCCACTGCCTCAAAAATTCAAAGTCTATGGTCGTTTTGTTGATTTTGTTGCATACGCTCAGACTAGAACTTGGAAGCAAACTATACCTTAATGGTTGGAATTTAGAAACAAATCACACCTTAATAGTTGGCTGCAGAGCAGAGAAGAGCCAAGCAGGCAAGCAAAAGCAGTCAACCACATAGCAATCTAGCACAAGCATCCACCAAGCCACAACAATTTATATACAACTAGTAGCAGAAAGCACAGGAAGGAGCACATTTATCCAGGTCCTTCTTCAGCACGAGCACAGGAAGCAGAGCAGACGAAGCACGGGAGGAAGAGCAGAGGAAGGAGGGGACTAGGGGAGAAAAGGACGTACTTGCAGGAGGATGGAGGCACGACCACATGAATCGGTGGAGGGCTGGAGGCTGTGGAGAAGTCTAGAACGCGGAGCAGAAGGGGCCGCGAATGGGGCGGAAGTTGGGGTCACGGATGCAGCTGGGGTCATTCCGTCACGGATGTAGCAGAAGTCACGGATGCGGCGGGCGGCGGGATGGAGGAGGTTGGCGCCGGCGCCGCCGCCACCAGATTCCAGGTGGACCTCCACCCTCTTCTCTTTCCCTCTTTCCTCGTTGCGTTGTAGGCGCCAGACGGCTCTTTCCCCCACGCGCGCGGCAATCTTCTCCCCACATGCGCACTTTCCCTCCCGCACGCGCAATCCCTGCCTTTCCCTCCAACGCGCGTGATTTCCCTCCTGTGCTCCCGCATACACAGCATCCGCCTGGAGCAAGTCAATGCCTTGGTGACGACTTGGCATGCGAGGCGACGCCATACGCAAGAAAGTCGCGGCGAGCCTGATGCCACAGTTCAAAAAATGCCTGGACGCCAGGGCGTCGCCTAGGTGATGCCTTAATAACCTTGTGGCGCTTTGTCATCGTCTATCAACGCCACCCGCCGAACCCAGCGCGGTCAGCACCACCTGCTGCTGTGGACAACCACAGTTTCGGCAATGTGTACCAGCATCACCCGCCCTAGCTGTCTTCCCCGATGTCGCCTGCCCCAGCCATCTTTCCCAACAGCCATGGCCGGAGCCGGCCCTTCTTCAGCCACAGCTCCACCGCTTGCTAGGTGCTGCCTAGCACTGCCCCTGCTGCTGCTGCTCCACTGACCGCCAGAGACGTCATTCCTGCCGTGGTGCCGATGCTGTATCCCGCGGCACCAGGTGGCCGGCAGTTCCGTTCAGCCGGCTGCCTGTCTCCACTGCTCCAAGTTGTACTTTGACTGTATATATGAAAGTTAACCCTCCACCACCCCGCACCACCCCCCCCCCCCCCCCCCCCCCCCCCACCTTCCCCGCGCGTATTGGGTGTGAGGTGTTATCTAATTCTCTAAATTTACAGTGCAAATTTGTATTAAATTTAATTTTGAAGCAGAGTGGCAACAAAAGTGTAGTCTTGCAAGAAATAGTACTTAGTACAAGTGTATTTTTCTCAAACTGCTTCTCAAACGCATAGTTTTGTGACACAAAATGCCACTAAAATGTAGTTTTGCAGAACTGATGCTTGGAAATGTTAGTATTGCGAAATGTCGTTCTTCAAGATCTATATTCCATAAGAAATAGTACCTTTATCAAACGGTTCTTGTGGTATACATTAAATCCTTGAACGTCGATGTGATGTTTTGCATCTTTTACAAACCCAATTGTTACATCAGCTACCATCTGCACCAAAGAAGATCACTAATGAGTTGCAAAAACATCTTAGGATTAAGAATCGGTTTTGGGTCATAGTTGTTTACATTTGAATCCTTTGGATGTCCATTAGGTGCCACAGGCCTGTATGTGACCTCTTTCTTCAGCATCATGTCAGTCACAATATTATGGTGTTCAATCACTTTTCCACGCAAAATCATTTGGAAGTAAGTCGGAAGTCGCAAATACAAAATTGATGCATAACTCTGCAAAAAATTTTAAAAGTTTCTCAGGATTCAGGAAACACAGCTAAATGGAACATCTATTAGGACTGACAAGCTAACATTATTTTGAATAACATGACGATAAATTATGATTTGTCAACCAAGGAAAATGCAAAGCAAGAAAGAAGTTCTGCATTGTAAGTATGCACATAAACCAGCTTTAAGTACTGTAAAATCATGCTACTGTAAACACAATAATATTCTAGATAAAACTGCATTAAATCCGTTTCAACCAAGAGCCAAGAGGTGCTGCTTCTAAGCTATTATGTGAATAAAGCAATCTGCAATACTAAGCATTTTTCGTGTTGTCAGGACTTTGAGTTCTGTTTAAGTATGCAAACGATTAAAATTGATCAAATGCAGCCATCTATTCAAAGTTGTTGGACACACAAGAACCATAATATTCATTTGATTTGATTATGCTCCAGAGTCTAGGAGCATGAATGTGAAACAGATTGCAAAAGGACGTAAGAAAAGGAAAAAAAAGGGGCCAAAAGACTAAAACTAAATGTTAACTTGTTAAGCGAGCGAGAGGAGGGGGAGCAAGAGATTTAACATTGGAAGCAAACTGCAAGTCTTCCAAGAACCCCAGGCACCACCGCAGTCTGCATCACCACTTGCTCCACCTGTCCTCACTGCTCTAATACCCTGTCCTCACTGCTCTAATACCCCTGCTTCCTACACTCCTCAAAACCTCCCTTCTGCAGTAAAGACTCATGCCATCATCCTTGTGCTCAACTCATCTTCCTCCACATTCAAAACTGGGTATACCCTTCCCTCATAACATGTGCATGCATATGCATTACTTTTCAGCTCTGCTTTTTATTTGCTTTGTTACTGATGCATGCATATGGTGCTACAGTGTAATGCCACTGATAGTTAACTATTGCAGTGTAGTGGGTACTATTGTGCTAATACAACAATATTAAGGTACCCATGGGTGAAACAAACAGATGGCTAGTTTAGCACCTTTGTGTTAGTAGTGCAGCAGCCAGCAGCTATAGGATGAGCAGAGGTGAATAGAGTAGCTGGAGTTTAGATCACAGGTTATGTTTTGAAGCAAATTGGCTTCGCCTTTCATTGCATATAGTCATACATATTTATTTATAGACATGTGAAGTCGGTTTGTAAACCAAACTTACTACTGTACTGCTCTTGTCCCAGCTACTAGCGAAAGGGCGCCTAGCCTAGTGGTTAGGACGTGGGTTCAACTCCCCGTGGGAGCGAATTTCAGGCTGAGGTAAAAAAAAATCCCCTCGTCCACTCCATAAACCAAAGAAGCACAGGTCTAAGGGCCGGCCCAATTCTCACTTGGGCAACGGATTCCGCTGTGTAAGGGTGGGGCCGGGGGTCTTCTCGGCCTGGTGAGAAGGTCTTCTTATTGGAATGCTATGGGGGCAGTCATACCCCCTTAGGTTGAGTTTTTTTTTCCCCAGCTACTAGTAAAAACAGATTTGAATATTACTGGGTAGTAGTCTGACATATCCCCCTATTGCTGCTGTAAGCAAAGTCTAAATTGACTTCTAATGCAGACTGTCGGAGACAGCTGCACTACTCTTACTGCTTACGGAGTATGTAAAAGAACCGACTTACATATGTTGGCAGCTAACAAAAGACTACTGTTGGTACTGTTGGAGTGTGTGTGTGTGTGGGCCTCTAGCCCAGGCCGGCCCATGTAGGGCAAGGCCCATTAGGGTTAGGGTTGGCACTCTGTGCCTATATGTACCCTGGGGGTTCACCCCCTTCATCTATCCAAGACAGACACAAAACCTAATTCTAGCATGGTACCAGAGCTCTAGCTTCGATCCGGCCGACCAGCCACCTCTTCGCTGCCTCCAGCGCGCCCCCGGGGAGAGCCACCTCTCCGCCGGGGGTAGCGCCCTTGGTTCAGCGTCGATCTCCTTCGATCCGCGCCCGTAGTCGCGTCAAGAAGTCCCAACAGGAGCAGCAAGTAGCAGAGGACCCCCCCCTCCCCGCCACCCCTGCACTGAGCGCGGGACTTCTATGAGGGCGGGCAGGAAAGCCGCCACCCCACTTCTCCCCCTCTGCCACCCCTGATCTGAGCACGGACCTCGACTTCTCCGCCACCCCTGCTCTGAGCGCGGTCTCCGAGGTATCCGGGTGCGCTGCCATCGCCTGGCACCCCTGCCGCCGCATGGCTCGGCTCACCGTTCCGCGGCCACGACAGCTCGGTGTTGCGACTACGTCTTCGACCGTCTTCGCTGCCACCTCGACTCGGTGACTTCTACCTCGGCTACGACCACGACGACCTCGACCTCGGTTACTTCGGCACAAAAAGGGCTATCCTCCACTTCTTTGCTCCAGCCACAACGTCCGCGACACGGTTGCGACTGCGGGGGGATGTCATCGCTTCGGCTTTGTTCGTCTCCAGTCTCATCGTGTGTGCGCCCCCGTTGTGACTGCGGGGGGATGTTGGAGTGTGTGTGTGTGGGCCTCCAGCCTAGGCCGGCCCATGTAGGGCAAGGCCCATTAGGGTTAGGGTTGGCACTCTGTGCCTATATGTACCCTGGGGGTTCACCCCCTTCATCTATCCAAGACAGACACAAAACCTAATTCTAGCAGGTACTATCTAGATAAGCAGTAGATACAAGGATTATATATGACACTTTGTATGCCATGGTACTAAGTGCTGATATAATTTGCTGCCATGCCAGGTTGACATGTTCTAGCCTCAACACGACACACACCCCTTATGCGCTTGGGCTGTGTGGTGGTGGTGAGGTACCACACGGAACACAATGCTTTGTTACCATAGTGAAGGAATGCATCAATCCATAACAACATAGCCTTTTGTCCCAAGCAAGTTGGGGTAGGCTAGAGATGAAACACAAAAGAGACGACAAACAGGGAGACACATAAAGGGACATAAAGGGCACAAGACAGAAAGAGGTCACGGTTCAGGCACGTTGATTGCCAGCCTCCAAGCGCTCCTATCCATAGCTAAATCCTTGGAGATATTCCACTCCTTAGGGTCTCTCTTAACGGACTCGTCCCAAGTCAGTTTAGGTCGACCTCTACCGCTCTTTACATTATCGGCCCGCTTTAAAACCCCACTACGCACCGGCGCCTCAGGAGGCCTCCGTTGAACATGTCCAAACCATCTCAACCAATGTTGAATCAATTTCAATTAGTGCCACCCCAACCCTATCCCGAATATCGTCATTCCGGACTCTATCCCTCCTTGTGTGCCCACAACACCAACGCAACATACGCATCTCTGCTACACTCAATTGCTGGACATGTCGCCTTTTTGTAGGCCAACACTCAGCACCGTATAACATCGTTGGACGAATCGCCGTCCTATAGAACTTACCTTTCAGCTTCTGAGGCACCCTTTTGTCACAGAGGACGCCAGAAGCTTGACGCCATTTCAACCAGCCGGCTGAAATTCTATGCCTAACATCTTCATCAATGTCATCCTTTTGTAGCATCGATCCTAAATACTGAAAAGTATCCTTCTTGGCCACCACTTGCCCATCGAGGCTAACGTCTCCCTCCTCATGCCTAGTCGCGCTGAAATCGCACCTCATGTACTCGGTCTTGGTCCTACTAAGTCTGAACCATTTTGACTCTAACGTGTGCCTCTATAGTTCTAACTTCCTATTAACCCCTGCCCTACTATTGTCAACTAGCACCATATCATCAGCAAAGAGCATACACCAAGGGATATCACCAAAGCAAATAAATAAGGGCTCAAAGCTGACCCCTGATGCAGTCATATTTTAATTGGAAAGTCACTGGTGTCGCCATCACATGTTCGGACAAACATCACCACATCCCTGTACATATCCTTGATCCTATGTCTTCTAATTTCATGTCAATAAACTCGGTAAATCAATGTTACAAGAAAATGTCATGCACAGGATCCTATGTCTTCTAATTTAGAAGCAAGAAATTGTTGATTGAGCCACCAAGGCTTCCCAATTAGTATATACCTTCTCACAATTTGCGCACAGCAGAAACATAAGGTAATTTATAATACTCCAGAGATTGAGCTTAATACCCATTGATCCAACTTCCTAGGGATGCAAGCGGGCCTGTCCACAAGCCTGCAAATTTGCAGGCTGGCGGACAGGCCCGCTTGAATCTGGAAACATCGGAATGATTGTGTCTTTAATGGCACAAGTCTGAGAATCACGGCTGTACTGCAAACTGTCACCAATGAATGCAATGTGTGGTGCTCCGCTGGAACAAATGCGCTCCAGGAGCTGTTGGTCAGGCCTGGTCGGCAATACTTCTAGTCTTGGTAGCTTGTTGGTCACTTGCTGTTGAAAAGGGCAATTTGTTTCTACTGTTCTCCTGGTTGTAGTGTGGCTGTGTGTTAGTGTGAGTTTTGTGTGTGTTTAAGGGGGACTTTGACCCTCTCGTGTACTCTCTTCTTCATTAATGAAATGACACGCAACTCTTGTGCATGTTTGCAAAAAAAAAGTTTTATTTAGTCAGAAACTGAACTATGCCAAGTCACTGCTAAAATTATAAAAGGCAGGATGTACTAAAGAACAATTTTGTATTAAAAAAGAATCTACATAAATAATTTGAACTGCAAACACTGAGCATGTTTGGATGCACGGCAAGTTTTGCCTGGCCTTGTCTAGCTAGGCAAGGCTAACCTTGGCCATTGAGGAGGGCTAATTCTGCTCTCCCAGCCAGCAAGAAAAAACTCGCTTGCAAAGAAATCGAGGCAACAGGCAAGAAAACCAAACACATTTTTCTCTCCAGTTTCTCGCTGGGCGAGGCGAGGCGTGCTTCTTCAGCAGAACCAAACGCGCCTACTGTTTAGTGACTAATAGCCAAAAAAGCACTTAGGTTATAACTAACAGCCCAGTGCACATAGCTCCCGCTTGCGCAGGGTCCAGGGAAGGGTCCGACCACTTGTGTCTTTTATAACTACAAGTATAACGCAATAAAAAAAAGGGACCAATTATATACATTACATCATCAATTTACTACCAACTAGAGTATGCATACATCAAACTTACTCTCAATGAATGCCTATATGTGAGGTAATGCTTGGAGTTTGGAAACTGCTTTGCCATCTGGATATTTTTCTCATCGCGATTACCACCTCTGAGTTGAATATCCTGCCATGTTAGACATCAATAGAAATCATAGTGAGCAGTTTAACTAAAACGATGGTATAGCCCACAGTCCTTGGTCACTGGAACTTACATGTACTTCAGCATCAAAATCAAGCTCCAAGTCCCCTTGGTCATCCTCCCAAAGATTGTAAATAATAATTCGTGTCCCTCGATCTTTCATAGAACTAAACTGCAAAAGCCCACATGGAATGCCATAATCTAGTGCATTCTAAAATTAAAATAAGATGCATGTAATTGTGATGCATGCAATTAAAAATTACAAGTTGAAAATTTGAGACATTGTGTCATTTTAGAAATCAGCTGAACAGTTTTCCATATAGTTTACCTTTTTTCCACAATATATTTTGGTTTTCCAAGTGAATCATGAAACTACAGCATAATATGGTCATTTGTACAACAACAACAACAACAACATAGCCTTTTGTCCCAAGCAAGTTGGGGTAGGCTAGAGATGAAACCCAAAAGAGACGAGAAACAGGGAGACACATAAAAGGACATAAAGGGCACAAGACAAAAAAAGGTCACGGTTCAGGCACGTTGATTGCTAATCTCCAAGCGCTCCTGTCCATAGCTAAATCCTTGGAGATATTCCACTCCTTAAGATCTCTCTTAACGGACTCGTCCTAAGTTAGTTTAGGTCGACCTCTACCGCTCTTTACATTATCGGCCCGCTTTAGAACTCCACTACGCACCGGCGCCTCAGGAGGCCTCCGTTGGACATGTCCAAACCATCTCAACCGATGTTGAATCAATTTCTCCTCAATTGGTGCCACCCCAACCCTATCCCGAATATCGTCGTTCCGTACTCTATCCCTCCTTGTGTGCCCACAACACCAACGCAACATACGCATCTCCGCTACACTCAATTGCTGGACATGTCGCCTTTTTGTAGGCCAACACTCAGCACCATATAACATTGCCGGACGAATCGCCGTCCTATAGAACTTACCTTTCAGCTTCTGAGGCACCCTTTTGTCACAGAGAACGCCAGAAGCTTTGACGCCATTTCAACCAGCCGGCTGAAATTCTATGCCTAACATCTTCATCAATGTCTCCATCCTTTTGTAGCATCGACCCTAAATACCGAAAAGTATCCTTCTTGGCCACCACTTGCCCATCGAGGCTAACGTCTCCCTCCTCGTGCCTAGTCGCGCTGAAATCGCACCTCATGTACTCGGTCTTAGTCCTACTAAGTCTGAACCCTTTCGACTCTAACGTGTGCCTCCATAGTTCTAACTTCCTATTAACCCCCGCCCTACTGTCGTCAACTAGCACTACATCATCAGCAAAGAGCATACACCAAGGGATATCACCTTGTATGTCCCTTGTGACCTCATCCATCACCAAAGCAAATAAATAAGGGCTCAAAGCTGACCCCTGATGTAGTCCTATTTTAATTGGAAAGTCACTGGTATCGCCATCACATGTTCGGACAAACGTCACCACATCCCTGTACATATCCTTGATGAGGGTAACGTACTTAGTTGGGACTTTGTGCTTTTCCAAGGCCCACCACGTGACATTTCTCGGTACTTTGTCATATGCCTTCTCGAGGTCAATAAAGACCATGTGCAAGTCCTTCTTCTGCTCCCTATATCTCTCCATCAATTGTCGTAATAAGAAAATCGCCTCCATGGTCGACCTACCAGGCATGAACCCAAACTGATTTTGGGTCACATGTGTCACTCTCCTTAGGCGATGCTCGATAACCCTCTCCCAGAGCTTCATCGTATGACTCATCAACTTAATCCCACGGTAGTTAGTACAACTTTGAACATCTCCATTGTTCTTGAAGATAGGTACTAATATACTTCTCCTCCATTCTACAGGCATCTTGTTTGACCGAAAAATAAGGTTAAAAAGCTTAGTTAACCATACTATCGCTCTGGCGCCTAGGTATCTCCACACCTCAATAGGGATACCATCAGGGCCCATCGCTTTACCTCCCTTCATCCTCTTCAAAGCCTCTCCGATCTCTGCCTCCTGAATTCTCCTCACAAAGCGTCTGTTGGTATCGTCAAATGAGTCGTCCAACTCAAGGGCAGGACCCTCATTCTCCCCATTAAACAGCTTGTCGAAGTACTCTCTCTATCTGTCCTTGATCTCCTCATCCTTCACCAGAAGTCGATCTGTCCCATCCTTGATACATTTTATTTGGTTGATGTCCCTTGTCTTCCTCTCGCGGATTCTAGTCATCCTATAAATGTCCTTCTCCCCTTCCTTCGTGCCTAGCCGCTGATAAAGGCCATCATACGCCTGACCTTTTGCTACACTCACAGCTCGCTTTGCAACCCTCTTCGCTATTTTATAGCCCTCGATGTTGGCTACACTCTTGTCATGGTGGAGACGCTTGAAACACTCCTTCTTCTCCCTAATAGCCCTTTGCACCTCGTCATTCCACCACCATGTGTCTTTCGCTTCCCGTTTGCCTCCCCTACTCACGCCAAACACTTCCGAAGCCACCTTCCGGACACATGTTGCCATCTTTAGCCACATGTCGTCGGCATCTTCTCCTTCTTCCCAAGGTCCCTCATCTAACATCCTCTCCTTAAACGTCTGCGCTGCTTCCCCTCTAAGCTTCCACCACTTCGTTCTCGCAATCTTGGCCCGTTTGTCCCGGTGGACACGTACCCGAAAGCGAAAGTCCGCCACCACAAGCTTATGTTGAGGGACAACACACTCCCCAAGTAACACCTTACAATGAAACATCCAATGAAACAAAGCATGCTCTAAAAGGATTGAAAATAAAATTCAAGGAAAAATTGTAGATACCATGTAGATATCACTTAAAGATGTAAATACCCTTGTGTTTCCTGCACTTGCCACTTGACAACTCAACACCAATTCGAAACCTCACCTAAGGCCGTGTTTGGATGCACATGTGTTCACCTTAATCCACATGTGCTGGAGTGGATTGGAGTGGAAATTAGTTTAAGTTCCGCTTCAATCCACTCCAACATATGTGGATTAAGCCATTGCGGTGAATACATGGTGTTAGAAGAGTCAAGGGCCTATTGGGCCTTAGCCCATTAGGGTTAATTAGTCACTTGTTTAGGGGTCAAGTAAGACATCTTCTCTATATAAGGAGAGGAGATGTATCAATCTAATCAAATAAGAGATTAGTGTTAGTCGCTGGATTCTCATTCTTGGTAGCAGTAGAATCTTTACTCTCATCGAGAGAGGATGACACTAGGAGTTGGGACAATTTTCTGGTTTATTTCTCACACAAACTCATACAATGCCATACCAACCTGAGAGGTTGGGGTTACATATTTATAGGCTGCTAGCCAGCCAAGCATATGCCAATATGCTAGTCTAAGATGCTAGTCTAAGATGCTAAAGTGCTGTCCTAGCTAAGATGTTGTCCTCTAGTCTAAGATGCTGTCCTCTAGTCTAAGATGCTGTCCTAGCTAAGATGCTGTCCTCTAGTCTAAGATGTTGTCCTCTAAGATGTCCTCTAGTCTAAGATGCTGTCCTAAAAACAGAAAAACAGCCACAAGGACCATGTGAGCAGCGTAGCCCCACAAAGACCAACCACACATGAGACTTATCCATCATTCTCCCCCTAAGTCTTGTGCGTCGTCTTGTGGAAGAGTTGAACCATCCCGGTCCTGGAGCAGAGCTCAAGGAACTTGATCCTCCCAAGGGGCTTGGTGAGCAGGTCCGCAAGCTGGTCCTTGGTGTTGATGTAGCTCGCCTTGATGCTCCCTTCCTCCAAACAGCCTCGGATGAAGTGGTACCTCACCCGGATGTGCTTGCTGCGTTCGTGGAACACAGGGTTCTTTGCTAGGGCCAGAGCGGACTTGCTGTCCACCCTGAGCTCCACCGCTCTAGTGTCTCTGCCAAGGAGATCACCAAGCAGTCAAGCGAGCCAGAGCGCCTGAGTCGAAGCGGTGGAGGCCGCTATGTACTCGGCCTCGCAGCTGGACAGGGCCACCACCTGCTGCTTGACCGACTGCCAGCTAACGAGGCACTTGCCGAGGAAGAAGAGGATCCCGCTCGTGCTCTTGCTGGTGTCGATGTCGCCGGCGTGGTCGCTGTCACTGTACCCGACGAAGTGTGCCGCCCCAGGGCACCTCGGGTAGTAGAGGCCGTGGTCGAGAGTCCCCGCAACGTAGCGGATGATCCTCTTCACAGCCTGCTGGTGCTCCGTCGTCGGTCGATGCATGAACCGACTAACGTAGCCGATGGAGAATGCTAAGTCCGGCCGTGGGTGGGCGAGGTAGCGAAGGCTCCCCATAAGACGCCGATACTGCGTAGCGTCCACCTCCTCCGTCGTGTTGTCGCGGCTCAGCTTCAGCCTCTCCTCCATCGGAGTGAGGGCTGGGTTGCAGTCGGTGAGCCCAGCTAGCTCAACGATGCGCTTGGCGTAGACGGTCTGTCGAAGCGTGATCCCGGAGTCATCCTGGTGCACCTCGATTCCCAGGTAGAAGGAGAGAGACCCCAGATCACTCATCTGGAAGGTGGCCTTCATCTCTTCCTTGAATGCCGCCACCTCCGCATCCTTGGTGTCGGTGATCACCAAGTCGTCGACGTAGACACCCACCAGCAGGGCCTTTCCTCCGCTGCCCCGCCGGTAGATGGCCGCCTCGTGCGGGCTTTGCTCGAAGCCCATCCCCTTCAGCGTGGAATCCAGCTTGGCATTCCACGCCCTCGATGCCTGCCGCAAGCCATAGAGGGCCTTGCGCAGGCGAAGCACCTTGCCCTCCTTGCCGGGAATCGCAAATCCCGGCGGCTGATGCACGTAGACCTCCTCCTTCAAGTCGCCATTAAGGAACGCCGACTTGACATCCATGTGATGGACACGCCAGCCCTCCTGGGCAGCTAGCGCAAGGAGGAGTCGCACGGACTCCATCCATGCAACGGGCGTGAAGGCGTCATCAAAGTCGATTCCTTCTTGCTGGACGAAGCCGCGCGCCACCAAACACGCCTTGTGCTTGATCACCTCTCCGGTCTCGTCCTTCTTGAGCTTGAAGACCCACTTGAGAGAGATGGCGTGGTGGCCGGCTGGAAGATCGGCCAGCTCCCACGTCTTGTTCCGCTCGACGGCGTCCATCTACATCGCGGCACGCCATGCCGCGTCCCTCTCCGCCTCGGCGAAGGAACGAGGCTCGCCATCGTCCTGTGCGAGGTGCAGCTCCGCCTTAAAGTCGTGTTGCGCCAGTCCAGGGACCGGCTGCTCGCCGAGGAGGTTGTCCACGGTACGGTAGCGCAGAGGCTCGCCGCCGTGGTAGGCGTCGATGCGATCCTCGTCGTTGGACAGCGGAGTGGCGAACTCCATTGTGCGCTGCTCGTCGTGGGCCGAAGTTGCCGGTGCCGAGCCTGAAGGGGTAGGGTCCGGTGTAGGAGAGCGAGGCGTGGCCGGCAGTGCTGGTGGTGGACTCGCCGGAGCCTGTGGACTTGCCGGAGCTGGTGGTGGCGGTGGTGAAGGACTCGCCGGAGGTGGTGGCGAACGAGGTGGTGGGGTAGGCGAGCTCGGTGAGGACGAGCTGCTAGCTCCCCCCACCTCCTTGAAGTGGACGTAGTCGACGACGAAATCGCTGGTCGTCGGAGTCGAGCCGTCATCCACCATCTTGCCCCACGTCCAGCTTCGCCCCTCGTCGAACACGACGTCACGCGTGATGCGCACGCGCCGTGTCGCAGGGTCGAGGACGCGGTAGGCCTTGGCGCCCTTCGCGTAGCCGATGAAGACCCCTGGCGTGCTCCGGTCGTCGAGCTTGCCGACGTGGTTAAGCTCCTTGACGAAGGACAGGCAGCCGAAGACGCGAAGGTGGCTCACCGCGGGCTTGCGCTCGTGCCAAGCCTCGTATGGCGTCTTGCCATCGAGGGCCTTGGTGGGGGAGCGGTTGAGCAAGTGGACGGCAGTCATCACCGCCTCACCCCAGTAGATCGCCGGCATCCCTCTCTGCTTGAGGGCACGGGCGGTGGCAACCACCGTCTGGTTGCGGCGCTCGACGACGCCGTTTTGCTGCGGAGTGTACGGCGCGGAGAAGTGGTGGTGGATCCCCTCATCGGCGCAGTACGCCGCGAACTCAGCTGCCGTGAACTCGCCGCCGTTGTCCGTGCGTAGGACCCGAAGCTTGCGGCCGCACTCTGCCTCCGCAGCAACTTGGAGACGCTTGATGGCGTCCGCCGCGGCTGCCTTGGCGTCGAGCAGGACAACCCACATGTAGCGGGACATGTCGTCGACGAGGAGGAAGTAGCGCCGGCCTCCAGGTGTAGCCGGTGTCACGGGGCCACAGAGGTCACCGTGTACGAGCTCCAGATTCTCCTTGGCGCGGAAGCTCGCCTGGCGAGGGAAAGGGAGCCGCTGCAGCTTGGTGAGGACGCAGGTGTCGCAGAACTGCTCCACGTGGTCGACGTGCGGCATGCCCCGCACCATCTCCTTGCTGCCGAGCTGCCTCAGGGCCTCAAAGTTGAGATGCCCAAAGCGCTCGTGCCACCTCCAAGCGTCGTCATCGCGGCGGGCTGCAAGACAAAGAGGTTGCGCCACCTATGCGTGAAGGATGTAGAGACGGTTGCTCCTGTTGACCTTGACCAGGAGCCGGTGTCGATGATCCCAGATGCGCAGCACCCCGTGCTCGATCTCCACGCGCGATCCGCTCTCATCCAGCTGTCCCAAACTGATGATGGAGTTTCTCAACGCGGGGATGTAGTAGACACCGGTGAGCAGCCTGTGCTCGCCAGTCTTGGCGACGAAGACGACAGAGCCGACGCCCTTGATCTCCACAGCGGAGGCGTCGCCTAACTTGACAGTGCCTCGAACGCCTGAGTCGAGCTCGGAGAAGAACTCCCGCCGCCCGGTCATGTGGTGGGTGGCGTCGGTGTCAAGGCACCACCCGTCGGTCTTGTCGTTGCCAGAGCTGTCGTCGAGGAGGGCGTGTGCTTTTGGCTCGTCAAGGTGGAGGAGAGCCGTTGCGGCCGGTGCCGCTGGAGGTAGTTCGATGCTCGCATGAGCAATGAACAGAGCCGGCTGCTCCTCCGCCTGCGCGACGTGGGCCTGGCCGCGTCGTGGCTGTCGACAATCCTTGGCCCAATGACCAAGCTTGCCGCAGTTATAGCAAGGTTCGTCTCGTGCTAGCTTTTGCTTGCCAGCGGCGCCGCCCTGCGCACCTTTGGCTGCATCGGCCACGTGAAGTCCACCAAGCCAGGCCTCGGCAAGCTGGAGGACAGAAGCACGCGCATGGTGTTCCTCGGCTATGAAGGCGGATCGAAGGCATATCGCCTGTACGATCCGGTCGGCGGCAAGGTGGTGGTGTCCCGGGACGTGGTCTTCGATGAGGCTGCGGCATGGAGGTGGGACAAGCCGGCGGTGGGGGAAGCAGAGGGCGTGGGCGGAACTGGCGACTCCTTCATCGTCGAGCGGCTGGTCATCCATGGCGGCGGCGAGGTCAGTGTGCAGCCAGAGGCAAGACGGGCTACGGCAGACGAAGGAGAAGCGCTAGGACAGGCGCCGGAACCCGCGGCTGTAGGGGCAGAGGAGCCGCCAAGCCCAGCCGCGGCGAGCTTCCCTGTTCCGCCACACTCCCCTGCTTCGCCCGAACAGGGGACTCCCCCGGCGGCAGGAGTTGAGTTCGCATCCCCGCCGACGGATCTCTCGGACTTCGTCGACGCCTTCCATGAGGGCGAAGAGGTGCGATTCCGCCGGGTGGACAACGTCATCGGCAAGGCACAGGCGCCGGGGCTGGCGGCGCGGCTGCTTGATGATGACCCGGAGCTGCTACTGATGAGCGCGGAGGAGCCGGCTACGTTCGCAATTGCGGAACGCGACGCGAACTAGAGAAGGGCCATGCTCGAGGAGATGCGCTCGATTGAAGCCAACAAGACCTGGGACTTGGTCGATCCACCGGCGGGATGCCGACCGATCGGACTCAAGTGGGTCTACAAGGTAAAGAAGGACGAGCACGGCGCCGTGGTAAAGCACAAGGCGCGGCTCGTCGCCCGCGGCTTCATACAGCGCGAGGGGATTGACTTCGAGGAGGTGTTCGCCCCGGTCGCGCGCATGGAATCCGTGCGGCTGCTGCTGGCACTAGCGGCGGCCAAGGACTGGCAAGTCCATCACCTCGACGTCAAGTCGGCGTTTCTGAACGGGGAGCTGGCGGAGACTGTCTTCGTCAAACAGGCGCCGGGCTTCGTCGTCAAGGGAGCAGAGCACAAGGTGCTCCGGCTCAAGAAGGCCCTCTACGGACTGCGCCAAGCTCCGCGTGCGTGGAATGCGAAACTCGACGCCACCATGGCGGAGCTCGATTTCACACGCTGTGCCACGGAGCACGCGTTGTACACGCGACGACGGGGGAAGGAGGAGCTCATCGTTGGCGTGTACGTCGACGACTTGATCGTCACCGGGGCGCGGGAGCGCGACATCGCCGCCTTCAAGGAGGAAATGGCGGCCCGTTTCAAGATGAGCGATTTGGGCGCGCTCATGTACTACCTCGGCATCGAGGTGAAGCAGGGGAAGGACACGGTCACGCTGGGGCAGCATGCCTACGCGCTGAAGCTGTTGGAGCGAGCCGGCATGACGGAGTGCAAGCCGATGGCGACCCCGATGGAGGAGCGGATCAAGCTCTCCAAGCAGAGCACGGCAGCAAAAGTGGACGGGACGCGCTACCGGAGCATCGTCGGCGGGCTGCGCTGGCTCACGCATACGCGGCCGGACATTGCGTTCGCCGTGGGCTATGTGAGCCGGTTCATGGAGGACCCGCGGGAGGACCATTGGGGGGCGGTGAAGCGGCTGCTGCGCTACATCAAGGGATCGCTGAACCAGGCGGTCGTCTTCCCCAAGGGCGGCGGGCTGCGGCTCACGGTTTTTAGTGAGGCACCACCCAAGGTCAAGGATGGTGAGCCAGGGCTCACGGCGTTTAGCGACGCGGACATGGCAGGCGACGTGGATGGACGACGGAGCACCTCCGGTGTGCTCATCTTCCTCGGCGCGGCGCCAATCGTCTGGCAGTCGCTGAAGCAGAAGATGGTGGCGCTCTCGACGTGCGAAGCGGAGTACGTCGCGGCGGCCACTGCGGCATGCCAGGTGGTCTGGCTGCGTCGGTTGCTGAGCGAGCTCACTGGTGTTGAGGCTCGGCCGCCAGCGCTGAAGGTGGACAATAAACCTGCCATTGCGCTGGCAAAGAACCCCGTCCTCCACGACAGGAGCAAGCACATCGACATCAAGTTCCATTTTCTTCGGGACTGCGTCGATGGAGGACACCTCGTCATCGAGTTCGTCGAGACCGGGCGGCAACTCGCTGACATCCTCACCAAGTCGCTCGGGCGCCTCAGGTTCTTGGAGCTCAGAGGCATGATCGGCATGGTAGAGGTCAAGGGCTAGCAGCAGGATTAGGGGAAGATTGTTAGACATAATCTGCTTCAATTCCTTCCTTCTCTGTAATGCAGTGAAGGGCAGGTAGAAGGTCAGCTCCTGCTGTCCATGCCCTGGACACTGCAAGAAGTATGGCAATAGGCCATCCCTAGTACTATAGTTGGTAGAAGGTGATGTATACCATGTACTAGGAGTAGGTAGATGTACAACAGCCATGCCTTGGCTGATCTAAGTTTATGTACTAAGGAGATGGGGGCTGTACTCAGCCATGCCATCATGTACTATGTAGTTGGTAGCTAGCTTGTATAAATTAGGAAGCAATGCAATGGAAAAGGCAGCTCTTGCCACCATCTCTTGTGACTTCAGTTTCAGGAACTGAAACTGAGCAGTGTGTGTGTGTGCTGAAGAAGTTCCTTGGTTCAGGGGAGAGGGAGAGGGAAGGGGAGCAGGTGCTGCTCACCTGGGCATTAGGTCCTAGTGCCAACACTTTTTACTTGCAGCAAGCGCATTAATACCTTCCTACATGGTTCTTACAGCAGTAAGCCAGTAAGGCATCCATGGAGACTCCAGTACAGGCAACAAGGATTAGATCCATGTGGCAAGATACAACTTGTCACCAAGGAATGCCTTAAGAACCTTGGTTTTCTGCAATAATTTTCCTGTTACCATGTATTGTGACAACTAGTCCTAAGTATCATTGCTCACCAAGCAATCACTTTAGACATGTTCTTACTCTCAAAAGCAAGCACCATGAAAAGGAGAAGCCTTGAGAACTGCACAGTACAATCATACATGGCATCAACTATACCTGTTCAAGTAATTCTGCTTCAGTTGAATATGGAGACCATGTAATGATGGTTTGCAAGCTTGTGCTCCAATCGTCTAATGTAGTCCGGACCATTCTTTCCCAACCTTGTTTATATTCATAATCAATCTGCAGAATAAGTGATAAAATCACAATGTCAGATTGTACCAGTCTATTCAAAGATCAAGAAGTTGATTGTGTGCCTCAAAATAAAAGGACTGCCAGACAACTTATAGACGCAACACACAAAATGTCCAGCAAATTATTCTTCTTAGAAAATAATAGTCAAACAACAGACTCAAATATGTCAAAAATATACAAAATGTTCAGAAGACAATACAGTGATTGTTAAGAATGAATGGTATTCAAATAATTTAAGATATAAGAAAATCATGAAGGAATAGATGTTACCATTGGAACAATGATGTCCTCTTTGCCAGTGCTCCTAAGAAACGTATAAGATAGCATGCCAATGCTTTGAGTAGGCCTTCATGCCAACCAAAAAGTATTTATAAGTGAAAAGGTGTCAGTTTGCTGACAAGTTACTCAAAATGGATTGAGGTAAAAAACAAGTCATAACACATATACAAATTACTACAACCATTCCTCCCTTTGTGTCATCCCTGACTCAATATCTATTGCCACTGCTTCTCATCATCTGTTAGTAAGACTAAGCTAGATGCCATTTTCATGAAGCCAATCTAAAGTAGCTTCTATTTGTATGAGTTATGTTGGGAAGACTAAGCTTCTATTTGTAGGAGTACATAAAAACAGCCCTAGAGGCTTTCTTACGGTCTAAGTAAAGACCTTGACTTACAGCCTAAGGGCTTGTTTGGATGCCCATGTAAACCACTCCAACACACATGAACTGAGGTGGATACATGGGCATCCAAACAAGGCCTAAGATGTGACTGCCAAGAAAAGCTTATTGACCAAGCTAGGGAACTTGCTGACCTAGGGTCAACAGACCAGACCTAATATGACCCTATTAGCTAAACAAGAGATTGACACTTATCTATCACCTATGACAAGGACAGATATGAGAGCAGCAGGCTATTCAACAAGCAGCTTCACCAGTGAAACTGAAGCTGTTTTCAAAAACGTTTGGTAAAACAGCTTCTCAAGGAATATAGAAGAGAGAGAGCAAGAGCTAGGAGCTGTATTTTTAGCTTCACCTAGGTTACCCTGTGCATGTGAGAGGAGCTGAAAAACAGCTTCTAGGGAAAGGCTGTTTCAAAATATCTGTTTGGTAGGAGAAGCTGAAAAACAGCTTTGTACGCTGACCCTAAATCTTGAACAGACATCCAAACTGAACACATATTTCTGTGCTATCAAGATCATATAAAAGCATCCATAAAAAAGTTCACGTAAACCAAACAAACTTCTGTCTCCTGTTGTCTAAAAGCATATTATGGTTTCAAATCCTAGACAATAATCAAGATAACAGGCATCTTCAAGAATATTTATTGTTACATTGTAAGTTAAGATAACAAAACCGGGCCACAACCTTTTGCCTGATTTTCCACGACTACGGGAGAAGACCAAAACATCAGCACCAAGCCTCATTGTACTCGTCTTGAAACCATTACCATCTGCAAGGCAACAAATTAAGGACATTTAATGCATCAAACTTTGACCAAAATATTTTATGGGCTAAGACAATTTATTCTTCAAAACTCACATTGTCCAATAGTACTAGCAACTTTGCTTTTAACTGAATAACCCAAGGACATGCATTGCCGCATTTTATCAGGGTCCATTCCACCACCATCATCTGTGGGCAATTAACAAGAAAAGGAATCAGCTATAACATGATTACCTGAATGCCAGCAGTGGCTCCAGAGGTCCACCCACATCATCTGACAGATGTATCACAGAGTTCCTACGTTGCCAAGTTGTATATTGCATACATACAGGATCAAAAAATAGCACTAAGCCGATTGTTATTTAGAATGAGTTCATTCAAGATGATGCCTATTACAGTGCTCTCTGGACCACGACTGGGAATTCCCTGAGGAGAGAGCAGGAGGTGTGGGAGGCACTGGCCACATCTGAAAAGTACCAGTCCACGGATTGTAGGTGGGGAAGCTGAGGTCTGTGAGCGCTTGCGGATGAGAAGCATTGCTCTTGGAGTCCCAAGACTTATTGCGCAGCTTGTTTTTCTTGCACCAGGAATTTCCAGGAGTCGAGTTCCCAGTGGTTGAGCCGGAGGGAGGGGTGCTGGACTTGCTGCCAGAGGGAGGCGAGGAGACCAGTGGTCGATGAAGGCTTCCTGCTGCGAAGATCAGCCTCCTCCTCAAGAGCCAGGAGGGAGCAAACCTGGAGGAAGGATGGCAGTGGGAACTGCGTCTTAATGATAACCGCCATGGAATGCAAGCTGGGGTTCAGGCCCCGAAGCAGCTGCATGGGCAGAGCTTGGTTGAGACCAAGCTGGGCCATGGCCCCTCCTGCCAATTATGTTTTTTCACTGGCTAAACATTAACTTTGGTACTGTTCATGGGTGGTTAATGCCTAATTATTATATAGACCGGCCCCTCCTATATCCTTGATCAAACTCCGCCACTAAGCAGCTGCAACACCAGAGTGTCAGGGGAGCCTTGTTGGCCAATAACAGAGAGTTGGCCAGAGTATTCAGGCGTTGTGAGTACTGGAACACCATCTGGTCACCTTGTTTTGTGGTCCAGAACTATGCCTCAAGTACAAGGGCACATGAAGCTTTGTTGTCATAGAAGAGTCCCTCGACAGCAATCCAGATGGCATGTGCCGTGGCATCCTGCATGAGGCTGAGGATCTCCTCTGAAACTGAGTAGTAGATGAGAGAGTGCATGGCACATCAGTTGCCCTCCAAGCAGGAGTAGGAGGCTCCGGTGCTGCTGTGCCATCAACATGATGCATGGCACTGAATTTGCCCACAAGAGTGTGGAAAGGCTCATGCCATCTGCTGTTATTGCGTGAGTTGAGCTCTAGAATAAAAGGGATATGAGAGCGGACGTTGATGGCTGCTAGAGCAGCAGCAATATTAGCTGGCTGTGGATGGGGAAGAGCAGCAGCAATGAATGCATCTAGTGTGGCAGCAGAATCTGCTTGTGGCTGCTCACCCATGTTGAGAAAGAGAGGAGCAGGAAGAGAGAAAATGAGGAGAAAGGCAGGATGTGTTGATACCATGAAAGCTAATAGAATAGAATGAGCATAATCATTTCTCCATTTATATATGGCTTTACTTACACAAAAGTGAGTGTACATGTAAGGAAAAGAATTAAAATGCTCTAATGTCATCTAATCTAGCCTAATCCATACAGGATGTACAATGCAGATATGATCTGAATTTAGGGCCAATAATGGCCAAGATATGAGGGCTAGTAATGGCTAGGATATTGCCATTCTAACAGTATGGAAAAATTATAATGGCATCTCATGTACACTTCTAACACATGAAAATGACATCGTATAAAATATTGTATAGCCAACTCCACTCAACATTTCAAATCAATACAACAGGACAAGTCAAGGCATTTGCCAAAGTCAAATGACTGTTTCTTTCTATTTGATACGGAAAAAGTCTACTTCAGCCCCCAACTATGGGAGGTGGTCTACTTTACCCCCAAACTATGAAACGGTCTATTCTACCCCCTGAACTTTGCAAAACCGGCCAAATCACTCTCTCGAGCGGTTTTGGACGGTGGTTGCTACAGTAACAGCTGTTTTTGCTACAGTACCAGCGTTTTGTCTTTTCCTTTTTATTTATTTCGTCTGAATCTTTGAAAAATCATAGTAAATCACAGAAAAATCATAAAATGGAAAATCCAATTTTGTTGGACTCCACATGAGTAGATCTACACAGTGAATATATAATATAGTATGCTTTAGTACAAAGTTTTTGCTGTAAATTTTGATCTATTTTTTCCGTAATTAATTTGAATAATTCATACAACAAAAACTTTGTACTAAAGCATACCATATTACTGTAGCAAACAACCACCCAAAAACCGCTCGAGAGTGATTTGGCCGGTTTTGCAAAGTTCAGAGGGTAGAATAGATCGTTTCATAGTTTGTGGGGTAAAGTAGACCACCACTCATAGTTGGGGGGGTGAAGTAGACTTTTTCCTATTTAATACTAAATAACTGATAGTAGGATCTACCATCTCCAGCTTGGAAGATTTTGCAGATTGACTTAAGCACACATATGCATGTCCAACAGAGGATCCTTTACCCAGGATGAAATCATCAACACAATGATATTCAAGTGGCCTTGTGATGATTGGTTGTTTAGATCCATTGCAATACCTGCACCCTACTAATAGAACTAAAAGAAAAATCAAATAACACTCGTACAGTCTGATGCAATATGCTAAACTTTTAAATGAGCGCTTATCTCAGCATATAATATGACTCTTGTTAGGAGGTAGGTTTTGGGAAATTGCATAGTCCATATAAGATGATTCTTGTTAGGAGGTACGAGGTAGGTTACAGAACTTCAAGAACAAAATTTTTGCTGCAACAAATTTAATTTTGAAGCTAAATTCAATGCTCTCAAGTACACGTTATGGCATGCATCAAGTGATGACCTCAAAGTCATGGAACATAAAGTTAGAAATTGCAATATCAGTATAATCACCGTAAACCTTTTGGGCCCACAATCTGTTTTCCCATGGACAACATTTGATATAGGTCGATGAAACCATTGACGGTCTAACTGTGTATTTGTTGGTGGAGCACAGGACCTTGCAGTATGTAAATAGGTTTGAGGCTGTTGCCAGTCGGAGATTGGTGCACTGTTGGTGTTGTGCACAGCAAAGCTTCGGTCAACAAAGTGCCGGTAGATGAGCACATATGCCACACGATTAGCGAGGGAAAAAGGAAATCATGGTGATGATGAGAGAATTGCCGACATGCAACAAAACTGGGGGTTGCCAACTAGGACGCGGCGGCAACAATGTCGGATGAGCCAAGAAGGAGATGCAGTAGTAGAATTGGAGTTCAAAGAACAATCTGCATCTGGTATGGTGGTGGCTTCTGCTCAATGGCTGCACAATGCAAGATCAATAACTGTCATCATGCATTTGCTATGCGGGAAGCGGACAATTTCTTGTGCCCTGTGGTTCTAGATTGGACCATTGGAGACAATCAAGAGGTGTGGGAGGTCATTATGACATGATGCAAATTAAAGGCAACTTGCATGCACATGTTGGAAGATGAAATGAAAAGCTGCACAAACAGGGGACAGAATGCATGCATGCTGAAAGATGAAATGACAAGTTGCACGAAGGGGCCACATGGCTTCATTCAGGGTTATTAGTATGTTATATTATCGCTTAGTAATTATAATGGCAAGATTAAAAGGGCAGTAGGGTCTGGGGAAGGGAATAACCGAAGCAAAGTCTTACTCCCGTAGAAATTCTGCGGAGAGACGGCTTCGAATTTAGGACCTGGTGACTCGGCGAGCTAGCACTCACCAACTGCACTAGGCCTGCCCTTCAATTATAATGGCAAGATTAATTTTGATAAATGCTAATATGTTGATTAGTGCATTTTAATAATAGTGGTGCTAATTAACATATTTTATTTGTAATTAGAGATTACCATGACAAAATTAGTGTTAGTGCATATTTATTATTGTATAATTAGTTGTTACTTTTAAATAATGTAAGTACAGTTATTCAAGTATTGTCATCTCATCCACTCTCATCCATCTAACCAAACAGAAAAAGGCTCGTCCCATCCATCCAACCAAAGATATCCATATCCCGAAAACCATGGATGACCATATCTCATCCACCTTTGCCCTCAAACCAAACAGACCCTAACAGTTAGGATGGAGATGGCAACTTAAGATCGAACGTCCAAAACCATGATGATGATGTGGAGCAACATGGAAGAGAAATAACATTAGTGGTGGTTTGCTTCATAAGAGACATTATAGATTCAGTTCTAGCCTCAATAGGAATTAGAAGAGGTATACTCATTGCTAAAGGAAAACTTTGTTACTTTTAGTCAGATCAAGCAAACAAAAATAATCATGTTAGCTGACATAATGTAAACAATGCAAAGTATGAGGAAGTTATGCACCTTCAACAAGAAGCATTCCGGACTTCTCTTTATCGATGTCTTTGTCATTCTCTAACACATCTATGTTCACATAGGTAGCTCCATTTATAACCTTCAAAAGAATACATACTACTAAATAAGCATGCAAGGATTCTTTTTAAAAAGAAGGAATGATTAATATTTCCATTTAAGCTTACTTCATCAAGAGAATTGTCCAGCAGCTCAGCCAAAGCTGTAATATCATAGCATAGGTTAGCGTTTACCACAGAATTCAGTAACACATTGCTGAGTGGTGTGTCAGAACTCTGATTCAGCATGTTACATAAAAAGATAGGAATGCAAAATGAAGAGGAAGACCATACCACCTAGGGCCCACTTGTGACTTGTTGCGTTTGAGTGCAGAAATCTAGGGTGCACACGAACATGATCCATTCCAGAGACTGAAATGAGAAACAGGAGAGAACAAAGAAAATTACTCAGTAAAAAACTAGAAACATCACAGACACAAACACAGGCGACAACATACACCACGATAACACTAGTACTACTACCTCCGTTCCATTTTATCTGGTGCACACGCATATCAAGATTCAAACTTTAAAAACTTTGACCAATAATTAGGCTAATAATTTTTAACTAATTATGATACAAACTTTAAATGATTAGATTTGTAAGGAATTATACTATCCAATGATTATAAGTTTATAAGCATAAGTAATATAATATAAAGCAAACGAATGGTCAAAGTGTAATCTAGGAGACCGTGTCATTCTAACTTGCATCAAATAAAATGAAACGGAGGGAGTAGTAATTTAAATCCCTCCATTCCAAATATAGTTCACTTTACCTTTGTCTAAGTTAAACTTCTCTAATTTTGATGACCAAGTTTTAGGAAAAATATATTAATATCATAAATGCCCTATCAAGTATCAAAATATATTTCATGGAGAATTTAGTGAAACTAGTTTGATATTGTAAATGTTTATGCATTTTTCTAAAAAGGTAGTTGATGTTAGAGACAAAGCCAGATTGTAATTTGGATCAGAGAGAGTATTGCATTTCATTTCAGCGTGGAAATTCAATATTAGAAAAATCGGTAGCCACAAGAACCATCATTCTACACTTTGCATGTCCAGCGTTATGATTTGTAATAAATCCATGGACAAGCTTTTACAAACAAGGAACTGTTTATTTCCCCTTCAATGTTTTTTCATAAACCAAATAAGAAAGCAATAATGGGTGCAAAAAAATTGACCACAATAGATTGCATAAGTTTCCGAATTAATGAACTAAACCGCCCTCGAATTCTTCAATAGGAAAACTATTAATGAAACAAAAGGAGAATGCAGAAGGGTTTTAGTATCAGAATAGTACCTGACGGCTGAGCCACCCCATCACCGAGCGGCTTTCCGTCGTAGTCCCCGGCCTTCCAGAACTGCTTCGTCGCACAAGCTGCCAATGGCACCGGCAGCGGCGGCGGCGGGATTGGCTCGAGGAAACCCGGGGGCAGGTCAACGACCGCTGAAACCCTAGCCCGCTTCGTCGCGGAGCCGTCTCCTCCAGCGCCCCTCGCCCTCTTACCACTTCCGACCGCACCCTCGCCGTCGGAATCGGAGTCGCTGCTACTAAGGTCGATCACCGCCGTGTCGGTCCTCCCGCCGCTACCCCCGACCGCTAGCGCCGCCGGCGGCGGCGGCGGCGTCCGGGACAGGGGCCCCCGCTCCTCCGCCGCCTCGGTTTTCACCATTGATGGCCTCATCAAAAGGCTCGAGGGATCCGATCTCTTTTAATTTTAGGAAAAAGTCTATCTTTTTTTACTATCCAACTATTGGCGAAGTCCAAGAATGACCATCTAACTCTGAACCCATCTATCAATCCGGACACAAAAGGTCATTAGCTGGTTTTGACTGTGGTGGGCCACACCTGTCAGGCCGATATCCCAGTAATCCTCTCCCGTGATCGTTCAGACTACCCGCACTCATGGACCTCTATATTCATCCTCTATATGTCCTAGTCAGCAAGATTCTCTCCTCTATACTTAATTCTCCCGCCTCATCCATCCTCTATATTATCCTCTATCCACTGTATCCACTATGTGACCCATTTATCACTTTATCTAAATATATCCATGTTTGATCTAGTTTTGAAGGATTTTATTAAGACGAATTTAATGGTGAAATCGAAATTTAATTTGGATTTTTTATTTGTGAGTTATAACATTTTTTCCTTTGTTTAGCTAGTGGGGCCCGTCACTATAGAGTATAGAGTAAGCACAGTACCACTCTAAATATAGAGTGAGAGAAAGGATAGAGTATCGTTTTAGAGTACCCAGTGCAGCAGTTTTTACTCTATATTCATACTCTAAAGCTTTAGAGTATCATTTTAGAGTACCCGCTGCGAGTAGTCTCATGGAGGGAAACGCGAAAGGGCGGCGGGCGAACACTCGTGGTCCTTCATCGCGGTAGGGTTTGGCGACTGCGCAGCGGGGGTACACGCGAGCGGAGACGACGGCCTGGTCCGGCGAAGCGGCGGCGCACGCGAGCGGAGACTGCGGCCTGGTCCGGCGCCGCGGAGGCGCACGCCAGCTGCAACAGCGGCCTGGTCCGGCGCATCAGAGGCGCACGCCAGTGGATACGGCAGCCTGGTCCGGCAAGCGCGGCAGCACACGCGAGCGTGGAAACGGCGACGGCGGCCTGTTCCGGTGAAGCAGCAGTGCGCCTCTCAGCCCAAGAAAGAGCAGGCAATGACAGGCGGCGGTCTGTTCCGGTGAAGCAGCAAGCGTTCTGTGCTGGTAAGTTTCTCCATCCAATCTTTTTTTCCTTTGTAATTGAATCGGTGCTAGTGCTGTTGTTTAATCAAGTAGCTGGAGCAGAGGATTCGTCATAGGGATCTAGTGAAAGGTGTACGACAGTTGCATTGTTTTAGTAACTAGTTGAGATTAAAATACCTTAATTCATTGTTAGTCCTTCATTGTTTAATGTGGCCACAAACTTGTTTGTTTCCATCGTTATACAGGCATGTGATAAGGTGTCCTGGAGATGGATCCATTTGATCATCTTCCAGTCCAGTTCCATTTCAATGAAGAATTCATAAGAGTAGGAAGATAAGTGCATTACATCGGAGCCGGATGGAGGTTTCCTTCATAGATAGGGATAAAGTGTCCCTGCCTGAGATTTTTTGCCACCTAAAGGACCACTGTAATGTAAGTGAAAGGGCTCTTTTGCATTGGCTTCCTCCTGGGAAAGAGCTTGACAATGGTCTTAGGCTGCTTCTAGATGACAAAGGCTGCTTAGAGGTAGGAAGTACCATTGGGAATGGAGAAGTAGCTGAAATCTATGTTGAAGAGCCTATTGCATTTGAAGAAAAGTGAACGATAGGAAAATTCAAGGAAAGGCAAAGGCAAGCAAATAGTTGTCCATGATCCAATGTTTGGGGATAGTAGTGAAAGTGAGTACTTACCTGGTGATGAGTGTTCTTCTGAGAATGATGACGAAGTTCAAGAAATTCAAACCAAGTTCAGAGAGTTCAAAAGGAGATTAAAAGCTGGACAGGTAGCTAATTTAGATGAAGTCATATTGGACAGTCCCAAAGAGATGCCAAATCTGTATGAGATAGAAGATGAGGGAAATTTGACCCCATATGATGGCAGCAGTGATGATGATGATTCAATAGAAGAGTTGAGTGATGGGGATATTCAAAAATGTACTAGTAAGTGTCCAAGATTTAATAAGAAGGAACCAATTCCTAAGTTTGAGGTTCGAATGAAGTTTAGTGGAAAGAAACAATTCAAGAAGGCATGTATCATGCATAGTCTAGTTGAGAGAAGACTTATCAAATTCTTCAAGAATGAGGCATCAAGAATGATTGTAGTATGTGACTGGTCCACATGTAAATAGAGATGCATGGCTTCTGAGAATTCTAGGAGTAGCAGTTGGCAGATTGCTAGCTACAATGATCAGCATACATATCCACCCAAAAGGGACAATAGATTGGTCACTGCTGGCAGAATTGCTGCCAAGTATGAGAAGATGATCATTGCCAACCCTGCTTGGGGTCTTGACTCAATGAAAACAACTGTGCAAGAGGATATGTTTGTTGATGTGAGTATTAGCAAGCTTAAGAGGGCCAAGTCTATGGTTATGTAGAAGGCATTAGATACTACTAAGGGTCAGTATCTACTCTTGTACAATTATCAGCTAGAGTTATTGAGAAGTAATCTTGCAAGCACAGTTATTGTGAGAAGACAAGGTGATAGAGACATTTTTCAGAGGATGTATATATGCCTTGATTCTTTGAAGAAAGGGTTTAAGGCAGGATGTAGAAAAGTTGTTGGGCTAGATAGGTGCTTCTTTAAGGGAGCTACAAATGGTGAGCTGCTATGTGCAATTGGCAGAGATGCAAACAGCCAAATGTTTCCTATTGCATGGGCTGTGGTGGAGAAAGAGAACAATGATAGTTGGGATTGGTTTTGTGATCTTTTGTTTAGATATTTAGAGGTGTATGGTGGGACTGGATGGGTTTTCATATCGGACCAGCAAAAGGGAATTTTGAATGCAGTGCAGAAATGGGCTCCAGATGCTGAGCGTAGGAATTGTGCTAGGCATATATATGCCAATTGGAGAAAAAAGTTCAAAAAGGAGTGGCAGAAGAAATTTTGGGCCTGTGCAAAGGCCGCTTTTGTCACATTGTTTAACCTAGCCAAGGCAAGACTTGCACATGATACACAAGCTAGAGCTTAGGCTATAATGAATATTGATCCACATCACTAGAGTCATGCCTCGTTTAGGTTAGGTTCTTTTTGTGATTCAGTTGACAACAATATGTGTGAATCTTTCAACAAATGGATTGTAGATGCTAGATACTTTCCAATTATTACCATGCTTGAGACAATTAGGAGAAAAGTCATGGTTAGGATTCAGCAAAATAGGACCAAATCATATAGGTGGAACATAGCCATATGCCCAAATATCTTGAAAAAATTGAATGCATATATCAATTTATCTGGAGTTTGCCATGCAATATGTAATGGACAAGACCAATTTGAAGTGGTTCACTGGAGTAACAGGTTCATGGTGGACCTTAACAAAAAGGAGTGTTCCTGTAGGTATTGTCAATTATCTGGAATGCCATGTCCTCATGCCATATCTTGCATTTTCTTCTAGACAAATGATCTTTCACCATTCATTGCTAGCTGATACTCAGTAGAATAGTTCAAAAACACGTATGATCATTGTATGTTGCCTGTGGAAGGAATGAATGCATGGCCTGTTTCAGAGAAAACACTACTGAAGGCTCCTGGATATGTAAAGATGCCATGTAGGCCAAAGAAGGAAAGAAAGAGAGAAGCAATGAGAAACCAAAATCTAGAAAGGCCTCAAAGGTTGGTACAGTTATTCGGCGAAATGCAAGCAAATTGGTCACAATAGGTCCACATGTGATAGAAGGAATGGACAGTCCCAGAATGCTGCTCAGGTTCTAAGAGAGCAAGGAGGAACTTCATCAAGTGCACCTAACCATAGCAATGCTGCATCCATGAAGAGGAAAGCAAGTGCAAATGCATGTACATAGAACAAAAGGACAAGGACAACCAAGGTATGGTTCCAAAACCAGTGTAACATTATTGCCAATTTTTTATCCTCACAAAATATATGTATTGAATAATTTTTTTCTTCTTTTGCAAGGCTGGAGGTTCAAATACAATGGCAAAGACTACTGCAAGTGCCAAAATTGATACAACTCCTTCTGGTTCAACAACTATGCGTCTACACTCCAATGTCCCATTTTCCAAAGCTGGCTCAAGTGTGTCAATCACTATAAACTCAGGGAAGGCTGAAGTTCATTTGAATGCTCAAGGACCACCTCCTCCAAAGAAGCTCTCGGTTAGAAGACCAACCAAAGGCCCTATGTTAGTCTCTGCCAGCACCTAGTGATGCCATCTGAAGTATGTGTAATGCCCATGCGTTAAGTTCATATTGCTACTATCTAAATTAGGAATTGTGATGTGTAATGCCAGACTAATGGCTTAATTTTATTTTACCATGTCAGCATGTGAACTATAAATGTCATGTGTATGTGGTGTCAAAACCAGCAAGTTGTGGCGTCAAAACCAGCAAATCATGTGTCCGGTTTGTGAAGTTAAATGGTCAAAGATACATGGTTTTAGAGTTGGATGGTCATTCTTGGACTTCGCGGATAGTTGGATGGTCAAAAATAGACTTTTTCTTAATTTTATTCCCCACCTTTTAATTGTTTTTCCCTTCTTTTTTCTACCGGTGTGTTTGACAGAGCTTTACCTCCAAACGTAGATCCGGATCCAATTTTTATAGTCAAACATTTGTAAGGGCCAATTTGATAGCTCCACCGTTTCGAAATTCGAATCCAGATTTAAAAAGTTTGCCAAATATTTGTAGCTCCACCTGCTCCACTGGTGGATTTGCTCCACTAAATTGGTGGATATGTCCCAGATTCACTAAATTTGTGGATCTCCTTGAGGGGTGTTCCACCAAATCCAACTTTGGTGGAGTCAGGAGAAATTACCTACAACTGCCACTGGTTACACAAAAATAACAATTCTATTTGTTCTGTTTCGCATCTTCATTGTCATGAGCCCCCTGTCCCCTTCGCATTCTCGCGCCTACCATCACGCTCGTTGTCGCACCTCACAAAAGCCCTGCCCGCGTCTATCGTGCTCACCGGAGCCCTGCCCACGACCGTCGCACTCATCGGAAGCCTACCCGTGAGCTCTTCAGGCCATCGCGCAGGAACCGCAAGCTCCCTAGGCCGTCGCGCGAGAGCTGCGAGCCCTGGCCGACCGCTAGCTCTAGCAAGGCCATGCCCTAGCCCCGGTGTGCCACGGTTGCCCTGATCCTGTAACAGAACCGCCCAATTATACGAGATTAAGTAGGAAATCATCCAACGGAAGGACACTTTAACAAACTTAAGCCCGTATAACCCGGTAGTCCGTGAAATCTCGATGGATTTCAAACCATTTCACATAACAGCCAAGATCATACTAAGTTTAACGGTTACCATCATAAGTTACATAAATGTTCGCAGCATAAAATACATCGGAGTTTAAACATAGTTATTACAAACCAGGTTCGAATAAAAGTAGCGGAAGCGGTAGTTCAAATCACGCACACACACAATATTTTGAAATAAAGTGCCAGCTTGTGACCATCTCCAGCAAAAGCATCAGACGAGAAGTAGCGAATGACCATTGCCCATGGTCCTATGCTTCGCCCATCGCAGGATAGAGGCAGTTGATACAATAACCGCAGTACATCTGCCCATCTGCAACAAGTGGGAACAAAGCCCTGAGTACGAGAAGGTACTCAGCTAGACTTACCCATCGTAAACCAGAAATAAAAGACACCAAGGAATCATGATAGGCTTTCTGGTGGGATAGCTGACTCATTTGCAAAAAGACATTTTTAGCATTTAGGAAAACCTTTACAAAGGCTTTGCATCAAGGTAAATCTTTATTAACCTGTCAACTACATTTGCACCTATACTAAAGTAACATGTAATTAAACAGGTAATGATAACCAATGATCATTGACAACTTCCATTATGTCATAATTTATATAACTGTCTAAGTGTTCCATCAATATTACTACGATGAAGTAGCTCAAGTCAAGTGTTCACTATCCAGTGAACGATGGCGATTCGAATCGATTATTAACCAGCTGGTAAGTTATTCCTCACACAAACCTCACTCACCCGCTAAAGTGAGGTGTTGGTCGCCGAGTCAACCATTCAGGTAAAGTCGCGAGCTTGTCAGGAACCACTTGTACCAGGGGGCCGCCCGACTGCTCTTTGGCCTTATCATCGCGCCCCCGTATCCTGCCACTACTGCTCCGGTACAGTGCGTTGCGGGCAATCCACTCGGCCCGAATAATCTCCCAGTTTCGCGGTCGAAAGGTACTTTATCCGGCCAGCTAAATATGAGGCATGCGTTCAACATGACCCGAGGGACAACAACGGACGGTCCTTAATCGACACAGATGGAAAACACTACAGTCCGAAACCCTGCAAGTTTCCGCCCGGTCTCAAATTCATTTCACACTTAGTTATACCATGACTTCATAGTCATCCAAGCAGATCCAGGTAACCACCTATAGCTCGCAGGTGACAGGAAATCACCCGACTTCTTCCGGTCTAAGCAAGCTAAGCATTGACTCGACTGCGGATATCAGGGTAACAAGGATATAGTATAACAAAGGTAAGCAAGGTATAATGCAGCAACGTTTACAAACAACTACTAAACGTAATGCATCAAATTAAGTAAAGTTAATAATAAATTATTTGCAAACCGGGATATAAATGCTCCGGGGCTTGCCTCTCTCGAAGGAGCTCGGACGGTGATCGGGGCACTCCGGGAGATCTTCACCGACGTCCTCTTCGGCTTCTGTCACCTCCTGCTGCTGCACCTCGAGCTGCTCCTCTAGCTCCTCGGGTAAGACGACTGGGTTCTCGATTTGCGATCCTGTATGATGCAATGCGCGTGAGTGATTATGCAAACGTGCATCGAAGGAGATGAATGCAATGAATATGTTGAAATGCAAGGTAGTCAACATCATCCAAGAAACTATACACTACAAGCACATGTCATCTACTGCATTCTCTTCTACTACTATTATGTTAAGTTAACATATCTTATGAAATGTTTCAAAGATACACCAAAACTTTACAAAATTTCTTAATCATACTTAAAGCAACACTTGCTTAAAACCTAATTAATAATAAGTTTGAACAGCAACATATATTTCTGATGCTCCTAAAAAATCTAAGAAAATTACAGTAGTATAATACTACCCTAAACAGACTACCATAAAAATTTCATGGCATTTGGATAAGTAAACCATCCTATACAAAAATGACAAGCTATAGCATAAAAATGAGCATGAAGTTACTTTGTACTATGAAAAGTGTCAAACAATAGAACTAATATTTTTCCTAGGTTCTTCATGGAATATAATGACTGTACAAAAATTATCACATGCATGTTTTATACAAAGTTTGCTCTCTAGCAAAAATAACAAAAATCAGCCATTAAAGGCACTTGAACTACACCTCAACACTTTTCCACAGCACATGCATGAAACATATTTTTCATAGGAAGTGCATGATATATGAAGATTAACAAACTTGAAATCATATTTTTCTGATACATATAGGATTTACTAGTCATTTTACAAGATATCAGCAATATCAAGGATTAATTAAAGCTCTACAGAAAAGTATCCCAAAAATGACATGCAATATTTTTAGATTGTAGATCTGGTTCCAATGAGTTCATAGAAATTTATTTCACAATTTTTGAAGCTCAAATGAATACAAAAACATTTTCCACAACATCGTTTATTATGAATAATAAAAGAAAACAGAAAACGATTTTTATTTTTAAAACTGGGCCGGCCCGGGGAAGTAAACCGGCCCATGGCCGTTCTCGGCCTGGTCCACGCGCGGGGGGGGGGGGGGGGGGGAAACGAGCGAGCAGGCCCGCTCGGGCTTCGGCCCATGGCCGTTCTCGCGAGGAGGCCGGGGCGGGAGATGCCGGAGGCGACGGTGACCGCAACGGCGCGGCCACACGACGACCGGCCGGTGGCCATTGCCGACCACGCCCGGGTGCGGAAAAGCGAGCAACAGGTGCGCACGGGGTGTCGGAGAAGGAAGCGAAGGTGGGTGCGCGAGAAGGCGAGCTATGGCGGCTCACCGTTGGCCAATTTGGCCGGCGGGTGCGGCGGTGGCGGCGCTCGCGCGGTGAGGTGCTCGCACGGCACTGAGCGGAGGATGGCCGAGGCGGAGAATTTCGGAGAGGGAGGGTGGATGCGGAGCGCAGGCGATTTAGAAGCGTGAGGCGCGCGCTGGCGGGGGCCACCGACGGCCAGCTGTCGACGGCGAGCGGCGCATGCCGGCCACGGGGCGTGCGGTGTCTGCGCGGGCGCGTGCGTGTCGCGGTGAGCGCGGGCGAGCGGGCGGGAGGAGGCGGCCGAGCGGACGCGGGCCGGGCCGAGGCGGCGGCTGCGACGCGCGCGCGCGGGGTGGCGCGGGCTGATTCGGCCAGCGGGCCGAAAGCGAGGCGGCGGCCCGTTTAGGTTAGAAATTGGTTTTTCAAATTATTATTTTCAAATAAATTCAAATAAAAATTTTCAAATCTCATTTTGAGCAAGAAAAGGACCTTTTCTGAAAATGACCCAAAAACAAAAGTTGCTTAGAATTTAATTCTCTACGACTTTGCTTTTAAGACCAAAGTCCAAATCTGGATAGATTTTGATTTTTAGAATAAAAGCAAATTTAGAGAGGATTTTTGAATATTTTCAAATAACATTTTTAAAACAAATCTTTGACAAAACTTTGAGTGATTTAGTGGCTCCAAAAATTTTCCTTATCATTCTAAGTGATATGAAATTTATAGTTGCACAAATTTGATGAGTGTCATTATCACATTATCACAACATGTTATGCAATACTAGTCTCCACACTTTTATTTTACTAAAGGTACACCCTAAGCACATATAATTATGAATGCCATGACATGTTGTGCTCATGATTGCAATGCAAATGCTTGTGTAACACCGAAGTGTTACAAATCTTACTTCTTTCTGTTTGGAGACAGTGTTAGTGTCGGTGAAAGATAGGTGCATGGTTTGCGCCAAACGTACCATCGGCTCAGAAATTATTTTGGACGCACCCGTTGGTACTTCTAGGTGACGTAGGTCATGTGGAATCTCACTTCTTTCCATTTGGAGACAGTGTTAGTGTTGGTGGAAGATGGGTGCATGGTTTGCGCTAGATGTATCATAGGCTTAGAAATCGTTTTGGACACACCTGATGTTACCACTAGGTGACGAGGCTCAAGTAGAAGCTCGTTTCAGTCCTTTTGGAGATACTTCTAATGTTGACACAAGATAGGTTCACAGTTTGCATCGTACGTGCCATAGGCATGAAAATCATTTTGGACGCACCCGATGGTTCTCCTAGGTGACGTTGGTCTTGTGCAATCTCACTTCTTTCCATTTGGAGTTGGTGTTAGTGTTAGTGCAAGATAGGTGCATAGTTTGCGCCAAATGTACCATAGGCTAAGAAATCACTTTGGATGCACCCGATGGTACTCCTACGAGACGAGGCTCAAGTGAAAGATCATTTTGATCCATTTAGAGATAGTTGTAATCTTGACGCAAGATAGGTGCACAGTTTGTGTCGAACGTACCATAGGCTCAGAAATCATTTTGGATGCAGAAGATGGAACTCCTAGGTGACGTGGGTCATGTGGAATCTCGCTTCTTTCTGATTGGAGATAGTGTTAGTGTCGATGCAGGATATGTGGTTTGCGCTAGATGTACCATATGCTCAAAAAGCGTTTCAGACGCACTCAATGGTACCACTAGGTGACGAGGCTCAAGTGGAAGCTCATTTCGGTCCTTTTGGAGATAGTACTAATCTTGATGAAAGATAGGTGCACGGTTTGTGTCGAACGTATCGTTTTGGATGCACCCGATGGAACACTTAGGTGACATGAGTCATGTGGAATCTCACTTCTTTCTGTTTGGAGATAGTGTTAGTGTCGGTGAAAGGTAGGCGCACGGTTTGCGCCAAGCATACCATCGGCCCAGAAATCATTTTGGACACACTTGATGGTACTCCTACGAGACGAGGCTCAAGTGAAAGCACATTTCGGTCTGTTTGGAGATAGTGCTAATCTTGACGCAAGATAGCTGCACGGTTTGTGTCGAACGTACCATAGGCTTAAAAATCACTTTGGATGCACTAGATGGAACTCCTAGGTGACGTGAGTCATGTGGAATCTCGCTTTTTCCATTTGGAGATAGTGTTAGTGTCATGCAAGATAGGTGCGTGGTTTGCGCTAGACATACCATAGGCTCAGAAATCATTTTGGACGCACTCGATGGTACCACTAGGTGACGAGGCTCAAGTGGAAGCTCATTTTGGTCCTCTCGGAGATAGTTCTAATCTTGACACAAGATCGGTGCACAGATTACGTTGTACGTACCATCGGCTCAGATATCAATTTGGAGGCACCCGATCGTACTCCTAGGAGACGAGCCTCAAGTGAAAGCTTGTTTTGGTCCGTTTGGTGGCAGTGCTAATCTTGACGCAAGATAGGTGCATGGTTTGCGTCGAACGTACCATAGGTTCAAAAATCATTATGGATGCACTAGATGGAACTCCTAGGTGACGTGGGTCATGTGGAATCTTGCTTCTTTTCGTTTAGAGACAGTGTTAGTATTGGTGCAAGATAGGTGCATGGTTTGTGCTAGATGTACCATAGGCTCAGAAATCATTTTGGATGCACTCGATGGTACCATTAGGTCATGAGGCTCAAGTGGAAGCTCGTTTCAGTCCTTTTGGAGACAGTGCTAGTCTTGACGAAAGATGGGTGCACGGTTTGTGTCGAACATATCATTTTGGACGCAGCTGATAGAGCTCCTAGGTGATGTGAGTCATGTTGAATCTCACTTCTTTCTGTTTGGAGACATTGTTAGTGTCGATGCAAGATAGGTGCATGGTTTGCGCTAGACGTACCATAGGCTCAGAAATTGTTTTGGACGCACCCGATGGTACTCCTAGGAGATGAGGCTCAAGTGAAGCTCTTTTTGGTCTATTTGGAGATAGTGCTAATCTTGATGCAAGATAGGTGCATGGTTTGCGTCGAACGTACCATAGGCTCAGAAATCATTTTGGACTCACTGGATGGAACTCCTAGGTGATGTGGGTCATGTGGAATCTCGTTTCTTTCCATTTGGAGGCAGTTTTAGTGTCAGTGCAAGATAGGTGCATGGTTTGCGCTAGACGTACCATAGACTCAGAAATCATTTTGGATGCACTCGATGGTACCACTAGGTGACGAGGCTCAAGTGGAAGCTCGTTTTGGTTCTTTTAGAGATAGTGCTAATCTTGACCGAAGATAGGTGCACGGTTTGCGTCGAATGTATCATTTTGGATGCAACTGATGCAACTCCTAGGTGACATGAGTCATTTGGAATCTCACTTCTTTTTGTTTGGAGATAGTGCTAGTGTCAGTGAAAGATAGGGGCACGGTTTGTGCCAAACTACCATTGGCACAGAAATCATTTTGGGCACACCTGATGGTACTCCTAGGAGACGAGGCTCAAGTGAAAGCTCATTTTCGGTCTGTTTGGAGATAGTGGTAATCTTGATGCAAGATAGGTGCATGGTTTGTGTCGAATGTACCATAGGCTCGGAAATCATATTGGACACACCAGATGGAACCCCTAGGCGATGTGGGTCATGTGGAATCTCGCTTCTTTCCATTTGGAAATAGTGTTAGTGTTGGTGGAAGATAGGTGCACGGTTTGCGCCAAACGTACCATCGGCTCATAAATAATTTTGGACGCACTCAATGGTACTCCTAGGTGTCAAGGCTCAAGTGAAAGCTCATTTCGGTCCGTTTGGAGATAGTGCTAATCTTGACAGAAGATAGGTGCACGGTTTGCGTCGAAAGACCATTTTGGATGCATCCGATGGAACTTCTTTCTGTTTGGAGATAGTATTAGTGTCGGTGCAAGATAGGTGCATGGTTTGCGCTTGACATACCATAGGCTCAAAAATTGTTTTCGATGCACCAAATGGTACCACTAGGTGACAAGGCTCAAGTGGAAGCTTGTTTCGGTCCTTTTGGAGATAGTCTTAGTCTTGACACAAGATAGGTGCACGGTTTGCATTGAACCTATCATTTTGGATGCACCCGATGGAACTCCTAGGTGATGTGAGTCATTTGGAATCTCACTTCTTTTTGTTTGGAGACAGTGCTAGTGTCAATGAAAGATAGGTGCATGGTTTGTGCCGAATGTACCATAGGCTCAAAAATCATTTTAGACACGCCAGATGGAACTCCTAGGCAACGTGGGTCATGTGGAATCTTGCTTCTTTCCATTTGGAGACAGTGTTGATGTCGGTGTAAGATAGGTGCATGGTTTGCACTTGACGTACCATAGACTCAAAAATTATTTTGGATGCACTCGATGGTACCACTAGGTGACAAGGCTCAAGTGGAAGCTCGTTTTGGTCCTTTTGGAGATAGTGCTAATCTTGACGAAAGATAGGTGCACGGTTTGCGTCGAATATACTATTTTGGATGCACCCGATGGAACACCTAGGCGACGTGAGTCATGTGAAATCTCACTTCTTTCTATTTGGAGAAAATGTTAGTGTCGGTAAAGGATAGGTGCATGGTTTGCGCCAAACATTCCATCGGCTCAGAAATCATTTTGGACACACCCAATGGTACTCCTAGGTGACAAGGCTCACGTAAAAGCTTATTTCGGTCGGTTTGGAGCTAGTGCTAATCTTGACAGAAGATAGGTGCACGGTTTGCGTCGAACAACCATTTTGGATGCACCCGATGGAACTATTAGGTGACGTGAGTCATGTGGAATCTAACTTCTTTCTATTTGGAGACAGTGTTAGTATCAGTGCAAGATAGGTGCATGGTTTACGCTTGACATACCATAGGCTCAGAAATTGTTTTCAATGCACCTGATGGTACCACTAGGTGACGAGGCTCAAGTGGAAGGCCGTTTTGGTTCTTTCGGAGATAGTCGTAATCTTGACACAACATAGGTGCAGACTTTACGTCGTACGTACTATAGGCTCAGAAATCATTTTAGACGCCCCCGACAAAACTCCTAGGTGACGTGGGTCATGTGGAATCTCACTTCTTTCTATTTAGAGATAGTGTTAGTGTCGGTGCAAGATAGGTGCATAGTTTGCCCTAAACGTACCATCGGCTCTGAAATCATTTTGGACGCACCCAATAGTACGTCCGAGTGAAAGCTCATTTTGGTCCATTTAGAGGTAGTGCTAATCTTGACGAAAGATAGGTGCACGGTTTGCGTCGAACGTACTATTGGCTCGAAAAGGGTTTTGGACGCACCCAATGAAACTACTAGGTGACGTGGGTTAAGTGGAATCTCACTTCTTTCTATTTGGAGATAGTATTAGTGTCGGTGCAAGATAGGTGCATGGTTTGTGCTAGACGTACCATAGGCTCTGAAATTATTTTGGACACACCCGATAATACCACTAGGTGACGAGGCTTAAGTGGAAGCTCATTTCGGTCCTTTTAGAGATAGTGCTAATCTTGACACAAGATAGGTGCACGGTTTGTGTCATACATGCCATAGGCTCAAAAATCATTTTGGACATACCCCATGGAAGTCCTACATGACGTAGGTCTTCTGGAATCTCACTTCTTTCTATTTAGAGACAGTGTTAGTGTCAGTTCAAGATAGACGCACGGTTTGCGCCAAACATACCATCAACTCAGAAATCGTTTTGGACGCACCCGATGGTATTCCTATGAGACGAGGCTCAAGTGAAAGCACATTTTATTCTATCTAGAGATAGTGCTAATCTTGACCCCAAGATAGGTACACGGTTTGCATCGAACGTACCATAGGCTCGGAAATCCTTTTGGACGCACCAGATGGAACTCTTAGGTGACGTGGGTCATGTGGAATCTCGCTTCTTTCCATTTGGAGACAATGTTAGTGTCGGTGCAAGATAGGTGCATGGATTGCGCTAGACATACCATAGGCACATAAATCATTTTGGACACACTCGATGGTACCACTCGGTGACGACGCTCAAGTGGAAGCTCGTTTCGGTCCTTTCAGAGATAGTGCTAATCTTGACGGAAGATAGATGCACGGTTTGCATTGAACGAATCATTTTGGACGTAGCCGATGGAGCTCCTAGGTGACGTGAATCATGTGGAATATCACTTCTTTCTATTTGGAGACAGTGTTAGTATCGGTGCAAGATAGGTGCATGGTTTGCGCAAAACACACCATCGGCTCAGAAATCATTTTGGACACACCTGATAGTAGTCCTAGTTAATAAGGCTCAAGCGAAAGCTCATTCGGTCTGTTTGGAGATAGTGATAATCTTGACACAAGATAGGTGCACGGTTTGCGTCGTACGTACTATTGGCTTAGAAATTGTTTTGGACGCACCCAATGGAAGTCCTAGGTGACGTGGGTCATGTGGAATCTCACTTCTTTCCGTTTGGAGACAACATTAGTGTCGGTGCAAGATAGGTGTATGATTTGTGCTAGACGTCCCATAGGCTTAGAAAATGTTTTGCACGCACCTGATTGTAGCACTAGGTGACGAGGTTCAAGTGGAAGCTCGTTTCGGTCCTATCAGAGATAGTACTAATCTTGACACAAGATAGGTGCACGGTTTATGTTGTACGTACCATAGGCTCAGAAATTATATTGGACGCACCCAGTGGAAGTCCTAGGTGACGTGCGTCATGTGAAATCTCACTTCTTTTTTGTTTGGAGATAGTGTTAGAGTCAGTGTAAGATATGTGTACGGTTTGCGCCAAACGTACCATCGCCTCAGAAGTCATTTTGAACGCGCCTAATGGTACTGCTAGGTGACTAGGTTGAAGTGAAAGCTTGTTTCCATTCATTTGGTGATAGCGCGGATCTTGACACAAAATAGTTGCACGGTTTGCGCCGAATGTACCATAGGCTCGGACATCATTTTGGATGCACCTGACGAAACTCCTATGTGACGTGGATCATGTGTAATCTCACTTCTTTCCATTTGGAGATAGCGTTAGTGACGGTGCAAGATAGGAGCATGGTTTGTGCAAGACATACCATAGGCTCAGAAATTATTTTGGACGCACCTGATGGTACCACTAGGTGACGAAGCTCAAGTGGAAGCTTGTTTTGGTCCTTTCTGAGATAGTCCTCATCTTAACACTAGGTAGGTGCAAGGTTTACGTCTACGTACCATAGGCACGAATATCGTTTTGGACGCACCTGATATTACTCCTAGGAGACGAGGCTCAAGCGAAAGCTCATTTTGGTCCGTTCGGAGTTAATGCTAATCTTAACACAAGATAGGTGCACGGTTTGTGTCGAACGTACCATAGGCTCTGAAATTATTTTGGATACACCAGATGGAACTCCTAGGTGACGTGGGTCATGTGGAATCTTGCTTCTTTCTGTTTGGAGATAGTGTTAGTGTCGGTGCAAGATAGGTGCATGGTTTGCGCTAGACGTACCATAGACTCAGAAATTATTTTAGACGCACTCGATGGGACCACCAGGTGACGAGGCTCAAGTGGAAGCTCGTTTTAGTCCTTTTGGAGATAGTGCTAATCTTGACGGAAGATAGGTGCACGGTTTGCGTTGAACGTATCATTTTTTATGCACCCGATGGAACTCCTTGGTGACGTGAGTCATGTGGAATCTCACTTCTTCCTGTTTGAAGATAGTGTTAGTGCAGTGCAAGATAGGTGACCGGTTTGTGCCAAATGTACCATCAGCTCAGAAATCATTTTGGACACACCCAATGGTACTCCTAGGTGACAAAGCTCAAGTGAAAGCTCATTTCAGTCCGTTTGGAGATAATGCTAATCTTGATGCAAGATAGGTGTACGGTTTGCGTCGAACGTACTATAGGCTCGGAAATCATTTTGAACGGACCCAATGAAACCCCTAGGTGATGTGGGTCATGTGGAATCTCACTTCTTTCTGTTTGGAGATGGTGTTAGTGTCGGTGCAAGATAGGTGCATGGTTTGCTCTAGACGTGCCATAGGCTCAGAAATAGATTTGGACACACCCAATGGTCCCACTAGGTGACGAGACTCAAGTGGAAGTTTGTTTTGGTCCTTTCGGAGATGGTGCTAATCTTGACACAAGATAGGTGCACGGTTTGTGTCGTACGTGCCATAGGCTCAGAAAACGGTTTGGACGCACCCGATGAAACTCCTAGGTGACATAGTGGTTGTGGAATCTCACTTCTTTCTATTTGGATATAGTGTTAGTGTCGGTGGAAGATAGGTGCATGATTTGTGCCAAGCGTGCCTTCAGCTCAGAAATTATTTTGGATGCACCCGATGGTACTCCTATGTGAGAAGCCTCAAGTGAAAGCTCATTTCGGTCTGTTTGGAGATAGTGCCAATCTTGACACAAGATTGTTGGACGGTTTGCATTGTATGTACTATATGCTTCGAAATCATTTTGGATGCACCCGGTAGAACTCCTAGGTGACGTGGGTCATGTGGAATCTCCCTTTTTTCTATTTGGAGACAGTGTTAGTGTCGGTTTTTGAGCCTATGGTAAGTTTAGCGCAAACCGTGCACCTATCTTACACTAACATTAACACCGTCTCCAAATGGACCGATGCGAGATACCACATAACCCTGTCACCTAGGAGTTCCATCGGGTTTGTCCAAAATGATTTTCCAAGCTTGATGGTACATCGGGTGTGTCTGAAATGATTTACAAGCATAATGGTACATTCGGTGCAAACCGCCCACCCATCTTGCGTTAAGATTAACACTATCTCCAAACAGACTGAAACGAGTTTTCACTTGAGCCTCGTTACCTAGGAGTACCATCGGGTGCCTCCAAAATGATTTTTGAGGCTATGGAACGTTCGGCGCAAACCGTGCACCTATCTTGTCTCAAGATTAGCACTATCTCCAAACAGACCGAAATAAGCTCCATTTGAGTCTCATCACCTAGGAGTACCATCGGGTGTGTCCAAAATGATTTTTGAGCCAATGGAAAGTTTGGCACAAACCGTGCACCTTACACCGACACTAACACCATCTCCAAGCGGACCGATGCGAGATTCCAGATGACCCATGTCACCTAGGAGTTCCATCTGGTGTGTCCAAAATGATTTTCAAGCCTAATGGTACATTCGGCGCAAACCATGCACCTATCTTGCGTCATGATTAGCACTACCTCCAAACGGACCGAACTGAGCTTTCACTCGAGCCTCGTCACCTAGGAGTACCACCGGGTGCGTCCAAAGCGATATTTGAGCCGATGGTACGTTTGACACAAACCGTGCACCAGTCATGCCACAAGATTAGCACTATTTCCAAACAGACCGAAATGAGCTTCTATTTGAGTCTCATCACCTAGGTGTACCCTTAGGTTTGTCCAAAATGATTTTTGTGCCAATGGTAAGTTGGGCGCAAACCATGCAACTTACATCGACACTAACACCATCTCCGAACAAATTGATGCGAGATTCCACATAACCCATGTCACCTAGGAGTTATATCAGGTGTGTCCAAAATGATATCCAAACCTAATAGTACATTCGGCGCAAAACCATGCACCTATCTTGGTCATGATTAGCACTATCTCCAAACGGATGGAAATGAGCTTTCACTCGAGCCTCGTCACCTAGGAGTACCATCGGGTGTGTCGAAAGCGATTTTTGAGCCTATGGAATGTTTGGCACAAACCGTGCACCTATCATGCCTCAAGATTAGCACTATCTATAAATGGACTGAAATGAGCTTCCACCTGAGCCTCGTCACCAAGGAGTACCATCAGATGTGTCCAAAATGATTTGTGAGCCTACTGTACGCTTGGCTCAAACCGTGCACCTATCTTACACTAATACTAACACCATGTCCAAATGGACCGATACGAGATTCCACATAACCCATGTCACTTAGGAGTTCCATTGGGTGTGTCCAAAATGATTTCCAAGCCTGATGGTACATTCAGTGCAAACCGTGCACCCATCTTGTGTCAAGATTGGCAGTACCTCCAAACGGACCAAACCGAGCTTTCACTTGAGCCTCGTCACCTAGGAGTGGAATCTCACTTCCTTCCGTTTAGAGACAATGTTAGTGTGGATGCAAGATAGGTGCATGGTTTGCACTAGACGTACCATAGGCTCAGAAATCATTTTCGACACACCCGATGGTCCCACTAGGTGATGAGGCTCAAGTGAAAGCTCGTTTTGGTCCTTTCTGAGATAGTGCTAATCTTGACACAAGATAGGTGCATGGTTTGCGTCGTATGTGCCATAGGCTTGGAAAATTATTTTGCACGCACCCGATGGAACTCCTAGGTGACGTAGGTCTTGTGGAATCTCACTTCTTTCCATTTGGAGACAATGTTAGTATCGGTGCAAGGTGCACGGTTTGTGCCAAATGTACAATCGGCTCAGAAATCATTCTGGATGCACCCAATGGTACTCATACGAGACGAGCCTCAAGTGAAAGCTCATTTTGGTCTGTTTGGAGATAGTGCTAATCTTGACGCAAGATAAGTGGACAGTTTGCGTCAAACATACCATAGGCTCAAAAATCATTTTGGACGCATCAGATGGAACTCCTAGGTGACTTGGGTCATGTGGAATCTCGCTTCTTTCTATTTAGAGATAGTGTTAGTGTCGATGCAAGATAGGTGCATGGTTTGCGCTAGACGTATCATAGGCTCAGAAATCATTTTGGACGCACTCGATGATACCAATAAGTGACGAGGCTCAAGTGGAAGCTTGTTTTGGTCCTTTTAGAGATAGTGCTAATCTTGACGGAAGATAGTTGCATGGTTCACGCTGAACGAATCGTGTTGGACGCACTCGATGGAACTCCTAGGTGACGTGAGTCTTGTGGAATCTCACTTCTTTCTGTTTGGAGACAATGTTTGTGTCGATGCAAGAAAGGTGCATGGTTTGCGCAAATTGTACCATCATCTCAGAAATCGTTTTGGACGCACCCGATCGTACTCCTAGGTGACAAGGCTCAAGTGAAAGCTCGTTTCGGCCTGTTCGGAGATAGTGCTAATCTTGACGCAAGATAGGTGCATTGTTTGCATTGAACGTACTATAGGCTCACAAATCATTTTGGACGCATCCGATGAAACTCCTAGGTGATGTGGGTCATGTGGAATCTCACTTCTTTCCATTTGGAGACAGTGTTAGTGTCGGTGCAAGATAGGTACATGGTTTACGCTAGACGTACCATAGGCTCAGAAATCGTTTTGAACACACCCAATGGTACCACTAGGTGACGTGGCTCAAGTGGAAGCTCGTTTTGGTCCTTTTGGAGATAGTGCTAATCTTCACACAAGATAGGTGCACGGTTTGTGTTGTACGTGCCACTGGCTCAAAAATTGTTTGGATGCACCTGATGAAACTCCTAGGTGACGTAGGTCTTATGGAAGCTCACTTCTTTCCGTTTAGAGACAGTGTTAGAGCCGGTGCAAGATAGGTGCACGGTTTGCGCCAAACGTACCATCGGCTCATAAATCATTTTGGACTCACCCGATGGTACTCCTACGAGACGAGGCCCAAGTGAAAGCTCATTTTCGGTCCATTTGGAGATAGTGCTAATCTTGACGCAACATAGGTGCAACGGGCTGGCTTGACCCACTAGGTCATTGACCCGACCCACGGGAGTAAGGCCATTGGGCCATGGAGGCTAGCCTCAAAGTAAAAACAGGCCAAGAGGGCCCGTCCCTGTTGACCCATCGGGTAGGCCAGGGTCGACCCGCGCGGCTCCTCCTTCTATCTTTGAGTGAGACCGCTGTCTTTGCAGGACACAGGCGACGCCGTGACGGTGATTCCCTAGGGTTTGGGGCGACCAGGGATGGCGCCAGCGCCATGCCTACTTTGATCGACGACGCCCTCGCTCTCCAGCAGACGCTGCTACGGCTACCTACCGTGAGTCCTAGATGCGCCTCTCCTCTGTTCCCCTCGCCTTTGTTCGATATTGCTAGAGTTTCTTGCTAGAGGTCAATTGATTCGGTAGCATGCTGCTGCCCTCGGTTTATTGATAGTGAACAGTTGTTATCGTCTTGTGTAGGAGTACGTGTATTGGTCTATTGGATTGGATACCCCAGCATTAGGCACCAATATGGGAATGAGCGCCAATATCTGGTTCCAATTTGGGTGTCCCCCATTTGGAAAAGTAAATTAGTTTACTACTAGTCACACATGACCTAGACATGATTGAGTTTGAACTTGAAAATTTTTCCTGAATGTAGGACATTACCTGATGTAGTGTTCAACTTCTATAGAGCTTATAATTTTCTTGAAAGAGTATAAGATCTAACTATGTTTTATTGACTTGTTTCTATGGCTTCCAACATTCAGACTGTTTTCGCTGGAGATGCACCCATGTTTCCATATATTAGAATCTGACTTGATTTGGGTGTCCAAGTAGAATTACTAGCCAGCCATTTACATGCATGAGATCAATGGATATGATCTTGTAGTGCCTACTAACAGTACAAAGCTTTTAGTGCCCTGCATCATTGCTCTCCATAGAGAAATCTAAACTGAAGATTTGTACATTCATTTTAGTATTTGACGGATGAGGGATTAGTAAAACATGTATCTAATAGATTGCTACATTTCTTTTTGGCTATTTGCCTGAGCGGAACATTCTCCACGCCCATGGACCTCTCTAGCCTTCTCTGTAGCATTGGTATTCTATTGTCCCCAAGCTTTACATTTTTTTCTGCTGAATTCTTAGGAAATATATTTAGTTATTTACTGCTTGTTTATCACTTTATTTATTTGCTCAGACCACTAACATTACTGCTTGTCATGGTTTGCTCTAATATAATTTTATTGCATCTTTTAGATCACAAACATGGATGACAAAGAATGGAATCAGCAGCTGTACCAAGGTGGTGCCTCTTTCTCGACACCTATTGCAAGAGGGACAAAATTTGTACCACCACCAAATTATCCTCCTAGGCTAGCAAGGCTTTTCAAAGCTCCTAGTGGTGAGCATATTAGTCTTTATTTTATATATGAATGCTGCGTTAGAGTTGCTAAGTTAATTCATGATTGAATGTTCACTCATTATGTCCTTTGTCTACAGTAACTTCACATGATACAGAAATGCTAGATGAAGAAGAAGATGCTGATTATGAAGAAGAGGAAGAAGAGGAAGAAGATGATGAGGATGAAGAAGACGACGAAGAAGAAGAGGATTATGTTGATGGAGAAGATCAAGGCGCTGAGTCAGTTGACATGGGATCATTTTCTAAACCTGGGATAAAGTTTCTGTCGAAGGTATGGAAAGAATACAAGCCTATCAGGGTTGATGGAGTTGTCATAGCAGCTGAGTGCAAACATTGTGCAAGGAATATTTGTGCTGAATGTAAGCATGGAACAAGTTCATTATGGAAACACTTGAAGAGATGTAAGGAAAGGAGGAAGGCTATTAGAGTTGCTGGCCAGTTAAATGCTTCTATCATGTCTCCAGATGGAGTTGCATTGGGGCATTGGACCTTTAGTCAGGCTGTATCATGTAAAGAGCTCATGAGAATGATAGTATTGCATGAGCTTCCCTTCTCACTCGTGGAATATGAGGGCTTCAGGAGGTTTGTCTCTAGTCTGAATCCAAGTTTTAAGATGGTCTACAGGAATATAGTGCGTAATGATTGCCTAAAAGAATTTGCAGAAGAGAAGAGATACTTACAAGGTCTGTTCAGAAGCACTAGCTCCAAGGTTTCTTTGACTAGTGATATGTGGACATCAAATAGAATGGTGGGGTACATAGTCATTACAGCTCACTTTATTGATGAGAAATGGCAGCAACAAAAGAGAATTGTAAAGTTCACACCTATGGAGACACCCCACAGTGGCATTGCAATGTTTAACATCATGACAAAGTTCATAAGAGAATGGGGGATTGAAGACAAGCTATTTGCAGTGACTTTAGACAATGCAAACAATAATAGTGCCATGATGAAGTTATTGAAGAACCATTTGTTGAAGAAGAAGATGCTACTTTCTAATGGTAGGTTGGTCCACCAGCATTGTGTTGCACATGTTATAAACTTGATATGTCAAGCAGGACTGGAATTCCTTATCCTGATGATTGAGAAGATACGTGACAGTGTGAAGTACATCCGAAGCTCGACATCCAGAAAAGAAAATTTTGAAGAGATTGTTGCACAATTGTGCATAACATGTGAGAAGAGGACTTGTCTTGACATTTGCACACGTTGGAACTCTACTTATTTGATGCTTAGCACTGCAAGAGAGTTTCACGCTGTTTTTGACTCATTGCACATTCAAGACATAAACTACACCTTTAGACCATCATTTAAGGAATGGGAAAAGGCTGATTCTATTTGCACATTACTGAAAGTTTTCTATGAAGCCACTAATGTGATATCAAGCACAAAATACCCTACTTCAAACTTGTATCTTCATGAATTGTTGAAAGTGAAGTTAACCTTGGACCAGCAGCCTTTCGAAGAGGGATCTAAGATGTACCCTGTGCTGAAATACATGAAGAAAAAGTATGAGAAGTACTGGAAGTTATCATGGTTGGATATATGTATTCCTATGATCTTAGACCCCCAGTTCAAGTTGAAATACATTGAGTTTCGATTTACCAAAGTATTTGAAAATGATGCTAGATGGATTGTCAACAAAGTAAAAATGTATTTCAAGGTTTGTTCAAAGAATACCTCAAATCAAATGACAACGTTGCAGATCCTATGTCATAAGGTGATGTTGAAATTAGTGAAATTGACAATGATCCTTTGGCAAGTTGGGACCAGCATGTTACTCGCAGTGCCCAATCTAACAATGAGGCTTCTTTAGAACTTGAGACATATTTGAAAAAGGTGCCAATTCGTCGAAGTGACAAATTCAACATCCTTGCATGGTGGCAGATGAACTCAACTGAGTATCCAACTCCGAGTCACATGGCAAGGGACATATTAGTTGTTCCTGCATCTATAATAGCATCTGAGTCCGCTTTTAGCACCGGGTCAAGAACAATATCATACTTTCAAAGTCGATTGACTCCAGCTACCGTTGAAGCCTTAGTGTGCTTACAAGACTAGATGAGGGCCATAGGTAAACACATAGTAGACATGTTCTCTGAATGACTAAATTCCTCACTAATGCTTCAAATATACAAAATGATGAAATTAATTAAAAGCAGCACCTTGTTTTATGCAGCTATTACTGAGCGCAACATGGAATCCGTTCATGACATCATCTTGTCATTGGAACGTATGTCAAGTATATGCTCTTATCATCTTGTACGAGTAGATGCTCTTATCATCAATTATCTTTTGATCTCTCTCAAAAAGATGCTCTTATCATAAATTATGCTCCTGTACAAGTAGATGCTCTTGTCATCAATTATCTTTTGATAGTTTCCTCCTGGACAAAGTATATGCCCAATGACCATTTTGTACAAAGTATACGCCCAGTGATTTTCAGAGAAATGTAGCTAGCCTCCTCCTCTTTGATATTTTAGCTAACTATTGACACATCTAGAGGAAATGAGAATGTAGAGCTTGGTCTGTTTACTAGGAATGTTCAGCTGGACACATCCATAGATACTTGTATGGACTTTTCCTGTATTTATGCACGTGAGCTCAAATACGTTGTTACAGTATAGGGTTCAGTTTATTAATGTTGTTGTCATCTACTGAAAAATATCTGCTAATTTGTGCAGATGTAGATTTGGATCTAATTGATGGGAGACCATGAAGATGAAGACTAAATGATAGGTAATCTGATATGGCACACGTGAGGACTAAACAACATGTTTTTTTGTTAATATGTATGCTGTAGCCAGCAGCTAGGCCTCCTTTGTCTCATTTCCTCTTGTGGTATATTACTTGTCTCATTAATATGTTTTTGTTCCAAAAATCATAGCTTCATTCTGGAATTTATTAGATGGAGCTGAGTGTAGTACTGAGCATATCCACCTTCTTTTCTTTCATGGATTGGATTCTGAATGTGTAGTATATATAGTGTCTCTACCTAGATTGCCAAGCTTGATTGTCAGTTCTATATTATACTCCCTGACTCACTTGGTCCTTTGATACAATATATAGTAGTAACAACTTGCAGTAGTAGTAGCGACCATGGAGAAAGCATATTGATCATCTCTTGTCTAAAAATGCTAGTGATGAGTTGAAAATACTAAACATGCTTTTTTTTTCTTTTATCATGCAGATGATGGCTCATAATCTCACTAAAGGGACTCTTGGTGAAGACTTAGGACATTTTTGGTGTCTGTGTTCCTTTATTTTCATCTAGCCATTGTAGTCATTAGATTCTAGTGTGTTGGAGTGAAGACCATGAGAATGATGTTGCCTGTGTACTTGTTGGCTGTTTTTTAAAAGTTATAAGCTCACGGATTTCATATTTGCTATATTAAGTATGTCCAATTACCGGTTTAAATGCATGATTCCAAACATATTGATAATATTTTGGGTTGGCCCTAGGATACCCATTGGGTCAGCGAGGCCAAAGGTTTTAGGAGTTTTGGGTCGGCCCATGGCCCTGCGAATTGGCCTTGGGGCCACGGGGTCCAAGGCCAGGTCCGGGCCGGCCCATTTCCATTTCAAAACGTACCCTAGGCTCAGAAATCATTTTGGACGCACCAGATGGAACTTCTAGGTGACGTGGTTCGTGTGGAATCTCGCTTCTTTTTGTTTGGAGATAGTGTTAGTGTCGGTGCAAGATAGGTGCATGGTTTGCGCTAGACGTACCATAGGCTCAGAAATCATTTTGGACGTACTCAATGGTACCACTAGGTGACGAGGCTCAAGTGGAAGCTAGTTTCTGTCCTTTTGGAGATAGTGCTAATCTTGCTGAAAGATAGATGCATGTGAAATCTCACTTCTTTCTGTTTGGAGACCGTGCACCTTACACTAACACTAACACCATCTCCAAATGGACCGATGCGAGATTCCGCATGACCTATGTCACCTAGGCATTACATCAGGTGTGTCCAAAATGATTTCCAAGCTTAATGGTACATTCGGCATAAACCGCGCACCCATCTTGCGTCAAGATTAGCACTATCTCCAAACGGACCGAAACGAGCTTTCACTCATGCCTCGTCACCTAGGAGTACCATCGGGTGTGTCCAAAGCAATTTTTGAGCCTATGGTACGTTTGGTAGAAACCGTGCACCAATCATGACTCAAGATTAGCACTATCTCAAAACTGACTGAAATGAGCTTTCACTCGAGCCTCATTACCTAGGAGTACCATTTGGTGTGTCTAAAACGATTTCTGAGCCTATGTTACGTTTGGCGCAAATCATGCACCTATCTTACCCCGACACTAACACCATCTCTAAATGGACTGATGTGAGATTCCACATTACCCATGTCACCTAGGAGTTCCATCGAGGGTGTCTAAAATGATTTCCGTGCCTAATGGTACACTCGGCGCAAACTGTGTACCTATCTTGGGTCGAGATTAGTAGTATCTCCAAACGGATTGAAACAAGCTTTCACTTGAGCCTTGTCACCTAGGAGTACCATCGGGTGTGATAGAGGGGGAGTGCCCGATCTTTCGGTGAGTGGAGATAATTTCGATTTGGTGGTAGTAGACCCTCATGATCCGACTATGACAAGCGAACCCGAAGTGCCAATGCAATCGCTGAACCAACTCCCAATGGTTACCAACCTTGCCGGTACGAGGTCAGCCTGATCATGAAGATCAATTCCTGCACACAATCAAAGAACGAACAAGAAAAAGACGCGAGCAATCTTATTATCACTCGAAGGTGGAGTTCTGAATTACACGAGACAGCGTAGATTGGCGCGTGTTCGAGAGTAGCTAAAGCTAGATGTAAAACAAAACTCAAGTTGTAAACAAAAGCGACTCCGACTAAATAAAAGGGCGGCGGCAGGAGAGTGGCGCGCGCCCAAAGAAAGGGCTGCGGCTCCAAACCCTAGCCGCCCCACCTTGGACTGCTCTGTTGGCCCATCTTCTTATTCTGCTGGGCCTTCGTTCCTTAACAGCATGATGAAGTTTAATTCTCTTGCACGGGCCCGAGTGATTGGGCCAACTAGATGATCAACTGTAGGCGCCTGTGGTGGAGGAGTAACTGGAGGCGCCTGAGGTGCTGCTGGTGTAGATGTACGCATGGTGCCCTCATCATCCTCCCCTTCTTGAACTAAAGTCGTCCTCGACGGCAACTCCTCATCTTCACCCGCATACCGTTTCAAATCTGCAACATTAAAACTCGTGGAAACACCAAACTCCGCAGGTAGGTCAAGGATATAAGCATTATCATTAATTTTGGTTAGCACTTTAAAAGTACCAGCAGCATGTGGCATCAATTTAGAACGACGTAAAGCAGGAAAACGATCTTTTCTCAAATGCAACCAAACCAGATCACCCGGTTCAAAAGTAACATGTTGTCTCCGTTTACTACCCGCAACCTGTATTTAGCATTAGCAGCAGCAATGTTTTGTTGAGTTTGCTCATGTAAGCTAATCATTTGATCAAATGTGCAGCGGCATCTATGTGTGGGGCGTCCTCAGCATCAAGCGCAAACAAATCAATAGGCGCCCGAGGAATATAACCATAAACAACCTGAAAGGGACACATCTTTGTAGAAGAATGTGTTGCATGATTATAAGCAAACTCAACATGAGGCAAGCAATCTTCCCAACGTTTCAAATTTTTATCTAAAACAGCCCTAAGCATGGTTGACAAAGTTCGATTAACCACTTCAGTTTATCCATCAGTTTGAGGGTGACAAGTTGTGCTAAACAGCAATTTAGTTCCCAATTTATTCCACAGTGATCTCCAAAAATGACTGAGAAACTTAGCATCACGATCAGAGACTATTGTATTTGGAATACCATGCAAACGAATAATCTCGCTAAAGAACAATTCAGCAATATTGGTAGCATCATCGGTTTTATGACAAGGTATAAAATGAGCCATTTTGGAGAAACGATCAACAACCACAAAAATACTGTCCCTCATCTTCTTAGTTCGAGGTAATCCCAAAACAAAGTCCATAGAAATATCAAGCCAAGGGAAAGTAGGAACAGGCAAAGGTATGTACAAACCATGGTTGTTCAATCGTGACTTAGCTTTCTGGCAAGTAGTGCAGCGTGCAACAAGGCGCTCAACATCAGCGCGCATCCGAGGCCAAAAGAAGTGGGCAGCCAGCACCTCATGCATTTTGTAGATGCCAAAATGCCCCATGAGGCCGCCTCCATGCGCTTCCTGTAATAACAAACGACGAACCGAGCTTGCTGGAACACATAGCTTGTTAGCGTGAAACAGGAATCCGTCCTGTATGTGAAATTTGCCCCATGGTTTGCCATGAATACAATGGGTGAAAGCATCTTTAAAATCAGCATCGTCCACATATTCATTCTTCATAGTTTGCAAGCCAAAGATTTTAAAATCTAACTGTGACAACATGGTATAGCGACGAGATAAAGCATCAGCAATAACATTTTCCTTGCCGCTCTTGTGTTTAATAATGTAAGGGAAAGACTCAATGAATTCTACCCATTTAGCATGACGATGGTTTAGGTTTGTTTGGGTACGAATATGTTTTAAAGCCTCATGATCAGAATGAATTATAAACTCGTGATGCCAAAGGTAGTGCTGCCAAGTATGCAAAGTGCGCACTAAAGCATAAAGCTCCTTATCATACGTAGAATAATTCAAGCTAGCAGCACTTAATTTCTCGCTAAAATAAGCAACCGGCTTTCCTTCTTGTGACAAAACAGCACCTAGCCCAATACCGCTAGCATCGCATTCAAGCTCAAACACTTTAGTAAAATCAGGCAACTGCAAGAGAGGAGCATTGGTTAACTTATCTTTCAAGGTGCTGAACGCAACCTCTTGCGAATCACTCCAAGCAAAGGGAACATCCTTCTTTGTAAGCTCATGTAGAGGCGCTGCAATGGAGCTAAAATCACGAACAAACCTGCGGTAGAAACCTGCAAGGCCAAGAAAGCTTCGAATTTGTGTGACCTTTGTCGGTGTAGGCCACGCCCGAATGGCATCGATCTTGCTGCTATCCACCTCAATGCCCTGTGGAGTAACAACATAGCCAAGAAACGAAACACGTTGTGTGCAAAACATGCATTTTTTGATGTTAGCAAATAAATGGGCTGCACACAATGCATCAAAAACAGCACACAAATGTGCTAAATGCTCTTTCATGGACTTGCTGTAAATGAGAATGTCATCAAAATAGACAACTACAAACAGTCCTATGAAGGGCCGCAAAACTTCATTCATCAAACGCATAAATGTGCTGGGAGCATTTGTCAAACCAAACGGCATAACCAACCATTCATATAACCCAAATTTTGTTTTGAAAGCCGTTTTCCATTCGTCACCTAATTTCATGCGAATCTGATGGTAGCCACTACGCAAATCTACCTTAGTGAAAAGAATGGCACCACTCAGCTCATCTAGCAGATCTTCAAGGCGTGGTATAGGGTATCGGTAGCGAATGGTAATGTTATTAATAGCACAACAATCTACACACAGACGCCATGATCCATCTTTCTTGGGAACAAGTAACACGGGAACGGAGCAGGGGCTAAGAGACTCACGAATATAACCCTTGTCAAGCAACGCCTGTACCTGTCACTGTATTTCCTTCGCCTCATCCGGATTTGTATGATATGGTGCGCGGTTCGGAAGCTGTGTGCTGGGAATGAGGTCGATCCGGTGCTCAATGCCACGAAGTGGTGGGAGTCCCGGTGGCAATTCTTTTGGAAAAACATCAGCGTACTCCTGCAAAATGTTAGCAACCGCAGGGGGAATATCCAAAGATGGTGCATCATCAAGTGAAACGAGCACACTAGAGCATATAAGGGCATAGCATGGCAAAGGAGCATCGCGTAACTCATCGAAATCAGCACGTGTAGCAAGCAAAACAGGAGCATTCAACTTGATTTCAGAATTAACAGAGGTCGACAGTTCAAGTTGTTTAGCAGTTTTAGCAGCTCTAGCAAGATCCTCTTTAAGAATTTGGTCAGGTGTCATTGGATGTATAATTATTTTCTGACCCTTAAACATGAAAGAATAGTGATTTGAACGACCATGATGCAAGCTATCAGTATCATATTGCCAAGGTCGCCCAAGTAACAGAGAGCATGCTTCCATGGGAATAACATCACAATCGACAAAATCAGAATAAGCACCCATGGAGAAAGGAACACGGACCGATCGAGTAATTCTAATTTTCCCACCATCATTAAGCCATTGAATGTGATAAGGATGTGGATGCTTACGAGTGGGTAAAGACAACTTTTCAACCAGCGCGGTACTAGCCAAATTGTTGCAGCTACCGCTATCGATGATAATGCGAATGGACCGCTCCTGCACCACGCCCTTGGTATGGAAAAGAGTGTGTCGCTGATTCTTCTCGGGCGGAGCGACCTGTGTACTAAGAACACGCTGCACAACAAGACTTTCATACCTATCGGTGTCGCCCGGGTTGACATGTACTTCCACCTTTGCTGCATGGCCAGTGGCAAGCATAGCGTGTTGAATATCTTCAGAATCACTAGCGGAAGAATACTCACCATCATCACGAATGACCAATACACGCTTGTTCGGACAGTCCCGAGACATGTGGCCAAATCCTTGGCAACGAAAGCACTGAATATCCCGTGTGCGGCCTGTGGACGGGGGAGCACCTGCAGAAGTGGCTGCCCACTCACGCGGTGTAGTGGCTGGCGTGGACGGTGCAGGGGGTGCGGGTGCTGAACCGGATGTTGATCTTCGTCCTGCAAAAGAGTTAGAATATGGCTTCGAACGGTGTCCCTGTATTTCACATTCAGCTTTGCAAGCAAATTCAAATAATGTGGTGATATCATAATACTCCTTATAATCAAGTATATCCTGAATTTCACGGTTTAAACCACCATGAAATCGTGCCATAGCAGCGTCGGTTTCCTCAACTAACCCACAACGAATCATGCCTTTTTGCAATTCCTGGTAATAGTCCTCTACAGATTGTGAACCTTGCTAAAAACGTTGCATTTTATTAAGCAAATCACGGGCATAAAAAGAAGGTACAAATCTGTGGCGCATAGCAGCTTTTAATTGATCCCATGTGGTTGGAGCTAGAGTGGGATGTTTTTGTTTATATTCACGCCACCAAATTAAAGCAAAATCAGTAAATTCACTAATAACAGCTTTAACTTGAGAAGTAGTAGGAATATCATGGCATGCAATTTTCTGTTCGACTTCTAATTCCCAATCAAGATATGTGGCAGGATCATATTTGCCATTAAAAGATGGAATTTTAAATTTTATCTTAGCAAAAGGATCATTACCGTGGTGGCGTGGCACACGGCGAGCACGGCCTTGACGGTGTCCACCGTCGTGCTCCGTGTCACCACCATAATCCTGCTGGAATTATGTGACCATCGTGTTCAAAGCATCGAGGTGTGACACGATGGTGTCGAGCGTGGTCTTGGTGGCGGTCTGCGTGAGGTCAAGCTGATCGAACCGTTCGTTCGCCGTAGTGACCGTGGAATCCATCCGTTCATGCATCGTCATGATGTCTGCAGCAAGTCCATCAATCTGTGTCCGCATGTCCTGTAGCTGTTCATCCTTCATGGCGTCATCATCGTCGCCTGCCATGGTTAGCACAAAACAAAAAAAACTGACGCCAAAATAGGGGTGTAACAGCTCACAAGGCGCTCACACTAGTGCTGTTATCAATGTCTTATCCATTGTTACCGAGCACACAGGGGCGACCTGCAACCGACCGGAGGAACTCTCTAAAGATTGGAGCAACGATTGCCTGGGAAACAAAGTCAGCCCGTCGTAGAACTATGTGGAGTTCTGGGTAGGCTGCACTCAAGTCAAGGATTAGCACAAGCAAACAATCATGCAAAGTTAAATTATAGTGCTAAATACGAAACAACGCTGCTGGAAACAAGTGGGAAACAAAGGAGGTGGCAAAGAAGGAGAGGGTGTGGCTTAAAAAAGGCAAATTCTTGATTTGTTTGGATCTATTTTGTTTTTTCCCAAGAGTCCTCAAAAACTGATAATATGAACAGAGAGGATCTCAAACATCAAAAGACGGCACCCACTTTTTCTGAAGTTTAATTCTCTTGCACGGGCCTGAGTGATTGGCCCAACTGGATGATCAACTGTAGGCGCCTGTGGTGGAGGAGTAACTGGAGGCACCTGAGGTGCTGCTGGTGTAGATGTACGCGTGGTGTCCTCATCAGGGTGTGTCCAAACCGATTTACTAGCATATGGTACGTTCGGCGCAAATCATGCACCTATCTTGCATCAAGATTAGCACTATCTCCAAACAGACCGAAATGAGCTTGCACTTGAGCCTCGTCACCTAGGAGTACCATTGGGTGTGTCCAAAATGATTTCTGAGCCAATGGGACATTTGTCATAAACCGTACACCTATCAAGCCTCAAAATTAGCACTATCTTCAAATGGACCGAAATGAGCTTCCACATGAGCCTGGTCACCTAGGAGTAGCATTAGGTTTCTCCAAAACGATTTTTGAGCCTATGGTACATTTGGCGCAAACCGTGCACCTATATTACACCAACACTAACACCATCTCCAAGTAGACCGATGTAGGATTCCACATGACCCATGTCACATAGGAATTCCATCAGGTGTGTCCGAAATGATTTCCAGGCATAATGGTAGATTTGGCGCAAACCGTGCACTTATCTTGTGTTAAGATTAGCACTATCTCCACTTGGACTCAAACGAGCTTTCACTTGAGCCTTGTGCCCTAGGAGTACCAACGGGTGCATCCAAAATGATTTTTAAGGCTATGGTACGTTCAGCGCAAACCATGCAACTGTCTTGCGTCAAGATTACCACTGTCTCCAAACGGACCGAATTAAGCTTCCATTTGAGCCTCATCACCTAGGAATACCATCGGGTTTGTCCAAAATAATTATTGAGCCAGTGGTAAGTTGGGTGCAAATTGTGCACCTATCTTATATCGACACTACCGTCTCCAAATGGATGGATGCGAGATTCAAATGACCCATGTCACCTATGAGTTCCATTGGGTGTGTCTGAAATGATTTACAAGCATAATGGTACATTTAGAGCAAACCATGCACCTATCTTGCATTAGACTAACACTATCTCCAAACGAACTGAAACGAGCTTTCTCTTTTGCCTCATCACCTAGGAGTACCATCGAGTGCCTCCAAAATGATTTTTGAGGCTATGGTACGTTCTGTGCAAACCGAGCACCTATCTTGCCTCAAGATTAGCACTATCTCTAAACAGACCGAAATGAGCTTCCATTTAAGCCTCATCACCTAAGAGTACCATCAGGTGTGTCCAAAATGATTTTTGAGCCAATGGAAAGTTTTGCACAAACCGTACACCTCACACCGACGCTAACACCATCTCCAAGCAGACTGATGCGAGATTCCACATGACCCATGTCACCTTGGAGTTCCATCGGTTGTATCCAAAATAATTTTCAAGCCTACTGGCACATTTGGCGCAAACCATGCACCTATCTTGCGTCAAGATTAGCACTACCTCCAAACGGACCGAACTGAGCTTTCACTCAAGCCTCGTCACCTAGGAGTGCCACCGGGTACGTCCAAAGCGATTTTTGAGCCTATGGTACGTTTGGCACAAACCGTGCACCAATCCTGCCTCAAGATTATCACTATCTCCAAATAGACCGAAATGAGCTTCTATTTCAGCCTCATCATCTAGGTGTACCATCGGGTTTGTCCAAAATGATTTTTGAGCCAATGGTAAGTTGGCCACAAATCATGCACCTTACACCGACACTAACACGATCTTCGAACAAACCTATGCGAGATTCCACATAACCCTTGTCACCTAGGAGATCCATCAGGTGTGTCCAAAATGATATCCAAGCCTAATGGTACATTCGGTGCAAACCGTGCACCTATCTTGCGTCAAGATTAGAACTACCTCCAAACCGATGGAAACAAGCTTTCACTCAAGCCTCGTCACCTAGGAGTAGCATCGGGTGCATCCAAAGCGATTTTTGAGCCTGTGGGACGTTTGACATGAATCGTGCACCTATCATGCCTTAAGATTAGCACTATCTACAAATGGACTAAAACGAGGTTCCACTTGAGCCTCGTCACCTAGGAGTACCATCGGGTGTGTCCAAAATGATTTTTGAGCCTATGGTACATTTTGCGCAAACCGTGCACCTATCCTACACTGACACTAACACCGTCTCCAAATAGGCTGATACGAGATTCCAAAGAACCCATGTCACTTAGGAGTTCCATCAGGTGTGTCCAAAATGATTTTTAAGCCTGATGGTACATCGATTGTGTCCGAAATGATTTTCAAGCATAATTGTACATTCGGTGCAAACCACGCACCCATCTTGCGTTAAGATTAACACTATCTCCAAATGGACTGAAACGAGCTTTCAATTGAATGTCATCACCTTGGAGTACCATCGGGTGCCTCCAAAATGATTAGGCTATGGTACGTTCAGGGCAAACCGCGCGACTATCTTGTCTCAAGACTAGAACTATCTCCAAACAGACAGAAATGAGCTTCCATTTGAGCCTAATCACCTAGGAGTACCATCGGGTGTGTCAAAAATAATTTTTGAGCCAATGGTAAGTTTGGCACAAACTGTGCACATTACACTGACACTAACACCATCTCTGAACGGACCGATGCGAGATTCCATTTGACCCATGTCACCTAGGACCATCGGGTGTGTTCAAAATAATTTCCAAGCCTAATGGTACATTCGGCACAAACCATGCACCTATCTTGCGTCGAGGTTAGCTCTACCTCCAAACAGACCGAACCGAGCTTTCACTCAAGCCTCGTCACCTAGGAGTACCACCGGGTGCGTCCAAAGCGATTTTTGAGCCGATGGTACGTTTGGCACAAATCGTGTGCCAGTCATGCCTCAAGCTTAGCACTATCTCCAAACAGACTGAAATGAGCTTCTTTTTGAGCCTCGTCTCCTAGGTGTACCATCGGGTTTGTCCAAAATAATTTTTGAGCCAATGGTAAGTTGGGCGCAAACCGTTCACCTTACACCAACACTAACACCATCTCCAAACAAATCGATGCGAGATTCCACATAACCCATGTCACCTAGGAGTTCCATCAGGTGTGTCCAAAATAATATCCAAGCCTAATGGTACATTCAGCGCAAACTGTCCACCTATCTTGCGTCAAGATTAGAACTATCTCCAAATGCACCGAATTGAGCTTCCATTTGAGCCTCATCACCTGGGAGTACCATCAAGTTTGTCCAAAATTATTTTTGAGCCAGTGGTAAGTTGGGTGCAAACCATGCACCTATCTTACATCAACACTAACACCGTCTCCAAATGGACGGATGTGACATTCCACATGACCCAAGTCACCTAGGAATTCCATTGGGTGTGTCTGAAATAATTTACAAGCATAATGGTACATTTAGTGCAAACCATGCACCTATCCTGCGTTAAGATTAACATTATCTCCAAACGGACAGAAACGTGCTTTCACTTGAGCCTCGTCGCCTAGGTGTACCATCGGGTGCCTCCAAAAGCGATTTTTGAGCCTTTGGTACGTTTGGCACAAACCGTGCACCAATCATATCTCAAGATTAGCACTCTCCAAACGGACCGAAATGAACTTCTATTTGAGCCTCATCACCTAGGTGTACCATCGGGTTTGTCCAAAATGATTTTTGAGCCAATGGTTAGTTGGGCGCAAATCGTGCACCTTACACCCACACTAACACCATCTCCGAACAAACCGATGCGAGATTCTACATAACACCTGTCACCTAGGAGATCCATCAGGTGTGTCTAAAATGATATCCAAGCCTAATGGTACATTCGGCGCAAAACCGTGCACCTATCTTGCGTCAAGATTAGCACTACCTCCAAATGGATGGAAACAAGCTTTCACTCAAGCCTTGTCACCTAGGAGTACCATCGGGTGCATCCAAAGTGATTTTAGAGCATATGGGACGTTTGACACGAACCGTGCACCTATCATGCCTTAAGATTAGCACTATCTACAAATAGACCAAAATGAGGTTCCACTTGAGCCTTGTCACCAAGGAGTACCATCGGGTGCATCCAAAATGATTTTTAAGGCTATGGTACATTTAGCGCAAACCATGCAGCTGTCTTGCGTCAAGATTACCACTGTCTCCAAACGGACCGAATTAAGCTTCCATTTGAGCCTCATCACCTGGGAGTACCATCGGGTTTGTCCAAAAATAATTATTAAGCCAGTGGTAAGTTGGGTGCAAACTGTGCACCTATCTTATATCGACACTACCGTCTCCAAATGGATGGATGCGAGATTCCAAATGACCCATATCACCTATGAGTTCCATCGGGTGTGTCTGAAATGAGTTACAAGCATAATGGTACATTTAGAGCAAACCATGCACCTATCTTGCATTAAGACTAACACTATCTCCAAACAAACTGAAATGAGCTTTCCCTTTTGCCTCATCACCTAGGAGTACCATCGAGTGTCTCCAAAATGATTTTTGAGGTTGTGGTACGTTCGGTGCAAACCGAGCACCTATCTTGCCTTAAGATTAGCACTATCTCCAAACAGACCGAAATGAGCTTCCATTTGAGCCTCATCACCTAAGAGTACCCTCAGGTGTGTCCAAAATGATTTTTGAGCCAATGGAAAGTTTCGCACAAACCATACAACTTACACCGACACTAACACCATCTCCAAGCGGACTGATGCGAGATTCCACATGACCCATGTCACCTTGGAGTTCCATCGGGTGTATCCAAAATGATTTTCAAGCCTAATGGTACATTCGGCGCAAACCATGCACCTATCTTGCGTCAAGATTAGCACTACCTCCAAACGGACCGAACTGAGCTTTCACTCGAGCCTCGTCACCTAGGAGTACCACCGGGTACGTCCAAAGCGATTTTTGAGCCTATGGTACGTTTGGCACAAACCGTGCACCAATCATGCCTCAAGATTAGCACTATCTCCAAATAGATCGAAATGAGCTTCTATTTCAGCCTCATCACCGAGGTGTACCATCGGGTTTGTCCAAAATGATTTGAGCCATTGGTAAGTTGGCCACAAATCGTGCACCTTACACCGACACTAACACCATCTTCGAACAATCCGATGCGAGATTCTACATAACCCCTGTCACCTAGGAGATCCATCAGGTGTGTCCAAAATGATATCCAAGCCTAATGGTACATTCGGTGCAAACCGTGCACCTATCTTGCGTCAAGATTAGAACTACCTCCAAACGGATGGAAACAAGCTTTTCACTCAAGCCTCGTCACCTAGGAGTACAATCGGGTGCATCCAAAGTGATTTTAGAGCCTATGGGACGTTTGACACGAACCGTGCACCTATCATGCCTTAAGATTAGCTTTATCTACAAATGAACCGAAACGAGGTTCCACTTGAGCCTCGTCACCTAGGACTACCATTGGATGCATCCAAAACGATTTTTAAGGCTATGGTACATTCAGCGCAAACCATGCAACTGTCTTGCGTCAAGATTAACACTATCTCCAAACGGACCGAATTAAGCTTCCATTTGAGCCTCATCACCTGGGAGTACCATCAGGTTTGTCCAAAATGATTATTGAGCCAGTGGTAAGTTGGGTGCAAACTGTGCACCTATCTTATATCGACACTACCGTCTCCAAATGGATGCATGCAATATTCCAAACGACCCATATCACCTATGAGTTCCATCGTGTGTGTCTGAAATTAGTTACAAGCATAATGGTAAATTTAGAGCAAACCATGCACCTATCTTGCATTAAGACTAACACTATCTCCAAACAAACTGAAATGAGCTTTCTCTTTTGTCTCATCACCTAGGAGTACCATCGAGTGCCTCCAAAATAATTTTTGAGGCTATGGTACGTTCGGTGCAAATCGAGCACCTATCTTGCCTCAAGATTAGCACTATCTCCAAACAGACCGAAATGAGCTTCCATTTGAGCCTCATCACCTAAGAGTACCCTTAGGTGTGTCCAAAATGATTTTTGAGCCAATGGAAAGTTTCGCACAAACCGTACACCTTCACCGACACTAACACCATCTCCAAGTGGACTGATGTGAGATTCCACATGACCCATGTCACCTTGGAGTTCCATCGGGTGTATCCAAAATGATTTTCAAGCCTATTGGTACATTCAGCGTAAACCATGCACCTATCTTGCGTCAAGATTAGCACTACCTCCAAACGGACCGAACTGAGCTTTCACTCGAGCCTCGTCACCTAGAAGCACCACCGGGTACGTCCAAAGCGATTTTGAGCCTATGGTACGTTTGGCACAAACCGTGCACCAATCATGCCTCAAGATTAGCACTATCTCCAAATAGACCAAAATGAGCTTCTATTTCAGCCTCATCACCTAGGTGTACCATCAGGTTTGTCCAAAATGATTTTTGAGCCAATGGTAAGTTGGCCACAAATCGTGCACCTTACACCGACACTAACACCATCTTCGAACAAACCGATGCGAGATTCTACATAACCCCTGTCACCAAGAGATCCATCAGGTGTGTCCAAAATGATATCCAAGCCTAATGGTACGTTCGGTGCAAACCGTGCACCTATCTTGTGTCAAGATTAGAACTACCTCCAAACGGATGGAAACAAGCTTTCACTCAAGCCTCGTCACCTAGGAGTACCATCGGGTGCATCCAAAGCGATTTTTGAGCCTATGGGACGTTTGACACGAACCGTGGACCTATCATGCCTTAAGATTACACTATCTACAAATGGACCGAAACGAGGTTCCACTTGAGCCTCGTCACCTAGGAGTACCATCGAGTGTGTCCAAAACGATTTTTGAGCCTATGGTACGTTTCACCCAAACCGTGCACCTATCCTACACTAACACTAACACCGTCTCCAAATAGGCTGATGCGAGATTCCGCAGAACCCATGTCACCTAGGAGTTCCATCAGGTGTGTCCAAAATGATTTCCAAGCCTGATGGTACATCGATTATGTCCAAAATGGTTTTCAAGCATAATTGTACATTCGGTGCAAACCACGCACCCATCTTGCATTAAGATTAACACTATCTCCAAATGGACTGAAACGGGCTTTCAATTGAGCGTCATCACCTTGGAGTACCATCGGGTGCCTCCAAAATGATTAGGCTATGGTACGTTCAGCGCAAACCGTGCGACTATCTTGTGTCAAGATTAGAACTATCTCCAAACAGACCGAAATGAGCTTCCATTTGAGCCTAATCACCTAGGAGTACCATCGGGTGTGTCAAAAATAATTTTTGAGCCAATGGTAAGTTTGGCACAAACTATGCACATTACACTGACACTAACACCATCTCTGAGCGGACCGATGCGAGATTCCATTTGACCCATGTCACCTAGGAGTTCCATCGGGTGTGTTCAAAATAATTTCCAAGCCTAATGGTACATTCGGCGCAAACCATGCACCTATCTTGCGTCGAGGTTAGCTCTACCTCCAAACGGACTGAACTGAGCCTTCACTCGAGCCTCGTCACCTAGGAGTACCACCGGGTACGTCCAAAGCGATTTTTGAGCCGATGGTGCGTTTAGCACAAATCATGCGCCAGTCATGCCTCAAGATTAGCACTATCTCCAAACGGACCGAAATGAGCTTCTTTTTGAGCCTCGTCACCTAGGTGTACCATCGGGTTTGTCCAAAATGATTTTTGAGCCAATGGTAAGTTGGGCGCAAACCGTTCACCTTACACCAACACTAACACCATCTCCAAACAAATCAATGCGAGATTCCACATAATGTCACCTAGGAGTTCCATCAGGTGTGTCCAAAATGATATCCAAGCATAATGGTACATTCAGCGCAAACTGTCCACCTATCTTACGTCAAGATTAGAACTATCTCAAATGGACCGAATTGAGCTTCCATTTGAGCCTCATCACCTGGGAGTACCATCATGTTTGTCCCAAATTATTTTTGAGCCAGTGGTAAGTTGGGTGCAAACTGTGCACCTATCTTACATCAACACTAACACCGTCTCCAAATGGACGGATGTGAGATTCCACATGACCTAGTCACCTAAGAGTTCTATCGGGTGTGTCCGAAATGATTTACAAGCATAATGGTACATTTAGTGCAAACCATGCACCTATCATGCGTTAAGATTAACACTATCTCCAAACGGACAGAAACATGCTTTCACTTGAGCCTCGTCGCCTAGGTGTACCATCGGGTGCCTCCAAAAGCGATTTTTGAGCCTATGGTACGTTTGGCACAAACCGTGCACCAATCAAACCTCAAGATTAGCACTCTCCAAACGGACCGAAATGACCTTCTATTTGAGCCTCATCACCTAGGTGTACCATCGGGTTTGTCCAAAATGATTTTTGAGCAAATGGTTAGTTGGGCACAAATCGTGCACCTTACACCCACACTAACACCATCTCCGAACAAACCGATGCGAGATTCCACATAACCCCTGTCACCTAGGAGATCCATCAGGTGTGTCCAAAATGATATCCAAGCCTAATGGTACATTCGGCGCAAAACCGTGCACCTATCTTGCGTCAAGATTAGGACTACCTCCAAATGGATGAAAACAAGCTTTCACTCAAGCCTCGTCACATAGGAGTACCATCGGGTGCATCCAAAGTGATTTTTGAGTCTATGGGACGTTTGACACGAACCGTGCACGTATCATGCCTTAAGATTAGCACTATCTACAAATGGACCGAAACGAGGTTCCACTTGAGCCTCGTCACCTAGGAGTACCATCGGGTGTGTCTAAAATGATTTTTGAGCCTATGGTATGTTTCGCGCAAACCGTGCACCTATCCTACACTGACACTAACACCGTCTCCAAATAGGCTGATGTGAGATTCCATAGAACCCATGCCACCTAGGAGTTCCATCGGGTGTGTCCAAAATGATTTCCAAGCCTGATGGTACATCGATTGTGTCCGAAATGATTTTCAAGCATAATTGTACATTCGGTGCAAACCACACATCCATCTTGTGTTAAGATTAACTCTATCTCCAAACAGACCGAAACGAGCTTTCAATTAGCGTCATCACCTTGGAGTACCATCGGGTGCCTCCAAAATGATTAGGCTATGGTACGTTCGGTGCAAACCGCACGACTATCTTGTCTCAAGATTAGAACTATCTCCAAACAGACAGAAATGAGCTTCCATTTGAGCCTAATCACCTAGGAGTATCATCGGGTGTGTCAAAAATAATTTTTGAGCCAATGGTAAGTTTGGCACAAACTGTGCACATTACACTGACACTAACACCATCTCTGAGCGGACCGATGCGAGATTCCATTTGTCTCATGTCACCTAGGAGTTCCATCAGGTGTGTTCAAAATGGTTTCCAAGCCTAATGGTACATTCGGCGCAAACCATGTACCTATCTTGCGTCAATGTTAGCAATACATCCAAACGGACCGAACCGAGCTTTCACTCGAGCCTCCTCACCTAGGAGTACCATCGGGTGCGTCGAAAGCAATTTTTGAGCCGATGGTACGTTTGGAACAAATCGTGCGCGAGTCATGCCTCAAGATTAGCACTATCTCCGAACGGACCGAAATGAGCTTCTTTTTGAGCCTCAACACCTCGGTGTACCATCGGGATTGTCCAAAATGATTTTTGAGCCAATGGTAAGTTGAGTGCAAACCATTCACCTTACACCGACACTAACACCATCTCCAAACAAATCGATGCCAGATTCCACATAACCCATGTCACCTAGGAGTTCCATCAGGTGTGTCCAAAATGATATCCAAGCCTAATGGTACATTCAGTGCAAACTGTCCACCTATCTTGCGTCAAGATTAGAACTATCTCCAAATGCACCGAATTAAGCTTCCATTTGAGCCTCATCACCTGGGAGTACCATCAGGTTTGTCCAAAATTATTTTTGAGCCAGTGGTAAGTTGGGTGCAAACCGTGCACCTATCTTACATCGACACTAACACCGTCTCCAAATAGACGGATGTGAGATTCCACATGACCCATGTCACCTAGGAGTTCGATCGGGTGTGTCTGAAATGATTTCCAAGCATAATGGTACATTTAGTGCAAACCGTGCTGCTATTCTACATTAAGATTAACACTATCTCCAAACGGATAGAAATGTGCTTTCACTTGAGCCTCGTCACCTAGGAGTACCATCGGGTGCCTCCAAAAGTAATTTTTGAGCCTATGGTACGTTTGGCACAAACCGTGCACCAATCACGCCCCAAGATTAGCACTTTCCAATTGGACCGAAATGAGCTTCTATTTGAGCCTCATCACCTTGGTGTGCCATTGGGTTTGTCCAAAATGATTTTTGAGCCAATGGTTAGTTGGGCACAAATTGTGCACCTTACACCCACACTAACACCATCTCCGAACAAACCGATGCGAGATTCCACATAACCCATGTTACTTAGGAGTTCCTTCAGGTGTGTCCAAAATGATATCCATGCCTAATGGTACATTTGGCGTAAACCGTGCACCTATCTTGCGTCAAGATTAGCACTATCTCTAAACGGATGGAAACAAGCTTTCACTCAAGCCTCGTCACCTAGGAGTACCATCGGGAGTGTCCAAAGCGATTTTTGAGCCTATGGGACGTTTGGCACAAACCGTGCACGTATCATGCCTTAAGATTAGCACTATCTACAAACGGACTGAAATGAGCTTCTTGTTGAGCCTCGTCACCTAGGTGTACCATCGGGTGTGCCAAAATGAATTTTGAGCCTATGGTACGTTTCGTGCAAACCGTGCACCTAGCTTACATTGACTCTAACACCGTCTCTTAATGGACCGATTTGAGATTCCAAATGACTCATGTCACCCAGGAGTTCTATCGGGTGTGTCCAAAATGATTTCCAAGCATAATGGTACATTCGGCATAAACCGTGCACCTACCATGCCTGAAGATTAGCACTATCTACAAATGGACTAAAATGAGCTCCACTTAAGCCACATCATATAGGAGTACCATTGGGTGTGTTCAAAACGATTTTTGAGCCTTTGGTACGTTTGGCGCAAACAGTGCTCCTATCTAAACGGACATTAACACCATCTCCAAATGGACTGATGTGAGATTCCACATGACCCATGTCACCTAGGAGTTCCATCAGGTGTGTCCAAAATAATTTTTGAGCTAATGGTAAGTTTAGCGCAAACCATGCAACTATCTTACATTAACACTAACACCATTCCAAATGGACCGATGCGAGATTCCACATGACCCATGTCACCTAGGAGTTCCATCGGGTGTGTCCGAAATGATTTTCAAGCATAATTGTACATTCGGTGAAAACCATGCACCCATCTTGCGTTAAGATTAACACTATCTCCAAACGGACTGAAACGAGCTTTCAATTGAGCGTCATCACCTTGGAGTACCATCAGGTGCCTCCAAAATGATTAGGCTATGGTACGTTCGGTGCAAACCGTGCGACTATCTTGTCTCAAGATTAGAACTATCTCCTAACAGACCGAAATGAGCTTCCATTTGAGCCTCATCACCTAGTAGTACCATCGGGTGTGTCAAAAATAATTTTTGAGCCAATGGTAAGTTTGGCACAAACCGTGCGCCTTACACCAACACTAACACCATCTCCGAGCAGACCGATGCGAGATTCCATTTGACCCATGTCACCTAGGAGTTCCATCGGGTGTGTTCAAAATGATTTCTAAGCCTAATGGTACATTCGGCGCAAACCATGCACCTATCTTGCGTCAAGGTTAGCACTACATCCAAACGGACCGAAATGAGCTTCTTTTTGAGCCTCATCACCTAGGTGTACCATCGGGTTTGTCCAAAATGATTTTTGAGACAATGGTAAGTTGGGCGCAAACCGTTCACCTTACACCAACACTAACACCATCTCCAAACAAATCGATGCAAGATTCCACATAACCCATGTCACCTAGGAGTTCCATCAGGTGTGTCCAAAATGATATCCAAGCCTAATGGTACATTCAACGCAAACCGTCCACCTATCTTGTGTCAAGATTAGAACTATCTCCAAATGGACCGAATTGAGCTTCCATTTGAGCCTCATCACCTGGGAGTACCATCAGGATGTCCAAAATTATTTTTGAGCTAGTGGTAAGTTGGGTGCAAACCATGCACCTAGCTTACATCGACACTAACACTGTCTCCAAATGGACGGATGTGAGATTCCACATGACCTATGCACCTAGGAGTTCCATCGGGTATGTCTGAAATGATTTACAAGCATAATGGTACATTTAGTGCAAACCGTGCACCTATCCTGTGTTAAGATTAACACTATCTCCAAACGGGCAGAAACGTGCTTTCACTTGAGCCTCGTCACCTAGGTGTACCATCGGGTGCCTCCAAAAGCGATTTTTGAGCCTATGGTATGTTTGGCACAAACCGTGCACCAATCATACCACAAGATTAGCACTCTCCAAACAGACCGAAATGACCTTCTATTTGAGCCTCATCACCTAGGTGTACCATCGGGTTTGTCCAAAATGATTTTTGAGCAAATGGTTAGTTGGGCGCAAATCATGCACCTTACACCGACACTAACACCATCTCCGAGTGGACCGATGCGAGATTCCACATAACCCCTGTCACCTAGGAGATCCATCAGGTGTGTCGAAAATGATATCCATGCCTAATGGTACATTCGGCGTAAACCGTGCACCTATCTTGCGTCAAGATTAGCACTATCTCCAAACGGATGGAAACAAGCTTTCACTCAAGCCTCGTCACATAGGAGTACCATCGGGAGTGTCCAAAGTGATTTTTGAGCCTATGGGTCGTTTGGCACAAACCGTGCACGTATCATGCCTTAAGATTAGCACTAGATATAAACGGACCAAAATGAGCTTCCAGTTGAGCCTCGTCACCTAGGAGTACCATCGGGAGTGTCCAAAGTGATTTTTGATCCTATGAGACGTTTGGCACAAACCGTGCACATGTCATGCCTTAAGATTAGCACTATCTACAAACGGACCGCAATGAGCTTCCAGTTGAGCCTCGTCACCTAGGAGTACCATCGGGTGTGCCAAAATGAATTTTGAGCCTATGGTACGTTTCGCGCAAACCGTGCACCTATCTTACATTGACTCTAACACCGTCTCCTAATGGACCGATTTGAGATTCCACATGACTCATGTCACCTAGGAGTTCTATCGGGTGTGTCCGTGATTTCCAAGCATAATGGTACATTCGGCGCAAACCGTGCACCTACCATGCCTGAAGATTAGCACTATCTACAAATGGACTGAAACGAGCTTCACTTAAGCCACGTCACCTAGGAGTACCATCGGGTGTATCTAAAATGATTTTTGAGCCTATGATACTTTTGGCGCTAACCATGCTCCTATCTAAACAGACATTAACACCATCTCCAAATGGACCGATGTGAGATTCCACACGACCCATGTCACCTAGGAGTTCCATCGGGTGTGTCCAAAATAATTTTTGAGCTAATGGTAAGTTTAGCGCAAACCATGCACCTATCTTACATTGACACTAACACCATTCCAAATGGACCGATGCGAGATTCCATATAACCCACGTCACCAAGGAGTTACATCAGGCGTGTTTGAATTGATATCCAAGACTAATGGTACATTTGGCGCAAACTGTGCACCTATCTTGTGTTAAGATTAACACTATCTCCAAACGGACGGAAATGAGCTTTCACTCGAGTTTTGTCACCCAGGAGTACCATCAGGTGCGTCCAAAGTGATTTTTGAGCCTATGGGACATTTGGCACAAACCGTGCACCTATCATGCCTCAAGATTAGCACTATCTACAAACAGACCAAAACGAGCTTCCACTTGAGCCTCGTCACCTAGGAGTACCATTAGGTGTGTCCAGAATGATTTTTGAGGCTATGGTACGTTTGGCACAAACCGTGCACCTATCTTACACTGATACTAACACCATGTCCAAATGGACCGATGTGAGATTCCACTTGACCCATGTCACCTAGGAGTACCATCGGGTGCGTCCAAAGCGATTTTTGAGCCTATGGTACGTTTGACACAAACCATGCACCTATCATGCCTCAAAATTAGCACTAGCTCCAAATAGACCGAAATGAGGTTCTACTTGAGCCTCACCACCTAGGAGTACCGTCAGGTGTGTCGAAAACGATTTCTGAGCCTATGGTACGTTTGGCACAAACCGTGCACCTATCTTACATCGACACTAACACCGTCTCTAAATGGACTGATGCGAGATTCCACATGACTCATGTCACCTAGGAGTTCCATCAGGTATGTCCGAAATGATTTCCAAGAACAATGGTACATTCGGCGCAAACCGTGCACCTATCATGCCTGAAGATTTGCACTATCTACAAACAGACCGAAATGAGCTTCCACTTAAGCCTTGTCACCTAGGAGTACCATGGGGTGCGTCCAAAATGATTTTTGATCCTATGGTACGTTTGGCGCAAACCGTGCTCCTATCTTACATGGACATTAACACCGTCTCCAAACGGACCGATGCGAGATTCCACATGACCCATGTCACCGAGGAGTTCCCTCGGGTGTGTGCAAAATAATTTACAAGCATAATGGTACATTGGGTGAAAACTGTGCAACTATCTTGCGTTATGATTAACACTATCTCTAAACAGACTGAAACAAGCTTTCACTTGAGCCGCATCACCTAGGAGTACAATCGGGTGCCTCCAAAATGATTTTTGAGGCTATGCTACGTTCGGTGCAAACCGTGCACCTATCTTGTCACAAGATTTGCACTATCTCTAAACAGACCAAAATGAGCTCCATTTGAGCCTCATCACCTAGGAGTACCATCGGGTGTGTCCAAAATAAATTTTTGAGCTAATGGAAAGTTTGGTGCAAAGTGTGCACCTTACACCCACACTAACACCATGTCCGAGTGGACCGATGCGAGATTCCACATGACCCATATCACCTAGGAGTTTCATCGGGTGTGTCCAAAATGATTTTCAAGCCTAATGGTACATTCGGCGCAAACCGTGCACCTATCTTGCGTCAAGATTAGCAGTACCTCCAAATGGATGGAAACAAGCTTTCACTTGGGCCTTGTCACCTAGGAGTACCATCAGGTGTGTCCAAAGCGATTTTTGAGCCTATGGAACGTTTGGCACAAATCGTGCACCTATCATGCCTTAAGAATAGCACTATATACAAACGGACTGAAATGAGCTTCCAGTTGAGCCTCGTAACCTAGGAGTACCATCGGGTTTGTCCAAAATAATTTTTGAGCCTATGGTACGTTTGGCGCAAACTGTGCACCTATCTTACACTGACATTGTCTCCAAATGGACCGATAAGAGATTTCACATAACCCATGTCACCTAGGAGTTCCATCGGGTGTATCTAAAATGATATACAAGCCAGATGGTACATCGGGTGTGTCCGTAATGATTTACAAGCATAATGGTACATTCGGTGCAAACCGCGCACCCATCTTGCGTTAAGATTAACACTATCTCCAAACGGACTGAAACGAGTTTCACTTGAGCCTCGTCACCTAGGAGTACCATCGTGTGCCTCCAAAATGAATTTTGAGGCTACGGTACGTTCAGCACAAACCATGCACCTATCTTGCCTCAAGATTAGCACTATCTCCAAACGGAACGACATGAACTTCCATTTGAGCCTCATCACCTTGACGTACCATCGGGTGTGTCAAAAATGATTTTTGAGCCAATGGTAAGTTGGGCGCAAACCGTTCACCTTACACCAACACTAACAC